>OZ020569.1:33844132-35199388 GCA_963971475.1 Chrysops caecutiens
TGTACTGCGATTTTAAGTATTTCGGCAGGTATGCCATCTGGACCGGGGGCCTTGTTAGGTTTGAGTGATGCGGCTGCTGTCTCTAGTTCACTTGCACTGAAAAGTGGTATTTCGTTCTCTGGTACGTCTTCAATTGTATCGGGTGTTCTCACTGGATGGGTTGGAAGTAATGCGTCTACTATATTCGAGATGATATTGGGATTCTTACAGCTGCCACTTGTTTGCGTCTTTAGCTTTTTCATGACAATTTCGTTCCCCAGGCCCCATGGGTCGTTGTCGACGTCCTTGATCAACGCTTTCCAGCACTGCGATTTACTTCGCTTTATGGCCCGTCGTAGTTGTTTCTTAGCGTCCTTGTGTTCGGCAGATCTGGAGGATGTCCCGGGCTTCGATTTGGCTCTTTGCGCTAGTCGTCGTTTCTTTAGGCATACTTTCCGTAGCTCAGCTATTTCGTCATTCCACCAGTAGCCCGTTTTTCTTGCATTCCGGGGTGATCCGTTACGGGGCATTGAGGCATTGCAAGCGTCATGTAACAGACGCATAGTTGCGTCAACAACTTGTCCCGCGTCTCTCACTGTCATTTGCGATAAATTTTCTTCGGCTCTGTAGAGTTCCCTGAGTAACACCGTTTGGTTAAGTTTCCTAACATTCCATCTTTTTTGTCTTTTGTTTTCCCTTACGGGTTGTCTTTCTTGGCTCTTCGTTTTGACTTCCATCACGATGTACTGGTGATCGCTGCCGGTGTAGTCCTCAATCACCTTCCAATTTGCCAAGAGATGTCCTACATGCTCGGTCGTTAAAGTGATGTCCGGGATTGTTTCCGTGTAGCCTGGGCGCCTGAAGGTTGAGACGGAGCCTATGTTCTGCACCGTGAGGCAAAGTCTGGCTGCCATTTGAAGGATATATTTACCCCTGCTGTCGGTCGTTGGTGATCCCCATGCGGTTGATTTAGCATTAAAGTCTCCAGCCACAATGATATCTTTGTCTAGTTCTCGGAGGGTGTCTTCAAGATCGTCAATTTTTTCACGAAAACTTGCCATGCTTTCGTTTGGGGTGAGGTAGCAGCTAACGATGGTAAGTCGTGAGAATTTTACCCATACAAAACCGTTGTGGCTTCCATGCTCTATTATTGGATATTTAACGATGTCCGGGATCCATATTGCTGCGGTGTTTAATTTGTCTGGGAACCATCCATAAGTGTCCTTGTTTTTATACTGCTCGCTTATGATCACCGCTGAAGCTGCGTATTCCAGTGTGAGCTGAGTCAGTAGTTGATCGGCGGTTTTGCTTCTGTTCAAATTACCCTGGAGAATTTTCATCATCGTTTGTATTCTCTTGCATTTTCTAGGGCTATTTTATATGCCTGGCACCTTCCGGACCCCATTATGTGAGTCAACTGTGCTCCTTCATCTTTCAGGCCAGCACACAGTACGCATTTAAGTGGTGCGTTTAAGCAATTTCGCGCCTTGTGGTCTGTTTTTCCACATTTATAACACATGTTACTGCGGTCCGGCCCATCGCAATTTTTTGATATGTGGCCATATCCAAGGCACCTAAAGCATCTGGTAACAGTGAGTCGCCTCCTGATGCGGCAGACCACCCAACCAATTTTCATTTTTCCTGTAGCTAGGAGCTTGTCTGCGTGTTCATTGTTAAGTTCCACAAGTGCCATTTTCTGTCCCCTAGTGTTTGGACCTAGTACCGCTATTTTCCAAGGTTGCTCTAGTGTCTTCGCTTTGGGTGTCTCGGATAGTTTTTCCGCGTCATGTGCTCTAACTTCTCGCCGTGGGTCGGTTGACTTGAGGATTGTGTACAGGCTTTTCTCTATATCCTCCTTCTCAGCACATGCGTCCAGATCACGGATTTCTATAGTTGTTCTCGTGCCTATCTCTCGTACACTGCCTGATTCTCCGATTGCGTCCTTCACGGCCATGCCAAATTGTGCCACATTCTTCGAATTTTTGTCCAGTACCAGCAATACTTCCCCAGCTCTAGTCTTACGTATAGTCCGCACTTTTGTCTCTGTCACTTCTGGGTCCACCGTTTTTTTCATTGCAGATAATACGTCCGCGTATGATTTGTTCTCTGCAGGCCTGATCAAGATAATCTCTGGCGCCTTCTCGGATTTTGGCCTTGTACGGTGTCTTGTGGGTGGGTTGTTTCCTTCCGCCTTTTTTCGGGTCGGGGTTGTATTACGTCTAGTGACTGTTTGAAACTCCTCTTTTTCGGTTTCTGGCTCCTTTTCGCGTGGTTTTTTCCTTGCGTCAGGTTTAATTGGGCTCGTGGCAGCCCTCTTGCTCAAGTTTGGAATTTCTGGTTCCTTTTTGTCATCGCATATGGTCGATTTATGAGTCTCCTGCTCAGCTTTCTGCCACGATTTGCGGCAGGTCGCAATAACATCGAGCAGCTCAGTCATCTCGTCAACGCTGTCCTGGACTACCTTCGAGATATTTTTCTGCTTCTTAATGGCCGTTTTAATTTCTCGAAGTGCCCTTTTGCATTTGGAAAGCGCTGATTCCTCTTCCGCTCTCATTTTCAAAATAAGTTTTTGTCTAGGTGATCCTCCATACTGTTGGTCATTCAGGATTTGCGTTTTTTCTACGTTTTTGGTATGTTGTGTTGCAGGGCTCCCTGCTACGTCTATATTTGCTACGGCTTCTAACAGGTTCCTTGTTTCAGATGTAGCATTGTCTGGTGGTGTCCTTGTCACTTTCGTGCTTCGGCTAAAGGCTCCAGGAAGAATTCTTTCGTCTGTTCTTCGGTTAAAGAGTTCGTCGTTTTACGGCGTGTTGATATCTCCTTTGCAATTTTGATTTTGATTTTGATCCATGCGGTTTTGTTCCAGCGCATCGTACGTAAGGGAGCGGGTATACCCTTGGACGTATCCTACCCCAGTTCCCTGAGGCCCAGCCTACGCTTTACTAGTTCCGGAATACGCGGACGAACTAGCGCTCGCTCGGGGCAAAACAGGCTTCTATCCCTGAGTCCAATACGTACTCCCTGATCAAGGTCCGAATCGGCTGGTTCCTGATCATACGTCACGACTAGCACCTCGGCAGAGCAAGCTCACATCAGCCCCGTAATAAGGGCACTCCCAGTGTGTAGTGACGCAGAACAATCTATCTCCTATCTGTTTCGTCTCGCTATGGTTTCGCACTAACAATTTTAGCCAATCACAGAAGCGGGTGCCTGCTGTGATTGCTTCCGGGGGCCACCACGAGGAGGTACTGTAAGCACTTGTTCAGGAACACGTGTAGTTGCACATCTGTGTCAGCGACCGGTCAGATGCTACCCTACCGCTCCCAAACCAGGCCCGCTTAATACTAATAATAATAATAATAATAATAATAATAATAATAATAATAATAATAATAATAATAATAATAATAATAATAATAATAATAATATTAATAATCATCATAATAATAATAATAATAATAATAAGAATAATATTAATAATCATCATAATAATAATAATAATAATAATATTGATAATCATCATAATAATAATAATAATAATAATAATAATTGTTGAGCGCAGACTCTTTTGCCTGTGCTGTTTTCGACTGGTTGAGGTGTATCACCACAATTCAGTTTTCATAGACTCTTTTTCAGCGGAAAGTTGAAGGGAAAATCTAGGTGTTACACCAAGATTTAGAGTAAAGTGTGCAAAGGTCTTAGACCGATACACCAGAAGCAGAGGATAAGTAAAAGATTCGAGTTTAAATTGACGACAGATCTTTTATTGAAATTTGTCTCATTTAAATACTAAAAAAGTGCTTACAATGATTAAAATCCGCTTAACAACTAATTTTTGTTCAAAAGTAATTTAGTTCAAGTCAATTGTTCTCGAGAATGGGTGAATAATTTGCTGATGGGGCAATGGACAGAGTTAATGAAATTTCAGGTAACACGATTCGGTTTTTGATGATAAGGCAAAGGCAATGGCATCCCAGGTAAGACGATCCAATCGGTCAAGGTAAGTGAAATATTTGTTCACATTAGGCTGAGGTACAGTTATGTGAGGCATTTAAATATTTACATTAATGTAAGGTACACTTAGGTAAGAAACTAATTAAAATATTCATAAATATGGTTGAGGTGAAACGTTTTGTGAACATCCTCCCCGGCGTTGAATGAGAAACATTCAATGAACGTTTACGGTGAACGGCTCGGTGGGCTCGGTGGGTGTTTCAGCGTCTTGACTGTCTGGAACATCCTCAGCAGTTGTGCCTGATGGTGGTTGCGATGTCCGGTATGCGCGATAAGTCCTTGTTGCCATCCAGATTACCCCAATGATGGTTATGAGTACGACGCACAGAGTCCCATAGGCCACAGCGTGATGGTGGTTAGAGTGTCCCTGTATCAAGGCCGGGATTTGGTTGTCCATTTCTGACAGCCTTCGCTTGAATGATTCCAATTCTTGGATGTGTGGGGTGAAGTGGTGTTGATAGTGCAATGCTGACGTCATGTTGAGCGGGTCAATGACGTCAGGTAGGTTAAAAGCTGGAACGTAGGATTCGTGCCTCACCGTTGAGTAGCTTCTGTGTCCGCGAATTGTGATGAGGGGTTGCTTGATGATGCAATCACTATTAATGGTCAAGATGCCTGTTTCCTTTAGTGTTAGCTGTGACATTTCTTCCTCGCAGACAATGTTGATGGTGGTCTTTGTTTGCAAGGAGAAGATCCACTGGTTTGGCGTATGTAGTTGAGTCCAACTGGAGTGCGATTCGACTCTCATTAATTGGCAATCAGTGGCTGGACTAAGTTGATTTAGGAGGTTTATTTCGCAAGCAGCGACGGGCGCACCAATCTTATACAGGGGGTGGCGTTGGCTGCATAAGTGCTTCCCATTCATCATTGTGCAAATTCGGAGTTGGGAGTCTGTTAGTGGATAGTATTGATCCCGATGCAAGTTTATCATTAAATAGGGAAAGGACGGTCTGATAGCCACGAAACTGTTGTTCATCATGACCGGAACTGGTACTACCCGGAAGAGATCGAAGTCGTCGGTCGAGATTAGCGGTACCCGAAGCTTGAAGATGAAATGCTTGCCCGTCATTCTGCCTTCGAGTGTGATGAGATTGTAGAAGTGAAGTATGTCATCTTCACTGAGCGGTAGTCTTAAACTTGGAGGAAGTTTTGCTCGAATGGACGTCAGAACAGTCCGTAGCTGTCTTGGAGATAGGAGGTGTCTGCCTACCCTTCCTCGATGGACACTCACCAGGGCATCCAAAATAAGTCCATGGGTTCTTTGGAAGTTGGTGGCTAAAAGTGTTGCTTGCAGTGACAAGGCAATGAAGGATCGAGACCGAGCGTCTTGCTGTGAGTCATGGTGGATTGAATTTATTTGCGAGGCAAGATCATTGAAATGAGTTTCAATCTTCTGAAATTCCCTGTCGATGGCTTGATGGTCTCTTTTCATCACATTGATAGTAGCGTCTAAGATGGAAGTTTGATTACGCAGAAGATTTGCTAAATGCCCTTCGTTTTGCTTTATGGAATCGATGGTCGTGGACATTTCTTCAGCATACTTGGAGTCTAGAACACCAAACATGAGATTGGCTGCGTTGCCAACGACGTTAAGTAATCCTCGTTTTGATCGACTAGATGGATGAGTTTTTAAAAGTTCATTGGTCTGGTCTAGTTCCTCTACGACACGGTTGACTTGGATAGCTATTTTGTGGTGAATTTCGGGATCGGGCATAGTGGACGAAACGTTGAGTAGAGATCTGCTGAATGTTTGCAGAAGTGTGAATTCCCTCCAAAAGGATGACATATCATAATAGGTTATGACATTCCATTCACTGCTGATGACATTGGCTCTGCCCAAGTTTTCGAAGTAGACTCCTGGGTTTGTCCTGAACGGGATTGCTATTGCCGGAGATGCCGTGGCTGGGGACAGCAAGAGACATACCATTAACACAGTGAAAAGAGCTGAGCGAACCTGCTTGACTGGTGTGGGGCCTTGGTTAATTGATGATTGAGGCATCGTTCTCTTTTTGGGTTGCTCGGTAGGTTCCATGTGGTTCACGTCTTCACTTTCGATCGGGAGCGGTGCCAACCGGTGTATTGGTCGGCGCAGGATGTTGTTCACTGTCTTAACGTCGACAACTCGAACGAGCCCGTCCTCTCCCTTGACGACGTTTGTTACGCGCCCCAGTGGCCATTTTAACGGTGGAATGTTGTCTTCCTTCATGATGACCATTGTGCCGGGTGAGACGTTTTGGGCCGTGTTTTTCCATTTTACTCGGTGCTGGAGTTGGTTTAAGTATTCGGTCGACCATCGTTTCCAGAACTCGTTCTTGACGTACGTGACAAGCTTCCACCGAGTTAGTAAACTGACCTTGTTTGAATGAGCCTGACGGTCGACGAGCGCTGTTAGTGGCTCACCAATTAAGAAGTGTGCTGGCGTGAGGGCTGCGAGATCGTTGGCGTCATCAGACATTGGCGTAATGGGGCGAGAATTCAAAATAGCTTCTACTCCCACGATGACTGTCTCCATTTCTTCATACGTCAATGAAGCGGAGGCAAGACTATGCTGCATTAGATTCTTTGCAGATTTGACGGCGGCTTCCCACAGCCCACCGAAATGAGGAGCTCGAGGATTGATAAAGTGAAAGTCAATACCTCGAGAACTGCATTCCTTGAGTAGTTTCCCCTTGGAAGCATTCTTGCTGAAGACATCATTAAGCTCCTGTAATTGATTTCGGGCACCGACAAAGTTGGTGGCGTTGTCGCAATAAATTTTCCGGCAATGTCCTCGCCGTGATATGAATCGACGCAAGGCACCAAGAAAGCCATCCGTTGATAAATCGCTCACCAATTCCAAATGAACGGCCTTCGTAGCGAAGCAACAAAAAACAGCGATGTAAGCCTTTTGTGGCTGTTCACCCCGGATCTTAAAATGAACGTATATCGGGCCGCAAAAGTCGACTCCGGAATTGATGAATGGTCGTGCAGGCTGAACGCGGTCAGGTGGCAAATTCCCCATCAGTTGTGTCAATAGTTTGGGCTTGGCCTTGGCACAACGAACGCAGTGTTGTACGACGGCGCGGGCTAGGTTCTTGCCGCCGAGTGGCCAGAACTGTTGTCGAGCGATGGCGAGTAGAGCCTGAGGACCCGCATGCATATTTTCTATGTGTAGCGCATTGAATAGCATCTTGGTGATTGGATGACAATTCGGAAGAAGCGCAGGATGCTTGGCTCGATACTCGAGATTTGATGACTCGAGGCGTCCGCCTACACGAATGATTCCATCTTGGTCCAAAAGAGCGGTCAAGGAGCTGATTGAGCTACCCCTTGAAACTTCGCCATGTTTGATTATATGCTGGAGATCGTCCTTGAATCCTTGTTGCTGGACATATTTGATTATCAGAGTTTGTGCGTCGTCCAGCTCTATCACTGATGGAACAGGTGAATTGTTCTTTCTGGAGCACCGTTTCGTAGCCTTGGTGAAGCGTAGAATATAAGCGATTATGCGCTGAAGACGTCTGAAGGAATTTTGATGATTGATGTTGAGTAGGAAGTCGTCGTCCCTTGTGAATCCGAGACATGTGGATTGAATCTTAGTCCGTTGCTCCAGAGTGCATTCGTCTGGGTTTGGATTAAGATTAGGCCATGCGTCTTCTCTACCATGAAGGAACATTGGACCGTAGAACCACAGAGTGTTGTTGGCCAATTTTTCAGGGGGGACGCCTCTTGATAATAAGTCCGCCGGATTATCCAAAGATGACACGTGTCTCCATTGTTCAGGAATGCTAGCACGCTGTATGGCCGAGATGCGATTGGCAACGAAAGTGTGGAAGTTTGATGACTCGGCCTTAATCCAGCCGAGGACTATTGTTGAATCAGTCCAAAGGAAGATTTGATTATTATTCAACTGTAGATCGTTTTTAATGCGCTGTTTGAGCTGTGTGGCCAATTTGGCGGCGCATAACTCGAGGCGAGGTAGTGTTATTTGCTTGATTGGTGCAACCTTAGACTTGGCGCAAAGTAATCGTACAATGACAACGTTGTCTCGCCCTACGGACCTGATGTACGCGGCAGCACCATATGCTTTCTCTGAGGCATCAGCGAAAATATGTAGTTGTATTTGGGAGCTTGTTTTGTGAGCCAATACATGTCTGGGGAACGTTATGTGGTTTAATGCGCTTAAGCCATCTCTGAAGCTGATCCATTTGGTATGTAGTTCTTGTGGAAGTGAAGCGTCCCAGTCGAGTTTTAACTCCCACAGTTTCTGCAAAAACAGCTTCGCCGTTATGACCACTGGAGCCAATATGCCCAATGGGTCGAAGATGTGTGCGATGTCAGAAGAAGCGGTTCGCTTCGTGACCCTTTGCGTAGGGATTAAAGTGCTTCGAATGGCGAAAGAATCAGATTTGGGTTGCCAGGTTAACCCCATCGTTTTGATGCTGTCGTCGGAATGGTTACTGAAGTCTAGTTTTTTGCTTGATCCTCAGCTGGTATTTCTTTAAGTAGGTGAGGATGGTTTGCGGACCACTTACGAAGCCTTATGCCCGCGGTTTTCAGAAATGATAACAATTCGGTTTGCTTTAGCAGGCAGGTGGGCAAGTGGTCTGAACCAGACAAAACGTCATCCACATAAAAGTCGTTTTTGAGCGATTGAGCGGCAAGAGGGTACTGGTCCTTCACATTGTCGGCCAGCATATGTAAGGTACGCTTGGCGAGATAAGAAGCTGGAGCAGTACCATAAGTGACGGTGCAAAGCTGATAGCACTTCAACGGTTTATTAACATCGTCGCTCCACCATATTAACTGGTATTTTTGGTCAGCTGGGTCAACTTGGATTTGCCGGTACATTTTTTCGATTTCCGCGGTGAAGACGTATCGAGGAAGGCGGAAGCGTAGTAATATTGTGAAGACGTCGCCCTGAATGGCTGGCCCGACTGCCAACACATTATTCAGTGACAGATTGCTGGTTGTTTTCGCTGATCCATCGAAGACCACTCGTAATTTAGTCGTTGTGCTTTCAGGTCTGAGGACGCAATGATGTGGAAGGAAATAGTAGGGCTCTTCTATTATAGTGAAGCAGACTTCCTTCATATGACCCAACTCTATGTATTCCCTCATGAACGCGTTGTACTGCTGCCTTAAGGTTTGATCCTTAGCTAGTCTCCTTTCCAAGGAGTGGAAGCGTCGAAGTGCCGTGTCACTGGACTCACCCAATCCATGTGGATCGCACCGGAACGGAAGTCGGACGACGAACCGGCCGTGGTTGTCCCTTTTCGTAGTCTGGATGAAGAATTCCTCACATTTGTTTTCAGCAGCGGTATAATTATTTGAGCCATGTTCAGTTTCCTCAAGCTGCCAGAATTTTTGGATGTGGAAGTCCAAAGTTTCATCTTCGCTGCATATTCCGCAGTGCGCGAGGTTAGTTACTGAGCTGGGCGCGGCGATTCGGCCTGACACGGTCCAACCGAAAACCGTGTTCTGGAGTATAGGTAGTTGCTCTCCCAATTTTATTTGGCCAACAGAGAGAACTGAATAGAACATCTCGGCTCCGATAAGAATGTCAATGAGACCAGGGCGATGAAATTGTGGATCGGCCAACCTTATGTTGTCAGGAATAGGCCAGGACGTCTTCTCGATATGTTGCGAGGGTTGCGGTGCTATTCTTCTTGGTAAGACATGAACGTCTATGCTTGTGCTGAAGTCAGTTATGTTGGAACGTATTTCGATGTTGGCCCTTGAGCGTGTGTTCTGTGCTATCGAACCGATCCCACCAATGGTAACTGAATGTCGCGTTTCTTGGAGGCCCAATCTTTTTAAAAGTCTTTCTGAAATGAAGTTTAGCTGGGAACCGGAGTCTAACAAGGCTCTTGCCTGAATTTGGTTTGCCCAGCTATCCGTGACCTTTATGAGGACTGTACTTAACAGAGTATAAGCACAGACAGTTGAGGGAGTGCTGGAACTGAGCGACGCAGCTTCCTTAGTGCTTGAATCTGGGTGTGCTTGTATTTGCTGGTTGTTGTCTGCGGGAGGTGACTGGTTGCCCGAAGCTTGAGATCTTGGGCTGTTGTCTTCCAAATGAAGCAATGTATTGTGTTTCTTGGAACACTTGTGGCAATTACCAGAGGGACATTGATTGGAGCGATTGACAGTTCGTTGAACTGACAGTAGTACCTTCCTTCTATATTCAGCCTTTAATGCGTCCGCCCATACTGCATTTAATTCGTTTCCTCTGTAATGCCTCGATGTCTCTAGCTGCAATTACTGCAGATATGTCGTCCGCGTAACCGCCAAGGTGTGTGCCCTCAGACATTTCTATTTTAAGGAGTGCGTTGTAGTTCACAGGATTGACCCCTCCGCAGCTCCTACTGTAAGGTTTTTAACTTTTTCCCCATCGCGTGTTTCATACAGTAGTTTTCGGTCTCTTAAGTAGCTCTGCAAAATTTTCTTTAGGCACGTTGAAATCCTCCAGGACATTAAATTCATCCTCCCATCGGAGACTATTAAATGCGTTTTTTACATCTAATGTCACCAGCAGTACTATTTTTCTTGAGAAATTGTTCCCAATCTGTGCTTTTTGGAAACTAGTGATAACATCCTGAATGGCTCCGATGGTTGATTTTCCTTGTCGAAAACCGTACTGTCTCTCCGGCCGCATTCAAAGCTGCAGTAAGACGAGGTTCCAATAATTTTTCCATTAGCTTTCCCGTTGTGTCCAGCATATACAGCGGGCGATAGTACGATATATACAGCGGTCGTCAGTATTGAGCAAGAACCCAACCCAAATTTAGCCGAACTAGCTAGCATTGGCCAGCCACAACACGTCCGCCGCTCAATGTCCAACAGTGACTTTTCGCACTAGTGCTTGAGCCTGCAAGGCCCTCAGAGCTATTCCGACCAACTCGTCCCTCCTCCTACGTCATATCAAACGTCTACCAGATCACAAGACCGGATCGTATGAAGGAAAGGAGGTGAGTTCATCATTGCCTTTGCCTTCCCTCTTCGCCAGAAACTGCCTCTGGGAATCAAGTCAGCCAAAGGAAATCCTGCCGAACCTTTAATTACATATATTTACTACAGATAGCATAATGATGCACACGGTGTATGTTCAGATCTTGGAGGGGCTTAGACTCTTCGCTCTTTAGGTTACGTATGGACTTTGAGAGAGCCTGTATTTCGTCACAGGCTGGTGACTTGAATTTAAGGATTAAAAACGGTGTATTTACTGCCGAGTTATTCCAGTTGCATTAAGGATGTAATGTTGAATTATGGTAGTAGGTTGCCGTTTTATTTGTACGTGTTCAAGATGTTGGCCATAGAGAACAAAATTTGTTTACTTCCACATAACAAGCTGGTTGTAAGGACATTATTCCTTTGCCTTCTAACAACTGAGTGAAAATATCGTCCTTGCATATTACGTTTGTTACTATGGGCGTCTTTATTGAGTATAATCAAACGTTCGGCTGAGAAAGGGATACCCAATAGGAATCCTTTTCTGATCGGACCGCATTGCATTGTTAAATAACGGGATCTAGTTTGCTGGGACTAATCTAGCAATTACGGGATTCGATCCCTGAATAGAGAAGTGCAACAGATAATTTACAAAAGAATTGGGTTTGGTCTGTTGTACGGCAATGATTTAATTCCTCTTTAGATATTCCGAGGTAGTGTTCCCGGGCCATGTGTAGAAGGATATAATTAAATGAGGGCTGTATGTATCAGACAGAGTCATTTACAATGGGTGGTAGGGGAACAGCTTTCACGATTTGATACATTTACTTGTAAGGTGTCATTTACAACGGGTGGTACGGGAACAGCTTTGACGATTTGGTACATTTACTTGTAAGGTAGAGTTAGTTTCACTTCTAACATAATTTTTTTTGTTGATGATTCTGAAGGCTAGTGTACTAAGTTGATAGACCAGAATTAGCGCGTTTTTATCCTTATTGATTCGAAGAGTAAGCTGGTAAGGCACTTCGGATTGCACTTCCGCTAGCAGTCCTTCTATTCGGGATGGAGATATTAAAGAAGAATGGAAATTCCCTTGTTGTGAGTCTGACGAGGTCCACTATTTCTTTTTGTACTTCCTGATATTGGGTCAGCATAATGCTTAGAAGAGATTCAGGAGTCTAATTCGCTTAATTCCTCGACACGAGCCATGTGTATTTCTTGTTCTTTCAACCAGTCATGGAGTTGCTCTCCTTTTTCATTTACATCCTTAAATTTATTTTCTACTGAGTTCTGGGTCTTTTTGAACATTAATAAGTCAGCCTTTACTACAGTAGTCTGATTGCGCATGAGGGATAAAAGCCGTTTCTGGATTTAGTCTAGAGGTTCAATTTGGAAGTTAGAATTGAAAGCATCGTCTTCTTCGAGGGTACCAAAAAGAGTTTTAGATATTTTCCCGACGTCAAGGAGGGCGCTTGGTTTTCTAGAATGGGTTAGTAATAGTTCGTTCCGGTTTCATATCTGCTTTTTAAGATAAACTAATTGAGTTATAGTGTTGTTACAAGTATGGGTTTTATTTTATTTTATTTCATTATCAATTTATTACAAGTTCAGTTAGTAGTATAACAGGAAAGTACAGTTATACACTATTATAAATTACAATTCTTACAATCTCAGTAGTGAAGTTCAGTTCATATTAAACTTTATATTTTACAATCTAAATGTGAAGTTCAGTATAAACAATAATAGAAAAATAGATAGAAAAAATAGTATAGATGAGGATAGTTATACAGAGTAAGGGTAAGTGAAACTTAACTTTAAAATAAACGTGACACAGTAGGATGAGAGAAAGTGAAGGCAAAAACTATGGATGTGACATCGACTATGAAACATCGATGTTGTAATTTAGCAAAACATCGTGATGTGTGAAAAACATCGTCTTAGAAATATCGATGTTAAAAATAGTCGATGTTTGGCGAAAACATCGATGTTTTGAAAACATCGTCATCGATGTCGCATCCCTAGCACAAACTGTTCATTCATTAGACGCAATACAGCGTCGGCACAGCCCCGAAAAGTCTTGCGGGCACTTCTCTTGTCATCCCCGACCTGCAAGAAAGGGGCAGCTCGATTATATGCTCAAATCATGCGAGTGATAGGCTCCATTCTACCGAATTCCATGTGATGGAACCTAATAATAAATGGTTCTCCCGATCTAAGGTTTAGGACATTGTGGCGAGGAGCAATCTGATCACAAATGTACGGAAAAATGATACATCCCTGGGTGATGCCATGTATGAAAGAAGGATCAGCCATCCCACGACGACCAGCGAGAGATTAGAGATTTTGGAGCTGGAGACGGTCCACATAGGGGGGAAAATGAATGGGATCGTACCAGGGGAGGTGGTAAAGGGCAAAACGCAGGAACCATTTTTGGACGGCTTCAACGCGGTCCATGTGTACAATATGGTAAAGTGACCAGACCTGGGAGGCATATTCTAGTATCGGACGAACCAGGGAGATGAACAGGGTCAAAAAAGTATAAGGGACCGCAAGTTCTCTAAGCCACCTAGAAATGAAGCCAAGCGTGAATCTTGCTTTACTAATAGCAAGATTTAGATGTTCACGAAAGGAAAGCTTCGAATCCAGGAGGACGCCCAGATCCATAGTGGAGTCTACCGACCCAACCGCCATACCGTGGATATAAAAAGTGTGGGGCACGTGGTTTCGCATCCGATGGAAGGAGGTGTGCTCATGCTTGAAGATATTTGGATACAGATTGCTCTTGGAGCACCATGTCGTGAGACGATTGAGGTACTGTTGCAGCTCAAGGTAATCATAAGGTGAAACGATGTTCTTGAAACGTTTGGTGTCATCAGCATAAGAAAGAATTACGGAATTTTGAATGGCTTTGCATACATCATTCGTAGCAACCACATAGAGAAGCGGACCAGGGTGACTACCTTGAGGAACTCTGGTTGTAGCCGTGATGGAAAAGGAGAGGGTGGATCTAAAGCGAACACAGAAATTACAGTTGAATAAGTAAGAATTGATTCAACTAAGAAATGAATATGGGCATCCACCTTTTTTAAGTTTAAGTAATATTAAGGGATGTGGGATGCTATCGAAAGCTTTACTTATGTCAGTGAAGATAGTTTCAACAGCTTCGTCCCACTCAAGATCATTGATGGAGAAGGACGCGAAGTGGACAAGGTTTGTGATGGTAGATCTACCTTTAAGGAACCGGTTTTAGGAGCACTCTTTTGTATTTTGTTACATATTTCGTGGGCCTTGAAAATTAAGGTTCTGACGTTGGTGAATTCAGCATGGAAATTTCCATTCGTTGGAGTAAAATTTAGCCCTACCGCATTCCTTGAAGTATATTCCGGCATTGGACCCTAGGGGTGTCGTATTGAATCCTGGAGTTGCGGCGTACCCGGCCGACGTTATCAAAGCGAGTACTGAGATAATGCCAATCCTGGAAGGGTAATGAGACAGTTAAAGTAAGTTCGTGTAACGTCTCAAGGATAGGAGATCATCGCCATCAAAAGTTTAAGCAACAATATGGTGCTCTCTCGGAAAATTTTTTGATTGTTGCTCTTTATTTTAAAATTTTGTGCTCTCTCTGACGGTTTGAATAATTTTGTGATTTTTTGAACAATTAGAACAACAGTTTTTTGAATTTTGTTTGATTTTTCGAACATTTTTGTGCTCTGGATGATTTCTGTGAATTGAATTTTTTGAATTTTTGAAAAGTTTTTGGTATATTTTTGTGCTGTTACAATTAAATTTTGAACTTTACTCGAACAATTTGTAAATTTTTAACGCGCTTTTGAACATAATTTGAATTATCTACGGTTAGCTGTGCTCTTTAGAACATTAAATTTATGTGCTTTTTCGTGCTTTTCGCGCTCTTTGTGAATTTTTAGTACTTTATTGAACATATTTTGAGATTTTATCCGGTGTGCTCTCGCGGTTTTATCGCGCTCTCTCGAACAATTTGTGGATAATTTTTTGAACTTTGGTGTGCTCATTTAAATAAACTTTTGTGTTCTTTTGAACTTTTTCGCGCTCTCTCGATTACGATCAATTGTGCACTTTCAAACATAGTTTACCATATTGTACGGCGGTTAAGCTCGCCCAATAAGAAAGAATGGGAGGAGGAAACAATGATTTTCCTCAACTTAGCTCACTTCATGAGTTCTTAAAGTCTGAAGCTACAGCCCATTAAGATCATATCGGAGAAATCGATGAAGTTCAAGTCTTCATCATTAACCTCTTCTCAGCAAAGCTCCAGGCAAAAATCTTTCTCTTCTCATTCATTCGCCGCAAAAGCTCATTCTCAAGCTCACTCAACACCATCTCATGCCAGAAGCGCATCGACATCTCTGTCTTCAATTACCAGCACCGCTACAAATTGATCCAGCTCCGCTCATGTGCTTCAATGGTCTACCAGTAGTCAACTGTCAAGCTCTCTCAACGCTACAACACAATCACCAGATCAACCTACTGCTCAACAGTACTCTTCCAGCATACATCTTCTCTACTTGCTACAACTCGTGCTCAATTAATCGCTCCTGTCATTGGTTGCTATCCAGTGAAAATGCTTTTAGATTCAGGCTCAGAGCTCTCTTTTATTACGCACAAACTCGCTCGTAAGCTCCAGCTCCCAAAACACAAATCAGCTATCCAGTTTGCTGGTATCGGTAATGTAGACGCCCGTCGCTTAAAGGTTGTCAGCTCTATCACTATCCAATCTCGAATTCATGTTGCAGTACATATATAAAATCAGTTGACTACAAAGGTACCAAGCTGCAAACTTAACAGTTTTTCGTGGAAGTATCTGGACGGACTACAACTTGCTGATCAAGACTAAAGGCCACCAGGTAACATTGATATTATCTTGGGTTCTACACCATTCGCTCAAATTATAAGCTCAGATATAAGAAGAGATCAACCTTTAGAGCCTTTTGCTATTAACATGCTCTTTAGTTGGATAGTTGTTGGTCCAACATATTTAAGCTCAACTCATATAATAAGTCCAGTTTTCCATGTGAAGCAAGATCATGATCTTCATGAATTCTTAGCAAAATTGTGGGTTCAAGAAGAAGCACCTAAAGCTCACTCTGCTCTTGATGAAGAACAATGTGAAGCTCATTTTGTCGAAACCCACTCAAGAGATTCTTCAAAAGTGCGTTAAACTACCAACAATACAATTACTTTTTGTTTGAAATTTAAGATTTAAAAAACATGGTTCCAATAATACGCTATTTTTATTATTTCATCTATGTCAGACAAATTTGTTTCGACAACTATATGTTGTCTTCATCAGTGACAATTACAAAACTAAAGATTACATGGCAATGTTGCTTATAAATATAGTGAATACATCAAATTCCCAAAACAACTAATTGACTAGTTTGAGGAGTGGTGAGTCGCACCACCCATTGTTGTCGTTGAGAAGTAATTGAATGATGAACTGGTGACTAACAAACTTGAGGAAGGGAACTACAAGGAACTAAGGACCGACCCCCTCCCTGAATCAATAAGAAGAGTCGAAAAAACATTGAGAGAATGCAGGAACCTGCTAGGTGATCAAGTCGGAGGGCTAAAGGTCCCTAACCCAAGCCTTCCACGTATAAAATGCCTGCCGAAAATCCACAAACCAGGACAGGAGATGAGGGAAATCGTGGCAGGGACCAATTCACCAACCCTCAGGATAGCGCGCTGGCTGCTGAGAGAGTTTGAGTCCATGGAAGGACACATGTCGTCTAGAAGTGTCAAGAATTATAAGGAGGTGGTTAAGAAGATAGAGGAAACAAGCACCATAGAGAATGAGGAGCTGATGGTCTCGTTCGATATCAAAGCGCTCTTCCCCAGCATACCTGTGAACACCACCTTGGTGCTCCTAGAAGAATTGCTGATGACAAAAAACGAAAGCAATGGATGGAAACATAAAGTCAAGCAGTACGTCAAACTAGCTGGCTTATGCATGAGTGAAAACCACTTCACGTTCAGAGGTAGATACTACAGGAACACACAGGGAGTTACTATGGGCAACCCACTATCAGGCTTCATGGCTGAGATATTTCTGAAGAAATTAGAAGAAGACCTCTTGAAAGATGGAATAATGCCAAGAATGTGGATTAGATACGTAGACGACATATTCGCCATAATCGACCGGGAGGAAGTTGAAGCAACGCTGGAGGAACTGAACAGGAGACATAAGAGCATCAAATTCACGCTGGAGGTAGAAGAAGGAGGAAGAATACCGTTCCTAGACCTCATGATAAAAAGAGAAACCGGGAAGCTGGCGTTTGAAATATTCAGGAAACCCACACACACACAAAGGGTCATCCCGAGTGATTCAAACCACCCAGCACAACACAAAATGGCAGCGTTCAATAGTATGATCCACCGCCTTTTGAATGTCCCAATGTCAGAGAGGGATTTTAGGAACGAGAGGGAACACATCAAGGAGACAGCAAAGATGAACGGATACCGCGAGGAACTGATTGAAAACCGCATTAGGAAAATAGCAGCCATGAAAAGAAGAGACACACTCACAACCCTCCACCAGCAAAATCTCACTCAAGAACATCAGGAAGACCACAGGAGAGTGGCAATCACACATGACAGGAGACTCACCAAAAGAGTTAGACAAATATTAGGGAACGTAGGGATAGAGGCCATACCCACAAGCAGAAGACAGCAGTTGAAGAACGTTTTAGGATCAACTAAGGATAAGAAGAAACTGGAAGAAAAAAGTGGGATATATAAAATAGCATGTCCAGAATGTGACATGATGTACATCGGCCAGACAAAAAGATTGGTCACGACGAGATTTGCTGAACACACAAAAGAGGCGGAAAAAGCAGACAAGCACGGAAATACAGGAGGTGGGACCATACGATCCAGAGTGGCCAAACAAGGACACACAATCGTGGAGGAAGGACACACAATTAGTATCAACAACGTCAGGATCATCAAAGAAGTAAATGATGGGAGGAAACTTGATGTTTACGAAAGTTTAATGATATCAAGGGAAAACCCAGAATTACTTCTCAACGACAACAATGGGTGGTGCGACTCACCACTCCTCAAACTAGTCAACTAGTTGTTTTGGGAATTTGATGTATTCACTATATTTATAAGCAACATTGCCATGTAATCTTTAGTTTTGTAATTGTCACTGATGAAGACAACATATAGTTGTCGAAACAAATTTGTCTGACATAGATGAAATAATAAAAATAGTGTATTATTGGAACCATGTTTTTTAAATCTTAAATTTCAAACAAAAAGTTTTTCAAACGCTATTACCAATTCCACGAACAAAAACAAACCCAATACAATTACCTTCAGCTCTTGGAGAATCAAGAAATATAGCATTTAGATGTCTCAAAGCTATACTCAAACGACTCTCGAATGATCCTCAGCTCAATAAGCTCTACAGAGACTTAATGATAGAATACCTATCGACGACATGGATTCAACGTCATAAAATTATCTTTTGTACTGACATTACCAAAATATTTCGACAGATCAATATTCATCCATCAGACTCGAATCTCCAGAGAATTTTATGGATTGATCAACATGACAATTTTGTTCCGTTCCAGCACACTACCGTTACATATGGAACAAGACCAGCTACATTCCTGGCAGTTCGGGTACAACTGCAACTTATTCAGGATGAAGGCTCCAAATACCCACTTGCCATGTCTCCTATGATTACAGGACGTTACGTGGACAACATTTATGGCAGCTCGGACAACCAGCTCGAAGCTCAGCTCAAAGCTCAAGATTTAATATAGCTCCCTCTCGCAAAGTGGTCCAGCAATAACCCTGCTTTTTTGCAAGCTCTTCCTCTCAAAAGTATTTCAAAATCTCCTGCTCAAGCTCTAGATGACACTGAATTTAATGTTCTAAGACTTTCTTGGAGTCCTACGTCAGATCAGTTTATATTTTCACCTCAAAGCTCATCACTCAAGAGGATAACCAAACGTTTAGCTCTCTCAGAAGTGGCTCAGCTCTTCAATCCACTAGGATTCTTAGCTCCAGTAGTAGTTCGCACGAAGATGTTTATTCAAGAGCTGTGGTTTAATTAATCTGGATGGGATGATGAATTACCTGAGCAGCTTATTCAACGGTGGACGAATCTGCGAAATGAGCTGCCTCATTTGGCTCATATTCCAAGAAAGGGATGTAGGAAACGAGTAGTATTCGTTACCGAGTACCGAATACTCACTATGATTCCGAGTATCCTCGCGAAAACTACTCGTTACCGACTACTCTCTCTCTCTTACAAGAAAGAGAAATGAGTGACGGTACGTATTCGAGTGAGCGATTCGCTTCATCATCAGTGTTGAGAGCAAATCGCTCTCTCAAACACTTCTAGGAATGATTGGAAATGAATGTAAATTCATGAACGAGGATTTCGTGTACGAGAGAATGTGTGAATGTGAATGTAAGAATGCGAGAGGGACATTACGTGTGGGAGAGAATTATTCGGTTTCAGGAACGGGTCGAAATGAAACGAGTACTCGCGGATGATCGCGGATACTTTTATATGGGAATTTCCACATAAAGATTCGACTGCTCTGGTAACGAATAGTGATCCGGATACTCATTGGGTAGTATTCGTTTCTTTTGGTATTTTCGGATTTTTGCATGGAAGTTATATAAAAAACAAGCGGGAATTTAGAAATAAAGAATTTCGTAATAAAATTATGACAATGAACCTATATTCCCCTCTTTCGTAAGATACAAAATTTGTTTAAATTTAAATATATGTAGAAATAAAATGATGGTTTAATATTAAAAATATTAAATACCTTGGAAAATGAAATTCATAGTGGAAAATTTGTGTTTTTTTTTTTGCTCGCTTTGTATAGGCCAAAGAATCAGTAACGATGATGCGGATACAACGAATACTCGGTCATTATGTAACGAATACATTCGATTACTCATTCTTGAGTAGTTTTTACACCTCTATTCCAAGATGGCTCAACACACTCTCGAGCTTATACATAGAAATACATTTCTTCTCAGATGCATCGCAGTTAGCCATGGCTGCATGTATCTATATCAAAGTTCAAAGCTCAGGAGAATCAGCTCAAGTAAAGCTCTAGTGTGCTAAAACAAACGAAGCACCACTTAAACCAGTCACTGTTCCTCGCCTCGAATTATCTGCTGCATGGATGCTCGCAAAGCTCATCAAACATGCTCAACAAGTTCTGGAATTAAATCACGCTCCGCTCTTTCTATGGACTGACTCCTCAGTTGCTTTAACTTGGATTTTAAGTCATCCATTCAAGTGGAAAGAATTCGTAAGAAACAGGGTTTCCTCAATACAGGAACTCAATCAACCAGTAAAATGGCTTCATGGTCCTGAAAAACAAAATCCTGCGGATTGTGCTTCTCGAGGACTTACTCCAACACAGTTAATCAACTTTGATCTGCGGTAGAATGGACCTGAATGGTCAAAGCTCTACAAGAAGATTTACAACTACCATCTTCACATTTCATTTCAAAATTAACTGCATTTTAGGATGAAGATGGGATACTACGGGTCGGAGGTAGGCTCCCTTCGAAGACCTCGAAATTCATCCAATAATCCCACCAAGGAAATCTCGTTTTTCTCAGCTCATCATAGATCAAGCTCACCGGCAAACATTACATGGAGAAGTTCAACTCACGACAGCAAGGGAAAAATTTTGGATTCTTGGAGGAAGAGCTCCAGTACGCTCATTTATTCTCAGATGCGTAATATGTGCTCAATATCGTGCTCAACGAGCTCAACCTCTCATGGATCAGCTTCCAGCATCAAGACTGAATGCTATAAAGGCATTTCATACTACTGGTGTGGATTGTGCTGGACCTTTCGTGCTCAAAACGTTCCTAGGAAAAGGTGTCAAGACGCATAAAGGTTTAAAAATTGCTCTATTAACTCTGTTCTCGTGCTTTACTAAAAATTATACTTTCTCATGCGGTAAGAAACTGTAACTATATAATTCTGAAATATGTGCTTGTTAAAAATTTAAATCAATAAAGCTCAAAAGACAAAAAGAAAAACTTAGTTCAAAGGTGTTTTAATAGTGCTCGTGCTCGGTGAGAACATATCTTATAAAAATTAGCTCTTGCTCTTAACAGAGGTAACCGGTAGGCAATATATGGAAGTCCCTTAGTACTTGATTTATTTCGGATTAGAAGTTCAAAACTCTGACTGAATATAAATGGAGGTTCACTAATATTTTACTCTGGTGAAAAATTCGTCGTATCGTCGTAACTCGTATGTCGTATGTCGTATGTTTTTAGAGGTATCAGTGTCTCTAAGATAGTCGAGGGGACAGATATATTGAGTTCCTCCAATTTGAGAGATAAGATGAGGTTAAGAATTTGCGTAAGGGAGTCTTTTAATCTTTCCTGGTGCTGAATTGTTCGAATAGGGATGTTGAGTTTAAATATGTGGTTTTCGATGTTTTTGTTGCATACAAAAGTATTATGGGTGTTAGGGATGAGGTTTTCTTCTTTAATATTTAGATTTTCCACTAACCTTTTTCACTTTTTTTGGAGGGGTAGTAAGAAAAATTTAGGGGATCTCTTTTGCAGAGGGAGGGAGTCATTTTTTTCTACTATGATTATTTCGTTATGGATTGGAAGTTCTTTTTCGGGTAGCACTCTTTTAACGGGAGGTTTATCTTGCGGAGAACTTTGATTTTTGGCCTGGTTACTGGTGACGACATTGACTTTACATTTCGTATTTTCGTGGTCTACTTCTTCTTGAAGTACTGGTATAACTAGACTTAGAGCATCTGCATTGGTGTATAGCTTGCCAGCTTTATATATCACCTGGTAGTCATATTCCTCCAATCGGATACGCCATCACATCAGCCTGGATGAAGCATTTTCCAGGTTCATCAACCATACTAACGATTTGTGGTCCGTGACCATCGTGAACGTCCGACCATACGCATATGGTGTGAACTGCTCGACGGCGTAGCGAGTTTCAGCGTCGTGCAGTACTCTACCAGCGAAAGCTATACGTTGGTCTCCGAGATCGTTGTTTTCTAAAAGAATGGCTCCTATGGCCAGATTACTAGCATCTGCGGTGATGTACAACTCTTGGGAAAAATCAGGAAATGCCAAGATAGGGGCTCTGATCAGATAAACCATAAGTTCACAGAATGATTCGTCGTATATTGCGTTTGGTTAACGGTTGGCTATTTTAGCAAAATTAAGGATGAAACGCCTATAGTGGCCAACGAAACTTAAGAAGGCTCGGATGTCCTTTGCTTTTGGGGCCTAGGATATGTTTGTACACTCTTAATTTTTGAAGGATCGAACTTAACTCCCTTGTTAATTATTAAATGCCCTAAATACATTATTTCCTTACGCAGAAAGTGACATTTTTCTGCCTGTAATTTTAAACTATTTCAAACGCTCAAACACGGCCCTTAGTCTGGTGTTATTCGTTGAGATTGTACCCATGGACTACTTTATCATCAATATAGGTGAAACAATGAATGCCTTGTAGGCCAATGAGTACGTTGTTCGTTGCTCTTTGGAAGGTAGCAGGAGCTCCTTGTAATCCAAGAGGCATACGTTTGTATTCGTAGTGCCCGAATTGGGTGCTTAAAGCCGTAGTAATTAGACTTTCCCAGTTGATCTAATATCTCCGTGATAGCCTGTAAGGTCTAGTATAAATGGGGGGTTAGTTTTTTATTACTTCGATTTTGTATGTTGCCGCGTTGGTGTAGGTTAATACAGGAAGATTTTAAAGAGTTTGACTTAATCGAAATTATTTCAGCACCAGTATCAATTTTAAATTCGATATTAGCATATTTACACAACTTTATGGGTAGGAAAACAGTGAGTGTCCCCGACTTAACGTTGAGGGGTAAAGTCACTGGTCGTTGTTGGGGGAACGAAATGTCTGTTTGGGATTTGAGTCGGCTCGAGAGATCGTCCGTGAAGGGCTGCCGACTGTGAGCCTCCACTCGTGAAAGTTTACCGTATGTCAGCCGTTGGAGGAATTGACATTTGTTATCCGGTTTTGAGGGTTAGAAGTGTATTAAGAAGAGGTTACCTTGTTGTGACTGGGCCTAGGCTCAAACACACATGCCAAATTTCCCCTTCTCCCCGCTTACCCTCCCCTGCGGTAAGCCATTTTCATAGGAACCCGTTCATTCCCAACCCAAAATGCTTACGTAAGCATTATTCCCAATCCCATACCATGAACAAAATTATATCGCGATCGCTTTACCTTCCCGTCGCGATCAAGTTTTATCATCGCGATAAAATTTGATCGCGCCCAGATCACATGCGCGACGAACTGTAGCGATCGGATTTCATCACCATGCCACTTGTCGAAAATGCGCGTCAGCGATTCCTGTCCCTACTTAAGGGCCGCAAAATGACGCGCATTTCAGTCGCGATTTTTGACCGGAGACTGACAGGTCGCTACGTCTATTTCTAAACTTTCCCTCTCCTTTGTTTTTTTTTTTTTGCTGTTTCGTTCTTCACTCCACTTTTACGCCGACAGTCACGGGACAGGAACGGGCTCGTATTAAAGAAAACTTAATTTAAATTGATTGAAGTGCAAGTTAATGAAATTAAAATAAATTGAAAAGAACTTAACTGAAATTTAAGTTATTAAAATATTAAAAAAAAAATTACGAAACGTTCTCAAAATTAAGAAACATTAATTGAAGTGTAAGTTAAAGAAATTCAAAAGAACTTAATTGAACTTTAAGTTATTAACATAATAAAGAAAAATTACGAAACGTTCTCAAAATTAAGAAACAGTAACTAAGATGTAAGTCAATGAAATTAAAAGAAATTGAAAAGAACTTAATTAAAGTTTAGAAACATTGATTGAAGTGTAACTTAATGAAATTTAAAGAAACTGAAAAAAACTTTATTGAAGTTTAAGTTATTAAAATATTTAAGAAAAATTACGGAACGTTCGAAAAATTAAGAAACATTAATTGAAGTGTAAGTGAATGAAATTAAATGAAATTGAAAAGAACTTAATTGAAGTTTAAGTTATTAATATATTAAAGACAAATTACGACACGTTCTCAAAATTAAGAATCATTAATTGAAGTGTAAGTTAATGAAATTAAAAGAAATTGAAAAGAACTTAATTGAAGTCTAAGTTATTAAAATATTAAAGAAAAATTACAAAACGTTCTCAAAATTAAGAAACAGTAACTAAGATGTAAGTCAATGAAATTAAAAGAAATTGAAAAGAACTTAATTAAAGTTTAGAAACATTAATTGAAGTGTAACTTAATGAAATTTAAAGAAATTGAAAAAAACTTTATTGAAGTTTAAGTTATTAAAATATTTAAGAAAAATTACGGAACGTTCGAAAAATTAAGAAACATTAATTGAAGTGTAAGTGAATGAAATTAAATGAAATTGAAAAGAACTTAATTGAAGTTTAAGTTATTAAAATATTAAAGACAAATTACGACACGGTCTCAAAATTAAGAATCATTAGTTGAAGTGTATGTTAATGAAATTAAAAGAAATTGAAAAGAACTTAATTGAAGTTTAAGTTATTAAAATATTAAAGAAAACTTACGAAACGTTCTCAAAATTAAGAAACATTATTTGAAGTGCAAGTTAGTGAAATTAAAAGAAATTGCAAAAAAATTAATGGAAGTTTAAGTAATTTAAATTCTAAAGAAAAATTAATCGAAATTAAAGTTACTAGTTACTAGTTATAATTGCCACCAAATGTTTTACAGTAAAGGAAATACTGAAATAATGTTGTGTGAAATTGTAAAGAAATAAACAGAATAAATTGTAACGAACTACAGGCAAAACGAGTTTCTCTAGAAAAAGGAAAAGTCGGGTGCAGGAGATTCTTCTCCCTCGGGAAAGCACCCTGTTCCTTCCCCCATAAAAAAAAACAAATTGGTGGGTAAAACATTTGGTGGCAGCGGTGGTATTGCCGATTGGCTCCCGAACACAAAATTAAAAAAAAAATATGAAAAAAAAGGTAATAAAATAATAAAAAAAAAAAAATTTTGCATGCATAAAAATAATAATAATCACGCGCCTAGTAGAACTCCAAGAGTTCCTCTACCCAAGGTTAGAGTCTTCGACAGTCTGCTAGGCAAGGGAATTGTCTCGCTGACATTCCAGATACTACGCACCCAATAATATAAAGATATAATAATAACATAAATGGAAAATTTTACTGTCCTCACATCTTCTTTCACCGGCTCTTGTTTCCGTTTTTTTGAGTTCGAACCCGCATTCCAAATCACATTTGTTATATACCCTTTCTCTCCGTTTTTCCTCCTTTTGCTGTCAGGAAGTACGAAAGTTTGGAACATCATATTTAGGAAACGACCTCCTTCCTCTCTCGAAGACATATCTTAAATTTTGATTTTGGCATCCCGGATTTTGGATTCATGTTTGTTCGGTCCCCCTAGGGTTATATCCTAGACGTTGCCGCTCACATTAAACGCTGCTCATTTATTCGTATCTCGTCGTCTTCCGATCTCTTCGTACCTCTTCGTACAAACAGGCTCATCCCAACTTCCGTCTATCAACTACCCGTTCAACAGTAGTTCAACAATAGTTGTCCCCTTCAACACAACTCGTATAAATCTTAATAAGCATAATCCTGAACGACACCTTTGGGCTTCGGTCAACTCTTGCTCAACAGTACACTTCAAACATCCTATTAATATTTCCTCCCACGTTTCACGATCTTTGTCTTGCGCAAATGCAAATCAATTCAGAGATCGTCAAATTATATAACAACTTCAGCAAGGAGCCCAAATCCTCAAGAACCGCCGAGTGTACAAAAAGGAAAAACAGCCTCCTGGAAGAATTTTGTAAAATTTTCAAAAGGGGCATGTTTGCCTCAAAGATCACTCCGAACGGGGGGATGACAAGCATGAATATTTTACTCTCGACTGCCATGGGAAGGCTCACGATTGGTACAAGACCACGAAAGTGGCCCTTAGTGATTTGCTCGCTAGTCCCTTACTAGCTAAGGCTACCACCCAATTTTTCATACCTCCAGTCCACGAAATTCTAAAAAAGTCTGACGCCCCCAAAGCCGAATCTGAAATCAGTGAATCGCCTAGTCCTGGAAGGCTCAGGCTCCAAAACGAAAGAAGCCAGGTGATCCGGAGAATCGTTTCTAAAATTACCCCTGACATCCTCCGAGACGCCAGTAAACTTGCCATACAAAACAAAATTTCCACCCTGAAAAAGTATTGGGAACCCTTTGAGCAGACCCACTTCCAAATTTTAGCCAACTTGAACGATGACGCGGAAGAAGATCCACGTTTCGCTTATAATACTTTCGAGGACATCCAAGGACAATGTGACAATGCTTTTGATCTCCTGCAAGACGGGTTGCAGGACAGATACCCTTTCCAAGAACCTCATATTCAGGACCAATTAAATGCTACATTGGGTTCCATTCTACACCATGCTTCCCCAACGTCCGGGTTCTCCTTTGCCATTTCACAACGACTATTGCCAGAATTTTCTGGAAATACCAGGGATCTACACTGATTCCATACCTGTGCAAATGATATTTTTTCCACTTTGTCAACTGTCTCCGTTGTTGACCACCAAAGTTTTATGGGTCTTCCGACTATCCAGATTTACCCTTCAAACCCAATGAGGGTAGTTAAAGCAGAAAACTGGTGCGGGTGTTAAAGAATTCTTAAATCGCTTGGCCACCACGTTCACTCTGTTAAACGAAGCAACAAGAAAATATTCTAGTGGCAATATCCTGTTGAGATACCTCCTTAAAGATAACGAGGCACAGGCCGTCAGAACCCTCGAAGACGAGCTGTTAAGTAGCCAACTGCAATTGCTTGCCAAAGTCTTTTCCGAAAAGAAACTCGCTCCAATGTCCGATTATGTATAAGAGCACGCGATGCGACTTAATCCAATCAATACCCCGAGACAGGACCAAACGAAACCCAAGGTAGACCTACCACAGCAAAATCCTTCAAGGAATACCACCTGTTTTGTATGTGGCCAGCCAGGTCACATAGCCCCACAGTGCCATTTCCCGCCCCGCTCCGTACAACGCCAGGAAAGGTCTAACCCATCTACAATACACCACCTCTCGTCCGGTAACAGAGCCCTTGAAAACTCCATCCCAAAACAGATACCGAAAACCTGCAACTATTGCCATAACAGACGTCATACCATTGACGAATGTCGGAAAAGGGAAACCAACAAACGAAGAAGAAGGCCACCATACAACCCTAAATCGCGTTACTCACAACCCCTGACTCATCTGCCCCACAGAATCCTCCTACGCATTCCACCAACCGGGAAAACTCGAATTTCGTCGGCAATCCCCCGCAGATTGTCATTCAGGCCGACGTACATAGGAATCGGACCCAACCTTCCAACACTCAAGGATAAAACTCCCCATAACCGCACGACCTTCATCCATAACCCTCACCCTAGCATCTAAAGTGTCCGTTAGTCCATATACCGAATTCTTAATAGATACTGAAGCGGAGATTAGCTTAGTTCGAAGTCAGGCCATGAAACCTGGTAGCAGGTATTACGGGGATATTATTTGTCATATCAATACAGTTTTTTCTCAATCTACTTCCACAGAGGGTCTCATAATAAGCGAACTACACCACGGTGCAGATTTCAAAATCGAACATCGTCTCCAAATTCTGAGCGATGCTCAGATACTAACACTTGAAATCAGTCGCAACTCGATTCCTTACACCTTGGAGCAATATCTCAGTGATTTCCCTCAGTTTCATCAAAGGACTATAAATTCGACGATTACGCGTCCTGGACAAGACATTAAACTGCAACCAATAACATCTTCTTCTTCGCCTCCGACAATATCTCCCCCCTCGACCTTATCTGTCTCCACATCAGCACCTCTGTTTTTGTCAGTCACGCGTCCTGGGCAAGACGTTAAACTGCAACCAGCAACGTTTTATTCAATGGATTCTCGTCCTGGGCAGGACGTTAAACTGCATCCAATACCTTCATTTTCGACAATGTCCCCTCTCGTCTTTATCAGTTACTTCGACACCTCCTTCGCCAGTTAATCGTTCTTGGCAAGACGCTAAACTGCAACCAATGATCTCTCCCCCATCGTTATCATCACCATCCTCGTCAACGTCGTCTTCACCCATCCCCCTTTCGTCGGATCCGTCCACTCCGTCCATATCTTCCTCGTCAGTCTCGTCAGTTAATCGTCATGGGCAAGACGTTAAACTGCAACCAATAATGTCCTTTTCCATTTCCTTATCTCCGACAGTCTCCTCCTCATTTTCATCAGCCACATCATCGGCATCGTCAACATCACCTTCATTTGTTACACGTCCTGGACAAGACGTTAAACTGCACCCAATAATATCTACTTACTCATCAGTTAATAGCCCTGGGCAAGACGTTAAACTTTAACCAGTAACATCTTTTCCAAAGGGCATTCGTCCTGGGCAGGACGGTAAACTGCAACCACATTCCAACGCAAGTACCTCAAGCAATGCGATCATCCCAGCTCGAGCAGAAACGATCCACTTAATACCTATTTCGGTCTCCACAGAGACGGTAATCCCGAATAAAGATATAATTCCCGGAGTGTATATAGGCTATCCTATTGCTATTTCTAAAAATGGAATGGTAAAAGTCTTCATCCTCAATACTACAGAGGAAGACGTTAGTTAACCTTTCCGTGATCTGGACCTAGAGCATCTAAATGCGAAGAATTTCGCCATGATAAATCCAAACTTCGACCAAGATCCAACTGAGGGCAGAATAAAAAAACTGCAGAACCATGTAAAATTGGATCATTGTCATGAAGAAGAAGAAACATCAATTCGAGATATCTGTGAAACTTTCAATGATATATTTTATCTAGAAGGAGACGTATTGTCCTACACAAACGCGACTACTTATAAAATTGAGGTAGAAGCAAATCATCCCCCTATATACACTAAACCGTACAGATTACCAGAGGCAAACCGTAAGGAAGTGGATAACCAAGTTCAGGAGAAGCTAAGATCTTCATTATTCCTTCCTATAGTCCCCGGAACTCTCCTCTACTCCTCGTCCCTAAAAAACCCGATGAACAAGGGAATAAGAGATGGCGAGGAGTGGTAGATTTCCCGCGTCTTAATGAGATCACGGTAGGAGACGCGTTCCCTCTACCATATATAACAGACATACTGGACCAACTTGGGAACTCAAAGTATTTTACGACGCTCGACTTGGGTAGTGGATTCCACCAGATAAGAATGGACGCCAGGGATCGGGAAAAAACAGCCTTCAGTACGCCTTATGGCCATTACGAATACAATTGAATGTCATTCGGTCTGAAAGGAGTACCCACTACATTCCAAAAAACCATGAATAATATCTTGTCTGGATTACAGGAAATTCACTCATAGGACACATTCAGGACATAGTCATCCATGGCTACAATCTGTCTCAACACAACAACAGGCTCATTGCTGTATTCCAACGATTACGCGACTTCTAACTTAAGTTGCAGGCAGAAAAATACCATTTTCTTCGGAAAGAGGTTACGTATCTGGGACAGTTAATCACAGAAAACGGTGTCAAACCAGAACCAGGGAAGATAACAGCAGTAAAAACATATCCGAGACCTAAAAAGGTAAAGGAAATCAGTGCTTTTCTCAGATTTATCGGATACTACCGCCGATTTATCCCAAATTTCTCTAGGATCGCCAAGCCCTTGACCAACCTTTAAAGAAGGACGTACCCTTCAAATTTGATGCTCTTTGCGACGAAGCCTTCACAGACCTAAAACAACGGTTAATAACCTCCCCCATCCTGGCATATCTCGACTTTTCGCGGCAGTTTTACGTCACGGCCGATGCCATTGACCTAGCTCTAGCTCCTCTCGCAGCAGGACGAAGATGGAGATCAACCCATCGCATACGCGAGTCGTGCTCTAAACGGTGCCGAAACAAGATACTCGACAATAGAGAAAGAGCTATTTGCTATTGTGTACGCCGTGGAACAATTTCGACCATACGTACATGGAAGAAAGTTTACTGTTATCACTGACCACAAGCCTCTAGTTTGGCTCATGAACCTAAAGGGCCACTCATCAAGATTGATGAGATGGAGAATTCGCTTAGAACAGTATGATTACACGATCAACCACAAGGCAGGGAAACTTAATACGAACGCCGATGCCTTAAGTAGAGTAACCGCGGAACCACAAGAGAACACCCCCGAGAATGATAATTTTGAGAATCAAACTGACCCCCAAAAAACTACCTCCTTGTATGCAATAACAAGAAGCCAGGCCAAAGTTACTGAAAACCTGGACAACATTGTACCAAAGCAATCTAAAAATAACCAAGTCGAACACCTATCGCTCCCCTTTATCGAAACTGACGACTCTCTATTATTGTCTAAATCTGTACATACCAAATTTTTTAGCTTGCGCTCATGGGAAACTAATCTTGAACGACGCTTAGCCGCCATATTAAGTATCGATTTGAGCGAAATCACTTTCTCCCACGAATCCAAAATATTTACTTTCAAAGAATCCGATATTATTGTCAAAAGAGTAATTCTTCCTCTTCGCATTCCTCAGGATGAGGACGATCTAAACACAGCCCCCTCTAAATTTGTATCCCTTGCCGTAGTAAGAAATCTGGAGAGCATACACATAAGTATTCCGAAACAGGAACTACAGACCCTAATGACACTGAAAGACAGAATCCGTAACGCGGTTAAAATATACACAATACTCCATATCGAAACAACTAGGTACTTAGACGACCCTAGGAAAAGAGAGCAAATAATAAAAGATTTCCGTTTGCTACCCACGGAGGGCCACCAAGGTGTATCTCAGACCTTAAAGAGGATTAAAAAACCGTTTTATTGGGAAGCAATGACCCAAGCGGTTGTAACATTTATCAGGAACTGTAAACAGTGTCAAATAAATAAAGTATCTCGAAATCCTAAGATCCATATGAAAATAACTTCAATGAGTTCCAAGCCTTTCGAAAGAGTTTATTTAGACGTCGTTGGACCCCTACCCGTCTCATACCTTGGGAACAAATACCTCCTAACTTTCCAGGATGATTTGAAAAAATTTTCCGATTCAATGCCTATCCCTAACCCGGAATCAACCAACCTCGCCGAAGCGTTTACTACTATGATTATATGTAGACACGGGATACCTGAGAGCATCTTGACTGATCATGGTGCTAACTTAATCGCAGAAATGTTTCAGGAAGTCTCAAAACTCTTAAGGATCACTCGTAAGAGGCTAAACACAACTGCTTACCACCCGCAGTCTAACGGAGCCCTAGAGAGAAGTTATCGAACCCTAGCGGAATACCTCCGTTCATACATAGAACAAGATCCCCTGTCATGGGACGCCTTGGTTCCTTAAGCCATGTTCGTGTACAACACTACTCACCATTCAAGTACCAATTATTCTCCACACGAACTCCTTTACGGTTTTCCCGCCGAAGTTCCTAATCATCTAAAGTCCTCCCCCAAAATTGGGTGCAATTACGACAATTATGCCCACGAACTCAAGGCACGACTCCGGCACTGTCATCAGATCGCTAAACAAATCGCGTTAGAAAATAAAGAGCGCTCTAAACAGTACTACGACAAAGAACCGCAGCAAAAATCCTTTGAAATTGGAGATCTGCTCCTTTTGAAAGCAAGAACAAGGGACAACAAATTTTCGCCCTTATGGCAAGGCCCCCATGCTAGCTCAGTTGAACACTTCTGAGAATTCTCCAAAAAAAATTTAAAACAAGGAAAACCGCGTACATAATAACCACCTTAAAAAATTCATTCACAAATAATTCCTCAACCGAGTTCGCTCCCAACCCTGAATTCTCTTCCTTTCGTTTCCAGGGAAAGGGTTTATCTGTTGGCGGTCCAGTACGTTACCGCCTCAGCTTTCTCTCGCGAGGAAGTGGGCATCCAAATTACTCCTCACAACTCAACGGTCGGCATGTATTTCGAAGAAATAGGAAGGACGAGACTGTTCACCAACGAATGGAAGATAAAAAGCTACTACGACCTAGCGGCCGCCCAGGAAGAATACCTTTCAATATGAAGAATCCCGGCAAAGCTTCAGTAAATGTGTGACTTCTTGGCCTCTGAGACGCCTTTTAAATCGATCTGTCTCTCCTTTATCGCGCAATTGGATTACCTGGACGAGGCGATAGAAAACAAAAATAGGATTATATTTCTCCCTCTTCGACGACGCTCAGAGATACGACGAGCATATACGAACCCTTTAACGAAATAATCTCCACTAACATTCCCTATTAAAAAATCAGATCTCTATCTTGGACGCGACCATCAATCTAACCAATAAAACCCGGGAAAGCATTAGGAAAGATCGTGCCGTAATCTTCACCAAAATAACCACCCTCGAATCCAAGGTCTCCAAAGTTGAAAATCAAGTACATGTAAATGAATGGGCAACCGAAATAAACTCTCTTTTCTCGTTAGTCCTTGTTATTATAAACCAATACCAATCCACTCAATCCGACCTGATAGATCTCGTAGCAGATGTAAAACACGGCCGATTTTACCCTACGCTCATAACTCCTTCGCAGATGGAAAACCTTCCTCTCCACCATTCGGCAGGAAATGGACCGTCAAAAACTCTGCCATTCAACCCTCTTCCCAATAGGATTTGGCAAATTTATAAGCTCTCCACTATGTCCGCCACAGTAATTGATTCCAAATTAATCATCGAATTAAAATAACCCCTACCCTTCAGAGGTGTATATCAAACCTTCAGGAGTCTTCCTCTACCTACAGTCTACAACAACTCTCTATGTTATATTCAACCCTCTTCCGAAGTCCTCTTGATCGATCTTAACCGAGAACATTTTTATGAAATGAGCATCATCGATGATGCTCAGCCAATGCTCAGTCAAGCCCTTTCAAATGTGAGATTGCCCCTATAAGAAGTGGCGTAGATACATCCCAGTGTCAACTTACCTGTACCGAACGTACCTGTTACTGAATTTCTCTCTCTCGCCCTAACACTTGGATCTACACCACCAAGGTGATTGTAAGTTGTGTGTAATAACTCTTTTCAGTCCGTGGAATTAAACCGAACAGCATTTCTTCATATAGAACCCACTTGCTATCTGAGGACCAGTAGCTTCATCATACATGGCCAAAACGAGAGGCGAAGTCCTAGTTTCCCCCAATCCGTACGTCATATAAACGTCACAGCACTCTTGGCGACCAAGGCAGATCCTAAGACCACTACTTTACCTACTTCTAAAGCCCCTCATATTGAAGAGTCCCCACCAAAACTCGAAAACGAACAGGACGAACTGGTACCCCTCCTGAATTTAAACAACCACCACATTCACCACTATACTATGTTATACGTAGTTTTCTCCCTCATCCTCATAGTTGGAGTCGTGCAGTTATGTAGAAAAGAGCGCCAACGAACCCTTACATGAACCGAGAAACGTGGCAGAGCACGGAAGCCACATTCCTCCCACTCCTAACCCTAGATCTTCATTGCTCCATATACCACCTCTGCCCGAGGATCCACCAAACAATACATCGTCCCAAGCATGCCGTTAAACTGCTCTCTCAATTCATTTTTTTTTCTTTTCTCTTTTTCTTTTTCTCCCTCTCACTTTCCCCAATTTAGCAAGGCTCCAACTCCTCCCTGCGAAGTAGTAGCCTATTTTTGAATTCCTTTCGAAGTCTGTAGCACGTTCGTACCATATACCACCTCCACCATCTCCTTTCAAGCTTTCCCCCTTCAGTGAGGACCTTTTCGTCGACCCCAACAAATCATTAATTTGCCCCAAACATTTCCTGCCCTGTCGGTTAAGACCCTTTCATAATGCGTGGTGGAACCGTAGAAATTGCATCTAGATGAGGAATTACTTGATCGTATTTACCTTATTATCTCCTAACGACACCCCCCCCCCCCCTGTTTTCCTTCATTCTCTTTTCTCTTTACCCCTTTTCTCTTTCTTGAAAATTAAAACACAAATCAACGCTTCAATCGTCCCACGCACGCCGTTCAACTGCTTTCCTCAAATTTTTTTTTGTATTGTGTTTCCCTTTTTGTCATGCGAGCTAGAAGCCTAATTACCCTCTCTTTTTTTTGGAAAATTGCACAGCTGGTATACTGTATATTGTAGCCGTCGTCATTGTTTGAAGTCAACGAAGTTACTTCGTTCCCTTGATTCGTTAGGGAACCCTAACACCCTCTTTGTCCCTCGTCAGGCCTTACGCAGTCCAATATCTTTCATTGTCCTAGGCATGACGTTAAACTGCACTATCTTCAAATTCCCTCTCTCATAATATATTCCGTCTTATATTCCTAAACATATTTCCGCCCTGTGGAATCACAATTTTGATGTGCTCGGCTCCTTCAATTTGGTCAACTGTAACATTAGCTTCACCTATCATTTTATTATACCCTTTCGTCGTCCTAAGCATGACGTTAAAATGCATCCCGTTTTGTGTTCTTTTTTTCTCTTGTCTTTGATCTTTGTTCTCCATTTGCTCATCCTAGGCATGACGTTAAACTGCACTCTCTTCAACTTCCCTCTCTCATAACATATTTCCGCCTTGTGGAATCACAATTCTGATATGCTCGGCTGCTTAAGTTTTGGCAACTGTTACATGAGCGTCACCTGTCCTTTTTGTATTGTATTCTTCCATTGTGCTAGGCATGATGTTAAACGGCACTATCTTCAAATTCCCTCTCTCATAATAAACATATTACGTCTAATATTCCTAAACATATTTCCGCCTTGTGGAATCACAATTTTGATGTGCTCGGCTGCTTCAATTTGGGCAACTGTAACATTAGCGTCACCTGTCTATACCCTTTCGGCGTCCTAAGCATGACGTTAAACTGCATTATCGAAATCACCTTTTTGTGTTTCCTTATTTTTCTCTTTTTTTCTCTTTGATCTTTGATACCTCGTTCCATTCATTCGTCCCAGGCATGACGTTAAACTGCTCTCTCAAAACCCCTTTGTTTTTCTACCTCTTTTGTTGTTTTATTCTCTATGCTTCCGATCAAACTGCACATAGTTTAACGTACCCTATCGTCCTTAGCATGACGTTATTGCCAATTTCCAACCCACTTCTATTCTTCAATTGTCATTTTAAAAACTTCACTAACATGTTATTTTAATTCTCTTCATCCCTAAGACGGGTTTTTGAAAACTAAATATTTATTTAGCCACCTATTGCTTCAGGTCAAGTAAACAAGTCATCTCGTTCTCTTCATTTGTCATTTTGTAATGGTTGCCTAACTGGTCCCTTCACGAACTTAGGTTCCCTGTCAAACCTACGTGGTCGGTCCTTCATTTGTTTTCTGATCGTCCATCATTTGTCTCCTATTAAGACGTTAAACTGCCCTACCTCCCTATTATGGATGCCTATGTCCATTTACTTTCGCTTGGATAGATACCTTCTTTCAGTCCAAGTCGACTACGCCCACATAATAGGATTTCAATCCCTCTTTCTTTCCATCCCCCTTTCCCTTTTCGTTTCTACCTTCCTCCGCTAACCAAGCTTGTATACTTCCCGGCTAAATAGAGGAAATGTTATAGCTCACGCAAGGGTCGACGAATGAAAAAGGGGCGAAATCTGAGACAAAACCGTCTCGTGGATTATTGTTATTCATTTTGTTTTTTGGGAACAGAGATAAATACTCCCTTGTAAAATACTTTGTAAAATCCTCCTTACTATTGGAATGGCATGATAAAAGATGTTGATAATACCGTACGAAGGCTCTCAAGAGGTATAAGCTTATGTAAAATAATCCATGTAACGAAAAAACAAATGTATACAAATAATGAATGAAAAATAGATGTAAGCCCAAAAAAGCGAAAAATAAATAAAAAAAAAAGCAACACATGTTATAGTAGTAACACTAGTAATAAGAAAAAGCATGTAAATCCAAAATGTAAGGCAGATATAAACGTATATATGCAAGGAAAAAATTATATAAATAAAAAATTCAAACAAGTGCGAGCCGGACTCGCACATGAAGGGTTCCGTAGCAGCAACTAACATAATATAAAAGTTCTTGTAGTTCATTGCAACTTTGATCGATGTTTTAATAAAAGTGTATATTTTTTAAATTAAGTTATTGATAAGTAAACATTATAATGAGTTACCTAAATGATGGGATTTAGATCTACCTATATAGGAGCCCATATAGGCTTGTGATAGCTAATCAAGCTAATATATATTCCAGTTTGACAAGAAATATTTCCAAAAATATTATCAATTTGTGTGCCTTCTCACGTAGTTGGACAACGTGGTAATAACGTCCTGAATCCAGCGTTCTGCATGAATGACAGTATAAAATTGTCTTTTAAATAATGGTTCACGGTTTATGCATAAGGTTTATGGTTATGAAATTAAATGTTTTTGTTTTATATTTGAGTTGATTGAATGAAAGGTAAATTGCGGTTTACGATTCATGACGTATTAAAAAATAACTACTTACTAGATCTCGTTCAAACCAATTTTCGGTCAAAGTTTGCATGGTAATGTACATCATATATTTTTTTTAGTTTTGTCATTCACTTATTTTAGAGGTTACAGTGGGGGCACACATTTTACCACTTTGGAAGTGTCTCTCGCGCAAACTATTCAGTTTAGCAAAAAAAATGATATATGAAAACTCAATATCATTTTTGAATACCTATCCATAGACACCCCACACGTATGGGTTTGATGAAAAAAAATTTTTGATTTTCAGTTCTAAGTATGAGGAACCCCCAAAATTTATTATTTTTCCTCTACATTTGTGTGAAAATCTTAAAGCGGTTCATAGAATACATCTACTTAGCAAGTTTCAACAGTATAGTAGTTATAGTTTCGGAATAAAGTGGCTGTGACCCAGACGGACCGACAGACAGACAGACATGACGAATCCATAAGGGTTCCGTTTTTTGCCATTTGGCTACGGAACCCTAAAAAGACATACATATATGTATATATCTACAATAAATAATAAGAAAATGGATACATGTACGCTTATAATATTAAAAAAAAGTAGAAAAAATATATATAATACTTTTGTACTTCTGAAATAAGGAACACTAACTTAAAAAAAGTAGAACGGAAAACAGCTTCGGGTTCACATACAAGTTTCAATCATTTTTTTTCCAAGTTCACATTCAGCCAATGACCACAACAACAAAAATTTCCCCAGAAATTTCTGTTTTTCCAAGGGGGGTGGAATGTTGTTACTGGGCCTAGGCTCCGTCAAACATGCCAAATTTTCCCTTCTCCCCGCTTACCGTCGAGATAAAATCTGATCGCGTCTGTTCGTGAAATTAAATAAACAACCGCTAATTGCACGCATTTTTCGTCGCCATGCGCAACTTGTCGAAAATACGCGTCTGCGATTCCAGTCCCTACTTAAGGCCCCCAAAATGACGCGCATTTCCAGTCGTGATTTTCGACCGGTGACTGACAGGTAGCCACGTCTATTTCTGAACTTTCCACCTCTTTTGTTTGTTTTTGGCTATTTCATTCTTCTCCCTCTTTTTTCACCGCCAGTCACCGGACAGACCCGGGCTCGTATTAAAGAAAACTTAACTTAAATTAATTGAAGTGCAAGTTAATGAAATTAAAAGAAATCGAAAAAACTTAATTGAAGTTTAAGTTATTAAAATATTACAGAAAAATTACGAAACATTCTCATAATTAAGAAACATTAATTGAAGTGTAAGTTAATGAAATTAAAAGAAATTGAAAAGAACTTAATTGAAGATTAAGCTACTAAAATATTAAAGAAAAATTACGAAACGTTCTCAAAATTAAGAAACATTAATTGAAGTGTAAGTTAATGAAATTAAAGGAAATTGAAAAGAACGTAATAGAAGTTTAAGTTATTAAAATATTAAAGAAAAATTGCGAAACTTTCTCAAAACTAAGTAACATTAATTGAAGTGTAAGTTAATGAAATTGAAAGGAACTTAATTGAAGTTTGAGTTATTAAAATATTAAAGAAAAATTACGAAACGTTCTCAAAATTAAGAAACATTAATTGAAGAGTAAGTTAATGAAATTAAAAGAAATTAAAAAAACCTAATTGAAATTTAAATTATTAAAATGTTAAAGAAAAATGACGACACGTTCTCAAAATTAAGAAACATTAATTGAAGTGTAAGTCAATGCAATTAAAAAAAATTGAAAAAAACTTAATTGAAGTTCAAGTTATTAAAATATTAAAGGAAAATTACGACATGTTCTCAAAATTAAGTAACATTAATTGAAGTGTAAGTTAATGAAATTGAAAGGAACTTAATTGAAGTTTGAGTTATTAAAATATTAAAGAAAAATTACGAAACGTTCTCAAAATTAAGAAACATTAATTGAAGAGTAAGTTAATGAAATTAAAAGAAATTAAAAAAACCTAATTGAAATTTAAATTATTAAAATGTTAAAGAAAAATGACGACACGTTCTCAAAATTAAGAAACATTAATTGAAGTGTAAGTCAATGCAATTAAAAAAAATTGAAATAAACTTAATTGAAGTTCAAGTTATTAAAATATTAAAGGAAAATTACGACATGTTCTCAAAATTAAGAAACATTAATTGAAGTGTAAGTAAATGAAATTAAAAGAAATTGAAAAGAACTTAATTGAAGTTTAAGTTATTGAAATATTAAAGAAAAATTACGAAGCGTTTTCAAAATTAAGAAACATTAATTGAAGTGCTAGTTTACGAAATTAAAGGAAATTTAAAAGAAATTAATTGAAGTTTAAGTTCCTAAAATTATGAAACGTTCTTCAAATTAAGCAACATTAATTGAAGTTAAAGTTAATGAAATTAAAAGAAATTGCAAAGAAATTAATGGAAGTTTAAGTTGTTAAAATATTAAAGGAAATACTGAAATAATGTTGTGTGAAGTTGTAAAGAAATAAACAGAATAAATTGTAAAGAACTACAGGCAAAGCGAGTTTCTCTAGAAAGAGGAAAAATCGGGTGCAGGTGATTCTCCTCCCTCGGGAAAGCATTCCCTGTTCCTTCCCCCAAAAAAAAACCAGATTGGTGGGTAAAACAACCTGACGAGAGCTAGAGATGTGGATAGAACGAGGTGGACGAGACGAGTTGTTGGTATTGCGAGCCCTGCAATCGACATTTTCATGGCCTGTCCTTTTACAATATCTGCAGCAGAGAGTAGGATCCTCTCTACTGTTAAATGTCATGTAGTTGTTGGTTGGTCCACGGGGGTAGTTGGGAGGCGACATCGGGTGAATTTTCTGAGGGCATTTGTAACAAGTCGGTTCTCGTCTTATTATTACAGGTCTACTAGGGGGAGTAGAGGTTTTTCGGTTTTTGTTCGAAGTTGCTCTCACCTCTGTTCTGGTAGCATGTTCTACTATGTAGTGAGTAATGGAACTAAGTCTTTCATTTTGATAGATCTTGGCCAACATTTGAAGTTGATTATTGGATAATCCATCCTCAAATGCTCTTATCGCTTGAGTTTCATTATCAGCGAGAAGGGAGTTCAAAAGGATCCCGCCCTTGGGTTAATTGGGGTTTGAATGTTGAAACGCGAGAGCTTTGGCTCACATTTGTTACAAAGGGCAGCCGTCAAGTCGGGCCAGGAGCGGATCTGGTTATATTTAAGGACGTCATAGGCAGTACCTCATAATTTGCTCATGATTACGCCGAAGAATAATTTGTGTTCGTCTTCGTTGCGAACGTTATCGAAGATATCTCCAGCGCAAAGCAGAAATTTATGCAAATCTCTAGAATTGCCATGGAAATCAGGAATCAAGTTTTGGGCGTTGGAAAGAGAGAGTGAACGAAGGGAATTAGAATCTAAAATCTAAATATTGTGGTTGAAATGAAAAGTTCCTTTTTTAGCGCTGTTGTATATTATTTTGTTTAAAACTATACAAATTTGTTTCGACAACCATATGTTGCCTTCATCAGTAGTTTTTTTGGTTGACTAAAGAATACATGACAAGAACGCTTGGTCTGATTGCTTAAGTTAAATTATTGACAATTTTGAGGAGTGGCGAATCGCACCACCCGTTATCGTCATTAAGAAGTAATTCAGGGTTTTCCCTGGATATCATCATACTTCCGTATACATCAAGTTTCCTCCCATCATTGATTTCTTTGATGATTTTTACGTCTTTGATGCTAATTAGGTGTCCCTCCTCCACCATGTGTATATCTCATAGCAATGTGGACACGTTATTTTGTAGATACCGCTCTTCTCTTCCAAATTCCTCCTCTCTTTGGTTGATCCTAAAATGCTCCTAAGTTGTTGTCTCCTGTTAGTGGGTACGGCCTCTAATCCCATTTCCCTTAGCGTTCTTCTGATTTTGTTGGTGAGTTTCCCGTCGTGTGTGATGGCCACTCTCCTGTGGTCTATCCGATGTTCTTGTGTCAGGTGGAAGGTCGTGAGAGCGTTTCTCCTTCTTCTTGCTGTCATTTTTCTGTATATTTGAAACCCCAGTCTCCCATTATCTCTTTTTATCCTGAGGTCCAGGAGAGGTATACTTCCTCCTTCTTCTATCTCCAGTGTGAATACAATGTTGGCGTGTCTCCTGTTCATCTCCTGTAGCGTCGCCTCAACTTCCTCTTTGTCAATTATGGCGAAGACGTCATCCACGTATCTTATCCAAATTCTTGGCATTCACCCTTCCTGTTCGATGTCCTCTTCCAACTTTTTCAGGAATATATCGGCCATGAAGCCTAATAGAATCTATTTTATTTTCAGGGATGGAACCTCTTTGAAATTGTAATGCTTCACATTAACTTTCCTCTTTATGCTCCATCAGAAGATCTATGGCAGCAAAATATTTGATTTATCTATGTTTATAAAGGTGAGAGGTGAAATATTCGGAATCTTCACTATCCGAACTATGTATAGTTTTAATAATTTCGTAATGGGTTTCTTTGAATTATTCCCAATATTGATCAAGGTTCTGATTAAGGACAGATTTCCTAACACCAGTGAAGTTCTGGTTCTCTACTTCCTCAGCCAGACTCATCAGCAACTTGCTCCTTTCCTTTTTCCTAACTTACTGCTCGTGAGTCGTTAAGGTAGAAGTTCTGGTATCGTCATACTGCTCACGAGAAACAGGGTGAGTTTTCTTTTGTCCCATGTTGATTTCAGCGGTCTTGACGCTTTGACAGTCAGAAGTTTGAAGTAATGGTAACGGTAATGGGGTTCGGCGTCTGCGATGACGATCTGAGTTTAAAATAGTCGTGGGAGGTATCGAATTTTGGACGACTTTTGATCTTTCCGTCTGTGTCACAAAAATTTTCCCATAAAGTGGAAAGAATTTTGAATTTTAGTGTTTCCACTACAGAACTAAATACAAAAATTTCCACTACAGAACATGTGTTTTCTCGTCAAAGGACATCAAACAACTAATGGGAAATAATTTTCAGTAATTACTTTATATATGTTTTATGTGCATTACTCGAAAACTTAATCGAACAAGGATTAAGGATTTAAAATGAATGAAACGCCGACAATTGCACTATTTTTGTTGCGTGTAATTGTCGGTGTCGACGAAATATGAACCTTTTATAACCAAACTCCTCCTAGACCGTTTGATCAATCGATCTGAAATTTTACATACTAATAGTATTTTCGATGGTGAGTGCTAACATATATTTTTGTTACTAAATTCGCGAGAAAAAAATCACTACGAGTGGGCTTCTTAGTTAACAATTTTTCTGATGAACGAACCAAAATTATTACAAAGGTTTGTGTCATAGAAATCTAAATTTAGAGTTTATGTATTAAGAACAATCACTGCGTTTTGTTCCAAGAATACCAAAATATACGGTAAAAAATCGCTGTCCTTTTAACAATAAACGTTAGTTTACTTGTGTAAATGAAGCCATGGTATTGATCTTCGGTAATTAGTTTTCGAAGCGTCCTAGAGTGTTCACATATATGACGCACCCCCATTATTTTGTCATTTCCTATCTATTTTCGTACATTATTTTCCTCCGCCGTGATTTTTAAAACATGTGTCCATATGCAATTTAAAAAATATGACAAAATTGCGGTTCTAGCTCATAAATTTATAAATCAATTAAATCTAATAGTAAAGTTGAATTAAATATTGACGAAATGTGATGGTAAAGATGATTGAATGAATTACTAAAAATTGTTTCATAACTTCAATATATATACTCGTAATCATCATAAATAAAGACATTGATTCATAAATAGCATAGAAAGCATAATACTGGAAATTCCATGATAACGAAACTTCATGGGGATCATAGAGTGATAGAGTAATAGGAATCATGTAATTTCAAAGTTTGGCATCTTTTCAAATTATGTCGCGAAAATAAATTTTTCTATAAATTCCACAAAATTACAAAATGCAACAAAGAAGGAAGAGAAGTGTCGCATGTCGAAGAAAAATTTGCGACACTTCTAAAAATTCTGTCCACCAACACTAACAAAAAGTAAAAGATCTCACAACACTAATAAACCAGCAACTAACACTACAGCATAGCCAACCATTAAAATAGTTTGACATTCTGTCCCATGAATTTTCACGATATATGTTTTGCTCAGGATGGGGAAGGGTTCGGTGGCATATGCGTCGCTCACGGAAACTGTAAGTGGGCGATAGGGCCATTCTTTTGTTATTAATTCAATGTTTGAATATTATCAAAAGTTCTTCGAGGCTTAAACTATAGAGAGCAGGACTGCCAGAAACTGGTTTAAAGCTGGTTTAAACGTGAGTCAATTTAAAAAATTACACTACATCAATCCTAAAAATTCGCTCAGACACGCGTTTCAGACACGTTTTTAAGTTTTTAAATATATTAAGCCTACAAGTACCATTTTTATAAAATTTCGGCGAAGTGCTGCTTATTATTTCAAAAATAATAGACGAATATAGCAAATTAAACACTTTTAAATATCAAACATATTATGTACATAATTTACAGACCACCGCTGGAAAAAATAAGCATTTGTAATGTAGTATTTAAATATATGTAACAAAAATTTACAAATAATATAATTTAAATTGTAAGATGTAATTTTTGCCTTCGAAAAACACTATTCAGGGTCACCGGTCAGCTGATGTTGGTTTTGTTGCATTTTGTGTGCACTAAAAATGGATACTAAAGCTGGATTCGTTGGAACGTTCGGCAGAACTAATTCGCCGCGAAGAGAGCATCTTTGCTCATGATTCATTCCTTCGTCGTGAATCTGCCGCACTTTTTAAAACAATCCACAAATCGAACGACGGGCGGGGATTCACGGTGAAAACGAAAATGTTCCGCACGAAAGTTGGAGTTGGTTCAAATTTGGCAGAGAAAGAACTGAATCCGCCGCAAAATGAATTCAGCATGCAAGTTGTCAAATTTCCATATGAAAAAAACAGTTCTGCACGAGCCGAACGTAGCAATGAATCCCACTTAACTCACATTCACATTGCTACTTACACCAACTTTAATTAACATTGGCTCTGATTACCCTTAAAAATACAACATTTTGTTTCAAAATGGACAGAAATATGTTGACTTAAAGTTTAACGTACTTGAAATAGCAAATCTTGCGTTTCTTGATGCGAAAATATTCAAAAAAATCGCCGAATGCACAGTTCAAATGTAGTTTTATTTAAAAAAAATTAATAAACTAGGAGGGACGTTAAAGGTGCCAACAGACGATCATATTTCTATCATGTTACATCATATATGTATTGACGAAGCTGTACACACAGTATATGATGAAAATATATGATGTATTTCTCTGATGAAACATTATGTATATGACATATATGTCATATAATATTGGTGCTTTATGCACTTGATCGAAGTTAAAAGTTGAGCTAGAGCCCGATAGGTTTTTGCATGTATTCCAACAAATATACATTATAATTATACCAGGTAGCGTTCGCGAAGTCGCACACAAAATTGAGCTGATCGGTCGAGATATAGTCACTCTGCTTCATAGTTACTGTGGTAGTGTAAAATTTAGTGAAAATTAGTCCAAATGGATACCATTTGTGAACTAATTTGATAGAACCATATGCAAATCTATATACAAAAAACCTTTGCATATTTATCCGTAATCTCGGGGTTTTCGCGTCTAAACGATACTAATAGTATTTCTAATATATTGGTTTGTTGGTAGTATTAATATTAAATAATACGCATGTTCCTTTATACTATTATTATGCATATCATCCTGGCATTTGATCAAAAGTAAACTTTTAAATTATTTGATCCCTTTTGGATTTAATAAACTTTTAAATTACTTCATTCCTATTATTTAAATTAACATTTTCTTATTAATCATGGCTTTTTGTTATCATGAGATTTTTAGTATTATGTTTTGTATAATATTTGTGAATCTATGTGTTTATTTATGATGATTACTAGTATATATATATTGAAGTTATGAAACAATTTTCAGTAACTCATTCGACTAATTCATCTCTACTATTAGATTTTATTGATTTATAAAATTATGACCAAGAATTTAAATTTTCTCATATTTTCTAACTTTTATATGGACACATTTTTAAAACTCACGATAGAGAAAAGTTATGTATGAAAACATGCTAGCAAATGTCAAAATAATGGGGATCGTACATAAATATGAACCCCGTAGGACGCTTCATTTAGCCGCTACGGGCAAAAAACTGTTAAAAATTTAAAATCAGAATATTATGAATTTTCTAATCTTTTGTATGCACATCTTTAAAAACTCAATTTAGAGAAAAATTATCTGTGCAAAAAAGATGGGGAATGACAAAATAATGGGGGTCGGTCATATATACGATCCCTCTATGAAGCTTCGTTTAACCGGGCAAAAAACCGTTGAAAATTACAAATCTGGATTTAATCAATTTTCCCATCTTTTGTATGCATATCTTTAAAAACTCAATGTAGAGAAAAATAATTTATAAAAGAACGGTAGAAAATGTGAAAATAATGCGGGCCGGTTATACATATAAACATCCTAGAAGGCTTCATTTAGCCGCTACGGGCAAAAAACCGTTAAAAATTTGAAAACTCAATTTTCTTATTTTTCCATCTTTGGTATACACATCTTCAAACTCAATTTATAGAAAAATAATGTATGAGAAAGAGGTAGAAAGTGTCAAAGTAAGGGGATCGATTATGCATATGAGCCTCCTAGGATGCTTGGTTTAGTCGCTACGAGCAAAAAACTGTTAGATGTCCAAAAGATTAGTCTTATCAATTTTACAATTTTTTATATGTACACCTTTGAAAACTCAATTTAGAGCAAACTTTTGTAAGAAAAAAAGGTAGAAAACGTCAAAATAAAGGTGGTCGGTCATGAATATGAATACTCTAAGACGCTTCGTTTAACCGCTACGGGCGAAAAACCGTCAAAAATTCAAAATCTGAATTTTATCAATTTTCCAATCTTTTGTATGCACATCTTTAAAAACTCAATTAAGAGAAAAATTATGTATGAAAAAAAGGTACAAAATGAAAAAATAATGGGGATTGAGTATTTGGGATATGAACACCTTAGGACGCTTCGTTTAGCCGCTATGGCAAAAAACCGTTTAAAATTCAACATTTTACGTTTATTAAACTAACGTTTATTGTGAAAAGGACAGCGATTTTTGTCAAAATTGTATTTCGTTTGCCGTATATTTTGGAATTCTTGAAAAAAAACGCAGTGATCGTGCTTAATACGTAAAATCTAAATTTAGATTTCCATGACACAAACCTTCATTCTAATTTTGGTTCGTTCATCAGAAAAATTGCTAACTAAGAAGCCCGCCCCTAGTGTTTTTTTTCGCAAATTCAGTAACATAAAAAAAGATGTTAGCACTCACCGTCGGACATACTATAAGTATGTAAAATTTCAGATCGATTGATCAAACGGTCTAGGAGAAGTTTGTTTAGAAAGGTTTCATATTTCGTCGACGCATTATTATAATTTCAAATAACTTTGAACTGACACCTTATCCAATGGATAAATATTTATCTCGACGAAATCGCGTGGATAATTTATTAACTGAAAACATTTTTCTTATGCCTCAAAGATTGTATGTTAACATCATTGAATTAATAACAACTAAGGAATGGCCCTGCCGCTCACCTACAGTGTCCGGGAGCGAAGCGTGAGTAATTGATTAAGAAAGGTTTGTTGTTCAATTTTAACATACATTTATCATAATAAATAGTGTTTATTTTAAGAATGAAGTGCTGCATCAAAAAGTGCACGAATAATCATAAAAGTGGGTCCAATGGGATATCCTTTCATAGGTAAGTTTTGTGTCATGGCTGCCAAATTGTTTCTCGAACCACACAATATTAAAGTAATGGTAAAACAAGTTCCATATTAAGAAATATGAGAGATTTTCTGCAAATATTTACATTTGCAGCCACCATGTTTGTTATTGTTTACTCGAGGAATAATTTGAGTACAAGAAAACACCAGTGAAGTCGACAAAATTTTTTTCAAGGGGTTAGTATGTAATTAAAACTAAATTTCAGTTATGTATAACTATTAAACAATGAAGTATGACAGCTAAATTTTATTTTATATTTACAGGCTTCCCATTGGTGACGTCCGCAGAGCACTTTGGATTGAATCGCTTGGGCTTTGCAACGTCAAACTAACCAAGACTTCATTCCTATGCTCTGCCCACTTTACCTTAAGTAATTTTCGGCAAGTTGGAAATAAAAGATGTTTGATTGAAACTGCAGTTCCACAAATAAACGTTAGTTCACAATATTTTATATAAGAACTGGATTTATTTTCTTTTTAGATAACTGAGCCCGTAGAAAATCTATTTCTGCATATGGATATTGACCAGAATAGAACCGAAAGTACTGTTGAGTATATTGAAAAAGAAAATGTAAAGAAAACTTAGATATGGACCGTGGTATTTTACTAACTTACTTTTTCTCTTTAGATAATTCCCCAAGATGCAAATTGCCACGAAACAGTTTATTTTGCCCAAAATAATGCAGAGATTTTTGAAAATGTATGTTATATTTCGATTTTAAGACATCAGTTTGTTTCTAATTTCCTTTTTTACTTTTAGGTAATTCCCCAAGACGAAACAACAATATATCTCGCTGAAAATACTGCAGAGATTTTTGAAAACGTATGTTATATTTCGATTTAGAGACATCAGGCATCATGTTTCTAATTTCCTTTTTTACTTTTAGGTGATTCCCCAAGACGAAACAACAATGTACCTCGCTGAAAATACTGCAGAGATTTTTGAAAGCGTATGTTATATTTCGATTCTAAGACATCAGTTTATTTCTAATTTCATTTTTTACTTTAAGATGATTCCCCAAGATGCAAATAGCTATTAAATACTATATCCCAATATTCCCCAAATTGATTCCAGTCAGTCTATGGCGGTGAGTATATCGGTTAATTTGTTTTGTATGTTCAACTGTTTCTGTATGTTTATTTAATGTATGTGTTCCAATGATGGAATTAAAATAATTAATTTTAATAAATTTTGATAGCGCTCATCACATTGAGTGATTCGAAGCCATTCAAAATTGTTTTGAACAATATGGAAAAATAAAAAGCTCTGAAAATAATATAGTATATATTTTAATTCAAATTTGTTAGCTAGTAAATACATGTAGTAGGTAAGTTGTTTTGTTTACAGAATGTTTTAGGACTAGAATTGCAATGTTTCGTCTTTGAACTGTCCTGGGGGTACTATGATTATATTTTCGTATGATTTTATAGAATTTGTTTCCTTAAATGTAGACTTTGCAGCAACAATTAATGGAGGAACGAAAAACTTGTCTGGGATTGAAACAGAAAGTAGCTATGCTACAAAAAACACTTTTAGAAAAACGTAAGATCATAAAAACTCTGAAGCAAAAAACTAGACGCAGTTGCCTGAAAATTATGACCATGGACCAATTGTACAAATCATTAAGGAGAAAAAAACTAATAAATGAAGAAGTGCAAGGCGTGCTGGAAAAAGTGGGTGGCCCAACTAAAGATCTAATAGAACGGCAGATATTTAAAGTCGAGTCAAGACCTCTGCCAAAGAGCTTCAGCTCCCAAATTAAGGCATTTGCTCTTAATTTGAATTTTTTATCTCCTCGAGCATATGAATATGTCCGAACCACTTTCAGTAACTGTCTGCCCAACAGTAGAACGTTACGAAAATGGTATCAGAAAATCGTATGTGGTCCTGGCGTCACAGGGGAATCATTTCAGCAATAAAGTAGGTTGTTGAAAATACTCAGGGCGAGATTATTGTAAATCTTGTGTTTGACGAAATGAGTATAAGGCAACATGTTGACTGTGATGGGGTGGATTCCCATGGTTTTGTTGATGTGGGCGACGGCGGCAAAAGTAATGTTATGGTCACCCAAATTTTAGTATACTTAGCCGTCTGTTTGAACAAACCATGGAAGCTTCCTTCAGTTTATTGCCCCATTTCTTCTTTGAATGCCGAACAAAAACCCAACTTGACAAAACTCTTTTTGAATAATTTGTTGGATTGTGGTGTAGGGTGGTTTGAGTCACATTTGACGGAGCAGCGACTAATTTAACTGTTTCGAAGCACCTTGGTTCATATGTTAGTGACACTAAAGCGAGAGAGTACATCCAATTAAATCAAAGTCTGGACAAAATTATTCTTCACTCTGACCCTTGTCATATGGTGAAGCTTGTGAAAAATGCATTTGGGGATTTAAAAGCATTTGTTGATAGGGATGGCAAACCAATCCAATGGAAATATTTGGAACTCTTGCAAGAACTGCAAGAGAAACAGGGTTTGCATTTGGCTAACAAATTGAGGAAGGCTCACATCTTCTTCCAGAACCAAAAAATGAAAGTACGACTGGCTGTCCAGACATTAAGTAGTTCAGTGGCTGATGGTTTAGATGCTACTTACACCAACTTTAATTAACATTGGCTCTGATTACCCTTAAAAATACAACATTTTGTTGCAAAATGGACAGAAATATGTTGACTTAAAGTTTAACGTACTTGAAATAGCAAATCTTGCGTTTCTTGATGCGAAAATATTCAAAAAAATCGCCGAATGCACAGTTCAAATGTAGTTTTATTTAAAAAAAATTAATAAACTAGGAGGGACGTTAAAGGTGCCAACAGACGATCATATTTCTATCATGTTACATCATATATGTATTGACGAAGCTGTACACACAGTATATGATGAAAATATATGATGTATTTCTCTGATGAAACATTATGTATATGACATATATGTCATATAATATTGGTGCTTTATGCACTTGATCGAAGTTAAAAGTTGAGCTAGAGCCCGATAGGTTTTTGCATGTATTCCAACAAATATACATTATAATTATACCAGGTAGCGTTCGCGAAGTCGCACACAAAATTGAGCTGATCGGTCGAGATATAGTCACTCTGCTTCATAGTTACTGTGGTAGTGTAAAATTTAGTGAAAATTAGTCCAAATGGATACCATTTGTGAACTAATTTGATAGAACCATATGCAAATCTATATACAAAAAACCTTTGCATATTTATCCGTAATCTCGCGGTTTTCGCGTCTAAACGATACTAATAGTATTTCTAATATATTGGTTTGTTGGTAGTATTAATATTAAATAATACGCATGTTCCTTTATACTATTATTATGCATATCATCCTGGCATTTGATCAAAAGTAAACTTTTAAATTATTTGATCCCTTTTGGATTTAATAAACTTTTAAATTACTTCATTCCTATTATTTAAATTAACATTTTCTTATTAATCATGGCTTTTTGTTATCATGAGATTTTTAGTATTATGTTTTGTATAATATTTGTGAATCTATGTGTTTATTTATGATGATTACTAGTATATATATATTGAAGTTATGAAACAATTTTCAGTAACTCATTCGACTAATCCATCTCTACTATTAGATTTTATTGATTTATAAAATTATGACCAAGAATTTAAATTTTCTCATATTTTCTAACTTTTATATGGACACATTTTTAAAACTCACGATAGAGAAAAGTTATGTATGAAAACATGCTAGCAAATGTCAAAATAATGGGGATCGTACATACATATGAACCCCGTAGGACGCTTCATTTAGCCGCTACGGGCAAAAAACTGTTAAAAATTTAAAATCAGAATATTATGAATTTTCTAATCTTTTGTATGCACATCTTTAAAAACTCAATTTAGAGAAAAATTATCTGTGCAAAAAAGATGGGGAATGACAAAATAATGGGGGTCGGTCATATATACGATCCCTCTATGAAGCTTCGTTTAACCGGGCAAAAAACCGTTGAAAATTACAAATCTGGATTTAATCAATTTTCCCATCTTTTGTATGCATATCTTTAAAAACTCAATGTAGAGAAAAATAATTTATAAAAGAACGGTAGAAAATGTGAAAATAATGCGGGCCGGTTATACATATAAACATCCTAGAAGGCTTCATTTAGCCGCTACGGGCAAAAAACCGTTAAAAATTTGAAAACTCAATTTTCTTATTTTTCCATCTTTGGTATACACATCTTCAAACTCAATTTATAGAAAAATAATGTATGAGAAAGAGGTAGAAAGTGTCAAAGTAAGGGGATCGATTATGCATATGAGCCTCCTAGGATGCTTGGTTTAGTCGCTACGAGCAAAAAACTGTTAGATGTCCAAAAGATTAGTCTTATCAATTTTACAATTTTTTATATGTACACCTTTGAAAACTCAATTTAGAGCAAACTTTTGTAAGAAAAAAAGGTAGAAAACGTCAAAATAAAGGTGGTCGGTCATGAATATGAATACTCTAAGACGCTTCGTTTAACCGCTACGGGCGAAAAACCGTCAAAAATTCAAAATCTGAATTTTATCAATTTTCCAATCTTTTGTATGCACATCTTTAAAAACTCAATTAAGAGAAAAATTATGTATGAAAAAAAGGTACAAAATGAAAAAATAATGGGGATTGAGTATTTGGGATATGAACACCTTAGGACGCTTCGTTTAGCCGCTATGGCAAAAAACCGTTTAAAATTCAACATTTTACGTTTATTAAACTAACGTTTATTGTGAAAAGGACAGCGATTTTTGTCAAAATTGTATTTCGTTTGCCGTATATTTTGGAATTCTTGAAAAAAAACGCAGTGATCGTGCTTAATACGTAAAATCTAAATTTAGATTTCCATGACACAAACCTTCATTCTAATTTTGGTTCGTTCATCAGAAAAATTGCTAACTAAGAAGCCCGCCCCTAGTGTTTTTTTTCGCAAATTCAGTAACATAAAAAAAGATGTTAGCACTCACCGTCGGACATACTATAAGTATGTAAAATTTCAGATCGATTGATCAAACGGTCTAGGAGAAGTTTGTTTAGAAAGGTTTCATATTTCGTCGACGCATTATTATAATTTCAAATAACTTTGAACTGACACCTTATCCAATGGATAAATATTTATCTCGACGAAATCGCGTGGATAATTTATTAACTGAAAACATTTTTCTTATGCCTCAAAGATTGTATGTTAACATCATTGAATTAATAACAACTAAGGAATGGCCCTGCCGCTCACCTACAGTGTCCGGGAGCGAAGCGTGAGTAATTGATTAAAAAAGGTTTGTTGTTCAATTTTAACATACATTTATCATAATAAATAGTGTTTATTTTAAGAATGAAGTGCTGCATCAAAAAGTGCACGAATAATCATAAAAGTGGGTCCAATGGGATATCCTTTCATAGGTAAGTTTTGTGTCATGGCTGCCAAATTGTTTCTCGAACCACACAATATTAAAGTAATGGTAAAACAAGTTCCATATTAAGAAATATGAGAGATTTTCTGCAAATATTTACATTTGCAGCCACCATGTTTGTTATTGTTTACTCGAGGAATAATTTGAGTACAAGAAAACACCAGTGAAGTCGACAAAATTTTTTTCAAGTGGTTAGTATGTAATTAAAACTAAATTTCAGTTATGTATAACTATTAAACAATGAAGTATGACAGCTAAATTTTATTTTATATTTACAGGCTTCCCATTGGTGACGTCCGCAGAGCACTTTGGATTGAATCGCTTGGGCTTTGCAACGTCAAACTAACCAAGACTTCATTCCTATGCTCTGCCCACTTTACCTTAAGTGATTTTCGGCAAGTTGGAAATAAAAGATGTTTGATTGAAACTGCAGTTCCACAAATAAACGTTAGTTCACAATATTTTATATAAGAACTGGATTTATTTTCTTTTTAGATAACTGAGCCCGTAGAAAATCTATTTCTGCATATGGATATTGACCAGAATAGAACCGAAAGTACTGTTGAGTATATTGAAAAAGAAAATGTAAAGAAAACTTAGATATGGACCGTGGTATTTTACTAACTTACTTTTTCTCTTTAGATAATTCCCCAAGATGCAAATTGCCACGAAACAGTTTATTTTGCCCAAAATAATGCAGAGATTTTTGAAAATGTATGTTATATTTCGATTTTAAGACATCAGTTTGTTTCTAATTTCCTTTTTTACTTTTAGGTAATTCCCCAAGACGAAACAACAATATACCTCGCTGAAAATACTGCAGAGATTTTTGAAAACGTATGTTATATTTCGATTTAGAGACATCAGGCATCATGTTTCTAATTTCCTTTTTTACTTTTAGGTGATTCCCCAAGACGAAACAACAATGTACCTCGCTGAAAATACTGCAGAGATTTTTGAAAGCGTATGTTATATTTCGATTCTAAGACATCAGTTTATTTCTAATTTCATTTTTTACTTTAAGATGATTCCCCAAGATGCAAATAGCTATTAAATACTATATCCCAATATTCCCCAAATTGATTCCAGTCAGTCTATGGCGGTGAGTATATCGGTTAATTTGTTTTGTATGTTCAACTGTTTCTGTATGTTTATTTAATGTATGTGTTCCAATGATGGAATTAAAATAATTAATTTTAATAAATTTTGATAGCGCTCATCACATTGAGTGATTCGAAGCCATTCAAAATTGTTTTGAACAATATGGAAAAATAAAAAGCTCTGAAAATAATATAGTATATATTTTAATTCAAATTTGTTAGCTAGTAAATACATGTAGTAGGTAAGTTGTTTTGTTTACAGAATGTTTTAGGACTAGAATTGCAATGTTTCGTCTTTGAACTGTCCTGGGGGTACTATGATTATCTTTTCGTATGATTTTATAGAATTTGTTTCCTTAAATGTAGACTTTGCAGCAACAATTAATGGAGGAACGAAAAACTTGTCTGGGATTGAAACAGAAAGTAGCTATGCTACAAAAAACACTTTTAGAAAAACGTAAGATCATAAAAACTCTGAAGCAAAAAACTAGACGTAGTTGCCTGAAAATTATGACCATGGACCAATTGTACAAATCATTAAGGAGAAAAAAACTAATAAATGAAGAAGTGCAAGGCGTGCTGGAAAAAGTGGGTGGCCCAACTAAAGATCTAATAGAACGGCAGATATTTAAAGTCGAGTCAAGACCTCTGCCAAAGAGCTTCAGCTCCCAAATTAAGGCATTTGCTCTTAATTTGAATTTTTTATCTCCTCGAGCATATGAATATGTCCGAACCACTTTCAGTAACTGTCTGCCCAACAGTAGAACGTTACGAAAATGGTATCAGAAAATCGTATGTGGTCCTGGCGTCACAGGGGAATCATTTCAGCAATAAAGTAGGTTGTTGAAAATACTCAGGGCGAGATTATTGTAAATCTTGTGTTTGACGAAATGAGTATAAGGCAACATGTTGACTGTGATGGGGTGGATTCCCATGGTTTTGTTGATGTGGGCGACGGCGGCAAAAGTAATGTTATGGTCACCCAAATTTTAGTATACTTAGCCGTCTGTTTGAACAAACCATGGAAGCTTCCTTCAGTTTATTGCCCCATTTCTTCTTTGAATGCCGAACAAAAACCCAACTTGACAAAACTCTTTTTGAATAATTTGTTGGATTGTGGTGTAGGGTGGTTTGAGTCACATTTGACGGAGCAGCGACTAATTTAACTGTTTCGAAGCACCTTGGTTCATATGTTAGTGACACTAAAGCGAGAGAGTACATCCAATTAAATCAAAGTCTGGACAAAATTATTCTTCACTCTGACCCTTGTCATATGGTGAAGCTTGTGAAAAATGCATTTGGGGATTTAAAAGCATTTGTTGATAGGGATGGCAAACCAATCCAATGGAAATATTTGGAACTCTTGCAAGAACTGCAAGAGAAACAGGGTTTGCATTTGGCTAACAAATTGAGGAAGGCTCACATCTTCTTCCAGAACCAAAAAATGAAAGTACGACTGGCTGTCCAGACATTAAGTAGTTCAGTGGCTGATGGTTTAGATGTCTGCCGCGAAGTTCTGCAACTAAAAGATTTTGCTGGGAGCGAGGGGACATCCAACTTTATTCGAATATTCAATGATATTTTTGACATCTTAAACAGTCGGCAAATTCAAGAGCCACAATCTGAAAAGAAAGCTCTTTGTCAAAATAACGCTCCTGAAGTCATTGAATATTCGACAAGAGCGATAAACTATATCAGCCAATTAAACTAACTTCTAATGACTACTTAATAAATTCCAGACGAAAAGTGGGATTCTTGGGGCTCATTCGGTGCTTAGGAAACGTACGCTTGCTGCATGAACGCTTTATTGAAACGAAGGAACTAATTTTCATTCCGCTTTATAAGTTCAATCAAGACCATATTGAGCTGTTCTTTGCATCAATCCGTCTAGGTTTGGGTAATAACAACAACCCAACCGTGAAACAGTTTACATCGGTCTATAAGAAGTTAGTGCTTCGCTGCCAACTAAGGGATGGAGGAATGGGGAATTGTCTTCCCTTAGAGCAAATTTCGCTACTCAACGTTGGTAATGTAGATCCGTTGAGACAAATTAACACAACTGTTTCCCAATCAACTATGGTCGAGTCAAGCCAACAGTCAGACTCGGACTTTTCGCAAATTGACCAACAATTTCAGGACGACCATAGTTACGTTTCGCAATTGACGGATTATGTAAAGCATGTTGTAGATTATATTGCAGGCTTTGTCGTGTTCAAAATATGCAAAGTCTTAAAATGTTGCATTTGTGTTGAAGCTATGCAAGGCGACTTTTATTCTACTTCTTTGATTGGTTATAAGAGCAGAGGTTTTTTAAAAATTCCATCAAAGAGCGTAGTAGCAATTTGTCTACAGGTCAAAAAGGAGATTAGAATATCCAGCCGTCTTTCCGATGAAAACATTTTGAGCAAACAAATTTTTAACAAAATCTCTGCTTCGGTTCAAGAACACTTCATTGGAAAAAATCTCTTTGCGGAATTTCATCAACATATGCATGCGTCTGTTCATTACAGCCTTTTGCTTAAATTGATCGTTGAAAAATACTTACGTACACGATACATTTTCATCGCCAAAAAGAAATCTGAAAAAATTACACTTCGGCCAAAGTTCACTAAGGCACTTCATTATATGGGAATGTAAGTGTACATTATAGCGGGGAATAGAAATCTAAAGTATTTTAATCACGAACAGCGAGGGAAAAAAATAAAAAATAGTAAACAAAGTCCAACCATCCCCGTAATTCTGCCAAAGCCGGTCCCAAGCCCGGTTAAAACAGAAGAGGGCGGTGATGGAAAAATATGGAAATTTAATCAAACCTGAAAAACCCGCGCTAAACTTAAAAATTATGCCCCTGTTGATTTGTTTCGACTCTGGATGTACAAACACATGTAAGCGCACAAATACAACTAAGTGAAATTTTCATATTTTGCTTTCGCGTTTCTGTTTATTTTCCCTTCCTTATTTAGTTATCAATTCAATGGTGAACATTTACAGTAAGTGACGTTCATGTAAGAAAATAAGCATTTTAGTCAAAAAATTCTCAATTCCGTAAAATCACAGTTTTTTGTGAATTATTTACCTTATTAGCATAGTTTATTGAAAATACTCAAACCATTGCACTGCCGGACTCTTAGTTTTGATTTTCACACCCTCTTACTATTTAGAAAAGATGATAATAATTGATTTCTTACTAATTCAAATTGTTAAAATTTTAAAATTTTGGGAATTTAATGGCGACACTGGTTATTTCGCGTGGATGAGTTAGTTTTTGCGAGTGGTGTAGTGCGCTTTATTAAATCGAGTCGTTTTTCGACCAATGATGTCCTGTCCTTATCTCTTTCGTCTTAGACTGTCCCCATTATTGTTTTGGGCTTAGTTTAGATTAACTTAGACCAAATATTTAAAATTTCGTGCGGCTCAACCTAAGTTTATGTAGGGAATTTAGACCAACTTCTTAAACTGGTTCGCCAAAACTTCCTTTACACGTACGTCGGGGCCTGTCCATAGGTCTGTTTTCATACTTTTGTAGTAAAAATCAGTATTTACTCACACCCCGATCGAAAACTCCGCTTTTCACCTCGTTATCGAGGTTCAAAGTAGTGGATTTTTCCATCGGACAAAATGATTATTTTCAACGCGCGAATGCGGAAATAGTACATTCACACGCGAAGAGAGCAGAGAGCACTTCCATCCGTGTTTACCTTCTTCGACTCCTCGGCTCGTGAGGCAATTTACACTGGATGGAAGTGCTCTCTGCTCTCTTCTGCGAGTGAATATTATTGAATACTATTTTCACGCAATAACACGTCGAAAACACACACATTGGCCGATGGAAAAACACACTACTGCGATCCTCTATAACGAGCTAAAAAGTGGAATTATCGGCAGGTGTAGGTGTGAAAAATTTTTATGTTCACCTCAGGAGAACAAATACAACATTTCACTCGAGTGTTCGCCTCCCTCGCCTACGGTAGGGATATCGAAAATTAAAAAAATATCGGTATATATCGTATCGATATATTTTGGATATATCGAAATCGATATTTATCGTTTGCAAAAAATATATCGATATATCGATATATCGGATCTCGACATGCAATTCCGCTGTTGGAATCTGGAAAACAAGTTTGCAACCAGTATCGCCGTGTGCGGCGTCCCTTTGCTTATATGGAAAGTGACTCAAAGGAAACTGGTTACAAATTTGAGTCACTAATCAGACTCTTTTCTGTAGCTCCGTGTGCGGACGGCCTAATACATGCATTTGACTGTTTTTCCACTTTTTACTACACCAAATTTTTGCAGTAAAAAGTAATACGGTGTTGTGATAGGCCGCATCACCTAAAAAGAAGGGGGATTAGAATATAATATATATACTACACGATTCATACCCATAACACATATGAACATTAGATGACCTAAAAAACAGATTGCACAAGAAATTTAACATGTCACTACACTCACAACCAAGTATAACACCAAATCGAGAAGTTGATGTCCACATTGATGTTCACTGACATTTGTAATACATATATGAACATAAGATGACCTAAAGAACAACATACACAAGAAGTTAAACACGTTCACTATACTCACCATCAAGCATAACTACGAGTACAACACGTTTATGATCACGAAAGTCACGAAGCGTTTCAACGTAAATGAACCTAAAAAAAACATAGAATATATATAAACAAACCAGTTGATAATACTTACGTGAACATTGTACACCGGAAACCTATGCTATCAGCATAAAACTAATTCAAAAATGTAAAACGCACGATATCACAAAACTAGCTGTGTTCTTTTAGTCACTCTAATAGAACTGAACTGTCAAATCCCATACATTCTTCAGAACAAGTACAGTTCTGAACATTTACTGGAACTAGATCGCTAGTTCTGAACAGCATATCCAGAATGGGCGAGCTAGCAATATACAGATGGCGGCATGCTTCATATTTTGTCTTAAATGTTTCCCAATCCTACAAATTGTATATGCCTCTTACTTCACACGTGATGAAATTTTTTGACATAAGTGAAATTTCAAGTTTATTTACAATTTGAAAGTGCAAAATAAATATGGAACATAGTTCTGAAGAGTTGTATAAAATCCTTTACGACGTGAGTATTCAATTGAGTTTAGCTTTCATGGTAGTTATAGCTTGTTTCTATATATTTCTACTTGTAGGACCTGGTGGAATATGTCACAAAGGAGGACGAATTAGCTTATTTTATGAATTCTTCGTCGGATTCTTCCTCATCGTTGGGCAGTTCGATATATGAAGAGCTACTCAATGATTATAGTAGAAACGAGCAACCAGAAGTAAACAACTTTCTAGACACCGTACGGGCCTTTGACGATCAAATTTTCAAATCACATTTCCGGCTTCACAGAAAGTCTGTCGATTCATTGATTGGTATAATTTTCAGTAATAAATTGTACTCTATCAACGGAACAATTTTGTACATCATTCCAGATTTATATGCAACTTCTAACGTGGCCCCAATGCATCGTGATGGTGAACGGCACACTATTGGGCCAGAGAAAGAAATTTTACTTTTTCTTTGGTATGTCGGCAACACGATTACCTTCAGACAACTGTCCACTTTATTCGGGGTATCAAAGTCTGCGGCCTGGACAGTTGTCCAAAGGGTCGCTTCGTGGCTAGTTGACAAAAGTGACGATTTTCTCAAGTGGCCTACCGGACTAGAAGCTGCAAACGCTATAGCAGGCTTTGAAAAAATTAATAAAATTCCCGGAGTGTTAGGTGCAATCGACGGCACCCATATCAAAATTAAAGCACCAAAAAACAACCCTGAGCTGTACTTCAACAGAAAAAAGTACCACAGTTTGCTGGTGCAAGCGGTGGTAGGCGCGGATAAAAAATTTATTGATGTTTATTGTGGCGAACCGGGTTCTTTGCATGACAGCATGGTGTTCAGAAGATCGCCACTATTTGCAGATGCCCAAAAAGATGAAAGTGACGTTTTCCCGCATGGAAGCTTCCTTCTGGGAGATTCAGCTTATCCACAACTTTCATGGATCGTAACTCCATTCAGAGATAATGGCACTTTAACTTCAAATCAAAAGCAATTTAACACACTCCACTCATCTACTAGGATGGTGGTAGAAAATGCATTTGGCTTACTAAAAACCCGATTTCGAAGGTTGCTTCATTTTACGGAGTCAACCAACTTGAAATTATGTGCCAAAACCATCTTAGCATGTTGCATTTTACATAACATTTGTTTGAGCGAAGGTGACCTATTAACTGATGAAGACGACATACAGGAAGCACCAAATATCACACTTGAAAGTCCAAGCAATGATGAGCTTACATCAGATGAACTGGAAACAGCCGATAGCAACAGACGACAAGCCCTTTTTAATTTAATGAGGTCAATGGGAACAATTTCGTAAATAAAAGATTTTGTTAACTTAACATTTGTTTATTATTAAACAAATAAGAAAAATGAAAATAACTTAATTTTATAAATAACAAATAAAAAAACTTAATTATATAAATAACAAATAAAAAAACTTAATTACTACTATTATTGAGCATCTCAATAATTTTCTTGCGTTGCTGCCGCGCCAATTTGTATTCCTCCACCATCTGCCTCTTCAACTCCGCATCTTGTTTTTTGAGGAGCTTATTTTCCTCATGTTTCCTCTCGAGGAACTCCAATAGTTGAGCCTTTTCGCTCAGCGTCCTCTTTCGCTTTCTCCCCGATGCTGGAGTTTTCGCGCTGCAAATAAGTGAAAATTAAGTGAACAAATTAACAAATTTAAAAAAAAAATCGAAAAATTTAAATTACTTTTGGGTTGCTGGTCCCTCATCAACAATTGTTACCTCTGATGATGTGGGAGATGGAACGGGCTCGGGCTCAGGCAACGGACTCGGCACTCCAGACGACGAGGATTTTTCAGGCCTAGAAAATATATTCATTTCCATTTCGTAATTAAAATTTCGTTCCATGTACTTACCTTGGTTCAACGGGCGATCTGTCACCCTTGCTTCTCCCGGCAGCACACGTATGGCTTACATCCGCCTTTTTACATCCGTCTGAACCTCTACTGAAATGTTAAAACGAAACACATATGAAAATGTAAACAACTTACGCGATCAGTTTTAAAAAACTAGGCTGGTCGCTGAGAGATGGCGCCACGGCACACAAAGTGGATTTCGTAAACACATGGCAACCACGCAAACACGGAGCAAAGTCCCGGTCCATGGAATATAACGAGAGGAAATTTTGGAGAAATCTTTAGTAGCAGCTGGATCCCGAATCGACACTCATAGGTGTGACCGTGAGTGGACGCAACTCATCCTTACCCAATCTACTGGAACTCCATACAGCATACGGTTCCCGAAACCTATCGGTGTAGGAACAGCACGTAAAGTTGAATGTGGCTCTTGAAGCTTACCAACTGCGGTTCCAAGTAAAATTCCATACCGAACACGGTCCCCGATATCGATATCACGGTTCACGTGTCGGAGAATTCACTGGCGCTACTCGAAGAGAATCTGCAGGACTCGAGGGCCGGTCCTGAGTCCATTCCCCTATAGAAGTGTTTTAATGATCTTCAGTAACAATTGGAAGGTTTAGCGCACAAATGCGAGGAGAAATGGTTTAGCGCATGATTGCGGGAATTTTAAAAGTGTTTTAGTAATCTTCAGTAACCAGTAAAAGGTTGAGCGCACAAATGCGAGAAGAAACGGTTTTGCGCATGACTGTGGGAGTCTTAAGAAATTGTATATTATGTAAATAGATCAATATAGGGAAATCGTATAAAAATTGTAGAAAGGTTTGAGAATTATAATTAAGTAAAAGAAATTATTAGTGACAAATGGTAGAAGTCATATAAAAACTGTACAAAGAGTGCGATTTGGTTTAAATAAAATAATAGGTAGGCAACGAATGATTAATTTGGGATTTGGTTAAAATAAGATTTGGTTTATATAAAATCCTGGATATACAACGATTGGTTAACGTGAGATTTGGTTTGTATAAAATAATAGGTATACAACGAATGGTTAATTTGAGATTTGGTTTATATAAAATACTAGATATACAACGATTGATCAACTTGAGACTTGATTTATACAAAATGAAAGTTATAACTTTGAACTTTGTGAATCAACCGAAAATTGTATGTGAATGGCTTCCTTCAACATTTTGTACAAAGATATGAAACATAAATAGTCAGAACTTAAATATAACAACTTAGAACAAACCAAAATATATAAGATAACAGAAGTGCTTGCGCGAGATATTCTATTATACTTCTCCCTATTTTCGCTCATACAAGTACGCAAAATACTCAAATGCAATAATAACTAGTAAGAGTAGTAAGATTTTCGAGTATGGGAATGGTCCTCATATCTCTCTGGTCTAAGATTTGCCCGTCCTTAGTTTTTATTCAATTGAGTTATTTCGTTTCCTTAGTTATTTATTCGTAGGTAGAGCTAGCATTTTCATCACTAGTGATTTTTCATTTGTTCACAGTAAGTTTGATGTGACAACAACTTAAGGGAGAGTTACCTTTATAATGCAATTGTAAAGCGAAGTAAAATTAATTTGTTTGATATTTTATTCATATATGACCAACATAAGATTGCATAACAGTAATACATTAGTTAAAACCTGCGGGCATTGGAATATTACTTGTATAAGAGATGCTTAGGCAATTATAGTAACCCCAAAAAAAGACCTTGTTAACCACCAAACATTTTACAATTCATAGTTGTTGAGTAGAGTGACCAAACGATAAACAAATACGTTATAGTTTTGTGATATTTGTTGTATGCCAAATTATATCAATACTGAGGATTACGAATACAGACACAGACAGCACGGGATACTGAACATCAATATGGTCAAAAGGTTAGTGGCATGATATCGATGTGAAAAGGGAAAAAATTTACTCTTAAATAGTTCAGAATACCTGCAACATACCTTAAATATTAATTCAAGCGGCAATCATTATGGGGTACAGTGCACTTTGACTCACTCTTTAGTGCTCCGTATCTAAACTGAACCCTATTAATATGACGGAGAGAATATACTTAAAGGGATATTTTATTAGCAATTTTTGTTCAAAAATAAAAACATCGCATTGCGGAATAAAATTGAGAATTAAATGTTTTAAAACAGAAAAACGCATTTTCCCTCACATTAACGTAAACAAAATAATCACATCTAACTACCTAAATACGTTTTTTTTTTGTAAACAAAATTTACTAAAAAAATCCCTTCAAGTGTGCTCTCACCAAAAGCACATATGTACTTGTTTAAATATATACGATTATTCTGATTATTTCGCTCTAACCCCCATGCCCTCCCCATGGGTGGTTAAAAAGAGAGATTATGGATTGTTGCCGAATTCTACTTTAGTTCATTGTTCCTGTGTTCTATGTTCAACACTATGTATAACACTTTCTTATTGTTGACAATTGTTGAAAAGAGCACGAGTAGAGATGGGTGATATTTCACGTGACGGTGACAAAATCAGTGTGACTTGACCTCCCGTGACAGTGACTGTGATTCGTGGATTTAAACTAACGTTACTTTATCACTTCCAGTTTATTCTTATTTTAATTTCGTTTCTTACCTTATCTTTAGCTCTGATCGCACTACAATTTTCCTATGACAGCCGAATTCAATTTCTGCGCTCCTGTTACTTGAATTTTAGGATTTTCGACAGAAATATGTTAATAATAGGTTTAAAAGTTTTTTTATTACAGTTTTGATAGGCTTCCCTGTTTTGTAGATGGAAGACAACACTGCATATAGGAAGCATTTTAAGCGTTATTTGAGTAACGTATGATATTTTGTGTCACTACGATATTTAAGTGACATATATATGTTCTGTCATCGTGTTATTTTGGTAACGTAAGATCTTCTGTGCTCCTGTTATTTGAAAAGTGGGATTTTAAAAAGATTCTACAGGCTGGCCCGTACACGAGTACATCAAATTGGACGAACGATTCCTTGACACCAGGGGAGTAAAAAACTGATTTAGAGGGGGGGGGGGGGGGGGGGGGCAATATGCACTGTTTAGGAGTTACAGGGTGTTCAATGTTTTTGGTCGTCCTCATGACCCGTCTCAACATTATACAACTATATTTACATTTTTCACTGTTAGGACAAATGCAGTTGTAAATGAAAAATTTTCAGTTAAAAAATCATAAAATGTTGAATATTTTTATATCTTTGTTTACATTCTTTGAAATATTAAAACTGGTTTGTATACCAATTTGAAGGGCAGTAACTTCTCTAAAATAGAACGTTTATTTTATTATCTTCCCATAAGTATTATTACCATTGTGCCAAGGAATCGTTCCTCTAATTTAATGTACTCGAGTACGGGACACCCTGTATATGTTTTAAAAGGTTCCCCCATTTCTTAAGACAATACTGAAAAATATTTTTGTCATGTAAGGCCGTGTATGACTGCTGAAATTCATAACTCAACCTTCTTTTCTAATACAATTCCAAATTGCAGTTCCTTCCGTTCGTTCAACGAACAGAATGAAATCGGTTTATAAGGAACCATCGTTGTTCCTTCTTGATTTGTTGTCGCTGTTATTTAGGTCACGGAAGTGGTTTGGTTACTGTGACTTGAAAGTCACTTTTTCCCCATCTTTAGGCACGGGTATTATTTCCGTAGGCAAGTGCCAGTATTGCCACTACCGATCGATGCGACATCTACTGGCGGAGGTTTTGGAATTGTTACGTTAACTGATTACGTTTGTGTGATGCGTGTAGTACATCTGTAAAGTACTTTCAATTAACAGTAATAATTCAATAGATTTATTATTCCTTGACTTAAAATTATTTAAACACTGTTTTACAATTCATATATTTGTGAAATATGTTCATTTGGAAAATGTCACAATAGAAAACTTTATTAAGTAATTCCACGCAACAATTATTACTGGTTCATTAAGCGACAAACAATATCGAGTTTAAGCTTTTAATAAGATTCTGTAAGAGTCAATATCGAGTTTTCATGTTTTATTCTACCATTGTTCCAAGTAATATTTATTTTTCAGCGATACTTTCGTTCTCTTTATGAACTGCCTTACACTGAGTTGTGATTTCAGCTCCAAATATTTTTATTCGTTGAGAATGTATGCATTAAACTTAACCCTAACTAGAATAACTTTGTTAACAAAATATGTTTCTTAATTGCACTTAACACCTAAACAATTCTAAGCTCACAGAAGTACTTAGTTGTTTGTTTCTTAGAACTAAAATAGAAGAATAGTCACTGTTGAGGATATACTAATTTTTATATAAGGGAGAAGATCGCAAACAAAAACCTAAATACAATGACCTGAGTAATGAAATCAGTTTCATTCAAATTAAGTAACAAATTCAGTATAGAAAATTGTAAACATTAAACTTAATAGCCGTGTTCTTTTGGTCATCACTATCGAGTACAAAATCGGAGCAGCAAAAAAACGCACCGGAGTTGTTCTCGATAGATTACAAATTTTCACCAACTTCACATACCATTTATATTAACTTTATTCGATTTTTTAGCCCTTGGCTGAATCAATTATTCCTCATATATTACTTGAATTTAAATTTTCAGATGAAATTAATTGAAAGTTTTGAAGAAATTGTAATTTTGTGGAATTTAAAGAAAAATGTAAGTTCGCGTCAAGGAAAATGAACCATATCGCCATCTGGATATTTCTAGCTCAACTATTCTGTTCAGAACAGCAAATTAGTTCGAGTTATTATCGAGAACTATACTTGTTCTGTTAAATGTATGGGATCTGACAGTTCTGTTCTGTTAGAGTGACCAAAAGAACACGGCTTATGATCATTTAAACTGCTATAAAAATCACAAGTAACAGCACAAGAACTTATCCTTATCACATAACGGGACATCATTTTCAAAATTACTGATTTTGAAAAAATAATGCAAAAACTAGTGGGTTGAATTGAATTTTAATGAATTGCCTGATAAAAGGGTTACCTTGATAGGGTAAATAATATGATTTAATATCATATTCATTATATTTAATAGAATGGAACTATTTTTTCAGAAAAAAGCACGAATAGGAGTGAATTAAAGTGCATACAATAACCTCAATCTGTAATATATTTAAAATTCTAACTAATCTTTTCTAAAAAATACATAAGGTAGAATTTCTAGCTTTTAGGACTTATGTCGACGACTAAGTAAATAAGGAAATGACAATCAACAGCGAATAATGAGGTTAAAGCGATTTTTGCAAAATTCGTTTCATTAGTGTTAATACTTTTGTCTTTGTCTGCGAAAGTAGTTGCGGAGTATTTAAAGGGGCATTATTTTGCCGAATTTCGCGCGTTTTTTGAATGCAAATAATTGTTAACTATATTCTAGAATTCCTATTATATAATATAAGGGCGCTGTTGTTTTGTAAAATTCAAAGATATATGCATATTTTAACGTCCAGTAAGATAAAATGAAAATTTGATAAAAAGATGAAATCATTTCTAAAACATTAACAGTAATTTGTCGTATTTACACGGTTATATTAATTTGAAACAATATAAATTTTGTTTGAAATAAAGTCATAGACTTATAATACCCATATCATTTCCTATAAATTTACAAAACATTCATCAATTTATTAGAAGGGGTTGGGACCGGCCTTGGCAAAATTACGGGGAATTCATTGTTTCCTTGTTTGCCTCTGAATCTCTATCCGAGATTAGTTTCAACAGAGTATATTTCATATATACTCTATATATATATACAGTCGAAGTCCTCTAACTTGAAATTTCCTCTAACTGGAACTTTTTCTTAAGAAACTGGCGCTCCCTTCAAATTTTCATACATACATTAGCTCTTCCTTTAACTTGAAATTCCTCTAATTGGAAGTATTTTCAGTTGCAACAGCGATTTCAAGGTAGAAGACTTTGACTGTATTCCGTGTCTATAGTATATTCCTAAAAAGAAAAAGAAAGAAATATGGAATTAAATTCATACTAAAATTAAAAGTTATATTTAATATAAAAAGTTAAATATAAAGTAGCAACTACTTTAAAACTTAACTAAATTTGTTTGAATGACAATTATAACAAATTTTTAGCTTTAAAGACTCGGCGTGCGCGTCAGTTGAGAGTACCCGAACCCGCAACACATTCCCTTTTTTCGATCACTGATAAGGATCCCGACGCATACTACCACATATGTATATATAACGAGCACTTACAATATTTAACATTGAAATGGGAGTTGATAGCATGCTTGTCTTTATTGCCAACCGTACTAAATCCTCCTCTCTCAAGTGTCTGACTCGGAATTCGTGTAAAAGCGATTTTCTGAAGATTGTTTTTGTTCAAAAATTATCTACTTTTTCAGAATTCACAACCGTAAAAATAAGCTAGCACCTTTTCAAACTGAATTTGAAATAGTTACGTCATAATGACGTCAGGAACCAATTCAAAATGTCCCATCTGTCCAAGGCATAAATCTAATTCTAATCTAATCACTAGGCAACGAATTTCTGTATTCGAACATTTGTGGTAGTAATAATAACAATAAGAATAAATATTTTTTGTCAAAAACATTACTGCAAATGGGAGTTGGGGCCTGCCACGATTTCCTTCACCTCTTATCCTGGTTTATGAATTTTCGGTAGGCATTTGATACGCGGAAGGCTTGGGTTGAATTTGTTTAGAGATCCCATTTGATCGCCCAGTAGATTGTTGCATTCTCCAAGTGTTTTTTAAACACTTCATTGATTCAGAGGGGAGGTTTCTCCTCAGTTCGTTTTAGTTGACTTCCTCAAGTTTGTTAAACACTAGATCATCATACCCTGTTTTGTTCATGATGACGATTTTGATGCCTTTATTGGTTTTTTAATTTTCATCATCAATAGTTTTTCGGAGACGAAAATTGTGGTAAATAAACCAAGAAGCGGATGACCTCGGTGAGGTACATCTGTAGGCGCGTCAACAACGTTGAAAAATGGAACTAGGGACTTAATATGGGAAAAATACCTCCCTTCCTTTTGCTACTGGTACTAACGTGGTAAAATCTGTACCCAATCGCACAAAAGCAGTCATGAAAACAACAGTAGAACCAACAAAGTATTGAACAATTAAAATAATAACTAACAATTAATATTAATAGTTAAAACTAAAATCATTCATATAATTTTTATGCGTCCAAAAATGCTCTGTTTGTGATTTATTTAAATATTTATGAATTATGTTTTTCGTTTCATTAATCGTGATATTTAAATAATGTAAACATAATTTTTTAAGTGAGAAAAAATAGCTAGAAGTATAAAAAATTCGTTATTTGGAGAAACCTGCGGGGTCGTACGAAGTCTTTTTCCACTGACTATATGTATGTACGCTTTTCTCTCAACAACACAATACCCACTAAATGTTAAATTTTTCCTCTATAGAACCGATGGCACAGAGTCCCCGACACTGGCGGAACCGGACATAGATGGTAATGACAAACCAAGGACTAAGTATGGAGAGTTAGTTATTTTAGGGTAAGTGGCTTACATAAACAAATTTTTTGAACAGTCTGCAGCATAAGCGTATAAATAATAGTACAATTGATATAATAAATCTGATAAATAAAATAAATAAGATTAGTATATTGTTCACCAAGGGAACCAAATAGAACATTTTCCTCCAGCGTAAATTCCCTCAAAAACCGTAGGCGAGTGAGGCAAAAACTCGAGTAGAGGTATTATATTTTCTCTTCCGAGATGAATATACTATTTTTTCACACACACCTCCGTCGAAAACTACATACCCGACAATCAAAAGGATTTCTTGTAAGATAAGGTTGGAAATACAAGTTACAATTGTTTGTAAATTATCAAACGCGCAAACACATTCTAAGAAAACGAAATCAATCCGGTATTCGCATCGGAAAATGATTTCTGGTCGCCTGACCACTTCTTTCTTCAACTGACTTTACCATGCCAGTGAAAATGAATTCCTTTTCCTTTCATTTAGTCATTTTTTCCTCGACGGGATTAATAATTCACTGGCATTACCCGATGGAAAAAATCGGTATTTCGTTACTCGTTATTAGCCTAGACAGACTGCAGTGAAACTACAAAAATTTTTTGCAGTTTTGTGAAACTACCTAAATATTTTGCAGTTTGACCAATTTACCCTGACAGACTGCATCCACTTTATTTGCCAACGAAAATGGATTTTGAATTGATTCTAATTGTTTAAACAATTGATTAATTCTAATTGAAATAAACAATAATATGTAATTATTAATTTATTTATTTCTTTAATATTTTACTATTTATTGATTGATAATATTATAATATTAATAATAATTGTCACCCAAATCATATTAGTAGCTATTGTCAAACTAAACATATGATATTGACGTCAAATATTGAATTGAAGTTGGCAACGGGATAGTTACAACCATCAATTCCTGTTTCCAGAACTGAAACTGAAACAACGACCCACTTTGCAGTTCTGAAGTCAATAAACTGTAAATTCAGTTCAGTTGGTGACAGACTATTAATTGAAACCGCGAACAACGACTATATCCAGTTGCAGTTCTGCAGTCTGTCTAGGCCAGAGGTCGCCAAACTGGTCTATATAGACCCCAAAGGATCTTAATAGACCGGGGTCAATCTGATCCAGGGGGTCGCAGTAAAGACAATTCTTAATACGTAATTCAATTCTTAATTCTTAACTCTCTCAAAAACCCTAAACAAGAATCCCAAACATTGTTACATCAGGAAGGGACCACGCAATCTTACTTGCATTTGATCGACGCATGATCTAGACGACCGATAACAGCAGTAATGAGATTTTGATGTGTCTGGATCATGCGTCAATGAACCGCAACGAATTCGTCATTAACCAATTTTCACCATCATCTTAAGGACCGCGTCGGACTTATTAGAGAGGTGAATTCAGACCACCAATCGCGTCGGACGTACTAGTAGAAGTAGCAATAGAACCAACTTAGATTCAAACTGTTATAGTTTCTATAAAGCTATTCGTTTAGTTTAGATATTAATTTTCATTATCAATACGTGTAAAAAACAAGGTACGCATTAATAATATGGATTAGTATAGCTTATCACCTTTTTTTCACCTTATTCATAGAATTTAAAAATGGCAGCTTCAATTTCTAAAAAGAAATGTCGGTATTATTCATTGGATTATTTGAAACTCGGATTTATTTGCTCACCGACAAATAAAACGCTACCTGTGTGTCTTCTATGCGAAAAAACTTTTGGGAATGACTAGATGAAACCGTCAAAAATGAAAGATCATCTTGAAGGATTCACTCAGATAAAAAAAATTGAAAACTTGAATTTTTCGAAAAACTTAAAGAAAAGGTCACATGTCGACCAACTATAAAAACCTTTATGAAGCAGTCTAGTGGAGTTGTCATTGAAGGTGGGTTTATAGCTTCGTACAAGATTTCGCTTAATATAGCACAGAGGGGAAAATCACACACTCGCTGAAAAAATTGTTATACCTGCAATCAAAGAAGTCATTGAGGATGTAATGAAAAAAGACTCGGAGCTAAAAAATTCCAAGTTCTCTATTCAACTTGATGAATCTATTTTTGGCGTTTCTGCTGTTCTCATGGTGTACGTAAGATATTTCAGTAAAATGAAGGGACATGTCATTGATGAATTTTTGTTTGGTAAATATCTTGAAACTGACGGAAAAAGAGTGACAATTTTTGGATGTTTACAAGAATATTTAAACAAGTATGATATTCCGCTGGAAAATATAATAGCAGTAGCCACAGATGGCGCATCAGCTGCGGTAGGGCGTTACCGAGGTTTTGCTACACTTTTCAAAGAAAAAGTGCCTGGTATCCGTCCTATTCAATGTGTGTTGCATAGAAACAACAGAGTAGCAAAATATCTAAGTCCAGAGGTACATAAAGCTTTACAGTTTTGTATTAAGAGTATCAATCAAATTAAAGCCCAACCTTTTAAATCAACATTATTTTCCAAACTTTGTGTGGAAAACGACGAGGTATTTAACCAGTTACTTCTGCACACCTAAGTTAGATGGTTGTCTAGAGGCGTGTGCTTACAACGGCTCGTTGAGTTATTTGACTCCACGATAGAATTTGTCTGCAAAATAAATCCTGTTCTAAGTGATGAACTCCAAAACAATAAGAACCATGTTGTTCCAAACAAAACCAAACAAAGCTGCAAGGAAAAGATTTAACAATTATCCAAGCTCGCTTCCAAGTCAAATTAAATTTTATTATTTTAAACTGCGCTTTATTGATTTGGAAAACATTGACATCCCTGAATGGATTATTGTGCCATTTTCCGCTCAAATAGAAAACGTGGACATCAAACAGCAAGATGAGCTTACTGAATTATTATCGGGTCTTGAAGCAAAAACGCTTTTTAAAAATTCAACAATTAGCAAATTTTGGACAAATATATATATAATGCAAAAACATGTCAAACTGAACAAAGTAGCTATGCCATTTATGCTGGCCTTTCCAAGTTCCTATATGGTTGAAGCTGGTTTCAGTCACGTAGATTCGATCTTAACTAAGTACAGAAATAAATTGAATGTGGAGTTTGGAGGGGATTTAAGATTAAAATTGACCAATTTGGAACCCAATATAGCGAACCTCTCAAAGAAACACCAGGCACACCCATCTCATTAATTAAGAAGCAACAAATCTGTAGTTACTTTACTTATTATTTTTTCTTATGTATAATTACTTATTATTTAATAAATGTTAAGTTTTTCATAAAACTATTGTTACACAATGTAAAATTACTTTAAAAATGTTTAAAATCATAAAATAAATGTGCAAACCCAGTACCGAATACATAGTTGACTATTAGGAAATACTATTTCAAAATTACTCTTATGGGGGTCGATGGAGATTTAGAAAAATGATCAAAAAAGTTTGGCGACCCCTGGTCTAGCCTATAACGGAGCGCAGAGCGAAATTTTCGTCGTGTGAGAAAAAATAAATAATCACTTAAATGAATGTATAAGGATTTCATTGCTTCATAAATGTTTTTCGTTCTGCAATGATCTACAATAACTAAAAGTTACTTATGTAGGTAGCTCATAAATCCTTTGCCGTATTCTGTTCCGGTTCCAACTTTGCATCCATAACCGCGACTTCAGGTGTTCCTCAGGGCAGCCGCATTGGCCCTCTTCTTTTTATAGGGTGGCCACTTCCTGGAAAATTCAGGCAATTATTTTTCGATCAGGGAAAACCTGGAATTTTTTTTTGAATTAAAAATTTTTGCTTAATTATTGTCCTTACGCCCAGTAAACTAAAATAAACCAAGAATGAGTTCGGGGTAATTGTTTCCGATTATAATTACCTGCTTCCAGTTCCTTAACTGGAATAAGTAATTATTTTTGCATCTCTAGGATGTAAATAAGTTGCACCCACAGGAAAATGAAATCGGAAGAGGAGGAAGAGCGATGTTACCTCTTCAAATATTAGCAAATTATTTAGTAATATTTAAACCGCTTTGATGAATGGTGCCATAAAACCAACCTCATGCCAAATATTTCGAAGTGAGATCATGTCTGTTTCTCCAGGAACCGCAACTATGTGCCCCATACCTTCCATATCAAATGAGTTTGCCGACCCCTACATATGCAAGTCTAAATACTTCCCTCGTTCACGAAACGCTTCTTCTTATGCGCCTTTAGACACACTCGGTGGTCTGACATCCCCGGCCTTCGTCCGTATGCTGTTTGCCTGGGACTTATCGTTCTTCAAACAGTCTCTTGCCACCGGACGATTGCTGACATCACCTTCGTGCATGGTTTCCGGTCTTTACAAAACTTTCTGGACAACAAAATCTCTTGCTCAAAAGAGGATGTTTTTGCTCAAATGAGGTTTTTCCCCAGTAAGGACCAGAAGTTTTATGAACGGGGAATAATGCTCTTGCCAGGAAGATGCAAGGAAGTATTAGATCGCAATGGAGAATACATACATAATAAAATAAAATATGTAAATAGTATAAGAAAATCGTCTTTCATTTTTATCGAAAAGAACGAAATTACTTTCCGAACAACCCAATACATACGTTGGTAACCAGTCTAACTTTCTTGTACTACAAAACAATGTCATATTTCAATCGCTAATAACTACGAGACTAATAATGCGATAACAACGTCAGTAGATAGAGCATATCTGTACGTATTTATTGTGCAGCATTTGTTTTCCCCGTGACGTCATCGGGCGCGTGTAAGCCCCTACGCGTGATTGTTAATTAGCGTTGTGTAAAGTTATATATGAGTATAGCGTGAGAACGCGTTTAGCGAACACGTTGGTTTGGGTATCATTGTAAAGAGCTTGAAAAGTACAACTATGTAGGACCTAAAGTAAAAATTTGTATTAATTTGAGAATTGAAGAAAACTGAAAGATATCGTCTCATACGTGTCGTAAATATGCGCCGAATTCTAAAAAAACTCAAATCAGAGAAACCTCGCATCAAAACGAATTTCGAAAACCTACATATATGTCCAGTACCGACCAAATGTCAGAGCTACGGCAGCATCGAAGAGGAAATAAAAAAACGGCGCAAAACAAAAAACTTATGATTTATCTACTACTATTAACCGTACTACTCTACATAAAAATTGTATTGAAGAGATTGATAATTAAAGAACATGTACCAGGTGTGGCGGTTAATAATTCTTAATTTTTTGCGGAAAAGACACGTCGATTGGACAAAAAACTTTTTAAAATCGCTTATTCAAAGTATATGCGCGATCGCTTGTTATACATTTTTTCCATCTCTATGGTAAATTGTGAATGCCCTTCCAGCAAAAACGTACATTTGTGGAAGTGGTCTAATCGTCAACCCATTTTTCGACATCTTCATAGTTCTTGAAAATGATTAAAAGAGATTGAAATTGCGTAAGAGATTGATGAAAACAGGTGGTAATCTGATGGGACCAGGTCCAGAGAGTATTGCGGGTGGGGAAAGAATTCCTAGTCAAACGTAGAAATGGTGTCTCTGACCACTTTCACGGTGAGTGAGGGAACGTTGTTGTGCTGCAAAATCACCTTTCCTTGTCTTAACGCCTTTTCTGGTCACTTTTCGTTCATTGCTTCAAACTGACCATTTGTTGAAGGGAGCGGATGGTATTAACCGTTTCACTTGATTTTAGAAACTCATGGTACACGATAACCTTCTAATTCCTACAGATTCACAGCAATGTCTTTCAAGTCACAATCCCCACTTTTGAAACGACTAAATCACCGCACACAAGCGTCTTGTGTTGTGACATTGTCATCGTCAGTTTGTACGAGAATTCGTAGGCTCATCCTCGCGTTTTTCTTTTCACAAACATTTTCCCGCAAAAACTAAAAAACCAGGATGGTAAAGCGAAACCGTACAAGCATTTATATTACATGCATTATTATAGACATAAGAAAAGATAAATATAATAAATAAGTATGTGAACCAATTCGTTTACTCAGCGTCATCTCCGAAAAAAATTAAGAATTATTAACCGCCACACTTGGTATGTACGAAACACTTGTTATTATTTGTTTGGCGTGAAAACGTCTTTTCGCTCGTTAACCTATCTTGCGTTAGAATTCACCGTCAGATTTCAATTGCTAATAACTATGCGATAACATCGGTTGAGGGCACAAAGGATAGACCATGCCTGTACGTGTTCATCGTGCAACGTTTGTTTTGCCCGTCACGTCATCAGGTTAATATGCGCGCCTACGCGTGATTATTATTAATTAGCGTTGTGTAAAATTGTAAATTGGTGTAGCGTGAGAATGCGTTTGGCTAGGACGTTCGTTCGGGTGTCTTTGTAAAGAGTTTGAGAAGAACGATTTGCTGTGTTCCATTTAACCGAAAATTTCGTTCCCAAGTACTTGCGAGTAACTTCTTGACAATGTAACTTCTTATCGCGTCAATCAAATGACCGATCGACGCGACGAGAACTTCAAAGCTCAGAGGGATTTTCGTTGTTGACGCGGGAGCACATTCAGTGTGTCGAAAATAAATCAAAGCCTCCAACTCAAAGTCAAGACACATTAATTTCAAATCCATTTCAATTCAAGTCAAATCGCATAGCAAAATACACAGCCAGAAACATCCGTGTACAGAAAAACTTCCTCGCGGCCATCGTTCATATCATTAACAGAAACCCTCTCTTGAGGTCGTCCCTCATCGAATTTAATCATACGTGGACTATTTTGACGTGAAAACGTTTTTCGTCTCGTTAAGTATGTACCTTGGTAGTCAGTCAAACATTGCTGTGTTACGCGCAGCGTTTTTTTTGCCAGTACCGACATCGAGCTAGTGCGCCTACACCAAAGCGCTTACGCGTGATTGTTGTAAATTAGCGTTGGGTAGAACTATAAATTAGTACGTAGTTACTAAGTCGAAGACGACGATTCTCGTTCTCGATGATTCTCAATCTCTTGCAAGAAAATCAGTTTTCCACAATTATGTATGGCCTTTTTCTAAGGGAGGATGCCTCTTAAATCAAAGATGAACCAGATTATGTGTAAGAAAAGTGGAACGAATTTTGTTTTTAAACTTGAAGTTGAAATAAATATACATATGAATTTCGGTAAACAAGTTTGGGTAGAGTACACTTTAACTAATTTTTTTTCAAAAATTCTTTTTTATTTAGATATATTAGATTATTTTGTGCATTTTAAGGGGCGGAAAACTTTTTGACCCCCTACACCAAATTACCCAAAAAAATCACTAACAACAAATTAGTTAGTGTACTCTACAAAATAAGTTCGATTAAATAAGTAAATTAAAAAAATTCACATTTAAATTATTCGAGACAGACACATGTAAGAACGATCCAAAATCACTGTGATTTATCACCGTGATTGTTGATTCACAGTCACTGCTTGGACTGTGATTGGAAAATCATACTTTTCTCCATCTCTAAAGCTGGATTCACTGGTCCGTTCGGCGCGTGCGGAACTGTTTTTTTTATGTGGAGTTTTGACAACTCTCATGCCGTATTCATTTTGCGGCGAATTCAGTTCTCTCTCTGCCAATGTTGAACCAACTTCAACTTTCGTGCGGAAGATTTTTGTTTTCACCGTGAATGTGTTCCGCGTCGCGTCGTTCAATTCGTGGATTGTTCTAAAAAGTGCGGCAGATTCATGACGAACGAATGAATCATGACCCAAGACACTCTCTTCGCGACGAATTAGTTCCGCACGCGCCGAACGCACCAGTGAATCCAGCATAAGGATTGGCGGGTGGATTTTGTTTTGAACTATTATATAATTGATATATAATTTGACGTAATCTACTTCTGCCGTGCTATCACTCCGACATAAGCCAAGCTGTGATAAAACGGATTTGAATGGCTCACGAAGTACACTAGTACTTTCTCATTATCAATCCAGTTCGTGTCATATTGTGGATGAGACGTGTTGTGAAACGAACGATTCAATTTAGTTTGATGTCACTTTAAAGTTTACATTAAATTTCAGACACATACGTATTTTTTAGTGTCGATTCTACAGCTTAAAATTAAAATACATATTGTACATGTCCATTTATTTTATTCGTAATTACAGATATAATGGCTATTTACCTCAAGGAGATAGAGGCAGACGTCGTTCTAAATTTATGCTGTTTAAGCGACAAGAAGGAAATGGAGTCAAACGATCCAAACATTACATAGTGCAGTCCCCACAGACCTCAAAAGCTATTCTAGACGCAAGACAACATTCTATATCCTACACTTTGTCGAGAAACCAAGCGGTTATAGTTGAGTATAAGGAAGATACGGACACCGATATGTTTCAGGTAGGAACTATCACACGATAACTTTACAAAATGGGCTGGATTAGTATATGTCATAATTTGTGCCCAAAAATTTGCGTACTCAAAGTTGACTAATGATGATTTGTACAGCCTTTGAAGAACATACCAGCACCATCTTATTATATAGCTTTTCAATCATGCTATACGCTCACTTAGATTTGTGAGCTTCCTAATTTTACGAGCTCTGCACATCTAACATAGCGCCCGACAAAACATTCGAGTAACAGTAACTGTGGTTCGTTGACATGGCAAAAGATGTGTGACGAATACATGTACACTCTAAATCGGAAATGCGCATATACTAAACTCACTCTCGAATTACGCATGAAACTCATTCATCTTCCGCACGTTATCTAGACAAAGTGGCTTTAAAATGACCACTTCATATTTGTTAGAAACGTTTTTTTTTAAAGGAAACTTCTCTGGAGAATTTTCCGCCCGAGTGATAAAACGCTAGTCCCGATTGCGTGACATTCGCATTCAGGGCCCAGGTTTTTGTATATATATTTACTATACATATTGTTTTTTTTGTTGTAATTGTTACTGTTAGTAGTATTATTCATATTATTATGATACAAAAAAGTACGGGATGTTCTCGAGTCGTCCACCATCCGAGTACTAACCGCGATAGACACTATCTGACTTCGGTGACCGAACGACAACCGGCAAGCAAGCGTGTTTGTTGTACTTTCAATTGAGATTCGAAATTATTTTATTTTAATTTAAGCATACTTTTCTTCTTGATATTAAATTATAATTATTATCAGGGTGTTCCATAAGTTTCTTCCTTACGGCAGCAAAACTTTTCTAACCGGTTCTGTTTGGGCGGATATGAACGCTATGTGTTCGCCGTTTATGTTATTGGTTTCATTCATCCTTTAGTTTTCCTAAAGTGTGAATGGTGTCTTATGCGTCGACGAAATATGAAACCTTTGTAACCAAACTCCTCTTAGACCGTTTAATCAATCGATCTCAAATTTTACATACTAATGATATATTCGACGGTGAGTGCTAACATCTATTTTTGTTATACCGCGTTTACACCGACCAAAATCTAGTAGATTTCGTGAGATGATTTGATAAATCTCCTCGCCCGTTTACACCGCCAGTGAGGAGATTTCGTTTGACACTTCGACATTTTTCATGTGAAATTGTAGTGTGTTGTGGTTCTGTTTTGCTTCAAATCTATTACAAAACTATCTTGGACAATAGTCCATGCCTTCCCTTGCCTCTATTGATTCTTGTTTTATTAAATAAATTTAAAATGTTACATAAATTTTAAAAATCAAAAACCGCGCCACATAATGAAATTAAACATTGCGCACAACAACCAATTGAACTCACTTCGGATACGTCGAAAGAGTACTAAATTGTACTAAAGGACGTAAAATGGCAAAAATGATCACCAGTAGATGGTGCCACTGAGGTGATTAAGTGTGGATTTCGAATTAATCTACTCCCGAGAAGATTTCGAAAATGTATGGTTAATCTTGGCGGTTTCAGCAAGATTGCGGGCTAAATCTCCTCAAGTCGCTTAATCTACTAGATTTCGGTCGGTGTAAACGCGGTATTACTAAATTCGCGAAAAAAAATACTAGGGGTAGGCTTCTTAGTTAACAATTTTTCTGATGAACGAACCAAAATTAGTACGAAGGTTTGTGTCATGGAAATCTAAATTTAGATTTTATGTATTAAGCACGATCACTGCGTTTTTTTTCCAAGCATTCCAAAATATACGATAAACGAAATACAATTTTGACCAAAAATCGCTGTCCTTTTAACAATAAACGTTAGTTTACTTGTATAAATGAAGCTATGGTGTTGATCTTAGGTAATTAGTTTTCGCGTGCTCGAACCAGAATTAGCTTTTACATAAAGATCTTAGCACAGGCACCTGATTGTTTCAGGGGCTTTCGCCAATTCGCTGTGGGGAATTGGAAACATTGAAGAGAAAATTTATTTTGGTTTACTCAAGCCGTAGTAAGTGGATTTTTGCAGGTTTTTGAAAAATAGTATTTTAATTTATGAATTTTACATCATGGGACAAGAAAGATTCCAGGAATCAGAAATAGAACAATTGTCGTCAGGTTTTTAGGGTACTTTTCCGGTAAAAATTTGAATTTTTAAAGGTTTTTTACCATAGCGGCTAAACGAAGCGTCCTAAGGTGTTCATATCTCCAATACTCAATCCCCATTTTTATTTCATTTCGTACCTTTTTTTCATACATAATTTTTCTCTTAATTGAATTTTTTAAGATGTGCATACAAAGGATTGGAAAATTGATAAAATTCAGACTTTGAATTTTTGACGGTTTTTTGCCCGTAGCGGCTAAACGCAGCGTCCTATAGTGTTCATATGTATGACCGACCTCCATTAATTTTTCATTTCCTACCTTTGTTTGATACATAATTTTTATCTTAATTGAGTTTTTAAAGGTGTGCCTACAAATGTCGGGAAATGTGATAAAATTCAAATTTTGAATTTCAACGGTTTTTCGCCCGTAGCGGCTAAACGAGCCGGGCTACCGTCAGTTTTTTTAAATGCGTGCATACCCAATTAAGAAAATATGACAAAATTACGTGAAATCAGTGAAATCTGATGGTAAAGATAAATTAAGTGAATTAATTACTGAAAATTGTTTCATCACTTCAATATATGTACTCGTAACTATCATAAATAAACTCATAGATTCATAAATAAAAGATACATCACGACCGCTCAGCTCAATTTTCTTTGCGACTTCGCGAACGCCACCTAGTCAAAAACTTATGTCAAAGTGAAAATATACGAAGTTTAAAGTGGATGGTATGAAAATGCATTTGCGGCATGTTATGCTTCATTACTTTAAAAAAAGGTAATGGTGTAAGCCAAACAGCGGACGAGACTTGTACCGTTTACGGGGAATAGGTACTACGTACGCGAAGACCGTCATTACTTGGTTTAAACGTTTTAGAATTGGCAACTTGAAATTAGAAGATGGCGAGCGTAGCGGCCGACCAGCAACGGATACGGACCTTATAAGGATTATGCTGCCAGAAAATCCCAGATATAGTGAACTTGTATGAATTGCTTTCAAAACATTCTAGAAAAAATGATTTTGGTAATGTTGTTTGATGATAGCATACCACCTCCGCTCTTAGCTGTGAGATGCTTTCAAATGTCACCGTTACTTGTTAGCATCACACAATTTGAATTTTTACAAATACAGTAGAACCTCTTTTATCCGTCTCTACGTTATACGCCACCTCTGTCAACCGTCACCGAAAATGTCGTAGATGTCTTCACAATATGCAAAAAATTATAGATTGATATGTAAGGCAAGCCAAAGTCAACAACACGGACGCATTGATTTTGAGAAAATTGGGCAGCAAAGTATAAGCTGTCAAAATTAACCGACTTTTCACCATCACATTGAATATTTGTTTTGATTTTTTCGTTATGTAAATATGTATAAAACTTAATTCGTCACTAAACATATCTTTCGTTAAGTTTGTTGTTCGTAAATGTTCTCCTTTTCTCAAGTTCTAGGTTCAACTCATTGTTTTTAGAACTTTTCCATTATCCGTCATTTCGATTATCCGTCACACCTCTGGTCCCGTGGCTGACGGATAAAACAGGTTCTACTGTAGTGGGAATTTAACTCGTATCTCTCCATGGTGGATTGTGTGTGTTTTGTATTGTATATGTTTAATATATATAAAAAAACATACATATATTCGTACATACTTTTAATATTTTTCTATGCATACAAAAAAGGCACACTAAGGAATGGTCGATATTGTAGAATAACGAAAGATATTGGGAATGAATTACACGATAGAATATTTCATAGTTTAATACATACATCAAACCTTTACAAACAAATGATGCAATTAAACATATATATATATATATTATAGATATATACATAAATACAATATGATCATAGGTAAAAGTTATAACATTTAATGTATACGTAAATTCTACATTTATACATCATACATTCTATTATTAGATTCTATTAGCTATTCTAGCTATATGTGCTGACTGTTCTAAGGTTGAGCCATCTTCAAATGTTAGACGTGCTGCTTCTTTAAATTCTGGCCATTCAGGATCGCAAGTCATGGTAATGAAGAAATCTGGTGATCCTAAACGACGAACTATTGCCATAGCGTCTTCGAAATGTTCAGTATAATACCTTGTAGCTTTTCACCAACAACTGCGTTTTATTTCTCTGCCAGTTGATTTAAAAACTGAATGACTCCAATGTAGTTATCAGCAAGAATTTTTTTTTATTGGCTTTGATCCATGGGATACGATCTTGTTCTATCCTTATGAAAGTATCAACCAGATATTGTTGAAACAGTCGACCACCAAAGTGTAAGGCTTTAAATTTTAAAAGTCAAAGATCAGAATTACTTATTTCGGCTTCAGAGGGAATATATTTTGCTAGTTCAGGTCTGAATGCTATTCGATATCGTGCAAGTTCAAGTCTAGTCACATGTTGGATATACAGACCTTAAAAGAAGTTCCAATAAATTAAGGAGATCCCTGTTGATACCATGGTTGATGGGACTGCTTATTCGTTCATTAACAGCATCACCATTATCTAAAAAGTATATCTGTCCATATTGTGACCGTTCAAATCCACCTTCAGAATTTTCAGTCGGATGAGCCGCCATATTAACTTTGTGATAAACTTGACCACTTGCAGTATAGCTATATATACCTCGATTATTGATGGTTCGATCATCATCTACAGTAAAGGAAGTAAAGGAATTTAAATAATTACGAATCCTTTTATGGAAAGGAACAGAAAGTGGATATCTTCGAAGGAAAAGTCGGGCTAACTCGTTTGGAAATTCTGGATGTGCAATGTCAATCCTACCGTGCAAGCAGCAGCCTCCGAAGGAATCATGATGAATTTTATTTTGTTCTTCCGGAAAATGCAAAGCTCCGCAATAAATGCAACTGACCTTGAAAGGTTGAACTATGAATTTATAGTAATGGCTATTTTGTAGGTATTTATTCGGTTCAGTCGAAGAGCTTCTAGACGTTCAGCATGTCTACGGCGATCCTCTTCCAGTCTTTGTTGCCGTCGATCAACTGTTTCTTCTGCGCGTTTTTGAGATGCTCGTTGATGCATTTCTTGAAGTCGATGATTTCCTTCTACTTCAGACTCTTCTGCGCGTTTTTGTGATGCGCGTTGACGCATATTTTCGATACGTTGATCTCTTTCTGCTTCTGATTCTTCTGCATGTCTTCGTGACGCATGTTGACGCATATCCTCGAGCCGAAGATTTCTTTCTGATTCTAGCTCTTCAGCTCGTCTTTGCTTAGCACGATTACGCATCTGAAGTTATCTACGGCTAATTCACGCAGCACACTCATTTTTGCGTCTTTTCCTTTTATTGCTTTAGTCTCTTGAGAGTGAGACATAATGCCAACTTACACTTATAATTACTTCCGAATCCTCGAAAATTGTAGAGAATAAACTAAACACGATTTGAATTTCAATTTGACTAAACTCGGCGTCAATATTGTGTTATTAAGGCATTACATTGTTGCATCCAAAAAAAAAAATATGCATCCCTCGTACTCAACACTTCTAATAAACCAATTTTCATTACAATCCTTACCAGAACCATTAAAACCGGATACATTCATACATACGGAAATTGCTCACTTAATATACAAAAAAAATACATAATTAGATTAGATTCCTTTCACAACTTTTTATTTTTTCTATTAAACATTTTTCTTTTTTTGATTTTTTCTTTAATTTACCATTAACAAAAATCAATAATTTCTTTTGATTTTTTCATAGTGCTTGTAACAAATTCTAGTTTTTACTAAAGTATATGTGTTTTTTAATTCTATTTTTTTTTTTTTTTTTTTTTTTTTTAATCAACCGCCGTAATATTTTAGTCGCCTCGGCTTGGGTCAAAGGATGCGCTCATAAAATTACTCTTTTTTTGTCAATAGTTCGTTTCAACCCAGACGTTTCAAAATTTGCAAATTTTAAGGGTTGGAACGAACTAAAATAACATTAAATTAAGTTATAAGTTTTTCATATGTATCTCGCTATCGTTAGTTAAATTCCTAGTTCGCTAAATTTCTTTGAGTACATTATTAATATTGTCATTAATGTGTTATCAAAAACTTTAAAAGGAACATTTTAATTTGATCAAAACGTGGTTTTATTTTTCACCAAAACACATATTCGCGGTTAACTCATCTTGAATCAACAATTATAACTGGAAAGGTAAATATATAGCTGGTAACTTTCTATTTTTTTCGTTTTCTATCTGCACTGACCATAATCCTTTTTTTTGTTTCTGTTAATATAATACTTTTGCTCGGTTATCAACTCCACGACTATATTCTTATTTTCTTAATATCTCTTTGACTGTGGTATCATGGGCGATCGTCGTTGAGTTTTTACTAGTGGTTCCCAGAAGAGGAAATTGCAAGCAGAACTTGGAAAGAAAAGTGAAGAAAATGTAGCCAGAATTCCCAAATTGATCATCTATTTTACTTTAACACCCAAACAGGAACTTCCGTAAGATCCTGAAAAGACAGCAGGAGATGGAGATGGGGTCGACAGTAGCCAAGATAATCCAGCTGTTGCATCAGACGACACCATAGAATGTTCAAAAACTTTTCAAAATCAAGAGGAAGTCGATTTTTGCGGTTTCGAAAATGTCATTGGTTTGTGGCCGGACGTCATAACAGAAGGAATGACCAAATATTGGCCGAAGAAAGGTTCCACAAAACTGAAAAATTTTGATGAAATCTCTCTGCAGGATTCAGGTCTTCAAGATCAGTCGCTAGATAATACCAACTTTGTTCGGAAATGCTCAAAGAATGCGTTTACACGTCGCAATAAAAATCAAGAGACTATCGATTCTGGCTTTGTTTTTCTCCAACTACGGGGAAAATATATTGCTATGCATGTAAATTGTTATCCACTCAAAAAACGAAACTAAGTGGAAAAGGCTTCAGTGCCTGGAAACATGCATCTGAGCGCCTATACGAGCATGAGGTTTCGAAGACTCATTTGGAGTCAGTGATGAGTTTATTACAACGGGGAGTAGTCACAGGACGCATCGATCAAGAGTTAGCGATAAAGAGGCACAACAAATTGAGGATTGGTGAAAAATTCTTGGAATAGTCGTCAGTAGAGGTGTAAAATTGACTCAAAAATGAGTAATCGAATATACTCGTTACTTGATGACGAAGTATTCGTTGTATCCGCATCATCGTTACTGCTACCTGAGGGAAGACCCTTTTTTGTCATTACTCATTTATTTCAAAATTCATATTACTTCCATGTACAAATCCAAGAATACCCAAAGAAACGAATACTACCCAATGAGTATCCAGATCACTATTTCTTACCTCAGCAGTCGAATCTTCGTATGAAAATTCCCATACAAAAGTACTCGAGAAAATGTAACGAATACTACCCAATGAGTATACGGATCATTATTCGTTACGAGCAGTCGAATCTTTATATGAAAATTCCCATATGAAAGTATCCGCGAGTATCGGCTAGTTTCACGCAATCATCAAAATCCATGTTCGACCCCATTCATGCATACACACATTCTCTCGCACACGAAACGTTACTCACTCTCCTTCATGCATCTGCATTCAATTCCAGTCATTCCTTGACGTATTTGAGAGAACGATTTGCTATCAACGCACACTGATAGCGAATCGTTCACTCGAATGAGTACCGTAACTCATCCCTCTTTCTTGTAAGAAAGAGAGTAGTCGGTAACGAGTAGTATTCGCTAGTTCTCATTGGATACTCGGAATCATAGTGAGTATTCGGTACTCAGTAACGAATACTACTCGTTTCCTACATCTCTAGTCGTCAGTACGATTAAATTCATTACTGAACGCGGATTAGCCTTCCGAGGAGACGATGAAATTATTGGATCACCGAGAAATGGCAATTTTCTGTGTATTTTGGAATTGGTAGCCGAGTACGAACCAACCTTGGCAATTCATATGAAAAAGCATGCAAATAATGGGAGCGGTCACGTCAATTACCTTTCCTCCACAATTTGCGAAGAACTGATAAGCTCCATGGGTGATCAAGTGCTCAATGAAATCGTAGCAAGGATTAAAAAATCAAAGTAATATTCGGTTTCAGACTCTACTCCCGACGAGTCTCATTTCGATCAGCTTACTATACCAGGTGTACAAGTATGAAATGCGGATTTGAAAAAAGGCATGGTGCACCAGTGAACTTGCGGTATTATTATTTAACGATAAGTTTCTTTTGTAGCCTATTCAATTAGTATTAAACGTGCGCGACTGATAAATTGATAAGGTGTAACCAAAGTGTAATACAAATTGTTTAATATGTCGAAATTTGTACCGAACAAAGAACATTCGCGGACAGTATTAATTTTTTGTTTCCATTTGAGGAAAACTGCTGCTGAGTTATACCGGATGCTTCGCGAAGCTTACGGTCAACATGCACCATCACAGGATACATGCGAAAGATGGTTTCGGCGTTTTAAAAATGGCGAATTCGATGTTGTTGACAAGGAACGTGGAAAACCGTCAAAACGATGCGACGATGAGGAATTACAGGCATTTTTGGACGAGGACGAGGTCGTTTTTTTTTGTGAACCCCAAGCGCAAAAAATCATGGGTAGATCCAGGCGCAGCCTCCACATCGCCCGCAAGACCGGACCGCTTTGGTAGAAAGACGATGCTATGTGTTTGGTGGGACCAGAGGGGCGTGGTGTATTATGAGTTATTGAAACCTGTAGAAATGGTTAACACTAAGCGTTACCAGCAACAATTAATCAATTTGGATCGTGCGCTCCTTGAAAAAAGACCAGAGTACCAAACGAGGCAACACAAAGCAATTTTTCTCCACGACAACGCTCCATCACATACGGCAAAACAAGTACGCGACACGTTGGAAGCACTTTGGTGGGAAGTTCTACCCCATGCGTTTTACTCACCAGACCTAGCCACATCCGACTACCATTTATTTGTGTCAATGGGTCACGCGCTTTCAGAGCAGCGCTTTAGTTCTTACGAAGATGTGAAGAAATGGCTCGATGAATGGTTCGCAGCGAAAAAGGACGATTTTTACTGGCGTGGAATTCACAAATTGCCTGACAGATGGCAAAAATGTGTAGCAACCGAAGGAGCATACTTCGAATAAATCAATTTTCAAAATCATTCTAAATTTAACGCATCTTTTAAGAAAAAAAATCCGCATTTCATACTTGTACACCTGGTAGTTGTTCGATATATTGAAGGATCGATGCCAAAGGAAAGATTTCTTACTTTCTTACCAAACTGCGACCATAATGGTGAAGCCACAGCAAAAGCTTTACTACAATTTTTAAGTGACCATCAAATTGATCTCCTTGATTGCCGCGGTCAATCATACGACAATGCTGCAAATAGGAGTGGCAAATACAAACGGATGCAAGCTCTCATTTTCCAGAAAAATCCATTATCAGCGTTTGTACCATGGTGTGGTCACTCACTGAACTCAGTTGGAAAGGCAGTGGCTAACTCTTGTGCATCGGCAGTTCAATTCTTTGATTACGTTCAGAATTTATATACGTTGAAAAACTCTCAGAGAAAAAAATCGGGCAGTCATATGTTTTAAAAAATCTTAGTGATACTTCAGCTCATCCTCCCATCCTCTCACTTTGCGACCTCGGCTCCTATGCTCGTCTCTTGGGTACCAGACTGTCACCTGTTTTCTCCATTTCTCGTCCTTGCGGCGTAGCAAATGTCCACTCCATCTCCATTCTAGTTGGTCGACACGTGATAGGATGTTCGTTAGTTTTGTTTTTAGCCTGATGTCTATACTTCTAACTTTTTCTTTTAGTTTTATCCCTGGTATACTGCTTTCCATGGCTCTCTGACATTTTGCAAGTTTGTCCCTATGATATTTGGTTAACGCCCCCCCGCCCCGGTTTCGCAGTCATATGTGATACAACAACAAGTAACAACTTCCATCAGGTCTTCTGTAGAGTCGTTTGGGACCCTCTTGTTACTAAACAATTGTAGTTAGTTCATTTGGATTTCTTTCGACCTAGCTTTTTTTGGACCACGTTCAGATAGATAGCAACGTACCATACGATGGTTAGTATTGAAGTTTAGGTTATGTATTATGCTCGTATCGCTGAACAACCTTGCTTTGTTTGTCACGATGTTGTCTATCTCGCTTCGTACCTTTCCATCTGGAGATATCCAAGTCCATTTAGTTTTGTGTTTTTTGCGGAACATGAAGTTGAGGAGCGTTAAGTTAGGTGCTACCAGAAACTCAACCATTTTTGCATCTTTTGCCGCTTCCAAATTTCCCTATTACATGCTCCTCTCCAGCTTTTTGAGCACCCACTTTGAAGTCTTGCATAACTGCTACATTGTTTTCAGCGTATTTTTTAGTTACTTCGCTAAGATTGTTGTAAAACTTGTCTATGTTTGTTTTTGTGGCTTGTTCTGTCGGTACATAAATTTGAATGATTCTTGCTTTGTATAATGTCCAATGTTTTTTCTATACTCCGGTATGTTAATATGAATTGCTGCTATTCGATCCGATATGTCTTCAAACCCAATAATCTGGCTTTTGAGCTTTGGCTTTATCAGAAAGCCTACTCCCCTTTGTCCAACAACTTCTCCTTTGTAGCACGTAATATGGTGGCTCCTTTCTTCTATTTCTTCACCTATTCTTCGCATCTCGCTTATGCCTAAATTCGCGTCCACATCAAAAAATTTGTGTGTTGTGCGTTGAATCAAATATGCGCCGCAAATTTTTGCGTAGTGTTCGGCACAAAAATTTACGGTCCACACTGTGGTAAATTTTAACACACAGACAAAAATTTGCGCCGAACACCACAGCCACCAAATTTTTTGATGAGGACGCGGCTTAAGATGCCCCATTTTATATTTTCGATAACTAGCTCTAGCTCATGCAGACTTTCTGGTGTTCCCAGGATTTATGTGTTCCATGTACATAAATATAGACAACAAACGTTTCACTTCGGCCTTCCTTGTTTTGTTTCCCTTGTCATATTTATTGGAAGGTGACGGTCAACTTCCCCCACGGTGTCCAGCCCGCTTGGGGTGTATTATTCCAAAGTTGTGGTATGAGATTTGGTTTGCATTTGGGTGTCGACGGTCTTCACAAGTTTTTTGGAGTCTCAGACAATGAAGCTGACCTACATCGTTAAACATACTTTGGGATATTGGGTTTTGACATTTCTTTTGGAGTTCCCTTAGAGTTTCGGGGTATTGAAATGTCTTTCGTGTTTGGTTTTTTCTTGTTTGACGTGTTAGGTAAATCTCACTCCTCCCTACTTCTTTTGTCCCTGGATTTGTCTGTTGGTTTCTTTACTATTATTTTGTCGTATGTTAGAAAGGCTACATTTCTCTCCTTCTTTTCTTCTTCCACTTGGGTTTGTAGCTGCTACACTTGGTTGGGTTTAATTTTAGGTTGTAATTACTGAAGGGTTTCACGACATTGAATCAATTGTCATGGTGGTGTTTTAAGCTACATCCGAAAACAATTATATCATCGATAAAATTTAGTTCTATTAGGTCTGTTCACGAAATTGACTTTTCTGTACTCTCTAAAAAAATTGTTTTGAGAGAGTTTAACTAAAACTGACGGAGGAGAAATATACTGGAAAGTGCTACATGTTACTCGAGACATGTGCTCGAGTAACTTCAAGCTACTAGGAAAATGCCGTTTATTTGACAATTTCAAATGTGAGATTTGTTTATGCCGCTTATGAAGTTGCTAGATGCTACTCAAAAGCGTTTTTCTACTATTTGAGTAACAATTAAGCGAAATCGTATCAAACCTCTCATGTTTCCTCGAGTAGTCTAGTAAACTCTAGTAATCTCGAGAAGTACGTGAACAGACCTCTTGTAAGCATGCGTTGAAAACTCTTCGATGATATTTTTAGCCCAAAAGGAAGTCGTTTGAATTGGTAGTGGCCGTTTGAAGTTGAAAATGTGGTATAGGGACGAGAATTTTGTTCTAGGCCTAATTGGTGGAAATAGCTTGTTATATCGACCGTTGAGAGGTATTTGGCTCTGCCTAATTTGTCTATTTACTGAAAGTGTGTCACTAACTAAGCAAACTAGGACATAACAATGTTAACGTCATTTGTAGATTAGGTTCCATTTTTTAAAACGTGATAGTAAAAAGTATTAGTTAATGACCTAGTTTAAAAATAAAATCGCGAAAACTGGAAAAACAATTATTTTTTTAATGTTTTATCTTTTTGTTTTATATTGAATATTTGATCTGTTGTTGCATGTTTCGACTGTTCGCTCTCAAGGCATAAGTTAATAGCTGTGACCTATTATTTTGGATGGGCAGCAAAGATTGTGGTTTTGTTCTATTCGTTTAAACCATTTTTGAATATAGTCAATGCATACTCACTCATTGGTAATTTTTATTATGGCATCCGCTTGATCTTGTGTTAGATTTATTGTCTGTCGAGAATTCAATTCTCCTACTAGGTTTAATAATATTGTTCCTTATATTTTAATATTCAGAGTTGGTTTTGTTTTAAGTTTGATAATTTGGTATGTATTTGTGGAGCTGATAATTTACTTTTGCATGTTTCCTGTAATTTTGTTTTGAGCTCTTCAAGAGTACTAATTGTGGAAACAGAGTCAATGGATGTTCGCACATTTGCGTTTAATCTTGGAAAACAGACGAATTCTATTAATGTTTTCCTAGCATCATTGGTGAGGGTAACATCGTTGGATCATTATATATTATTTCGGTTATTTTTAAGAAGCCTGGTAACTCTTTATAGTTGGTATGGTTTTGGATGCAGTGTCAATACAGCGAGAAGTCATATTTGTTGTCTGATTTCCTATTTCGTTTCCTTCATGCATATGATTTTTGTTACTTGTTTAAAATCTTCTCCAAATTGCTGTATTTCTTTTGTGAAGTTCTTATTTTCGTTGTACTGCAAGAGAAAATTTAACCTTGGTTTAAGGAATTCTAAGGCCTCGAAATTAGATGAATGGTTTCCCGATTTAGTTATAAATGTTTCTTGCATTCTCTAAAATTATTTTTAAAGAGTTTAATTTGTCTTCCATATCTTCCTAACAATTCAAAGTTAATATTATTGTATTTTTAACTTCCTGATTAAGGAAGTTATAGTAATCACCCCGATTTTCGAAATCGAAAATTTCTTAATATCTTTACGTTTTCAGGTGTCCTGAGTCATCCTAGATACTTTTTAGAATGTACTCTGTGTGTGTGTGTGTGTGTGTGTGCGTGCGTACGTATGTATGTGCGCAAATTTTTCGTGTTCATTTTCTCGCCCCACAATTAAGCTATCGAATTGGTTTTGGGGGCTATCGATGCGAGCTGTCACAATTTGGTGCTGATGAGTTTTGCAGCAAAATCGGTTTAGCGGTTTTTGAGTTTTCCAAAAAATTGTGAAAACAATGAATTCGCGTTTTCTAGAAAACTAAGTGGGATATCATGTTCGTTTTGATGCCGATCAATGAGCCTACGTTTTTGTACAAAATTGTCAAAATTTGGGAAAAATCGATGCATCACTTTTTTTGTTTTTTAAAAAAGAGTTAAGAATTAACAGTAGTGATATTTGGAAAAATGAATATAGATTTGTATTGTTTCTGATTTTAAATGCTGTATTCTGAAAATATTTGTATTTTAATTTATACTACCTTCCGAATCGTATTTCGTTCTACTATTAATTCGGGACGCTCGACTCAAAACGTTTCACGATGGAGCTCAACTTACTTTCAATCATCGTCGTAGAAGATTTTGCATTTTCAGTAGTATATGTGTGTGTTATATTACTATTTTCCTTAATCAGGAAGTTGATGTTATGGGGCTCGCCTTCATTCCTCTAGTTTTTATTTTGTTAAACTGATGTTCAGTGTGCCCTATTAATTTTTTCGCTAACATATTTCTTAATGTAGTCGTTCAAAAATTTTAAAAGACATTTAATTATTACTGTTAATATAATTGAAGTGACTTTTACAATCAAAATTGAGTTTCCTAAGCTAGGTTCGTCGTTCTGGGTGCTGTTGGTCAGATTTTCATTGATGGTCATTTGTTTCTGTAGTTCCCATAATACGGATTTTTATATTTGTGTGGAGTTTGTCGATCCTTTCGTAGATCCTAATGCCTGGACCTGGTCACAGGTTAGTTTGTTGTTATCTTCCCTTAATAGAGCGTAGATTGCAGCTAGTTCTCGTCTCTGCTTGACCAGTTGGCCGCCTCTTTTCAGTTTTTGTTTTGTTTCGCTGGAGGTGGTAGTTGGTACGTGCAATTTAAGCATTACCACATTCTTAAAAATGTATGCAAATTATTTTCTTAGAAAATGATCAAATTTCGAATTACAATCAATCAATTTTGTTGTCACGCGGTTAACGAGTGAATTCATCAAATTTAAAATTCAGTGAAATTTAATGAAAGGTATTTGACCTGGCTGACGTAGGTTATGAGGTTCAAGTGACATTTAAAATGGTGACTATCACAAAGTGTATATAAATTCTTTAGACAGTCCCAGAACCTGTCTATGGGCGTTTGTAACAATCGCAGGGTCGGATTCACACGCTGTTATGTCCACAGAAACTTTCTGTATCATGTCACAGAAATTTTCTCTATACTTTATGCTCATCACAGACCATATGAAAAGCCGTTGAAAAATTGTGTAAAGTAATAAACCTGCTTCCTATATTTACAATAATCAAAAGTATATGGTCTAACAGATGTTAGAGATGTTTAAAAAAAGTATACTTTCGGCAGTAGTTGGCAATTATAAACCAAGTTCGTGAAAATGAATTTGGTGTGTAAAATGAATCCAAGTTCGTGAAGCGCACAACGAAGATATATGAGATTCTGAAACAGTATAATATTTGCCTATACAGGGTGTTTTTCATGTGGTGTAAGATATTTTAGCGGGTGATTCCTTGAGCCAATACAAGCAAAAAATTTGATTGGTTGGGGGGAGAACTCTCAATAGTAACTGAGCTACAGGTTATCAAAGATTTTTTTATCATGTGGGTGCCCTACAGTGATATTTGGCGTTTATTTCCATATACGTGCCTGACTCTTGAGAATCGATAAAGCTACAATTTGTTGATTTCCTTCCTTGCATTCCGGAAATAAACTCCAAAAACCACTGTAGGGTACCCTAAAATATTTTACACCACATTAAAAACACCCTGTACATATTTTGTGCACGTTTCCCCACTTCGAAAAACCTCCGGCACTAATAAGTTAAAACCACAGATCTATAACAGGACATATTCAAATTTTATAGCAAAAATGGATAACACCGAAATCTCGAAAAGGATCTAGTCACCGGTGAATGGGATTTACTCTCTGAAAGCGGGGAAAATTCATTTTATGTAGATCAAACACAGAATGAGTTTTGCTCCGCTTCCTGTAAATGAATTTCATTCACCGGAGAACTCAAGCGGGGAAAATTCATTTTCTACATGACATCATAAATATCTGTCAATTTTTATTTTCCTAGTCGTCAAATAAAATGATAGTTGATAGTTACATACAAAGGAATATAACGTTAGGTATTTCCGACCTAAGCAAGCAAATATGAACAAAATCAAGAATAATAAATTGTTTTCGTTTACCGTTTCAGTTGTACAGTTGTAAGGAAAATTAACTTGATTTTATTTGCAAACCTTTTACAGGTTGGCCGGTCGTCTGAATCACCAATAGATTTTGTTGTCATGGATACTCTGCCAGGAGATAAGAAAGACACAAAAGTTATGCAAAGCACAATTTCCCGTTTTGCATGTAGGATTCTAATTGAACGAAATGACGGTGCCAGAGCTAGAATATACGCAGCTGGTTTTGATTCAAGTCGAAATATATTTTTGGGTGTAAGTAATTATATAAATAAAAGTGTGTAAATTTAATTTTTTTCATAAGATATTGAGTTGGTGTAAAATCACAGATACATACTACAGATTTGTTATTCCCATACAACGAGTTGCATCTGTTGCACGAAGAAATACATTACCGGAAATGTATGCACTACCCATTTTCGATAACACCCGGTCAAGGTTGGCCCATAATATTCAAGGTTGGAATATTAAGATGGACTGAAGTCTTTCAACATTTTTGTTTTATCTTCAACTTAGTTTTTCGTTGCTAGTTCCATATATCCAACCACTTAGCACTTCGCTGTTATGATCGGTCAGTCAATTACTGGTAATGGAATTGAATTGATCAATTTCGGTTTTCATTTAGTTCGTTAATTCACATTAAGTAAAATGAAACTCTCTTTTAATAAATATCATTCAATTGTCTCAATTACAGTGTAGGAGATCTTCGCAAACTCGCGCAGACAACTCGTGCTCTCTCGGGGAAACCTAGTAGGGTCAACCCTTTGAGCCGGATATTGGTTTGGCTCGTAAAAACTTTGTGTTCGTGTGTTCAAAATTAAAAACGAGACTCTATCAAATTCGTGCTTTTAGATCTCAAAAATCATTTATGCTTTCTCAATAACTAGTAACTCTCGATTGAAAGAAATTTTTGCTCCTGGCTTGCTCGCTCTGAACTAGTTTAGCTCGATTTGTGTTCGCTTTGAACTAGGTATTTATGCTTACGATGATCATTTGTGCTCTCTTTGAACTAGATTTGTTCGTTTTGTGTTCGCTTCGAACTTACTACTCGCGTTGGGCCTTGTGTTTGCGTTTAACTATTGTGCCCACTTGCTACTTTCTTTAAACTAGTTGTCTAGACTTGTTGCTCTGAGATGAGATACTCCATTAGGCTCAAATTCAAATGGCACAAGAAAAGGTGGAAAATGTAAATTTAGCTCAAGTTGGAAAAACATTGTGGAAAGCTCTAATTGACTATTCTGAAGCTCATTCTAAGCTCTCAAGTCAATTATTCAATCCACAACCGGAAGCTGAATTCTCTGACGCTTGCTCATATTCAAGCTCTGCAGCCTGCCAACTGGTACGATAACAAATAAACGATAAACTCTATGGAAATAGCTCGCAGATTGAGAGGACATTCGAAGTACGTCAAGGTCTAGAAACGGAAGTGGATCACTGGGACCTGTTTTTGGTATACCACATTGTTTGACGGCTCGATTTCACTATAAAAAAAGATGGGAACACAAACGCTACTGGATTGACTACAGGCATCCAACATTACAAGTTATAAAAGATTTTCTAAAACGCGAAGCAACATGACTAGAAAATACAATCGAGCTCACGTCTGGTGGACGTGGAGGTGCTAAGCGTAAGCTCGATTTTACGCTGCAGTAGCTCAAACAAAGAGCTCAAATATGGTACAGTATGTGGTGCTATAAAATGACATAGCGTAGTTATGGTGACTAGATTATGTAATATCTGCCTGGGTAACATGAGGTAAATGGCGTGCAAAAGCAAAAAACGATGTTGACACTATTTACGCGGCATCAGGAACATTTTCAACATCCTCCGGCCGGGCAATCGAGTGACTTAACTTTAGCAGATACAACAAATTTTGAATAGGTCGACGAGTGATCGAACGATTTGCAAAGCTTAATTCGCAAGCCCGAATAAGTCCATCACGACCAGGAAAAACATTAATAACAGGAGCTAGCTTCCAAAATAACCAAGGAATGAGCGGATCATACAAGATTACAACGTCGTTAACTTTGATACTTGAAGAGACTTCTGAATTATTAAAATGCGCTGAACGTAAATACTACTTAGAATCGCTCATCAGATACTCCACTTAGAATCGCTTATTAAACTGGTTAATACGTCGAATGCAAGCCTTCCAAGCAAGGCGAAGCGTCTGGTCCGTCTCACGGCTCTGTTTATTTTCTATTTCCATGGGAACATTAACCAATAAAAAATTATTAGGTGTCAACGGCGAGAGACCAGGCAGCTCTATTCACAGTAAAATCCCATTTGATATCTTTGAGACACGCAAAATCTTGAATGCGTTTGGACTCCAAAATTGTTCTCACCGACCGAAATTCGATAGCTGTTCGCTTGAAGGTTTTTGCGTTATCTGAAATGATTCTTCGAGGAAAAACTTCGACGTGAAAATAAACGTCGAAGAGCGTTTATGTATTCCTCCATGATCATATTCGGAACAAGCTCCAAATGCACAGCACGTACCGTGGCGCAAGTTAGAATCATTATATAGAATTTCGTCGTTTCTGCATCTTTTGCTACTTTGCCGTACAGTGGGCCCGCAATATCAATACCTGTAGTGTCAAAAACTGGTCATGCGGAAACGATCCCTTCGTACGGGAGCAAATGGCTGCGATGCTGGAGAGCTTCTCAATTTTCTGCATCGAATGCATTGCCCTACGTCCTTCTTTACTAATTTCACGAGCCTTGATAATCCAAAATTTTGCTCTGAGTGTCGATAACGTTAAATTCACACCTCCATGTGAATGGTACTAATGTGGGTGTGTCTAACAAGCACCATCGAAAAGTATGAAGATTTTGACAGTATGAAAGGATATATTTCATCGTAATCATAACCAGATTCCTGAAGGGTCGCAGTAATAGGATAGTGGACGAACCGTGAGTTTTTTTACCCGCATTGAGACAATTTAATTCATCGGAGAAGTATTGAGTTTGTTGGTTTTATCCACTAAGTTTCAGCTGCTGATATTTCCTTTGCGGTTAAATATCCTTTAGTTGAAGGCTTTTGCTTACGATAAGCTAACCGAAAAACATAAGCAATTATTCGTAATATTGTTGAGTAGCGGCCAAATCTTTCCAAAGGAAATATTCCATGGTGTCATTGACTTTAGAACACATCTGAATAACTTAGAGAGAAATCGCTATTTAACCAATTATCTAAAGACTGTGTGAGCCAAACCGTTCCATCAAGCAAAGAAGACTGATTTTGCTTCTTATTATTAAATTCACTCGTTAAAGCATCGACTGGATTACAAGTGCCGCGCTATTGACCTTATATACATGTCTACGTTAATTTTCTAATTTCAATAACTCGATTCTCAATAAATGGTTTAAAACGTTGTTTGTTGTTGTCTATCCAGGCGATGACGATTTTCGAATCCGACGAGAAACCCTTTCGTAAATTGCAGCTTAGTGTACGATGAATATATGCTGTTAACCTACTTGCTATCAACGTCGCAGTCATTTCTAGTTTTGGAAGAGTAAGTTCATCTGCTTCTTCCTCCTTTAATGGCGCTACTCTGTTTCTAGAACATACAAACGAGACGCCTACTGATTCATTAATGTATGTAACCCTTAAATAAGATACACATCCATATGCTCTAGGGCTGGCGTCAGCAAACACATGAAGCACAACAGCGTGTACGTCATTTTTCGAGAAAAAACATCGGGGAATGGAAACCTGGCCAGAAGCTTCGAATCCATTTTAGGGAACATTCACAAATAACGTAACGCCTTGGGAGGGGTGGTGTGGGTTAAGATGTTATTACGGAATGTGACACAGAGGGGGGGGGGGGGGTTGTAAGAATGTATTACATAACGCGATAAATGATATAATGATGAAATTTTTAAATACAGATGGAGATACTGATCTAGTTCACCAAGGGTGAAAACGTACAACATGTTTTCTCGGGTGTAGTCTGGAAATGATCTACTCACTTTTTCTCCCGAGGTGAACATACGTTTCTTTTTATAGATGTAGCTGGATTTTCTCTCGGTTTCCGGGTTAGTTAACTTTTTGCTAACCCATATACAATATAGTAAATACAAATGAAATATAAAACGCACAAAAAAAATTGTTTTAATTTTTTTAATGTAAAAATTTTTTTTTTAATAGGGTAGGGGTGGTTATCTCTGATTGAAAGTGCCGTTACGTAATTTGTAAATGTTCCCTAATAGTTTATTCCATATAGTCTGTGATCGTCTTCATGAAGCACAATTTGTAAAAATGCCTTTTCGACATCAGCAACCATAGCCCAATTCCGAAAATTCAAATATATAAATAAATCCAGTATGTCCGGAACCTTGATATAAACTGTCATTTAATGACAAAGCGTTACCTGTGCATGCTGAAGCATCAAAAACAATGCGAACTTCACCGCTCAAAACATTTCGATGTGGCTCTCTGTCTGCTACCGAATGGTAAAATTGTTAATTTGACGGTATCGAAATAATTATTAACATGGAATTTTTGCAAAAAGTCTTCTGTTACATAAGTTCTTTGGCTGCCACCATCTAAAATCATACGCACAGTGAAACCCCTTTCCTTTTCTTTGGTTAAAATGCAACGATAGCGCGCAGTGTTTGCAAAAATACGGTAGGCGAAGAACAATTGACGGAACATAGGATCGTTGTATTTAGAGATTTTCGTCGAGAGAATTGCAAGATTTTCACCGAGAGAATTGCCAGATTGACTATAATATTCTGGATCACACATACATGTCACATGTCTACTCTTGCACGTTTTACACTTTATTGATTGACGGCATTTTCGGGCGTTGTGTTCTCTTTTGACACATCTAAAACATCGACCCTGGTCTTTTAGTATCTCCTTTCGCTGGGTCAGTGACAATTTACAATCACAATCATGGGAGAAGTGAGCAGTAGATTTACAGAAACAAGTTAAATTTTTCGTCTCATTTGACGTCAGAAGTCCTGCTGATGATCCAATTTTCATCTTAGGGATGTGATTTTCGTTCGTTCTTTTGAAATTTCAATATTTTCTGTAGATGTTTCTGTTCAATATTTTCTGCGTTGTCTAGCATTGATTCGTTTGCGGACTCCAACAACGAATGGCCGATAAAAGTTAAATCAGAGGAGGGGTGAAGATCCGTTACGAGCTCTCGTGGCATAGTTTTTAAAATGAGCGTCTTCAACACAACCTAGTACCGTCGTTGTACAGTTTTCTCAAGCCACTTAAATCACGTCGATTTGAAGTTATTGGCAATGCCATAAGCTTTTGCATGGAGTTTTTCTTTGTCACCATATTCCTCTTGCAATAGTGAGATAGCTGCAGCATAATTCTCTTCGGTTGCAATGGATTCTGCAGCACGTCCTGTTAAATGATGTTGCAGATAATTAAACTTCGCAGCTCCAGTCGAATGTTGTACATCATGAACCGCTGTTTTGAAGCACTCCCAAAAGGGAATCCATTCCGTAAAATTTCCCGATAATGATTTTAAGGACAGCCTAGGAAGCTATGCGAAAGTTTGTCGAACACCATGTGACTCGCTACTGGAATTTTCAACACGTGATTGTTATTTAGCAAGTCACGTGGTCTTTTTCATCGTAATTTTAGGCGACTAGTCAAGCTGACCGCTTTGTCATCGTAACCAGCTATAGAATCACTTTTACGTTGCCAGTAGTCTGGCTTGAGGTTAACGTGGAGCGCTGCATTTGCTTGCACGAGGTTTTCTGGCAAGGTCGTTATGCGCTGCAGATAAACGGAACATTCTTCGACCACATGTTCCAGATTATTTTCGTTGTTGATATGCGATTCCGCTGATGAAAGATATTCTTGTGCGGCGTTTACTAATTTCGTCAACTGCGTGCGAAAAGTACCCCGGCTAGCGGCGTCCATGATCCGTTACGTTAAAATTACACCACGCTTCCCGGGTTTCGGCACCAGATTTCGAAAAATATTACTTTATTTAAGCACACAGTTGACCGTTCAACGAAGTTGTACAGACTGCAGACCAATTCTAACTAACTTATTCTAATTATTCATTCAGTGAATTTGTCGCGATCGTCATGCAGTGAAGTTTGCCGTGATTGCTTATGCTGTTTACACGGCATCAGGAACATTTTCAACATCACCAGCTACATTAATAAGCTCAAGCTCAGCTTCCGTTCACTTCAGCCCCAACTAGTTTCTCGAGCTCTTCTCAAGTTCTGCAATGCTCGACCAAAGAACTCAACGCATCAAGTTACTTCGCGGTTTATTTCAAATAATACCAGATGACGCTTCCAAATATCCTGATGCTATTGGACCTATGATCAAAGGTCATTATGTATGGTGGCTCGGATACTCTGCAAGGAGCTCACCTCCTCCCTACAGTTCTCTCCGTAGTTGCTCAGCTCTTTGATCTATTTGGATTTTTGGTGATAGCATAATTAGTGAGGTCTTGGAACATGCAGGTTTTACGCCGATTACATGAGTGCTCGAACCACGAGGGAGGGTCAAAATGTTCGCGGAATGGGTGGGTTGTCCAGCGTGAAAGTCATTGTTTTCTACCTGTACTAATTAAATGATTTATTATTAGTTTAAGTACAAAATTTTATGCGATCAATTACATTTTCTTTGTCTATATTGATATCACGGTGAATATCTATCAGTGCTAAAACCGACAGCATATCTTCCAACATATTCGCTCTTAACCACGATTTTACTCTTCTCAAAGTTGAAAAACTGCTTTCAGCTATTGCTATTGATACAGAGAGGGATACACAAATATTAAACAATTTACTTAAGAACGGATAAATATCGGGATCACAATAGAGCAATAGATCCACTGCAGTCATAATGTTAAAAGCCTCATTTTCCTATCTTAAATTCCAATTTTCTGATTCGGCAGTAATATTTCTTTTCAATATATTTCTCTCTATCACATATTCACATATATTTGGGAAAAAACTACGATATTTTTATGTAATATCTTTGACAAATATGGTAGACTCATTGGCATCAAATTTACTAGACGGGAATATTATTGCAGGGTATATAACCTCGAAGTCTCATCTGAAAAGCGAAGTTTTAAATCCTCGAGGACATTTTCAATCAAGGGAATGAAAATTGGTTGCTTATAAAAATTCAAGGGATCATTGGTTGGATAATTTTCTCCGTATACATGCCGCCCTGTTCTGCGCGGAATTGTCAACTGCATCCCCAATTCTACTTCTGCTAGTGCATCGACTTCGTTAAAAATACTTGCAAATTTGGTATCGCAATCTTTTCTTTTTTGTTTCAATAATATGAGAAAGTCTGTCAATAAATTCTGAGCTAATTTTTTTTTTTTTTTTTTGGAAAGCTCGACTGAGAGGCAGAGTGCACTCGAGCACGTCAGATAATGAAACTAGGGTTACCAAGAATTCTGATGAACACAGCGCATGTCTCTTTGTTTTTGCTTTGGAACTAGTTCCAATATCATTCCAAGAACTAATTTCGTCCAATATGTGGACAATTTTTCCAATACTCGATCGAAATTGCAGAACCCCATCGTGCCATAATTTCGACCCACCACAACTTCTCAAATTGCTATATTTTATTAAATATTTGAAAATTAAGTTTTGTAAATTTCCTAACCTAAAAGAGGGTTTTTGTTTACATTTGATCGGTTTTTGTTTACATTTGATCATATGTCAATTCGACTTGTTCGCGCTTGAGGTCTGCGCATCATTTCCCCTTCGCGCGCGCTTTTTTATATTCAAATCCTGAAAAATGACAAAATGGAAATAGAACTCTTTTATTATGGTTAATAAGTTAATAATTGAATCAATTATACTAGAATTTTTCAGCTTATCTCGCCACTTTACCATTTTCTCTTTAGGTTTGTAATTTGGACTTATAGATTTTAGTTTCTTAGTTTTGAGTTTTCATCACTTTGATCACTTTAAGTTCAGTTAATAAGGCACGAACAGTGAGATATAGTGAGATATATCTATAGGAGATACAGTGGATTGAGTTAAAGACACGGAATAAAGTTAATTAATTATCTTTATTGATCTTCGTTTTCAGCAACTTGTCACAATTTTATATGTCAACTCAGTCATTTGTGTACAGGAATTAGAAGAAGACATTCGATTGGTTTTTTGATGTAGCTGAGTGAGGTTCTTGATGTAGTTGAAGTGAGCGACAGTGGAGTCATTTGTTTTTTCTGGTTACCAGTGCATGTTGCATTACTATCTCCAACACCTCTTATAATGTTCCATTTAGAAAAGTAGTTTTTTTATCCATATGATGCATTTACAAATTATATTTATTAGAGAATGCTAGCATACAACGAAAACAAGGAATTCTAGCCACTGGTGCAAACGTTTCTACAAATCAGTCAAATATACCTGACTAAAACCACGAGCTACAAGCCTTGCCTTATATTTGTATGGACTACCATACTCAGCAGTTTTAATGGTGAATACCCATCTACAATAAACAATATTCTTATTTTCGGACTTCGTTACTAAATCCCATGTTTCATTAACTAAAAGTGAATTTAATTCATCTTTTATTGCTTCTTCCCATTGAATTCTATCATCTCCATCTTTTAACGTAAAGTGCCCTAATTCCGTCCACTTTTGCTAATAATTATTTTTTGGGGTATCTAATGGGAATATAATGTAGGACATCATATACAGTGGGTGATCGGTTAACGAACTGTTCGGACAACGAACAAATCGGATAACGAACACTTTCATGAAAGATTTTTTTTATCCGACAACGAACACATATTCGGATAGCGAACTAAAACGAAACTATACATCCTATTTTTTAATTTAATTTTTGGGGTCGCCAGAACGAATTATATCGAAGATCAGTCAACGAACAATTCGGATAGCGAACATAGTTTTGGAACGAATTATGTTCGTTAACCGATCACTCACTGTACTTAACTAATTAGTGTTAATATACTGACAATTTCAGGGATCTAACGCGCATAGTTTATTTTTAATCAATTAATAAAGATGAAAATTATATTTTTTGAGAAAAATCATTCTCTCCTACCTATATTTGCTCGAATGCGTGCAATTCGGACCGTTTTTAAAATTAAGAAATTGTTTAGTTATTATTATATGTTTCATATTTTATATGTTACATTATCCTGTATATCATTATTATTAACCATTTTCAGTCTTTAAACAGTTCCTAGTCTATGAAAAATCGAATTTTTAAGTTGATTTTAGGTGGACGGAATTAGGGTCACTAGTGGACGGAATTAGGAACATGCAAGTTAGGTGGACGGAATTAGGGTTCTTCGACCATTTCGAACTTTTTTAAATAAAATAATTTTTTAAAAATATTTTTAATAGAGGAATAATAACAAAAAGTGGATTTTTAAATTCTTGCAATAATTTTGTTTCAGAATCAGTTTTTAAAAATTGATTTTATCCAATAACCTTTTTGTGTGGAAGGAATTAAAAGAAACAGATTTTCGGTGGACGGAATTAGGGCATTTTACGTTATTTCATTATAAGAAGTGGGAATACTACAAACTAAAGATTTGACACACATTAAACAATGATCTGGTAAATCATATTCATTATCAGATACATTAGATCGATTTTTGATTCTTTCACTCTTTCTAGTTTCTTGAAATATTGGTCGTTTGTCATTTGAAAAATTAACTGATTTATCTTATCTGTTTCTATCACAGATTTATTTTCCTCAACATTCATTTTGGCATTATTCTTACTGGGGTCTAGTTCTTCTGATTATTATAAATATCAGATTCCTGCACTCTTACTACTGATTTTGACCCCATGTCAGATGCATCCGTTTTATTTTCCAACTCTTCAATTTCATTCCCATTAATACTAATTGAAGGCCTTGTTTCCGTAAAATTAAATTCATCAAATATTACATCTCTTACTACAATAAACTTTTCATTTACCACATCCCATACTTTATAACGATTTGGTTGATATCCAACCAATATACATTTTATTGATTTCTCATCAAATTATGTTTTTCTAACTTTATTATGGACAAAAACCGTCAAAACAAAAATTCTCAAATACTTTATTTGCGGCTTTTTACTATGCCACATTTCATATGGTGTTTTAATTCCCTTTAAAGTCCTAGTTGGGGACAAATTTATTAACTTAAATTTATTAACAATGTTGCATTTGAAATCATTGACCTGGCTTTTTCTGTTATAGTTCTTATCACTCTTTCTGCTACACCATTTTGCTGTGCAGTTCGTGGTACCGTGAGATGAAAAGTATTGCCTTTTTCAACACAATAATTTTTCATTTCAGTTGACAAATATTCACGACCATTATGAATATACAAATTTACAATTTTTAAATTAAAACGAGCCTCACTTCTCGCTACAAAATCTTTAAAGACTGAGAAAACATCAGATTTATATGTTATCAAACTTGGTAGAGTTTATTTATGAGTTTTATAATTAAACTTGCCACCACTTCTATTATTATAATTTTTAAAGCTTTTAAATTGTCTTTTATATGTACAAATTATTATGGTTCGGAGTTTCATTATAACGTTCAGTTTGCAGAACTTTTGCACTCGTATCAACACTATTTTGTTTTAATTTGGTCTCATAATCAATGAGCCTTGTGTTCACTATGTCGTATTTACAATCTTTTTCCGCAATTGTTTCGAAAATTTAGCTTACAAAAATTAATCTAGTTTTAAATAATAGCTCATAAATTAAATATTGTATTATAAATAAAGATAAAGATTTTTAGGGACAAAGATTGTTCAAATAGATCTAGTTTAGTTAGTCGAATTTTAGTCTTCCTGTGATGAAGTTATAGTTTTGTAGAGTGATCGTAAAGAGAGCAATAAACTGGAGACGGCACTCCGTCTGTGGCTGGCGACCGAAATTTGAAAACCGGGAAGTTTTATTGCGCCTGTCTAGCGGAGGATTATTGAAAAACTATTTTTTTATGATGATAATCCTCAATAAGTGCGTGCTAGACACGTTGGGATTTTTCCTTCGTGTCAGTTTGAACACCATTTTCCGTGGTTGTGGATAGTACAACCATAGAAAAAATATTTATCTTAGTATTCAAGCCCTAAAGTAAGAAAATGTAAGTAGTAGCTCAAAAATCTGAAATTTCGGGGGGTCGTGGGCGGGGTTTCCCCAGAAAAAACATAGGTCAGAGTGCGGGAGTACGAAACGAGCAGAACATAAAATCCATTCCACGCTAATATTTGGAAACGACAAATTTTTGTATATTTTAATAAATGTAAATGTTCAGATCTAATGTATTAAAAGTATAATTATTCAAATTTGCTTAATTTATCTGGAAAGAATACAATAAATTTCATAATTAAAAACGACCGAAATTATGCTTGACAGGAGGATGAAATTAATTCAGAAATTTGATATGGACATAACTATTCATTTAGCCATATCTATCCATATACCTACCTAAATTTTTGTTCTGTATCAAATTTTTTCGACTAAATAGAAAAATTACTTAACAAATTTCTGCGTGACCTTCAGATGAATTTTTGGTTTTGAAACTGTGGTTATGTCACTTTCACCATGTATCAAATTTTGTGATTTGATTCGAGTTTCATTTACGAATATAAAGCCTTGATTTATTAGTATTAATCATCTTTTTTATTTATTTGTATTAATATGACTTCGCTATCCGTCCGCCTGTCACAGGGCTGCATCTCTTAAACCATCATAGCTAGACTCTTGAAATTTTCACAAATTGTGTACTATTATGGCGTTATAACAACAAATAATTAAAGTTTTCTTTCTTTTTTTGTACTGTGTTACGGAACCCTTCATGTGCGGGTCCGACACACACTTGCCGACTTTTATTATTTTGTAAAATGCCACATTACATTATATTTATTACTTTGGTAAATTAAATTAATGCTTTGAATAATAAAATCATATTTTGTTGAACGTATAGGAAAAGGCAACTAAATGGCAGGACAATATAGAAATAGACGGCTTAACTACAAATGGTATCCTTATAATGCATCCAAAGGGTCAGTTTTGTGGCGGACATGCTAAGTGCGGCTTATGGAGAGAGTGTTCTGTGGGAGGAGATGTATTTAGCTTAAGAGAATCGAGGTCAGCGCAACAAAAAGGTCAACCGGTAAACACGAAATTTATTTTTTCACTAAAAAGGCAATCCACCCAGGTGCTCAAAAAATGAGATATAAATATTAGTTTTTTTGGCGCAGCTAATGGCAATATAAAATTATTTTCAACTTACGGAAGTAAAAGGTAGTTTTGTGAACAATTCGCAATACTCGCAATTAAAAAAAATTAATATTGTTAACTATTTATTTAATATTAACCATAAAGTTGAACGTTCTTTTGAAAAGCTTTGCTGATGTCGTTTGTTTCTCTGCCAGGCATCGTCCAATAAGTAAAAAAAGATTTTCTTTAGGAATTGTAATAGCTAAGACCAAACATAGAGAAAAATCCTTGTATTTATTTGTATAAAATGGGGCAGTTTGAAAAAAAAAATTTTTTACCGAAATTTTGATTGTGCCCTCCTCACCCGTTTACCCCGCTATTTACCAATGGAAATTTTGGCACAATTTTCCATATTGTACTCAATATATTTCAAAATCATTCCGGATCGTCGCAGTTTGATCTTTTGAAGTGAAAACGTCTCTCCTCGTTAAGTCTGTACATTGGTAGCCAGTCTAACTTTCTTGTGTTACAAAATATCGTCATATTTCAATCGCTAATAAATACGAGACAAATAATGAGATAACGGTTGAAGTCAAAGTCGATAGAGGATATTCGTACATATTTATTGTGCAGCGTTTGTTTTGCCGTGACGTCATCGGGGTAGTGTAAGCGCCTACCCAATGATTGTTGTTAATTACCATTTTTTAAAAATCTTTATGCGTGTAGCGTGAAAATGCGTTTAGCTAGGATGTTGATTCGGGTGTCACTGTTAAGGGCTTGAAAAGAACTACCAGGACCAAAAGTGGAACTAAAGTAAAAACCGAAAGAAAATGAAAGATATCGTCTCATATGTGTCGTAACTATGCACGGAATTGTAAAAAAACTCAAATCAGAGAAAGCTCGCATCAAAACGAATTTAGAAAACTCAAAATGTCCAGTGCCGAGCAAATGTCAGAGCTACGGCAGCATCGAAGAAGAAATGAAAAACGGCGCAAAACAATAATCTTGTGATTTATCTCGAGTTTTGATCGATTGCTTATAGCAAAGTTAACAATAACCCGTTACTGTGTCTATTTGACTTAGAACAGGTTAAGATTCATACGGACTTTTCTGACCGAGATCTTGACTGTAGTATTTAATATTATTAAGTTATTAATTACTTGAAGTACCAAACAAAGAAGGAAGTGAATGATGTTTCAGACGGTGGGAGTCAAAATAGTTGTTCATAGAGGAAACTACGATCGCTGGTTTTCATTGCCAACACCCCTCCTCAACGATGATCGCTGAAACCATCTTCCTTGCTAAACTTTATTAGTTTCTCGGGTCCTAAGGGTTTCGTGACCATGTCCTCTATAATCTCAGGTAATTGACAATATACGAGCTTGACACTCCAGTTCTTACTTGATGACGTGTGTAGTGAAATTTCGTATCAATATTTTAAGTTTGACCACTGACACGTCCATTAAGCACCAGGTTGATGCAACTCTGGTTATCTCCATAGATGACAGGTGACTCACCTTGATCTTCTCCCATCTAAGTTGGTAAGGGAGCCAAACACATTCTTGAGTCTACTCTGCTAACGCTACGTACTCTGATTCCGTGGACGACAAGAATATGCAGTTCTGTTTTCTCGGGGTCCAACTGACAGTAGCATAGTATCCGGAATTGTAGTGTTTTTTGTTCTGTTTTGTTTCGAATCTATTACAAAACATTCTTGGACTAGAGTCCATGCTTTCCCTTGCCTCTTTTGGCTATAGTTTTTTTTATTAAAACTAAAATAAATTTTCAAAATCAAAAATTGCGCCACATAATGAAATCAAACAACGCGCACAACAACGAATTGAACTCACTTCGAAAACGTCGAAAGAGTACTAAATTGTGGTAAAAGACACAAATGATCGCCACTACTCGTGAGAAGATATGGCAAATGTATGGTAAATCGTGTAAGTTTAAGCAAGATTTAGGGCTAAATCTTCTCAAGTCGCTTATACCGCGTTTACACCGACTAAAATCTAGTAGATTTCGTGAGATGATTTGACAAATCTCCTCGCCCGTTTACACCGCCAGTGAGGAGATTTCGTTTGACACTTCGACATTTTTCATGTGAAATTGTAGTGTTTTGTGGTTCTGTTTTGCTTCAAATCTATTACAAAACTATTTTGGACAATAGTCCATGCCTTCCCTTGCCTCTATTGATTCTTTTTTTATTAAATAAATTTAAAATTTTATATAAATTTTCCAAATCAAAAACCGCGCCACATAATGAAATTAAACATCGCGCACAACAACCAATTGAACTCACTTTGGATCTTAGATTATAGAGAACAGGATATGACATCTTATCGAAAACTCGTATATATATAGGGGCACAGCAGCGACATGAGCGTGCTTGCGAGTTAATGGTGAAGTTGAAACCCTTTTCTAGACGTAATCCACCAGCTCAGGCGCACATTTTCTTTTATGTCATCAAAAAATTCAATTTATAATTTACAGGTTTTTAAGCTAGATTTTTATTTACAATAGGTGTAATATACCCTACAATCGTCCCCTGCTTAGTTTTTTTTGAGTTTCTTTAGATTTTAATTCAGAAAATTTAAAATATATTTGCTTGTCAAACCATAGGCAGGCACCTTTTTCATCTTGGGTCACACCCGTTTTTCATTTTCAGCTAGCGTGGGAGCCAACTGGTGTACGAAAATTGAACTTGAACTCGTTTTTTATCAAATAAAAATCTGTGGTGGGGTTAGTGTTTGTAAATAAATTGAACATCAAATGTCAAAACAAAGCAAAATTTAATGAATTTTATAGTATTTCATTGGAAAAAATTAGTAATTTGTTGAAAATAAAATAAAGTGAGGTAGACTGGAGTGATAGTAACTGTTTTGTGAAGTGACATTCTCATTTTAAGAAAATATATCAGTAATAAAGGAAAAACACGAAGTGAATTGTCGGAAAAATTGTTCAAATTATATTCTTCAGACGAAGAAAGCTATTTTATTTGCTAACAATGTGAAATTCAATGTTTTCTTTAATTATTTTAATTGTTTTCAAAGTGAAAAACATTCTTTTTCTAATTAAATTTCAAGTTTGAAAATAAGGAACATATTAAATGACGCATCGGTTGTGAAATTCGTGTCAAAACCGCGCAGTGGAGTAGTAGTATAAAACTTTTATAAAAGTGTATACTGAAATTTTTTAATAGTTTATTTAATAATAAAGAAGTGTAACATGAGTAAAAATTAGTAATAAATGTTTATAAAAGAATAGATTTGTGTTTTTCAAATGTTTGTGCCAGAATCTACTTGTTTCATTGTCGTCCTCAAAAATTTTCCGACGTCAATGTTTTTCGTTCAAGTGTGTTAGTAAATTTTGTTAGGTTGCGTTAAAATTGCACGCTCATCTGTCATCGTGTCATATCCTGTTCTCTATAATCTAAGCTTTGGATACGTCGAAAGAGTACTAAATTGTACTAAAGGACGTAAAATGGCAAAACTGATCACCAGTAGATGGTGCCACTGAGGTGATTAAGTGTGGATTTCGAAATAATCTACTCCCGAGAAGATTTCGAAAATGTATGGTAAATCATGGAGGTTTCACCATGATTTCGGGCTAAATCTTCTCAAGTCGCTTAATCTACTAGATTTCGGTCGGTGTAAACGCGGTATTAATCTAGTAGATTAAGTTCGTTGTAAACGCCGTATTATAGTTTCTTGTAATTTGTCATTAGAGAATGCAGTTTTAGCATCATAGTGATGGATGTGGAGTTTTTCTCTCCCTGCTTTAGTTAATAATAACCAATATTAATGTCCAATGTTGTTTGTTTCGCAACTGGTGCCAAATTTTGATCGTAATCAACACAAAATTTTTGTGATAAGCCCTGAGCAACTAAGCGTGCTTTGTATTTATCAACTTTCCCATTTTCATGCGATTTTATTTTATAAACTCATTTGCATTTTCAGGTGCCTTCACTAGTTCCCATGTATCGTTTTTTGTTAATGCGCTTATCTCACTGTCCATTGCTTGTTTCCATTTAACGTTATGTTGACAATGTAAAGCATCTTTTAGGTTACTTGGTTCGTTCCATATGTGTTGTATAAACTTTTCAGCGCTGTCGAATCTTTTTGGAGGTACAGTGAGTGGAAAAAGTATTCGTACGACGCCTAATTTTTCAGATAAAGGCGAATTTTCCATATTACTTGATATTTTTTTACAACGAAAATAATTATTGTTATAGATCTAAATATGCTTTATTCATAACGTCAAAAATATCCAGTTAAAAACTATTACATATACTTTTAAAAAATAAAAAACGAAAATTTGTCATATACCGACGCGCAAAAAGTATTCGTACGGTAACTGTTCTTGTGTAAAATTAACCCTGTTTTTTTCGCCAACCAGCTTCATTTAATATTAAGTTGGATATCCCTTAGCAGCTATTACAGCCTTCAAATGATTGGGCATAGATTTGATAAATTTTGTGCAGTACGAGCCAGGTAACGTCTCCCATTCTTCCGTTAAAGCGGTTTTAAGTACCTTTTATTGAAAATATCCCTTTCGCTTATTTTAGTTTCCAAATATTGCCACAAATGCTCTATTGGATTTTGTTCAGGGGATTGAAGACGGGTTTTGAGGAGCTTTGGAGTGTTGTAGAGCAGCCACATCCGGGTATCTATCCCCAAATGTTTTAGGTCACTATCTTGTTGGAAAAGTAAACAATTTCCCTGACCCATCTTTTCCAGGCTTGAAGACAAATTTTTCTTTAGAATGTCACAATATACCATATGGTCCATTTTGCCTTCGATGAAATGCAGATTACCTACTCCTTTTGCGCTCATACACCCCCACACCATTACGGATCTACCTCCGTGTTTCAAGGCTGAAATTAAGATCTTAGGCTGCAACTCGGTCTTCGGCTGCTGCCATATTTGGCGGCTCCCATCAGAGCCATAGATGTTGTACTTGCCTTCTTCTGTCCAAAAAGTTTGTTGAAGGCTTCAAGGTAGGTGTTTCGATGCTCCTTAGCAAAGTGAAGTCCTTTCATACAATTCACTTTGCGTACGAGGAACTACTTGCGTGCTCTTCGTCCGTGGAAATAAGTGTTGCGGAGCGTGTTCCGTACTTTTGAAGCGTTAACCATGGTACCTAGCTTTAACAGTTCAGCAGCAATCCTTAGAGTGCTGGATTTTGAGTATTTCTTGACTTGCAGTAGAATAAAGTTACTGTCTGTATCGGTTATGATTCGGCGACGTCCGTTTCCTCGCATATTTTGAGGCGTTTTCTTCCTGAAAAGTGTTCGTTGATTGACTATACCGTTGACGTAAACCTCTCAACAGCTTCTACTATCTCTCCAAGGGACCACGTTTTGTTGTGGAGCCTGTTGATAAGCTACCTTTCACTGTTTGTTGCTTCTGAGCCTTTTCGCGACATTTTGACCAAATTCAATGAATTTTACTATTCGAATGGAGTGAATATTGTACTAGCTTAGGGTATTTATTAAAAGAGCCTCTTTGGCAAACTCATTTAAGTAAACCATTAAGCCTAATAAAAGTTAAACTGTTGCCGTACGAATACTTTTTGCGCGTCAGTGTGTGACAAATTTTTGTTTTTAATTTTTAAAAGTATATGTAAAAGTTTTAACTAAATATTGTTAACGTAATGAATAAAGCATATTCAGTTCTATAATTAAAATTTTTTTCGTTGGAAAAAAATATCAAGGAATATGGAAAATTCGTCTTTTTCTGAAAAATTAGACGTCGTACGAATACTTTTTCCACTCACTGTATACCTCGTGTTTCTCGATTTATTTGTGGATTTTCTAAAGTGTCAATTCATGTTATCTGTTATTTCACCAGTGTGTGTTAATGTTTCTGTGTAGGAACTGGAATGTTTAGGTGCAGAGAGTCTTTCGTCGATCAATGTCGACAGCATTTATTCTTGACTGGTTATTTCATCATTCTTTCTATTAGCTGAATCTGTGTAATTTTTACTTTCAAATGTATTTTCCTTTTCGTTTCATCCTCCAAAAATTTTACATTTCATCAGATGGTTATTTTGTTTATAGCTTTGTCTAGTGTTGCCCAAAAACGGTCTTGGGCTTGCAGTCTTTGTCTTGTTCTTGCATTTTCGCAAGAGCAAAATTGACCCTGCAAGAACAAGACTCAGTCTGCGAGACTCTTGTGTCTTGCAGTTAAGCCTAACTGAGATTGAGACTTTCTTGAGTATTTCATATACATTGTGTGATGATAAAGGATTAACCCGTCGCCACTTACTGAAAATATCAAATAGCGTGATCGCTACAGAATGCTGATAATCTGGGCTTGGTCTTTGCGAATTGTGGTCATCGAAATGAGGTCTAATCGGTTTTTGAATTGCTGATGGGAGAGTTCTTGAATAAAAAAGATTTCGGCTTTTAAGCTGATGAAATTTCTGGCTTTTATTCTTGGTAAAAAGAATTCATACAAAATAAATTAAATTTGTGTTGAACTTTTATTATTTGAGCTCTTATTAATTGAGATAAGTTGTATACTTTGCTTTTCTAGAACTCTTTCATCCCATATATGCTGAGGGCCTATGATTATGTATCTTGACAATGTACTTAAAATATTTTGGTTGCAATTAATTAATGCAATAAAATCAATTTGGTTGGACCTTACTATGTCTATGTCAGTATAAACTGAAAATGTAGCAAGTCTGTTGCGTTGTTTTAATATCTAAACTAACGTGTTTTATAACAATCAATAGGCCAACAGGTAGTTGCAAGACTTCTGAGACTCTTGCTGGAAGACCGAGACCAAGACCAAGACTCTGAGCGCAATATCAAGACCAAGACCAGATGTATTGACGCAAGACCAAGACTGGCTAAGTCTCATACCCCTAGCACAAAACAAAGAAAGGAAAATAATAAAATTATTTCAACTACTTTTTGTTCTACAGGCCTCAAAAATTATCCGTCTTCGATCACGTGAACGCTTAAATTTTATAAATTAAATACAGTAGACTCTCCTTTGGTGTTGGGTGCCGCGGCTATAGCGGATTAGCCCATTTCGCGGATAATCCACAAAGCTCTAAAAACAGGTAGAAATCACCACAAGAATGACTTGACTATGAAACAATGAACAAAGACTATGGTCAACGGCCGCAAAGGCGGTAGGGGTTTTCTCGGGACGAATTTTCATCAGCGAATTTTAAACCGAAGAAGAATGCATTTTTTTTCCTTGGACTGCAATTGTAGTCCTCCCCTTTTCATGCCGCGGATAAACGAGAGTCTACTGTATATTTCTGATTTCTGAAAACAATTTGGCTCTTCATCAGACGGCTTTCTCATAACCGCACTTTTCTTTCAAATGTTTGGGGTAGTTGTGCAATAGTTGCTCAAATAACCCCACGGATTCAAACAAAAGCAATATATGCTTCTCTTTTTCAAAAGGATCGGCAATTTTAAAATGAAGAGTACAAGAGGTTCTTTTTCTAGGTTGTGCTATCCATAGGCAGTTTGGTATCCCAAAAATGACTTTGACAAGGTTCATAAATTAGTTCATTAAATTTTGATATTCACTTTATCAAAGAAATAGTAGTTTTTTTATTTCACGGCTCAATTTTCTAAGTGCTCATACCCTTTGTTTGTCCCATACCCTTGCTCAACTTAGCCCGCCAATGGGCATTATTATGAATTATGCAGTGGAATGATATGAAATCAGGAAACTGTTCGTTTTGTTTGCAAAGGGCTAGAAATTCATGATTTCCACCAATCATTGAAGGTGCTCCGTCAGTAGACATGGAAACCAATTTTTGCAAAGGGTAATTTGTTTCTTCAGCAAATGGCATGAATGTTGCTTCTAGTTGTCGGGTTCCATTTTTATTCATATCTTCTATACAACGAGTTACAGTTTTGCGAGAAAGTTGCAAATCCATAATTGCATTGAGAATTTAACTTTTATTTTTAAAGTTGGAAAATAATTTCTCGTTGCCCTCAAGTAAAGCTTCCTTAAAAATTTTCCCATCCCAAAAAGCTTATTATGATTTTCCAAAACGTATGTAATTACATAAGATGCTCCAGTTGCCATTTTGGATCTATAAATAGGCTTTTGAAACAAAAGTTACTGTGCGGTTTCCATTCTTTTGTTTTTTGTTGGATAAACTCTGGAACAACATATTTTTGCGTTTCACGAAAGTGACGTTAGATAAACTCTGGGGTAAAATAAGGAATAATTTATCCACGCGAGGTTCTCGAATTAAATATTTATTCTTGGAATAGGCTGACAGTTTAAAGTAATTTGGAATAATATTAGTAAATCTTTGAAATACTGTTTCTTTTTGTAAATAATTATTCCCTTATATAAAATTAATTAGTTTTATGATTCAAAATGGATAAAAGGCTCTTTATTTAGATGTCATCTGTCATGCGCTTAATCCATAATTCTTCGTAAAACGCTAGAAAAATGTATTCGCGGAATAAATTTATCGCATGAATAGTTATCGATGGGTTAATTCATTCTTCGTGGAATTGGGAATAAATGAGGAAAATTACGTACCAACAATATAAACAGTATTAATTAGCTAGTGAAGGAATGGTAAAGTGAGTTGGAGAGAGGAGTGGTCACGTGGCCAGAAATTCCTACCCCAGTGTGAATTCGGAAATTTTGTTTTCTTAGCGAGGGTGCACATATAAGGCCTAGTATTAAACTCTTGTGAAATGAAATCGGCATTTTCGTGATATGAAATAGCCTCGGAATTTTGACGGTAGTAAAAGTCACCAGCTGTTTTCGAAAATAATTTTTAAAAACAATTTAAACTGATAAAAACAAGGAACTCATGGAGATGCCGCATATAAATGTTTATTTATTAATGTTCTGAATAAAACCACTTAACATAATTGTAGATACGAAATTTTACAATTTATAAAAATTTAATATTTTAAAATTATTGTTTCACAACATGTCAATATGTTCATTTCGTTTTAAATGCATTGGACAATTGAAAATCCGATGAAATAGTGTGGTGAAAATGTGTTGATTTGGTTGGTGCCATCTTTTAGATGCCAACGCAAGAGAAAGATCCACCACAAGTTTCACGCGATGATTAGCACGCGAAATGAAACATTTGTGAAAATATTTCCACGGATTGAAATTTTGCATTGACGGCCCATAAGATTTTCATTTCACAAGGGTTTAGTACTAGGCCTAAGTCTGGAATTGTGAAATCTAGCTAGCCAAAATACGGTACAATTCACATTCCCAATCATAAGATATCATTTTTGTTTGGCTCTCGTGAAATGAGGTTGTAAATACGTGTTTTGCCGTTTTGCGTAAATTATCAAATTTAGTGTATCAATACAAAAATTTATGATGCTTAAACTGCAAATATGAATATACGGGGTATATTTCATCATGAACAATTTATATACGGTTATTTAATTTACCATCAGATTCTCGTACATATGAAGGCTACGGATCATATTTCTTGACATGAAAATGTATAATTCAAAAGATAAATGAGTCCTGACAAAATTTCGAATACAGCTTAACTAGCTCTGTGAACCTGGAATCCGAGTTTAATATATCGAAAAAATAAAGGTAAATGCGGAATTTATTTTTCAAAGAATTTTATTGACGATTTAGTTTATAAAATGGGATTTCTAAGGCTAGATGACCGCATATATCAATATTATTGATGCTTCTTACGGAATCGTTTGAACTACAAACGAAAAATTTTTACTACAAACCTCTATGTTGTTTGTAGGAACACGAAATAAAAAAAATTTTAAATTTTTTTGGTATCCGAGAAATTTGACACAGACTTGAAAATTTTTCCGTAAAAGCTACAATTATCCAATTTTCTCAAGTTGTATGATAGGTAGAGACAAAAAATAAAAACATAGCTAGCTTTATTTTTTCGATTTCAACTCGGATTCCAGGTTCACAGCGTGATACAGAAAATATTATTTTTATGAGGATTGTACCATATGTATTACGCGTATATTAAAATGTAATATTTCAGATTTATGACGAAACAAATGTATTACAAGATGGAACCCTTATTGACTTGTGCGGTGCTACTCTTCTATGGCGTTCGGGAGATGGTTTGGAACATTCACCAGTAACTGATTGTCCTTATATCAACTGAACTCCATCCTGTGAACCTAATTTTTCTAGACAAAACGAGACTTAGAAAAACTTATTGATGACATTAATGCTGGAAGACCACAGTGTCCCGTTGGATTGAACACATTAGTAATTCCACGAAAAGTTAGCTTAGGCGAACATGTCAATCAACCTTATGTATACCTCAATTGCGGCCACGTTCAAGGTTCGTCGCCAAGAACAACAGTTTTCACATGTCTTCTGCGGAAAGTAAAGGATATTTTATTTCATTGAAGGTCATCATGATTGGGGACAGGACAAATCAACCGGAGCTAGAAGGTGCCCAATGTGCTTAGAGTTAGGTCCAATTGTCACCCTCTGTATGGGAAGTGAACCTGCTTTTTATGTTGATTCTGGCCCACCAACATATGCGTTTAATCCATGTGGTCATATGGCTACAGAAAAAACAGTGAAGTGAGTCGAAGCACAAGAAAATAATTATCACTTAACCCTTTTGTCCCTCGGTCGTACATCTTGCACCACAAAAATTTGACCATACCAAACTTGTACACAACATACACATATGTACACCCATTACCAGCATTCCAATGTATTCTTTCAATTATTTCTTAGGACTTTTCATTTTCTTGCGACTCTGACAGTAGTGAAACCGAAATTTAAATTTTATAGCTGTTCATTGAATTTCGGGTCGAAAGGGTTAATGTGATAAAAGTATGCGATTTTCTTTGGTACAAGCAATTAAATAATCCTAAAATTTTAGATATTGGGCTAATGTAGATATACCACACGGAACCAATGGTTTTCAAGCAGTTTGTCCATTTTGTGCGTGTCCCTTAGATGGTTCACCTGGATACATTAAGCTGATTTTTCAAGATAATTTAGACTAAGTGCAGGTTGTAAATAAAGGAAACAATAATAACTATTTGCCATGTATATATATAAATATATATGTATGTATATTTGCAGCTCATTGTATAATGCAAAGTTGATTATGTGACTAACAATTTTATTTTGACATGTGAAACTCATTGTTCGAAAGAATTAAATACAGAAAATTTAAGTAAATTATGGTTTCAATAGTGGCTGACTTCCGAAACGCATGTAAACTGTTTCGATGCGATGTATTATAATTCGAAACGTAAAATTATTGAATGTTGGCGATGCCGTGTGTTCCGAAACATTCATAAAACGCATCGACGACGCATTATTTGAGCAACGTACGCATCCGATTTTTTCAGGATGCAATGTTCCGATGCAACGCATTACTAGTAACTAGGGAAGTTTTAAATAGACTGTTCAGGCCGATATCAGGCGTCGTTTGTCTGGACGATAATGAAAAGTAAATCATAGAATAGAAAAGAAAAATAAAATTAAACCTCTGCACTATTCCGTCGTGGTTAGTTTTGTTAGTTTTTCAACCGATTTTGAGGGTTTTACACGTCCATGTGCACAGTTTGTAAACATTAAATTCAAGTATAAATAATAATAATAATAATAATAATGAATAGATAAATAGCTCCAGCGAACTTTTTAAATCTTCTGTTGTTCTTGCTTGTTATTTTCAAATAAATAGTGATAAATAGGTATGTCGGAAACTGCGTATAAAGACTTTTAATAAAGACGTACTTTTGCTGTGTGAAGGTATTATTGGAAGGCGGGAGATTCACAAACTGCGAAATGTAAGTTGTGTAAAGCAGTAATTAAAACGACAGGGCGTTCTGCTAAAGGTTTGCACGTGCATTTAAAATCAAAACATAAAATTGATACCAAACAAGACTCGGAGGGTTCGTCAAATACTGCTATAGTGTCGGCATCTGAATGAACTACATCAAGAAAACATCAAACTACTGATCACTTCAAAAAAGTATAATAGATCACTCTGTAGAAAAGAAAGTATCACGCATGGTGTCAAGAGATGGTTTACCATTCCGAGTTTTCTGCTCTTCGTCGGATCTGCGAGATCTATTTAAAGCCGCTAATCATAATTTACCTACTCCAAATTTTCTCAAATTAATGGTTATGAATTATGGCACGACTTTAGAAATGACTGTTACTCGAAAGCTGTTAAAGATGAAAGAAGACAATAATAAATTCACGCTAACATTTGATGAATGGACTTCTACACGAAATACACGCTACTTTAACCTAAATATTCATGCGTTTTCTCAAAACAAACCTATTTTCTGGAACTTGGGGCTGGTGCGCATTAGTGGAAGTTGTATCCTGTATCTCGATTTTAAATGATAAATTGTCAGAATATGACTTGTCTTTAGATGATGATATAATATGTATTACTACTGACGGCGCCAAAGTCATGGTAAAAGTCGGTCTCATCAAGGTCATCCGCACTTGCCGTTGTTTTGGTTCTGGAGAGCTCCAGCTTTTAAGTGCTAAGCATTTTCCACCAGGCCCAGTGACATTTCTGTCTTCCAAGTGAGGTTTACCATCGAACTAGCAGACCGGTTGCCACATCGAAGCATAAGAAAAATGAAATTTTCATCGCGCGAGTTTTGAAAAACTCAAATATTTCATAATAAAAATCAAAACATTTATATAGAAATAAGTATTAATGTATATTTACATATTGAAAAGTGAAATAAAATTAAATTACATTGGAAAATGCATTCATATATACGAAAATGAAATAACAAAATTACGTTATGAACAAATTAACAACAAAAAGCAACCAAAATAAAAGAAAAATAAAACAATAACACGAAAAATTAACTAAAATTAATAACAAAATAAAAATTATCAGGTGTAAAAATAAAATTTTAACAGTTTTTGTACCTGGAAAATTATAAAAAACCATTTAATATTTTTAAAATCTTCTTTATTGTCATAAATTGAAATTCATATAAATTACATTAAAAATTTTACATTTGTTTATAAATCTGTAAATTACATTTGTTATTTTCTATAAATAGTTACATGATTTCAAAACATAAAAATAATTTATTGTTATGTTATTATCAAAAATAACATTAGGTCTGTTCGCGTACTTTTCGAGTTTACTAGACTTTACTCGAGGAAGAATGAGAGGTTTGACACGATTTGGCTCTGTTTCTCGAAAAGTAAGAAAACGCTTTCGAGTAGCATCAAGCATGTTTATTTGAAAATCTGACAACTTTGATAGTTGTGACAGATTTTTTCAAGCACCTCGACTTGACTCGACCACATTTGTCAAGTAACATTTTACAATCTCGAGCTCGTTTTCCCTCCATGACGTCACGCGAAACTCTCAAAAGTCATGCTTGAAACAGAAACATTGAGTAGTACGCGAACAGACCTATTATTTCACTGTTTTACAATCATAAACACTAAATTTCATAAATTTTTACGTTTGTTTACCGCCAAACGACAAACGTCAAAATTCATTCCGCCGACAAAACTCGATTTTATGCGCGTTTGGCGGGTTTCCAATATAGAATTTATATAATATTAATGAATAATACCGTAATAATAACACTGATTATAAATCTCTACATATAATAAACGTTTTAAACACTTAAACTACATCAAATTCGCGGACAAAATAAAAAACGCGATGAATTTCCCGTACTCCACTGCGCGGAATATCGAGAGACGTCGGCCTGTACACACACATAGACAAAATCTGCTTCATGCAAAACCCTCTGTATGTATCGACAAGCCATGAAGAAGGCTTTGACGATGTATTATGTGAGGCCGACATTTCTCGCTATTACGTACTTTTTAGGTGGCGAGAGTGAATACAGTCGTTCATTTTCCGCGAATTTAATTGATTCTAAGTTGTTCTGTTATAAAATTTTATAAAATGTGAGTTTTATGTTAATTGTGAATGTGTCTTTTATAAGAATTAAGAAACGTGTGTGTCGTATCATTTTCGAAACGCGTGTAAAATCAAATATTGTCGGGGATACAAAATTTGACATTTGTTGTTTTGCAAAGTAGGACTTTAACGCGGAAATTTTAAATTTTGTTATAATGCGTTATTTTTGGTCCTCGTTTTTGTGGTTTTAATTATTTCGTGTATTTTATAATATTATAATTTGATTAATTTTAAAAATAGGATTAATTACTTGATTTTAATTGTGTTCCGTATTTTAATTGTTTTTCATGATGGTTAGGTTAGGTTAACAGGGTGGATTGGTCACACCAATTGTGCGACCCACTCCCACTCGGTGGCCGGAAGGCCCATTGTGATGCCCTTTGAATGTAGTTGTCCCCTTCCTCTCCTATTGTTTTATCCTCTGCCCTAAGACATTTCCACACTTTGGCAAAGTTCCTCAATAGTTGAATATCCATGCACGCTATCTCCTCCAACTCTCTGAAGGATTCCCTCTCCTGAAGGAGCACAATAGATGTTCCACCGTCTCCTCTTCCTCGTCGCACTCCTTACAGAGACTGTCGTTTGTGAGCCCCCACCTTTGGAGGTTTCTCCCGACCGGACAGTGTCCTTTAATGACCATTACGATGGTACGGACCGAGGTCTTTGTTGCTCGTAACAAGCCTACCGTTCTTGTCTCCTCAATTCTGGGCCTCAATTACCTTGAGTTGAAGCAGTTATCTCTGATGCTCCATCTCTTGCCATGTTGATCCCGAATTATCCTGTCGATGGTATCTTTCAACAACCTCATCTGTGGCTTTGTTGAGTTAGCTTCTTCAGCACTATGAATTTCGGGTCCGATCCTTGCCAGTTTGTCCGCCTGTAGATTCCCTTCCACATCGCTGTGTGCGGGAACCCAACAGAGGCTGACTTTGTCTCGGATCCAGGATAGTGCTTTTTGGCAACTCATCACTGCCTTTGACTTGATTGTCTTAGATTCCAGTGATCTAAGAGCCGCTTAGCTGTCGCTATAGATCGTAACTTCCTGAATTTCTTCGTCGGTTAGCTGCTTTAGTCTTGCTGCTCTCTCTATCACGTTAATTTCCGCTTGCAATATTGCAAACTACAGTCTTTGTTGAGTCTGTGTGACTCCTCGACTTCTAGTATCTCTGAAAATATGCCGACTCCAGTCCCCGTTTCAGTTACTGAGCCGTCCGTGAAGACGCTTATTTCGCCTTCTTTCAAAATGGAACCATTTTTCCATTCCCCTCTGGTTGGGATTCTGATCTCCAACTCCTCCCCAAACCATTGCTTTGCCACCATATAGTCCGTGCGCTGTCGTAGCACTCCGCTTCCACGGTGCCTCCCATTTTCAATATCTCTTCCAGTATACTAGCATGACCCTGGTCTGTGTGCCTCCACTGTTTTATTTCCTTCAACATGAGGGCTGTTTTGGCTGCCAAACCCTTTGTAAGGACGTCTAACGGTTGCAAGTTCAATATCGCCTCAAGCGCTGCCTGATGTGTGCTCCTAATTGCGCCCATTATGCTTATAGCTGCTAGTCGCTGTACCTTTCCTAGCATCTGTTTATTGATCTCCTTGTTCATGGCTTTCCACCACGTGATAATGGGTCTAACGATCATAGTGTAGATCCAGTGTATGATCCGTGGCTGTAGACCCCATTTCCTACCAAATGTCTTCCTACATGTGTAGAAAGTGTTTATTCCTTTTTTCATCCTTTCCTCCACATTTCTCCTCCAGCTGTTTTAAGAGTCCAGGATGACTCCTAAATACTTCGCCTCTCTCGAGAGGTTTAGTACTTGTTCTTTCACCTTTGGCAGTCTTACCTGCGGTATCTTATATCTTCTAGTGAAGAGAACCAGTTTCATCTTTTCGGGATTTATCCCTAGCCCGTTCTCCTCTGCTTTGTTATTAGTCTCTCTCAATGCTCCACCCATGATGTCGCATATCGTTTGTAGGTCTTTGCCTGCTGTCAGTGTGACAACGTCATCTGCGTAGGCGGTGACCCTTATTCTTCTCCTCCTAAGATCCTTTGGGATCGAGTTAATTACGATCAACCACAAAAGTGGGGATATTACCTCTCCTTGTAGCGTGCCCCTAGTCGCCCATCTTTTGATTGGTTTTCATGATTATCAGTGCTTATATTTCTTTTTCCTTTTTATCAAATATAAAGAGGACCATCTCGAAGCCGGTGAAATAAATTTGGAATCCGGGCATCGAGGATACAACGCCCAAAAGGTACGTTAATATAAATATTTAGATCGTGATAACATTTTGATTTTTTAGGACGGGCGCAGACCACATTCTGAAATTTTTTTTAAATTAAGTTTTAAAGTTCATTAGTTTTTCTACTTTCTTTATTATTTATTTGGTCAGAGTAGTGATTATATAATTAGAAATATATATATAATTTTAAAAAATTTTCGCTTGTTTACAATAAAAAATGCCCCGTGAATGTCGTGTTCCAAACTGCAGTTCTAATTATGCCAGTTCTTTCCCAGAAAATGGATACATTCCTATTTTTTCGTTCCCTAAGTAGTCAGAACTTTCAAGTTTGTGGGTCAAAAATATTTCGCGCTAACATTTTCAGGCCACACAGTACACCGCGGTTTGCTCCAAGTATTTCCGGGATAGTGAAATTATTCTCTTTAGTGAGACAGGTCGTCCCTTAAAAATGCTTGTGCCTAGCTAAGGTGGCGTTCGGTCAGTCTTTCCCAACTGTCCATCTTATTTATATCAATTAGAACCAACATGTTCACGTAAAGACACAAATCTTCGTTGAGAGAAAGTCCTTGCGCAGTCAGAAAAAGTTACCGATGGTTTTCGAAAACGAGACCAAAACCAATAGTTTTGAAAATTTCAATCCGAACCGACTTCGATCTCAAATGGGTTTTACCCAAATCGAAAAAGTTAACTTTTGGTCAAAATTGAGGAGGTAACTTTCAAAACGTGATTTGTCCATCAGATAAGGAGCCGAGAAAAAGGCACATTTTCTATTTTGACGAATTATGTAATATTGATAGTACTATGGAAATGTAAAAAGATGAAACTGATTCTACCGAATGGTATCATTAAGCTTGCACAGATAAACGAAGCTTGTATATTTAATTTAATATTTAATTTAAATATATTTTTTAATTTAAAGATGCACAAACCACGTTATGCATAGACCACTTGGACAAAACACATTTTGAACAGGTACATTGAAGAACAATTAGTCCGTCGTACTTCAACAGTGTCTGTACCGTCCAAATTTTCCATTATCTGCAACAATATTCTAGAACACAGCAAAATAACAACCATTTACTTCAACCTACTACTGACAAATGATACATTCAAAATGTGTTTTCTCCAGATGTCAAAATGACACCCGCCCGTTTGTGATTGGTTTTTTTTGGATTTCTGAAAGAGGACAGAACATTCTACATTTACCGTCATTTTATTTCGAATGAATACTCAGGACAAAACACGATTTGAGCAAACAAATAACAATGTAAAACAATCGGGGCAATTCTGTGCGCACTTAACAGATTCCGTTAATTTGACAGCCAGTGTAAATTGTTGTTGGATTTCGAAAAGTTGAGTTACGGTCGAATCAACATATTCCGAACAAAATCTGAAAACCTTTTTCAAAATCCAGATTTCCCAAGTAAAAAAATCTTTTGGCAGTTTGATACTGTACACCTTTTCAAAAACTTCCGCAACAATTGGATCAATTTAAGTCCTAAACAATTCCTCTATACTGACTTTGAGGCCGGAGAAATAAAAACAGCTTAATTTGAGGATATTGTTAATCTTTTCAATAGCGAGAAACTTCTCAATGTCCGTAAGGCGCTCAATTTGAAATCAGTCGACACAAATAATCTGGATAGACAAAAAGTCTCTTATGTGGATAATATATTTCATGACTCCACTTTGAAATCTGAAGGTAATTATGAAACTGCGGAATTTTGTCAAATTTTGTCAATGTGAAACAAATTGGATAAAGGTATCCGTAAAAGAAATATCGACTGTGACCTTATTTCCAATTCAACTGGCGTCCAGGTTGATTTTCTAACCAAGTTTATGTGTTGGCATGACACCTAGAATCGGGCAGAAAACAATTTCACTGTATTTTCTTCCAATACTTTTCAAACTGCCATTCTTACGACACGTTCGTTATTAGACATAATCAAATATACTCTGAAAGCGTTAAAATTAACTTATGTTCTGCTTGGAAAATTTCAAACCGACGACCTGGAAGGTAGATTTCTTTTATATCGTTCCATGGCTGTTTGTCGGTATAATGTGTCCTATACAGAGCTTATAGAATCGGAGAAAAAAACTCGCATTCATAATATTGTTTCTCCACAAATGGCAAAATTTTCACAAGCTCATAGCGGATTATGGAGAAAATTATCAAAATGTGTATGTAGTAGTAAGAAAAACGAGTTCACAGCTTGTACTACTACAGAGGGTTTTGGGTCAAATCCAAACCCCCTGGATGTAGAAGTAATACAAGCAAATCAACAAAAACAAATAAAAAAATAAAAATTATAAGGTATAAAAATACAATGTGAACAACTTCTGTACCTGAAAAATTTAATAAAAAAACACTTTTTAATATTTTTCAAGTTTTCTTAATTATAAAAAATTTAAATTTACAAATGTACATTATTCTTAACATTTTACATTTATAAACATTTTATATAAATTCTCACAAATTTTCACAATTTCAGAATATAAAAATAATTTTTTATTAGCAATTTACATATTGCTATAATTTACGTTATCTTCAAAATATCACAATAAATTATTATTTTATTATTTATTATTATATCACTATTAATAATAATATTATTTCACTATTTGAGAATCACAAACACTAAGTCTAATGAATATTTGCGTTTGTTTACCGACAAAACAACAAACGTCAAAACTCATACCGCCGACAAAATCCGATTTTATGGGCTTTTGGCGGATTTTCCGATTTAGAATTTTTTTTACTTTAATTGAAAATTTTTTAATGATAACACTCATTATCATTTTTATATGAAATAAACATTTTAAACACTTAAATTACGTTAAGTACGCGTACAAAATAACAAACGCGATGAATTTCTCGTACTTCACTACGCGGTATATGGAGAGACGAGGGTTTTTACACACACATAGAAAGAATCTGCTTCATGGCTTGAGTTTTTCAAAACTCCCGCGTTGAAAATTTCACTTTTCATATGAAATTTCATTTTCTCCGATGTGGCTGTCGGCCTCACTTGACCTTATGAATGTGGTAGTAAGAAAGTCCACTTCATGGCTTGTACTACTACAGAGGGTTTTGCTTTCTTCACGTATACATATAGCTCTTAATAGTTTTTTTATGCGTAACCTCCTGTCTGGGTTTTATCATATGCTTTGTTTGAAACACAACACAAATACACAAACTCGCCAACCGCGGGTTTTCTGCGGAACCTAACCTCCGTGGTAGGCGAGGTACTGTACTACATCCAGGGGGTTTTGGTCAAATCAACCATTTACTTTGTATTTGTTTGGCGCAGAAACCGGTTTTATTAATAAACATATAAATGTTGGTAGTGTATTACTATTTATTTATGAAATTTACGCTTCTCATTGGTTTAGGCGTTAAGTGTTTCTAGAGCAAAAATATTGAAATTCGTGTTGTACAGATTTGGAATCAAGAGTAAAGTTTACTTCCCGTGGAATCGGAAATCAGTGAGGTAGTTGTTCAAGGGGTAAGTGTAAATATGTACATAAATTTAATTTCGATTAATAGTTCCCGTACTCGAATATTTTTACTGAACTTGAGAGGTTTGCGCTCCCGTGCGGAGAAAATAGGGAAAATTGTGAGAAAATTACGCGCAAACAAATTTGGTTCAGTAAAAACCTGAAAACTGTTAAATGCATATATGTATTTGACAATTGTTAATTTGTTTATTTATAGATACTAGGGGGGCGCCTCCTGCTCGCTACGCTCGCCAATCCCCGTCGTTTGCTACGCTCACTCTAAAAGCTCGCGCAAGGCTTTCCATATACAGTAGCATTGTCAGTAAACAGGTGATTTAGTTCAGACTGCAGTACCACTCATTTAAGCATTTATTGAATGAGGCCCCACCTACAACTATCCAAAACCTAACGCATGTGGTTGCGAATTCAAAAAGATCTTAAAGTTCCTCATAAACAATACTTTTTGCAAAAATTCAATCATCTCCTGCTATAACCTTGCGCTGGTGTTTCAGATATATAGCTCTACTATACTGGCATGCAACGTTGTCTTAGTGATATTCGGGAAATTGAGTTCTTTCAAAGGAAAATGGCAGAAGTGTACCTGAATAATTAAGAAATTAAACGAATTTTATTTCATGAGGTAAAGCTCTCATGGTTTGGGTCAAAGTTATTTTGTGGAATATCGAAAATACGGACCATGAAGAAAGGCAATTTTCAAAAAGTGGTACACGTGTACCATGAGGTAGGTACAACTGGCAATGTTCGTCAAAAATCTCCACAGAGTAAAATAGACTTACCTCCGTAAAGTTTAGATGACATATTAAAATTTCATCTGTGATAATGATAGATGCAGATCTTATGAACTTAGTCTGTTCACTGTTTACAGAGAGGCTTGATGCGGAATTCTCTAAAATGGGTACGAGCTATTTGAAAACTTTTTGAAGAATTCTATCCTGCATTGAAAGAGTGGATGCAATACCACTGGGAGCACACGCAATACATTGGAGGTTCAAATAATTCAATTTGTGAATAATTGAGGTTTGGGCAAAAGTCTTACAACAACCAGCATGTGCTAATGACAAAAAATATTACAATCAGTATTACTATTTAAAACTTCCTGTAAAACTAAATCAATAGCGGAACGCTGTTCGGCATTGGCACTTTGGAAAATTTCTTGAAAAATTGCTTGTTCTCTTCCTGGATCTACATTGACATTTGTTATAATACCTGAAGTGGAAGGCCTAGCTGTTCACATGACAAATTATGACTGAACAAAATTTCCCCTATAACTAATAAAGCACGGTTCATATAATCGTTTCCTGAAAATTTCTTAAAAAGTCTTCACACATGAAAATTTTGAATTCATTCAACAAATCTAAAGCATTGGCAGGAACGTTCATACCACAAATAATGGCAAATAACTCTCTTAACTGCTGAGGGGACTTACATTCTTTTGCTTCTAATAAACATTCACGCCACTCCCTGTCATTTGATGCGATACCTCGTGTATGTGCAAAAGCTGAAAATGTGGGGTAAACAATGTTACCAACAGTACGCAAATCCTGAAAACAAATGGGACCTCGAACATGAAGCAAAAGTAATCTCAAATGAAACAGTTCAACATCTTTTGGAGAAACATAAAATAATCTAGCAATAGTTCTACCACCCCCTCTTAGACGTTTTTTCCATTTCTTTTCTTTATCTACCCAAATATAATGTATCGGCATCTCTGTATATAGAAGATTGGACGAATCAATTTGATTGATTTCAAAGAAAGCAGTTAATTTTGTTCTTCTATGACTTTGAAAAGCTTGCTGAACATTTCCTTCCTTAAAGACTACATTTTGCCAGTGAGGCAAGTGACATTCAAGTCGAACTACAATATAATATATTTTGTGACTGGTAATGCATTGGATACTCATTTATGCGCCAATTTGCTTCCGTAGATCCAACATAGTGACCGGACAAAAAGCTATTGATTTCATCTATATGAACTTTGGCACAGTCGTATCCCTTATGAACATATTTGTACATATATTTTAGGCTCTTATCTGAGCCAAGAACTTCCACATTTTAGTGGCAATCAAACGCTAAAAGATATGTATTTTAAGGAAAACATAACGGTTGTCAACAGAGTGGCCACGAAAGTCAACTGTTATACCATTAACACGACGCATCTAACACTGGCTTGAGTTGTATAGTTAAAGTCTTTAGAAAATCTTTTGCTGAATTTCCATCTCTCATACAGACGGGGATACGATTCAATAAACTACATGGACCGCGGATCATTTGGTTTTTAACTAAATTATGAAGTTCTGGGAAATACATATTGTAAATTAAATATACCTTTAATATCCGTGCAAACAAACAAACCTTTATTTCCTACCTTTTCTTTTTTCTCTAAATTGAGGTGTTAAATGTGTGCAGGCGAAAGTTTGGATGTATGATACAATTAAGATTTTGCAGTTTTAATAGTCTTTTGCTCGTAGCAGCTAAGTAAAGCATTCTAGGAGGTAAATATATGACCAACCCCCATTATTTTGTCACTTCCCAACTTTTGACCAAATATCATATTTCTCCCAATTATGTTTTTCTGGAAGAATGCAATTTTATTAAGCAAAGATTGCCTTCTTCAAGGCAAAAAGCAAAAGAATGAACATATGCCTATTGTCTGTGATATGGCTGCATTTGCCCCTTACCCCTCACATTATCATTGTGAAAGATAATACGTTTGAGTGAAAAGAATGCACGTATTTTTGGCATAAATGGAAGCACAGACAATCCAGATGTCTCATTCCCATACAACGAGTTGGCACCCGATTTTGGAAGCTCTTTTCAGGAGCATTTGCCAACTCGTTGTTGGGAATGTGAAACTTTGAAGAGCTTGTTGGGACAAAAATTCGAATGGAATTTTGTTTCCCAACAACAACAACAATCCCTCTGCTCGGGTTAAAGGACTTTTAGTTCATTCAACCCGTAGCAGATGGATTTTAGCAGATTATGTAAAATGGTAAGATTATATATAAATTACGGATTACAGACATTATAGTTTCCGGGATTCATAAATTAATCAATTTTCTTCCGGTGCCTTTTCCGAAAAAAATTTGAATTTTCAGCGGGTTTTTGCCCGTAGCGTCTAAACCAAGCTTCCTAGAGGATACATATATATGACAGACCCCTTTATATTTATATTTTCTAAGTTTTCCTCCTTCACAATTTTTCTGTAAATTGAGTTTTTAAAGGTGTAGAGACCAAAGTTGGGAAATATAATAAAATTCAGATATTGCTCGTAGCGGCTAAACTAACGATCCTACGGGGTTCATATGTATAACCGACCTCCATTATTTCTACATTTTCTAACTCTTTTTTATAAACTACATTTCTCTTAATCGATATTCTTAAGGTGTGCATACAAAAGTTGGGAAATATGCCAAATTTCAAATTGTTAATTAATATCAATTATTTGCTCCTAGCGGCTAAACTAAGGGTCCTAGAGGGTTCATGTCTATGACCGACCCCCATTATTTTTCTATCTTTTATGTTCAAACAAATTTTCTCTAAATTGAGTTTTTGAAGGTGTGCAGACAAAAATTGGGATAAATGATAAAATTCAAATTTTGAATTTTTAGCAGCTTTTTGCGATTAGCGGATAAACTAAGCGTCCCGGAGGGTTCATTTATATGACCAACCCCCATTATTTAGTTATTTCCTAACTTTTTTCCATCCTTTCTCTATTGTGAAAAGTATTTATACACATGTTAGGAAATATAACAAAATTCAGATTTTCGATAATTTTCTTATAAATTAATAAAATTTCGTACTAATGATGAATTATTTGAATGAGTTATTCCAAATTGTCTTATAACTTAGAGATATGTACTCGTTATCATCATAAATAAAAATTGAAAGTTGTAAATAGTATAAAAAACATGAAATCACGTGATAACAAAAAGCTGTTATTAATTAGCAAATGTCAATTAAAGAAATAGGGATCAAGTCATTTCAAAGTTTAGCCTTTTTTCATGAAAACCTATGAATTGTTTCGCATATACACACTATCCCAAATTTTTATATTTTAAATTAATCAAGTGTTATGGAAAAATGAACAATAATAACATTACAAAGTAAAAAATCTATTAATGTAATAATATATGAATATAAATAATAATATATAATGTGTAATCTCCAGTAGTACCTACCTAAGTTTCTTCAATAACTAAATATTTTTCGAAAATATATAAATAACAGCGAATAATTATCATTTTCTCATTAACTGCTTATTAAATAGATGTTTAAATAGATGCACCGTTTTCTATTTTTCGACTTTGTTTTTATTTGAATTCTTGATTATCAATATAAATAATCGAGATACTATTTGTTAACGTATAAGAAAAGCGGACAATTTCCGGAAAAGCGAGCAAAATATGCAAAATTATAAATAATGATATTAATATCAAAGTACAGTAGGGCCTCGCTAGTCCGGACAGGCAAAAATCAGACCCTACGCGGATTAGCGAGGTGTCCGGACTATAGTATGCAATACATATTTTAATGATAATAAAACACATCTTCAACATAAGTTAATATCTAATTTATTAATTATAAAGTTAATGACTTTAAAATTATAAGTAAAAGTAAAATTATTAATTATAAAGGTAACTGAAAACGGATTGACACGTACGCGTTTGATTATAGCGAAAATTGAAGTCAACGTATATTACTTTGTATCCATTCTTATCTTACAGAGGAAGTGGTGAGGAAAAGTTTCCTTAACGTTAAAATTTCTGACACAAAGTAACATATTTATTAATAAAGACCACCCATATTCGCACTTAACGTCTCCTGCCTAAACATACCCGCCAGCATCGAACGTCCGGATTACAGAGATCACCGGATAAGCGGGAGTCCGAATTAACGAGGTCCTACTGTAGTTGACATCAACTAGCAGACAAACTTCGCTCTCAGAGCGCATAAAATATGCACTCACCAAAAGTTCTTTGTCTGCTACTTTGGAATTTTTGGTGCCGACTCCTTGTATGGGAATGAGACTGTGATTATATGTTAATTCTTTTGGTTTGTGTTCCCAGTAGAAGATTGATTTTGGACTAATTTAGTACTTGCCATTTATTAGGGACACAAACCAAAAATCACCATATGGTTGCATATCTTCAGGCAAAAAGCAAAAAATCACGCATTCATTCTTCCCAAGAGCATCATCTACGCTACACGTGTGCTCAATTCACACATACTGCCCCATTGAATTTTTTAATTTCAATTTAAATTTAAACTAATTTATACTTAAAGTTAAAAAAAAAAAGCAAGGAATGCACCTAGAGGAAAAACTAATTTTTCGAATGGTATAATCTTCATCCTGGTAAGTCCACCTGGTTTCCTGTAAAAGGGATAACAAAAAAACGTGTCGCCTAGTTATGTATAGATTTTGTTCATTTTTAATATATTAATTTAATGAATTATTTTTGAGTATTTGTGTATTTCTCTAATAATTATGCGATTTTTCAGATATTATATATCAATTTCAAAAATGGGACTTTAATTTTATTTTACGTTCACGGGCTTCCCTTCAGTCCCAAGCCTTGTTAAAATGGAGAGGGCGGTGATGATAAATTTTAGACATTAAAATTCATATGCTAATAATTTTTCTCAGTAAAACCAAAATTGCTCATTACTTTGCGCTCCTGTTTGCCTGCGCCATTTTGAAACAAAAAGAAAATTAATTATTTCAACAAGTTTATACAAATAGAAAGAACTTAAACGTATTTAAAATAGCTTTTATTATTATCCCAACATATGTTCGAAATAATCCGGATCATCAGATATTAGCGCACACACTTGGATATTAGATCGAAAAAACCTTATATCATGATAGAAAAAAGGCAAAATTTCCCTACAGCCTACATAAACTATATACATTATGGAACTTAGTTGTTTTAATTGTGTAATGAATCACTATTCTATATAACTTCCAACTATCATATGACCCATGCTGTGTCTGCGGCATTGCATTTAGTTTGGAAACATATTGGACTAGTTTTCTAGACGCAACAGACCTATAGGCTTTGTTCAACGTATTTGCCTTAGGCAAAATCGATAGCAAAATATCCTTAATTGCACTATTCTATATATCTTCCAACTATCATATACCCACGCTGAGTCTGCGGCATTGCATTTAGTTTGGAAACATATTGGACTAGTTTTCTAGACGCAACAGACCTATAGGCTATGTTCAACGTATTTGCCTTAGGCAAAATCGATAGCAAAATATCCTTAATTGCACTGCGCTGCGTCTGAACGTCCTTTTGTTCGGAATCTCCTGATATTAAATTTACTACACCAATTCCTTTGTAGTCATGCATGTAACAAATCACATCTAAAGACGAGTCGTAGTTAGCATCACATAAGATAGTGTAGCACCCACGATTCCATCTCTGCACTTCGACGTGACACTTGACTAGGTTCAAACCTGTAACATCCTTTAAAAAACTGAACATAACATTCGATTTTAACAAGCGAACTATATCTTTCACTGTTTCATTAGCGTTTGAGATCAACAATTTCTCATAGTTTTGTATATTGATTGGGCCGCTTATGAACCATCCACTTTCTGTATCTTTCAGACTTTGGCTGAAGTTGTTATATACATCTGGAATCAAAAAATCTTCCAATCGCATTTGTGATGTTTCTTCAAAGTGTGATCTCAGTTTTCGCCTTGACTTTTGAGAAATGTAAGCATTGTTTACAAATTGAGATAATTTAATATTTTCATTTGTCTGTTTGCTATAACGCTGTGTCTGCAACGTTAAGATATTCGATGTATCTGGGCACAAGTCAATACTATAAAACCAACCACTAATCGCAAGCCGTGGGTAATCGTAATTGGTAACTTCTCCAACTTGGTGGAGAGATGTATTTCCGACCGGAAAAAATACAAACTGGTTATTTTTGGGTGCAATTTTGATGACGGGCTGATGTTCTGCAAAACCTGCTTGATCTATTTTGAAAGCTTCCAAAGATCCACCCATTTCAGGTGCCCAGTTTTTGAAATTTTCCCAGGGTGATATATAGTATATAAAAGCCATTTTACGCTTCATGTATAGATCGTCGTGAATCAATAAGTAATCCCCACAGCTGTACATTGAACACGATGCCGAGAGGTGAGAAAAACTTTCTCCACATATTTGCCCAACATATGGCATAATTTCTTTTTCTAAAAGCATGTATAGACTTTCCAAGTACGGTGTAAATATATCACCTAAATCATTGGATTGATAAAATTCGTACAAGTCAATATATTTCCGCTTCCAATTAATTGACAACATCTCTTTTAAAATGTTTTCTGTTACTTTATGGGGCTTTAGCAAATCCTGAATTACAAAAATTTTGAATGGGTTGCTGATCATGCTTACACTTTCGCTGAAGAAAGAGGTATTGGACTGCCATATAGATTTGAGCAAGTTTATTACCTCCAACGTTTTTAAATAATCATTAAGTCTAATACCACATATGTTTGAAGATAATTGATCGGCACAAGCATCTTTCAGCGGTAATTGATTTCTTGATGGCTCCATGCTTTTTATTTCCAATGGAATAAAATATGTATGCATGCAATATATCTGTCTAATCCCATTTCCATCTGTCACAATTCCACAACTGTAAGCAGTGAATTACTAACGAGAGGAAGAGAATACAAAAAAAAAATTCGTTTATATATATATTATATATACTCTAAGGCATGGCGCACATATACACCTGGACACGAGGTATTCGGAAAATTGTTAGCTAGAGTTCACATACAATTCTGCAATCATTGAATCCAAGAGAAATGTTATAAAGTGAGTTGAAGAAGAGTGGCCAGTCGACCAGATCCTTATTCGACTTGGATTCCGAGAGTTCGTTTGCTTAGTGTGTGTGTTTCCGATTTATTCGGGGTGAAGATGGAGAAAAAAGTGACTTTCAACTTACAGTTACAAGGTCAATTCCTTTAGTTAACTAAGAGCGACAGCAAATTACGAAGGAACGACGATGGTTCCTAGTAAACCGATTCCGTTACATTCTTTGACGGAACTGCAATCATTAAGTAGAACAAGAATGATGAACTATCCATTATACCACCATCATAAGATAAAAAATATACTAAAATAATTCTCAGTATTGTCTTCCATGTACAAAAGCAGGGAAACCTATAAAAAATAAAACTTTCAAACATATTAGACTGTGCACTAATCGACGGCATTTTCATACAAATGACCTTTCGATTGGCATTATAGGAAAGTCCTAATTTCGAAAGGTTAGCGTCTCAGAAAATGCCAACTTTCTGTTGTGTAGTCTTTCATGCTAGCCTTCAGCTAGTATTACTCTATAACTAGCCTTGTTTGCTGGCCTTCAGCTAGTAATCAGGTCACCCAACTGTACTGTGGCACTCTGCCGCAATTAGTTCTAAGTTTTAGGTAAGTGTTAGTATGTAAGAATGGTAGTATTAATATGTGTAGCGTCGGTCATTAGAAAATTGGCGCGCTGATAAGAACCGCGTCTGTTCTTTGTTTGCGGTCTACGTTCGTGTGATGCTTACGCTTTAAGTTAGTTTTAAATGTACTTTGATGCAGAAGAGACGCTGATTACGTTGTTGCTGGTTAATGTTGTTGAAATCTTGGTAGAATAATTGAATACGGATTGTTAAGATAACATTAAATATATGTACTATAAAATATTGAACTGGACGTTTTGTTAATAGTGATTACAGTTGACATTTTATTTTTCCGTTCAGTGATAGTTTCAAAACAAAACGGAAATGTGTCGCAAATGTAGGAATAGACGTAAGTATTTTAATATATTCTTGAAGTAACATAAGTTTATAATTTTATTTCTGTTTAAGTAACAAGCGAGGGTATCAATGAAATGTCGATTAGCACACAGTCATAATTGTTTCGAAAATACCACGTTTCAAGTAACAGGAGCATACCAAATCATGAAGGTTACAAATATCATACATTACTCAAGTAACATATCACGGATAATATCATACGTTATTCAAATAACGTAGTGACAGAAAATATCATGTGTTACTCAAGTATCGTAGAGACAGAAAATATCATATATTACTCAAGTAACGTAATGACGGAAAATATCATATGTTACACAAGTAACGTAGTGACAGAAAATATCAAAATACATATAACATATAGGTAATATCAGAAATTGGGGTCTATTCTGTCCGGTCGTAACAGATTCTGCTATTTTTATATAGAAGAAATTGTAATTTCGCGCGCGAAGTATATTAGGGCCCTTACGTTACGATGAACGTAAGAAAACGGAAAAATGGAATTCAAATTTCCGTCTGAGACTGTGAAAAACAAGTATGTTAGGAAAGTCATGAGTCATATTACACAGAAATTCATATTCCAGAAAATCCACGTTTTCTGGAGTTCTCACAGCAAGTCTTGGAAATAGCAGAGTCAGCAGACTGCAGCAGTCAGATATAAGTTTTAGATAATTCTTAGATTCAGTTGTCATCCAGTAGTCGTCAGGAATAGTCCCCCACATCGTGGAGTGGCAAATTAAATAATTTTGTTTTAAACAGTGATTATGAAGTAAATTGTAAACTAAATTGTGAAATAAATAACTTAACTAAGGTATCAATTCTTTTTAATCAATCAAATACCATGTTATTTATATCGCGCGAAGGGGAAATGATTCGCAGACCACACGCAAATGACATTTGAACAGCGGACATATGAAATGACATTTGAACAGCAGACATATGATCAAATGTGAACTAACATCCTCCTTGAGGTAATTTTCAAAATTTTAATTTGAATATTTCATAAATAAAGCAAATATGGCAATTTTCGTAAAACAAAAGTTGTTTTATTTTTTACAATTTAAAAACATCCACAAAAACTGGGGCCGCCACGTTATACATACCTCTTGCCGTATTTTAATCAAAATTCTGTTTAGTCTTAAAATACGTCTTAAATTTCCGTTCTTCATAAGTGGCTTATAACCAATGTGCCCTCGCTAAATTTCTTGCAACTTCTATGTTACCACAGCATAAATCTCAGCCGTATATTTGTTATTTTCGATTGTGGTAAACTCGTCAAGGTCAGTTGTGTTTGATTATTTTTTGAAGTGAATTATCAAATAAATTATGAAAGAAAATAAAAGGAATAGAAGCGGCAATTGGCATTCAGCATTATGCTCGCACGTCAGTTTCTGGAGGCCAAGCTTAAGTCGGCATTAAATGTAATATGATTTTATGTTAGTTAGGAGAATAATCATAATATTGTATAATAGTTTAAATATTTTCTATTTCTATAGTGATACTAATATAGTAATATTATGTATATTACGTAGATTTAAAAAAAATTAATTATATAATAAAGTACAAATAAGAACAGGTTATTATTTATTTTTAGACATTTGAATAGAAAAAGAAATAAATAAAATAACAAAAATCAAGAATGCCTATTAACAAAGTCCCTTAAAATGGAATTCCGTATTTGTCTTGGACGTCGTTCACTTGTTTCTGTTTCAATTTCGTTTTGTACGGTTCTTCTTTGTTCAACTCTTCTGTATCTGTAACAGAAGAATAATTTTGTTTTTTATTGTGTTATTGTATCTATGTAAAATGAATGCAAAATTCCAAGTACAATAGGGTTCACATAATGCAAATAATAAACACCTGAGTCATTCATCTCCAGGCTTATATTGTGAAGTACTGCAAGAGCCACAATAACGTTTTTCGAGTTTTGCAGAGACACCGACAAACCCCTCAGTAAGCATTGATGTGTTAGTTTTAGTTTGTATAATATCAGTGTTTAGTTTAGTATCATTTCGTTGCGATTTGTGCCTCATTATACTTTTCGTCCTTTTCACCTTCAGGTCTCAGTATGTGTGTAAAAAGATACGGCAGGGGTTGATAGCCAGAATCACCAAGCAAGCAGCCACTGAACTCTCTTCTCTCGAACCGTTTTTTCAATCGATTCATTGAAAATCCTGCTATCATGGGCGCTTCCTCTTCATTTTACAACCACATTTCTTAACCGAAGATGAGCATCACAAACAGTCTATAAGATTGGGAATTATGTACATATTGTCAGAAATTCATGTAAATGATTCGACAATTCAAATATATACCTGGACATTGAGAGAATTATATCCTTTGCAGTTAATGTAGTATTGAGCAAGACAACCACCGGTTTTCTTTATTTTTACGTGAGTGCAGTCAATAGAGCCAATCACACCGGGAAAATTCCTAATAGACTTAAAGTCCCACATAACACCTTCCTACTCCGCTATATTCGTCGGTAGTTTGATTATGCTTGATGCACGAGCTACAGCACGAGCCATTTTAGCGCATATTCGGCTCACTGAAGGCTGGCTGAGGCCGAGATGGTCAGTATAATAATTGCAGTTCAGGGAAAGTACCGTACCCTCTGGAATCTAGTTGCAGATCATCTCGTACCATTTCTACAATATACTTAACCGTTTCTTTGCTGAAACGATATATTGCTTTGAAATCAATGTCCCTTCAGCAAAAAGGATCAACCCTTTCCTCATAAATTCTGCTTTGCCGTAGACTACGATCATCTTCAGCAATAGTGTTTATTGCGTTAATCGAGTCCATCACGGCGATAGTATTCACCTTTATACGCTTTAGCTAGTTACTTTAAAAATTCACAACTAGTTCACACCCTTCACTTTTTTAATAATTCACTATTTTGAAATATGTAATTCAAACCCTTCACTTACTATTTTTAAATAATTCCCACTAATTTACACCATTCACTTCCTATTTGCAAAATGGCGAGATGTCACTTTTATCATTTTCTGCTCTCGAACCAGCTTAAAGAAGACCTCAAAACACTTTTAAAATTTGATTAAATTGTAATATAAGTGTTTTATGAATAAGGTTTTCGTTAAAACGTTCTATAAATCAGTTTTAATTTTTTCTGAATAAGACCGTAGCAGATGTAAGAAGACTAGTCAAACCCGAGAAAACGGAATTATAATTTTTCAATGTAACTATTTAATAGGCAACTTAGCAAAACGACACACAATTTTGCGTACATATGTTTAATACTTAGTTCAATAGCTTTCATTCAAGTCATAGCAGTCTTCATCAGCGATTCCTAAGTCAAGCATTGTTTTTAGAGAACAGTCGCTGCCCAAGACCAGATTAGGAATATCGTCGGAAACTTCTTCATCCTCTATAGGGGAATCTGCAAAGTTATAAAAATTAAATTTGCAAATTAATGTGCTTGCTAAAGGTCGTAGGACGATAGACACTATGAATCGGCACCAAAAAGATTTTTTTGGCATGTACAATACATTCGTCTTTATGAGATTCGTAAATTCAGCAGTTATTCGAAGTCGAAAGGGCTCTAAAACAAAAAGAGTTTGAAAACTGTGCGTTAACATAAAAAAATGCGAAACGAGCGGCTGTACCTAAAGTACTTGTTTGACGATTTTCTGATGTTATATTTTCCCAGCATAAACTCTGTAACGTGTTCAAAATTTCATTCCAATCTGCTATGCAGAATAAATACGCAGAATTAATGTATCTCATAAAGACCAATATACATACACCGACACTGAAACAGTGGCCCATTCATAACGCTTAAAGTCGTATGGCCTTTTGAAAAAGAATTTTCAAACGCGCTTACTGCTTTGTTGTACAATATCTGAACCATCGCAACCCATGCTACTCTCGCATTTGAAACTGTTGAGCTTTGGAGACTGCCGAACTTCGCTGGGAGATACCTTTAGTTTTTGCAGGTCTTTTACTTTAGTGTTCGAAAATTCGTTTGTCATTGGAATAACTTTAGCTACAGGCTCAGTTAAGATCCGTAGAATTTCATAATTAATTTTGTTTGATATTTTTTTGTTTTGTAGCATTTTTTCGACTGAATCGCCAGTATTGGTGGTATTAGTTTTCAAATTTATTCGAAAAGATTTTTTCTTTTTATTTTGCTTAAGTAAATCATTTTCTTTCACTGAATTTTGTTCTCTATTTTTCAAATCATCTAAGAAACCGCAGTTAAGTTTGCTCCACATTTCATTTTTCGAACGTGCTTCTTCTTCGTTCATTATATAGCCATTGATTTCATCATCATCTAAATCTTCCAAATTGAGCTCACCTTCATCATTTGAAACCATTTTTACACTAACTTCCTCATTGTTAAAACTCGGAACGCTACAAATGGCAGCGATATCTGGCTTCAAACCTTTCGCACACTGCTCATGTTCGACAGAATTTAGTTTATCTATTATAGATTCTTCGATTGTTTGCATGGTTGTTGCTTGTAAACATATGTCTGTTTCCTTTACCGAATGACTTTTTACCGATAATCTAACATTTTTTGGTAAATCTTGTCGGATATGATAATCAATTTCTCTTTGTAAGTCTGTAAGCTCCTGATCTACTATCTTTCAGCGTAAGTTCATGTGAGAGGAAGACAAATCAAATATTAATACCATTGTTTATCTATTGTTTAACATTAAACTATTGTCACTTTAATTAAACGAGCTAAGTAAAACATGTAAGTATAGTAATTTTTTGTATATTATCATACAATACTGAACATCATGTTAGAATTTGGTTTGCATAGATTTTAAGTCTTATTTTTTCTAAACAAGATAAGAAAAAATGAAAGGAAAATTGAAGAATTTCTTTTTAGAAATTGTGTGCTCAGCATGCTTCGACATGACAAAACGTTCCTGGTTCTATAAATGCATTTAACCTTGAGACAATAAGACAACGTGTTCTTATATCTTCTTAATATATAAAATCCTAATGGTCGTGAAGCAGAAAATGAATTTCATTCACTGGAAAATGGGTTTCTCTCTCTGAAAGCGCGGAAAATTCATTTTATGTATATCAAACCCAGAATGAATTTCTCTCGGCTTTCTGGAAATGGGTTTCATTCAACGGAGAATGGGATTCAGTCTCTGAAAACGGGGAAAATTCATTCATTCAAATTCAACCCAGTGGCCGGCTAGCCCTCCAGACGACTGGAGTCGAGGCGTGGTTTAAGAAGGAAAACGAAAGAAGCCGTAAGGATCTAGAATCTGGCACAAATAGAGGAAAACCAGGTGACTGATAGTATCAATATCGAGAAGCTAAAGAGCAACCGTTTCCTATACAGGAAGCAGAAGAAGGCGATAAAAGTAGAAATGACTCAAAAACACTTATTAATAACTACATACTTTGAATTGAGTTAGGATGCTAATATGTAGACAATAAAGAAAAAATATATTTTGATTTTTTAATGTGCTTGAAGTTGAAAGAAAAAAAAGTTAATGATCAGATCTTTAAGACGGGGAATGTGATTCATTTAAGTTTATTTAAATAGAACAGAATTTTTAATAGCTATGAAAATAGTTGTAAGATTCAAACCGAAAAACGTGTGGCGCATGAAATGAGTTATGTATATGCGCCTCACGTTTTTTGGTTTAAGTCTTATAACTATTTTCATAGCTTTTAAAAATTCACAATCACCAACTTCCAGGGCAATCTCTATGGGTTACGGGATCTGTATGATGTTATAAATCTATATGGGGCTAGGAGAAATTATTTTATACTTTTTAACCCTTCTTAAAAACGTTGTATATTTAAAATCTTTTTTTATTTAAATAATTATTTTCTGCTTTTAAGTCTTGCATGTGTGAAATTTTGAAATCGACTCCAAATATTTTTTTTATAATTAATAAATAAAATTGTACAATATTGCATTGTTAAAATGTTCTCTGTGGGCATTACTATTAGTTTAGATATCAAAATTGTAGTTATTACCATGTAAGTGCTACGCCACGGTTCTTTGTGACTATGTCACACTAAAATAATAAATAATAAAGTTAGTCTGTTCCGAACCACATAAAACAAGTACTTGGCTGGTGGCAATCTACCCTTGCTCATGTACGCGAGACGTTACGCGTCAGTTTTCTGTTAGGTGGATTTTGCTAATTTTGATATTTTTAATGGAAACCGAATTGAAGTTTTTCAAAATAGGAAGAAAGTAGGAACAATTTCACTTTATTAAATTGAAATTTTATTCCATAAAAAAAACTTGAAACAGAAAATTCAGATTAGTTTTTGCCATTGTACTAAAAAGTACGTTCCATTTCTCAAGTACTCGCAAGTTCTTGTGAACGAAAATTTCGATTAAATGGAACGCAGTAATTGATACATTGATTGCCATCACGTTGTGCGACCAGCTTTTTTAAGCAAGTACAATCTGCTAAAACACTATTTGTGGAGACTGGCTCGAACGCAAGAGCAGAGGAATTTGTTACGGGTCCTTGAGGCGCCATAAGAAATCATTTTCTGCGCTGGGTAAGAATCATTCCCTAGACATAGGAATGGTAACAAATTCTTGAACGTCAAGAAGCCGACTGATAAAAAAAGGTCTAAGGGATGCAAGGCTCCAGACAAGCCGTTAATTTCAGCAGTCTGTTCGGTACCAGTACTTCGTAGATGAAGATTCGATCGCTCCATCGCCACAAAGATTCGGAACAGTAAGACATCACATTTAATGTGTATACAATACAATTTACTGCCTTTTTTAACCATTTTAAATTACGTGTATATATCAGTGTTCCAATTATATTCACCACTATCAATATTTCTATACAATACACAATACTATGCATTTTAGTATTATAGTCGATAAGTAATTTAAAAATTTTAATCTCAAAATCTTACCTTTTGAATTCTCTCTTTGTCTTTTTTCCGGGACACTTTGAAAGCTGGAGGATCCTGTTCCGCTTCCAAGTCAACCATCATAAATTCATCCAAAGTAAGCGAGCTACTTGGGGTGTCAGCGAATTCTATTAGCCGCTTCCGCAATGTTGACTCATGAATTTTTACAACTTTCACTAAATCCATGATTGTTCGACTGAATTCATGCATTCTTGCAGCTATCAATAAAGCTAAAATAGTATGTATGTAATAATATAGGATCTTCGTATAAGTGACGAGTTACCAGCGCCACAAAGGCCAGTAGGTCTTCTGCCGGAATGTATTGAATCTTTTTTCATCCTTTGAACAACTCTTAGAGCAGTAGTCGCTACATCGTGTGTTTTATCCCCAAACTCCAGTTTATTGGCAAACCGCATTATGTATAAGCATGGATCTACAAAGATACTCAAATGTATTCACAATCTAAGTGTGCAGCCTAGTAGTGAAATGTCTTTCTAGTGTATGGGTTTTTAGTCAGTCAGTTTAGGAAAACACAAAAAATTAACTTTATAGCTTAATGGCTAGTTCCTATTGTGTAATAGTATATTGTTCACCATGGGAGAAAAATACTCTATCGAGTGTAAATTGAGCGAGCCGTAGGCGAGGGAGGCCACACTGGAGGTGGTACCACACTGCAAATCCCAGTGTCTAGCAAGTGTTCATCAAGTGTTTTATTTCAAAACATTTAAAGTGTGTAATGGACAAAATGTTCAAGAGCGAAGTGTTTTACACAAAAAATGTTTTGAAATAAAACGGATCAAGTGTTTAGTAGCAAAATTTTCGACACGTAGGTGTTTTGTTTGTAGACGTTTTAAGCATTTTTAAATACACAACACTTCTTAATGTTTAATAGAAGATATATGAGACGTGTCTTAAAATAAAACACTTTTTCGCGGAAAAAACACATAATTTTTGTAGACACTTAATTTCAACCAAACACGAAAAATCAGAATTTTTAAATTCACAATAATTTCATTGTTATAATATTAAAAATAATCTTATATATAAAACACATTTGAGTGTTTTACCCTACAAATTCACATCCCCCATAATTCATCAATTAACCAAAATTAGAATATTCACGTTCAAAAAAAGCAATTTGACTACGGAAAAAATTGCAAATTGTCAATAATAATAAGTTGATAATAGTAAATTGTTACAAGTAGTTCTAAAACAAGTTAAATTTTATTTGTCAGTAAAATTATAATTAATTTAGTTAAGAATAATTTTTCATATACCTAATATTGTAAAAAAAATTAAATGTTTAATAATTATTTGAAAAAAAAAAAAGAAATTTTAAAATTTTAGTTGTTCATGCGAATTGTACTTAACAAGCTTGAAATTATTAGTACTAAAAGTATGATGATTTGAAACAATGACCCTTTTGGAAATCCCTTTTTATGACCCTGTTTGTCTCTTTAATTTTTCAGGGAAAAAACGAAATTATGTACGAAAGCCAGAAATGCATTGCCGATACTTAATTTTAGGTTACGGTCGAAATCGGTATTCTGGGTGCCAAAAGTCAACAAGTTTTCTGTTAAAAATCCTTTACCGCAACAGGCCCGAAATTCTTCAACTTAAACGTAACAGAAAGTGGACAGATTTGGAACGAAACCGGTTTCGTAACAGATTTGAACGTAAATTTTGGCCAGAATACCAACTTAAAGAATTCTGTTAGAAACCAAATTTGTTAACTTTCTTAACAGAAATCTGTTAACTTAACGAAAGTGGCCAGAATCGCCCCGAATAACATAAGTGGATTTTTAAATTCTAGCAATTTTGTTTCACAATCAGTTTTCGAAAATTGATTTTATTCAATAACCTTTTTGTGTGCAAGGAATTAAAAGAGATACATTTATAGTGAACGGTATGAGGACATGACATTGTTCGTTGGAGTGGAGAGAGAAATGAGAACTGTAGAAAGATGAAAAGTCGTTGAAATGTTGGGCCACCTGGCCAGGAAACGGACAGAATGGAGATTCATCACGCCTGCAACGCCACATCAAGGTAGTATTTATAAAGCAACGGTTAAGTCAATGAACTACCAATTCATCGTGGGACTGAAAACGCTGACTTATAAGCAATTTACGACAGTGTTAATTCAAATAGAGGCGATATTGAATTCGCGACGAGTTCATCCTTTAAGGGGTTAGGCCACTCTAGAGGCCGAAAAAATAGGCTTTTTTAGGATTTTTTTTTTCCAGAAGTACTACAAAATAAATCGAGATTCCAATAAAGAGTTTGAAGCGATAAATTCCAAAATGGTGGCTGTGAAGCGTTTTTCCGATGACGTCTCCGTTTTTTCACCCGGGATGCATAACCACCTGCACAACATATTTCATTTGAAGATCATCAGGCGTATATATATGCTTCGTGGTAATCATTCGATTTTTCAATTTTTTCCACATAAAAAAATTATGTTAATTTATGCTTTCCGCACCCAACATGCACGCATTAACTTAACCAGCATAACCACCTCCACAACATACATCAGTTTCAAGGTCATAAATCACTGCCCTACACGAAACCACTAATTTCAATTGACTAAATAGAATTATCGAAAAGTATTCAAACTAGATTAACTAGTTCGAATACTTTCCAAGTCAAATGAATATCGTTTAATTCAATGATCTTGAACTCGAATGAACCCATCCCCATGCCATTTCCTGTCTGCCATGCCATTTCCCGTTAATGTCTTAATTTCCTGTTGTTCGAAAACCAAAAACTTTCCCGCAAATCAGCCCAATCCAATAATTGGGTTTCAGCAAGTTTGGAAAATATAAATATTAATAATTCTAGTTTTTATAGAGTCTTAAGATTCCCTCTGAAGAGAGAAGTAATTAAATTTTGTAATTACTTTATAAAAATTTAAGAATAAAGTTTTAGTTTTAAAAAATTAAAACATGTCTTTTATTAACCCAAGTTCATAAAAATATAAGCGCGTTTGAATTTTTGATTAGGAGAAAATCATGAACACTTTTGAAATACCTTTCGAAAAAAAAATTGAAAACCGAGTACTTAGAGATTTTTCCAGACCATAATTTCTTCGGCCATAATTTTTGAGGTATTGTGGGACAATTTAAAACGATGACGATGGTGAAACATTTCTGGGAGAGGTAGCAAGTTGCATATCTTACAACATTGCAGGAGAAAAAATAAATTGAGAAGAAAAAAGGAAAATTTAAGGATTGGTTAACTCCTAATAATCAAAAGTGAGATCACCCCTGCTGCACAATTGGCGCACGGAAGGATCGTGGAGTTGATCCCAAGTAAAGATACAGTCGTACGGTCTCACACGGTCAGTTAATATACAAACAGCTACGAACAAGATGACCAGGCCTATACAGAAGGTCTACATTGTTCTAGCTGAGATAGGACAAGTTAGCTAAGGTCGAAGGAGAGGAAGGATTTTTACGGTAGGGATGAAAACAAAGGTTTTCGTTGGCACTGTATCGTGTCTCTTTGCGCTCTTAACGTTCTGGTAATAGGCTCCTAGCCTGTTCCAGTTGAGCCTCGCATTGAGTTCCTGTCATTTGTGAGCAACACAACTTTTACTCGCTTGTCAATCAAATAATCTTGAAATCAGCTCCCTGCTAGTTTCATTAGAGCCTCGCATTCACTCTCTTTTATTTCCAATTTGCTCCTTTCTATTATTCATGAAATACAATCTGTGTTTGACATCTTCGAACAACACACAACATTAGAAATATAAGTCATATTAGATTGTGCCGTGTGTACAGTAAAAATCGCTTTGTCATATTTTTACATCACAGTTTTCGTCATATTTTAACGTACAGTTCATCATATTCATAGGTATGATATGATACAAATATGGCATATAATATGATGTCTTTTTCTATGATCGTCTGTAGGCACCTTAATTCTCGCTTGTCATAAGGATCAATTTGGATTTTAGGCATAACTCTCCATTGAGCAGGACATATCTAGATTTTGATAGTAGTTATCCCATGGATGAATAAATTTCAAGCTACCGGCTTAGTTATGTTTGTCATGCCGAAAGCTTGTGACGAACACCGGCATGAACGCCTATTATTCAGTCTTCAGCAATATCAAAATGCAATGCAACAATTCGCCGCCATTGGCCTTAACTAAACACAATTTCAGCGTGAAAATAAAAATCAGCTGTTTGGTCGTCAACCACAGTCGTTGACGAATTTTGAATTTAAACTTGGCACTCAAGTTAGAAAACTAATTTTCAGTTTAAAATTAACCCGGAACCTGACCTCCGCACCGAACTTATTTCGGTGATTTTATGGAATATATGCACAATAGACGGTTGCTCTTCTTTGATAACCTCGAGGGCGTAAACTACTACCTCTCAGGAGCCTTTTTCCACACAGAATTTTCAATTTTGCTCACTAACGGTACGCATTCAAACGATTTCTGCTTGTGTGCGAAAACCGAAAATTTAGGAACATCAAAATTGTGTTCCTTTACTAAAATTTTATTTCACCGTGCATTAAAATCAAACTTGTTGCCATCACCCACCAAACAAATTCGCTCTCAAAGCGCATAAAACATGCCTTTTTTGCTCGTTTTAAGGCCATAGTCGCAAGTAACGATTGGATTCGAATATATTAGAGTACTTTTCCTTGTCTACTATACATCAATTTCTTTGGATCTTATCATGATCTCATCTTATCGTGACAGCCTGACATGTTAGCACATATAAAGAAAAACTAATGCTAGTTAACTAATTGAAAACTTACCAATAGAAGGTATTTTGATACACAGGGCTTGCGATAACTTAAGGTATGTACGTCCAAGCTCATAACAACAAATTTGTAAAACATCACTTATATCGATAAGCAAATCTGAAAATGTAATAAGTTCGATTACTCAATTTTAAGTTGTCAAAAAAATAAGTACGAGAGGTTTCGTTGATTCTGCAAGTTATGTAGACACACGCGGCATTCACGTGAGTATTTTTTCGGCCTTTGGTGAGATTTCTCATTAATGCAAGCTTGAAGAAATTAAGTGCTGTTTCAACGTAATGACTACTTAGTTGCAACTGGTCGCACAAGATTGATATGCCTTTTTTTGCTCTCTTTATTGTGACCTCTCTTGACTCTGCACCAGGTGCAACATGAAATTTTCCATAAGCATAGTTACTTGCACCGCCGCTAGAACCGATCGTTACGAATTGTCCTACTGTAGAAGCACCGTGCCCAACTTCTTCATATTGGACTTCAGACACAATCAAATTATCTTCCAACACCGAACCACAATTTGTACATACAGCATCGCCACGAGTGTTATCCTCCTCTACATCAGTTGATCCACAGTTTTTACATTTTAAAGAAGCCATTTACAAACATGTCAGCAGTCCAGTTTTTACATCTAAAACCATTTCAGCAAAAATTTCACAGCACTTCTTCAATAACAACGGTTGTCAAACTCTGCTGTTCTCGTTTTTAAACAACAGTTGCCCCTTTCCCGCCGAAGTGTCTAAGATATGTAGTTCACTACTGGTAGAGCATGAGATATTCCTATAGTAAGTTACTTACTCGTAGGGATTAAACATCTTAACGCAATAACAGCTGGTATCTATAACCACCAATGAAGAAGTGACTGTAAGGAAACGCTACAACTCATATGTACACTGTAGTATTCTTTTCACTAGATCCAACGAACGAGGAATGACGGGAATTCTTTCCGCAGCCTTCTTTCCACCTTTATCAAAATCTAAGCAAGGGCTATCTACATATAGAGAAACAAGCACTCGCTATCCTGTTTGGATGCAAGAAGTTCCATGCATATGTTCATGGTAAAAAACTGACAGTGGAACCATACCATAAACCATTTTAGTCAATTTTCAAGAAAAACCTACAATCCGCTCCAGGGAAGCTGCAACCTATCTTCCACCATACGCACTAAAAGTCATAGTTAAAAAGAGGTCAGAAATGCCATTAGCAGACTTACTTAGGTGAGACTGTGCTGCATCTAACCTGAAATATTGAGGAAAAGGAAATTCAAAAATTGTTTTTATGCTACCTACATATATTACTAGACACCAAAGAAGAAGCGATTAATGCTACAAAATGAAATCCTCATTAGCAGTTAAGCCTAGGGATGTAAGAAATGAGTAGTATTCGTTACCGAGTACCGGATACTCACTATGATTCCGAGTATCCAATGAGTACTCGCGAATACTACCCGTTACCGAATACTCTCTCTCTTACGAGAAAGAGAGATGAGTGACGGTAAGTATTTGAGTGAGCGATTCGCTATCAGTGTGTGTTGATAGCAAATCGCTCTCTCAAACAAGTCCAGGAATGATTGGGAATGAATGTACATTCATGAACGGGAATGGGAGAATGCGAATGTGAGAATGTGAGAGGGACAGGAACGGGTCGAAATGAAACGAGTACTCGCGGATACTTTCATATGGGAATTTCCATACAAAGATTCGACTGCTCAAGTAACGAATAGTGATCCGGATACTCATTGGGTACTATTCGTTTAATTTTTTCGAGTACTTTTGTATGGAAATTTTCATACAAAGATTCGACTGCTCTGGTAACGAAAAGTGATCCGGATACTCATTGGGTAGTATTCGTTTCTATGGGTATTTTTGGGTTTTTGCATAGAAGATATATAAAAAGAAGCGGGAATTTTGAAATAAAGAATTTTTTAATGAAAGGACTTATACTCTCCTTCTTCGTAAGATACAAAATTTGTTTAAATTGAAATTTATATAGAAATGAAATGGGTTCATATTGGAAAATGATATTCAAATTGGATAATTGGTTTTTTTTGCTCGCTTTGTGTAGCGCAAGCCCAAGGAACCAGTAACGATGATGCGGATACAACGAATACTCGGTCATCAAATAGCGAATACATTGGATTACACAGTTTTGAGTAGTTTTTACACCCCTAGTTAGGCCGCCCGCACATGGAGCTATCGAAAAGAAACTGATTAGTGACTAGAATTTGTAACTAGTTTCCTTTGAGTCACTTCCCATATCAACAAATGGGACAGCGCACACAGCGATACTGGTTGCAAACTGGTTTGTGATTCCTGTAATCAGTCACCAGCGGACTTGCATGTCGAGTCGCTTACGAAAAAGTTTCTTTCATTTTTGTGTTACGAAAGTGTAGAACCAGGAATTAAACTTTTTGCTTGCCGCGGAAATTGAAAAATGGACTGTGTTATATAATTTTCGGCTTCCATGGTATTAAAAAAAACTTTGAATACTTTTTTGAGTAATTTAATTGAGTTTTGAGGGTAATTTGAGTTTTGGATGAGTAGCTTCGTGTGCGAAGCCTAGTCGCTAACAAATCAGGAACTGGTTTGTAACTCATGTTACCAACCAGTTAAGTTTGTCTTTAGTAGCTCCGTGTGCGGAGCGCCTTACTTCAAGATAGTAATGCAAGGATTTCCAGAAAATGTCATCAACTCTACTACATACCTCCAACATTGTTTTAACTTTAAAGAAGGACTAAGCCATTTCAAAGGAATTATTTACAAAGGTGATTATATTGTAGTACCAAAATCATAAATCCATAAAATGTTAAAGAATATCCATCAAGGACATCTAAGGGCTCCGGGCTACTTAAGAGGGGCCCGACAATTCCTTTACAGCAAAGGAGAATATAATGAAATTATGTAACTAGTCAGAAGTTGCTCCTTCTATGAACAAACACAAATATATAGTATTACAGATATAGTGCTAGATAAAGAATTCACTACACTTTGACGCAAATATGTAGTGGCATCAGAACAATTCGATTCGAAAGGAAAAACTTATCTAGTATTCTGTGACAGCTACTCTGGTTACTTAAATTTTAAATTTTCAGCTTAAAGGTCAGTAATAATATCAATTAGCTGAACACCATGAAGAATGATTTTCTGTACATGGAGTTCCAGAAGAGCTACAAACCGAAGTCTAGAGAATTCATGATGTTTCAAAATGAGTGGAGTTTTACCCATTTCACATGCAGTACACATCACCGTCAAGGCAACGGACTTAGTGAAAAATCAATTAAACAGCAAAGAACATACATAGAAAATGTAGCATTAGTAAGCAGATGTTCAACTTGTCTTATTAAATTTAAAAAATACACCACGAAATCATCGTTAACTTTCACCTAACCAACGGTTCTTCAGATCAATCACTAGATCTCCAAAAGCTACAAGTGATAATAGTTTAAAACCGAAAATAATGATATGAGACCTTGATGAACTAAAACATTCAAGAGGGTAGCAAGTTAATTATAGTACTGAACATACAACAAAACCAGTGAATTTTGAAATCAATGACAATATCAGACCCAAAGTTGTTCATCGACATTGGGAAGGAGCAATAGTGGTAGAAAAGCCTGAAAGTCTACAAATGTCAGTAAAATGTCAAAGATATCACGTCCAAATCCTACGGAGAAACTTCAGTCATCTGCATAAGACACAAGCAAACACAAGTAGCAACAGAGTGGTAGTACCGAAAACTAAATACATAGATGAACCAGCAGTACAACAGGTTCCAGCATAAGCTCAATCATAAGCCGCTCATAAAGTCACTCCGAGCATCAACACATTCATAACGAAGCACTCCCAATCCTGTGCAGTAGTTTAACCTAGCTCAACCAGCGACAGCACTATGATCATCAAGGTTAGGTAGAATAATCAAACCAATAAATAGAATTTATCTTTAACAAAAAGTCTATTCCCGTACTTGAACATCTTACTGCTTTTTACTGCCGTTGAATATTTTGTGCTCCCGTACGGAGAAAAGTGGAAAAATTGTGAGAAAATTTCAAATTTCTCTCACGAGCACTTCCCCTCCGTGCTGCTTTTTACTGCAACAGCTTGGACAACTTACTCTACGAACGACATGGGGACAAGATTATGTTCGCCAACTCTAAGAATTTAAATATCGCAGACAGGTTAAAGGCTGCTACACAACAGAGGGAGAATCCTGAGGCTTTACAAAATGCAACTAAAGCAACAGCTATAAGTAACACCAACAACTCTATAACTCCTGTCCTCAACAAAAATAACTGAGAAAATACATAACAACAAAAGAACTAAAACTTCAATAACAACAACTCAATCTACAATTAACAACCCCCTTCAAGACGCAGAACCAGCATAAACGAATGTAAAAAAACAATCAAAAATTCAAGCAGTAGGTTAAGTTTTATAAACTGGGAAGAGAGAAAGGATGACACTTCATTCTAGATGTATAGATGGGACAACTCCTAGGCTAGAACTCAACAAGTTTAAGAAGCCAAAAGATACGGAAATCAAATTTATTAATGATATTAAGGAAATCTTCGAATTATCCCAAAAAGAAATAAATACGGTAGTTAAAATAGATCCAAAACCCCAATACGTAGAAATATGCATAAGTCAAGGTTTGCCTATCATCAGACCTATTTACGGTAATTTGGTAGATAAACTTTCCAATTCAAAGACCGATGGTTCGAAAAACTCCCCTTCTGAGAAAAGCTCAGATGTGGAGATGATAGATCAGTGAGTATAAGAACCAACCTAACCTTTTCCCAACCCCATTATTTATCCTTCCTAGCCAATGTCATGAACTATCAATACATTCCACAATACAAAATGGCACAAACAGATGGTAAACTCAAAATCCTCTAATGGAACATCTGTGGTTACTTTTCCAAGATCGGCTCCTTGAGGTACCTTATTTTCAGGTACAACCCTGACAAGGTCCTTCTACTGGAGACAAAATTATAAGACGATTACCCGAAAACACAAGGGAACTGCAAAATAGACCACAATAGGAGAGATGGAATATCGACTAGAGGTGGAGTTTTGACGATGGTCAAAACTACATTCCACACACAGAAATCCCCATCTCCACTGGAATAACTTCCAATGCAATCAAAGTCCACGGCAGAGTTGAAATATCTATCTGCATATCATCTGCAATATGTGGGGCATGACTACTCGTACCAAGAGAGATATTTAGATCGCCTGGTAGAACAAATACCAGGAAGAAAGTTCATTGGGGTGACTTCAATGCTCATTCTATGATCTGGGGAAACTCAAGGACGTGTTATGTTGTAATTTTCACCGTTGTATGGTGAAACCTTACAACAATACCTCAGATACACTTTTAATCTCAAAAGACTGAATCCAGGCGGTACAATATTTATTTCATCGATTACAATTTTAGTCTCGTTACAATGATTACAAGTTCCTTGCTTACAACTACTACAACTAACGACTACTGGTTACCGGTTACATTTATTTATTCAACATTAATGTATTCCTGTTACAATACTACAAGTTCTATCTTATAACTACGTCGCCTAGTGGCTATGAGATGCCGACTGTATGCTGTCAGGTTCTGATGTCCGCTTCACCCCTTTGGCTAAACGCATTTCCTTCCTGTAGCGTATCCGTTCGTTGTGGAGTCTCTGCAACTCCCTACTGAAAAGTGCTCTTTGTTGGCTCCCCACAGCCAACATGAGGTCCCGTCTCGCCTTCTCAATCGATCGCCTGAACCTCGCTTCTACACCAGGAGTTTCCCTTTTAACGTGTACCTCAACTCCTCCCTGGCGTTCCTCTTTACCCTTTTCTTTATGACCCGTCTGTCTGGCCCGGTATTCCTCTATAGTTATCGGTCGTGGACCTGTATGCGGATTACGTTGTAGCGCCTCTTGCAGTTGGCGGTCTCCCATTCTTCAATGTATCTGTTTAATAAATTTTATTGCCCATTGGGTTCTTTCGAACCGTATTTGGGACCTCAACGGTGAATGTTAGATTCATCCGCTTTTTTCAGTTGTAAATTTTTTCCTCACCTAAAGTTTTTTTTTGGTGACGTCCAAGAGAGTTTTACTGGTTGTCTGCCACTCGTTTCCGGGTTGTCCAATTCAGCCAAGTCGCTTATTAGAGATGTGTTGCGTCCTACCACGGTCACACCTATGGTAGTCGATTCCTCAGACTGATTTTCTGTGGCCATTTTCTCAATATTTATCGGAAAATTTTCCGTTGAATTTGCAGAATTTTGCAATGTTCAATCGATGGTCATTGATCGTTTTGTTTGCCGTGTTGCCGGTTTGCGTTTCCGCTCTGGTGGCGCCATCTAGCGGTTGCTGGTGGCCGCGAGTAACTAGCGCTTACATGATCGTTTCTGCAGTATCGACGCCATAATTTGCACTGCAGTATCACTGCCATAACAGTGTCGCCACGTTGTGTTTTGACAGATATCAACAGCTAGGGAGATCGACCTGTCGTAAGTATTTTTGGTTGTTCTTGAATAATGTCTTATCTCTTTTCAGGATTTCAGGACTTCTACGGAAAAGGATCATCACAGACGGATAGAAGAGGATGATGCATTACAGATACGTTGGAGAGAGAAGACTTGATAATCTTAAATGATGGATCTCCTGATTAGATTTCAATAAATGATGCACAGTTATTAAATATTTATTTATTAAAGAAAAATTCAGTTATACATAAAAGTACAAATAAAGTAGCTTAGTCACGGTCGAACGCTTTCAATTGTTTTACATGAACTAACTCTTTCAGGAGAAGCCATCCACGCACACAAAGAAAAAAATAGTTGCCGCCTTTTCACGCACTGGATAGTGCTGCTGCTTGATTACGGGTTTATCATGATCACTTTCTACAAACTTTAACTCCATTGGAACATTAGCAGTCTGCTTATCATCCATTCTAAATATTTTTAGTAATTTTATCAAGTAATTTTTCTGACTTAAATATAACCCACCATTTACTTTCTTTATTTCTATACCCAAGAATTGCCTTAACTCCCCTAAATCTTTCATTGGAAAATTTTCTTTTAATAAAATAACAATTTCATTAATTTTATTTAGACTATCACTTGCTAAAATTATATCATCAACATGTAACAGTAGATATACAATACATCCATCAAATTTACCGATATATAAACATTTATTAACTTTTGAATTTTTAAAACCATTTGTAACTATAAAATTATTAAACGTTGCATTGCATTCACGGGAAGCTTGCTTGAGTCCGTAAAGAGTTTTATTTAACTTACATACAAGACCCGATTTTGCTCTAAGACCTTCAGGTACCGACATATAAATTTACTCTTTTAAACGACCATGTAAAAAAGCATTTTTAACATCTAGTTGTCTTGTATATAAGTTTTTACAATTTATAAAACTAACTAAAACTCTAAACGTTGTCAAACGAGCTACCGGCGCATAGGTCACTTCATAATCGAAACCTTCCTCTGTGAGCACTCCTTAATACATAACCTGGCCTTGTGTTTCACAGAATTATCATCAACACTTAATTTTTACTTAAAAATCCACTTAGAGTCTATTAATTTTTTAACTTGAGGTAATTCACATAAAGTCCATGTTTCATTTTCAACCAGCGCGTCGCGTCGGCTTCTTCATCAACAGCAGCAAAAGGCTTGTCCTTATTAACACTACGATATATATCGTACTACGATCAAAACAGCTTGCCACATCTTCAACATATGATTCTGCAAGATTTACTACTACTAGGGGGACGCTCGCCAAACCCCGCCGTTCGCTACGCTCACTCTAATAGCTCGCGCATGGCGCTATATATACAGTAGCATTGTAAGTAAAAAGGTTTCTTAGTTCAGACTGTAGTAGCAATCATTTCAGCTCATTTTGCACGTCAAAGTACATCTTTATTGAATGAGGCCCTATCTAAAATTATCGAAAACCTTGCGGGTGCGGTTGCGGATCTTAAAAGATCTGAAAGTTTTCTCATACAAAATACTTTTTGTAGGAATTCTTTCATCTTCTGCCAAATGACCTTGGCCTTGTGCTTGAGAAATACATATAGACACGCAATTGATCAAACGATCTAACTCTACTGGCTACAACATACAATTAACGATGAGAAAATATAGGTAGTTTGAGTAAGATTCCTTCTTTTTGAAACGTTTGGGATTTATGGGATTTATTAATTGTCATCGCAAAAGCCAGAATGACGGGAAATTGAGTTTTTTCGAAGGAAAAAGACAGAAGTGTATAATTAAGGTTTATTTATGGTGTCAAAATACGTGTGTTTCGGAAAACTCCTGCTTAAATCTCACAATCCAAACAATTTTCTTTTGCATTTGAACTAAACGAATAGGTGTACCATCGACCAAGCAAGTCATGTCCTGTACTCAAATTACGAATATGTAAAAGTATGCAATTTGGTTTTGAAAATAAATTTGTGGAATCGGGAGCCCACTTACATCAACTGAATTTAAAAATTCTACTGGAAAATTATTTTGCTCTCTATAATCATCACTCAAGATGTAATCGGTACTCAAATATATTCGTTCCTCTCCGGACAGACTGTTAAAGATTTCTGCATCGATGAAAGTGCAGTTTTTATATTTGGGTGCTAATATAACCGAATTGAGAATATCGTTAGACTTTATGGTTTCAGATATATTGCCATAAGTATCTGCAATGACGAAGTTGCTAGCTAAATGGGAAGGAATTTCAATAGCATCTTGGCTCTTATCTGGAAATGTGGGTAAAGTTCAATTAATTACCAAGAGATTTAAGAAATTCAACGAATTCAATCTCATGAGGTGAAGCTCTCATGTTCTGGGTAAAAGTTATTTTGTGGAATTTTGAAAATTCGGAGCATGAAGTAAGGCAATTCTCAATAAGTGGTACACGTGTACCGTGAGATATAGCTGGCAATATTCGTCAAAAATTTTCACGGAGTAAAATAGTCTTACCTCCGAAAAGTTTAGTTGAAGTACCGAAGGAATCGTTTACTGAACAAAATTTCCTCAATAGCTAATAAAGCACGGTTATATGAATCATTTTCTGAAGAATTTCTTAAAAATTCTTCACACATGAAAATTTTGAATTCATTCCACAAATCTAAAGGATTTAGAGGAAAGTTCATACCACAAATAGGATATGGCAAATAACTCTCTTAACTGCTGAGAGGACTTACACTCTTTTGCTTTTAATAAATATTCACGCCACTCTCCATAATTTCATGCGACACGTCGTGCATGTGCTGAAAATGTGCAGTAAATAATGTTCCCAACAGTATCCAAATACTGATGGGCTCTCGAACATGAAGCAAAATAGTCTCAAATGGAACAACTCAACATAAAACATAAAATAATCTAGAAATAGCTCTACTACTTCCTCTTTGAGGTTTTTTCCATTTCTTTTCTTTATCTACCTATATATAATGCATCGGGGTCTCTGTATATAGAAACTCGGACGAACTAATTCGATTGATTTCATAGAATGCAGTCAATTTTGTTCTTCTGTGACTTTTAAGAACTTGCTGAACATTTCCTTCCCTAAAGACTACATTTTGCCGGTGAAGCAAGTAACATTCAAGTCGTACTATAATATATTACGTGACTGGTAATGCATTGGATACTCATTTATGCGCCAACAATCTTCCGTAGATCCAACATAGTGACCGGACAAAAAGCTATCGATTTCATCTATATAAACTTTGCCATCAACTCCACCTCAAACTCTTCCAAACTGTAATGAGGCACAGTCGTATCCCTTATAAACATATTTGTACATATCTTTTAGGCTCTTAACTGTGCCAAGAACTTCCACATTTAAGTAGCAATCAAATTTTGCTAAAAGATATGGATTTTAAGGAACAGCATAACGGTTGCCAACAGAGTGGCCACGAAAGTCAACTGATATAGCATTTACACGACGCATCTAATATTGCCTTGAGTTGTATTGTAAAAGTTCTTAGAAAAGCTTTTGCTGCTATTACCATCTCTCATACAGACGGGGATACGATTCAATAAACCACATGGACCGTGGATCATATGGTTTTTAACTAAATTATGAAGTTGTGGGAAATACATATATATGGTAAATAAAATCTGGATTTTCCGTACAAACGAACCAACTTTCATTTCCTACCTTTTCTTTTTTCTCTAACTTGAGGTTTTAAAGGTGTGCAAAAGTTTGGAAATATGATATAATTTCAGATTTTGAAGTTTTAACAGTTTTTTGCTCGTGGCGGCTAAATCAAGCATTCTAGGGGGTATGTCCAACCCCCATTATTTTTTCATTTCCCAACTTTTAGCCATATATCATATTTCTCTAAATTGTGTTTTTAAATGTGTGTCCATACAAAAGTTGGGACATATGATAAAATTCAAAATTTTGCTCGCTTTCCATAAATATTCGTGAAAGTTAACCTCGCGTTTTCGAGAAATAACTGTAAAATTGTGATTTTCCATATTTTTAAAAAAAAAAATTTGCATATATTTTTATCAGATTAGCGAAAAACAATGGTATAAGTAAACTATGGCTTTAAATTTGTCTGTGGTAATGCATCCATATTATTGTCTGCGGCCATATGTTCATTGTTTCGGGTTTCGTCTGGAAGAATGCAATTTTATTAGCCAAAGATTGCCTCCTTCCAGGCAAAAAGCAAAAGAATGAACATATGAATATTGTCTGTGATATGGCTGCATTTGCCGCTCACATTATCATTGACATAGATATTAGGTTTGAGTGAAAAGAATGCATGTATTTGGCATAAATGGTTGGTGATTCAGTCGAACGTATGATCTGTGCAAATGATAATGTTAAATAAGTATGTTCTGTATATTAATTTTTTCGTAGAGGAATGCAATTATATGTTAATTCTTTTGGTTTGTGTCACCAGTAGAAGATTGATCCATTTGGTTTGATTTTCGACTAATTTAGTACTGGCCATTTATCGGAGACACAAACCAAAAAATCAAATATGGTTGCATATTTCCAGGCAAATAGCAAAACAATCACACGCATACATTCTTCCCAAAAGCTTCATCTACGCTATGATGTGCTCAATTCACACATACTATCCCATTGAATTTTTTAATTTCAATTTAAAATTAAACTAATTTATAATTAAATTTACGAAAAAAAATTAGGTGATGCACATAGAGGAAAAACTAATCTTTCGAATGGTATAATTTTTATCCTGGTAAGTCTGCCTGGTTTCCTGTAAAAGGGATAACAAAAAAACATGTCACCTATTTATACATAGATATCGTAATCCTTATGCCAAATAGGCATTTTTCTGTCTCGTGAGCTACGGGGAATGGTTCTATCATTGGGTATTCAAAAGGCATATGAAAGGCTAACGATATCGTCGGTTGCCAGACAAATGAAACTACGGGGCTTCGACTCTTCAGCCATCAGGACCATAGTGAATTTCCTAGCCAATAGAACCATCACCACACTTGCAAACTAGTCATCACTCCCTCCCACCAAGATTCGAAAATGGAACCCCACAGGGTATGCCTTTGTCTCCAATACTCTTCAATATGTACATTGTACATGGTACAAGTAGTGAAACGCCTGGAAACTGTATCCAACATCAGAACATTTATCTACGCGGACAACATCTTCATTACCTCGGTAGGAGAGGACGCAATCAATAATTTGGCATATGCTAGGGAAACAATCAAATCGTGCTGCATGGAAATGAGCGCAAGCATTCCTAAGGGCAGTGGAGAAATCTTACATGTTTGCAGAAAGAGAAAATGCAACATGGAGAGAGACGACAAAACTGCTCTGGGCTAGAACCCTACCCCGCATATGAAAATCTTGGTAGTTTACTTCAGTAAATCCCGGAGATGGAACAGACAAGTGAAGAATGTTTGGGCGAAGGTAGACAACATCTTTAACTTGACGACACTATGATCTTCACGGAAGTCTCATGTGCCGACGGATGCGCTAAGACATATGACGAGGTTGTTGTTGAGTGGAACATGTGGCTATGGGGCCACACTCTATGGAAATGCACCAAAAACCAAAAAGAAGGTGTTAGGAGGTCTTGCAATCACAAAAAAACGAAGAAATACATACAGAGGACGGATTTGAATTTATGAACATGATTGCAAGCAGAAAAATCTCCTTAGTAAATAAAAATATCGCAAACACCTTAAATGACGACCACCAAAAGATGAAAATATACGTCCAACTCACCCAAGAAAGCCATCATCACTATACCTGGCGTGGGAGACATACAAAGACCGAGGAGGCCCGTTTCCCGATATTACACCCCCCAACAACACTAAACCACCCTCTCAACAAACGCTCATATCAAACCGGGTATTAATATTTCCAAAGCCTAGAGAGACCTGGCTCTCCACGTATCGAGAATGGCATCAAAAACCTTGAGAGTAGAAACTATTCTTCACCTATGCATCCGTAAGTGAGAACTACGTATCAGTAGCCGCAGTATCTCTCCACAGCGGAGTATATATTAAAAACTTCAAAATCGAGCTTTATAGAGAGGTAACGCCCTCAATAGCAGAGATATACGCGATATATGAGCTAATCAGGAGGTTGGATGGTACCGAGGAGAACTCAATCATGCTATCTGATTCTTTGGGATCTGTAAACGCAATTTTCAATAAGAAGAATGGACGCCTCATGCCCAAATTCATCCGTTACATCCTCATCTGAAATGAAGGTCCGATCAAGTTGTGATGGATACCAGGACATGAGGGCATAGAAGGTAATGAAAGGACAGATACACTAGTATGTATAGTCGACAATGTAGGAGATAAGATAATCCATCCGAGTGAAGTCTTCTGTAAAAGCTCAGCAATACGTGTAGAATACAGTAAAAGATGGAGTAATTGGCACACCCTTGACTTATTTATAAAAAGACATTGGCAATCTCTCTCGCATCCCACCATAAATCCCACACTCAAAAAAGCTCAGGTTAAGATCCTCACAAGACTCAGACTGGGTTACGCGAGGCTTGCACACGGGTACCTGCATGAACGTACAGACAAACCCCAGTGCAACACCTGTGGGGAACCCCTCTCCATCATCCACATCCTTAAATATTGCAGGAAAACATTGGACTTTTATGAAGGAGAACCATCCCCCTGGCGGAACTCCTCGACCCGCAACAAGGAGACGATTCTCAGCTCTTTAACTTACTAAGGCGCCTGGATTTCGTACACTCCATCTAACCTTCTCAGTCCGTTACTCACTGGTGTTAATCCCCAGAAAGAAATGTCATCCTTTTCCCGATAATCATCCTGCTTTAATACATGTATATTTATGTAGAAAATAATTTACAAACTCACTTTCAAAAATGTATCCTCTTTATTAAAACAGAAGAATAACCTCTAACGGTAGATTAAAAAATATGTTCAGAGAAGCAGGGGTATAATCCCCCGTCGGCGAAGGCAACAGCCAGTCCGACAATTAGCCTAAGCTTTCAACATATAGTTATTCCCATATGCACCTTTCAGGGTGACTAGGTTTAGCAGAATTCTGCTATTTTGGCAGAATTTGGCCACCAATTTAGGGCTTAGCATAATCTCTAGCAGAATTGGAAAATTTGGCAGGCTTTAGCATAATAAAACCAAACTTCACCAGAAAATTGGCAGGATTCGCCCTTAACTATCTTTCTGGATTTTATTTTGAAAAACGCGTTTCCCTGTTAGTAAATTATTTGAGCAAATGCAATTTCTTGCTCCGTAAAATTTTGTTTAATGTTTTAAATAGTTTCAAAAATTCCCAATTTGGTACATGTGCCTGACATACAAACAATTGACAGCGAATACAGGGAGCTTAAATTGGACAGAGCAGTGAGCGATCTGCTAGATTCGCGAGGAAGTTCTGGTAGCATGGCAATGGACACCGAAACTTTCTGAAGCCACATTTCCCAAATGACCAGACAGATTGAACTTAAAAGTTTCCACTTTTGGTCAATTTTGCAAGGGCCATGATGATTTTGCCTATGTCCAATACTATGTGAGCGAATATTCTCTCAAATGAATAATATAAAAACGGACCTACGGAACAAGACTCAGCATTTGTATATAAAAATGTCGACACACCAGATGAAGGTGATGCTTAAAATAAGTTTAAAATTAAGAAAAAACTAAGAAAAAATTTGAAAACTATTGTCAGCAAGTATCAAAACAACTTTCAAAAAGTTCAGCAGAATTCAGCAGAATTTACCCAAACATCTAGCAGAATGTTGAATTAAAATCTGGTCACACTGATCCCGCGCGTCATTACTAGTCCAAGCCATTCATCAATTCACTGTTACTTTCACTGTTATTCACTTTATTTTCACTTGAATAGTTAAAAATCCATCAAAGAGTTTGAATTCAATTCAAAAGTTCTAACAATAGAATAAGAACGAATAGAATCGAATATTTATTAGAATTATCTTTGCTGAGTAATAATTAATATTGTTATGTAAGCAACAAGAGTTTTTACTACTGAGTGAATTCTCACTTGTTGATTATTTTGTACTAGAAAAAAAAAATGCGGGCAAAATATAAAAATTGATAGATATTTATAACGTAATGTAGAAAATGAATTTTCCCCGCTTGAGTTAATCCCATTTTCCGGTGAATGAAATACATTTTCTGCTTCACGACCATTAGGATTACTGATTGACCATTAACATTAAGATTGTAAATTGCACTCATTGTCGGTACAGAGACGGATGGTGTAAAATAAATATATATATATAATTAGGTTATTCAGTACTAAACAAAGAAAAAAGGTCTTTGGTTGTACTGACTTATGTATTTATCGCGAAAATGATAATTCTTTTAACTTCAATGAATTTATTCACTTTAAGTCATTCAAACTTTATTCTTCAATAAATTTATTCCCTTTGAGTCTTCACTTTAATAAAATTCGCTTGATTTTTTCTTTAATGAATTTATTCTTTCTTATTAAACTCTTTGTGAATCTTTTTTTATCTTAATTTATACTCCGAACAAGACATCTGAACAGTTACTTCGAAGGTCTAAGTAGAACTACCGAACCAACACTAAACTTTCAAAATCAAATCAAAAATGTCCAAAAAGAAGGGCGATTAAAATGCATTAGTGCATTTGCAGGAGAAAAGTTCAGTACGAGAGTTGGAAAGAAGAATATGAAAATAATTTCTCTAATTAAATGAGGGGAAACACGAATTTCTACGAATTGCATGTAAAAGTATATATCTCTCCTATTTTTTAGGTTTAGCCTTGAAACTTTGGATTCCTCAAGAATTCATTGTTTTGACTATGGACAATAGTTGCAAGAAAATACCTGCAATCATAATTTCTTAGGAAATTAGGTGTGGCATGAAATCTTAAAGGTTAATGGCCTCATTTAAATGTGAAGGTCTTTCCTACAGAAGGTTCAACAGGCATTGTAACTTGTTCAGTGGTTGGGTTGTACATAACTATATATATATATATATATATAAATAATCAGTTAATGCCTGTTATGTACTGTTTGTCAAGTTGTTTCGCAATGTTGCTTTTTAGAACTAGGAGTATATCAGAACTTTAACGTCATGACATGTTTTTCCTTTTACAGTTTCTTTCCGAAAACAGTTTTCTACTCTCTTCTACGATTATAGAATGTGCAACAAAGTTTTTCAGCTTTGAAATCTTTTTCATTGTAAATTAGTGTGTATTGCTTCTTTGACGCAGCGGATAGAATCAAAAATCCCTAAATTTATGAGTAGTCTCTCTTTAATGAGTAGTTTTCTCAACTGGAATGAATTATATTTACTTAACATGAATTACATAACAGTCTACAGCACAGTACAGCCAACTTTCAAGGATAGGAAATGTTGAAAATATAGTGTTTCCGAAAAGAGCAAACGATGGAGAAATCCGTTTAAAACTCCAAAAAGCCTCATTCACAACTCGTCATGACATGTTTTTCCTTTTACAGTTTCTTTCCGAAAACAGTTTTCTACTCTCTTCTACGATTATAGAATGTGCAACAAAGTTTTTCAGCTTTGAAATCTTTTTCATTGTAAATTAAATTGTCATGAAAAAATAAAAACCGAATGAGGCTTTTTGGAGTTTTAAACGGATTTCTCCATCGTTTGCTCTTTTTGGAAACACTATATTTTCAGCATTTCCTATCCTTGAAAGTTGGCTGTACTGTGCTGTAGACTGTTATGTAATTCATGTTAAGTAAATATAATTCATTCCAGTTGAGAAAACTACTCATTAAACTCATAAATTTAGGGATTTTTGATTCTATCCGCTGCGTCAAAGAAGCAACACTTTTGCCCTTATATGATCTTAAATTTAATAACTCTATTTGTATCTGAACAAATTGTCGTATGATCGTAGAAGTAGCTGCCATGAGAGGCATTAGAATAGGCTTTTGTTCTGGACCTGCCACTTTACGGGGACTGTTCACATTATCTATGAACACGCATAGTTTCGCAAAAATCCCATCGGAATCGGCTATTATTTTTATTCGCAATGAAATGGCCATGCGGATGTTAGAAGTAGAGTTAGGATTTTTTTTGTTATCACTCTTTGGATAGGCAAAAATACCGATTTTATTAAAGAAAAGATTCCAGCTTCTAATTTTAAATTTAATTTATTTCTTTAATTTAAGTCTCCAATTATCTTCAAATTTGCAAAATGAAACGAGTAAAATGTTAGGGATTTTGGTGTGGAAGCAAAAGATCCTTTTTAAAATAATGTATGTAGTTTATTTTAAACTGACGTGTATAGTTCCTCAGTTGATTCGTGACTAACAAAAAATAAATGTGTCCGACAAATCCAACTCTAATTTTCTTAAATGATCAGCGATCTTTGCTCTCAAACAGATGAAGCTCTCCTCAATGCGCTCTCTCATCATGTTGTCTTATAGTAAATATATATGTATATTAGGGTGTCCCAAAAAAATCAAAGTGATTTTTTCTCAACGCATACCTTCTCCTTTTTTCCGTTTGGTGCTAAAATGACTTAAGCCGCGTTTTATTATGAACAAGATCTATATGGATCACGAACGTAATAGATTTTTCAAATGTATTCCAACAACAACACGTGATCTTGGTAGCTATCCGGATCACGTGTTGTTGTTGGAATACATTTGAAAAATCTATTACGTTCGTGATCCATATAGATCTTGTTCATAATAAAACGCGGCTTTAAATAAATTTCACGTACTTCGGATAACTGCAACCCGTGCTGACTTGGATTGAAACATGTCAGTACTTGAACCCTAAGCGTTGAATGTTGAATCAAAATCTGGTCACACTGATTTTTGTGAACATGTGGCTAAATTTTTTATGTTTAGTTTATATTCTATATTAAGGGTAGAGTACACTTAACCGGATTTTTTGTTAGTGATTTTGTTTTCAAAAATTTTTTTTATTTTGATATATGTATTAGACAATTCTGTGCATCTTAAGAAGTGAAACATTTTTTGTCCCCTCACTGCCCCCTGGACCTTTTGGAAAAGGCAGATGTGTATGATTTGTATCAGAATTCTGCTTTAATTCCCTGTTTTTGTGTTCTAAGTTCAAATATGTGCACTATACTTTCTTATTTTTGAAAATTGGCGAAAAATGGCAAACTTTTTGTATGAGCGCCTCGCGGAATAAAATTGAAATTTTAGTGTTTTGGAACCGAAAAACTAACTTATAAACAATTTTAAAAAGATATTCACCAATAAAAAATCCGGTTAAGTGTACTCTACCCCATATCAATTAAGGTGCCTACAGACGATCATATTTCTATGATGTTTCATCATATATATGACGAAGCTGTACACATGAAATATAACAAAAAAATATGACATATTTCTATGATGTTTCATCATATATATGACATGGAAATATGTCATATTATATGATCGTTTGAACAGTTCATCATATATATGTCATATATTTCTTTTCCATTAAAATATTACGAAAAAAGGCTCCAGTTTTAAATTTTAACTGTTTCTTTTGGAAACAGTATTGAACTTAAATATTTCTTGTTGTGAAACTAAATAATATATTTGCAGCAGGTAATTTCTTTGTAAATAAAAACGAGTGTGGTAATTAGGAAAACAAATTATAATTTTTATATATTATTTACAATTTTCAATCACAATTTTCTTTTCATCACTCATTTTATTTGCAATTTATTTTTCATGAAATACAATCTGTGTTTGACAACTTCGAACAACACACAACATTAGAAATATCTGTCATTTAAATCGTGCCGTGTGTACAGGAAAAATCGTTTTGTCATATTTTTAAATCATATTTTCAGGAACGTGTGTGTAGGTAGGGTAAGTGCACTAGTTTTCGGACACTTTGAACTTTATGATCTTGTAAAAACTCATTTCAACGAGTTCCTGGAGTGTAATTCGGAAATGCTTTAATTACATCCTTTTCGCTTTCGTAGAAAGGATCGAATCGACAGGTATATAAGGATATTAACGGGATATCGTAGCAATCATTCTAGTGTTTGCTCTCGTTGAGACGATAATTAGGAATTTATTAGTACGATTGTAGTTTGGAAAATGTGAAATTTTAGTAAAAATTTATATATTTTTTTGTGAAAATTATTTTGCGAAGGTAAGTCGTAGCCTTAAGTTATCCAGTTTTTAGTTAAAAATTTTTCTAAGATGCATAAATTTTAAAATATTAGCTGTCCGGTAATACTAGAACGAATTTTTCATACAAGTTTCAGTTTATTGGACACTTGATATATTAACATATCATGATAAATTAATTTTTCTTTGTTTTGAGTCTTCATGTATATATAAATAAGCAGGAAAATGGCGGGCAACATTGAAATTTACGTAGATACAGTTCTCCGCCCAAGCCGGATGAGGTGTTATGTACTGTGCAGAAGATTGTCACGGATCAAAAGCTGAAAACTCCGTTTAAAGACAATCGTCCTGGACGATCTTGGTTGAAGTGCTTCTTTAAGAGGAACCCAATACTGATGAAAAATGATGGTGAGGACATTTCAAGAGCAAGAGCGAACATAATGGAGGAATCAATAAGGAAATGGTTTGAAGAACTATCTTCTTACCTAAGGAGTGCCGGACATGAAGACATTTTGGAGGATGCGAGAAGAATTTTCAATGGTGACGAGATCAGTTTCAATCTCTGTCCGAAGACAGGAAAAGTTATTACTCCCAAAGGATATAGAAATGTCTATCAAAATCAGGGCGCTCAGGATAAAGACACATTAACTGTGTTGGTAGTCTTTTGCGCTGAATGAAAAATGCTGCCTCCGAAGGTAGTGTTTCCCTATTTAAGACCGCCGAGGAATATTATAAACAGCATGCCTGCAAAATGGTTCCTGTGGCGAACTAAATCTGGCTGGATGAGAAGTGAGACTTTTTATGAAAACGTGGCTAACTGCTTCAACACTTGGTTTGGGGAGGAAAATGTTCCCAAGCCAGTAATCTTTTTCGTGGATGGTCACAAGTCACATCTCACAATGGAAATCAGTACATTTGGCAACGAACATGGCATAATCTTATACGCACTGCCGCCAAATACGACACATATCATGCCCTTCATGTTCTTCATCCAATTAACCGAATATTTTATCCAATTTTGTGTGTTCTGCCAAAATTAATTTAATAAAATAAATTTGTATTCTATATAACTCTTTTTTATTCTTAAATCTCAATTTCACATAGTATTTTCAGTGATTTTCCCGTAAATACATCAAGTGTCCGGAACCTAGTGCAGTAGTGTCCGATACCTAGAACAAGCGGCATCTATCTAGTACAAAATGAATTTTTTTATATCATCATAATTCTGATGAGAAGTATAATTAATAAGTGAAAATTGTATTTAGTAATCAAAAGAAAACAAAAAATTCATACTACATATAAAAAAATTCATAACTGTAAAAACTACAGTTGTTTAAACCCAACGAAATCGTAAAGTGTCCGGAAACTAGTGCTTTTACCCTACATCAAATATGTCATATTATATGCTGTATATTTCTATGATCGTCTATAGCCACCTAAATTGACATTTGTACTAATTTCAGCTTTTCGTTTCCGTACTAATTTCAGCTTTTCCCTCATACTGAGAGAGTTACACTCTTGTGAGCGAAATTTGAGAGAAAGCTAATTTTTACTGCAAAATACGGGAACCGACCTATTGTAACAGCTTTTCACTTGATCTCCCCTTCCAAATGTTAAATCAATAGGCACATTTTAGTCACTCCACATTCTCACAGTTACTTAATCGTGATCTGAACTTGGTTTTGTTTTGACCCATAGCTATAGCCACAATAAAAAATCGTGAAATTTCTCGAAAATAGAATAACGGAGAGGGTCAATAACTGGTAAACGGCTAATCCATTTATAATCATTACTGGTTGTGTGGCAAACATTCGGTTCTATATTCGATAGTGTTGTAACCGAACTATTTAAACTACACACCGTTGAGGTAAGTAAAGTGGTCAAATGATACAAATTTACTGTTAAAAGTATTAGTTATTGCTACATAAATACAGATTTTGTGTCGTAAGGCATTGATGTATGTGTTTACTTATGAAATTTCGAAAGCTGAAACATATTAAAAACCACTTTTCATTGATGTCATAAGAGTTATGGCATGAATGGAAAGTGGAGCTCAAAAATGAGTAGGTTCCTACTCGTTGGGGACGGTACACTTAACCTCAGCCCTTGTTTTTTTGTTTTTATATCAAGTTAGATCTGATTATTACCTTTATTTTATGGTACGGGAGAATATGTTTTTTGCGGTATATATATTAAATAATTAAATTGCAATATCATCCGTTCGAGCACCCCAAATTCAGAGTTTACCAAAATGTAGATATGTATGAGTAAATATATGAAAAATATATCGATAATCTAATTTTCATAAAATATAAAAATAATTAGGTTACCTACATAACGCCACATTCGTCGTTTTTTGTGTTATTTTACGCTGATAATAGGTCTGTTTAGGTACGATATTGCATTATGTTTCAATCTCAAGATTGACGTTTAGGGAACATGTAATGTAATTACGTTACGGCATTCTCAGCCTTTTTTTGACAACATGCCTTCTCCTTGTAACAGCTTGCAAAAACTCGATCAACACCCTAATTAATTATGTGACAGATTACCATCCCAGCACTCCTTAAGTGTTTTTTGCAAGTTTTATATATAATGTTTATTTATTATATTGTATATGGCGTCATCAATAAAAAAAAAATCAAATGCATGTCGGACACGCATAAGCTCAGGTTTCCGTAGAATTTCGGTATGGTATTGAGTTATGAGCTTGTTGGTAACGTAAAACTTCGAGTATCTCATTAAAAATCAAAAATCGTTTAAAGCTTGTATAGAGTTCTACGACCATAATTTTTTTCAAATCTTTCCGCCCCGTCGTTAAAAAGTGAGAGGGTAGGGACACACTTTTGACGACTTTAGAAGCGCATATCTCACGAACAATTAGCGTAAATGAAAAAAGTTATTGATTACTCCATTTTCATTTTTGAAGACCTAATCGTAAATACCCGACACGCGTATGTGGACAAAAAAAATTTTGTCCTTCAGATACATGTATGGAGTGCCACCGTTCATAAAACTTTTTTCGGTACTTTTTGTATTGCATGGTCTAGCGGTTCACAGAAGACACCTTATATCTAAATTTCATGCATATAATCCCTGCGGCTGGGTGACATACGGACATGACGAAACTATAAGGGTTCAGTTTTTTGCCATTCGGCAACGGAACCGTAGAAAGCAAGGCAAAGCATACATAAATGTGACTAAATATTGGCATATATCTTTTCTACTTCTTCCAAAGGATTATCAACCCATTTTTGAAAATCGTCATTTTGACAATTAATGAGACGTACATTGTCTTCTTGATTTATTCCATGTTGCATTCATAATCCTCAATGCATTCGATGTCAACCCATTCAGATTCTTCTTGGCCGTGTTCATCGCGTGATTAAAAATTTCAATATCTATTATGTATCGCGTTATGTAATACGCTCTCACAACCCCCCTCCCTCTCTGTCGCATTGGTTAACAAAGTCGCAACCTCCACCCCCTCCAAAGCCGTTACGTAATTTTTGCATTTTCTCTTACGTGCTTTCTCGAGTAATACTTTTGAGAGAGTTTCGTATGACGTCATGGAGGGGAAACGAGCTTGAGATTGAAAAATTTGACTAGACAAATTTGGTTTTCCAAGTGATTTTGCTAGATGTTATGCAAAACCGTTATTTTACTATTTGAGTAACAGAACGAAATCGTATCAAACCTCTCAATTTTCCTCGAGTAAAGTCTAGTAAACTCGAAAAGTACGTAAACAGACCTAATAACGTCTTTTTAAATTCAAGGATGCGCGTAGAGTTTAGCATTTCGTTAAAGACGTATATTTCTCAATAAATAAATACTCAGAATTTGGCGCACTCAAACGGGTGATAACGCACCGTTCGCTCCAAATCGTGCATTATTGTTAATTATTTTTTTTTATATAAATACGCAAAAAAAAAAAAATATTCAGATAGATTCATGTAGACAATCAAATCTACCTAACTATCAAAAAAATTAATAAACAAGGGCTGAGGTTAATTGCACTGTAGCCGATTCGTTACGTTATTTTTACTGACTATTGCACTTTGTCGAACAAAAAACACCATGGAAAAATTTTAAGTGAAAGAAAATCTGGTATAATGAGAAAATATCATTTGTTATTATAATTTTGTATTTTGGGCCACATGGGGAGCATAACATCAAGATGTTAAGTCCATTACAAAATCGATAATTTTTTAAAACAAAAAAAACACATATTTGGACATACAGTGAAAATCGTCTATAACGACACCGGTCATAACGAGAACCGGCACTTACGACCGATTAATGCCACAACATTTGGCTCGTCATATACCCCCATATGAAAAACATCTGTTAGAACAACATTGGCCTTAACGACCAATTCGTTTGTAGCGACTAACATCTTTAACATTTCGGCAGACAATTATGACATTTCTACCGTCCTTAACGGCGGATATGACTAAAAAAGTAAAGGGTCATACAAATTGTTAATTTGTACCATGGTTTGATAAAAATGACCTCCAACGACTGCAAACTCATAATCATTCAGCCTGCTTCTGATAGCGAACTTGTAAAAGTGTAGCTCGTATGAAGGGTCAAAACAACTTTTAAACAAAACCTTATATAACGACTAGTTTCTCGTGGTCGCTTGAAGGTAGCTATAAACGATTTTCACTGTATTATACTGTTCTGTGCATTTTAGAATGAGGAACGTATTTTAGGATAAATATACTTTTTTTTAGAGCGCGATCATTCATTATAAATTGAACTGATATATCGATAGTTTTTTTAAAAATGATAAATATCGATATTTCCAAAAAATATCGATTCTATATCGATAATTAATTTGATTTCGACATCCCTAGTAACAACATAAAAAAAATATGTTTATTTATGCTTTCCGTGCCCCACATATATACATACAATTAATCAGAATGACCACCTGTGCAACATATTTATGTTGCAAGGTCGTATGACGTTTATATGTTAAACAAGATAATTACCTAAAAATCATGTAGGAAATACTCAAAATTCTTTTAGTTACCCAAAATTTGTGTCAAAAAACTCCGAAAGTGAATTTTTATTTAATAAAAAGATATGGGTAAATTACCTACGACGAAATAAATAAGAAAACGAAAATGTAGACATGTACAGTATCCGTGAGTGGGGCAAAATCCCTTCTTCGGCCGTTCTGCTCACCTCCCTCGATAACATAAATACGACAATGACTCGGGATCTGTAGTGCCAAAGTCGAAAGTTGTTACCAACAAATTTATACCCCGAAGGTTCTCGACAGTCGCGTTGTGATATTTTACGAAAATTATAAGTTTAAGAGTAAAAATTGCCGGGACTTTGAGTGAAATAGATTTAAAATTTATTAATAATGTAATTAATGTGAGTGTCATTGTTATATTTTCTATAAAATATCTTATATTATAAAATAAAGTGTGCGTTACCACTTGCAAAAATAATTCATTGAATTCTGGGAAAGGGACATCGTAATAAACGTGAAACTATTTTTAGAACTATATTTCTTGTGTAAAGATAAAATTTAATATAAATTAAGTAAGTGTTATTGTCTAATAGGTGAATTATTTAAAAATAAATTTGCGAAGTGGACCAGTGGGCCATGTTTTTTGTTTTGATTTTCAAACCAACACTAATATACCAAATTTGCATAATTTGCCTCACTTTTTATATTTATTTTTGTTTCCTTATTTATTTCTTCGTAGTAAATTACCTTCTATTATACATACACGAATTAATTATTCCAAACGTTTGTAATTTCATTTCATATATGACATAAGTGTGATGTCACAATGTTCGGTGGCAGAGTTAACTTGCTGCTTCTTGTGTTAGCAATTTCGCCAATAAATATTGCAGTAAGAGTAAATCGTCATTCAAATCCGTGGAATATTGTTGGTTCGATATGTGTGTTAAAGGAGCTCACTTTAGAGGTATAAACAACATTTCTTGTAAATTAAAATATTGATAAAATTTGTTTTAGCAATGGAGGGATACCGCTTCTACTTTGAAGGAAAGTTACGATCTCTTTGCCGACGGATTCATTGAAACAGCACGAGGAACTAACAATTATGTGAACGTAAATATTGTCCATGCTGGAAAAATCGCAAAGTATATACAGGGTGTTTTTTTAGGTGGTGTAAAATATTTTAAAGGGGGATTTTTTTGGGGCAAGACAAGCAAAAATTGTATGGATGGGGCTAACTCTCAATAGCTATTGAGCAAGATGCGATTAGAGATTTTTTTATCATGTAGGTACCCTTTAGCAGGTTTTGGCGCTTATTGCAGGAATGCGTTGAAGGAAATCAACTAACTGTAGCTCAATCGATTCTCAAGAGTCAGGCGCTTGATTAAAACGACGCTCAACCCCTCCAACCCACCCAACCCAAGGAATCACCCCATCAAACATTTTACACCACATAAAAAACACCCTGTTTATACATATTTACATATAAATTTTCGCATAGTTGACAGGTTTAGAAGATAAATCACAAACAACTCAGAAGTACAGAATAAGTGCACGCGAATTTGGAAGCATAGTCAAAAGGAACTACGATCGCTTGAAAAGAGTTTTGCAATTAGAATTTAATGTTGCTGCCAATGTAGGTGAACATTTCAAGAGTCTGTGTACTTTACATAATTCATTTCTAATCTAATAGCAAAGTTTATACAACTTAAAAAACTACCAAAACGACGCGAAACGATCTGCTATGCTATGACATCCAGGGGAGTATGTAATGTTTTTTCATATCACTTTAGTGTGTATCAATAATAATTAAAATAAAATATCTTAATGTTCTAAGTTCTTTGATCAGAAATTCCTCGCACTAACAAAAAGCATACACCTGAGCACAGAATTATCGCTAACAATCATGTTATATCATTATTAGCCAAAGTTGTCAACTGTAAACCCATACCTGAGACTTGCTGGGTTCCATTTACCTGAAAATTTTGTTCCCAAGTACTTACGAGCACTTGGAAAATGGAACGCAAATTTCGGTGAAGTGGCAAAACCTTACCTGAATTTGTCTGTCAAAGCGATATCAAGTTTCTTTTCGTTTTTTGAGTTGAAATTTTTGTTTTGTTTAAATTTAGTATGTACATTTGTTCTGTCAGTTTGACTAATGTCTATACCCTTGTGTAACATCAAAAATTGAAAATTTAGTGCATTAATATGAAAATTTATGATGTAGTTGCATTCTCTAGCAGATAACTAATGTTCCCTGCTAGATTTAAACCCACAAAAATGGTTCAAATTCACAAGATAAGAGATGTTACTCGTTCAACATCCACGATTAGAATGATGAACGTGACACACACACACTAAGAAAACGAACTCTCGGAATCCACATAAGGATAGGGATTTCCGGTCGGCTGGCCACTCCTCTTTTCAACTCACATTACCCTAACTTCCCTGGATTCCACGATTCCAGACTTAGATGTGAGTCCTCGCTAAGAAGATGGTATACAGATTCCGCGCTCATTTTATAGAATCCGCAGGTATCATTTGTCATCTTTCCCATCTTTGCAAGATGGCTTTTAACTGGGTGGTGAACAGTAGTGATTCCAACTAACTGTCTGAGGTCTTTCTTATTTAGAAGTAGGGTGTTCTTATCCTCACTATACTACCAGTCCAGTAGGCGTTTAGCCTGTTTGGTCTGTCCGCAGTTATTCCAATGTGAGTCTTTCATGTTCTTCCAACACTTTTTACTTTCCGCTTTGATATACTTTTTCGTATTCGCAGAATGGTTCCGGTCCTTTGATTTTTTAGCAGCGTTGGGCATGGCCTTACAGCCTGTTGCTAGATGTATATTGGCTCCCTTATATGTCCTTCCGATGAGCATATAAGCGCTGTCAACAATTGCTGGGATTTCGGTTTGGAATATTGTGCAACCTTTTCCCAGCGACCTACCTACACTCATCGAGGGTACCTTGATCCCCATTCTAGCTCCATCTTCCCTCACCGAGCCGTCTGTGTACTATGTAAGAGCACCCTTTTCCATACCTATTGGTAAGGGGGTCTTCATCACGTCGTCTCTATCAGTCCCCATGTCATCTCTAGGTATCTCCCTCAGATGAGGGATGACAGATATTTGGGAGAGGGTGGAACATATTGTTACCCTTTTGGGATTTCGATTGATCGTCACTAGTAGCGACAAATTTACACGTAGATTTCATAAAGTGCCTTTAGGGCTGGTCGTGAACCCATTTCGCTAAAGAAGTTTTTTAGTGATCTTCAGTAACAATTGAAAGGTTTGGCGCACAAATGCGAGGAGAAATGGTTTAGCACACGACTGCGGGAATTTTAAAAGTGTTTTAGCACAGACAAATCCAGATGTCTCGTTCCCATACAACGAGTCGGCACCAAAAATTCCAAATTAGCAGACACCAACTAGCAGACAAAGAGCTTTTGGTGAGTGCATATTTTATGCGCTCTGAGAGCGAAATTTGTCTGCTAGTTGATGTCAACTAGTTTGAATTTAATATGGGGAAGGGGTCGTAGAAATAAGGAGAAAGGGGGGGTAAACTAAAATTTCGGCGATGGGACACAATTTTCATTTTCTGAAATTTTCGTTTGCCTCCCACACAAAAATTGTTTGAGTGTGTATATTCGTGAGAAAAATTTACTCACGTACACGTAAATACATTCAAAAATTTCTATTTTTTGTGTTGAAAATGGAAATTTTTGTATGTGTTGGTAAATTTGATTAATTGTGGGAATAAAATATGCAAATTAAATTTAAAAAAAATTGAAAAATCACTATTTTTCGAATATTTCCGGAAAACGGGAAATTTTTTAAATCTGTGAATTAACTTTTGATAGTTATTAATGGTATTTACTTTTTGCTTAATTATTTGAATGAACTTGCATTTATAATGCTTTCATATTATTACTATTATTCATAATTTTATAATATTTTTCTGAAAACGGTTACAATGATTGAAGGAAATGGAAAATTGTTCACATTTTGAAATTTCTCATTATTGAGATGGATAGCATTTAATGGGCATTAAATATTGTTTGAGTTTTAAATTTTTTTTTTAAATATTTATTAATTTATTTGTAATTTGTGATTGTAAGTTGAAATTTCATTTGATAAACTTAAAATATGTTTATCATAGTTGTATTTATCGATTTGATAGAACCATATGCAAATCTATCTAACTTAAAAAATAACTGCTTTTAACTATTTTGCCCGCTTTTCTTATGCGTTAACAAATAGTATCTCGATTATTAATATTGATAATCAAAAATTCAAATAAAAACAAAGTATAAAAATAGAAAATGGTGCATATTTTTAAATTCCTTATCAATAACATCTATTTAATAAGCAGTTAATGAGCAAATGATAACTATTCGCTGTTATTTATATATTTTAGAAAAATATTTAGTTATTGAAGAATCTTGGGTACTACTGGAAATAAAACATTATATATCATTATTTATATACGTATATTATTACATTAATAGATACATTATTTTGTTTGGTTATTATTGTTCATTTTTCCGTAATACCTGATTAAAAATGATCAATTTCCAATATAAAAATTTAGGAAATTGTGCATATGGTAAACAAATCTGTTATTCATAGATTTTTATGGAAAAAGCTAAACTTTGAAATGACTTGATCCATATTTCTTTTATTAACATTTGCTAATTAATAATAACTTTTTGGGATTTTATGCTTTTTATACTATTTACAACTTTAAATTTTTATTTATGATGATAACGAGTATATATCTTGAAGTCATAAGACAATTTTGAATAACTCATTAGTACGAAATTTGAATTATTTATAAGAAAATTATCGAAAATCTGAATTTTGTTATATTTCCTAACTTTTGTATAAATACTTTTCACAATAGAGAAAGGTGGTGTATGGAAAAATGTTAGGAAATAACTAAATAATGGGGGTTGGTCATATATATGAACCCTCCGGGACGCTTAGTTTATCCACTAATAGCAAAAAACTGCTAAAAATTCAAAATTTGAATTTTATCATATATTCCAATTTTTGTCTGCACACCTTCAAAAACTCAATTTAGAGAAAATTTGTTCGAAAGAAAATATAGAAAAAAGAAAAGTAATGGGGGTAGGTCATAGATATGAACCCTCTAGGACACTTGGTTTAGCCGCTAAGAGCAAATAATTGTTATAAATTAAAAATCTGTAATTTGGCATATTTCCCAACTTTTGTATGCACACCTTAAGAAAATCGATTTAGAGAAATATGATAAATGAAAAAAAGTTAGAAAATGTAGAAATAATGGGGGTCGGTTATACATATGAACCCCCTAGGATCGTTAGTTTAGCCGCTACGAGCAAAATCTGAATTTTATTATATTTCCCAACCTTGGTCTCCACACCTTTAAAAACTCAATTTACAGAAAAATTGTGTGAGAGGAAAACTTAGCAAATAGAAAAATAATGGGGTCTGTCATACATATAAATCCTCTAGGAAGCTTGGTTTAGACGCTACGGGCAAAAAACCGCTGAAAATTAAATTTTTTTCGGAAAAGACCCCTAAAAACCGGAAGAAAATTGATTATTTTATGGTTCCTGGAAACTATAATGTTCTTTTATCTGTAATTCGTAAATAAACTTACCATTTTACATAATCCTTAAAAATTCACCTCCTACATTCATTCACGGTCATTCAACCCGACCAAAGGGATTGTTGTTGTTGTTGGGAAACAAAATTCAATTTGAATTTTTGAAAAATTCGCTACCAGAATTTATGTAACAACACACTGCCAACAATGCCTTTGGTGGTGTGTGTAGCTACGTCAATATATCACCGGTTTTGAATTTATTTCATAGAACATTGCGATCTATGAAATAAATTCAAAACCGGTTTTCACCCTAAAAACAAATGAAACTTTGAAGAGAGCAAGCTCTTCAAAGTTTCACATTCCCAACAACGATTTGGCAAAAGCTCCTGAAAAGAGCTTTCAAAATCGGGTGCCAACTCGTTGTATGGGAATAAGACATCTGGATTGTCTGTGGTTTTAGCAATCTTCAGTAACAGTTGCGAAGTTTAGCGCACAAATGCGAAAAGAAATGGTTTAGCGCACGACTCGGGAGTTTTTAAGAAATTGTATATTATGTAAATATATCATTATAGATATATAGATATATATATATAGATATATACATTATAGTTATAGATAGGAGTTTGAGTGGAGCCACCGACGAGGATGGTTGTGCGAGCGACGTTCTTTTGAAATCTGGATTGTTATTTGAGTTTTTTTTCTGATTGCATTTTCTGAAGGTTGGAGTTGGTTTGTTGAACTGAAAAGTGGCGCAAAATATTTTTGAAAAGGTGATTACCGTAGTTGGGAGCTCGGGGCAGGTTCCCGGTGAAATTTTCGTGCTTCAGGAGCGTTGGGGAAAATAACGGTGTCAACAGTGATTGGATACGAGTCTAATTGAAAAGGGACACGAGTTATTTTAGATTTCGATATTAGTATACAGAAAAGTTATAAATTGTCATCAAAATCTGGAGCATGTTTAACGGACTCTTTGTTCTAATCCTGTTTTTCTCAATGGGTCTAGTCAAAGTAGGCCAAGTGACAAACAGTAAAATAGCAGGGTAGGTCAAACTGTTTAGTGAACACGGAGGTCAAGTTATTCAAAGAACATTGGTGAAAAACAGAGGTCAATTTATTAAACGGACATTGAATTTCCCAAAATTAATATTTTCTGTATGATTGTCCTTCGAAGTGAGTGTTGACCAGTTAACAAGAACTTTTTGAAGATACCGGTATAATTTAGAAAACGCTTTATAAATTCGAAGGTGTTTGTATTTGGGGGGCGATATAGTCAACAAAAGCTTGAGCAAGTTTTAACGGACTCTTTTATGTAATCGCGTTCTTCTCCGGGTTTTGTCAAGGTAGGCCAAGTGACAAAGAGTAAAATTACCAGAGTGGGGCAAGCTGTTTAGTGAACACGGAGGTCAAGTTATTAAACGAACATTGGTGAAGAAACGGAGGTCAATTTATTAAACGGACTTTGGTGAGAAAACTAAAAATTTAAATTAAAGGGTGGTTCTGTCTATTTGAGGAACAAAACATTTATTAAGAATCGATATTTGATAATTCTCCCGAGGAATTAGTGAAAAACAAAAATTATCTGTATAAAACGGAAATTTCTGTGAAGTTTTGAATATCGTTGAATATTGTTGTCAGTCGGTCTTATTCAAAAGTGAGCTGGAACAGTTAGATATATCATATATTTTTGCTTAAAAATTGAAAATAGAAACAGGAATCGATTTTTAGAGAACGAACAGTATTCAATTGGTAATTTATACGATTTTAACGGGATTTTTGATAATTAAGATACAACCGGAAGGAAAGAGAACGGAAGTTTCTGAGAAGTTGTGAATATCGTTGAATATTGTTGTCAGTGGGACTTATTCAAAAGTGAGCTGGGAAAGAAAGAAAGATCCGTTGAATACGAAGCGAAGTCAAGGGAAGTCAGGAACGTCAAGATATGCAGACAGAGAGGAGACAACAAGCGATTAATGAGGTGTTGGACGGTAAAAAGAAACTAAAGAATCCGATTGCGATGAAACCTACGGAGGAGGAGTTCGAAAGGCCGAAAAAACAAAAGGCACCTCTGGTCCTAAATAGGTGAGTGAAGGTGGCCAGAACGCGACCAGGAGGGCAGAAGGTGGTGGATAAGAAACCCGAGGAAGTGGCCGGTAAAGATAAGCCGAAAGATGGGGAAGAGTTAAACTAGACCCGGGGGTGAACGAGGAGGAGGTAACGCTAAGTAAAATCATGCACATGCTTGATGCGCTGGGGGAGGATAAAGAAAAGGATGCTATAGAATTAGAACATTCTTTAAAAGGGTGCGGGAATAGGACGAAAGGAGAGGAAAAACGGAAAAAGAGCTGAGGAGGGCGATGAAGCTATCCCTAGAGGAATTAGAAAAGAAAGAACGAGAGCGGTGGAGGAAACGAGGAGTGAGACTTAAGAGGGGGATAGGAAGCTTAAAGAGGAATTGGACGGGGTGAAGGAAGATTTGAGAACTGCGATGCAGGAAATCGTAAGGTTGAAGGAACTGGTAGGGGAGGGGAGTAGGGGAGATAAGGGAGAGGGGGGGGATTAAGGAGGACATTACAGCAAAGGAAAGGGAAAAGGAAGAAGAGGAAAAGGAAAGGAAGGAGAGGGCGAGCAGATTAGAGTGGGAGGTGGAGTTTGTAAGAAGAAGGGAAAGGAAGAAAAATTTTTAACAACAGGAATCAAAGAAATAGGAAAATGGGATGAATCAAAACTAGAGAGCCGGATTGACGAAAAGCTTGGTGTGGTCATAAAGATTGAGGGGATTCAAATCATAAGAGGGGTGGATCATAAAATAATAGTGGAGTGTATAATTAAAGGAGATAGGGATAAGATTTTGGACGCAAAGGGAAGTCTGAAAGGCTCGAATATTTTCTTAGACCGGGACCTCACTTGGAGGGAAAGACAGGGTAGAATGAAATTAAGGGAGATATGGCAAGGAAAGAAAGGGAGGAAGAGAAAAACTTTTCAATAAAAGGAAATCAGGTGAAATTTGGGGAGGAGGAATTTGTTTGGGATGATAGGAAAATGGGGTTTTTAAAAGAGATGGCATTAGAATAAGTTATGGCTGCAGAGCGGAAGGGAGGGGGGTGAATAAAGGAAGGTAGGGGCGAGAGGATGTTAGCGTGGAACTGTACAGGGGTGGGAAAGAAGCAAGAGGATTTCTGGGATTATACCAGAAAGTTTGACATATTTTGTTTGGTTGAAATTTGGGTGGAGGAAGGAGGAATTGAGAAGGAGCGGATTGAAACTGAACTGAGGGATTATGAGATCATTCTGAAAGAAGCACAAAGAGAGGAAATAAGGGGTAGAGCTAAGGGAGGGTTAGTGATGGCAGTGAAAAGAGGTGTAGGAAAATGGGAAGAGGTGTTTAATGAGAGGGGAAGAAAGAAAGTAATAGGAGGAATACTAGACTTGAGGGGACGGAAATAGCGGCTAGTGACCACGTGTATGAGGAGGAAGGGCTTGAGAACTGGGAATGGATAGAAAAGATAATGAGAGGTGGGGTAGGTACGAGTCTGACTGTGGGTGACTTTAATACAATGACAGGAACTGAAGGAGGGGAATGGAACAAGGAGGAATGTGTAAGGGAATCCAAGGACAGGGCCGTTAGCAAGGTAGGGCGCGATATGCTAGAAAATTTGGGAGAGTTGGGCATGAAGATTCTAAATGGTGGGGTTGAAGGAGATAAGGACGGAGAGTACACAAGTATATGTAGGTCCGATGGGGAGCTCGGTAATGGATTTATTTATTTATTTATTTATTTATTTATTTATAAATACTTAATACAAGTAGAGTATATACAGATATAGTGGAAAGGACTAAAACAAAAATTCATTTACTTATTATTAAGGACACAAAGCAAATGAAGGAACGATTGTTTAGGCAGTCGAGTCAGGTACAAGACAACAGCTACAGAAGGAGGGAAACACCCACATGGTTCCGGATGAGGGAACGGAAACAACTCCCATCCTGTGCAGGTTCTACAAGTTGAGCGACCCGATTATAGGCGCGAAGCATGGGACAGACAGGCTCCATCATGCCATAGTTAGTGCGGTGGAAAGTGATCGCAAATATATAGTTTGATCTCAGATTCCACGCGGAGTCTCGCAGAATCATCCGATCCTTTACAAAGGGAGCCTGTGTGGTCCCCTGCATGACACCATGCACAAAGCAGATGTCGGCTATTGTCCGACGGCAGTGGAGTGTCTGAAGGCCAATAAGCCCCAGATGGGCTCAACATACGATGGGAGGTGAGAGGGGTCAGACCATGGCAGGTCCCTAAGAGCGCTTCGAAGGAACCGCTTCTGGACAGCTTCAATCCTATCCGAATGGACGCTATGGTACGGAGACCAAACCTGAGAGGGCATACTCGAGGATTGGCCGTACAATGGAGGTTGTTGAGCGCAGACTCTTTTGCCTGTGCCTTAATGCAATTAGTTAAGGTGTTACACCTCTAACTAACCCTTTTTGACTCCTTTTCAAAAGAGGGAAGGTCTGACAGAGCAAATCGAGGTGTTATACCAAGACTTGTGTTGAAGTGTGCAAAGGTCTTAGACCAATACACGATTGATTATGAGGAAGGAGTGAAAGGCCTTGGTTCTAATTAACAACTGATTCATTTATTGAAATTTGTCTCATTTAAATACTAAAAAAGTGCTTACAATGATTAAAATCCGCTTAACAACTAATTTTGGTCAAAAGTAATTTAGTTCAAGTCAATTGTTCTCGAGAATGGGTGAATAATTTGCTGATGGGGCAATGGACAGAGTTAATGACATTTCAGGTAACGCGATTCGTTTTTTGATGATAAGGCAAAATCAATGGCATCCCAGGTAAGACGATCCGATCGGTCAAGGTAAGTGAAATATTTGTTCACATTAGGCTGAGGTACAGTTATGTGAGGCATTTAAATATTTGCATTAATGTAAGGTACACTTAGGTAAGGAACTAATTAAAATATTCATAAATATTGTTGAGGCGAAGCGTTTTGTGAACAGAGGTAAAAAGCGATTTGCAGATATAGGGATCAGCAAACTCCCTAGATCACCTAAGAGTAAAGCCCAGCACCCCACTAGCTCTACGGACCACAAAGTCAATATGATCAGTAAAGGAGAGTTTCGTGTCCAAGTAAACACCTAGATCTTGGACTAAGCCCACAGTATCGATGGTCGATCCATTGATACAGTAGGTCCGGGGCACGTGGTTACGCTTCCTTGAGAAACTGACGTGTTCACACTTAGAGGTATTAAGAGTAAGGTTGCTTTTACGGCACCATATGGCGAAGCGGTCAATGTCGCTTTGCAGAAGTTGAGAGTCATGCGGATGGACTATATTTTTAAATATTTTCGTATCATCCGCATAACTAAGTATAACTGAGTGTCGAACAACTCTGACGACATCGTTGGTGGAGAATATAAACAGAAGAGGGCCAATAAGGCTGCCCTGAGGAACAGTTATAGATTTCGACAACTGGGATCTGAAGAGAATGCGATAGGTGTGATTTCGCAGGTATGATTCAATCCAAGAAAGGAGGGGAAGGGGACAACTAGCTAAACTGAGTTTGAGGGTGATTAGGTTGTGAGGGATGCTGTCAAATGCCTTACTCATATCGGTGAAGATTGTATCAACTACTTCGCCACGTTCGAGAGCATTGATAGTGTAGGATGTAAGGTGAAGGACGTTAGTTACAGTAGACTTACCCTTGAGAAAACTATGCTGGTGAGGGGATATTAAAGAAGTGAAGAATTGGTATATTTTAGAGACAATGATATTTTCCAAGAGTTTTGGTATAGACGACAGTTTTGGTATTGGTCTATAGTTAGAGATAAGAGACTACGAGCCCTTTTTGTAGACTGGAATTAAGAGACCCTCTTTCCACACCGCAGGGAAAACACCGGAGCTAAGAGAGAGGTTGAAGAGCTGGGATAATGGTCTGGCAAGATGGGCCGCGCACCTTTTCCAGGAATACCATCGGGTCCAGGGGAGAAGTCGTCTTTAAGTTTCAAAAGATGCATATGAACTTCCTCTACACTGACGAGGAGGTCTGTGATGTTGAGATCTGACAGGGATGAGGCAGAGTTAAGGTGCGCGAAGTAGTCTACATCGGACACGAAAGAGTCGGGTGGGAAGGTTGAGGAGAAGAAGCTTGCAAAGGAGTTGGCAATGTCCTCTGGGTGGTCAAACACCTGCCCAAGGTGAGTGAGGGACTGGAGGTAGTTATCATTACTCTGTTTCCTTTTCGAGTTGACAAAGGAGAAGAATGCTCGGGGGTCCAATCGGATCTTATATTTGAGAGATGACAAATATTCATAATACAGTGAGTGCGCCATAGTCGTGACCTCACTGTATGAAGAGTAGAATTTATCAAAGTCCTCACGGCAGCCAGTTTAAGTACTTGTTCCATTCCGCGTTACGTTTGTTCCTCACGGACTTAAGTTCTTTAGTGTACCAGCGGCGAGAGGAATCGGCCGGGGGAGGTCTAAAGCGAGGGGTTGAGGTTGAGATGCACTCATAGATGGTGTGGTAGAATTTTTGGATTTGGTCATGGAACAAGCCAGCATTTGCATTAAGGTCAATATCGCGGAGTGATTCGTTGAGACTTGCATTTAGTTCACAAAAATTGGTTGTTCGAAAGTTAAACCTATGGGTCAGAGGCTGCCCGCGGGGACGAAGCTAGTTATTGACGAAGACACAGATGGAAAGAGGAGGGCGATGGAGGTCCACGTTACAGAGGACCATAGAGCTTAGAGATTCAAAGGATCATTTGAGAATACCAAATCAAGTTGGATGGTTTTTGATGGAGCTATTTTGAAACAGGTTGTTAGTTGCGGTGCAGTCAATAAGGGAAGTTTCCGTGATGGAAGAACGGTTTGTTGCATTATAGCATTCCAATTCCATGTCATTAGACCACTCTAGATTAGGGAGATTAAAATCCCCAAGCATAAGAAATTCGTCCTCATTACCAATCAATGAGGCAAAAGAATCAGTGATATCAGATAGTAGGAGATATGCGGATACACTAGAACTGGGTGGTATGTAACAAGTAAGGATGACAAGGTTAACTTTCTGGGGGCGGATTTGGACGGCTATGAGGTTAAAAGGTTCATGCGGAGGAATAGGGATAGGAGAAACATCAAGTGAGGATCGGACCGCGAAGAGGACTCCACCACCACGCCGATTGGGATCCCCTAGGGAGCGATCTTTACGGAAAACCGTATACTGGTGATCAAGGATCTCAAGGTTAATCCCACTACAGAGCGATGTTCTGGTTAGGGAAACAAGGTCATGAGGAAAGGATAGTGAGGAGAGAAAAGAAGAGTGGGTTTTCGTACGCAGACCTCTCACGGTTTGGTAGTAGATTGAGAGGACTGGCAGTTTTTTGCAAGCGAATCATTGAGCTGTAGGCCGGGGGTAGGCACAGGAGCAGCAGACTGAACAAAACCACCTGGATCAGGAAATCCTGCGGGTTGTTTCAGTGTACTCCCCCTCGGGATGAATTCCTTGATAAATACGTCCTTAGGACAGTTCAGCTTATTTATAATACGATCAAAGCAGATTGGTGGAGCTAATATCTTAAAAGAGGAACATCTTTTCGTGGAGATTTTGAACACTTTGATGTTGTTCAACACAACGTCCACACCAATAACATCGGCGATGTGTCTTAGTATGTCATCAGAGGATGTGGAGGGGATAAGTTCCGTCACAAATATAAGTTTGATTTTAGGAACCGTCAACAATGCACAAGTTGGGTTGGTAGATGATGGCCCCTCAATGTAAGGTGGTGTAGTCCTATTAGCGATTTAGGGGATCGAATGGGAGCTAATCACCTGGGAACACTGCTCGCTCGAGTGATGTCTATGCTGGTGGGAGAAGGCTGATTCCTAGTCCGAGAGTCAGCTTGACTAGCATTCCCCGATAATTGTAGAGGAGGTATATCAACAAGAGAGAATGGAGCACTACAGTCAGAAGGTAAGGGAGGATATGGGACGGGAGAGAAGGTCATAAGTTGAGGAGCCGGAGGCAGGGTTAGTGAGGGCAACTTGCGAATGTTTGCTTCCAGATCAAGGACGCGAGATGAGAAGGTACTGAGCGTGCATTTACGGCAACGTAGGCAGTTAACCCTGCCCACTTTGGGTGGAAATACCCCCCACAAATGAAATGGCACAACAGAAACTTTTCGGAATTTTCTTCTTTGCACGACGCTGCAGCACAGTTAACAGTCATGTTAGAGTAGGTGTACCTGGTTCGACGTACCACAACTGATTGTGAATAGAAGAACAATATTGCTAGGATATAAGGTTAGTCTTATAATTAACAAATTAAAGAAGTTTAAGTAAGTAGAGTAGATTTACAAGTTACAAAAAAAGATGAGAAAAGAAAAAACAGGAAAAAAAAACTTGACTTTAGTTGAAATATATAAGTGGAAGAAAACAAGCCTGGAAGTCCTCAACTAGTTCAGCTGCGTGAAAGAAGTCCAATGGAAATATCCGGAATGACTTGAAGTCCACAAAAGGTACGTAGGTACGCCAAACGCCTGATCGATGATGCGGCACCCAAGAGTTGTTTAACCCAGTATAGTTAAATATAATGTTTAAAGTAATAAATAGTCGGTTGAATAACAAAAGCCTGGCAAGTCCTGGCTGCTGTCAACAATTTCGTGACCCGGTATGTGAGATGAGAGATTTCAGGAGAGAGTCACCTGCAGTAAATTCCCTTGCTCGGTTGTTAGAGAAACAAGCAAAATCGTAACGGATTCCCGTTGTTATACTGCGTTTTCCAAATAGAATTAAAAATTTTGAAGTTCGGTAAAGTTTTTTGTTCACATCAAGAAATTACACTTTCTTAAAAATATAAACAGTGATTTGCTAGTTTTTAGTTTATTTTCATCATTAGTAGTGATTGATTCACGACCAGTTCATCAACTGAGTTTTTAGATTATAGTGAATAATTGTACCGAACAAATGGAACACTATGATGATATTGTTACTAGGTTCCGACGCCGGTACCTCGTCGAAGGAGATTAGTCCATTTTCGCGTTCAGCTTCCATAATTTATTTAATTTTTATCAAACAACTTTCAAAAATTCTTTCCAACTCTAATTCAAACTTTTATAAAAACTAATTCTAACTTCCAAAAACTAAATCAAACTTTCAAAAATCCAAAAATATCGATCCTTCCGCAAACAAAATCAGACTCGTCTTCGACCCCAGGTCATTGTTCGTTTCTTTTACCGCTGGGTCGTCTGACTCCTCCTCCATACGGGATCGAGTCAGATGGACCACAGGGTAACACTGCCTCCTCCTAGGAAGCTCGAAGTTCCGACCGAGCTAGTCAACATTCCGAACAGTCTGTACTCTCCTTATTCTTCGCAGGTGTATGGCGCCAGTCGATCGCGGTGGACAGTTAGTTGTTTCTGTTTCCCCTCGCGCTTAATCCTGTAGACGACCTCGTTGATTCGTTCCAGGATGACGTACGGTCCTTGCCAGTTACACTGGAGTTTGGAGCACTTTCCAACAGCTCTCTTGGGTGCGTATAGCCATACGCGAGTATCAGGTTCCAAGCCCTTGGTGTTGACTTTCAAATCGTACCGGTCCTTTGCGCGTCGAGAGGCATCTTTTAAGGTGAGTCGCGTGTATTCGTGGATTTCGGGTAGTCTTTCCTGCAACGCGTCGGCGTAGGATTCTGTGGAAACCGGTCGGTCTTCTGGTACGCCGCAGTAGAGAGCCGCTGGTAACCGTAGTTCCCTACCAAACAACAACAGCGCTGGGGTACGTTTTGTTGTCTCATGTACCGCACTACGGTAAGCCATCAGAAGAAGGGGCACGTACAGGTCCCAATTCCCTTGCTGTCCACGAACTTCGCTAGGTAATCCAAGATGGTCCGGTTGAATCGTTCCACCATTCCATCTGATTGCGGGTGCAGAGCCGTTGTACGGGTCTTGTCTATGCCGAAGATCTGCATAACCTTCTGGAAAACCAATGCTTCGAAGTTACGTCCCTGATCGGAGTGTAGTTGCATGGGGGCTCCGAAGCGAGTAAATACGTGCTGGACACATGCCTCTGCTACCGTTTCCGCGGTTTGGTCAGGTACCGGTATAGCCTCGGGCCACTTCGTGAAATAGTCCATCATCACGAGGATGTATTGGTTTCCTTTCGCTGTTTTGGGTAGCGGTCCCAGTACGTCTACGGCGATCCTTTCAAACGGCGATCCTTTCAAACGGCGCTCCGACGTTGTAAGTCTGCAATCTAGACCTTTGCCGTGTTCGAGGTCCGTGTCTCGCTTGGCAGGTGGTACAGTTACGGCAGAATTTGTCGACGTCCTTCGCGCAACCAATCCAGTAGTAGTTCTGTTGGACCTTTTTTAGTGTCTTGTCCGGGACTATGGTGAGCTAGTTGGAGTATTGTGTTTACCAGGCTTTTCGGGCCCAGAATCTGGTGGCCATCGTCCGGTACTTGTGTTAAGTGTCGGCACAATTTCCCATCGCACACGAACAGGCTAGACCACATGGTCCAGTATGCCTTAAGGTCTGGTGATTGGTCCCTGATGTCTTCTTTGGAAGGTTTGGCGTTGCTGGCTTTCCATTGATATAGGAGTCCTAGCACCGAATCCGTTTTCTGTGATTCAACCATATCGTCCCTGATTCCTGTGAACCGCACGTGCGCTCCTCCAATCTCATGCATGGTCGACAATCTGAGGTGCATGGGCGACGTGATAGCGCGTCCGCGTTCAGATGTTTAGCGCCTGGTCAGTGGCAGATTTCGAAGTCGAACTCCTGGAGTCGCTGGATCCATCTGGCAACCTGTCCTTCTGGTTCCTTAAAATTCATAAGCCACCGTAGCGACGCGTGATCAGTCCTAAGGAGAAAACGTCTTCCAAGCAAGTACGGGGCGAAGCGTTTGACTGCTTTGATAACCGCCAGGAGCTCTTTCCTCGTTACGCAATAGTTAATTTTGTGCGCGACTGAAAGTTTTGCTTGCATCGGTGTCCAGTACGAATGGTAATTCGAAATCGGGTTGGCAAAGAATCGGAGCTGTAGTCAGCCGATTTTTCAGTTCCAAGAAAGCTGCTTGGCGATCCGACGACCACACGAACTTCGTTCCTGCCTTACTAACTTCATGTAATGGCTTAGCCATTTTCGCGAAATCGGCTATAAATCGTCTGTAATAGCCGCATAAACCAACGAACGATTGAACTTCGGTACCATTGCTTGGGGTGGGCCATTCTGCAGCGGCCGATACTTTGTCTGGGTCCGGATGAACTCCCCCTGGTGTGATAACGTGTCCTAAATACTTCACCGTTTGCCGGCATAACTCGCCCTTTTTCGGCGACAGTTTTAGTCCAGCTTTCTCTAGCCTTCCAAAGATTGTCCCGAGGTTCGTCATTAACTCCGGAAAGGTGGGAGCGTGGACGATCACATCGTCGAGGTACACTAGGCACACCTGATAAGGCACTCCTCTGAGTACTTTCTCCATCAGCCGCTGAAAAGAGGCCGGCGCGTTGCATAATCCGAACGGCATGACGTTGAACTCCCACAGTCCATCTCCGCAACTGAAGGCTGTTTTCTCCTTAGACCTCTCGTCGAGCTCCACTTGCCCGCAACCGGACTGTACGTCAAGGGTGGCAAACCAACGTGATCCTACCAAAGCCTCGAGGATCAACTCCATTGGTAAAGGGTACGAATCTTTACGGGTGATCTCGTTCAACCGCCGATAGTCTACACAGAAATGAGTGCTGCCATCCTTTTTCTTAACAAGGACTACTCGGGAGCACCAGGGACTATTCGATGGTCTTATAACTTTGTGATGGTACATCTCTTCTATGAGGGTTCGGGCTTCTTCTCTCCGGGCATACGACAGACGGCAAAATGGTTGTTTTATGGGTTGTGATGTATCAGTCTCTATTACGTGCTTGCTAACTGACGTCCTCCCTAGGTCGTCATGTTGTACCAAGGTTTGAAGATCCGCTTTCTGTATCGGCTATAATTCCTTGCAACTCCTTGCGATCATCTCTTCCATGCGCGTTACTTCAGGAGCCCCCTCGACGGTATTCGCGGATGCTAGGTGGCACACTTGTTTTCCACTCTCTCGGACGAACTCGATTTCCACATCCCGAATTTTTAACACGCCCTTGCTGAAATCGATGCTGCAATGGTGTTGCTGCAAAAAGTCGACCCCAAGGATGCAGGAGTGATCTATTGTCGCGACATATACCTGATGGTTTATTTGGAGAGGCGGAATAGTGAGTTGAAGTTCGCTTCTCCCCTCCACAGGTATTGTTTCCCCAGTAACGCTGCGAATGTGTGCGAAGCTCGGATGCATGTGGGATCTCCCGTTTGTCGCTAGTAGAACACGCGGATGGATGATGGAATGGGTAGCTCCGGTGTCCAGCAGCATCAGGCAGTCTGTCCTATTAATTTGTCCCAGTACCGAAATGTCGTTGTTCGTTGACTTTGAGATGCGGATACTATTTGAGATGCGGCTTTATTGAGTCCGTTACCTTCAGCCCCTCCGAGGTAACGGTTGGCAGTTTGTTTGACTACTAGGTGAAGGCTCGGGAGTAATGACATCTTGGCCAATGACTGGTGAAGGCCCGGGGTAAATGACATCGTGGCTGGCGGTAACAGTTCCCATTGGCTCGTGTTGAAGCAGGGGACGGGTAGTATGGCCACTCGTTCCCTCGACTGGTTTCTTCCGGTCTGTTTGGCCCTGGGTGTCGGCAATGGATCTTTGTGGTTGGACGTGGGCCCAGTGGGTTGTGCCGACTTGGGCTGGTAGCGTCTTAGTAGGGCGTGTGGGATACCCAATACTTCTTCTCCTTTAGGTCCCGTCACCTCGATAGCTCGTGGTCTATGTCCATCATCGTCGACGAAGAACTCCACTACCTCCCCCTGCCGCAGAGATGCGAATCGTTGTTCCTTGTTCCATTCCTTAATGTCCCTCCTTAGCACCCGAATTTCCTTCCCATTATCACCTCTTGTTATCATACCACGTCTTTTTCTTTCGGAGTACCATTTTACCGTGCCGGTGAACTTTGAAGTCCTTTTGTTTTTGGACGCTAACTTCGACTTCTTTAAGCTAGCCCTTTTCCGTTTCCCGAACTCTTTGCGTTCTTTTGACTTTCAGCAGCCGTACTGTCAGCACTCAATTGTGGTCGCCAATCTAACCTGGGATCAGGGGCAGGAGATTGACGAAATATCCTCGGATCAGAGGCAGGTTCCGTAACATTGGTTGGTGGTAAATGCGTTGACTCCACCTGAGGCCGAGCGATGACTGTGGTTGGTCTTGCAGTTACCGGACGCATTACCCTGGTCGCGTATCGTGCTTCTCTTCTGTTTTCCTGTAAGTCCTCTGCTACTCTACAGGCGTCAGCCAAAGTTTGCGGATTACGGTGCCTGACGGCGACTTGAACATCTAGCTCGCTGATGCCACTGACGAACCGCTTACGAGCCACTTCCTCCACGACGTGTGATGGCCAGTGAGGATAGGCCGCTCTCGACAGTCTCACTATTTCCATTGCGAATTGTCTCAGAGATTCCCCACTTCGTTGCGGGCTTCTGATGAGCAAGTTCTCGTAGGTGGACACATTGACCCTGTTCACAAATGCCTTACGTTACTGTACTTGATGACTAAATAATTACTTACCACAGTGTACTTCTCACCTGCAAATGACATTTTCCCGACTCGTCAGCAAATTCCGTTCGCAACCAAACTTACCTTCGACTGCGGGATCATCTTTCCAGACGGTCTTATCTTTAAGTTATGCACATGTTTCTAATATTTGTTAGTCTTACTTGTAACAATTTATCCTTCGTCAGCACCTTTTTGGTATAAATTCGCGTAATTTGGAACAAATAAATCAGTTGTTAATTAGAACCAAAGCCTTTCACTCCTTCCTCATAATCCATCGTGTATCGGTCTAAGACCTTTGCACACTTCAACACAAGTCTTGGTGTAACACCTTGATTTGCTTTGTCAAACCTTCCCCCTTTTGAAAAGGAGTCAAAAAGTGTTAGTTAGAGGTATAACACCTTAACTGATTGCATTAAGGCACAGGCAAAAGAGTCTGCGCTCAACATTTGGTGACCCCGGCGTGATTTACGTCACGCGAACTCCAAACCATTCAAGTTTACGCGAATTTTAAACCGTTCACCGTCGCGACAAATCGTCAAACCGCGAATACCGTCAAGATTATTTCATCCCGAGCATCCTGAAGAAGAAGCAGCTGAAGTTTCCATCCTATCGGCGTCCCTCCCAACATTCTGAGACAGCATTACCTCATTTGTGGCAGTCAACTTACTCAAGCCGCTGTTTGTTCTCGTCGTTCCACTTCATTAAACTTCAAGAATATCCTCTTTGGAAGAACTCGCAAAACAACAGAACGAGACAGGAGGAGAAATCGAGAGGCATATAAGGAACTACAAAAAGGATTCTCCAACACGCAAAAACGACGAATACCTCGTCAACAATTCCAAGGCCATAAAGGAACTCTGGGAGACGTTCCAATCTGTGGACTACGGTATTCGGGCTAAATATGACCTCGAAACCAGTCATCCATATTTCCAGAAACAATACTTTGCCAACATAGAGGAGCTGTACAAGTGGTTTATCGAGGACGTCAAACTACGCTTAAGCAGTCAATCAAGCAGTCAATCAAGCACTCAATCCACGGAGAATGCATCAAGCAGTCACAAGCCTGAAGATGCCAAGCCATCTAATGCCGAAAGTTCTCCACTTCAGGTCATGCTACGGAGATTGATCGCTGCAATCATTTCATTAAGGCGCGCCTTGGACTCAGTCCAAAACCTTCCCCCTCAACAAAACGCTGTCGTGTGCGACGTAAAGTGCCGTTCCATTGAACGCCTGTGGGCAAACCTGGAGACCCTGCATGATGCCATCTGGGGAATGACAGACGACCCCATTGCTGCTGGATTTGATCAAGAAGCGTATCTTTTGCTGTCCGACGAAGTAGAGTCTACAATCATAGACTTACAACAACATTCTACACCATCCACACATCCAGTCACAAGTGCTGTTTTGCCCAAGGTTAAGCTTCCAACCATCACATTGCCAAAATTTGAAGGCAATTATCTTTGCTGGAAGCAGTTCCACGACCTGTTCTTGCAAGTGGTACACGAACAAAATCTGGGCAATGCGCAGAAAATGTGGTACCTGAAGACGAGTTTAACTGGTGAAGCAGAGCGATGTTTTAGCCACCTAACGATCTCCGACGCGAACTATCTGTCTGCTTGGAACCTTCTCAAGGACAGATATGACAATGACAGATTGTTGGTAGCAGCCCTCATTAACAAATTATTGAACCAATCTGTCATTCACACCGAATCAGCCACAGCCATCAAGTCACTCCATGACACAACTCGAGAGTGCCTGCTCAGTTTAACGAATCTCAAAATTGACATCAAAAACTGGGATCTTCTGTTGCTCCACATCCTCATCAAAAAACTAGACGGAGTTTCACACACGCTTTACGAGTAAGGCCTGGAACATCCTAGGAAATTGCAATCTATGGAGCACTTCCTCGCGTTCCTGGAAAGGCGATTCTAGCCACTAGAATCCCTTCCTAACAAAAACTCAAGAAACGCGCTAACGACATTAATTTCGGCAAAGGACGACCCCCAAGGGCATTAGCTGTCGTATCCTCAAGGACGCCGTGCTTCGTGTGTAAAGGAGATCATCCAATCTTTTCCTGTCCCAGTTTCCTCAATCACAGCCCTGACAAGCGCCTTAAACTCATACAACGCGCTGGTCGCTGCGTTAATTGCCTCAAGAAAGGATATCGCTCCAATCAATGTCCCTCTGGTAATTGTCACAAGTGCTCCAAGAAACACAATACATTGCTTCGTTTGGAAGACAACAGCCCAAGATCTCAAGCTTCGGGCAACCAGTCACTTCACGCAGTCGACAACCAACAAATACAAGTACACCCAGATTCAAGCACTAAGGAAGCTGCGTTGCTCAGTTCCAGCACTCCCTCAACTGTCCGCGCTTATACTCTGTTAAGTACGGTCCTCATCAAGGTCACGGATAGCTGGGCAAACCAAATTCAGGCAAGAGCCTTGTTAGACTCCGGTTCCCATCTTAACTTCATTTCAGAAAGACTTTTAAAAAGATTGGGCCTCAAAGAAACGCGACATTCAGTTACCATTGGTGGGATCGGTTCGATAGCACAGAACACACGCTCAAGAGCCAACATCGAAATACATTCCAACATAACTGACTTCAGCGCAAGTATAGACGTTCATGTCTTACCAAGGATAATAGCGCCGCAACCCTCGCAACATATCGAGAAGACGTCCTGGCCTATTCCTGACAACATAAGGTTGGCTGATCCACAATTTCATCTTCCTGGTCCCATTGACATTCTCATCGGAGCCGAGCTGTTCTATTCAGTTCTCTCTGTTGGCCCAAATAAAATTGGGAGAGCAACTTCCTATACTCCAGAACACGGTTTTCGGTTGGACCGTGTCAGGCCGAATCGCCACGCCCAGCTCAGTAACTAACCTCGCACGCTGCGGAATATACAGTGAAGATGAAACTTTGGACTCCCACATCCAAAAAATCTGGCAGCTTGAGGAAACTGAACATGGCTCAAATAATTATACCGCTGCTGAATACAAATGTGAGGAATTCTTCATCCAGACTACCAAAAGGGACAACCACGGCCGGTTCGTCGTCAGACTCCCGTTCCGATGCGATCCACATGGATTGGGTGAGTCCAGTGACACGGCACTTCGACGCTTCCACTGCTTGGAAAGGAGACTAGCTAAGGATCAAACCGTAAGGCAGCAGTACAACGCGTTCATGAGGGAATACATAGAGTTGGGTCATATTAAGGAAGTCTGCTTCACTATGGTAGAAGATCCCTACTATTTCCTTCCACATCATTGCGTCCTCAGCCCTGAAAGCACAACGACTAAATTACGAGTGGTCTTCGATGGATCAGCGAAAACAACCGGCAATCTGTCACTGAATAATGTCTTGGCAGTCGGGCCAGCCATTCAGGGCGACGTCTTCACAATATTACTACGCTTCTGCCTTCCTCGATACGTCTTCACCGCGGACATCGAAAAAATGTACCGGCAAATCCAAGTTGACCTAGCTGACCAAAAATACCAGTTGATATGGTGGAGGGACGATGTTAATAAGCCGTTAAAGCGCTATCAGCTTTGTACTGTCAAGTATGGTACTGCTCCTGCTTCTTATCTCGCCACGCGCACCTTACATATGGTGGCCGACAATGTGAAGGACCATTGCCCCCTTGCCGCTCAATCGCTCAAAAACGACGTTTATGTGGATGACGTTTTGTCTGGGTCGGACCACTTACACACCTGCTTGCTAAAGCAAACCGAATTGTTGTCATCTCTGAAAACCGCGGGCATAAAGCTTCGTAAGTGGTGCGCAAACCATCCTCACCTACTCAAAGAAATACCAGCTGAGGATCAAGCAATTGAACTAGACTTCAGTAACCATTCCGACGACAGCGTCAAAACGATGGGGTTAACCTGGCAACCCAAATCTGATTCTTTCGCCATTCGAAGCACCTTAATCCCTGCGCAAAGCACCTTAATCCCTTAAACCGCGTCTTCTGACATCGCACACATCTTTGACCCATTGGGCATATTGGCTCCAGTGGTCATAATGGCGAAGCTATTTTTGGAGAAACTGTGGGAGTTAAAACTCGATTGGGACGCTTCACTTCCACAAGAACTACATACCAAATGGATCAGCTTTAGAGATGGCTTGAGCGCATTAATCCACATAACGTTCCCCAGACATGTATTGGCTCACAAAACAAGCTCCCAAATACAACTACACATTTTCGATGATGCCTCAGAAAAGGCATATGGTGCTGCCGCGTACATCAGGTCCATAGGGCGAGACAACGTTGTCATTGTACGATTACTATGTGCCAAGTCTAAGGTTGCACCAATCAAGCAAATAACACTACCTCGCCTCGAGTTATGCGCCGCCAAATTGGCCACACAGCTCAAACAGCGCATTAAAAAGGATCTGCAGTTGAACACCAATCAAATCTTCCTTTGGACCGATTCATCAATAGTTCTCGGTTGGATTAAGGCTGAGTCATCGAACTTCCACGCCTTCGTCGCCAACCGCATTTCGGCCATACAGAGGGCCAGCATCCCCGAGCAATGGCGACACGTACCATCATTGGATAATCCAGCCGACCTATTATCAAGAGGTGTTCCTCCTGGAAAATTAGTCAACAACACTTAATGGTTTTTCGGTCCACTTTTCCTTCACGGTAGAGAAGACGCATGGCCTAATCTTAATCCAAACCCAGACGAATGCACTATGGAGCAACGGACTAAGATTCAATCCACATGTCTCGGATTCACAAGGGACGACGACTTCCTACTCAACATTAATCATCAAAATTCCTTCAGACGCCTTCAGCGCATAATCGCCTATATTCTACGCTTCACCAAGGCCACAAAACGGTGCTCCAGAGAGAACAATTCACCCGTTCCATCAGTGATAGAGCTGGACGACGCACAAACTCTGATAATCAAATATGTCCAGCAACAAGGATTCACGGACGATCTCCAGCATATAATCAAACATGGCGAAGTTTCAAAGGGTAACTCAATCAGCTCCTTGACCCCTCTTTTGGACCAAGATGGAATCCTTCGGGTAGGCGGACGCCTCGAGTCATCAAATCTCGAGTATCGAGCCAAGCATCCTGCTCTGCTTCCGAATTGTCATCCAATCACCAAGATGTTATTCAATGCGCTACACACAGAAAATATGCATGCGGGTCCTCAGGCTCTACTCGCCATCGCACGACAACAGTTCTGGCAACTCGGCGGCAAGAACTTAGCCCGCGCCGTCGTACAACACTGCGTCCGTTGTGCCAAGGCCAAGCCCAAACTGTTGACACAACTAATGGGGAATTTGCCACCTGACCGCGTTCAACCTGCACGACCATTCAGCAATTCCGGAGTCGACTTTTGCGGCCCGATATACGTTCATTTCAAGATCCGGGGTAAACAGCCACAAAAGGCCTACATCGCTGTTTTTTGTTGCTTCGCTACGAAGGCCGTTCATTTGGAATTGGTGAGCGATTTATCAACGGATGGCTTTCATGGTGCCTTATCACGGCGAGGACATTGCCGGAAAATTTATTGCGACAACGCCACCAACTTTGTCGGTGCTCGAAATCAATTACAAGAGCTCAATGATGTCTTCAGCAAGAATGCTTCCAAGGAGAAACTACTCAAGGAATGCAGTTCTCGAGGTATTGACTTTCACTTTATCCCTCCTCGAGCTCCTCATTTCGGTGGGCTGTGGGAAGCCGCCGTCAAATATGCAAAGAATCTAATGCAGCATAGTCTTGCCTCCGCTTCATTGACGTATGAAGAAATGGAGACAGTCATCGTGGGAGTAGAAGCTATTTTGAATTCCCGCCCCATTACGCCAATGTCTGATGACGCCAACGATCTCGCAGCCGTCACGCCAGCACACTTCTTGATTGGTGAGCCACTAACAGCGCCCTCAGGCTCACTCAAACAAGGTCAGTTTACTAACTCGGTGGAAGCTTGTCACGTACGTCAAGAACGAGTTCTGGAAACGATGGTCGACTGAATATTTGAATCAACTCCAACATCGAGTCAAATGGAAACATACGGCCCAAAACGTCTCACCCGGCACAATGGTCATCATGAAGGAAGACAACCTTCCACCTTTGAAGTGGCCATTGGGGCGCGTAACCAACGTCGTTAAGGGAGAGGACGGACTCGTTCGAGTTGTCGACGTAAAAACAGCAAATAACATCTTGCGCCGACCAATACCGATTGGCACCACTCCCCATCGAAAATGAAGACGTGAACGACATAGAACCAACCGAGTAATCAAAAAAGAGAACGATGCCTCAACCATCAGTGCCCCACGCCAGTTAAACACGCTCGCTCCGCTCTTTTCACCGTGTTACTAGTATGTCTCTTCCTGTCCCCGGTCACGGCATCTCGGGCAACTATAACTCCGTTCACTACAAACCCAGGCGTCTATTTCGAAAACTAAGGCAGAGCAAGCATTGTTACCAGTGATTGGAATGTTATAACATATTATGACATGCAATCATTTTGGAGGGAGTTCGAACTTCTACAAACGTTTAGTGCATCTTTATGTAACTTATCATCTACCATGCCCAATCCGGAATCTCATCACAAAATAGCCAAGCAAATTAACCGTGTAGTGGATGAGCTTAGCCAGAACAATCAACTTTTAAGAAGTCCTCCATCAGGTCGAGCAAGACGAGGACTGCTCAACATCGTTGGCAACGCAGCAAACTTTATGTTTGGTGTCCTCGATTCTAAATACGCTGAAGAAATGTCCATAACCATTGACTCTATAAAGAACAACGAAGGACATTTAGCAAATCTGTTGCGTAACCAAACCTCCATTCTAGACGCTACGGTCAATATAATGAAAAAGGATCACCAGGCTATTGACATGGAGCTTCAGAGAGTTGAGTCTGATTTAAATGATTTATCCACACTGATAAACGCAATACACAACGACGCACAACAAGAAGCTCGATCTCAGTCCTTCATCCTATTGTCGTTACAAGCTACATAGCTCGCTACCAACTTCCAAAGGACTCAAGGCCGGATTTTGGACGCCTTAGTCAATATGCATCGAGGAAGAGTCAGCAGACATCTTTTATCGCCAGAGCAGCTAAGAACCGTTCTACACACCATTCGGGCTAATCTTTCTTCAAGTTTAAGACTACCACTCAATTAGGATGATATACTCCATTTTTACAACCTAATTACACTTGAAGGTAGAATGACGGACAAGCATTTCATTTTCAAGCTCAGAGTGCCGTTAATCTCGGTTGAAGACTTCGACCTCTTTCGAGTGGTTCCAGTTCCAGTCAAGATCAACGATAGCTTCGTGGCTATTAGACCATCCTTTCCCTACCTAATGGTTAACTTACATCGGGACCACTACTATCCGCTAACGGAGTCTCAACTGCGCATCTGCAATACGATGAACGGGAGGCATTTATGCAATCAACATTACCCATTGTACAAAACTGGATCATCCATCTCTGCCTGTGAAATCAGCCTCCTGAATCAGTTAACTCCACACCATTGCCAGTTGATGAGAGTAGACGCCCATTCCAGTTGGACTCAACTTCACATACCAAACCAGTGGATCTTCTCCTTGCCAGAAAAAACCACAATCAACATTGTTTGTGGAGATGACATGTCACAGCTGACTCTCCAATGGACGGGTATCTTAACGCTTGATAGAAATTGCGTCATTAAGCAGCCTCTCATCAGAATTCGAGGGCACCAGAGCCACTCCACAGTGAGGCACGCTTCCTACGTTCCGGCCTTCAACATGACATCAGCATTGCACTATCAACCCCACTTCGCACCACACATTCAGGAATTGCAAACAGTCAAGCGCAAGCTTTCCGAAATGGACAGCCAAATCCCGACAAGGTCACTCTAATCATCATCATGCTTGGTCCTACGGAACCCTATGCGTTGTAATCATAATCATCATTGGGGTAATTTTGATGGCATTGAGGATGTATCGCGCATACCGGACATCACTACCGCCCTCTGTCGCAACTTCTGAGGATGTTCCAGACAGCCAAGACGCTGAAGAACCCACCGAGCCCTTCACCGTAAACACTTGTTGAATGATTTTCATTCAACGCCGGGGAGGATGTTCACAAATGCCTTACGTTACTGTACCTGATGACTAAATAATTACTTACCACAGTGTACTTCTCACCTGCAAATGACATTTTCCCGACTCGTCAGCAAATTCCGTTCGCAACCAAACTTACCTTCGACTGCGGGATCATCTTTCCAGACGGTCTTATCTTTAAGTTATGCACATGTTTCTAATATTTGTTAGTCTTACCTGTAACAATTTATCCTTCGTCAGCACCTTTTTGGTATAAATTCGCGTAATTTGGAACAAATAAATCAGTTGTTAATTAGAACCAAAGCCTTTCACTCCTTCCTCATAATCCATCGTGTATCGGTCTAAGACCTTTGCACACTTCAACACAAGTCTTGGTGTAACACCTTGATTTGCTTTGTCAAACCTTCCCCCTTTTGAAAAGGAGTCAAAAAGTGTTAGTGTCTCAACAGACCCTCTCCCCGAAGTGAGTCGACAGCAAATGTCGGACGTTCCAGAGACTGTGATGGATAACACTGTCTTATGAAGACGTCTCCTCGCATTTTGCTGAGAAGCTGGATCCGTTGTTCTTCCTCGGTCCATTGGTTTGCACTTACGACGTCTTGCCAGTGGAGTTCGTAGTCCTCCCAGGAGAACGAACCGTCATATTCCATTAGTGGCACTGGAACTAGTCTTGCCGGCGTCTGGATGTATGTGGATGCGGCTCCGAATTGTTCGGGATTTATGGCAAATGCTGCTGCTCTTGGACTGTTGGCGTGTTGTAAGTCATTGTTTATCCTCTCCTGATTGTTCTGGTTCATTGACGCGACCATTGGGCTAGATGCCGCATGGTGAGGTCTCGATAGGTTGCTAGAGATCGTCCTGGTTGTGTTCTGTAACTTCAGAACATCGACCTCTTCCTTGATAATGGAGAGGTAGTGGTTTTGCTGGTCTATGCTGGTTGAAAAATGATCAATTTGACCCTGCATTCTTTCCAGTTGAGTCAACAGGGCCGACATCTGCTCCTCCAGTCTTGGAAGGCACGGAGTTGCAGTTTCACACCTGACAGCAGTGTTACTAGGTTCCTCGTCGAAGGAGATTAGTCCATTTATAATTTATTATTTAATTTTTATCAAACAACTTTCAAAAATTCTTTCCAACTCTAATTCAAACTTTTATAAAAACTAGTTCTAACTTCCAAAAACTAATTCAAACTTTCAAAAATCCAAAAATGTCGATCCTTCCGCAAACAAAATCAGACTCGTCTTCGACCCCAGGTCATTGTTCGTCTCTTTTACCGCTGGGTCGTCTGACTCCTCCTCCTTACGGGATCGAGTCAGATGGACCACAGGGTAACATATTTGACGTTTGTTTAACTTTTCACACTTTGATGACGTAAAACACAATAGTGATTACGTAAAACAACTTTTATAATTGGTTGTAATATCCTTTAGGATTTTGTAGCACTTTTGATTATACGAGAAACCGTTTAAAGTAACAACAATTTAAAGAGGCTTTCGAGGAAGTTTCAACGATCACGTCTACAACTTGTGGGATCTCGTGAATGACTGACGTTAATGACTGAATGACGGATAATGTAATTGCAAACGAAAAGGGAATGAAGGAGGTAGAAAGAGTTGACATAAAACATAGGATAGATTCTGATCATACACCGTTAGAGGTTAGCTTTCTGGGCAGGATGAAAGTGGGGGAGAGGGGATCTGGGAAGAATTGGCGAATAAAGTGGGATGAGAGAGCAATTAGAGTATATAGAAATGGGTTAGGAAACCTGGAGGGGATAAGTAGTTGGGGAGAATTGGCAGAAAGGATAAAAAGGTCATGGGTGAGAGTGGAGAGGAGAAAGAAAAGACAGGATAATCCGTGGTGGGATAGGGAGTGCCTCATAAGCAGAAGGAATTTACAGGGAAGCCTCAGAAAATTAGTGAGAACGGGGAAGGGGAGGGCGGGGTATCTTGCACAAAAATCTAAGTACAGAAGGTTACTAAAAAGGAAGAAAAAGCGGGACGAAGAAAAAATAATAGAGAGTATTATGAGGGATAGGACCGGGAAAACCTACTGGGAGGAAATAAATAAGAACGGAATAAGGAGAAAAGGGGTAGATGAAAGCATCAAGGAAGCAGAGTGGAGGGCATACTTTGAGAGTCAATTAGGTGGAAGGCAGGAGAGATGGGATAAGGGCTTGGAGTTGAAGGAGCGTGAGAAGGAGGAGGATAACGATCAGGGTGAAATTACGCTAAGGGAGGTCCAAGTAGCAGTAAAAAAGCTTATGAAAGGGAAGGCGCCAGGGCCAGACGAAATACCGAACGGGGCATGGTTATATGGGGGACCGCAATTGGAGAAAGCTTTTACCAGGATCCTGAACAATATTTTTTGGAGAGCGATCTCCCCACAGAATAGAGGACGGGTTTAGTGAAGCCGATATTTAAAAAGGGGAGCAAACGGTTGGCGGAGAATTATAGACCGATTACGATGATGGATTCTGGTTACAAGATATATGCGGAAATACTGAGGGATAGAATAGAAAGGGTGCTAGAAGGAGGGGTAAAGCTGGCAGAGTCGGAAATGGACTTCAGAAAAGGGAGAAGCATAATAGACGCGGTATATTTGCTGAAAGCGTTGATTGATTACAATCTGAAGAGGGGAAGGAGTTCAATGGTGAATGAGACGGGGGTTGTTTTCGTCTACTTTGCGGATCTGAAAGCTGCTTTCGACAATCTCAATAGAAGGGTGGTGTTTGATATGATGCAGAAATTCGGGATAGGAAGGAGTTTGGTGGAGGCGGTAGCTGATATATATAGAGAAACGATCAGTAGGGGTGGTTGTGGTTGAGAAAACGGTGGCCGAGTTTTGGACGGGGAAAGGAGTCAGGCAGGGTTGCCCTCTCAGCCCGCTGCTTTTCAATATTGCGTTTGCGGACCTAGAGGGTAAGATGGGGAGGCAACAAAAGGCAGCCTTGTGCTTGGCAGAAGAAAGGTTTGGTCTGTCACTTACGCGGATGATGCGGCTTTGGTGTCAGCTACTATGGAAGGGCTTCAGGGTTTAGTAAACGGCTTCGGCAGGTATGTTGAAGAGAAAGGGCCGTGCACAAACAAAGAAAAGTCGAAGGTGATGAGGTTTAGGAGGAAGAAGGGTAGATAGAGAGAAATGAGGATCCAATAAAAGTGGGAAGTTATTTAAGCAGGTAGAAAAGGTTGGAAGAGATAAGGGTGTCGAGATACGCGGATGTGATAGAGACTCTGGTATTGGAGGAGGAGAATCATAAATAATTAGGAGGGGCCAGGAATAGAAGGAAAGGAGAGATGGCTACAATAGCAGTGTTCCGTTTAGGAAATGAGTCAAGAGCATGCAAGTATTGGTTACAGGAGGAGGAGCGAAAGTGTAGGGTGTGCCGCAGAGAAAGTGTTTTATCCCTCTTTGATCGATTGGGGAAGGAGCAGGGAGTGCTTGCCCGGAGGGAGAAGATCACCTGCGCCTTGCTGTATATAAAGAAGGAAAATAAAAGGAAAAAAGCTGGGGTGTGGCTGTGTCATGGACACGGCCGTGTGTTGTACGTGAATACGTTTATGTAACGGGTAATATTTCTATTTATACTTTTTCTATTTCTTAATGTTTGGTGAGTACATGTGTCCTTTTTTCTATAATTTATGGTAGATACAGGCATATAAGTTAAAACATCATTTATTCAAGTTTAATATAAAAAACAAATTTTAAAATTTTAACTAATTTTATTTCTTGTCTGCACTCTTAAACGGTTTCACAAAAACTGAACACTAAACTCTAATTTACAATTCTATTTATTTAAACCTACCACAGTAGGTAATAGTAATGATTTGGGAATTAGTGTAGTCGAGTATCTGCACTTCGCCGAAAACGGCACCCAAGGTAAACCTGAAAAAGGGGTTTCAATTTCTTATATTACTTTTATGAACAACTCTCCCAGATTCCGTAATGACTATGGTGTTTTTATTTTCTCTTACAATTTCGAGCTTCTACCTAACGGTTAACTTAGAGCCTAGCCTTTTATTATGTTTGACATATATTGTTTGTCCTGGTTCATACGTTTTGATAGGCTTTCGATTTTTGTTGTGGGTTTTCATATCTTTATTTTGTTTTTCTTTTAATTTGTTAAAATTATTCTGTCGAATTGATTCTAACTGCTCGGGTTTTGCATTAGGGACTCTACCAAAATACAGTTCGACGGATTTCTTCCCAATGGTGGAGTGTATGGAGTGATTATATTTATTTACTGCCCTGTCTAAGAGATCTTCGAATGTCCTTTCAACTTCTTCTGCTTTTAGGCATCTCATGATTTCAGACAAGGTAGAGTGAAATTTTTCTACCTGACCATTTACCGCACTTTTATAAGGTGGTGTCTTATAAATTTTTATTTTTAAGTTGTCTTCCAACATTGACGTTATTGAAAGTGAGTTTAGGGATTTTTCGTTGTCAATTACGACAATCTCAGGGATGCTAAAGAAAGAAAGTATTTCTCTGAGTTTTTCCTTTATGTGCTCTGTTGCTTTAGATTGTGTTATAGTGCATTTAGCAAGTTTTGTGAACTTATCGATTGCTGTAAGAGCGAGTTTACCAGCAGCTGAATAGATATCGATATGAAGGATGTGGCCGGGATAAGTGGGGATAGGAGTTGAACACATTTGCTGTGTGTGGAGATGCCTGTCATATTTATTTTCTTTGCAGACATTACAACGTTTGACAATAAACTGGATCTTTTTTGTCATTTTGGGGAAGTAGTACTTTTCCAAGATTTGTTCGCGATTCTCTTGTGCGTTACGATGTGCTCGTTCATCAATAGCTAAGATTTTTTCATCCTGTTCGCGCTCGTTTGTAATATCTTGTACTTGTTTCTGGGTAAATCTTACCTTATAGTTTCTAAAATGGATCGGGTAGATTTCTTGAATTTTACTCATTATGTTTTAAGTCCATTTAGAGTAAGAGGACTGAGATATCTCTTGAAAATTTCTATTCATTCCTCTTGGGAGTAGTCGGGTTTGATATGGATATGTCGCCTATAATTAGGAAAGGGTTTCATTAGTTGGTAGCTATTCTCATCACCAAGCTTGAGAATCAGCTGATTGCGAAAAACATTTATGGGTACCGTGACGGTAGGGATGAGGTCATGTGAAGAGCTGTCGTCACTGTGCTGAAAGGTTTTTCATTCAAAATTTGGTTTCTAGTAAAGCGTGGCTGAACATAATTTGTGTTTGACCCTGTGTCAATCAAAAATTTGAAAATTTTTCCGCTCTTCGCTTTATATTCAAAATAAGGAAGCGAAGAGCTCTCTAATCTAAAAAATGGACGTCATCTATGGGTTCTTCATGATCCTTATAACAGGAATCGTTATGAGCTTCCGCATAGACTTCAGGTTCCACATTGTGTTGACTACTAGTGTATTCTACAAAAGTCTGACCAAAGATTCTTTCTGATTTTCTAGTCATTCCTGATATTGTAGTTCTTCGTGGTCTTCTCCGTTTGGCGTGACGTGGTTAATCCTCCACAGCTTCGCTGGTTGGTGAACTTGATTTGATCCAGTCCTTTTATACGATGGTTATTGATATGAAGGTCTATTCATGTAATTGACCGGTCTTGACCTAGTTGAAGTATCTACATCCATTGGTTCTGGTTTTGGAAAATTGTTTTGGAACGACTGAGGACGTTGCTGGAAGAAGGGTCTCGGATTGTTTTGGTAGTGGAAAGGTGTTTGTGAGTCGCGTGGGTGCAGTAAATGAGGACAGAAATCTCTTAGTGGTGCGTGATCCTACCGCATAGGAGGAGTGTTTCTCCTAGGAGGGATCGGTGGGCGTGAGGATGCTTGAGACCTCTGATAAATGTGTCTAAAGCTTTTTCGCGATACGCACGAATCATCGCGTTCATTACTTCATAGCCGATTTCCATCAATGAAAGTTTGTTAAGGATCAGAGATAAATGATAATACACCTGTTTGTAAAATTCTGCGATTGTTTGATTTCTTTGGATGAGAGTGGTCATCTGGTACTCCAGAGTACCCAAATCTCTCTTGTCCGCATAATGCAGGTGAGGCAACGAGAAAGTTTTTCCCAATTTAAGGGAGTATTATAGGATTCCAGAGCTGTATCTGCATGCCCTCTAATTTTATATCTAATAACACTCAATATACCATAATACTTTGGGGTACCTTTAATGGGTTCGTAGATTTTTAAAATTCTATCAACGCTCTTTTTCCAGGAACCAAATTATCCTGGCTGTCCCGAAAAATCTCTTAAACTTTTCCATTTCGTCAATGTATCGTGCATGTTGTTCGTCTATTGTTTGATCAGTGTCTGTATGGTCTAGTTGGTTTGTTTGGTTAAGGATTCGGTTGTTTTCGCTTCGGACTATTTCTTATATTATTTGTTTTAAGCCACTAAGATTGAAGAAATTAGAGGAGCTGGATTGACCCAGCGTTGATGGCTTCAGAATGGGATCGTTAGTCATTTTTTGCGATTTATTTTAATACAGAATCGAACCAAGTTAAGAATATCGAAATCAACGAAAAAGTTTGGACGGTAGCAAAAAATTTGGATTTAACAAAAAATTCACAGTTTCAATAAAAATTATTGGTTCAATTTAACTTTTCACTTTAAATTCTTTTTCAATTTAAGCTTCTTAATCTAAGAATATTCTTTATGTCGATTTTAATTCATTGATTTTCTGAAGTCGTTATTAATTATTTTAATTCATCACTGATTTTTCTAACTCGTGATTAATTCTTTCAATTTTTATTTTTATTAAGAGAATGAGAAAGGAAAAAAATTTACAGTAGAAGCAGACGGATGGTTGCCATCTGAAAACGTATTTAGATGTGCAGAGTTTCTGGTCCCCTTGGTGATTCTTCCTTGACGCGACTTAGGCGGCTGTTAACAACTACTTGTAGAAATCCAGTGGTCCTGCGATATTCCTCTAGATGCTAACTCCGTTTTTTCCTGTTTTACTATGGTGACTCCGGGGCCTCGTTTCCTCAGTACACAGCGTAAAGTTCTCCTCACAAAGAAATCGTAAACACACTTATTTGTAATTGTTCGTTTTTTACTCTCGAAATATCACTTCTGCATTTACTAATTTCAAAGAGTCCCTGCTCGGGCGCCAGTTAAAAAATCATTTGTTCAAGTTTAATAAAAAAAAACAAATTTTAAAATTTTAAATTATTTTATTTCATGTCTGCACGCTAAAACGGTTTCACAAAAACTGAACACTAAACTCTAACTTAAAATTCTATTTATTTGAACGTACCACGCGCGTTTCCATAAAACTGCAAAAATGCAATTCCCGTGGGAATTGCTGTTTGCATCCAACACGCGCCGACTTTCCGATGCAATTTTGCAGTAAACACCGGAAGACGATTACACGCGCCGTCTGATTGGTACTGGCATGTTGTTGTTGCCATATTGGGTCTTTGTTTGAATTGGAAAATGGTGGAACGGATTTTGGGGGGCATGCTTTTATTATTTTCATCAACTGTAGAGGATGCGTTGTTAACTTATATATTTAACAGACTTCACAGAATTACAATACGCGACGTTAACATGAGCCTTGAACAATCTTGACAGTACGGCACTATCAAATCGAATATCCACTTATATTTCACCTACTCGAGTACGTTAACGTATTGTTGTAGTGAAACCACCGTCAGATAGACTGCTTTGTCTATATTTTGGATAATTATCATCCCCTATTTGAGTTTCAAATAAATTTTGAATTTGGAATTTCTGCTCCAATTATTGTATGAATCTGTTCTGGTTTACTTTTTTCTTTCAGCCATAATAATAGATGGATATGGGGAAGACTACGTTTTTACCACTCAACAGTATACATATGAGCTAATGTGTCTCCAAATATAAGTTTTTTAGTAATTAAGGGCGTGTGCGTAACGATCTAAATGGAGCTGAATTGGCTAAATCTAAATCTAGATACTTCTTCATTTATTGATTTTCCGAGCATGCTAAACTAATTCGAAGGAGTCACAATTTTGTTGTTGTTCTCTTGACTAGTTAGATTGGCATCTTTTGAATTTGTAAATAAGAGAAATTGAAGTTAAAGTTTTTTAAAAAATATTCAATTAATAATAATATAAATAATTTCATACATAGGAATTTAATTTTGATATTAACTTTAAAAATATAAAAATTTCTTAAAACGAATTTCTACAACATCAAATTCCAGATGTCAAAATTTAGCCAAGCAAACCAATTCGCACAGATTGTCTAATTCATTGGAATTTCATTGGAACGATTCCAATGAAATTCCAATGAATTACATTTAGATTAAGAATTTGCATGGTTTCGCACACACACTAAATCAATTATTTTTTCACCTTTATCCCAATACCCTTAATTTCGATTGATTATTTCGTATTAATTTTATTGTACAGTTACGTATACGCAAAATGAAGACACACGCGAATACGCACAAAAGGGAAATTTCCGTTTCTCATGAAATTTCCAATCCAAATTTTCCCACAATAAAACTCCAAATCTGAATTCCCAGAAAACTATGTTCCCAGGTGCACATCTTCCCATACCAAGTTTCCTGGAATCCTCAATGGTCTCTAGACCAAACAAATGCAAGCAACTGCACTTCCTAAGAAATGCAAATTTCCTTGGAAGACGCCATTTCAAGGCCAATCCCAATATTTCAAGAGTGAAGTTTACCTTCGCCAAATTTCCACAGAAAACCACTTCCCCAGATTCCCACATCCATAGATCACCTGAACTCACCTGACCCAATTGATCTCTCAAATCTCAATTATTCCCCATCCATCAATCGCCCTCCTCTTCCGAGACAAAACCTTTTATAAATGAATATCGAAATCAGAGCAGTTAGTCTTTTTACTCGGTTCAATCAGCCATTTTGGTTATTACTGCAAGGTGCGGTCCAAGTCCAGTCGAGTTTGTTCGAAGTAAAATTCCGTTTTTATCTATGTTCAGTTTAACTTCAAGTATTGAGTCCAGTTGTTGAGTCAATAAAAAAAGAAAAAGGATTATTTTCAATTTACATGATTTAGGCTTTTATTTGAAAGAAAATTGTTAAATAAAATAAATAAAACTGTTTTATTTGAATAAAGGATTAATGTAACTAAGTTGAACCTCTGTGTTTAATTAAAACATCATAAACGACGTTGGGACGAATTTAATTTGGATTTCTAGATGATTGTTGTTGCTGCATGATTATTGGCATCGATTATTATTCAAAGTGATTTTTTTTCCAACTTTCCAAACTCAGTGAATATTTAACAATAAACAATTAACTTGAGTTAATTGTGAGTTAATGTGGATAGGACTAAGATGCCTTTAAATCTTACTCGTTGTCCAAATACATAAATGTACATATAATGATATTTCACAGCAGTGTCTTGAGATTTATTTGAGGCATTTCTGGGCCTTGTTGTTCACGGCGACGACACATCTGAAGAGATAAAAACAACTCATGAGCGAAAAAGTACATCAAATACATAAGAACAATTCTTGTCCATTGGAGCCACTACCCATCAGCTGGCGCCTACTAGCCATTACATCGCCCTGAAGAGAAAAGACACGCGGCAGGAGCGAACAGTACAGGTCACTATAAAATTATCAACATTGAGCGTGCAATGGTATCAAGGGAAATGGACGCACAAGATATCCGCTTCAATGCTTAAATCTCCACGCACTGAGGGGAAAGACGCACAACAGTACGGAGATCCACTTGTACCCTTAACTATCGGGAGTGCTACAACGGACTATAATCCCAAATCATTCACAAGTTGAATCTAACGAGGGCTCACCCAACCATCTTCCATTCTCCAACACAAAACTAGTCACTACTTGATATACTTAAAATGCTCTGTGAGAAAACTCACCAGTACCCCCGGTGTTACTCCATTTTATTCGAAACCCTGTGTAAAATATAATTTAAAAATTTATTGAAACAACATCACATAATATTTGAATTTAAAATTGAAGGCCAATGAAGGTACTCTTGCGCCTGTTGGACCAATATCTTTGTCACCTGAAAATAAAACACCCATGTTCTTCTTTGGCACAAGGTTATTTTAAAGAAATAGAACAATTAACGTCGTCACTGTATCACTCATGAACATAACAATAACAATTCTGGCACCGGACCACTGGGAGACCACACAGATAACTCCTTCACTTATCAACTCTCCTTCCCTATCAACTCTCTTTCACTATCAACTACTCTGTCGCTCATGCGACAGGAAATCTGTGCTCACCCAGCATCCAAGTGCCACAACAACTATCTCTTCCAAACTCCAAACTCTCACGCATCAGGTTCATCATCATTCATCTTTATTCAATTTGAGAAAAACAATGGTTCAGTGATAACTCACCTGTCAGCACTATTACTTAGAACAGTTTTCTTCACTTCAGGAAGGAATTCAATAATATATGTAATATCACCAAACAATGTCTAAGACTTTCAGCCACCAACAATGAAAACATATCTTACCGATGGTTTCTCCCTTAAAGAAAACTTAGCAAGGGTCATGTGATCCCTTACTGACTCACATGTAAAGTGATTCCTGCTGACTTGATCCAGAATATTTTCCAAAGTAAAACTTACAGTGAAAACAAAGTAAAAACATTCTTCTACTTACACCTGCAAAACTGAAAACTAACACACTACACACCCGGAGCGAACGCGAAACACACAAAAACTGACAATCAGGACATAAATTCACCCACTCAATACTCATCGCCTTTTCTCAGCTATCGCTTCCCATATCACACAATATCTTTCTTGGTTTTAAAATTTACTTACCCTTTACAGAGGGATAATCGTTCTGATTCAATTTTGGCATACATATCAACTAAAAATTGACTAAACTTGCTATTAATTAATTGTTCTATTAATTTATTTTATTTTATTTGTTTTTTTATTGACGTTTAATAAGGTTAACTATGGTGAAAAAATCAATGACTGCCACCGTAAGCGTTTCTATAGTAACCTTAAAAATATAAAAAGGAAATTCAAAAAAAATGGTAAACGGTCAATGGAGAATAAGTAGTCTAAAACCATCTACGGAAAATTCCGTATCGAATAGTCAAAGATGCATCCTGATATAATTAATAGTTTTGACGCGATTGAGCATCAAAGTAGAGATGTAGCAAACGAGTAGTATTCGTTACCGAGTACCGAATACTCACTATGATTCCGAGTATCCAATGAGTACTTGCGAATACTACTCTGTCTCTTACAAGAAAGAGAGATCAGTGACGGTACGTATTCGAGTGAGCGATTTGCTATCAGTGTGCCTTGATAGCAAATCGCTCTCTCAAACACGTCTAGGAATGACTGGGAATGAATGCACGTTCATGAACGAGGGTTTCGAGTGCGAGAGAATGTGTGAATGGGAATGGGAGAATGCGAATGTGAGACTGTGAGAGGGACAGGAACGGGTCGAAATGAAACGAGTACTCGCGGATACTTTTATATGGGAATTTCCATATAAAGATTCGACTGCTCAAGTAAGCTTGTACTTAGATATAGATAGGTTTAAACTAGCTGTTAAGTACGATAAATTTTTCCGAGGTTAGCATATTATTCGTGTTAGATATAAGTCTCATATTGTAAAAACGTCTGAGAATAAAACTTTTCTAAAAAAAAAAAAAAAAGTAACGAATAGTGATCCGGATACCCATTGGGTAGTATTCGTTTCATTTTTTCGAGTATTTTTGTATGGAAATTTTCATACAAAGATTCGACTGCTCTGGTAACGAATAGTGATCCGGATACTCATCGGGTAGTATTCGTTTCTTTGGGTATTTTCGGAATCAAAAAATCAAGCGGGAGTTTGGAAATAAAGAATTTTGTACTGAAATTATGAAAATGAACTTCCCCTTTTTCGTAAGATACAAAATTTGTTTAAATTGAAATTTATGTAGAAATGAAATGATGGTTTCATATTGGAAAATGAAATTCATTAGTGGAAGTTTAGTTCCATTAGTTTGTGTTTTTTGCTCGCTTTGTAGGAATCAGTAACTATAATGAGGATACGACGAATACTCAGTCATCAAGTAACGAATACATTCGATTACTCAGTTTTGAGTAGTTTATACACCTCTACATCAAAGAAACATTAAGGGTATTCATTTCACTTCGTAAACTCTTCGTATTTGTCGTAAACGTCGTATATCGTAAAGTTTACGAAATTTCGTATTTCTCCCCATACAAAAAAAAATACGATATTTCGTAAACTTTACGACGGTAAAAAGTGTCGTATTTGGCGTATTTCGTATATGCTGTCAGATGTCAGTTTGTGAATAGATTCTTATTTTTATTTAAATATATTTTTGTAGTAATTATATTAATTATATTAATAATTATAAGTTAAAACTAGATGATTTTACTTATTTGATCCAAAATTAATAGCTCGCAAACAGCTTTGTCGTGTAGGAATTTTAAAATTTTCTGCTTTTCTATGGTTTTGGGCATTGTCATTGTGTTTTGTAAAACATTTTAATTTTGAAATGACAAATGACATTAGTTACGAAGAAAACAGTTTGGGGTGTTCACATCAATTGTGCTTACGACACTTACGATTTACGACGTTTACGAATTTACGAAGTGAAATGAATACCCTTATTATTTTAATTTTATATATACAGATTATTGTACATGATTAGTCATTTGTGCAACTTTGTATCAATGGGGGGAGTGGGGGGTCCATTTGTAGCATACGCAACATAGGAGTTAACAAAAACGCGAAAATTGGCGCGACGTTCTTTATGGATCCTCTCTTATAATATTTGTATGTAGCGTGTAAAGTACCTGTAAAGTAATTAAAATTGAAAAATGATAACATTTGTTTACATTCGTTTTTGAACATATGTATATTTATTTATGCACTTCTATATTAAAATTTTTGCTGAATATGTTCTTTTGGGAAATGCCACTATAGAAAATTTGAAGAAAGTATGATTTTTGTAAGTAGTTTAAGTTCAATTTTTTTTATTCAGGGTATGTAAAAATAGTTAACATTTTCCTACAGTTAATGAAATGTTAAAACGCGTTTTTTGGTTTTAACCATAATATTCCCAAGTGTGTTCAGTTGTTCACAATTTGATTTGGACTTAATTTTTTTAGTACGCAATTCAAATGTCTATTAGAGGGATTCTCAAGCAAAACAGTAACTTTTTCTTTGTTAGTAGCATAAGTGGCAAATTTTACAAAAGGCCCGTAGTGGTTAGTATAATCTAATTTGGGTTTCCAGTATTTTCTCAATGTAACGAAGACAGTTTTGTTGGCAATATTGGCTGTTGAAATTAATTCTTCATTGTTGCAGTAGAAAGCCAAATCAGTCAAACCATACAGACCGAATAGTTGGATAATGTAATATTTTAACGAGTCTATAGTAAGAATCTGATTCTGATCACTTTTAAGCAGAATTGTTCCTTTTTGGCCATTTGTATACCTCGATTGAATTTTGTCATCGAGAACAATGTTGATCCATGGTGTTTTTGGGGGTAATTTGTTAGTGTTGCAAATAGTTATCTCTAATTGTACTCCCTTTATATCGTATGATTCTTCGATTATATGAATCATGTCTGTTAATTTTTGATCGCATTGAAGAAAAGGAGACTTCACGGTTGTTTGTATGAATTGTTGCTGTGATTGAGCTACCTTTTGTAATACACTGTCTTTAGGCACATTGTAGAATATTACAACTGAATCAGTGGGAACAAGTCCAGCTTTCTTTTTCAACTTTTGGATTCGGTTTATAATCTCACGTGCGATTCCTTCTTCATACAACTCATCGCTTTCTGTTAAATCAAGTAGAACTAAAACATCGTTGTCTGTGTGAGCCTCATAGTTAAGTCCTAAATTTTGTGAAATTCCATATATAACTCGAATTTCCGAGGGATTAATTATATGTCCAAGTATTTCCAAACATTTTCCGTCCAAGCACTTTTGCACATCTTCTTCAGACAGACTTTTAATAGCGGTCATTATTGCTTGAAAGTCTTTTTTGAATTTTGAGCCGAGCACTTTGTGATCAGGTTCAGCCCTCAATTTAACACCGTATTTGTCTTTATCATTACTTACTGTTAGTTTCCTTATATTTAATTCAGCCAAAATGAAGTCCTTTAAACGTAAAATGTCTTGTAGGTATTCTTCTTTTTTATGAATTACTATAATTTCATTGACTGGATATTTCACAGGAAGTGTTCGTCTGTCACGAATAATACGGCCCATTTCGGTTACGTTTTGCATGCGACTTACAGCAATTTCAATATCCTTTTTGATTAGACAACGGTTCACAACAGGCATTGCCTGATAGTGAACTGAACCCGCAGTAACCGTTTTGTCGAAAACACACAATCTTTGGAACATATATTCAGCAAAGAAAGGAGTGAAAGGGGCCATAAGTTTCACCATTGACATAAGCACGTTAAACAAAGTATCAATAGATTGCGTACATTTAGTCATTCCCATTTCACCTTTTATTCGCCGCCGATTGAGTCGCACGTACCACTTTGTTAACTGGTCGATAAATTTTGTTAAATGTGGTATTACTGTGTAGAGCCGATAAGCCTTCATTTCTTTAGAAATGAATTCGAGCAAAGATTCTTTTGATGAAACTATCCACTTATTCATTAAACCAGCTTGCTCGATTCCATTTAAAAAACGGTCAATATCGAACATGTATTCGTATCCTTCTTCTTTTCTCAATCGATCTACGTTTTGTATCAAAAACCTGTACGAATTATACCAGGGCAAAAAAACATCTTTAATCACTTCACGTACCCCATCCTCCTTGAATCGCAAATTTTCGGCTCTTACTACGGGCGAATTTATTAAATATAATCGAAGAGCGTCAGCACCATATTTCGACACAACTTCCATTGGGTTAGGAAAATTCTTCTTTCGTTTAGACATTTTGTGTCCGTCGGATGCAAGGACTAACCCGTTCGCTATCAAATTTTTAAATGGTGGTTTATTGAAAAGAGATGTTGAAATAACTAGCAAAGTATAAAACCATCCTCTAGTTTGATCAATTCCCTCTGCTATGAAATCAGCCGGAAAACAATTAGTAAACTCTTTTTCGTTTTCAAAAGGATAATGTTGCTGTGCGAAAGGCATAGACCCTGATTCGAACCAACAGTCGAATACCTGCGAAATACGCTTTAAAGGCGGAATACCATGCGTTTTTGACGGTATTTGAATATGATCCACGGATTCTCGATGCAGATCTGTAATTTTGCACCCAGCTTTTTCTTCCAGCTCAGCTATACTTCCAATACAAACAGTTTCTGCACCATCTAATGATGTCCAGAGAGGTATCGGCGTACCCCAAAAACGATTTCGACTAACCTGTAGGAGAAAACTTTTAAACAAAGAACCATAAATATATTAGTAATTAATTACCGCCCAATCACGTGCTTCCTTCAACCAATTCGCAAAACGCTTTTCTTTAACAAATTCCGGTACCCAGTACGTTTGTGAACTACATGCAAGGAGACTTTTTGACATGTGTTCAACTCGAACAAACCAAGACGGCACCGCTTTATAAATTAACGGTGTATCTGATCTCCAGCAGAATGGATAATTATGTTTCACTTGGCTTACGCGCAACAAGTTTCCATTGTTTTTTAGCATTACAATAATATTTTTATCAGCATCTTTAATATATTGCCCAGCAAAATCCGGAACTTCTTTAGTGAACCGTCCTGAATCGTCAACTGGGCAAATTATGTCACCACCTTTACGTATGATACCCGCTAAGGAACACACTCGAAAATCATCTTCACCAAAATAGGGCGCTTGATGCACAATACCCGTACCAGAGTCCTCAGTTACGTAGCTGTCAACCAATACTCGAAAAGCGTTATTTTCTTCGCCATACTTCTTGAAATATGAAAAGAGGGGTTCGTATTTTACACCCGCTAATTCCTTGCCGCGAAAGTGTTCAATAATTTCGTATTCATTTGAATTCTTGAAAACATAATCCAAACGGCACTCAGCTAGGATAAATATGTTGTCAGATTTCAACATTTTCACTTTCACATAAACTATGTCCGGATTGACGCAGCAAGCTAAATTCGACGGAAGAGTCCACGGCGTTGTAGTCCAAATTAATAAACGTGAATTTTGTGGACATTTCACGATTTTCAACGATACAAATACTGCGGGATCCACAATTTCCTTATAATTCTGACCTGATTCAAAATTCGACAAGGCAGTACCACATGCGGTCGAAAATGGCATAACTTTTACACCTTGATAAATAAGGCCTTTTTCGTACAATTGTTTAAATACCCACCATATGGTTTCCATATACCATGGATACAACGTTTTATAATCATTTCGAAAATCAATCCATCGACCCATACGTCCGACGATTTGTTCCCATTGATTCGCATATCGCATTACAATTTTTCTACACTCGCTATTATATGCTGGTATTCCAATTTTAAAAACGTCTTCTGGCCCTCGAATGTTCAAAGTTTTATCAATTTCGTATTCCACTGGTAGCCCATGGCAATCCCAGCCAAATCTTCGTTCCACGTGGTAACCTTGTTGATGGGCATATCGAGTCACAACGTCTTTAATAGTACCAGCCAGGATGTGTCCATAATGAGGCAAGCCAGTAGCAAAAGGCGGGCCATCGTAAAACGTATATCTTATAAGAAATACAATAATATATAACACAAGGAGATGTTATAAGTGCTAAGTACTAACCGGGGTTTTCCCTTAGATTGCTTCACACAATTTTTGAAAGCATCTTCTTTATCCCAGTATTGTAGAATTTTCTCCTCTTCCCTAGGGAAATCAATAGTTTCCGGGATTCGATACAAATCCTCTTGCATGGAGCTAGTTTGCATCGCAATAAGCAAATGCAAAACTTTTGGCACAATTTTCGAGTCGCGATCAATATGGAAACCGTATAGTGTTTCTGTGACAACTAGAATTTTATATAGCTTTATCTACGAATAAATAACTAAAGAAAGGAGCTGTCTCAGATCTGAAGCAGAGTGCTATTTCACGTCCCGGTGACTAAATTGCACTGATTTGAGATACTAGGTCTCTTCCCGTTCTTTTACTGCAAAAATCAATATTCTCTCAAATATTGCTACAAAGTACGTAAGGCTCGCAGTGTCAGCGAAAAACGAAAAATAGTACGGGAACAAATACGCAGTAACTTGCACTAAAACTGTCAAGTTTTGATATGGAGTATACATAAAATAAACTAAACCTAAAAAATTTTAACGCAAATATAAAAAAAATCAATAATTTGTTATTTTGCTACAATTAAATGTACAAAATACTATTATAAAAACTGGGGTAGAGTACCTAGAATTTAATTAATATATTGTTAGTGGTTTTTTTTAAGAAAAGCACATATTTAGGTAGATGTGATTATCATTTTTACTTTAAGGGGCGAAAAACAAGGTTTTGCCGTTCCAAAGCACTAAATTTTCAATTTTATTCCGAGAGGTGCTCATACAAAAATTTGACATTTGTCAAAGTTCTAGTACAAATCATACACATCCGCCTTTTGCAAAAGATGCTGATGCGGGTGGGGGGTCAAAGAATTTTCCGCCCCTTAAAATGCACAGAATCATCTTAATATATATCTAAATAAAAAAGAATTTTTGAAAAGAGATCACTAAGCTAGGATTCACATCTGTGAATGAAATCGCAAATTCCAGCCAGCCAAAATTCGGTACAATTCACAAACACAATCATAAGATATCATATTTGTTTGGGTCTCATGAGGTGAAGTTGTAAATACTCTGAAAATTTAGTGGATTAATATCGAAATTTTATTATGTAGTTGCATTCCCTAGCAGATAATCAATGTTCCCTGCTAGATTTAAACTCATAAAAATGTTTAAAACTCTAAAAATAATAGATGTTACACGTTCAACATCCACGACCTTGATGATGAATGTGACACTCCGAATAATTCGGACACACACATACTAATAAAACGAAATCTCGGAATCCACATCGGGATATGGATATCTGGTCGACTGTCTACTCTCTTCCACTCACCTTACCATCGCTTTCCTGGAGTTCGCAATTCCTCTCACAGATGTGAACCCTCGCTAACAAAAATTTAGTTGAAGTGTACTCTACCAAAAATTTAATTCAAAATCAAATTACCAAATGTCATATCTCCAATACATGCATTTGACAGTTTTTCAACTTTTTACTACACCAAATTTTTGCAGTAGAAATTAGTACGCAGGCAAAACCCTCTGTAGTAGTACAAGCCATGAAGTAGACTTTTTTACTACCACACTCACAGAGAAGGCCTATCTTCTGCCATATGGAACGAAATGAAATTTCATATGAAAAATGAAATTTTCATCGCGGGAATTTTGAAAAACTCAAATATGTTATAATAAAAATCACTTTTTTATTAATAAATGACTTTTATTATTTGCAAAACTGAATACACTTGTATGTAAATCAGTATTAATATATATTTACGTATTGAAAAGTGGAATTAAATTAAATTATATAGGAAAGTTGAACCGGATATTACAAAAATTTAATAACAAAATTACGTTATGGACAAATTAACAACAAAAGGCAATCAAGTAAACAAAATATATAACAATATAACGAGAAATTAACAAAAACTTATAAAAAATAAAAATTATATGGTATAAAAACTAAATTTAAACAAATTTTGTACGTGAAAATTTTAATAAAAATACAATTTTTGATATTTTTTAAGATTTCTTTATTATTGAACAATGAAATTTAAACAAATAATTTTTAACAGTTTATATTTTTTGACCATTTGTTTATAAATTTTTACATTTGTTCATATTTTGAAACATTACAATTAATTTCTAATGAGCAATTTACTTATTGCTACGATTTATTTTATCTACAAAACTATTCAATAAATTATAATTTTATTATTTATTATAAATAATAATATTTTTTCACTATTTTAGTTTCACAAGCACTGAATTTAATGAATATTTGCGTTTGTTTTGCACCGAAACAACAAACGTCAAAATCTATACCGCCGACAATATTACTTTTATAGACTTTTCGCGGATTTTCCGATAGAAAATTTATATTATTTTAATTAACAAAACTTTAACAATTACAATAACACAACATTTCGTATAAAATATTAACTTTTTCCACTTAATTAACATTAAAACCGCGGAAACGATATCAATTTCCCGTACTTCGCCATACGGAATGGTGTGAAATGAAGGCCTACCATGCACACATTGACAAGGCCTACTTCATGGCTTGTCAATACATACAGAGGGTTTTGACGCAGGGGAAGTGCTTGCGCGAGCAATTCTCTTATTCTTCTCCCTATTTTCTTTCATACGAGAACGCAAAATAAGCAAATGCAGTAAAAAGTAGTAAAAGCAGTAAAATTTTCGAGTACGGGAACAGATCTACTGAAACGTCGTTGTAATTTTTGTCTGGAATCGCGGAATCCAGGAAGGTGAGTAGAAGAGAGGAGTGGCCAGTCGACCAGCAATCGCTATCCTGAATTGGATTCCGAGAGTTCGACTTCTTATCGGGGGTTCACATCTATGAATGGAATCGCGTAATTCAATTAGCCAAAATTCGGTACAAATCACAAGCACAATCATAAAATATCATTTTTATTTGGCTCTCGTGAGGTGAAGTGTTGCATAACTGCTTTAAGATTTCAGTTAATTTGAAACTTTAGTGCATTAATATGCAATTTTATGATGTTGTTGCATTCTCTAGCAGAAATTAAATGGGTCCTGTTAGATTGGAACGCATAAAAATGGTTACATTTTAGAAAATAAGAGGTGTGACTCGTCCAATATCAAATCATATTAGTAGCTATGAGGATCGTTTGATAAGTCAGAGAATTTTTGAATTTCAAGCGCAAAAACTGTAAATACAACAGTACTCCCGCCTACCCTGATCTATTGTCAGTTTGTGGTCCAATTTTGAGCGAGCTGACCCATGTAGTTTATGTTTGACAGGTATTGGAAGCATACAAACTCGTGAATTTTGTTAAAAAATGGAGAAAAGTGAATTTCGTTCATTGAAAAAATCATTCATTGAGTTAATTGAGTGAGAAAAGCATTATTTTCTGCGTAAAAAACCATAACCGAAACCAAGGAAAGGCTTGATAAATATTACGGGGATTCTGCGCCATCAATTTCAATGGTCAAAGAATGGTTTACGGAGTTCCGTTGTGACCGTACCAGCACTTTTGACGCCAAACGTTCAGGTCACCCAAAGAGATCCTTACACCAGCAATTGTGGATAAAATCTATTATATGATACTGGACGATTGAAGAATGAAGGTGCATGAGGTAGCTGAGGTTGTAGGCATCTCAACTGAGCGTTTACATCACATTTTGCACGTATGTTTGGATATGAAAAAGCTATCCGCGCGATGGGTGCCGCGATTGCTCACAATTGACCATAAGCGCAACCGTGTAACGACTTCTAAGGAGTGTTTGGAGATGTTTAGGTGCAATTATTTGCGGGCGCGTATTTTTGCACCGTTTCGTTACCGTAGACGAAACGTGGATCCATCACAGCACACCAGAGACCAAGGATCAGTCAAAATATTGGGTTTCTCCGGGTGAGCGTGCGCCAAAAAAAGCCAGGATGGTTCTGTTGTTTTTTGGGACTCACGTGGAGTAATTCACACGGATTACCTTGAAAAAGGTAAAACAATAAAGCACCGTTGACAACACATGATACGTCTCGAAACCCCCTGGATGCAGGGCTGCCAGAAATTTTTTACCAAAAACCGCCGATTAGAGGCGTTCGAGTAGCCCAAAAGTAGCCCAATTTGGAAAAAACGCATGTACACTACTTTTTGAATTTTATTTGCCATGAAACTGCGATCTTTTATGAAAACGTTAAGTAAAAGTTTATAATAATAATGAAATATTTTATATTTATTAAGTAAATATTTATTTTAGTAAATTTCATATAGTATAAATTAAATTCAATCACCCAAATGGCATTTTTAACTTTTTTAAATTTATAACATTAATTTCATTAGTTTGTGTATGAAACACACATTGGTTTGTTTATAAAATTGCTGAATACAATTCATTTCTCGGCAAACTCTTCTGTTGTACCATAGAATTCAGTAAAATCCAATACTTGATTTAGGACTTGATTTGGCACCGAATCTTGCATATCAGTACGTGTCATCACTTGCGGAAATCCGTTCAAATATACTTCACAAGCAATCGAAAATCAATCCAAGAGGTCCTAAGGTTAGTCCTAAGTTGGCTATTTTTTAATAACGGTTTTTTTTAAAAAAAAGCAAATATGTATTTAGTTAGATGCTATCATTATCTTTATATTAAGGTGAGGAAAAATTATGTTTTCCATTTCACAACACTAGAATCTAGATTATAAATATTATTCCGCGAGGAGCACATACAAAAATTGGTCACTTTTCGTTGATTTTCAAAATTGCCACTGCCCACTCCAAGTTTCGTTTTTATACTGACTGAATTTTCTTTTTCAATATTTTTGTGTAGGTATATGCTCCTATGTCCTATCGTTTTTCCTTGGTGGTGGTTTGGTGTGATAAAATGTTGCAAATCATTAAGGCAAGACGTAGCACTTATCACAGAGACATCTGACCTTAAAGATTTGCAACATTTTATCACACTAGCCGAACACAATGGAAAGACGATAGGAGCATAAGGAAAACTACATGAAACTATGTATTGAAATTTCAGTCAGTACGAAAACGAAAGTGGTCAAATAGCTAAAATAAATTGTTGCAATTGCAACATTAAATTGATTGGATATGACCATACGCAACACATTTCTTCATATATTGTACGTGTACCTACATAAAGCAAAAATAATACCGATGCGGGTTTCAACGCGCCAAATATGATAACTTTGTAGAGGCAACCTTCCAAAAGTGTGAGGTATTTGAAATTTTATTAAAATTAAAAATTTCATTTTTTTGTCCGAAAATTTTAAATAGCCCAAAAGGCTACTTCCCGCCTGCAATAAAATTTTACCGCCGATTGAAAATTTTTATAGCCCAATTGGCGGAAAATAGCCCAATGTGGCAACCCTGCCTGGATGTAGTGGTTTGACATGCCATGAACTACATTTTGTCTATGTGTGCATTTAGTCTCAGATCATAGAGAACAGGATATGACATCTTATCAAAAACTCGTATACATATAGGGGCGCTGCAGCGACATCAGCGTACCAACGAGTTAATGGTGAACTTAAACCATATGTTCAGCCGCAAACCACCAGTTCAGACACAAATTTCATTTCATGACGTCATAACATTAAAATTCTAATTTACAGGTATTTCAACTTAAATTTTATTTGTGATAGATGTAATAAATTTTAAAATGGTGACCTGCGTATTTTCTTATTAATTTCTGTCGATTTTAATTAAGAAAAACGAAAATAAATTTGCTTGCAAAAGCAAAAACACACCTCTCTAAACTTAGGTCACACTCATTTTTAATTTTCAGCTGGCGTGGTAGCCAGCTGGTGTTTGAAAGTTGCACTCAACCCTTCGGTTTATCAAATAAACATCTGTGGTGGGGGTAGTGTTTGCAAACAAAGTATATAAGAACTGTCAAAACGAAGAGAAATTCATTAAATTTCACAGTGTATTTCTGGAAAAAATTAATAATTTATCCGAAATAAAATTAAATTAAGTTCAGTGCAGTGATGGTCAAAATATAAGAAAGTGACAGTGTCATATTCACGAAATATATTCATAATAAAAATGTAAACATAAAGTGGTTTGTAGAGAACTGGATTTATTATTATTTTCAACAGGACGAAAGCTTTGCATGTTTTAAGAAAGTGAAATTCAATGTTTTCTTTAATTATTTTAATTGTTTTCAAAGTGAAAAACATTGTTTTTCTAATTAAATTTCAAGTTTGAAAATAAGGAACATAGTAAATGACGCATCGGTTGTGAAATTCGTGTCAAATCCGTGCAGTGGGGTAGTAGTATGAAACTTTTATAAAATTGTATACTGAAATTTTTTAATAGTTTATTTTATAATTTAGAACATTTAACATAGGTAAAAATTATCAATAAATGTTTCTAAAAGAATAGATTTGTGTTTTGCAATTATTTGTGTCCAATTCTACCTGTTTCATGGTCGTGTACAGAAATTTTCCGACGTCAATGTTTTTCGTTCAAGTGTGTTAGCAAATTTTGTTAGGTTGCGTTAAATTGATACGCTCATCTGTCGTCGTGCCATCGCCTGTTCTCTATAATCTAAGCATTTAGTCCTACGTTTCTCGATCAGGCAAAGCTGGATTATCAATTAATTTTCGCAAGAGTTTGAGTCCATCATTTTGTGGGGGGCATGTCAGATTGAGTTTGACTACAGGACATGCAACTTGAAAGAGCAACAGTTGCTAAAGATTGCAACTTGAAAGAGCAACATGCAACTTTTTATAGACTACAGGACATGCAACTTGAAAGAGCAACAGTTGCTAGAGATCTTGGAGTGTACGTTGATACTTGCTTGTCTCTTACAGAACACCTTGATTATGTAGTAAGTAAGTGCTTAAAACTTTTTGGATTGATAAGGAGTTTTAGTGTGGACTTCAGGAGCACTGAAACCTTAATATACCTGTATAAAACATTGATATTACCTATTGTTAACTATTGCTCTGTTATATGGTCGCCCTATAGACAAGTGCTACTAAATAAGCTGAGCTCAGTTGAACATAAGTATATTAGATATGTCAGTCATAAGTCCAATCAGCCGATGCACTATACCGACCATGACTACACCGGGAGAAGAGCAGCGCTGGGTCTGGTGTCTATTGAGGGATTACTTAACAGACATTACCAAGTTGCCTTTAAGATCGCGAATATTTTGTACTCTTCATCAATGATTGATGAATTATTCCAAGCAAGGAGTTTGCCAATAATGGTTACTACATCTGGATCGGACTATATTGACTGTTCTGCAGTTTGTAGAAACAACTTGGAATTCGCTACCACCCGAAGTTAGAAATGCTCATTCTCTCGGTGTATTCAAGCGTGGATTGCACAATCATACAAATAAAAATGTACTCATGTAAAGAGAAAAGAGAATGCTATGAGTGAGAATAAGCATCTAATGTTGCCAATAATAATAAAAATTATGTTATCACAATGGAAAACTTAACCAATGTTACATATTGTTGTGTTTCTTTATTCTGTTTTTTCCTTAGTTAAGGCGCTCTACTAATGGGGTCTATTCTGGACGTTCATATCAGATTCTGCTATTTTAACAACGTGCAACTTTCCATAGCATTGTTGTTGTCTTTCGTAACTAATCGAAACTAACTTAAATTGGTATTCTGTGTGTAAAAATAGCAGAAAAATCTGCCATAATTTTGTTATAAATCTGCTATCATAGCAGGCTCAGATTTAGCTGACTTTATGATAAAGTTTTCTGCTATCTACTGTAGAAAAGTAAATAAATTCATACTGAAATGATAAAATTTAATGTACATATTTTGTTAAATTTGCAGATTTTAATAAATTTTCCTTATATTTATTGCCATGTTTCAAGACTTTTACTATTTTTGCAGGTAAAAAACAGAAAAAACAATGATACTTACCTATACTATAATTCATACTAATCTATACTATAATTAATGCGCAAACATGAATTTTGTGACCCCTCGCACGGGCAAACTAAATGTCCGATTTTGATGAAAATGCACAATTTAAAAGATATGTTGTCGAAGAGATATACTTTTAATTAAAATTGGTCAAGTAGTTGACCCGTAATTAATAACAATAATATTTGTGAATCAGGGCGGTAGAGGCGGCCAGGACTGAGGCTAAAAAGCGGGATAGGAAGATAAAAGAAGAAGTGGAGGTGGTTAAGGAAGAACTTAGGTCGGCGATACAGGATTTCAAAAATTTAAGGAAATGGTAAAAGGGTGTATACGGGAGAGGTGGGAAAGAAGGAAGAAAATGCACCAAAAGTAAATAAAAAATGATGAAAGGGAGATGAGAGAGATTAGATTAGAATGAGAGTTGGAGTTAATAACGAGAAGGAAAAGTAAGAAATGTATTGTATTAACAATGATTTAAGGGATACGGAGGGGGAATAAGGATCGTGTCGCAGAGAGGAAAAGAGTCGGAAAAGAACCAGGACAAGAGGGAGGGGTGGGAATTAATAGTGGGTAAGGGGGAGAGGATGCTAGTTTAGAACTGTGCAGGGGTGGGAACGAAGGAAAGAGATTTCTGGGATTATGTCAGAGGGTTCGACATTGTATGTTTGGTGTAAACTTGGGCGGAGGAAGGAAGTAAAGGGAAGGACTTGATAGAACCAGAGCTGAAAGATTGCGAGATCATTATGAAAGAGGCACGAAGGGAATGTATAAGGGAAAGAGGGAAGGGAGGACTAGTGATGGCGGTGAGGAAAAGGGATGGAATTTGGAAAGAGGAGTTCACTCTGAAGGAACGAAATGAAGTTATAGGCGGATCACTGGTCCTGAGGGGTTGAATATGGCGAATTGTTACGACGTATATGAGGGTGGAGAGGAGTGGGAACTAGGAAGCAATTGAGGAAACTTTTAGGAGTAGGGGAAGTTCCAAGATTGAATGTAAGGGATTTTAATGGAAGAACAGGGACGAAAGGAGGGGAACGAAATAAAGAGGAAAGTGTAAGGGAGTCCAAGGATAGCACCGTTAAAAGGGAGGACGGGAGATGCTAGAAAATCTGGGAGAGTTGGGCATGAAAATGCTTAATGGGGAGTTGCTGGTGATGAGGAGGGAGATTGGAAAATTAAGTGTGATGAGAATTCAATTAGAGAATATAGGAATAGACTAGGAAACCTGGAAGGGATAAGTAGCTGGGGAGAATTGGCAGAAAAGATAAAAGGGTCATGTGTGATAGTGGAGGTGAAAACGATGAGAAAGGCAATCCGTGGTGGGATAAGGAATGCCTAACAGACAGAATGGAGCTACAGGGTTGTCTCAGACTACTAGCAAGAACGGGGGAGGGGTGGGAGGAGTATTTTGCACACAAATTAGAGTACAGGAGACTACTGAAAAGGAAGAAAAAGAGGGAGGACGAAAAAAGAATGGATAAAATTATAAGGGATGGGACCGGGAAAACATTCTGGGAAGCAATAAATAAAAACAGGAAACGGAGGGTATGAGTTGATGAAGGTATCAAAGATGCGGGGTGGAAGGCTCATTTTGTGCGTCAATTAAGTGGAAAGCAAGAGGTTTGGGACGTGGGCTTGTAGGTGTTGGGAATAGAGATGGGGAAAAAAGTGACTTTCGAGTCACAGTGACAGTACTGTCTCGAACCACATTCCGTCGAAAACACCACCATCGATTTGTCTCTTTATCAAAAATTTAAAACAAATTGCCAGAAGTTTAGAGAAAATTAAGCAAAATAGGCCAAATTCTAAGTTACACAAATAAGAATCAAATATATAGTACAAAAAATAGAAATTTCAAACATAACAAATCATTTCTTTTGAAAATTGCGCGATTGAAGTAACAACGGCCCAGTAATTCGCATACGTTACTTGAATAACATTGTGCCTTAAAGTCGCATACGTTACTTGAATATCGCTGTGCCTGAAAATCGCATACGTTACTCAAATAACGTTGTGCCTTATGTGGTTTTCGGTTGGTAGTTCCATATATATTTAAAAATTGATTTATTTTTTTTTTTATGCCCGTCTCGAACATGCCAACGTCAAATTTCGCTCGCGTGTGAAATTATCTTTTGTTTGAATGAGACGTCACTTTTTCAGGCTTTAAATTTTAATTAATTTAACTAATTCTTTGTAATTTAATTTAATTTTAATGAAATATTATTTTTTTGCCAAGAGAAACAAACAATTCCCGATTTCACATGTAACAGATAAATTCGTAAGCGCAAAACTGTTTTTGACAACAAACATTTGACATGTGTCAAAAGAGAGTTGTAAGGATCACCCTTTTTAGTAATGCAATAATCACCCTGTTAAAAATTAGCAAAGACATTTTAGTACGATTAAATTTAGCATAGGAACATTATAACATTATACATTATAACACATTAGCGCAACACATTATAACAAATTAGTGAAGACACAAAGATTATAAATTATAACAAATTAGTGAAGACACAAAGATCATACCACAGACAACTATTCAGATGTCCTATTGCCATACATCGTGTTGGCACAAAATTTGTCTACTAGTGGACAGCTACTTGCGTACACAAAGCTTTTGATGAGCGCATGTTTTATGCGCTCTGAGCGCAAAATTTGTCTGCTAGTTGGTGTCGACTAGTTTGACGGTTGCGGGAAGGGAACATCGAAATAAGAATAAAGGGGGGGGGGAAATAAAATTTGGCGGAAGGAACATATATCATACATATCATATTTCCTAACTTTTGTCTGTACACCTTTAAAAACTCAATTTATAGTACACAAGTGCAGAAAGTAAATGTAAAAAATAGAAAAATAATGGGGGTCGTTCATAAATATGGACCCTCTAGGACTCTTAGTTAAGCCGCTACAAGCAAAAAGTTGTTAAAAGTTCAAAATCTGAGTTTTTTAATATTTCCTATCTTTTCTATATACTTTCAAAAAGCCAATCTAGAGAAAACTGATATATGTCAAAAAGATAGGAAATGAAAAAATAATTGGGGTTGGTCATACATATGAACCTCCTAAGATACTTAGCTTAGCATTTATGGCGGAAAAAACTGTTACAAATTCAAAATCTGAATTCTATCAGATTTCCCAACTCTTATCTGTACATTTTTAAAAACTCAATTTAGAGCAAAATGATGCATGAAAAAAAGTTAGCAAATAGAAAAATAATGGGAGTCGGTCATACATATGAACCCTCTAAGACGCTTTGTTTAGCCGCTACGGGCAAAAAACCGTTGAAAACTCAAATTTTTACCGGAAAAGACCCTAAAAACCGGAAGAAAATTTATAAATTTATGGTTCCCAGAATCTATAATGTTCTGTAATCTGTAATTCATAACTTAACTTACCATTTTACATAATCCTTAAAAATTCACCTGCTACGAGTTGAATGAACAAAAAGTCATTCAACCCGAGCAAAGGGATTGCTGTTGTTGTTGGGAAACAAAATTCGACTTGAATATTTGAAAAATTCGGTTCCGAATTTATGTACCAACACACTGCCAACAATCCCTTTGGTAGTGTGTGTAGCTACGTACATATATAACCGGTCTTGAATTTATTTCACAGAACATTGCGATCTATGAAATAGAATCAAAACCGGTTTTCACCCTAGGGACAAATGAAACTTTGAAAAGAGCAAGCTCTTCAAAGTTCCACCACGTTTCACATTCCCAAAAACGAGTTGGCAAAAGCTCCTGAAAAGAGCTTTCCAAATCGAGTGCCAACTCGTTGTATGGGAATGCGACATCTGATTACTTGTTTGTGATCATACATTATAACAAATTAGTGAAGACAATCACTAGAATAAATATTAGAACAGAAATTTAGATTATGTACTTACCTGATGCACTTACCTAGCATAGTTGCACAAGTTGATTGAATAAAGTCAGTTATTATCTTAACATTGAACAGGAGAATTGTCATTTGGATAATCACAGAGCAATGATTGGTGCTCTTCGTTATCTTAACTATCTCACGTCAATATTGGTCGGTGGTTCAGACGAGCACTTCAATATGGTGAGTATTTAAGTCTCCAATAATAATATAAACATTACACAGTTTGGGTTATGTATTGGTTAGATCTGAAAATATATCCAGATCGCGAAAAATTGATCTACAAATAAATCAATTTTTCTGCCCAATCGAACATGACTTTTTGATCTAGATCAATTGGTTTATAAATTGATTTCTGTGCCCAATCGAAAACCACATTAAACTCGCATACGTTACTTGAATAACGTTGTGATGGAAAGTCGCTTATGTTTCTCAAATCACCATGGCAAATGTCGTTTTCGTGACTCGAGTAACGGGAGCAGCAAAACCAGAGACAAAATATTCCCACAAAAGTGACATGAAGGGCGCGTTATGTGCGTATGGGAAACTACAGACACAGAACATATGCATGTGTTGGCCAAGAAAAGACCGGTTATGGAATGGGACATCAAATTCGGCTGTGACTGGAGAATTACGAGCTAGAGATAAGAAAAGGAATGAAACTAACATAAGAACAAAGTCGTAGTAAAGAAAGAGTGGAAGTGATGTCAATGCGATCTTGTCTCGTTAGTTCCGCTGCAAAAGTCGCAGTCACTGTCAGAAGGTCAAATCACTGCGATTTTGTCACCGTGAATTGAAATATCACCCATTTTTAGTTGGGAGGGGAGGAGGAGGAGTCTAACGAAGAAGGACTAATAATGCTAGGGAAAGTTCAAAGAGCGATAAAAATGCTAAAGAAAATAAGGGCGTCGGGACCAGACGGGATACCAAATAAGCGTGGAAGTATGGGGGGCCAGAATTGGAAAATGCATTAGCTAGGTGTTGTGAGACGCCGCATCATCTAAAAACAAAAGGGGTTAAAACTGCATAATAATGCAAACACGAAGCACCTACCATACCCATAACACCGGATAACCTAAAAAAGAAAGTACACAAGAAACACATATAATCATAATCACCATTTCACTCACCAAGAGAAGTGATGTTTATGTTCACGTTGACAATGTTAATGCGCAACAGTTCAGCATATAAACATTGGAAAGCATAATGTCACATGTCACCATGGTCACCATCAAACAGTCACCGAAGTGTTTCAAAACAAAATACACCTAGAAGGAATCAAACATCAGACATCAGCTGGTTCCATAAAACTTACCTGACCATCGCCGTCCACATAAATCTGCATAGAAACACATAAACCTACATAAAACAAACATAAACAACCGCGCACTGTCACTTGCCAAAACCGACTGTCACTTGTCGAAGTCAACTACATGAGGAAAAGTGAGTTCTAAAAAACTCAACTGGTCACTACATGATGGAGCCACCGTACAATAAAAGGAATTTAGCAACACATGACAACATCGCAATAACGGACGAAATTCCCGGTTTCAAAATATAAAAAGCCGGCGAAAGCTAGGGAAAGCATCAGTTGTCAAAGCTAGACCTGACTAGGAGAATATCCAGGGAAGGACAAGTGAGTGCAACTAGCGCCGAAAGTGGTCCGTAAAGCCCATCGGTAACAAGGAATTGTGGTTGAAAGAGGTTGAAAAACCCATCATCCCAATTTCAAAAATCTTCTACCGAACACGGTTCCAGCAACCTATCGGTCTTTTGGGGGCGTCTAAGCGAAAGTGGTTGTATAAACCCATCGTTTAACGTCCAAACCAACCAACTGAACACGGTTCCTTCACTTTAACAACAAGTTCTTGAATTCACTACAGTTAAATGTCAAAGGTTGACAACTCATTTGATAAATCAAGGCCCTACTTTCTCTTTTGGAAGTTGTTATTTAATTGAACCTTATTCTAAGTTCCTTACATATGCCAATTGATTACAAACTCTCTATATAAACCAACTTTACAATGTCTCTATATAAACTCAAATTCATGATAATTCCTAAAACCTACTTGCAAAATCTCTATACAATCCAAACTTACAAGGTCTCTATATAAACCAAATTCACGACAACTCCTTAAACCTTATTGCAAAATCTCTATATCCTACTAATTTCTTTTCGTACGCTAATAACTTTAAACTTGTTTTACAGGATAATTCTGACACCTATACTTAGCCAAAATTGCCGGCTGTTGGACGGATTTGAATTCGCGTTCTCCAGGGTATCCTTATGTTTTCGTACTTATTTATTTATTTTTGTTTTTCATGGTTCTCTTTTCTTTTATTTTTATTCTTTTATAACTCTATCTATTTCTTTTTCTCTTTATTTTTACCAACTCGCTCTTCCTTTCGTTCTTATTTATTTATTTTTGTGTTTCATAATTCTCTTTTCTTTTATTTTTATTCTCTTCTAACTCTATTTATTTCTTTTTCTCTTTATTTTTATCACCTCGCTTTTCCTTCCGATACTTGAGTCGCTCGTTGTGCAGTTTCTGCAACTCCCTACTGATTTGCAGACGTTGTTCCTTACCTACGGCCAACAGCAGGCGACGACGGACCTCCTCTATAGCCCGGCGGAAGTTAGCTTCCTTTCCTGTTGGGCAGGGGGAATGGCTGTGCGGTCTCCCGTCTGGCTGAGTTCCGGGCGCAGTACTCCTCTAGAGTGATGGGCCTAGGACCGGCCCTCGAGTCACGCAGAGCCTCCGTCAACGATTTTCTGGGCGATGCTGGCACTAAGAATGGACCAACTTATTAGTTTGGTTGATTAGGAATCTAGTTGATGGGTTTTATCAACCACTTTCAACTTGGGGATTCCCCTGAAACCGATAGGTTCCAGGAACCGTGTTCGGTTGGTTGGTTTGGACGTTAAACGATGGGTTTATACAACCACTTTCGCTTAGACGCCCCCAAAAGACCGATAGGTTGCTAGAACCGTGTTCGGTAGAGGATTTTTGAAATTGGGATGATGGGTTTTTCAACCTCTTTCAACCACAATTCCTTATTACCGATGGGCTTTACGGACCACTTTCGGCGCTAGTTGCACTCACTTGTCCTTCCCTGGATATTCTCCTAGTCAGGTCTAGCTTTGACAACTGATGCTTTCCCTAGCTTTCGCCGGCTTTTTATATTTTGAAACCGGGAATTTCGTCCGTTATTGCGATGTTGTCATGTGTTGCTAAATTCCTTTTATTGTACGGTGGCTCCATCATGTAGTGACCAGTTGAGTTTTTTAGAACTCACTTTTCCTCATGTAGTTGACTTCGACAAGTGACAGTCGGTTTTGGCAAGTGACAGTGCGCAGTTGTTTATGTTTGTTTTATGTAGGTTTATGTGTTTCTATGCAGATTTATGTGGACGGCGATGGTCAGGTAAGTTTTATGGAACCAGCTGATGTCTGATGTTTGATTCCTTCTAGGTGTATTTTGTTTTGAAACACTTCGGTGACTGACCATGGTGACATGTGACATTATGCTTTCCAATGTTTATATGCTGAACTGTTGGGCATTAACATTGTCAACGTGAACATAAACATCACTTCTCTTGGTGAGTGAAATGGTGATTATGATCATATGTGTTTTTTGTGTACTTTCTTTTTTAGGTTATCCGGTGTTATGGGTATGGTAGGTGCTTCGTGTTTGCATTATTATGCTGTTTTAACACCTTTTGTTTTTAGGTGATGCGGCGTCTCACAACATTCCTCCCCCTTTTAGAAGTCCTCCCCCGGGTGAGTGGCATTTCCTGGGGTAACAAGGACTAGTATCAGTTTTGTAGTGTGGAGTGTGGCGATTTCTGTGGTAAGAGTGGTTCAACCTGATTAGTCTGCGTTTGCAATTCTGAATGATAGGCGGTTATAGGGTTCGCGCGATTCAAGTATAAGTGTTATTTTTATACTTAGGGTAGTTTAATCTTAAATTCCTAGTTCTGTAACTCTTGTATTCATTGGTTTCTCATTATTTCATTTTGCAATTTACATCTATTTTGTTTCGCCTTAACTTAGTTGTTTTTGTTTTTCCGCCTTGGGTTTCGTCTACGTGTGTTTTTCGTTCCCTCCTGGGGTTGACAGTATTTATCCACGTACATGGCTGACTGATCTTCGGTCTCAGGCTCGCCTAACTGCAGTTGCTGGAATATCTGGTCTGTTTCCTGCAGGGTGATATTAAGTTGGATTTGTTGGTATAGCCGGTCTGCTTCCCGTAGGATGTCGTCCCACTCGGCCTTGGTCAATCCTAGGTCATCGATTTCAACGGATGTAATGTTCTGGTCCATTGTAAATCTGGTAATTAGGAATATTGTAGTTATTAATGATGTTCGGTCTAAAGTGTGTGTGAGTGGGTGTTCTGATCTTAATTAAATAATTTCAAATAATTTCTTATTTTTTATTAATATTGTTGTGTTGACGGGGTTATTTATTGCTGTGACTCGGTAGGGCCATGTGTGCAGTTCTTTGTTCCGGGAGCTACTACCCAAATAAGGGACATAGATCCACTTTCGATATTCTTTCAAGTTAACAGTAAATAAACAAAATTCAATGTCCTTACAAACGATTTTATTCAATATTTCTATTCACATAGCGATAATTAAACTTTAATTTATGAAATTGATTACACAGAATCCAAAATAATTTCACTATGATCACTATCAACTAATTAGTCACGAGTCAGAATTTTAACTGCCTCTTTCAACAATTTTCTTTACTAGCTGGCCACCAGATTCCCACTTTTCTCCTTGAACCACGGATCCTGTTACGATATTTTAGAAACGCAGGAATTTTGAAGGCCACTTATAATTTTCTTAGAACCTAGAGTTACCCTATCTTTAAACTATCTTTTAAATCTAAACTACTCTGAAAAAATGGCTATGTGCCTAAATCTTGCTCAAAAAATCCAACATAAACATGAATGCCACTTGACATTCTTACATTTCTTTTAAGCAAACCTAAAGTGCATGCACATGTCGATAATTTTCACCCATATGCACGCCTTGCTAAAAGGAAATCAGGACCACACAAACGGACGGTCATGAGCATGATCTGTACATACTCCCCCCTTTGAGAGGTCACGATCAACAAATTTCCTATATGATTCGCGTCTAATGATTAGTAATCATTGTCCCTGATTGGCAAAATAGCTAGTCTAGTTGAGGCTCTCTTTAAATCTCCTGCGACTGTTTTAACCAAAACAGTTCTCACACAACCATCTTCACCTGGATAAACCTTTATTATCCGTCCTAATGGCCATTTCATTGACGGTAACGATTCATTTTTTATAACCACCAACATATTCTCCTTAACCTGCTGTGGTTTCCCCACCAACTTACGACGTTGCATTAAATTTAACAGATATTCATTTGACCAACGCTTCCAAAAATCCTGCTTGATTTTCACTATTTCTTCCCACATCGAGAGTTTATTGTTGGGAACGTTTTCAAAGTTTTTCTCGGGTAAGTTCTTCAACGGATCACCTATCAGAAAATGCGCTGGGGTTAGCGCCACTAGATCGTTAGGATCTTGTGATAGTGGGGTTAAGGGCCTTGAATTGAGTATTGCTTCTATCTCTATAGAAACTGTCTCTAGTTCATCGTATGTCAATAATTTGTCGGATAATGTCCGCTTAAAATGGTGTTTAAAACTTTTGACTGCAGCTTCCCACAGTCCTCCCATATTAGGAGCATATGGCGGAATAAAATGCCACTCGATCCCTTGATCAGAAGCCGTTTTTTGTACGATAGTAACAAGTTCAGTTGAATTTAATAAGTGGTATAATTCATTTAATTCGTTCTTAGCTCCCTTAAAGTTAGACCCATTGTCTGAATATATTTTTCGAGGCAGACCCCGTCGTGAAATGAAACGCTTTAAAGCTGCCATAAATGCATCGGTGGATAGATCTCGCACCACCTCTATATGTATGGCCTTGACTGCCATGCATATGAAAATAGCTATGTACACTTTTATTCTTTTTCGATTGTAATGTAACTTTTCTTTTATGTAAAAGGGACCACAGTAATCGATACCTACATTTATGAATACCCGGGCTGGGGAGACTCGTATGCTCGGAAGATTGCCTTGCCTGTAGACAACCATTGGAGGCTTCGCCCTAAAACACGGAATGCAATGCCTGATAATTTTCCTGATTTGATTCTTACCATCAATTAGCCAATACTTTTGCCGTAATAAGTTGAGCGTGGTTTGAATGCCCGAGTGGTAATTATTTGTGTGAAAATCACTGATGATACAGTGGGAAACGTGATTGTTTCTTGGTAAAATAATGGGATGCTTTACCCCGTATGGTATCATAGCCTTGCGAACCCGTCCACCTACCCGTAGAATATCATTCTCATCTAAGAATGGATCTAAACAGGAGAGTTTGTTATTCTCCCTTATGTCGCGCTTGCTGAGTAAACATCCAATCTCATATTTAAAAACGGATTTTTGAATATTTTTTATTATAATCTTTTCGGCATTTTCTAGTTCTTCTAATTGTAAGTGAGAGGAATTATTTCGAAGTTGTCTATATTTCTTACAGAACCTTAAACACCATGCCAATATTCGTTTCATCCTCTTAAATGATGAATATCTTGATAGTATGTCCGATGGGGGATAAGTTATTAAGCATTTTACCGTACGAATTTCAGGTAACTCGTCTAATAGTGGTACTAAACTTTCTGGCCAATCATCCTCTGACCTTCTTAACCAGTCTGGACCCTTAAACCAAAGATCCTTTTGTAGAAATTCTACTGGAAATAGGCCACGTGACAGAGAATCTGCTGGATTGTACTTTGAGCTGATATGCCTCCAAGTATTTATGTCAGTCATTGCTTGGATTTCGGCAACTCGATTTGCCACGAATACTTTTAAAGAATTCGGTTGAGCTCTCAACCAATGCAGAACTATACTTGAATCACACCACAGAAACGTTTTGCTGAATTTTATGTTGAGTGCTTTTGAAACAGAGTCATATAGTTGGCTGACCACTAAAGCTCCACTTAACTCTAATCGAGGTAACGACATCGTTTTTAAAGGGGCTACTCTTGATTTCGAACAGAGTAGAAAGCATTCCCAAGTATTATTTTCCTTCTTCACTCTTATGTAAAGACAACCTCCGTACCCTTTCGTGCTAGCGTCGCTGAATCCATGTAATTGAACCTCTGGCGCATCCTTAATGGATGCTAAACGCTTAAAAGAAATATTGTCAACCGCATTGAACTGGGTGCATAGATTGGACCACTCGTCATGAATGTGGCAGGGCACTGACTCATCCCAGCCAATCTTGGCACTCCATAAATCCTGCATTATCTTCTTGGCTTTCAATACTATTGGCCCTAGAAGACCCAGGGGATCGAAAATTTTGGCGATTTCGGATAATATAGACCTCTTCGTCACCTTATCATGCGTCGAAATACGCTTTATTTTGTAAATTAATAGATCCTCGGAAGGTTTCCAATAAATACCGAGTGTTTTAAGAGATTCATCCTTGTCCAAGTTGAAGTTTTTGTCGAGGTCATCGTGTGGAATGTCTTTCAGAATGGAACGATGATTAGACGCCCATTCCCGTAGGTGTATGTTGGCCACCTTCAACATATCGCGTAATTGTTGGCAGACGATTTGCCCTTCACTTATGGAATGCACTCCGGTTATCACATTATCAACGTACAGGTGCTTCTTTATTATAGAAGCAGCTAATGGGAATCGATCGGCTTCATCCTCTGCCAATTGATGTAAACATCTTACCGCGAGGAACGCCGAAGGAGCGAAACCGAAAGTCACCGTGTTCAGACGGAATTCTTTTATTTCGTTATTTTTCAGCCAAAGAAGTTTTTGATATTTTCTGTCCTCTGGCCGAACCAGAAATTGACGGTACATCTTCTCGATGTCCGCCACTATTACGTAATTGTATAGCCGGAAACGTATTAGATGACTGAATAGATCATCTTGTATCGTAGGGCCTATCATAAGGATATCATTAAGTGACTTTCCATTGGAAGTTTTCGCCGAAGCATGAAACACTACTCTTGTTTTTGTGGTATTACTTGACTCCTTAAACACCGCTAAATGAGGTAAATAATAACCGTCTGATGTTGGAGAGACTATCTCGGACATATGATCTAAAGACAAGTATTCGTCCATTACCTTTGTATATTGTTCTTCTAACTCCTTATTGACTTTGAACTTTTTTAATAAATTATTAAGGAATTTTAGAGCTATTCCTTTTGATTCACCCAGTTCTGGGTGATCGCTCTTGAAGGGAAGTGCTACCATGTACCTGCCGTCTTGATTCCGCACGACATTCTCGCAGAAATGTTTCTCGCATTTTAGTTCTTCCACGGAAAATATGCGCTTGTCACTATTGCGTTCCTCAATCTTCCAAAACCGTTCTAAATCGAATTGCATACCCGTCAGCAAACACATGTGATTCTTAGGGGAGACAACCGCGCTGCATTCCCCACCTATAACCCAACCTAACAGCGTTTTTTGCAGAAACAGATCGTGATTTCTTTCGCCTAGTTTAATTTGACCTAAGTTGAACAGGGATAAGGTGGGTCCAGCTCCGATCAGCATATCAATGGGAGAAGGCTTGAAAAACTCTGGGTCGGCTAGTTTGATGTGCGATGGAATATCTATTACCCCTTTGGGTATGACTTCGATAGGGACAAAATCTGTAATTTTGGGGACTGTGTAAAAAGTGAGGGACTTTTTGAAGGCACTGTGTATAGACTTTATGGTGACTCTCAGACTATATTCGGTAGAGGTGGTCATATCATTCATGGCACTGATTGGTAAATGAAATTTTACTTTACTCAACTTGAGTCTTTTCGCAAAGCTGTCAGTAATAAAGTTGGCGGTAGCGCACGTATCTAATAAAATTTTACATTTATGGGGTCGAGCTGTGTTATCCAAGGCTTCCACTATGGCACTTGTCATTAAATTAAATGTTCGTATTTGGTTCGCCGAAACTAAACACCGAGGGCCCATATTAATATTTGCTAGTCATTGGGTGTTACTTTCTGTGGAATCTTTAATATTTATATTTTGATTGCCTTCTATCACTTTGTGCAACAAGGAATTGTGTTTTTGATGGCAGTATTTGCAATTCCCATAGTGGCAAGGAACTGAGAAATCGTGCTGTCGTAGGCAGTTAAAGCATAATTTATTAGATCTAGCAAATTTATATCTTTGAGCGACGTTCATTTCTGTAAATTTTCGACATTTGTATAAGGGATGCGGTTCTATCAAACACAATGTGCATTTTTTACCAGCCGTGACAAAAACTTGTCTACTTTTGGTCGAGTCTATTTTGGATCTTTTGGCACTTATGCCGTTGTCATCACGCCTGTTGGCTTTTCTCTCCCGCATAGAGATACGAGCCGATGACCGATAGAGAAATTTGGTCAAATCCTCCAATGACTCGAAATCATCTGGGGAAGAATGTTCCTCCCATAATTTTAATGTTTCGGGGTCTAACTTATTCTCTATGATACACACTATGAGATCAGAGGGGATCGAAATTTCGAGCGATTGCAATGCTTCTACACATTGATTAGCAACATCAGCTAAATGGCCAAGCAATTTGTAATCTTCCCTGTATAACTTCGGCAGATTTAAGATTTTGTTAAAATGACTTGCTTTCGTGATTTTCTTGTTTTCGTAGGCCATAGTTAAGATATCCCAAGCCCGATCATAGTTATCATCTGAGACGTCCAGAAACGCGATTTTACGACGGGCATCATCCCTCACCACGGATTGCAGAAGAGTCAATTTATCTGTTTTCGAATAGTCGCGATTGCCTATCATGGATAAGAATTTGTTCTTGAACGATAACCACTCCTCATACCTCCCTGTAAACGTAGGGAGAGGTGCGCGTTCTATCTTGAATTTTTCGGAAATTCTTTCCGACGTACCACTCGAAGAGGAGCGGCCACTAACCAAACTAGCATTTTCCGATAATTTTTGAGCTTTTGCTACTACCCGGAAGTATCGATTCTGCAGAATCTGACGATCTTCATCATCAATTTCATCGTGTTTTAAAGATATCAATTCATCCTCGACATCGTCGAGATTCGAAAATGATTCCATCACTTTTTTTAGTCGTAATTTGAGCTCGATGGTATGTTCTGAACGGCCATCGATACGCTCGATGAAGCGTTCAAAACCCTCAATGTTTTTCTCAATGGTAGAACGTTTTGTCTTCAAATGTATGATTCTTTCTTGGATATCCATGATGTAGGAATTCCGCTAAGCGATAGTAATTGACGATAGTAAAAATGAAGGTAGTGAAAATGGTCAATTGCACCAATTGAGATGCCAATACCACGATAATGAGAAGCTTTAGACTTTAACGAGAGTACAACACCCCCAAGACTACCAAGTAGCCTTTAGCGATAGTATCAGAACTTGAATGGGGTACGAAAATCATATACTCCTATAGTATAACATCGATAGTAAAAATCTTATTTGTTTTTCTTATTATTTACGCTATTCCTACGCTACTTAATATACTATTATGTATAAACGCTAAAAATTTTGTCTTAGCTGGTCCGATGGTGCCTTCTTTCAAATGTTACTCGTGTCCTACGTCTGGCTTCTAGAATCGTTGTGTTTCTCGGGTTCTGGTCGGAATTCAGCACTTTTTGTTGATTATCTGTTTCTCACACTTTATTGTTTCTTCGCTCAGTATTATTTTTCTAGCTTGGTTTTTATAAATTTTAGCTTTCACTCGTTGAAATTCTGATTTTACACGTTTTTAGCACTTTTTTCTCTTCTGGCCTATGCAACAGTTTTATTATACATATATCGATTTTTGTTCAACCTTATATCAACCTAATTTTGATATGTGCGTTATTAAAGTTTTTCACGGTCACCTTGTCACTTACGTTTCTTTAGCCTTACACCCAATGTTTCAATCGACTCTATAACTTTATTTTGATAATTTTTCACTATACCTCGGTGATACATTCACGCAATTTTACAACCTTTTTTTGGTTTTTATCAATTCTCGCGTTTGATTTCTTCCACAATACGTCAGCTTTTTTGTGTTTAGTATTTTTACGGTCTTTGATTTACTAGAGTACACTGACTGACATTTATTTCACTCACAATGAAGTTTATACATTTATTTTGTTTACATATGTTCAAAATTCTTTTCACATCAATTTCATTAATTATTGCCGTTTAATCCGGCTCGAAGGACCATATTTTTATGTGCAGTTCTTTGTTCCGGGAGCTACTACCCAAATAAGGGACATAGATCCACTTTCGATATTCTTTGAAGTTAACAGTAAATAAACAAAATTCAATGTCCTTACAAACGATTTTATTCAATATTTCTATTCACATAGCGATAATTAAACTTTAATTTATGAACTTGATTACACAGAATCCAAAATAATTTCACTATGATCACTATCAATTAATTAGTCACGAGTCAGAATTTTAACTGCCTCTTTCAACAATTTTCTTTACTAGCTGGCCACCAGATTCCCACTTTTCTCCTTGAACCACGGATCCTGTTACGATATTTTAGAAACGCAGGAATTTTGAAGGCCACTTATAATTTTCTTAGAACCTAGAGTTACCCTATCTTTAAACTATCTTTTAAATCTAAACTACTCTGAAAAAATGGCTATGTGCCTAAATCTTGCTCAAAAAATCCAACATAAACATGAATGCCACTTGACATTCTTACATTTCTTTTAAGCAAACCTAAAGTGCATGCACATGTCGATAATTTTCACCCATATGCACGCCTTGCTAAAAGGAAATCAGGACCACACAAACGGACGGTCATGAGCATGATCTGTACACCATGTCCAGTGTTGAATCAGTTTGTTTCATCGGGCCGTATTTCTGAGAAGCACTTGATCTCCAACATGGATTTTAATTGAATTTGTTTTTTGATCGTAGTATTCTTTGGACTGTATCTTACTCTCTTCCAAATTCCTTCGTGCGGTTTGATATGCTCGCTGGAGTTTGTTTCTTAGTTGTAGGAAATAGTTCTCGTGATCGTATACTGGTTGGGGAGCTTTCTTCAAATTGTTGGGAAGGGGGGCGGAGAAGCCGTATAAGCAATCCATAGGCGTTAACTTTGTGGTTGTGTGCATACTATTGTACCTGACGAACGTTGCTGCTCGCAGATGCTCATCCCAGTTTGTTTGGTTGTCGTCTACAAAATTCCTTAGATATTCGATTAGAGGCCTATGTGATCTCTCCAATGCTCCGTTGGATTGAGGATGGTATGGTGTTGTTTCGATCTTCCGTATCTTAAATAACTTGCACACTTCCTTGAACATTTCGGAAGTGAAGTTGGCTCCTTGGTCGGTAATTAATTTTGTTGGTATTCTGTAACGACTTATTATTTCCTCCACAAAAGCCTGTGCCACAGTTTTCGCCTCCATATTTTGGAGTGGTATTACGTCCATGAAGCGAGTCAAATCGTCTTCGAAAGTTAGGATATACTTGTTCCCGCGTGGTGTTTCTGGAAGTGGACCCACAATGTCCATATAAACCTTGTCGAACGGTTGTTTTGCGGTGTTTGTAATGACCATCGGCTCTGTGTTCTCTACTTAACTTATTTATTTGACATTTTCTGCATTTTCGTATATATTTTTTAATATCCCTCATCATTCCCTTCCAGTAGAACTCTTTCTTTAAACGGTGATATGTTTTATGAACTCCTTGGTGTCCTCCTAGAGGGGCGTCATGGCAGTCGCATAGTATCGTCTCGATGTCCTGAGGGTCTGTCAGGATTCTTATTTGTGGTTTTTCTTGTACGGATGGTTCCTCCAGTGGATTTTGTTCCGTGGGCTCTTTTGCTGGGGCAGTCTCTTCCCCGGTTTCTGAGGTTTGTTCTTGTTGCTCTCTTGCCTGTTTTCGTGTGGTCACCATCACCTCGTATGGGATTCTGCTAGTCCCAAGAAGGACTGCACCTGTCGGATTGTTTTGGGGGTAGGGAAGTTTCTCACGCTGTCCACCAAACTCGGATCTGGTTTCACTCCTTCCGTCGTGCATTTATGCCCAAGGTATATAATTTCCTTTTTGAGAAAATTGCATTTCTCTGCGTTTAACTTCAGGTTATGCGCTCTCAATCGTTGTAGTATCACCCGTAGTTTTGTTTGATGATCAGTTAAATTCCTGCCGTATACAACTATATTATCCAGGTATACGAAGCACTGCAGACCTTGTAACCCAGTTAATACGTGGTTCATGAGACGCTGGAAAGTTGCTGGTGCTCCTTTTAGCCCAAAAGGCATACGCTTAAAGGCGTAGTGTCCATAAGGGGTGCTGAACGCAGTTTTGTCCCGATCTTCTGGTTTCATTGCAATTTGGTGATATCCGCTGGCGAGTTCAAGTACTGAGAAGTACCGAGAATTTCCCAATTGGTCCAGGATATCTTCAATTCTGGGTAGTGGGTACGCGTCTCCTTCGGTGACATTGTTAAATTTTCTGTAATCGACTACGATTCGCCATCGTTTCTGCCCATCAGGCCCTGGTTTCCTTGGAACTACTAGTAGTGGTGCGTTCCATTCACTCCAGCTTGGTTCGACTATATCTTCGTCTAGTAATCTATCTATTTAATCATTTATTACCGCTTTTTGTGTTTCCGGTAGCCGGTACATCTTACATTTTATCGGGTGTTGTCCTGGTTGTATTCTTATTTCATGCTGGGTAGTGGTTGTGTGGCCCAATTTTTCTCCCGGTAAGTGGAATACGTCGTGAAAGTCCTTAATAATTTTGTTCATTTCTCTCTTTTCCTCCGAATTTAATTCTGATTCTACACTTATCAGCTTCCTTACTTGTATCTCTCTTTTTACTTGTTCCGTTTTTATTATGTTACAATGGGTGCTTTTCATATTTATTGGTTCTGTATTCTCTACACCTGCCGTTTCTTCTTGGTATCTTGTCATTTGTATTGTTAGATTTCGGATATTTGCCTTATAGTTATTCACGTTTATTACACTGAGCGTTATTTTCCCGTTGTTAGGTTGCACCAGTGCGTTACTTAGATATACACCTGGTGATATTTCCTTTCCTTCTGTGAGGTGGGGGCCCGTGGTATTGGTTTCCAGACTAATGAATCTTAAGGACCTAGCTGGTATTATAATATCTCTGGGTGTGGTGGTTTTGACTTCTTCGTTTGGGTGGGGTTCCTTAGCATGATCCTGGTCAGATTTAGGTTCGCTCCTCCCGGTACACACTGTTTCCTGGTTTTTCGTGCATGTACCCCTTTCGAAGAGTTTTGTTAAACCTTCCGGTAGTTCTTCTGTCAGCGTGTCCATCCACTCACTCTCCTGTGAGTGCTTATCATGGTGTCTACTGGCAGTGTTGTCATCCCCCATAGAAGTTTCGCTAAGAGATTTTCGGATGACTGTCCCCGTTTCTGGCCTATCTGGAACTATATCATCGCCAAAACGTTGACGACTTGGTAGGGTAGCTATTGTTTGTCTTTCGTAGTAGCTATCTGGATCCACGGTACTGTCATCCCCCATAGTAGTTTCGGTATGAATTTTTGGGGTGACTGCTCCCGTCTCTGGTCTATCTGTAGCTATGACGTCAACAAAACGCTGTCGAGTTCCCCGCTGTTCCTGATCCTCTACAAAGTTTATCACTGTTTTATTTTTGCCATCCTCGGATGGAAATGTTAATCTTTTGGCAGGTCCTTCGATATTACAGTTTCTGGACAGGAAATCATTGCCCAGTATACTCGCTACGTTAGTGTGAGTCAGGGATTTTATCAGGTGAAATTTACACGGATAACCTTGGTCCAGTTTTACGTGCCCTGTAATGGTGCCTTTCGATGATACCTCCCCGGATATCGTATTGGGCGTTATTACTTCTTCCCTATCAATGAGCTCCCGCTTATGTTTATTAATTTCTTCTTCTTTTATTAGACTGATCTCTGCCCCCGTGTCAACTATAAATGTACTGATTTTGTTTTCTAGGATGTCCAGGGATATGTTTACCATCGGTATGTTTGGTTTTTCTTCACACCTTTTTCTTTTATTTAGTGACGACTCGCGGTGTGATCGATTGTCACTTCGCAGTTTTCCGAAAATTAGGTCTTCGCTTGTTTTTCCAATTGCAGTCGTTCCCATCTTTCTTTTAGGAAGCACCTGTTTTCGGTGTGTCCATTTTCCATGCAAAAGTTACATACTTCTGTTGGGAGTGCTGCGGTGGTGTGGTTCACCTGTCGGTTCCTATGGTCATTAGTAGCTGCATACGTATGGTTACGCTGCCTCTGGTTGTTGCAATTTTGGGTTGAGTGTCCGTAGGGTTTACACATCGTGCAGAATGGAGTCATCTGCTTTGTACGACATTCGGCTATCACGTGTCCTGGTCTTCCGCAGAAATGACATCTTATCTGCCGTTTATCCTGTCTTTCTCGAGGTGTATTGGTGTTGTTTTCCACGGCATTTCGTGGCATCGAGTGGTAACTATTGTATCCATTGTAGTTTCTCGCCGATGGGTATTGTGGTTGTTGCTGGTTTTGTCCGAAGGTTCGGGGTTCCCTTGTTGTTTGATTTTGAAACCGTCTTTCGGGCTGGCTCATCGTGTGTAACCCTGGGATTGCTGGTTGCTGCCTTGTCATCTGCTGATTTGCAGTGTCTTGCTGCATACATTGTTCAGTCTGTTCAAGCCTTGCTATTTTTCTTCCCAACGCTTCCAAGTTGTTGTCGCAATCTTGGAGCAGGTAAAATTTATAGTTAGCGTTTGTTATCCCAAGCTTGAAGCAATGCAGACCTACTTCCTCGATTTCGATTTTTAGTCCTTCACCAAAGTTGGCGTACTGTTGTTCTGCTGCGTTCTTGCAAGCATTTATTAATGTTTTAACCCTATTGAAATAGCCCATCAATATTTCCATGGGTAATTGCTGCACGTTTCTTAATTGCGTGTTTAGTGTTATGTAGGAGGTGTTCTGCATTAAGTTTGATTTAAGGGTGTTGAATATATCCTCAAGTGTCTCGATAACTCTAGCTTGTACAGCTTCTAGGGCTTTTCCTCTTAACCGTGTTGGCAATAGTTTTATAAAGAGCGCCTTATCTTGTACTTCGGACAGTGTCTCGTATCCCAGGCGAGCGCAGCTAATGAATTCATATACCTCGTTTGGTTTTCGGGGGCTGTCTTCTCCCATTAATATCGGTACGTTGTTGTGTAACACGTTGTTTACTAACGTTATGTTTGCCATTTTCTTGCTTTCTATTTCTTTTGTTTCCCCAATTTCTTTTTTTTCTCGATTTCTGTTCGTGTGTTTGCTGTTGGCTCCTGTTTGTTGCTGGCGTGGTCGTCTTTTCCTTGGTCCGAGTTCGTCTTACAATATCTTCTTCCGTGTCTCAGCTGCACTATGTCTGTTTCTGGCTCTTCTGGTGTTTGTTGTATATCTCCTGTTTCTATATTTCCTTCTATCTGATTTTCTGTTTCCGGTTCTGTTATCTGATGAGTTTCCTGGTTACTTGACATCAATACGTTAGTTTTGTTATTTGTTCCTTCCTCGTTGTCCTTCTTTCCGTTAGATTCTTCCCCTGAGTGGGCTTCCTCAGTGCTTGTGGAGAATTCCGGTTCCGGATTATCAATTGAGAAGTATTCTAGAAACCTCGAAAATCTAGTTATAGATGATTTCAGAGACGATTTCGGGGTTGACTGGGCCATATACTGTGTTTCTCGTTTGTTTAATCATTTTGTTATGACTAATTTTTACTACTTAAATATTTTTTTTTTTTTTTTTTTTTTGAATATACTTGTTTTAATTTCTTTTCCTATTTATATTTTTTTTTCTGATATATATGTTTTTGTTTATTTTTTTTTTGTGTTATATGTATTTTTGTGTATAGTATTATTCTTTTATTAATTTTTTTTTTTTTTTTTCTTAATTTCGTATATCTTTGTTTTTTGTTTTTTCCTTTTTTCAGCTTGTAACAATTTTAATACAAATATTCCTTAATAAATAACTTATACAAACAATCCTATTTTATGTCTTATATTCTACAGCGTACCTTCAACATATACCTTATTTAAATTTAATTTGATTAATTTTCCTCAATATTATTTTCTGTGCGTTTAGGTCCTTAATGCGGCTGCGCCAGTTGTTGTAGTTTAATCCTGACTAGAATCTTTTTAGAGAAGGCATTCCCTAATGAATGTGGGAATAATGAAGTCGGTATTCAAAAAGGGAAGCAAAAGATTGATAAAAACTTACAGACCGATCACGCTCATGGATTCAGGATACAAGCTATATGGGGAAATTGTGAATAGAAGAGATACTGGAAGGAGAGGGAAGGTTAGGAGACAAGAAACACGAATGTATTTAAAACCTTCTCTTACGAGAGCTAAACAAAGATGATATCTTAAATGCTTAAAATTAATCTTGTTCACATATTCTGAGCAACAGGGCTAAAGACTTCAGACTAATATTTGCCTGCCTTTCGTTCAAAACCTCTGACAACATGTCTGGCTTTGTACTTCCCATTTTCTTTTCAGTGTAACAACCAACGACAGGTTGGACGCATAATGTCTTCAGGTTTTTCAGTTAAGACCCATGTTTTCATCGTTAATAGTGACTCAAATTTTTCTGACAAAGCTCTTTTCAAGTTTAGGATAGGAATGTCATTTTCTTCAGCGGTTATACTTGCCTCAAAGTCTTGTATTATGAGTGCTATATCCGTTACATAATCTTTGAATCTTACTGGAGCTCTTATTAAGCGACGACTTCGCATATTCGCATATTTATTTTCTCTGGGAATGGTTTTTGACTGTCTGAACTATAAGACTGACTATCCTTTTCTCAACTTGGAGATAAATCCTAATCTTCAACGTCAAAGGTTTCACACTCAGAACTTGGGTCTAACTCTTCATTGTCATGTGTTTGAGCATTCGTCTCACACGGTGACAAAAAATACATTGCTTGTGTTTGTAACGTCATTAGTTTCCTTGACGAAAACCTGTAACCTGTTGTGCCGCAACCCAACATATGAGTTCACGCAAGGAGTGGTACAAAAACTATATCAATATTGATCAACCATCAATGGTTACCATCGGTGATAGAACGGAACTCTAAAGCTGGTCGCGTCGTGAGTTTACACCGATTTATTTCAATGGCAGCTTTTAAAATGCCAACGCGTATAACGCGATTGCTCTCGACGCGACGTCTCATGAAGCTTTTAATTAAAGTAAACAGAGCAGTAAAACGGAAAGGAAATACGAACGACACCCCACGTTCCAGGGCTGCTAAACACATGGTGGACGAGGGACACGGAACTAACTTCAACGACGTAACTATCATCAAAGAAGTCAATGATGGGAGGAAACTTGATGTATACGAAGGTATGATGATATCAAGGGAAAACCCTGAACCCTCCAAAATGTCAATGATTTAACTTAAGCACTCAGAGTATATTTAAGCGTACTTGTCATGTATTCTTTAGTCAACCAAAAAACTACTGATGAAGACAAAATATGGCTGTCAAAACAAATTTGTATAGTTTTGAACAAAAATAACAAATATAGCAGCGCTATAAAAGGAATCGTTTTTATTTCAAGCTGAAGCAAAATATTTGAATTTTGCATTTCGCACTGTTACACTTATTCCTAATGAGAACTAACCTAGTGATAAATAATTATTAATATATTTATTTCTTTAATATATAATTATTTATTGATTGATAATATTATAATACTAATAAGAATTGTCACTAAACTCATTTTACTAGCTACTATCAAGCTCAATATCTGATATTGACAGTAAATATTGAGTTGAAGTTGGCAACGGGCTTGTTACAACCATAAAATCTTGTTTCCAGAACAAAAACTGAAACAATTACCCACAGGCCAGTTATGAGGCCAATAAACCTTCAAAATCCTGTTCAGTTACTGACAGTATACGGAATGAAACTGCGAATAACGACTAAATCCAATTCCAGTTCTATAGCCTGTCACCGATATAACCTGTTGATATTTTGACATTTGACATTTTGAATTTAGCGTTAAAAGGAACACAAATTAGCGACAAAAGGAACACAAATCAAATAATGCAAATTAGCGAAATTTAAATGATTTAATAAGGAAAATGTAGGCAAAAACAGCAAATCTAAGCATTACATATGCTGTTCTTACTCCATTGTTTGTTTATTGACATTAAATATGTTGACAGATCAGAAATACCTCTAACCCCGAAAACAAAAAATTCAGTCATGATCAAAATTTTTTTTGTGAGCATTGCTTCTGTCCACATTTTAGAACGTGTGTAGCATTTCTAACAATTTGTTGTTGTTTCTCATGTAAAAGTTGGTCTGCTTATGAGCAGAGCAGCGAAAGGAACGCGACTAATGTATGAGTACCATTGGTAAACTTTCAACCATTTAGAAAATGAATTCATTAAAACCTGGCAAACGGAAATCGTATCACACGTGACTTCGTTTTTAAAACCATATTTCTTACATATACAACGATAAAATTTTATGTAATTGAAATATGTAATTTTTTCTATAAGGTAAGTTATTTAGAAAATAATACGCGAAATGGGCGCCAAATACTGAGTATGCGAAAATAAAGATTTGTATTAAATATTAGCGAGTATACACATAAACAAAATGTCTAAATAAAAAATATTATAAATTCCATCACCTTATATTCACCGGCATTAAAAAACGATGAATACGAGGTTATGTAACCTTATATGATTTCTTATATTTCTTCTATATTCATGAGTTTTTAATACAGATCTACTATTTGGAATCCTCAGGCATTTGGCGGAGTCACCATGATGAGTGTTATTTACACTGTTTTACGATTGCAACACTTGCGAAAATAAGTTAGCGTCGATGTCTTTCATATTTTCTTCAATCCATCCATTGGCATCGTTCAGCAACTCTTGCGTGAATTCCTTATGATGACTGCCAATTGTCCCATTTCTTATAAAGGATGCTTCGCTCGGGTTTAAAATGTTTGCGCATCTCATTTCATGACCGTTCACAGCAGGGTTATTTCTGAAATTTTCTATGTTCAAGTAGTCAACGAGTTTTGAAATTTCGGTTGTTCCGACAGGTTTATCCAAGAACTTCGCAACTTTTCGAATAGTGTTAGGCAAGTTCTGTATCATTTCTTCATATGACATAAAGAGAACATTTGAGGCATCACGATGAGATAGACCTTCTTTAACATGGCTCCAGTATGGCATCCACGGATCTAAATTTGGAATGCAAATATTAACTGTTTTCTTCATCGAATGTATCATACTTAGATTGTTTTTGAAAAAGTTCCAATATGTTTGAAAATCGCCAACAAAACCCTGCGTTTTGTATAACCGATTGAGGTAGTAATATGAAACTGCCACATCTTTTGGATTTCTTGCAACGTAGATCACCTATTTCATAAAAATTAGTTTTTTATTAATAATATTTTGCCATTTATTAGGGGTATTCATTTCACTTCGTTAGTTCGTAAACGTCGTATATCGTGATGACGTAAACACAATTGATGTGAACACCCCAAACTGTTTTCTTCGTAAACCTTGTAAATATCTTTCATATTTTATGTCATTTGTTATTTCAAAATTAAAATTTTTTATTTTATTTACTTTTTTGAATTCACTCATTGCCCAAAACGATTGAAAAGCAGATAATTTTAAACCGTTGACACCGTGGAAATGCCTTAACACCTAAAATTTGACAAGTGCATATGAACTTACTCTAGCATTTATGTATTTTTAATATGAATGACTTAATAACTACAAAAATATATTTAAATAAAAATAATAAGCTGAAAATAAGAACATCTGACAGCAAATACGAAATACGAAATACGCCAAATACGACACTTTTTACCGTCGTAAAGTTTACGAAAATTCATATTCTTTTTTGTATGCGGAAAAATACGAACTTTGCGACATTTACGACAAATACGAAGAGTTTATGAAGTGAAATGAATACCCCTATTGTGTCTTACTTTTGCCTTGTTCTCCATTATACTCGGCGGCAGTAGTGAAAATGGTAAATGTGTTTTTATAAACCTTCGACTAGGAACATTACGCAAAAACTTATATCCAGGAATTGAAAGCTTTTCTATGAATTTCTGTTTATCTAGATCATTTCCATTCAATTTAATCAGTTCCTTTTTAACGTCATCGTGCATAAAAACACTGAATCTGAAAGCAAAGAAGGAATGAAATTTACAGTGAAATTCAACATTCTATACAATTTTCAACGAAGTGTATGTATTTATACTGATTTCGAAAATTATATACATATTATGCATTACTCTCACTAAAGGATGTTTTAATTTAAAAACAAAGAATAATCTTTAACTTACTCACTTCAAAAATATACACCAGTATTTTACTTAAATAATTATAAAACACAAGTTTCAATACTTGTTCTAACTTAATCGACTCTCTTTCTTAAAATAAAAATAGGCAAAAGTTTTAATTGAATTTTTATTTGTTCAAACTTCTAGGGGAAATTTTGCGTGGCGCCATCCACGTAACACTTGATGGAATACTATCGAGTGGTATAATTTTTAACTCAAGTTTTATTGGGTGTAGCAACCGCGGACCTTCCGCTTGCCGGGCGGATGCTCTAACTACTGAGCTATCCCGAGCATATTTTCTGTTTCTTTCATGTTCCCACATCTACTGAATCCCACGCGGAGGTTATATTTGCACTCGATAAATGAATAGGATATGAGAATCCTACACAATTTGATGTCCCATCTACTGGCATCATCAAAAACTGCGGCCCACAAGTTGAGTCTCTCTCCAAAATCGTTGCAAACTATCAAACAATAACCCAAACAAATCGTTGTTCCTAGGCTTAGAGAGGTTGTTAAGAATCCGCGGTAGTGGTCACATTTGGCGTCACTCATATGTACTGCACGTGTGAGTTTCAGCGTTCCTTTATAGTTACTTCTTCATTGGTGTGGCAAAGTGAGTGATAATCGTACCTGATTGGAACATCATGTGAGAGTGAATAGTCTAAGCTAGGGTTCACATACATGTTTGGAATCGAGGAATCCAACTAGCCAAAACCCTCTGTAGTAGTACAATCCAAGAATTCGATAATGCGCATATGCGAAAGTAGCCCGACTACTTCGCGCATTTACGTATATTTATTTTACTTAGAAACTGTGAATGACACGGTATTTTCTCCGCGTTTTTTATTAAAAATAATTGTTAATTTTAGAAAATCTAAGGATAATATTATTAGTCAATGTGTTATTCGTTAGTATTAGGTGAAGTTTGTGTAAAATTTTCCGCATTTGTTCTAAAATAAGAGTAAAATTAAATTTTGTCGGCGCGCTGCACATTTTGACATTTGTCATTTTGCGCAAAGTAAATTTAACGCGTAAAATTTGTTTTCGTATATAACATATTATATGTTTGCTTTAAATATTTTATAAATTAATATGTATTTAAATGTTTAATTCATTGTTTATATTTCTTGTCATAGTTTGTTTATTATCATTATAAGTTTATATATTTATTCTTATTTTTCACTTGTTTTTATTTATATGAAATATTTTTAAGTTTTACTTATTTTTATGTGTTATGATATTATTTTGTCACTATTTTTTACGGATTTCTGTTATTATAATTTATATTTGTTATTAAAGTTTTTTTGTTAAGTTATTTTTGATTGAATTTTGAACTGTTATTTATTTCATGTTTTTATAAAATTAGTTTGTTTTATTTGCGGCCAGATAATTACATATTTGCGCAAAATTAAATTTTGCTGTTATATTTTAATATATAAATGTACTGTACATAAAACGTATTAGATTAATAAAAAAACTTATGTATATTATAAAATGCCTTCGTTCCATTTACACTGGCAAAGTACTTGGCTGGTGGCAATCTATCCGTGCTCAAGTTCGCAAGTACATTGCCAGTGGTAGTTTAACCGAAAAGTGCGTTCCATTTCACGAGTACTTACAAGTACTTTGGAACGCAATTTTTGGGTGAATGGCATGCAGCAAATCTTTCATTTTTTCAAATTTCCCGCGATGAAAATTTCATTTTTCATATGAAATTTCATATTCCTCGATGTGGCCATCCGACTACTCTGACCTATAATGTGGTGTTAAGAAAGTCTTTTTCATCGTTAAATTTTCTAATTTACGAAAATCATAAAATCCATAGCCGCGTTTTATTATGCACAAGATCTATATGGATCACGAACGTAATAGATTTTTCAAATGTATTCCAACAACAACACGTGATCTTGGTAGCTATCCGGATCACGTGTTGTTGTTGGAATACATTCAAAAAATCTATTACGTTCGTGATCCATATAGATCTTGTTCATAATAAAACGCGGCTCATATTTACAACTTCACCTCACGAGAGCCAAACAAAAATGATATCTTATGATTGTGTTTGTGAATTGTACCGAATTTTCGCTAGCTCGATATCGCGATTTCATTCACAGATGTAAACTCTAGCCAAGAGAAGACTGGAGAGTGTGACACTCCGAATAAATCGGACACAAACACACAGCACGAACACGAACTCTCGGAATCCACATCGGGAAAGCGATTTCTGGTCGAATGGCCACTTCTCTCTTCAACCCACGTTACCATCGCTTTTCTGGAGTCCTCGATTCTAGACTTATATGTGAACCCTAGCTAACATTTTCTACGCTTTTTTCCTGCTGGTTTTGGTTTAACCCTATATTAAAGCTCTTCTTGTAATTCTTTGTTTGATATATCACAATGAAAACAGCTATAAACGTGCATTCATACAAGGAATCGGACTCATTAACACGTTACTTACTCGAAAAAGGGAAAACGTTCCGATAGTGGAACTGATCTTGCCTCATTAAAGTTACAATCGTTAGCAATAAGCCAAACGAGTTCCTGCGTCCATGTTGTTCCAGACCTGGGGAAAGTTGCAACCCAAACATCGTCTGGACGTGCTCCGAATTTATACATTTGATTAGCCTCATCCTTGTACTTTAGCGGAAAGAAGTATTTCTGTGGGCCAACCTGGACAAACCCAGTTCGCTCTCCTGCAACACATGTTTCCAATTTTGAAATTAACAAATTTATAAGAATCAAACAACAGAATGTGGTATTGTGAAAACTTCTATCCGAATACGTGGAATGTTTACCGTGAAAATACTTTAGAAGTTCAGAGTTTATTTGTGGCTCAATCGCTCTTATCTCGTATGGAAAGCCATTTGTCATTTCCATTGACCCACTTGTCTCTTCTTTAGAATCCATATTTGCATTACTTTATGTTATGTAATGGGACCAATTCGATTTATCTGTTGCGTTATTCTCTAACAGCGAGTACTAACAGCTTAGCTCAAATGAGAAGCAAGCAAGTATTAAAATTTTCTCTAATCAATTAACCAACGAAGAAGTAACTTCGTTGCAATGAACTTAAAATGTGTCAAGGATTGATTACACGTATGAATATTTACTTTTTCATTGGATAATACGAATAACTATTTTACCTACTAGCAAAGATTATACAGATAACCGTGGAAATAATAACCTTTGGAATAGGAAATCAAAGTAAAGGTCAGTCAACAGCATCCATATTTGAGACCGCAGTTTTTTATGATGGAAAGAAAAAAATTATTAATCATAAAACAACATTTGTTCCACAAAAGTCTTCTGTATATACCCGATTGTCAAATGGACGGTAATGTTTTTCGCGTGTCTGTATGTATGCATTTTTCCTTGTCCGGAACTGTAGCTCATAAGCCTTGACCGATAGTCTTTATGACGTCAGCAAAAGTACTACTCTACCCAGGTCTCTAACTGGCCACTATTTGTCTATTTGGCTGTCGGACTATAAACTAAACATCACAAATGTATAAAAATCAATAATTTATTAGTTACTAATAATTAATTTACTAAATATATAACAAAATACCTATAAATAAACAAATTTAATTTTATATTAACAATTGTCAAATGTCAAATTCATGCATTTAACAGTTTTCAGATTTTTACTACACCAAATGTGTGCAGTAAAAATTCGTAAGGAGGGTTTGTGCTTGTGCGAGCAATTGTCTCACAATTTTGCCTATTTTCCCCGTACGGGAACGCAACACTCTCAAGTTCAGTAAAAATGAGTAAGATTTTCGAGTACGGCAACTGACTTATTGACCGAAATTTAATTTATATAAATATTTACACCTAACACTTGATCAATTACTTCGCCCTCTGTATTGACTAGCCATGAAGTGGGTTTTGTCCATGTGCAAAGGTAGGAAATTCATGGCGTTTGTTCTTATGTCCGCGAGTTTAATGTAATTTAAGGACTTAAAATGTGTTTTTTATATATAGATCTATAACGAGTGTTATTATCAAGGTATTCTTTGTTAATATAATATACATTCTACATATATCGGAAAATCCGCCGAACACACATAAATTTTATCGGCGGTATAAATTTTGACGTTTGTTGTTTTGCCGGAAAACAAACGCAGATATTCATTAAATTGAGTGCTTGTGATTTTCAAATAGTGATAGAATATTATTTTTAATAACAACATAATAATAAATAGTAAAATAATAATTTATTGTCATGTTCTCAAAATTATATAAAATATGGCAATATGTAAATTGCTAATGAGAAATTATTTTTATACGAATATTTTAAAATTGTGAAAATACGTAACAACTTATATAAAATGTTAAAATATACAAATTGTTAAAAAAAATACATATATTAACAAGTGTTTTTATATTAAATTTTTCAGTTACAAAATTTGTTCAAATTTTATTTTACACCTTATAATTTTCATTTTTTATTATTTTTTGTTGATTTCTCGTGTTATTGTATATTTATATTATATTTCGTATATTTGGTTGGTTTTCGTTGTAAATTTGCTCATAACGTAATTTTGCTATTAAATTTGATTTTATCCTACTGTTGTGACAGCCTAGGCTCAGTCACAGATGCTCTATTCCCCACCCCCTCTCCCTTACCCCCCTGATGATAACAATTTTTCATGGGAACTTGTTCGTTCCCAACTCAAAATGTTGACATCGCATTTTGGGTCCCATGCGCGAGAAATTTTTATCACCATGATAGAAATTTGATCGCGATCGTATTTCAATTCCGCCACGATCAAATTTGATCACCGCGATAAAACTTGATCGGGATCGAATCATATGCGCGATGAAATCCGATCTGTTGATAATTATAAACAAAGCGCTGAGTGCGCGCATTTTTCGTCGCCATCCGCGACTTGCCGAAAATGCACGTCAGCAATTTCTATCCTTACTTAAGGGCTAAAATGACGCGCATTTCCAGTCTCGATTTTGACCGTTGACTGACAGGTCACCGTCTCTCTACTAATTGCCCTCTTTTCGTTTTCACGAACGGTCACCGGCCAAATTCTGGCTCGAAGTCTTCCTTTTTGGGTTGAATTGAATTAAAAAGAAAAACATTAAATTAGAAAAATAGTTTCATCGAAAGTGTGAAGATTTAAGCAAACCTAAAATTTAAAATTTAATTAAAAAAAAAATCCATGTAAGGAATATCATCGGAATGTGTAGAAAATTTGAGAACATAATGTTCAAAACCAACTTCGATTGTGAAAAACAACAACTTAAAAATTTCAACTCAAGTTTATATAAAATCCAAAAAGAAAACTAGTTTCATTGAAAGTGTGAAGATTTAAGAAAACTCAAAGTTTAAAATTGAATTAAAAAATAAAAATCCATGTAAGGAATATCATCCGAATGTGTAATAAATTTAAGAACTTAATGTTTAAAACTAAACTCGATTGTTAAAAAAAATTTAGAGACTTAAAGTTTGATATTAGTTTATATAAAATCTAAAAAGAAAAACAATTTCCCTTTTTAACAAAAAAAACAATTTTCCTTTTTAACAAAAAAAAAACCAGGGTGCAGGTGAACATTTCCTTCTGGAATGCACTCAGAATTCCTTTCTGCTCAAATGTATAAAAAGAAAGCAATTGGCGGATAAAACACTACATTTCTGTATGTGAATATATGTTAATACTAATTTCTATACAAATGTATTAATTTTTGCATATAAGCAAATTCAAGAAATTTGTAAAAAAGTGATTTTTATTAGAAAATATTTGAGATTTTCGAAAGTCTCACGATTAAAATTTCAATTTTCATATGAAATTTCGTATTCTTCGATGTGCCAGCCCGCTAATTCTAGAGGTGCGGTAGTAAAATATGTAATGTATGTATCGAAGAGTGAATAAAGTCTCACCATGTTGAAGTGCTCAAATTATAAGCACCGTCCAATAAAGTTTGATGAAGAACAGGATAATGAAGCGCACTGATATGGTGCCCTGTTATTATCAGTCGTAATGGAAGACTCTCTTCAAGATCGAAATCAAAACTACCTTTATTAGTTCATTACAATGGTTATTTATACAAAAATTAACATTATAAACTTAAGCTTATTCACCTCGTGTGAATCGAATTTTCTGACAATGGTTATTTATACAAAAATTAACATTATAAACTTAAGCTTATTCACCTCGTGTGAATCGAATTGTGAGAACCAAAATCGATTGCAATCAGAATTGATTGCATACAATTTAGCTGGAACATCGATGTGCAATCGATTCTTCAGACGTCCTCAATCAGAGGCACAGGTAATACCGCGTTTACACCGACCGAAATCTAGTAGATTAAGCGACTTGAGGAGATTTAGCCCGAAATCTTTCTGAAACCGCCAAGATTTACCATATATTCTCGAAATCTTCTCGGGAGTAGATTAACTCGAAATCCACACCACAGACAACTATTCAGATGTCCTATTGCCATACATCGTGTTGGCACAAAATTTGTCTACTAGAGGACAGCTACTAGCGGACATAAAGCTTTTGATGAGCGCATGTTTTATGCGCTCTGAGAGCGAAATTTGTCTGCTAGTTGGTGTCGACAAGTTTGACGGTTGCGGGAAGGGAACATCGAAATAAGAAGAAAGGGGGGGAAATAAAATTTGGTGGAAGGAACAAAATTTTCATTTTCTGAAATTTTCGTTCCTTCACACCAGCAGAAATCATTTGAGTGTGTACATGCGTGAGTACAATTTACTCACGTACACGGAAATACACACAAAAATTTCTGTTTTCCGTGTTGGAAATGGAAATTTTTGTATGTATTGGTTGTTTTTAGTAATTCGGGAAAAAATATGTAAATTATATATAAAAAAATGAAAAAAAAAAATATTTTGACGAGTTTTCTTGAACAGTATCAATTAACCGAAAAAATAATCGAAGATCTAAATTTTATGCGAGACAAAAATGATGGGGTAGGGTACACATAAGTTAATTTTTCATTAGTGATTTTTTTTAAAGTACATTCTTAATTAGATGTGACTGGAAAAATCGGTTTATCCGTTCCAAAACACTAAATGTTAAATTTAATTCCGCGAGGAGCTCATAAAAGAATTTGTCACTTTTCGCCATGTTTCAAAAATAAGGAAGTATAGTGCACATTTTGAGCTTCGAACACAATAACTTTGAATTAAAACAGAATTCTGATACAAATCATACACATGATCATGGCTCGGTGGTAGTGTGGGGGGCGGTCAACAAATTTTCCACCCCTTAAAATGAACATTAATTCAGTCTAATATATCTAAATAAAAAAAAAAATTTAATAAAAAATCAGTAATGAAAAATTAGTTTAAGTGTACCCTACCCCTAAAATGAATTAAATTTCACGAATATTTACATATAATAATATACAATAATTTAAAGATATGTATATTTATATAATTTTTTCCGAAATTTTATTTTATTTATTTTCCGAAAATTACTGAAAATTTACGACAATAATTGAATGTTAAATAGATTTAGCTTATGTTGCTTTAATAAGGAGTTTTTCAAAAATTATCATCAGGAAGTACTTCTCTTCATTAAATTTATGGAAAAGTTGTCCGTATTCTATAAGTTAAGAAAAAAACTATAACTTTAACTGTTTTCAGGACTAAAAAACCAATTTTTCGTCATCTTAAAATAAATGTCATCATTAAATCTAAGTTTATTTATATACATACAATATAATTTCTTATTTGTTAAAAATAAGAAAAATATTCGAATATGAATTGCGTTAAACTACATATGTATATCTTAACGGAAAATTTTTGATTCAATCTTAACAAATATAAAACATGAAATGAATGTAAACTAAACTTACTTTGATTAATTTAACAAAATTATTTTCAATATCTTTCAAATTTTATTCATTATTTTAATTAAATTTTAAACTATACAATTAAATTACAACTATAAACTAGATACCTATAAACTATATAAACTACGCAATTCTCAATACGGTCGGAAACAATCATATGATGCAATTCAATTAGGTTTTGAGATTTCAAAGATTGATCATACATATGAGCCGTCTATGAGCCCTCTAGGATAGTTTAGCTGCTAGAGTAGAAAACTGTTAAAAATTCAAAATTGGAATTTTGTATGGACACACCTTTAAAAACTCACGGTAGGGAAAAATAATGTATAAAAGAAAGATAGAAAATATCATAATACTGGGGGTCAGTCATATATATGAGCCCCCTAAAATACTTAGTTCGCCGCTACGAGTAAAATTTGAATTTTATCATATTTCCTAACTTTTGTCTGTACACCTTTAAAAACTCAATTTATAGCACAAAAATGCAGAAAGAAAATGTCAAAAATAGAAAAATAATGGGAGTCGTTCATAAATATGGACCCTCTAGGACTCTTAGTTAAGCCGCTGCAAGCAAAAAGTTGTTAAAAATTCAAAATCTGAATTTTTTAATATTCCTTAACTTTTCTATATATTTTCAAAAACCCAATCTAGAGAAAAATGATATGTGTCAAAAAGATAGGAAATGAAAATATAATTGGGGTTGGTCATACATATGAACCTCCTAAGATACTTAGCTTAGCAGTTATAGGGGAAAAAACTGTTACAAATTCAAAATCTGATTTCTATCATATTTCCCAACTTTTATCTGTACGTTTTTAAAACCTTAATTTAGAGCAAAATGATGTATGGAAAAAAGTTAGCAAATAGAAAAATAATGGGAGTTGGTCATACATATGAACCCCCTAAGACGCTTTGTTTAGCCACTACGGGCAAAAAACCGTTGAAAACTCAAATTTTTACCGGAAAAGACCCCTAAAAACCGGAAGAAAATTTATAAATTTATGGTTCCCAGAAACTATAATGTTCTGTAATCTGTAATTCATAACTAAACTTACCATTTTACATAATCCTTAAAAATTCACCTGCTACGGGTCGAATGAACAAAAAGTCATTCAACCCGAGCAAAGGGATTGTTGTTGTTGTTGGGAAACAAAATTCGACTCGAATATTTGAAAAATTCGCTTCCGAATTTATGTACCAACACACTGCCAACAATCCCTTTGGTAGTGTGTGTAGCTACGTACATATATAACCGGTTTTGAATTTATTTCATAGAACATTGCGATCTATGAAATAGATTCAAAACCGGTTTTCACCCTAGGGACAAATGAAACTTTGAAGAGAGCAAGCTTGTGGTAAGACCACAAACAAGTAATCAGATGTCGCATTCCCATACAACGAGTTGGCACCCGATTTTGAAAGCTCTTTTCAGGAGCTTTTGCCAACTCGTTGTTGGGAATGTGAAACGTGGTGGAACATTGAAGAGCTTGCTCTCTTCAAAGTTTCATTTGTCCCTAGGGTGAAAACCGGTTTTGAATCTATTTCATAGATCGCAATGTTGTATGAAATAAATTTAAAACCGGTTATATAGGTACGTAGCTACACACACTACCAAAGGGATTGTTGGCATGGTGTTGGTACACAAATTCTGGTAGCGAATTTCTCAAAAATTCTAATTGAATTTTGTTTCCCAACAACAACAACAATCCCTCTGCTCGGGTTAAAGGACTTTTAGTTCATTCAACCCGTAGCAGGTGGATTTTTGCAGATTATACAAAATGGTAAGTTTATTTCTGAGGTACAGATTACAGGACACTATAGTTTTCGGAAAACATAAATTAATCAATTTTCTTCCGGTTTTTAGGGGCCTTTTCCGAAAAAAATTTTAATTTTCAGCGGTTGTTTGCCCGTAGCGTCTTAACCAAGTTTCCTAGAGGGTTCATACGTGTGATAGACCACCTTATTTTTCTATTTGCTAAGTTTACCTACTACACAATTTTTCTGTAAATTGAGTTTTTAAAGGTGTGGAGACCAAAGTTGGGAAATATAGTAAAATTCAGATTTTGCTCATAGCCGCTAAACTAACGATCCTTTGGGGTTCATATGTATAACTGACCCCCATTATTTTTACATTTTCTAACTTTTTTCCATAAATTACATTTCTCTTAATCGATTTTCTTAAGGTATGAATACAAAACTTGGAAAATATGCCAAATTTCAGATTTCTAATTTATAACAATTATTTGCTCCTAGCGGCTAAACTGAGAGTCTTAGAGGGTTCATATCTACGACCGACCCCCATTAGTTTTCCTTGTTCTATATTTTCTTTTGAAACAAATTTTCCCTAAGTTGAGTTTTTGAAGGAGTGCGGACAAAAATTGGGATATATGATTAAATTCAAATTTTGAATTTTTAGCAGTTTCTTGCTATTAGCGGATAAACTAAGTGTCCTAGTGGGTTCATATGTATGGCCGACTCCCATTGTTTTTCTATTTGCTAACTTTTTTTCATACATCATTTTTCTCTTAATTAAATTTTTAAAAATGAGCAGATAAAAGTTGGGAAACATGATAAATTTCAGATTTTGAATTTTCAATAGGTTTTTCCTCCATAACTGCTAAACTATGTATCCTATACGGTTCATTTACCCCCATTATTTTGTCATTTCATATTTTTTTCCCATATATCATTTTTTTCTAAATTTCGTTTTTGAAAATTTGCAGACAACAGGTGGGAAATATGATGGAATTCCGATTTTGACTTTTTAAAAGTTTTTTGCTTGTTTTGTATTTTTAAGTGGCTAAACTAAGCAATCTACACGGTTTATAAGTTTGGTCGAGCCTTGTTATTTTAACATATCAAAACCTTTTGCAGTACCTACATTATTGTTCTCTATATTGAGTTTTTAAAAGTCTGTGCATAAAACAGTTATAAAAGAGAGTTTTAAAGTCTGTGCATACAAGAGTTATAGTTTGGAAATAGGACCAAATTCAGATTCCCTGATATTATTATAAATTATTAAGTCTGAATCAAATTTGATTTCTAAAATTTAATGTTTTCCGTTTTAAAAACCTAACTTTCTAATGAAAAGACCCTTAAAACATAATATTGAGGAAAGTGCATGGAGGAAATTTAGAAAAATCAAAAAATAGAGTAGATTGTTCATATAATTGAACTCGCTAGAATGCTTCGTAGCCAAAAACTTCTGAAAATTCAAAGGTTTTCTAAAAATAAGCTATTTATAAAAGCACATATATTATATGCACATAAATAGTATTGAGAATATCTCCAGTTTCCGGCAAAATCTATACTGTGTACAAATGAATTTTGACGGCAATATTCAAAACATCATGTTACTTAATTGATTATTGAATCATTTAGATTAATTCTAAATACTCTCAATGCAATTCTATATACACATAAATGACAACAATAGCAAAATATGGTAAGAAAACAAACGGCAATAATTTTTTCTTTCAATATGATAATAATGGTAATAATATTAAAATAGTATTTGAAAATTACAAAACATTATTTGAATAGATTATTGTAGAATCCTCCCTAGAAGAACAATTTGAAACTACTTGAAATTTGAATACACATAAGCTATAAGACTTATGCATAGACAAATTCATAAAATTTAACATTTAAAATCGTAATCACAATAAGTAAAATTGTATACGATGCGGGTATCACGTACCCAAAGAAGACATACAATGTTGGTTCTTGGAGCTGCGATAAGATGAGTGCGCAGACGACTTAATGAGATTTTAATGTGTTTGGTTCGATCGTTAAAGTCTCATTAAGTCGAGTTTGGGCGACTGCCTTCGATTGATTTGGAGGGTGTCGTAGAAACCTCAAGAACAATCGAAGGCAGTTGTGAATAAACATCAAGGCAGTCAACATCGGTTTTGACTCATCAACTCCTGTGGCTGCGCGAAATAATTGTGAAGAAATAAAGAATAATTTTGAAGCAATAAATAAAGATTGTGAAGAAATAAATAAATATATGAAATAAATAATTAGTGTAAAGAGTTTTGTGTTGCCAAGAAGAACTGAACCCTCTCCATCCAATGATTCATAAACAAAAATAAAACTAAAAACTTACAAAGATCGAGAAAACATCATAAACTTTAAAGCGATAGATGCAAATAATATAATAGTTTCCCAAAAATTTCAAACAAATCGTTTTCAGTTTCATAGATATCAATTTGAAAATTTTCTTTAACTTAGAGACAAGTTGCACATACATCATTAACAAACAATTTCAGAAAACCTACATAAATTACAAGAGAAACTATGAATATACCACGTTTCTCGCAAAATTATGCAAAATACCAATTTTTTATGTTTTTTGTTAGATTTCATTTGCATATGTTTTCATTTAATTATGCAAAACCACCAATGCATATGAAAATTTCCACTTTCTACGCAAAAAATAGGAATTTCTAAGTGTGTGTCCCTTTACGTGTGTACATTTTCTTCATTAATGACACACATTCAAAGAATTTTGTCTTAGTGTGAGACAAATGACAATTTTGAAATTCTGTCCAATGTGAAGATTACAGTAATACATCCTCTCCTCTTACTTCTATTCCCGTCCCTGAGATAAAAACTATTACCTGACCATATTCCTCTCAGAGCGCGTTTGTGCTTTTGCACTCTCAAAGAGAGTAAAAGCAGAACGATGCTCATCAAAAGCTTTATGTCCGCTAGTAGACAAATTTTGTGCCAACACGATGTATGGCAATAGGACATCTGAATAGTTGTCTGTGCCACAAGTCTTACTTATGTGTCTATGCTTATCGTTAATACTAAATTTAAGTGTCTGTGCTAGCTTAACTATACTATAGGGTGTTTTATTAATATATAGGGTGATCCTTACAAAAACTCTAGTTCATGGCTTGTATTACTTCTACATCCAAGGGGTTTCTGGTGAATGATATCGATTGTAAAGAGTTGTGGATGGACAAAACCGAACGAAATAAATGGCATGATCATTTTTATACTTATGCTAAAGAGACGGTTTTGCGAAAAGTTTACTGTATGTAGACATACCGACATATTACAATAATAATAAAAATAATAACTGATCAAGTAAATTTCCGCAAAAGTGTGGCAAAATGTATATATCTTTATTTATGTTTATATATTAGGGTAGTCCTTATTTCAATGGAAAATATTAATTTTCTCTAATTTCACGGGGCACCATGTAATCCGATTATATACCATAAGAAACTATTCCAGCAATTTTTTGCAAGTTTTTAAATGTCATTTAGGTGTTGCTACTAAGGTTTGAATTTTATATAAAAACTCAAAATCTCTACATATGTTGGATTCTTTTATTCATAAGTCAGGACTGAAAATATACAAAATAATTGTTGTTGTAGTAAATTAAGGTATTATATATATATTTGAATCATTAATTTTAATATTCAAGGGTTGACTTATTAGTATAAAGGTACTTTTTCCAATACTCTTTCACCAACGAAGCATATATTGCTTTTGTTCGTCATTGGTTGTAATTAATTTATAATAAAGCAACACCGCGCTCAGCTATGTCGTTCATTGCTCGCAGAGAATGAACGATATTTTTGACAGCTACATAATCAGCATCTCCGTTCCAAGTTAAACGTCTTTATTCAAAAAATTTGATAATGGGCAATCTTCTGTTCCTTCAAATATTAGTGCTTCTACCATTTTCTTCTTCTCTTGAACTGAAAGTTCGTCTTAGACTTAGAATATTTCTCCTGCACAACAGTAGCCATATTTTTGTTAAAGTTTTCAAAGGCTGTAAGGTCTTTCAATAAATATAAGTCGTTTTTTCGTGCTAACCATACGGTAGAGGCTTGAAACCAATGTTTTACATATATTATCACCATGAAAATGCATATTTCTCTCATAGCTCATTCGTCCTTCTTCGTTAGCATAAGCTGCTGTTTAAATCAATAAATTTGCAAACAGTACAAGGCTCATGCCACCCATCTAGCTCGATGAAGACCAGTAGGTCTCCTAAATGAAGCACTCGTTGCAGGAGCTCCTCCTAATAATATTATTGTGGGATCCAGCAGTTCACTGTAGTCATCTCGAGGTTGATGTACTTGTAGTTCTTTTTCCGCAAAAGAAATCCTGTTTGCCGCCACTTCTGCAAGGATGTTTGCCTCGGCGTCATTTGTTATTGCTAGTTAATTAGTACTGATGTGCGAGACGGGCTAAATCCCGACACGTAGGTCGGGTTGGTAGAGGGGAGAGGGGGAAAAGGAGCGGTTGCATATGCGAGTTTAACTTATATTTAAAATGTGATAAAAACACTTAAATGAAACATTACTGAATCCATCGATTAAGCGGCCATACAACGCTTTTTGTTAAAATTTGGCAACTAGTAGCGACCTCTAAATCGTAACAAAAATTAAGAGAAGAAAATCTGTTTCATATTTAGATGTATAAAATTGAACGACAAAATGCTGTGGTGATAATTCAAAAGTCGAAAAATAAGGACAACAACCCTGTGTATGTATATATTTATGTATCTTAGATCATAGAGAACAGGATATGACACCTTATCTTAAATCAGTATACATACACGGGCACAGCAGCGACATCAACGATCTCATGGCTGTGGAAAGTCTTACCATCGAGTGTTTCATGCGTGTGTCCGTAGCGTCACTTCTGTTTTGCTGATAAGAAACCGCTTGTGAGTTAGTTGTTAAATAGATTTTCATTGGAACGGACGTGTTTTCATTCGATGTTTTCTGGCCCTCACAACTCAGAAGTGGGATAAGGAAAGTGAAAACAAAATAAATGATCATGGTGCATCCAAACAGAGAAGAAATGATTACCATCTTGGAAGATGCTGGAGTGTAGGCCGGAGGATTCAACGTTATGCCAGGTGAAACGGCTGTATCATGAACTGAGAAGTCCTAGTGAAGCAATGGCTGCCCAACAACACCCTGACGATCTTGGAGTTCCTTCCGTTTTACAACTATCTGACGACACCGCTGTTGGAACTGCTGCGGTCCAAGGACCACCGATCGCTGATGGGGAGAATGCTTCTTCTACTAATGTGCAAAGGAGCATGGTGACGGACACTCTGTCCACTGATTTACCACCTGCTGTAGGTGATCTAAGAGGAGAATCTGGTGAGCCTGATGATCCACTCGACCGAGAAATCGCCATCCTCCGAAAACGTCGTGAAGTACTCTGTTTACAGTTGGAAATTGCGGCACTGTCAGCAAGAAGTACCGGGGCAGGGGAGGACAGAAGAGCACACTCCTCTAGTGTTCGACTAGTACCTCAACAACCGTGTCAAAGAGCTCCCAACACACGGATGAGCACGTCATCTTCTGTTGATGTCGCAGGAGCTGCTGAACATCGATTAGTGGACATCAACATCATAGAATCGATGGTGCCCACATACACTGCGGACGACGCATATGATATAACCAAATGGTTTAGGGATCTGGAGGATGCATTCGAGATCCTTCAGTTTGGTGTTAAGTTGCGGTTCATCGCCGGCCGTCAGCTGCTTGGTGGAACAGCGAAACTTTTCCTGCGGTCTACTTCGGTTCACACGTATGCTGATCTTAAAGAGGAACTCCTAAGGGAATTTTCGAAGCAACGGACCACAGCTGCCGTTTACTCCGCCTTATGCTCCCGCACTCTACGACAGGGGGAAACTCTACACAGATATATTTTAGAGATGCAGGAGATTGGATCACACGCCGACATCCCCGAGATGGAAGCAGTTGATTTTATCGTCGACGGAATCGGGGACAAGACAAATAACATCAGTATTTTGGCATCGGCCACAACACTTAGGGAATTGAAACAGTCGATCGAGCGTTACGAACGTAGGCGTCTCAGAGTAACATCGGCAACAATGAGGACAACACCGGGTGCATCCCGTGCATCCACCTCGAGATCGGCTACTTCTGTTCCAGTCTCTTCAGCTAATCCCACCCTTCAGCCACCGTCCACTTCCGCCATCCGTTGTTACAACTGCTCCAAATTCGGACATTACAAGGGACAGTGTCCAAAACCGCTTCGACCTGATGGCTCCTGTTTCAAATGCGGATCGCTGACTCATATATACCGGAACTGCCCACTGAAGGCCTCTGCAAGTGTTGTCGCTGCTGTCACCGATGACGATATTTCCTCCACTGCTGAATAACTGGAGTCATTACAAATGGTGAGTGTTGCATTTTTATTAAAGGATCTTCAGTATAGTGAGTTCATAGGAGGTTTTTCTCTGTTTGATTCGGGCAGCTCTAAAAGCTTTATCCGCCAATCTTATGTACCTGCCGCCAAATTCGGGTCCTTGTCAGACACTGGATGCAGGGGAATAGGAAATATGAAACTGATGTCTTACGGCCGAAAACAATGCATGATTAAACATCGCAGTCAATCAACCTTCTGTTCATTATATGTAATACCTGATGACCTTATGTCAATTCCAGTATTACTAGGTAGGGATTATTTGGAAAAGTCTCATATAAAGCTTGTTAGAATTAAGAAAACTTACGATGTACAAACTTTAAAATTATTAAATAAACAATCTGCTGTGTCTGACATACCCGTTGAACTCAATACTATGCTGAAATCTTTTGATTTAGTAAGGAACAATATGGGTCACTCGATCGATGGTGTGGGAATAGTAGAAAAAAGGGAATTTCCAGCTAATGTCCAAACCCAAGACGATCTAGAACGCTTTCCTTCGGTGATAGACGATGTTGAATTATTTCAAATTGGACTTATTGATCCAAATGACGAAACAATACCTGATGTTAACCCCTCTCTTCCGTCACAACGAAAAGTAGAGATTATCAACCTGATTGAAACCACATATTCGAACTCTGTCGAGACTGCTGTCAGACCCTTAGACTACCAAGTGAAAATCAATCTTAGGCACCAGACCCCTATCTTCTGTAAACCGAGACGGCTCTCATTCCATGAGCGTATGGAAATTAGAAAGATAGTGGACAAACTGCTGGCAGAGAGCGTTATTCGACCCAGTCACTCTCCTTACGCTTCTGCCATCGTTCCTGTGCGAAAAAAAAATGGGAGTATCCGGAAGTGCATTGATTATCGTCCCTTAAATCAAATCACTGTACGGGATAATTACCCAATGGTACACATTGACGACTGTATTTCTCATCTGGGGTGTTGCGGCAGCAACTAATGCTGACCGGTAAGGTGCATCGACCAGGTAAAATGCAAACAGTCACAATTAATAGATGTCATTGCTCGGTCAATTCACCTTACCGCTCACACCAAAATTGCAAGTAGGCAATTCGCACGATAGCGAATTGCTATAGTTGCGATTTTGGTTAAAAGGTCGTTACCGTGCGAATTGCTATGGTTGCTATTTTGGATAAATAGTTTTATGTGTTTCAGCTTTTTAAATTGTATAAAAGACCGGGAATGTGCCCAATAAAGTTAGTTGCCCTTTAAGCGTCCACCCTAGCGTTTTCATTCATTCCCTACAGAGAACTAGTGATACCTAGTTTCTCTTCCTAATCAATTAGTATCTACTATTGACCTCCAACACCTTCCCAACCCAACAGTCAATTAATAAGAACTAGCGATACCTAGTATCTTCTAATCATCCTCAACATGGGGGGAAAGAATTATTTCTCGGTAATTGACCTTAAGAACGGGTATCATTATGTGCCAATGCACCCTGACTCAGTCCAATACACTTCTTTCGTCACCCCTGATGGACAATATGAGTATCTTTATCTCCCAAAGGTACATACATATGATCCTTAGACCATTAATGGAAAAGAGGTTGATTGTCATTTTTATGGATGACATCCTGGTTGCTACTGCTGACTTTCCAACCCATTTACAAATTCTGGGTGAGTTGCTCACCACCTTACGTCAATACGGTCAACAACTTCAGTTGAAAAAGTGCAACTTCGCATATAGTGAATTGGAATATCTAGGTTATTTAGCAAATTCCTGGGGTATTACACTGAGCACCACACATCTAGCAGCCATCAGAAATTACCTTGAGCCAAGATGTAAAAAAGCAATGGAACGTTGTTATTTTCTTACTTTCGTCGGTTCGTGCCAAATTTTTCAAGAATTGCTCGACCTATGACCCAACTACTCAAGAAAGATACCCCTTATGTCTTCTCGGAGGAGTGTCGACAGGCCTTCATCACCTAACGCCAAAAACTGATGGAGTCACCGATCTTATGTATCTATGACCCTGACAAAGAAACGGAATTGCACTGTGACGCCAAAACCAGTCGTTTGGTGCCGTCTTAATGCAAAAACAAACTGACGACAAGTTTCACCCAATTTCGTATTTCTCAAAGACTGCTTCCCCTGCCGAATCATGACTACATAGTTATGAGTTAGAAACTTTGGCGATCATCTATGCCCTCCGCCGTTTCCATGTGTACGTTCAAGGTCTTCCGTTTAAGATTGTCACCGATTGCAACTCTTTGGCACTGACCCTCCAGAACCGTACTAATTCAGCCAAGATTGCCAGATGGGTATTATTATTAGCAAATTATAATTACTCCATAATACATAGGGCAGGTACATCAATGGGACATGTGGACGCCCTTAGTCGGTCTGAATTAGTCGCTTACGTGAATGAGGCGGATCTTGATTTCTATTTACAAATCGCGCAAAATCAAGACCCAAACATTAAGGCCTTACGGGAAAAGTTAGAGAACACTGACGTTGAGAACTTCGAATTGAGGGATGGGTTAGTGTTCCATCATTCCCCTGTTGGGCATCTGCAACTTTATGTCCCAACTGAGATGATCAACAATGTCATTCGCTTGATCCACGAGAAAGTGGGACATCTCGCGGTGGAGAAATGTTGCTCTCAAATAAAAAAAACTATTGGTTCCCATATCTTAAGTCACACGTCAAGAATTTCGTTAGAAATTGTGTCAAATGTATATATTACTCTGCCTCCCCGAATAACAATGCGGTCACTCTTCACCCTATACAAAGGTGCCGATACCTTTTGACACTATCCATATTGATCATTTGGGTCCTCTTCCGTCCCTCAACTCTGCCAGAAAACACTTGCTCCTAGTGACTGATGCCTTTACAAAATATGTCCGGCTGTACCCTGCTTCTACCACTTGTACCCGAGAAGTACAATCGGCCCTTATGGATTACTTCCGCCACTTCAGTCGACCTCGGCGTTGTATCAGCGACCGGGGCACTTGTTTCACCTCAAGTGAATTCTCCGCTTTTCTAGACAAGCACAATATCCAACATATCAAGATCGCTTCTGGCACCCCCAGAGCGAATGGACAAGTAGAACGTGTCAACGGTGTCATAAGCCCTATGTTGAGCAAACTTTCCTAGCGTCACTTCTGTTTTGCTGATAAGAAACCGCTTGTGAGTTAGTTGTTAAATAGATTTTCATTGGAACGGACGTGTTTTAATTCGATGTTTTCTGGCCCTCACACTCCTTTATATATCTCTTTTTTTTCGGTTGATTTCAATTCAGAAAAGTGAAAATAAATTTTCTTGTTAAAGCAAATAAATGCACCTTTTACAACTTCGGTCACACCAATTTTTCATTTTCAACTAGCGTGGGAGCCAGCTGGTGTACGAAAATTGCACTAAAATTCCTCTTATGTCAAATGAAAATCTGTGTTGGTATTGGTGCTTGTAAATAAAGGAATATCAAATGTCAAAACAAAGTGAAATTTAATGCATTTTATAGTGTTTTATTGAAAATAATTAATAATTTGTTGGAAATAAAATACAATGAAGTTCACTGGAGTAATAGAAACAATAGGAAATTCTCATTTTAATGAAATATTTCAATAATAATGGAAAAACATGAAGTGATTTCCCAAAAAAATTTTCAAATTATATTGTAATGTTCGATAATTATATATAATTGATAATTTGTTGGAAATAAAATACAATGAAGTTCACTGGAGTAATAGAAATAATAGGAAATTCTCATTTTAATGAAATATTTCAATAATAATGGAAAAACATGAAGTGATTTGCCAAAAAATTTTTCAAATTATATTGTAATGTTCGATAATTATATATATTTGTATTAAGTTAAAAATAATAATGATCGCGTTTGCATGACTGCAAGTGGGCACACTCACTCGTGCAGAAGTGCTGCTCGTTTGTGAGATTTATTAAAAAACCATTAGAAGTTTATATTTTAACGGTATTATCCAGACTGTCCTATTTTATTTCAACTAAGTCTTTTTATACAAATTTTCTTTCTTTGTTTCTAATCCCACCATAATTCAAAAAAGTACATGTACGCTAAAGAATTTCTTTTTTTGTTAATTAATAGTTTAAGAATGCATGCTTAACCTAATTCTTAATTTATGCTTAATGTTTAAAAATATTATTACCTATGTTATGTACTGAATTCATAGTCTATAATGTTTGGCTCGTTTGCCATTTATGATGCTTAGCATCGACTCAAGTGAAACAAACTAAGTTTTATTCTAAAGGAAAATTAAAACACTTCATATAAACTTTTTAAACTATTTATTGGTTCATTTCGACACGCGTGTCAACTGGATACTGGTTGCCTTCGATGTCCAGCGTCTCATCTCCACTCGTTTTCGGCTCAAACCTTAATTAACTTAATTATTCTAAGAAAGAATACTCATCTAAACAAAGATAATACAAAACTGAAACTAATGTAAACAAAATAAAAATATCTAAAAGGAAAACTAAAAAACTGAAATTAAATAAACAAATTTATACTCAACAACGCTAGGTACTTAACCGCAAGTTATCATCTAGCCTAAACTAAAACATAAATTAGTCCTAAGCCTATAAAATTATGATTCATTACAAGATATTACAAAGACGCCGAACCCAAACTAAAGAAAATGTTAAAATCTAAAGCGCATTAATACCACAACTCAAGTGCGCGTCGAAAACAAATCCAAACAACCAAACGAACCATTGCTTGTGACCAAACCCAAGTGTCACTTAACGGTTCCTAAGGAAAGATATCGCAACGCAAGATATCACACCTAATGCAATTATTTATTTAGCCTAGTAATATGCAATTTGCTAGCTTTAGTTTAATTTAAGTAAGTTTCCTAGTAATATGCAATTCATTGGTTTCTCTTTATTATTCTAGTTCCTATCCCCTAGTTTTATGGAATTTATAGTGCATATGAATAGAAGGCTGTGTATTAATAAATTTAGACAAATATTTTATATTTATATTATCCGTACAATACCCTTCAAAGGAACAAAGTATTTTATTTGTTACCTATGTGAAACTCAATATTTTCTTTAATTATTTCAATTATTTTCAAAGTGAAAAACATAGTTTTTCTAACTAAATTTCAAGTTTAAATATATAGAACATAATAAAAAATGCACCGGTTGTGAAATTCGTGTCAAATCCGTGCAGTGGAGTAGTAGTTTATAAATAGTTCATAAACTATTTATAACTAGTAGTTTATAAAATTGTATACTGAAATTTTTTAAAAGTTTATTTTATAATTAAGAACATGTAACATAGGTAAAAATTATTAATAAATGTTTCTAAAATTCTTGTTGTGTATACAGAAATTTTGCGACGCCAATGCATTTCGCTCATGTGTGGTAAATTTTGTTAGGTTGCGTTAAATTGATACGCTCATCTGTCATCGTGCCATATCCTGTTCTCTATGATCTAAGATATGTAGGATATGTAGGTCTGTTCCCGTATTTTGTAGTAAAAATCAGTATTCTTTCAAATTTTGCTACCAAGAGCGTGACTCTCACAGTTTGAGCGATAAACGGAAAAAATTACGGGAACGGAATTGCAGTACCTTGCAGTAAAACAGTCAAATTTTGATTTGGAGTATACATAAAAATAAACTTAACATAAAAAAATTTTACACAAATATAAGAAAATCAATAATTTATTAGTTATTTATAATTAATTTCCTAAAAAATTTACAAAATACCTACATAAAAACTGTTGGGTTCTTTTATTAGAAACGGCAGGTTTATTGAAAATTTAATGTTTATTCAAGAAGTATGTATTATGATACAAATGTTATTGTGTGTGCTCTGTGGGGGGCTGAGGCAGACTGACTGTGTCGGTTGCGCTCTCTATACTCACACCTTCATACCTAGCTAAGTGCTATGTGTTACTACTAACACAACAAAAACAAATTTAAAATCAAATTCACAAATGTCATTTGACAAATACATGCATTTGATAAATTTTCAACTTTTTACTACACCAAATTTTTGTAGTAAAATGTAGTAAGGAGGGGAAGTGCTTCCGCGAGTAAATCTGTTATACTTCTCCTTATTTTCTCTCATACGATAACGCAAAATACTCAAATGCATCAAAGAAGTAGTAAAAGTAGTAAGATTTTCGAGTACGGGAACAGCCCTTATGATTGATCTTGGTTTTTGAATCGTAGAAAGATCAGGATATTATTTGCATACTGTTTCGATTTTTGCTTTTTTCAATTCCCTAGACTTTAGAGGTGTACAAACTTCTCAAAACTGAGTAATCGAACGTATTCGTTACTTGATGACCGAGTATTCGTTGTATCCGCATCATCGTTACTGATTCCTACAAAGCGAGCAAAAAAAAAAACTAATTTTACACTATGAATTTCATTTTCCAATATGAAATTATCATTTTATTTCTACATACATTTCAATTTAAACAAATTTTGTATCTTACGAAAGAGGGGAAGTTCATTGTCGTTGCATTACAAAATTCTTTATTTCCAAATTCCCGCTTGATTTTTTTATGACTTCCATGCAAAAATACGAAAATACCCAAAGAAACGAAAACTACCCAGAGCAGTCGAATCTTTGTATGAAAATTTCCATATAAAAGTACTCGAAAAAATGAAACGAATACTACCCAATGAGTATCCGGATCATATAAAAGTATCCGCGAATATCCGCGAGTACTCGCTTCATTTCGACACGTTCCTGTCCCTCTCGCATTCTCACATTCGCATTCTCCCATTCCCATTCTCACATTCCCATTCACACATTCTCTCGCACATTCATTCCCAATCATTCCTAGACGTGTTTGAGAGAGCGATTTAGGGATGTCGAAAATATATCGATATATCGAAATATCGATATTATTTGTTCGATGTATCGATATTCTTAAGCGATATTTAATTTTCTGATATATCGATATAAAATTAATCATTCATTCAAATTCAAAATTACGATAAATAAAGAAAAATTAATATATACTAATATTTTGAGAAAAATAAAATTTAAATTTTGAAGAAATAACAATAGTTATGTGATTAACGTATGTTAGGATAAATAAAATATTTTTTAGAACGCGATCATTATTTTATAAACCGATCCGATATATCGATATATCGATATATTTTTTGCAAACGATAAATATGGATTTCGATATTTCCAAAAAATATCGATACGATATATGTACATATATCGACATTTTTTTAATTTTCGACATCCTTAGAGCGATTTGCTATCAACGCACACTGATAGTGATCGCTCACTCGAATGCGTACCGTCACTCATCTCTCGTTCTTGCAAGAGAGAGAGTAGTCGGTAACGAGTAGTATTCGCGAGTACTCATTGGATACTCGGAATCATAGTGAGTATTCGGTACTCGGTAACGAATACTACTCGTTTGCTACATCTCTACTAAACTTTGCCTTTCTTGAGTGGCTAGCTTGTAACTGCTTTAAATGTAATTTTTCTTTGTTTAGTACGGCTTCTAATTTAGCGTTATATTGAATATGTCTCTCTTGTACATATAGGAGAGTTTTCATTTTTTAAAAAAGGGCTGAAATTTCTTTTTCGTATTCGCTTAGAGCGTTTTGAGCTGGCGTATTTCTCTTTTTTTCGTTTCGTGTAATTAAATAAGCTTGTAAATTTAGAGTTAAATTTAACCTTGTTAGATTTAACGTTAGTGAACAGGAATTAATCAAACTACTGTAGTGAATATGGCAGATTACTCCTCCCCTAGTCCGGACGTAGAAGAGTCAATCGTGTTGTCCACCCTCCAAGGGCAGTCAGTATGAATGGTAACATCATTATTTGTAAAATTTACTTGATTTAATTGTATACTTTGATGCTTTGTTGTAACATATAGAATATGAAAATAAATAAATTGTTCAAAATAAAAAAAATTTTGTATATTTCAAAGAATATAAAACCTTCACAAGCATTAAAAATATGCATACATAATAATAAAATTCAATTCCATGTCTTTATCATTTTAAAAATATAAATATAAATTTGAAAATATAAATTTACAAATTAGAGATTCGAGTTGATTTTGAAAAACTGTAATATTTTGTAGGAATCTAAATTGCGCCTGAACTGCTCTCCGAAATTATGACAATTTGCATTACTTAATTTTGATAAACACTAGGTTTTACATGTGGGAACTGTCTGTGAGAAAAGGTTCCCAAGTTCCTTCAAGCGGAAGCTCATGGCCACGAGAAAGTATGTCATTTCGCGAATTCCAGAATTGTCGAATCGGCTTGCATGCGTGTGTTGGATAAGCGTGTTTGATCCGCGTGATTAATGTGTTTACTCTTCTCCTGTTAGATCCAAATGCCCTTATTTGATAAGGTTGTTATTGTTACTAATCCTGAACCATGATCTGGATTCCTTGGCGTTCAAAGTAGATGTTACTTGTTGTAGAATCTTCAGTCTCTGGCTGATTGATGTCGATGGTATTAACAAGCTTTCGTACTTCAAGACATTTTCATGTTCTATTTCTACAATTACATTGTTATTTCTAACAGTTTTTATTAATAATTTAAAACATTAATCATCAAATGGCAATCCCACTTCTGAATTCTTAAATAAATAATACATAGTAACTTTTATACTGAAACGTTATACTACATGGCTACAGTGTCATGCAAAAATGACTTCAGTTCGTCCATCCCGACGTATATTGTCCTCAATGTTTACAGAAGTTTTATAACTTAACCTACTTACATAAGTTGCGCTATTTCGGGCCCAATAAGTGTGCCCTTAGGTGCATCTACCACGTAATTATTATTTTCTTCATCTTTGGCAACTTCAACTTGGGGGGCAATGAGCGTTCTGAGCTTATTTGCTTTTAACACACCATTGTATGGCATTTGAGTTATTTGCAACCATCAATATCTCTGATTATATATCGATCATTATGTAATTTCTAGTAAATCACATAAATCACCTCTAAATAAGGGCACCAGTTTTTTATATATTCCTGCTGTATGATGAAGGTTTTTTATAACCACAAATTCTCCCTCTTCAAACTCGGGGTCAGAAGGATGTGACTTACGAGATTGCTTTAGGTTACTCGTCTGAGACTTCAAAATGTTTCCGGAAGCTTCAAATCGAAGAAGACTAAGGTCGCGAGCCCCATTTTGGTTTTTATTCTCTAAGTATTCTATCAATTCATCCATAACTTTACCACATTACTCTACACTAAATAGAAACACGGAAGGAGTACACTTAGTGGAAGTATGAACCAGTGGCGTAACTAATTTTCTTGCCACCCCCCCCGCAGAAAATCTCCTTGCGCCCTTTTTTCTAAGGATAACAATATAAACACAACTGATGTGCACTGTTATTTAGTTTTGTATTTAGTTTATTTAGTTTTGTTATTTAATTATCAAGAAAATATATTCATATTAAATATTCTATATTTTACATTTATATTTATATTATTAATATTTTACATATTTATTTTACGACGTTGCTGCTGGAGAGTGCAATCCTCTTCTTTGTCGCCTTCTTAAAAATTCATCGACTATCTCGACAAGGTTCAGAGTTTCCGTAATTTCATGCTCTATGTTTCTCTATATATTTCACAAAATACTCAAACCGGCTAGCCGAAGCTGTGACATGGTGCTTCTTAAATAGTTTTTGATTAACTTTAACAAGGAAAACGATCTTTCGGCCGTTGTCGATGTCACTGGCAGAGTCAAGTATAATATGAATGCAGTACATACATTTGGTAAACTACTTGCCAATATATGTTGATCAACGTATAAATACTTTGCTATATCCAAAATTTTATTCATTTTCTGCTCTTTTATATCATTTTTGGCAATATTTTTTAAATTAACTATCTCAGTGGTTATATCTTTACTTAGATCTGCATCATATTTCTCTTGTAATGTCTTTGCAGACGTAATCAATTCATGGTCAGTTTTATTTAAAATAGCATCTGGAGTTAAAAAGTTGAAATATGAATTTACGGTATTCATACCACTGAATCTTTCTCGTAACTGAGTAATCATTATATCTAATGATTTATAATAAATTTCAACTTTAAACTTTTCTTCACTACTGGAAAAAGTAGAGTCAATGGCTAATTCTTCATGAAATTTTTTGATTCTTCGATTTCTCGTTTCTTTCAAAACAGGATCTATTTGCCATGTTGATGCAATAACTTTTGCCTCGTTGATGAATTCTTCCCAATTCGACCGCAAATTCTTCAAATTTTCCAGTGTATTTTTGAGATATGTCACAGCCTCGTCTAATTTGATATTCTCGTGCTGTAAAAGCTTGGCAACGTGATTGATGTGCTCCAGAACTTTGAATTGGAAAAGCAGATGTAGTATGAAATCAAAATTACCAATTTTATTCCGTAACGATTTAGCATCTTCGATTTCTTCCTTTTTTTTTGAAATCAGTATAATAGCTGAGAGGCTGTTGAGCACACAAGCAAAATTATTTTTGAGTGCTGATATCGTGTCAAATCTTGATGACCAACGAGTTGGGCATAATTTTTTCAAAGCGTTCGGTATGATTCCTTTTTGATTTATAGTGCCAGCATCCTTTAATTTGCTCCATCTCGGTAAACTCGAAGAAAAAAATTTATAAGCTTCAATCACAATGGCAAAAAAAGTTTTCATTGCTGTGATATTCTCTACCGAGTCATTTAAGACCAAGTTCAAGTTGTGATTACAACAATGCACGTATTCGGCATTTTTTGACTTTTCTTTAATTCTCGCTTGAATACCGCTGTATTTTCCGCTCATGACACTGGCACCATCATAGCCTTGCCCTCGACTTTTTTTCAGGTCGATATTATTTTTATCCAAAAAATTAATAACTAGGTTTGTCAGATTCTCGGCACATTGATCTGAAACTTCTATAAAACCTAAAAAGGTTTCTTGAACACTTAAAGCTTCATTTGCTGAAATTTTCACGTATCTTATAACAATCGACAACTGATCAACTTTTGATACGTCTTGAGTTGTATCCAAAATCAAACTGAAGAATGGTGAGTCGTTGATGGCGCGTACAATTTTATTCAAAGCAAAATCCGCACTTATCATTATTAATTCATTTTGAATTTTAGGGCTTAAGTGCTTTATTTTATTACCTGCGGTATTCAAATGAGTTTTCAATAACGGATTATGTCGAGCCAACAACTGTACTATATTTAAAAAATTACCAGATCTACTGTCTATATTGTTGACATTTTCGCGATGCCCTCTAAGTGGAATATTACATTTTGCTAAAGTTATAATAATATCTAGAATCATTATTAATATCTCTTTCCATGATTCAGTTTGTTTGTTTAATATATTATCAAGTGGTCTGCTATTATTCTTATATTTACTATATGATAAACACGCGTTCAAATGAATATTTGATTTTTCGTGATCTTTAATTTTCTTACTTAAGCCTTGCCAATCGTTTAATTTTCCAGAACTCCAAACATTTTGATAATATTGACTGTTTCTATCTGCAAATAGCCAACACGGCTCGCAATAAACGCTATTTAAAATTTCAGAATAACAGAGCCAGCCTTTTTCAATTTTTGTCCCCCCAACTGTTTTTGTATAATAATATTCAACACTAAATGACCGGTGATTCCCATCTTTTGGAAAAGGACCTAAGGGCCTGCAAGCTTTACCAGATAATATAGTCTGTCTGAGAGTATCGTCAACAGTAGCGTTCAAAAACATTCCGAGATCAGTGTTGAGTATTTTTAACGGCAGAACAACTGGATCAGCAATATCGTTAGAGCAATTATCTGATTTCTCATCAATTTTTGACTTCGTTTCGAGTACTTGGAATGTTGGCTCAGCTTTATCCATTTTTTGACCACCATTCTCTGCTTCGATTTTATTTTCGTCCTTTGAACTATTTGCACATGTCACATTCTTAACGAAAAAGTTTGTAATTTTTGGTAATTTTAGCTTTTCATTTTCCACCTCTGCTTTTCTTTTCCGAAACTCTGCACCACTTGGACGGATTCGAATTGGATCTGACATTCTTATACAAATTACTTTCAAATATGTAATGACTTTTAAAAACACTTTTTGATATAAAAATTCACACTCTTGACTTTCTTGAAGACTGTCAGATGAACTGAAGAAAAAAGAAATAACGCCACACGGCGTCACTTGAAACAAAGAAACGGAAAGAACGAAAATCTTGTTCTTTCTATAAAGGCTTGAGCTGCGATTTGATGAAAAACTTAAATTGCGTTCGATTTACATCGTCCGTACGCACATCGCACATGGTTCGTCTTTCGTCCAGGGTGTGTCCAGAAAGGCTTTCTGACAACATGATAATGTCTTATGATATCTTATATCATGTTAAAGTTAACGTAACTGTCAGAAAGCCTTTCTGGAATGAAAATTTTAATAAATAAAATTTTTCGTTGCCTATTAAAGAAGGGCGTAAGGCCCGAACGGGTGTGCGCCCCTGACTGGCGTGCGCCCCACAGCGCCGCAGGGGTTGCGGGGGTGCTAATTACGCCACTGGTATGAACGGTGTTATTCAACGCATATTCAGCGGAATTTGACTGGAGAGTCCAATCGGCATGATCAAATTGGTTAAAAGTCTTACTTAGGATTGGGCGGAGGACACGGTTGACCCTCTCAACTTATCCATTGGCCTGTGGAGAAGCAGTTCCTTTCTTCTAAGAAGTTTCTAAATTTATCTGAAGTGAAGCAGGTACCGCGTTCACTAATAATTCTATTCGGTGTACTATAGTACGAGTTAGGTTAAGGGCACTACAGACTTCCTTAGAGTTTCTTGAAGTCACAGGGTATAGTGTGACGAATTTAGTGAACGCATCAATGACCACCAAAAGGTGCTTTTTCCTTGATTGAAGCGATGGAAGTGGACCTAAATGATCAATATGGATCGTGTCAAAGGGAGCCGAGGCTTTTGGTATATTGTATAGGTTACGTTGGTTACTTCGTGCAGGTGCGGAACAAATAATGCACTTAAGACAATATTTCGGATAAAATTATTCACTCGAGTGTTCATCTGAGGGAAACAAAAGGGCTTTTTAATTTGATTACCTAGGTGGCCAATCTTTTCATGAACAACACGGATAACATTATTTGTCATTTTGGAAGGGACATAGAGTTACTTATTACCAGCAGGAGACTCACGGAAAACTAATCCATCCTTCAGTTCAAATCCATCCACAGTGCCTTGTTCCAAATTGGACTTAAGGTGCTCTACTTCAGGATTTCGACTTTGGGTGAGTTGTAATTGCAAGCCCAAATTGGTCTCTTCATATGTAGCTGCTACTTCCACCCTACTTAAACCGTTAACATGTCGCATTGCTATACCTGTGTGATGCTGGATTTTATAATCATAATTTACAAGAAATAAGGACCATCGGGCTATCTTGGTGGAATGCGTTAAATTTTTCAATGTTTCGGATAAGGAGTTACAGTCAGTTACAATTTTAAAGGGAACACCCCCCACATAAGTATGAAACAGCTTCAAAACGTAAATTATGGATAAGGCTTCGAGCTCTTGAGTCTAGCTTAGGTTCACTCACGGAAGTTGTCTTAGAGAAAAGATAATCAAGCTCATTGTAAGCGAATTTGCATTTCTTGAATTGCATTTCAAGACCGTACGCCTTCATAAGGGATAAGACTTCAGCAACGGTTTCTACATGATGATCGAAGGTTTCGAAAGCGACTAATATATCATCGACATACACTACCAAGTTTTTGTCTCTAACTCATTTCCTAATAATGTATTGTTGGAATTTGGAAGGTCCATTCTTAAGATCGAAGGGCATTCCTTTATATATATTCATATTGTCCATCAGGCGTAACAAAGGAAGTATATTTAATAGAATCTTTATGCAGACTTATTTGATGGAATCCACTCTTAAGATCAATTAGTGTAAAAAACCTTTCCCCCCTAAGTGTTCGAGACAATCGTCTATTAGCGGAAGAGGGTAATTATGACGAACTGAGAATTGGTTTAAAGGCTAAGAGTCTACACATTTCCTAAGTTCTCCATTTTTTTTTTCGAACCAGCACAAGAGCAGAAGCATAAGGGGAATTACTAGGTCGGATGATATTTCTTCCTAAGTGTTGCCGCAATTAATGCGCCTTGTATTCTTGTGTTTTGACAAAGTCCAATCTTTATTTTCTTTAATTACACTGAAGTTTTGTATGTGAACTAAAACTATTTTAATTGTAAAATATATGTATAAAACAAAAACAACTGCTGCATCGTCTGCCTAGTGAAACCTCTTCCTTCTTCGGTGGCGGTTGGACATCAACTGGCTTCTGGACGTGGTGCGTCAATAGAACCAAAATCTTATCTCGTCTAGACTCGTTTAATTTTGTGTGGTTGACCACATTGTAGTTTGACTGTTTGATAAACTAAAATGCGGTGGAAGTACAATGTAGTCAATCACTAAACATCTTCCCCCCGTTGAAGGACTCCATCTTCAATGAATTCCTCTTGTCTTTTCGCTGTTTCTGAGTTATTTGTGGTGGTAATTATGGCTGGATTAAGGGAATCGTCATCATGTTGGTCAACTTCAATTTCGACAGGAAGTGGAACAATCTTGGTAACTGACCGAGTGATTATGCCATCGACGGTTTTGATTGAAAGTACTCGAATTCCTTGATCAGTTCCAGGGTATGTGCTGACTATGCGACCAAGTCGCCATCTTGTGGGTGGCAAATTTTCATCTTTGATGACGACCATGGTTCCTGGTTTCAACACGATTTTTGCATCTGCGTACCATTTTGGCTTCTGTTGCAGGCTATGTAAATACTCCTTTTGCCACCGTTGCCAAAAATGTTGCACCATATACTGCAAATGCTGATACCTGCTCAATCGATTGATGGGAACGTCTCGTACATCAGCTTCTGGGAGTGCCATGAGTGGCCTTCCAATGAGAAAATGTGAAGGAGTTAAGGAACTAAGGTCGTTAGGATCATTGGATAATGGATACATTGGACGGGAATTTAAGCAAGCTTCAATTTCGGTTAAGACTGTGTACATCTCTTCGTATGTTAAACGGGTTTCACCGATTACACGTTTTAAATGAAATTTGCAGGATTTCACCGCGCTTTCCCACAAACCACCGAAATGTGGTGCATATGGTGGGTTCATATGCCACGTAATTTGCTCCTTTAATGAAAATGATGCCACCTTTGATTGAAACGATGGTTCAGTTAATAAGTAACCTAATTCCTTGAACTGGTTACGAGCTCCAACAAAATTCAATCCGTTATCTGAATATATGCGCTGGCAGCGGCCACGGCGCGATATAAAACGCCGTAAACAGTTTAGAAATGCATCGGTACTGAGATCATGCGCCAATTCGATATGCACAGCCTTAGTTGAAAAACATACGAATATGCATACGTATGCCTTGATAGCTGTCCGATTGCGCAATTTTTCCTTCAAATATAATGGTCCAGCATAATCCACTCCACACACGAAAAACGGGGGTGTGGGGGTCACTCGAGTCGCTGGCAGATTTCCCATTATATATTTTACAGTGATGGTTTGATGTCGAGCGCAAACAATACATTTCTTCACGACCTTTTTTACCATAGAGCGTATGCCTATCGGCCAATATTTCATGCGTAATGACGCGATGACTGCTTCATAACCTGCATGCAAAAGTCGTTTGTGCTCTCTTGCAATTATTAGCCAAGTTGCTTGATGACTTGTTGGCAGTATGATTGGGTGTTTTTGGTTGAAATTAATGGAAGCATGCTCTAGTCGTCCTCCTACCCTTAATAATCCAACCTTATCTATGAATGGAGACAGTGAAATTAATTTGCTTTGTTTTTCCAAACGACCACCTTTCCTGATAGTTTTTAGCTCCAATGAAAAGGATTGCGCTTGCACTAATTTCAACAGACAAATCTCTGCGTTCTGTTGTTCTCTGGTTGTAAGAAACTCATTGTGTTCGTTATTCTTTGTCTTCCCACGAAGTTTGTGTTTGAAGCGTAGGCAGTATGCGATGATTCGAACTAATCTTGACCATGAAGAGTATCGTGTGAAGATATCAAATATTTCTGTCGTTGTGGTAAGAACTGCTTGTTGCTTGACCCTTTCCTCAGGAGGATTTTCAATTATTTCATCATTCTGACGCGGCCATTTTGACTGATCTTGTGAAAGCCAAGGAGGACCGTGCCACCACAAAGATGAATCAACTAGTTGTGCTGGATCAACTCCTCTTGATACCAGATCCGCAGGATTGTCCTTTGACATAACATGTAACCAATTGTTGTTTGTTAGTCGTTGTATCTCTGCTGTGCGATTTGATACAAATGTCTTCCAACGACTGGAGGAGCCCCTTATCCAAGCCAACGTAATTGTAGAGTCGCTCCAATAGTATTGATCACTAATTTCAATATCTAGTGCTTTGATTGCTTTATGGGATAGTTGTGCCAATAATAATGCTGCACACAACTCAAGTCTTGGTAATGTTAATTTCTTTAATGGTGCCACCCTTGACCTTGCACATAATAAGTGGACGCCATTGTTTTCCTGATCATCTAATGATTTCAAATAGACGCAGGCACCATACGCTGATTCAGACGCATCGCTGAATCCATGAAGTTGTATCTTATTGCAAGCTTCCCCTAATGCTCTTCGAGGAATACGTAATGAATTCAAACTTGATAATTGCTGTCTTAATGTTTCCCATACCGTATTGATGTCTTGAGGAAGTGATTCGTCCCAAGTCAATTGTAGTTGCCATACTTTTTGCAAAATGACCTTAGCGCGTACAGTTATTGGTGCAACGAGACCTAGTGGATCAAATATTTGTGAAATTTGCGAGAGTATCGTTCTTTTAGTTACTCTTGGATTCTCTGGAGACTTGATGGTAATACATAATTCATCCTTGTCTGTTGACCATTTCAATCCTAATGTCTTCGGGTCTTTCTCAATTGTAATCGTGCTTTCTGCTACATGATCTTCCTCGATTGCTTGAGGATTGTTTGACGCCCATTTTCGTAACTCGAAACCACGACGGGCTAATGTTTCAGTTAGTCGAGCCTTAATGTTCCTTGCTTCGGCTATTGTTTCTGTGCCAGTTAATAAATCGTCTACATAAAAATCGGAGATGATGATTTTACTGAGTTGTGGATCTGATTGTTTAGTTTCTTCTCCTACTTGTCGAAGACACCTTTTTGCGAGAAAAGCAGCTGCTCTAGTTCCATATGTTACGGTGTTCAAATGATATATTTGCATTTCTTCTAGTATATTTGTTCGCCATAATATTCGTTGATATGAGCGCTCTTCTTCTCTTATTAAAATCTGCCTATACATCTTTGCGATGTCAGCAGCGATAACGTATTTGTGTTTGCGAAACCTCAGTAAAATGCAGATTAGTTCGTCCTGGACTTCATAACCAGGGTGTTGAATGTCATTTAGAGACAATCCTGATGTCGTCCTAGTGGAACCATCAAAGACAACACGCAGTTTTGTGGTTGTACTCTGCTCTTTGAAGACAGCGTGGTGTGGAAGATAGTAAGCTGGTTTGTCTTCATCAAGCTCTTGTTGTGAAACCTTATCCATGTGGCCTAGTTGGTGGTATTCTTCCATGAATTTAATGTATTGCTGTTTGATTTCTGGGCATCGGTTAAATTTCCTCTCCATCGACATTAATCGTTTATGTGCTGTATGATATGAACCATCTAACTTCTCCTTGTTTTCGTTAAATGGTATGCTTACAATGAATCGCCCAGTCTTATTGATTGTAGTAGTTGCTATGAAATGTTGCTCACTCGCATCCAAAGGGTCTAATGCTGGTGCACCACCCACTGTTGTCGTTTCCTCCATAGTCCAGAATTGTTCAACTTGCTTGTGAAGTTCAGTGTTTGTAACCATGTGACAAGACGCTGTTGCGGCTCGTTGTTGCACGTCCTCATGGATATGACCAGTTGCAATCCATCCCAATTTTGTCTTTTGAAAAATGAATTCACCTCCGTTTTGCTTAATCTGACCGATGCATAGGAGATCCCAAAACAGTCCTGCTCCTATTAACATGTCAACCGGCCCATCCTTGTCAAAATGCGGATCTGCCAACGTAATGCCATGTGGAATCTCAATGCACTGTTTATCAATCTTTATGTTCGGCATGTTCTCTGTGATTTTAGGTGCGATGAGGCAAGTGATTGATGCCTTAAAACCTGATGTTCTTGATTTAAACTTCAATAAAGTCTTGTATCGTAAGTCGATTGTTCTCTGATGAATGCCAGAAATGGTAGTTCCTGAAGGCATCTTTGTGATTTTTAACCGTTTGCAAAAATCCTCTGTAATAAAGTGAACTTGCGATCCTGAATCGAGTAAGGCGCGACACTCATGCGAATTGCCATCATGATCTTGTACGTCGACTAAAACAGTACCCAGCAGTACCTTTGTTGACTGATTAGTTCCTAGTTGCGAAGATGATGTCGTTGTTGCCTTCACTGCAGTTGTTGCAGCGATTGACTCAACCTTCTCTAAGTGTAGTAAGCTGTTGTGTCGCCTATTGCAGTTTCGACAATGCCCGGAAGGACATGTTTTGCTCTGATGACCCGATTTTAGGCAATTGAAGCATAACCCTAGCCTTTTCACACATTCGACTCGCGCTGGAACGTCCAGTGCCTTAAAGTTGTCGCATGCATATAGTCCATGTTTTTCCTTACATTGACATGTAGTTGAAATAGTCGTATGTGACACAGCTCTCTCACCTTGCTTCTTTATGACCTTGATACTTGATGTACCTTTCTGAGCTGTTACCGTTGAGTATTGTTTGTCCGCTGATGATTTTTGTAAGAGTTTGCAATGATTTTCAAGCACCGCCTTGAAGTCATCAAATGTCCTTTTCCCAGTCATAGATAATGATTGCCGATTCCATTGATTTTTTGTCTCTTCATCGACTGCCTTGCTTAGTAGATATATGAGCAAAGAATCACATGTGTTCGTCGCTTCTCCTAACCCAGCTAATGCAGCGAGATGGTTCGTAGCATCATCAATAATGCGTCTCAAATCTGTTGTTGAACCAGTGGCCATTGGTTTAATTTCGCAGAGTGCCTTTGTATGATAATCTATTAACTCTTGAGTATCTTCGTAACGACTCTTTAAACGGTTCCATGCATGCTCATAATTTGCCTCTGAAATTCCTAATGATGAAATTACGCGAGCAGCCTCACCTTCCAAAGCCTGATTTAAATAATTGAATTTGTCCACGTTAGAAAATATTGACTGTGAATGCACTAGCGATATGAAAGAATCGCGAAACTTTATCCACTTTGACAAGTTACCATCAAATTTTGGCACCGTAATACTGGGTAATTGTTTGACTATTGATGACGGAATAAAATGTTTAACTTCTTCTTGAATTGACGAGCTGGCAGCTGTTCCGCTAATTAGCGCCCTAGCCTTTGCTAAGAGGTGAAAGTACTCATTTTCGAAATTACTGCGTTCAAGTGCTTCTAATGCAATTAAATCTACGTCCTCAGAACTAATGCACGATTCTAATCTCACTTGCTTCTCGTCGAACTTGTCATAAAGACGCTCAAATTGTTTTAATCTCTCTTGAATTTCAATAATTTTTGTGTTGTTTTCAGGATTATTAATAAACAATTTAAAACCTGAAAGTTTTGACTTAATCGCATTGCGCTGAAACACCGTTGACCTCTTTGGCATAATTACGAAATTGAAACTTGCACAAACCAAAAGGAAAATGTAAAAGGAATTGACTTACAATTGGATGTTTTCACTTCACACGTCGGTTTTATGATGGTAGCTTCTTCGTATCTTGACTCACGTCTGAATCTTGACGCACTCACTTTTTTCACTTATATTAAAATGCTTGGTTGATTCAAATAATTCGGTTCGAAGGACCATATGTTGCCGCAATTAATGCGCCTTGTATTCTTGTGTTTTGACAAAGTCCAATCTTTATTTTCTTTAATTACACTGAAGTTTTGTATGTGAACTAAAACTATTTTAATTGTAAAATATATGTATAAAACAAAAACAACTGCTGCATCGTCTGCCTAGTGAAACCTCTTCCTTCTTCGGTGGCGGTTGGACATCAACTGGCTTCTGGACGTGGTGCGTCAATAGAACCAAAATCTTATCTCGTCTAGACTCGTTTAATTTTGTGTGGTTGACCACATTGTAGTTTGACTGTTTGATAAACTAAAATGCGGTGGAAGTACAATGTAGTCAATCACTAAACACTAAGAGATCATCAACTATTTTCTGTACCTCAATTCTTTCGAAGTGAGAGACACAGCGAGGTCGACAATAGACGGGTGTGTCATGCAGAAGGCTAATTCTCATTTAAACGTCATCAATTTATATGACTGAAGAGTCTGAAGAAAGATCAATGGCACACATAGGAAGATTATCATAGAATAGGAAGAGGTATTAATAAGAACAACAAAAATTTTATGCTCAATTCTTATTTCCATAAATTTAATGTAGGAGTATATTTTTCCGGGGAATATAGCGCAATTGTTTCCTAGGCCGCGGTATCCGGAAGGTTGCACCCGTTTTCGTAAGGAAAAAGACACTTGACATTCGATCATGTAGCTTTCAGGACTGCCGGAATCAAATAAGGCAACACTTTACAATTGTAATGATTCTACTTTTCTGCATAAGATTTCACTCTCGTTAGATGTTGCGGATTCATCATGGACATCAGGGAGTCGGGTTGCAAAGACAGTAGTTTTTGCTGGTCTGTTAGGACAGTTCTTGTATACATGTTGCATGGGGCCGCAACGACGCGAAGACGCTTCGGTTTAGGGAATTGGCTCTTATAATGCGCAAAGCGCGAGCAATTAAAGCACCTCACTCTTGTTCTTTAGATGATCTGCTGGTGGAAGGCACAGGGATAGACATTCTTGTTGACACTTCTTTCTTACTTGTTGTTCGTTTTGTCAGAAGCAGATAGACAGGAGGTATTATCGTAGTTGCTGAAGTCCTAACGGTTGTACATCGGATTGTGGGACCGCAGTTTATTTTCTTTTCATAACGTTTGGCGACATTCTTCAGTTCTTGTACGGAAGCTTCGTTATGCAATATGACTGCTTCAATGGACTAGTCAACAATGCCTTCGATAATGGCTCTTATTCTAGCAGTCACGTAACTGGCTTCGTGAAGTGAGTTTCGAGAATCGGTATTCTCACAGTAACCCAGTGACTAAAATGTCACTTTAGGATGAATTTTGACTCACGTCACGGAATGAACCGTATTCTAGTTCTCACGTGCCGTGAGATAATGTCACGTCACTCCATTTTGTCAAAATTTCGTCAAAATCGAAAATATCGTGACTACAACAATTTCGTCCAGGATGAATTTTCTAGTAAAATTCATTTTTTTGTCACGTTACCTGAGGTGACGGTTAGAATCCTAGCCCTGTCGTGACGTGACGAAACGGTCACATCATTTTCAGATGTGATGTGACTCCCAGAATAAGGGTCAATGACATCCACCAATTCACTCTCAGGGATGTTTCCTCGAGTAGTTATCTCCTGCATGTCAATTATATACCTATGGATGGTTTGATCAGGTTTCAGGCGGCGGGCACGCAACTGATGATATTATGTACTTCATTTGTCGTATGATGGTCGCCAAATTCCTCCAGTAAGTTCGATTTCAATTCACCATAGGTGTGTACAGTTATTATATGTGAGTACACTTTAGCTGTGCCTGTGTAACAACAATTTTGGCACGCTCATCGAATCGCAGTATGTCGAAGGCGTCTTCTATGTCATCAATCCACTTCCTGATATCGTTCTTGTTGTCACCCGTAAAATGTTGTACCATAAATTCAATGGTGCTTTTGTCGATAGGCGTTGAGGCGGCAGTTGCTTGGTTAGCACTTTGAAGAGTAGCTATTTCCCGTTGCAACAACAGTATGTCACGTTGTTTCCTCAGGCGGATCACCTGGGCATCCATTTCACTATCTGCAGTGGTGGTAGTTACAGCAGGCACTCCTTCTTTTACGTTATCAAATTGAACACTGGCCTCAGGTGTTGACCGAAATTTTGGTACGGCATCATGTAAAATGTGGACATCATACAATGTCTTTATCTGTGGCAGTGTGTCATTAACAGGCACTTCTATATCACTCGCTTGAAGGGCAGTCATCATGTCGTTTTTGGCTACGGGACTCAAGATTCGTGATGCTAGTCACAAAACAACAGGTTATATTAGCACAAAGTTGATTTAAAAGCACGCTGGTGAATCCCACTTCTGAATTTTAAAACATTAATCTTCAAATGGCAGTCCCAATTTTCAATATATTTAAGTCTCAATATATTTCATACGTTAAGATTTATTTCTTAAAACAATTTCTTTATTTAATCATTAATACAAAACTCGATACATGTGACATGATCGGCGGATGTCTTGTTAAGTACCGAAGGCCGACGGTTATTTCGGAAGACTGTAAGCTGGTCATCAGGCGGCTGATAAGAAGGCGTCGCTTCACTTTTAGGGTTTACTAAAGTTATAACTCAGAGTTGAACAAAATCCAGTAACACTTATACCAAAGCGTTATACTAGTAGCTTTTATACCGAAGCGTTATGCTACATGGCTACAGTGTCATACAAAAACGACTACAACAAGTTTCATTTTAAGTCAGAGGGACATAATATATAGCATACAATAAACATGAACTATTACTCATAATTTTGACATTCGGAAAACAAAGGGCTTCTTCTATAGTAGCTAATTTTAAATTTTCTTTACTCATCATATCTATGGCTATTTTTATTTTGGAATTTGACAAATTCAAACTATTTATAGTACCAGATTTAGCCCAGGGTATGGCAAAAGTAATATTTGTTAATTCTACGTCTACAATTTTAATTTATATTGAATATTCGTTACAAATTGACCAATTATTTTACTTTCGTGTTTAATAGCATTATTAAGTTTATTTACAATATTTGTTACATTATTTATTCTTTCATTGCACAATTGGTTTATTATTACTTGCTTATTATTATTTTCAATTTGAATGCATTATTAATTTTATTTTTGATTATTTCAAAATTTTCAATCAATCTTCTTGCCTGCAATCCATTTCCATGTACTACCGATAAAGTCCAATCAGCGCTTTGCTTTAGGTAGTTTTATCCTTATAAGCAATTCTTGGAATTGTGAAACTTCATGCTCTCAATGAAGGTACAGGATATGGATGTCTGTTATTTGGTTCTTACTTACTGTTCTTGTCTTGTCGATGAAAGTCTGAAATTTGTCTCTTTCAATTGCGTGTATTAATTTAAAGTTGCACCCTGAATTTTGGCTTTGTCGCTACTGATTGATATCATTTGAGAATTAGTGAAGTCTAGAATTTGCACCTCGCAAAGTACGATCCCAAGGACATACCTGTAATAAAGTAAATTACCTGTGTTAGTTCCTTATATTACTCTTATGGATTACTTTCTCTGATTCTGGATAACTGTAGTATTTTTATTTTCTTTAAATATTTTTGGTTTTTACTTTGTTTATATCGTAAATTTTTTAACTGCTATGCGTCCCTTGTTATGATTTTTAATATCCTTTGTGCAAGCATAAATGTATTATTTTGAGTCCTTTTCCAGTAGTTTTAGGTAAAAACAAAGAAGGCAGGGACTCATGGCAAACTAAGTTTCACTTTATGTGCATATGGGCATGGCAGCTAGATTAAGGTTTAATTAGAATTCACGAATTCGGATGCTTGAACTTAGCAACCCTTGAGAACAATTTTTGGGCAGGATGAACATGATGAGCTCAGTCGATTTTAAAACTTCAGACGAGCAAGTGGTTAAGTATAATTAAATTATAGTGGACAAAGATTTAGTGAAATGATAGACATAGAGATAAACTGGATATTAAAAGGTTCGCAAGCACACATTTCACAGAGTGTTAACGTGTTTAATTCTTTCCTTGTAAAGGTGGTTAGGTCTGGCAAATATGGTTTATTCAAAACCCTCTGTAGTAGTACAAGCCATGAACCAGACTTTCTTACTACCACATTCATAGGGTCAAGTGAGACCCATTGCCACATCGGAGAATATGAAATTTCATATGAAGATGAAATTTTCATGGCGGGAGTTTTGAAAAGCTCATATATTTTATGGTAAAAATCACTTTTTTACTAATTTAATGAATGTTTTTATTTAAGAAAATTTTTTATGGAAATTTACTTTTATAGAATTTACTTTTACACTTTTATAGAAATAAGTATTAATATATATTTACATATTGAAAACTAGAATAAAATGAAATTATATTGGAAAATGAATTCAGATATACAAAAATTTAATAAGAAAAGTGCGTTATTAACAAATTAACAACAAAAAGCAATCAAATAGAGGAAATATAAAACAATATAACGAAAAATTAACAAAATATAATAAAAAAATAAAAATTATAATGTATAAAAATTTAAACAAATTTTATACCTGAAAAATGTAATACAAAACACATTTTAATATATTTCAGGTAAAATATTATATATTTCACAAAATATTTTTGACAATTTACATTTATAAACATTTTATATAAAGAATTGCATATTTACACAATTTCAGAACATAAAAATTATCTCTTGTTAGCAATTTACATATTGTTATAATTTATTTTATCTTCAAAACATCACAAGAAATTATTATTTTATTAATTATTATAATGTTATTATTATTAAAAGTATTTTTTCACTATTTTAGTTTCATACACTGAATTTAATGAATATTTGCCTTTGTTTTCCACGGAAACAAACAAATGTCAAAATTCATACCGCCGACAAAATTCACTTTTATACACTTTTCGCGGGTTTTCCGATATAAAATTTATATTTTATTAATCATAAATATTTTAATGCTAGCACTACTTATAAATCTATATATAAAATACACATTTTAAACACTTAAATTACGTTAAATTCGCGGACAAAACAAGAAACGTGATGATTGTTCCGTACTTCACTACACGGAATATCGAGAGACGTCGGCCTCACATTACACATCAACAAAGCCTACTTTACTGCTTGTCAATACATACATGCAGCGTGTTTTGGGTTTATTCAAAACCCTCTGCATGTATTGACAAGCCATGAAGTAGGCCTTGTCAATGTGTGCATGGTAGGCCTTCATTTCGAACCATTCCGTATGGCGAAATACGAGAAATTCATATCGTTTCCGCAGTTTTAATGTTAATTAAGTGCAAAAAGTTAATATGTTATACAAAATGTTGTATTAGTGTATTTGTTAAAGTATTGTTAATTAATATAATATAAATTTTCTATCGGAAAATCCGCGAAAAGACTATACAAGTCAATTTTGTCGGCGGTATGAATTTTGAAGTTTGTTTGTTTCGGTGCAAAACAAACGCAAATATTCATTAAATTCAGTGCTTGTGAAACTAAAAAAGTTAAAAAATATTATTATTTAAAATAAATAATAAAATTATAATTTATTAAAAGGTTTTGTAGATAAAATAAATCGTAGCAATATGTAAATTGCTCATTAGAAATTAATTGTAATGAGAAAAAGTAAAAATTTATAAACTGTTAAAAATAATTTGTTTAAATTTCATTGTTCAATAATAAAGAAATCTTAAAAAATATCAAAAAGTGTATTTTTATTAAAATTTTCACGTACAAAATTTGTTTAAATTTAGTCCTTATGCCATATAATTTTTATTGTTTTATAAGTTTTTGTTAATTTCTCGTTATATTTTTATATATTTCGTTTACTTGATTGCCTTTTGTTGTTAATTTATCCATAACGTAATTTTGCTATTGAATTTTTGTAATATCTGGTTCAACTTCCCTATATAATCTAATTTTATTCCACTTTTCAATATGTAAATATATATCAATACTGATTTACATACAAGTGTATCCAGTTTTGCAAATAATAAAAGACATTTATTAATAAAAAAGTGATTTTTATTATAACATATTTGAGTTTTTCAAAATTCCCGCGAAGAAAATTTCATTTTTCATATGAAATTTCATTTCGTTCCATATGACAGAAGATAGGCCTTCTCTGTGAATGTGGTAGTAAAAAAGTCTACTTCATGGCTTGTACTACTACAGAGGGTTTTGTGTTTATTGCATTAATTGTGATATAAGTGTTAAATAGTGGAATAAATAAGTCGTGGCTCGTGGTAACATGGATGGTTTACCTTCTTGAATTGTGTGGAAACGGGTGTAAATTGTACTTTTAGTACTAAGTTCCGCGTTTGTTTTCAAGTTTGGTATAGTTCCAAACTTTTTGTTTTGTTTATCTCGGACTTCTATATCCCGATGTGGATTCCGAGATTTCGTTGTCTTAGTGTGTGTGTGTCCGAATAATTCGGAGTGTTACATTCATCATTCTGGTCGTGGATGTTTTGTGAGTTTTAACCATCTTTATGAGTTTAAATCTAGCAGGGAATATTAATTATCTGCTAGAGAATGCAACTACATCATAAATTTGGATATTAATTTTCTAAATTTTCAAATTTTTCGAAAATCATATAACCCGAATTTACAACTTCACCTCATGAGAGCCAAACAAAAATGGTATCTTTTGATTGGGTTTGTGAATTGTACCGAATTTTGGCTAATTGGATTTCGCGATTTCATTCACAGATGTGAACCCTAGCTTAGGTACAACGGTGTAGAGTGTAACCTTCGACCAAAGAGATAAGGACAGGCCATCATTGGTCGAAAAGCGACCCGATTTAAGAAATCGCACTACTACAAACGGAAAAACTAACCCAAACATGCGAATTACTCAGTGACGTCGTTTAATTCATAAAATGTTAAAAAATTAATTAGTATCATATATTATAAATAGTAAGAGGATGTGAAATTCAAAACTAAAAGTCCCGGCAATTCAATCGGTGTAGTATTTGGAATGAATAATTAAAAAAATCTGAAAAAACAGCAATAAACTATGATAATAAAATAAATAATTCACAAAAAACTGTCATATTACGTTAAGCACAAAATTTACAAAGGAATCAAGAATGGGATTGAGAATTTTTTTTTCAAATAATAATTTAAGAAATAAAAATTCGCCGACGTCCCTGGCCAAACAGCTAATTTCCTTATTTGAGCGTTACTTACTGAAAATGTAAACAAAAGATCTTTGAGGCATAGGGAATTAATTTCAGTTACTGCCACCGATAGCGTACTGTCGCGGTTTCTATCTTAGACTGAAGAGGTTTGGGAACTTGCTACGCTAATAATTTAGACGTCGATTCCTAAATAAATAGACCATTTTCGAAGAAAAACAATGTTTAGAAAATCATATAAATTTAAAATGTATGTTTTCTAAACATTGTCGTTTTTGGAAAAAACGTCTTATGCGATTTTAGAAAATACTTTTTAATCTCTAAAATTTCCAGAACCCAAACCAACGTTGATATAGGGAATTTAGACCAGTTTCTTAAATCGGGTCGTGAAAATTCCCTATACATGTACGTCAGGGCCTGTCCTTATCTCTTTCGTCTAAGAGTGGAACACTAAAAGTCTCAAATCCTACTTTTAGTACAAAGTGCCAAACATTTCCGAACTCAAAAGAAACGCAGCTATTGTTACTTATTAAAAGATGTTCTCCTTTCCTTAAGAGGATATTGAGACTAATGTTATGTTATGGGTTTAATCATCAAAGAAAAGTGTCAAAAACAATGAGATATTTTACCTAAAGTCGTGGGTCTAATAGACTGCGCGAGATAATGGCTTTCGCCTAAGCGTGAGCCGCAATTATTATATTGAGAAAATCTTTTAGGTGATAGTGCCAGGAGCAAGTAGTTCTTGCTCTTTGGCTGTCCTTGGACCTACGTGCTGTAGTTCTTCAACAGGAGTTGTTATGTATACTGCAGCGTCCGTTTTTTCTCCCTGCGGGACGTATTCAGTTTGCGTTGTGTCGTCCTTCTCGAGTTCTTCAGTTTGCTTTGTAACGTCCATCCCGAGTTTTGCAAATTCCTTTTCAAATTGGCTGCAAAATTTGTCGATACAGTCGTTGACTCAGGCTTGCCAATTGGAAGACGGCATTTCGTCCGCAAGTCTGCAGGATCGCAATGTTATGTTATGGGTTTAATCATCGAAGAAAAGTATCGAATACGATGAGATATTTTACCTAAAGTCCGTGCTTCTAACAGACTGCGCGAGATAATTGCTTTCGCCTAAGCGTGAGCTGCAATTACTATTAGGTAGTTCTTACCTTAAAAAGATGCAAGTAGTTCTTGCTCTCTAGCCGTATATATGCTTTCTGTTCCTTCACAAACATATTACCTTATTTATAGACAATTATGCTTATAATATAAACTTCACTTTAAATTTCTTAACCTAGGTTATCGACATGTAAATAATGAGGTTAGTACATTGCTGAGTATAAGTTGAGTCTATACCAATTAATAAATTCAATAAAATACTTCTCTGATTTCAGCACTGAAAAGAATAAAAGAATGTCATGTCATCATTTACCAATTCAAAACTTGCTGATGATTTGATGCATCAAATTGTTAAGATTTGAGAAAATAATTAGAATTGTGGAGTTGATATTCCTTTATTCTTTCTTTCATCTATGTGTGTGTATACGTATTTTATTACGCGTACGCACTTTACTAATGTGCCTGACCACTGCTTAATAAAAAGTACTAATAGTTAACTCAAATTAATACAGTCGAACCTGTTTAAATGAGAGTTCAAGGGACCGCAATTTCTTTTTCGCTTATGAAGGTTTCTCACTCCTCCGAGTTTCGAGCTTATAGAGATGAACAATGATGAGACCAGCCAATTACTGTCACTTAAAGAGTTTTCTTGCTTACCCAGTTCGACTGTTTGACTCGATATGGTAGAGGAGACATTGGGAACACCTTACATAATAGTGATTGTTTTTAATAAATAGTTGACACTCATCGTGTTCTTTATGTTTCTTTTACAGGAGACGGAGGTAGCTGCTCTGCATCATTTAGAAGTTAAGCAATAATATATAATATTAATCAATAAAGAATATAGGGATCTTATTCAGTATTTTGAAATTATTCATGTTATATTTGCTTGTTTCCATGACCATCGTTTCTCGTAAGACCATCTTTTAACATCGAGGTTATAGAAGAAGAATTAAGGGATTTCTCGTTATCAATGACGACTGCTTCAGGGACGCGAAAGAAATACAGTACTTCTCTCAGTGGGGCCCAAATGTCTTCTATGGCCCTTAATTTTAGCGGGCTACATTTTCCTAACTTGCTAAATTCTTCAATAGCTGTTAGGAGTAGCTTCCCTTCCGTAGAGTAGATATCAAGGCACAAAATATGGCCAGGATAAGTCGCAATAGGTGTTTGTTTGATTTGTTGATTTTGAGGGTGGCTGTCATATTTGTTATCTTTAAAAGTAGAACATTTTTTAAGGTAAAATTTAATTTTTTTGTCATTTAAGGAAAATAATATTTTTCCAAAATTTATTCTCTGTCCTCTTGGGCATTGCGATGGACTCGTTTATGAACATAAAGTATTTTCTCATCCTATTCCTCCTCGTAAGATATATCTTGAACTAGTTTTTGGATGTAACGCCGTTATGGGTGGGGTGAAGCGTTTCTTGAAAATATTTATTAATTCTATATCGGAGTAGTTGCTTCTAGTGAAGGTATGAGTGGTGTAGTTAGGGAATCACCCAAGATAAATTGGAACATATGTGAAAATTTAAGAGAAACAATAGATGTATGTACTTTAATTGAAAAAAAATCTGTATCAATATTGATAACCATGTGTAAATTATCTGAAGGAAGTAAATTATTATTAAATTATAAGTGAACATTTTAAAGAAATAGATATAAGATAAATCGAAGCATAAGTGAAATTTTAAGAGAAACAGTAGAATGTACGAGTACTTGAATTGAATAAAAATCTATAACTAAATTAATAACCATGTGTAAAATATCACAGGAAGAATGTACTTGAATCAAAGTGAAAAGTTAAATCGAAGCCCGCTATGGGGTTATTTTCTTGAAAAACAACGCCCATGTGAAATTATTTAAGAATAAAGGTTATATACAATACTATAAACAAAAAATTTAATCTAAACATCAAGTATGCACAATCAAACCAAGAACTAACCAGAAAGTGAGTGACAAATAAAACGGTATCTCAACATGAGGAAAGTGAATTTTGGAATCGAAGTCGAAATCTAGTAAACTTACCGTAATAATAGGAGAAAAAAAATAATTGATTTTAAGAAATTAGATAGGGCAATCTCCTTTCTAGATTGGTGGTAGTTTTCCTTCTAGATTGATGGGAGTCTTCCTTCTAAGTTGAGCAGTCTTCTCTCTAGATTGGTGGTAGTCTTCCTTCTAGATTGGTCTGTCTTCCTTCTGGATTTGATAGTCTACTTCTTAGCTCCTCGTCTAGTGTTTATGAGATGAGGCCCGGTTAATACCTATCGTTCTTGTGATTTTCTGACGTCTTATATAGGAACTTTTTGGCTGATTCGTCGATTTCTCATCGACTTTTTGTGATCGATCACACTATGTATTTTTACTTTTACACGTTTCACCTATGTACTTCATGCCGTTCACCTTTTCTTCACGAAACTCAGGTGTTTCATCTGTGTGCTTGCACCGCAAGCTATTCACCTTTTCCGATGTAATACATTCATCTTTTACCATCCCCTGAATGGAAATGCTGATATTCGTGTGCATCTTTATCTATGTTGCATGCATTTTCATTTTCTTTTCCTCCAAATTCCTGTGTGTCAGGTTTTGAGAGTCATCCGGCCGCTAATGGAGTAAAACTGCTTACTGTTGTAGTGGTATCATGTTTGTCGCATTCTTTGAAATGGTGGTTATCATCGCGCCGTGGGTGTGCAGAGCATTTGAATCGTTCAATTTTTGTGCTTCTACGGAATAATTAGGTAGCATATGTGCGGATGATATATATTTCTTTCGTTAACGGGAGGAGTTTGGGTGATAACCCATTTTTTGGTTTTAGGGAAAATACTTCGATGAAATCGAGAGCTTGTGCTACAAAGTCGTGAAGGCCTCTGAAGCCAAGTTAAGGTTCTTTTCTTGTGGAAGAAGGTGCGTATGGTACTGGATTTTTCTGACATTAAATATTTGTAATTTTCCTATGGTCATTAGGCGCACTTTGGATAATTTGGATTATGGATATCGGGATCTTTTTATCTGGTTTTTTTCAAAATGATAGGGACTGCTTTTTGTTATTGGAGGGGTTCTGCCGGTGAAATTTGTAAATATCAGTCAAATTTGGGGGTTGAGTTGATCGGCTCTGCACGAGATTGGGGTTTTGATTTGTTGCGTTCTTGAGGAGGTTGCTGTTGAGATTGGAGGAATAGGTTAATAGTGTAGGCGAAGTTAGCTCCGACGTGAATAATTGCTGTGTTCCATTTAACCGAAAATTTCGTTCCCAAGTACTTGCGAGTACTTGGTCAATGGAACGCACTTTTAAGTAAAAAGTAAGGTAAAATGGCAAAACCCAATCTAAATATTCTCAGTTCCAAGTTTTTTTTTCGATTCTATATGTGTTAAATTTAGTTTTAAAAGATAAAAATTCGATTGACTCGACTAATTGACTTCAAACTTTTCTATAAAAATCTGAATAAACCTAAAATGTCAAAATAAACAAAATCCATCTAGCCGAAAACTGACGCGTAACTACCACTGGCAATCTACTCGCGTACTCGCCACCAGCCAAGTACTTTGCCAGTGTAAATGGAACACAGCAAATATGAAAAATTTTCCGGGTTCATCATTTAGAGAATACGTTAGTTTTTGTTTTTAATGATTAGTGGGAAGGTTCTTTGTCGCGATCTCCGATCTCGCATGGGAAGGTGCTATTTATTGAAACAAATTAGCTGCTCAAAATGTATTTTGAAGAGTGTAGTATGCGTGTGCTACCCACTGAATCGTTTGCTTGCATGACCTAATAACCTATTACTCATGCGTTCAACAAACCGAATTTCACATTTTTGTTTTTTGTTTGTTTTCTCATTTGTTCAACGGCTTTAGCTTACTTTTCAGAATTTCATTTACCTCAAGATAATTCAATTGATTTTATTTGTATCAACATGTACTTATATCAAATTTCCTACAAAAATTTTACACATTATTTTCCTATACTTTATAATGTTATTTTTTTATTATTTTCTAAATGTTCCTAAAATATTAATTATGTCTAATGTCAAAGTTAGAATTATGTATCATGTCATGCTTATATTAATGTATTCTTTAAAAAAAAAAATATATCAATAAAAAATTATTTTCATTATAAAGTTCTTCATTTATTCAAAATTTCCGCCTTGAAAGTTTGACACTTCATATGAACTTTCATACTTCCTCGATATGGCAACCGGACCACTATGGCCTATGAATCTGGTTGTCAAATACCACCACGTCCAGGGACTTTTGCTTGTACTATCTGAAATTTTTGCCTGTTTGACATGGAGGATTATTATGATAAGTCGGTTTTCATGTTATTCATTTGAGAGATAATTAGTCATAAGCCGTATTCGACATATGGCTCCAAAAGGATTCAGTGTCGATTGTCGTGCTACCAGAATTTCCTCCCGATTCTAGATTATTCACTGCTCTGTCCAATTAAAGTTCCCTGTACTCGGTGTCAATTTTTTGGATGTTAGGCTCATGTACCAAATTGGGATATTTTGAAACTAATACTCCGAATTCTACGTAAATAACATTTTAGGGATCCAGAAATTGCATTTGCTCAAATATTTTACTATAATGTAATCCCGATTTTCAAAATAAAATCCAGGAAGTTAGGACCGAATCCTTAAAAATTTTCTGCTGAAATTTCATTTGATCATGCTTCAATCAGCCAAAATTTTCTATTCTGTGACAAAATCTGCTCAGTCCTAAATTGGTAGTTAAATTCTTCCAAAAACGCCGAATTCTGTTAAATCTGGTCATACTGATTCTTTTGCTCATGCATTTCTCAGAGGGTGAAAAATGCATATGCGTGAGCATGAGGAAGATCAATTTTCCACTTACACACCCCAAAGCCAAATCTACACATGGCTCACACTCCCGCATATGCATTGCTCACGCTTTGATAAAAAAAAAAATTGTGCATTGACACAGCCCAGAGCCATATGTATGTAAATATACCTTTGGGGTGCGTCATCCGTTTGCTCATGCTCTTGTCAGAGCGCAAGCATTGCAAATGCGTGAGGGTGAGCCATATGTTTATGGTGTATGATTCTTTTCAGTGTGACCAGATTTAGACTCAACTAAATGCTAGATGTTCTTGTAAAAACTGATCAATTCTGCTAAACTTTTTGATAGAAATTTTGAAACTTTTTGATAATAGTTTCCAAACTTAATTCTTAATTGAACTCCACTGAACTTTCCCTGTATATATTTTTTTTGGAATGGCAAAAAATATCTGCAGTCAATGCTAACAATTAATCTTACTGGCTTTTTTCACAAAGATGTTTCATTGCCCGATGTAAGGTAGGTATTATGTAATATTAGCCTTATATCATTCTTTTCATTTTGTTTTTCTTCTATATTAGATTCAAATTATTATAATAATTTTAATTGGAATCGTTTCAGACTCCTGCAAGTTGGTTCAGGTATGTTTCCTTTGAAATTGGTTGTCGACGGATGTCTAAAAATAAATTCTTACGGATACCTTGCAACTGATACTTTCGAGCTATGGAAATTTCTATTTTCAAGTAAACTTTAGTCGTTTAATTTCTAGAGCATGCAGTCAATTTCCGACTGCCACGGGCATTCCTACTTATCCTAATTGTTTCTTATTATTATGTACTTAAATCAATCTCTTTAGTACAATTTTTATATAGAGTAGTACGGTTACAACATAGGTAAGTTTCCTGTCATGCGCCGTTTTTTCACTTCTTCTTTGATGCATCCTAAGCTTTGACATTTTTTCGCACTGACCACTTTAGGTTTTTTAAATTTGTTTTGATGCGAGCTTTCTCTGATCTGCGTTTGATCCAATTCGGCACATGATTACGACTTACACGATAACTTTCATTTTTTCAATTTAATACCGATTTGTACTTTTTTTTTCGCCACATATTCTTATTGTTTCACTTTAGAGCCTTGTACAATAGTTCTTTTTAATGTATTGACAATAACGCATTCTGACATCAACTTCCTAACTAAACGCGTGCTCACTCTACACTAATTAATAATTTTACGCTACGCTAACTAACAATAATCACGCGTAGACGTTTACACTAGCCCGATGACGTCACGGGCAAAGCAAACGCTGCACAATAAATACGTAAACTGTTGTTATCGCGTTATTAGTTTTGTAGTTATTAGCGGTTGAAGTATGAAGGTATATTGTAACACCAGAAAGTTTAACTGGGTATCAATGTACATATGTACATACTTAACGAGAGGAAAGACGTTTTCACGTCAAAATATTGGTTACAAGACTCTGCGGGAGAGTCAGCACCGTGATACAACGTCTAGAATCATAGAAGAATGCCCTCGGTGTTTCGGCTGTAACAAAATTTTTCATTTTCTGCGAGTATTGAACGATATAACTGAACATGGTGTGACTATAATGGAGAAATATAATCACGTGATTGCAACCAATGAAAACCAAAAGTACAGGAAGGAGTACCCTAGTGTTAACAAATCAAACCTTGTTTCTAAAGATTTCATTTTTCATATTTCAATGATGTTTCTTGATTGGGAATAGTAACTGCATTCTCAATATCCTTTTTTATGCATGAAATATTTCAACTAGCGATTTCGGTTTTTTTTAAATTCAATACATAATAGAATTGGGTGGTATCCTATAGTATTATATACAAGAAAAAAAACTTTTATGTTTACAATTAATCTTATTACATTAAGGACAAGATTAAAATTAACATTTCTAAAAATTTGATAATATTATGAGCTAAAATTTCATATTAACCTTGTTTAAGGCAGCCAGAACTTTATCCGGCATGTGATCCTGCAGCATAACTGGAGATATAAGTACTTCGCCAAAGTCCATTGTATCGGCCCAGAGAGCGTGATATACTGTCTCTTCCGTTTTAAGAACTCGCCTAAAAATTCAAATTTGATATTTGAGCTGTTAGAGTATGTTCAGTGTTCTGTATAATAAAAACAAGGTTACAATTCGGTGTTCCGTACTTGAGTACATTAAAGTGAAGGAACGATTCCTTTGACAGATAAAAGTTTTATAGCCTAAGATGTGATCATAGATGCGTTGACGATGAATGACCTTATAATCGTTTCTGAAGAAACGAGAAGAATAAATAACACCTACTTCCCAAGGACTTACAAGAGAATCTCACCCAATCTCAGCCATTCCACCCAATTCTTTTGTGGGTGAACATGTTGCAAAAAGAATGAACGTTTCCTTCAAAAATGATTATGACATCATTCATCGTCAACGCATCTGCGATCACATCTTAGGCCATTAAACTTTTATCTCTCGACAAAACTTAAAAAAGTTCTACTAATCATAACTGCACAGGTTAATGATTACCCAAACATAAATCAGGTATGCTAACTAAACTTAATATTAGGACAAATGTTATTTTAAATGAAATATTTTCCTTTCAAGAATCATAAAAATTTATGTTTTTTTGAATTTCTGGTTTTCCATTTATTGAAATATGGTAACTGCTTAGTACACCAATCGGAAGGACAGCAATTTATCTGAATCACAGCATTTATTAAATTATAAATTGACAAGTACTTACGGAGATAAGTGAGATAATTTAAGACGACGACGAACAACATTGCACACCTTGTAACTCCTAAACGGTGCATATTGCCCCCCACCCTCCAATACAATTTTCACGCCCTTGTGTCAAGGAATCGTTCCTCCAATTTAATATACTCAAGTACGGCACACCCTGTATAAGAGGGAATCTTGTGTTTCGCGCAATATAATAAAAAATACAAAATAATCAAATATTTTAATAAATTTACATTACAATTATAATCTAATATAATTAGAGATGGGAGTAATGTTAGAAGTGGGAGAATTCAAGCTCACCTAAGTTCGACGATAACAGTGTGTTTTTCCGAAAGGATAAGAAAGGACTCATAAAGTTATTTGATATTTTAAATTGGGAAGAATAATCGCTCGACATGCAGACCTTTGATACCTAGTGCAGCCAGAATCCAAAAGATACTAAAGAGAGAATACTCTTCAGGCCTGGGACTACTACAAAAGGAAAATGGAGGGTACACTGCAGACGTAGATGAGACTCTAGAATTGCTCTTGAGTACTTAGTTTCCTGGCTGCAGCGTTGCACCCTTCAAGCACGGGAAATACCCGCGATACGAAGGTATCAAAAGAGAAATCAAGCTCTTCAATAAAATCTTCACAAGGGACAAGCTAAGGTGGGCTACAAAAAGCTTCCAATCATACAAGACCCCAGGTGGGGATGGCATTATGCCTATAATCATCCAAAAATGTTTGTATCATATAGAACACTAAGTAGTGGAGATATTAATGGCTAGCCATGCACTGGGGTGGATTCCAGCTTCAGCGAGGACTAATGTGGTCTTTATTCCAAAGGCGGGGAAACCCAGCAAAAAAGTCTTACAGACCCATTAGTCTTTCATCATTCTTCCTCAAGAGCATGGAACAGATACTTGATATCCACCTAAGAGAGTGGAGCCTTAACAGGAACACTCTACTCAAAAGCCAGTATGCCTACCAAAAAGGCATATCTACATTTGACGCCCTAAGTGACCTCACGAGCAGAATAGAAAAAACCCTGGAATATAAGGAGATTTCACTCTGTGCGTTTCTGGTCATGCAAAAGGCATTCGACAACACGTCTTTTGAGGCCATTGATCAGGCGTCAAAACGGAAAGATATAGATCCGACTACTGTTACCAGGATACAAGCAGGGAAACAACAGCGGAGTAAGGAGAATCTAAAACTGTAAAAGCCGGAAGCGGCTGCTCCCAAGGAGGGGTACTATCTCCCTTATTATGGTCTATTGTGATTGATGAACTCCTGCGCAAACTATCGGAGATAGGCTATGTCGCAATAGGATACGCGGACGACATAGTTATAATAATCTCTGGTAAACACTTGGACACCCTGAAGGAGCTAATGGAAATAGCTCTCGGGTGGATCATGAGGTGTGGCAATAACAAAAGATTGGGGGTTAATCCGGAAAAAAATGTGATTGTAACCATTCTCCAAGAAGAGTAACATGGAAAATCGGAACCCAAAATCCATGAAGAGGAAACAATTACACATTTCCCAAGGAGGTAAAATATCTGGGCATTTATATGGACCAGAAGCTGGAATGGAACAGGCATCTTAGCCACATAAGTGACAAATTCCTCATAAGTCTTCACATATGTAGACAACTGCTGAAACTGAATATGACCAGTCATATACCAAAATTGCTAGACCGGCAATCACTTGGGCCTGGGTGGAAGAAAACGGAAGAGAGTACAACTGCACGAAAGTACCTACGAAAATTCGAAGGATAGCCTGCATGGGGATGTCGTGAAAAATGCGAACTACGCTTACTAACGTCTCTACATCTGCACGTAAGGCAAATGGCGTTAGCAGAAGCCATAAGAACCACTGAAACACGAGGTAATGACACAGGGGGTCATAACAGGACATCTCAATTTCCGGGAGCAATTAATACATCTGAAAGAAGTACCTAAAGACGACACTGACTGTAAGGTGACCTTCGGAGGTAACTACGCGACAAAAATGCTGGATAAAAACGAATAGCTGAAATCCCTTCAACCCGTTGAGAAGGAAAAAGGTGTGCTCGCCTGGTAAACAGATCGGTGATGGAAAGCGGATCGGACTTGGGGATCTGGTGACCCCTTTCAATGATCTCCAGGTCGCTGAGACATAGCTGAACCGTCTTCCATACCCAAATAACGGCAATAATGGCCTGCGCCCAACGTATTCTGGAGAGGAAATACAAGGGGCAAGGATCTACATAGCCATTGACAGCAAAGCCCCTATAAAAGCAATAGCAAACGTCACAAAGAAGCCCAATTTGGTCAAAGAATTCCACGAATGCTTGGAACAAGTGGAAGGAACCAACAAGTTATGCCTCATCTGGACCCCAGGGCACTTGGGCATACCAGTCAATGAAAAAGCCAATATTTTCGCTCAAAAGGGCCCAAAGGAACTACCAATAGGTCCAGAACCCTTCTGCGGAAAAAACGTATCAAAGCAGAAATAGAAAAATGGCAACAAATGCAGGTTGAAATCCTCACACTGTTTAAGGCTCAACAGGCCAAGCGCCAAGTTTGTAAGGAAAGCAAACTTCTACGTGTCAGCAGAAATGACATGAGACAGTTAGTTGGAATCATTATAGGTCGCCATTATGTCAACGATCATCTTAAGAAGATGAGCAAGGTGAACAATGATTCCTCCAGATTCGGCAACGAGGACGCAGAATCTGTTCATCACCTTTTGATAGAATGTGAAGTGGTATCGCAGTAAAAGATTAATACCACTCGGTAAATAAGCACCAACATGCGAGGATTGTAAAAATCTTGATCCAAGATCATTAATTGGGTATTTTAAAAAGCCGGAGATAAGTCCAGACGTAACGCAATAAATAACGTAGGAGATGGTACAACACCTCAGATAATAAGAATTCGATATGGAAGGTAAATAAGTAAAATAATTTGATAGACATGGAGAGCCTACTTGATAAGTTCATTTTTATGAATAACCCAGGAGGACTCACTTCTCCTACCAAACGAAGCCAAAAATCAAAACCAAACAAACGTCAAGTCTGTTTACTTCAAAACGATTTCAAATTTCTCATTTCCGCCTCATAAGGTTGATTAAATGCAATTTTTAAAAGAGCTTTTGCCATTACTGATTCCGCATTATGGATACTACACTAAGTCATCCTTCTATCGCGAAATTTGAGTTCTTTACTACATTGTATCATGACCAAAAACAACTCAGAACAAAATTTTTTTTCTCTCGGAAATATATATGTGCAGGCTGTGTTTCGGAGCACCTCTTTAAGCAAAGAAGAAAAAACGTGGAAAATTTATATGTATGTATGTAGTAAAATGCTTCGTAGATACTGACATATTAGATAAGAATCAAACAATATTATACTGCGTTGTTCATTCCGGTCATGTGATTTGTCCATAATGTTATATGGATATTATACCAAAAATATACTTACCAACTTATGTTAACATTAGTCGGGTTCCTTTCGCTGCTCTGCTCATAAGCAAATCAATTTCTGTGCACACGTTTTATAATGCTCACGAAAAAATTTCAATTTTCGTAAAAAGCACAAGCACTGCTCACGAAAAAATTTTGAGCATAACTGACTTTCAGTTTTTATATTTGGTAGAACTGAAGACTTAACAAAGAAAAATCTGTCAACTTAATTTAATGTCAACTGTCATATGAAAATAATGTGGTTTTCGATTGGTAGTTCCAGATTGATTTAAAAATAGATTTATTTTTTGATTTTTCTATGCCTGTCTCGAACATGGCAACGTAAAACTGTAAAAACTTCTTTGTATGCGTAAAGTGTCACTTTTACGCGCTATTGGCAAGAACAAAACAGGAAAAGAAATCAAAAATGCCTGACAATTTAATGATAATTTTATTTTAATTTTTATTAATTTCACTTATTTTATTATAATTTAATTTTAGTGATTTATTATATTTTTGCCAACAGAAACAAACAATTCCCGATTTCAATTGCAATAGATAAATTGGTAACCGTAAAACTGTTTTTGGCAACACACATTTGACATGTGTCAAATGACAGATTCGTTTATGTATTGGTTAGATCTGAAAATATATTGAGATCGCGCCAAATTGATCTGGATCAAAAAATAAATCAATTTTTCTGCCCAATCGAACATCACTTTTTGATCTCGATCAAAATAATTGATTTATAAATTGATTTTTGTGCCCAATCGAAAACCAAATAAGTAATGGTTACCTTCATTAAATCTGGTCTTTGCGTCATATTCAATAGTTCCTTAATAAACCACGGTTAAAAATTATTAAATTTAAATAATTGAAATTGAACTTGAAAACTGTAAATTGAAATTGTAAATGACAAATGTCAAAAATTCAACAGGTTAGCCAAAATATCAACCATCAACCAAGTTAGCCTTTGATAATTAAATTTTGTGCGTTCCATTCGTCATGAGCACTCGTCATGAGCAGAGCAATGCGAGAGGAACGTAACTCTTATATGTGGTTTATATTGATTGCTTAAATTAAATAATTTGAAACCATGTATGTATGTATACCTTAAGGCTTAAGTAACATGGCACTATATTAAACCCCTACATACTTATTGCGTTTCTGATGACTTCTGACAATATGAATTATTTTGCCTGGAGGGTACAACGGTTGGTGAATTGTTAATGCTATAGAACTATCTGTTGGGTGGATGCTTGCAGCTCGTGATGCATCTCTTTGCTGAAAAAAGTGCATATTATTATTATTACGTATTGCATTTAGTTTTTTGTTTGTAACCATAAAAAGAAATACATTATCCAAAATGTTCCTTGAGGCCTCACGTTAATAAATTGAACTAAGAATTAACAATATTGAAAACAGCTGGCAAAGGTGTTCAAACTATAGATAGGTGTGACTTATCTTTAGAAGTTATTCTGTTTAGGGATCGTGTGGTGTTATTTTGAATATTTTTGTTTGTAAAGGGACTTTTGACGTGACAACGTCTTTCTTCTCGTTGAGTATGTACAATTCCTGCACGACGACCAGTGGTTAAACCAGCTTTGACCAGATCGGCGCGTAGAATGCGTTTGAATTGGGCCAGAGAACACATTCATTGGACTGATGAGATGTGGGATATGGTCATCTTTTCTGACGAGTCGAAATTTAAACTCCACCAAAGCGACGGACGGTTATTCGTCAGGAGAAGGAAAGGTGAACGCTTATCAGAACGATGTCTGCAAATGATGCCGCCAAAAACAGAAGGAGCAATGGTCTGGGGATGTTTCTCTGGAGCCCAAACAGGTCATCTAGCATTTATTGACCAAAGAATAACAGCGGATGCTTACATCCATACGTTGGAGAATTATTTTGAGCCTTCAGTTATCAAGCTATTTGGTGATACTTGTGACTTTATTTTTCAACAGGATAACGCTCCAGCGCATGCTGCAAAAAAGGTAAGTTAATACCTCAAAATTGTAGAACAGATAATAATTTCGAAACTTAGTTAACAGACCTTTGACTTAACGTGCACACTTTTATTTTTTTTTAATTTAGACAAAGGAGTATCTGGAAAATAAAGGTGTCAACGTGATGAAATGGCCACCGTATAGTCCAGATCTGAATCTGATTGAAAACATCTGGTCGTCGATGAAATTGACATTGGTCAAGAAACGCCCACTGACAACAACAGAATTAAAAGTCAGGATTTCAGAGGCGTGGGCATCATTAACTGAGGATTTTTTACGAAATTTAACCAGCTCAATGAGAAGGCGTTGTCAGGCTGTCATCCATGCACGGGGTGGTGCAACCAATTATTAAAATAAGACATTAGTAATCTTGTAACACCTAGTTATGGTTAAAAATTAAATAAAAAAAAACGTTAAGTAAAAATTTTTGTGGTTTAAAATTTCAGAAAATTATATGAAAATGCAAATTTATTTTGAAATGATTAAATCTTAAAAAATAATTATAGTTTATAGATGAAATTTTCCTGTTTTATAAGAAACATTTTTGTGCTTTAAAAAAAATATAAAAGAAAAATATCTGAAAACAATAACTAGTTTTATATGGAAAAAACAAAGTGAGCAAAATTTTTTGGCCAGCAGTGTACATTGGTAGCCAGTCTAACATTCTTGTGTCAAAACCGTCATTTTTCAATCGCTAATAACTACGTGACTAATAATGCGATAACAACGGTTGAGGTTACAGTTGATGGAGCCTATTTGTACGTATTTATTGTATGGCGTTTGTTTTGTCAGTAACGTCATCGGGCTAGTGTAAGTGCCTACGCGTGATTGTTATTTTAAGCGTTGCGTAAAGTTATTTGTGAGTGTAGCGTGAGAACGCGTTAAGCCAGCACGTTGATTTGCGTATCATTGTAAAGGATGTGAAAAGAACTACTAGGACCTAAAGTGAAACAATAAAAATATTGGCCAGAATATAAATAAAAATTGGTATGAATTTGAAAATGAAAAAATAGTTAAAGATATCGTCTCATATGATATGAGAAAATAAAAAAAAAATATATGTAAAAAACTCAAATCGGAGATAACTTGCATCAAAACGAATTTTAAAAACCAAAAATGCCCAGTGCAAAGCAATTGTCAGAGGTGCGGCGGCATTGAAGAAGAAACGAAAACACGGCGCAAAATAGTAAGATTGTGCTTTTTTATCTATTCTGTAACCCTACTACTATATATAATGATTGTATTTAAGAGATTAATAATTAAAGAACATATTAGTACGAAACACTTATTATAATTTTTGGACGTGAAAACGTCTTTTCGCACGTTAATTACGCTGATAGCCAAACCAATTTTCTTGCGGTAAAATATACAGTCAGAATTTAATCGCCCGACCGAGCAACGACCGAGGACACTATGGATAGAGAATGCTTGTACGTGTTTATCGTGCAGCGTTTGTTTTGACCGTGAAGTCATTGGGCTAGTGTAAGCGCCTACGCGTAATTGTTGTTGATTAACATTGGGTAAAATTATAAATTAGTGTAGCATGAGACCGCGTTCGTACGTAGATTTGGTTGCCATTGCAGAGAACTTTAAAATTGCTAAGATTTGGTTGCCATTGCAGAGAACTTTAAAATTGCTATTAGGACTTAAAGCATATTTGCCAATAAACAAAATTGCCGAAATATAAGGAAAAATCGGTATTAAATTGAAAATTGAGAAAAATTAAAAATATGGTTTTGTACGTGTCATAAATATGCGCGGATTTGAATAAAACGCAAATCGAAGAATTCTTGAATCAAAACGAATTTTACAAACCTAAAATTCCCAGTGCCGATCAAGTGTCAAAAATGAAAAAAGGGCGTTAAATTATAAACTTGTTATTTATCTATTCTGTCACCGTACTACTCTATACAACCATTGTATAAAAGAGGTTGATTTAAGTACATACTAATGAGAAACACTTATTATAATTTTATCTCGAAGTTTTCACGGAAAATCTACGACGCGGACCTTGACTACGCCTTTCGGTTTTTATGTTTTTCAAATAGTCCAGTTGTCTGGGGCCATTTATAATTGCATGTTTTTACAGAACGTTTTGTGCTAAGAGATCGTCTGCTTCAAAATTTAGGGCAGAGTCTATGACTTGGAAATGTAAAGGGATTGGAGTTGGTTACAGATTTTTTGCAGTAGTTGAGCCTTCAATTCTTTCTGCTGATACAACCTGCTTAAAAAGTGTTTATTTTCTTTGTTTATTTTTATCGATGGTTTTATAAGGCTTTGTCTTAGGAGGCTTACATTTATAAGGCTCTGGTATCACGCAAGAACGTTGTGTGGGGTTTCGTCTTGATATTAATCGGGAGTTTAACAAGGCCATTTGTCATTTTAAGTGTGTGAATTTGATTTTTTCCTTGCTTATAGTTACACTGTTCTTGCTTCTGGTCTCTAGTATGGTATTTTATAGAGCCCGAAGCTAGTTTTCCGATAAGGTCTGTTGGTTTCAACTACCACATTTTTGTTTTCGCGACCAAACCGCCGACAACAATCAAATTTTACTTTATTCCGAAGAGATGGGTGATTGGTTTTATTATTTCTGTCAGACTTATGGTTTATATATTTTACATTGTGTACTGGGGTTCTATTAGAGTGATTAGAGTGAACATTATTTAGCCTGCAAGTGTTAATTCGTGACCACATACTTTATATTAACTACAGAAAGGAGCATTTTTCCATGTTAAACAGGTATCATAGGTGTGGTTTGCTTTGTAGCAGAAACTGCAAGAATCTTTACTCCTGAATGGTACTGGGGCAGAATATGTTCGTTGACTGAAATGGTTTGCGATGCAATGGACAGACGGGTTTGTGGAGATGTGCTGGAGTGTAGGGCGTTAAGCAGGGCTTACTGACATGTAAGGTTCTTCCAACGATGCTGATGGAGTGTTCGACTGGCAATTTTTATACGTTCATGTAGCTTCGTATTTTACAGCCCTGTGGATCATCATTATTTTGTGAGTGATTTTTCATCATTACTGAGCAAAACTTGGCGAAAATGTTGATTTGCAACCCCTGTTTTTAATAAGAATAACGCCGCATTTTCCAAATGTTTTACGATTTCGGTACATCCCGGGGAAAGTACGTATCGCCCGGGATAGTACCTTCCATTGGTTGAGAAGGCAATGAGTCCATAACATCTGGACTCGCTGAGGAGAGCGTGATAACGCCTCAACAAACGCGTCGGTTCCTTATTCGTACCCTTCCTCCCCCTTAAGCGTTTAGGTCTCCTTACAACCCAAATTTCCATGTCGACCAATCCCTATTCCCCTAGTACCCTTCCTCCCTTCACCCCTCTTTCCATTGTTGTTTCTCCGTCGCGAGATGGCTGCCCTTTTTGCATTTTTTTTTTGAATTGCCGGGGTGCGAAGTTCGTGGAGGTCCCTCAATTCCCGTCTTTTTACGATTCACCTCCCTTAATAAACTGTGAGGGAAGCCTTTTGACTGCACATCAGGACGTGTTAAATCCGGAGATCGGCTTCGAGCAAGATCCCACCCCACGCCGAACTAGCTCGCCATGGCCTGCAAGGACTCGTCCGCTGTTTGAAGACCGATCAGGGGACTTTTCTGGGTTCCTTTTGCGAACCCTACGACCTGCACGGGACCTGAGCTTCCCCGATTAACTCGTCCCCCATCCTACGTCCTTAAGGCCGTTCTCCATAATCACTTTCCGGATCCTATCAAGGAGAGAGTTTGAGTTCTCATCTCTCTTCCTTCCCGCTTCGACCAATTCCTTTTATTAGAATTCCCACTGAGCTCAGCACACCTTTGACCGATTCCGTAAAATATTTACTACAGAATGTATATTGAGTGTAGAGAGTGAATTAAGCAGTTGCTGGATTCACTCCCCCCAATTCGCCTAGAATTTCGCCTGCCCTTTGCTTGGCCTGTCGTAACTCGTTCGTTTGTTGAACGGATGCTTTTCGCGGCAGATAATTTAATTTTAAAACGGTTTCCAGCTCTTCGAAAATTGTAAAGGAAATTTTGGACTTCATGAGTCACGTTTCCACCTGACGTATCTGAAAATGTCGGAATCAGGCTTGCCTTGCTTGATTTGTTAATTTCATTTTATCCGTCGCTACGTCATTCATAATTATTCCACTTTTTAATTAAATACTTTATACTCGTTGAGAGGAGACCAACTACGAGGTACGACTTTTTTTATATACCTTGTAGATACCAGGCAGTAAACTGACATACAAACAAACTATGAAAGGCGAATAAGCTAAGTGAGATTATATTGAGCAACAGCTTCAAGAAAGTTAACCTTTTTCTACACGAAAGGAAATGAGATCACGAAGGAAAAGCTTAATATCTTGACAACCCATTTGGATATGGTTATAAATTAGCCGTGTTCTTTTTGTAATCGCTATCGAGTGCAAATCTAAGGTAGCAAAAGAACGCACCGGACTTGCAATTTATAGGCGGCAAACTTTTATCAACTTCCGTTCACAATTATATGACTTTTTTCGATTTTTTTATATTTTGAGTGACGCTTGGTTGTACAAACTTTTCATATTTTATTTGATTTTAAAATTTTTAACTGAAATTAACTGAGAGTGTTGAAGGAATAGTAATTTTGTGGAATTTAAAAAAAAATATTTAAACACGCTGCAAAGAAGGTGAAACATGTTGTCTTCTGGATATTATTTGCTGAACTATTTATCTAGTGGAATAGTTTTAACCCAGATATTATAGAGTGCTTATTTCCACTCGAATAATGTGTGGGATTTGATTTGAGTTCTGCTTTACTGTAGTGACCAAAATAATACGGGTAATGGAACGTTATTTCAGAATCAAATAATGAGATTTCGCAGGCATAGATACATACGAGTACATAATATTATTCAAAGGAAACTTACCTGTGTGTACTGACTAATGATTGCATCATGGCTACACATTTCGACGACGGATGTTGGTTCCTGTGCACAGCTACAGCAAAGAGCTGAACAAATTATAGTCTTCCACTGAAAATATAACAAAAAGGATAACTTTATAGGCAATAGATATGTGCATATTTTCTCAAGGATGCGGAAGTTTCTTTGGCTGGTATTGAAATTTTTCAAATTTTTCTAAACCCTCATTTCAGTCCAGATGTTCTATAGAAAACATTTAATAACTTAATATTGTGCGGAACAGACAGTTGAGTGAAAACTAACGTTTAAAAAACGTTCTGGAAAATTTTTAAAAGTTCCTTCGAAATATATGTTTATTCTTTTTGCTGAAAAGTTATCTTGGTCTTATATAAATCTTATAGTCCACTTCAACGACTGAAATTTTTCGAACTACAAATGATTCCAGTTCACAACCATAGAAGTTGGAACAATTTACTAGAAGCTAAATTCTATTCGTTTTCATGTTTGCTCCTTTAAAATTAGTTAAAGTGTTAAGAATCTCACCATATTAAAGTGCTCAGAATAAGCACCGTCCAATATTGTACGAGAACGAAGACAATGAAGAACACCGATAAAGTGCTCTATAATTATCAATAATAAACGCCCTTTGACGATTAAAAGTAGATTGTCCTTATTCCAAAATGACAACGGCTATTTATATATAATAAAATAATTTTAATGCTCTTAAGTTAAATGACATCATAAGAACTAGAATTGGTTGCACAAAGTTTAACTACAAAATTTGTGCAACCCACTCTTCACTGGGTCTCAATAGGGTTCAAAATTGGCGACAAAGGTAAGTACACTAATCTATTTCTTTGTCTTCACTATCTTAAATGTTAATTCTATTTGTCTATTAATGTTTATTAACTAGGCTTTGCTAATTATGCTTTAACATGTCTTTGCTAATTTTGCCTAATCTTTTGTCTTAGATATTAGTGTGGCTTTACAGGCCAATTTAGCTAAGTTGTCTAAGCTAACGTACAGGTAATTTGTCTTAGCTACAAGGTACATACTAGGTGCTCCTTAGAACCCCATGGGTTAAGAAAATTTTCAAAATCAATGTTTGTTTTATATATACAAATATATTACATTATACTCATATATTTGTGTTTACTACATGATCGGTACAATTTTGGAGTTGAGTTAAAGTTTATTTTTTTTTATCAGCGAACCTGACAATTAATCGTTATTTGAACCTTGATGTGGTGTCCCTTTTTTTTATATCGGCTTTTATGTGGTTTTTTGATGCACTTATTTTCAAAGTTTCGCATCAAAGTTTGAAATTGGTCGCTCTTCTTGCTGTAATTTCGGTGGAGACTCCGTTATAAAATGTTTCTCTCTATTCTTTCACTTTCTCTTATCATTCTATAAATTTTTGCTCCCGCTTTGAGTCCTCTATTTATTCTTTCGGATTACCTCCTTTTCAAGTATTTTGTCTTCAATAATATCGTTCGAATCCATATCCTCTTCGGGCATTCTCCTGATAACGATAATTGTTGGTTATTGCTTTTGTATTTACTGACCGCTTTGTTTTACAATTACACAAGGGCACCGCTGATTTCAAATCCACCCTCAATTTTCCTCTCACAGCTCTTGATTTTGAGATACAGCTATTGGTCATATTTTTGTATTAGTTACACTTAGCTTTCATAATACCGAGCTGTTGTTTTTTTTTTTAAAAGTTTTATTTACAATATCTACGTCGAGAAATATTTGTAAAAATAATCCCAACAATTTCAGTAACATCTGTGGTAATTATACATTTGAAAATTGTTGATTGATTGTGTCCAAGTTCTGTAGCTTCTGTTATGGGTTCTACGAACACAAGTGGTCGACATGTTTAGATCTTAAAATGGTGAATTTTCTTCTCGTACAACAAGGATGCTATACAAAACATCCTTGTTTTATTTGTCTGTGGAACATTAGAGCTAAGTCTGAGCACTGGGTTAGAAAATACTGGACTTCTAGGCAAGCTATGGTTCCGGGAAAACTAAATGTGATAAATGAACACCTATTGCCTAGGGATCACATAATGCTGCCAACTTTGCATATCAAACTAGGGCTCATGTAACAATTCATCAAAGCTTTGAACAAGGCAAGATATTTTTCAATGCATCTCTATAAAGTTCCATAATTTGAGCACAGAGAAACTGAAATTCTGAATTTTTGATGGTCCACAAATAAGGAGGTTAATAGAGGATGAAAACTCTCATAGTTATATAAGTGATATTGGAAAAAATGCCTGGAGTAAATTCGTTTGGATTATACAAAATTTTCTGGGGAACAAAAAGAATGAAAGCTCATTGAAGAGATGTTGTCGCACTTCCAGTGGCTTGGTTGTAATATGAGCATCAAGATACACCTCCTCCACAGTCATTTGGACCGTGTCCCTGAAAATCTTAGTGATCTGAGTGAAGAACAAGAGGAACGCTTCCATCAAGATATAATGATAATATAATATATGTATATAATGCCCACATGGTCGCGGACTACGGTTGGAGCATTAAAAGTAGCCCCTGTGAACCATGTCAAGCAAGAAAATCTTATAAAAGGAAATGTTTTGACAAATAGTGGTTAGTTTTCTAATGTTTTTTTTTTAAATAAAATTATTTTATCTTGAAAATCACGTTTTCATCATATCTCAAAAACTAAAGCTGATATAAAAAATCTGACTACAGATCTAAAATCAGCACCCTAAAAATGTACAATATAATATTAGTCACAATATTTCATGCAACAAAAATGCTGTTGTTGATAATTATCTGTGTACAAAATACATCCCTTTTTATTTATCTATTCTTATTAACATAATTTACCTTATCGCCTATGTTTAACTTTATGTTTACAGCATCTATATCTATTATTTCAAAATGACCATAATATTGATTATCTAGTTTTTTTCTGCTCTCTTTTCTTAAAAGAACCTTATGTCCTTTCTTTACTTTTAGTATGTAGATTACAATTTTGATTTAAATTGTCCTTTCTTTTTACTTTTGATTTAGTTAACAATTCATTAGCTCTTTCATGTGTATTTTGTTAACGGGATTTAATTCTTGTAAATAATCTTCATAGTTGTATATCGAAGAATTATTCATAACTATGTCATTAGAGAAACTAGCTAATTCTCCAAACACTAATTCATATGGAGTATATCCTGTGTCAGAATGAGATGTCGTGTTAAAGCAAAATAGATAATAAGATAGCCATCCATTCCAATTGTTATCTTGTACAAATGAAGCTAAATGTTCATACCCTATGATTTCGTTCAATAGACTCTTAAGTCTCATGATGATATGGTGGTGAATTTGCATGATGCATCTAAAGAAATTTACATAGATTTTTGAATAAATCATTAACAAATTCAGAGCCTAAATCAGATTGTAAAGTTTAGAACGTTTCAAATTTCAAAATCAAATTCTAAAACAAAGTTTTCACTAGCGTTAATGCTTTCTTGTTTTCAACTCGAATTGCTTCGATTTATTTTAATATATATTCAGTACCTAAATTCTTTCGATATTTTTAAAGGGCCTACTGTATCTGTATCTGTATTCGAACAAGTTGGACATTTTCTAACAGAATTCGTAACAATAGTATTTAAATTTTTCCAAATATTTCGTTGTTTAATTTCATTTATTGTTCTCTTGACACCGCTGTGTCATCCATAGGGTGACTCATGAAATTTATTTATTATTAAAATTATTATCTCATCATCTCTTATTCTATGCGGATATTCATATATAATTATTTGCATATTGGTTTGCCCTCCATTTAATTTTATTTTTCAATGCAATCTATTAAATATTGTTTTAAATTCATTGATATTTATAGTCTGAAATGTAATATCTTCCTTTGCTAAGAGTAGTTATAGCTAATTCATATTTTTCCTAAAAGCAGCGAATATTAGCGTCTTCAAAATTAGGTCTAAGTCATAACATGGATTATTATTGCTAATTTCAAAAATTACTCCTTTGCTTCCATGATTCAAGGCAAAATTTTTTTATTTTCGCGCGCTTCAAATCTCAATTTCTTTACTCCTCTAGTTTCAGAAATAGAAGTGGCTGGCAAAGAGTTGATCAGGCTCTAAACAACAGTTATTACTGTTTCGTTTAGGTGGAGTCTGTTGTTTTTTAAGCATTGCTGTTGTCATGCCTAAAATTTCTGATTCTAATTTGATTCGTGACAAAGCATCCGCATAAATATTCATTTTCTTTTACCAATCATAAAACATTAAGTATAATATTCTTGCACATAATCATTAGTAGAAATGAAAGGAGCTGAAGGATACGACATACTCCACGTCTCACCCAAGCACAATATACTGTTCTGGTTTACAACTGCCTTCTCGTCCATCACATTGCCGAGCTCGCTGGAATTCCAAAGTATTATGTCTACTGGACGCCTCTCTCCTATCCCATCCTCCATTTGCTGTTTTGAATTTATCCTTGAGCGAAGAGCTCTCTGCTCTGCTCTACTTTTGTTTTATTAATAGTCAAATTTGGCAATGATGTAAATTGATGTTCTCATGAATTAAGTTGGCTAGCGTTAAGCACCTCTAGACAACTTTATGTGACTGCAACAAAGTGAAATTGAATGGCGAGATGCAAACGTGCTCCAAATTGTAATCTCGATTATTATGAAGTATTGTGCAACAATCCGTCGATTGTTTAGCGATTGCTTTGTCCAAGAAAACAAGTATTGTGAAACCGTTCAAAAGGTACCTTTTGAAACTGTGAATTAAAATAAAACAAACTGTTAACTTTGGACTCAGTTTATTTACGCCAAGGAACCCACACCCACTTAATTTTCAACATATCACCTATACATGCTTCTGGAATACTGACTCCAACATCTTCCATGACTCCTTTGACCGTAGTGAAAAGTTCGGATCTATTTCCTTCTTCCTCTTTCACGCCAAACACTATTAAAACTTTCGAGTTTCGACGTGAAAACGTCTTTCTCCTCGTTGAGTATGTAAATTGGTAGCCAGTCTAACATTCTTGTGTTACAAAACACCGTCATTTTTCAATCGCTAATAACTACGAGACTAATAATGCGATAACAACGGTTGAGGTTACAGTGGATGGAGCATATTTGTACGTATTTATTGTGTGGCGTTTGTTTTGTCAGTAACGTCATCGGGCTAGTGTAAGTGCCTACGCGTGCTTGTTGTTGTTAGCGTGCTTGTTGTTTTTAGCGTTGCGTGAAGATATTTATGAGTGTGACGTGAGAACACATTACGCTAGGACGTTCATTGGGGTATCATTGTAAAAAGCATGAAAAAGCTACCAGCACTTAAAGCGAAACAATAAAAATATTCTCCGAAATATAGGCAAAAATTTGTATGAATTTGAAGGTCGAAAAAGTATGTAAGATATTGTCTCATATGATTCGTAAATCGTAAAGAAACGAAAAAACGGGGAGTCATAAAGAAACGAAAAAACGGCGCAAAACAGTGAGCTTGTGCTATTTTATCTTTTCTGTAACCCTACTACTATATATAATGATTGTATTTAAGAGATTAATAATTAAAGAACATATTAGTACGAAACAATTATAATTTTTTGGACGTAAAAACGTCTTTACGAACGTTAATTACGCTGATAGCCAAACCAACTTTCTTGCGGTTAAATATGCAGTCAGAATTTAATCGCTAATAGCTACGACGCTCATAATGCGATAATAACGACTGAGGACACTATGGATAGAGAATCCTTGTACGTGTTTATGGTGCAGCATTTGTTTTGCCCGTGAAGTCATCGGGCTAGTGTTAGCGCCTACGCGTGATTGTTGTTGATTAACATTGGGTAAAATTATAAATTAGCGTAGCATGAGCACGCGTTAGTACGTAGATTTGTCCGCATTGTACGATGGTTGCCATTGCAGAGAAATTTAAAATAGCTATTAGGACTTACAGCATATTGTTCAATAAACATATTTGCCGAAATATAAGTAAAAATCGGTTTTAAATGGAAAACTGAGAAAAATTGAAAATATCGTTTTGTACGTGTCATAAATATGCGCGGATTTGAATAAAACGCAAATCAAAGAATGCTTGAATCGAAACAAATTTTACAAACCTAAAATTCCCAGTGCCGATCAAGTGTCATGGCTACGGCAGCATCGAAGAAGAAATGAAAAAAGGGCGTCAAATAATTAACTTGTGATTTATCTATTCTGTGACCGTACTACTCTATACAACCATTGTATTGAGGGGATTGATTTAAATGCATACTAATGAGAAACACTTATAATAATTTTATCTCGAAGTTTTCACGGAAAATCTACGGCGCGGACCTTGACTACGCCTTTCGGTTTTTTGATCTCTGCTCATGAATTCAGTTTTGTTTTAAAGTTCAGTTTCAGTTTTGATTCTTAGCAGTTTTCTTTTAATTGTAACATAAGTTCAAAAACTTCCAAAAAATCTTTGGCTATTTCAAAAATGTTTTTATTGATGTTTGGCTACAAATTTTCACCGTAAAATGAAATGGATAATAAATTGAAAATATGAATAGTGCTCGTTAAGAGAATGAGAATTAAACTTAAAACAACTAACCAAGCACTCTTTCAAAAAGCTAATTTTGAAAATATTACTACACCTTACAACACCTATTAACCTTTATGTTACAAAAAAATTTAAATAAGGTATGTAGTTATAAAAAATCGAAATTTATCCTATGTTCGGTTACAACAATGAAACAAATAAGGATTTAAGGATTGGCGGTTGAAACTCAAACACAACTGGTTAACTTTTTACTTTAACTTCGATTAGGGTTTAACTCAATCCGATCGGCCACATAACCAAAACGCCCATGTTAGCCGTGTAAATTATTACTTTCTTCTACTTACAAAAAAGATAAGGTTTAATGACAGAGATTTGTCAAATGATAGAGAATTCTTGAGAGAGAGCTTTTGTTCCGATTTGCAAAAGAGAAAAGTAACGGTTCACTCATACGCACGTGAAGGTTTACGTTTTCGTATTCGAGATGGGCATAAGAAGATCCAAAAATAAATCAATCCCCATTTCCCAATCGAAAACCATATGACATGAAGTCGCATCCATCTCTAGTATGAGTCCATTGATGGATTTCATATCAAGAGAATGTGTACTTTGCTTCTTAAGAAAAATAAACGAAGAGAAATCGTGCAATCAACGTAATGCCGAAATGTTCTCTCGAATACGTCTCATACTAAAGAGAGAGGGAGTAACCGCTAACGATGCGATAGTTGCACGATCTCTCTTCATTTATTGATCTTAAGCTTAAGCACTAAAGGCGACTTTCTCTTGAAATTAAAACCGTGAAAACTTTAAAACTTAAATAATTCGAAAAGTTTAAAACCAATTTGTTTAAAACTTTACATAAACACTCTCCTGCTGGACAGTAATCTTCGTGCCAAATTTTATTAAAATCGACTATCTTTTTATATATATAAGATATGTTGTGATTTTTACACTGTCCCGTGATCCACTGCATGTGTTTCAATTGTATGTCTCTAAATTTTTTACTCTCTAAAATTTGTAAAATATTTCGTGTTTTTCTAATTAGTTCACTTGCGCGTGTTTCGCTTTTAAGTCGCTATTTTCATCTGCTCATCCACGAGTTATTACTATTTTATTTAATAAAACTAAGTTTCATGTTCCTCGTGCGAAAAACAACTGACAACCGTGTTGTTAAACAGCTCTTCAATTCTCTTGTGCTTCCAATGGATTCCATAAAATTTGCTATATTTTGTGGTTATCATACTATCCCGTGTTCCACTTGCATGTGTTTCGATTGTTTGCCTTTGAATTTGTTTACTCCTTTTATTGTATATACATATGTATGTCTGGACATAGTCACGTACCAACAAGAGGAAATCATTCTAATACTCTTTTCCAGTCAATTAGGAGCATGAATCCGGGAAGATAGGCCTGTCTTCTACTGAGGTCCAAATCACGTATCAGGTCATTGAGATCGTTTTAAGCTTAAATGATAGAGAACAGGATATGATATTTTAGCGTGTTTACGAGTTGACGATTAACGATAAATTAATTTTAGATACGAACCCCTAACTCAGGTGCATATTTTTTTAATGACGTCATAAAATTACAATTTATAGGCTTTTTCACTCAATTTTTATTCACTTGTCGAATTGAAAACAACCAACTTTTTATATTCGTGTCACACCCATTCGTCATTTTCAGCTTGCGTGGGAGCCAACTGGCGGACGCACATATAACTGTTTATTATTTTTATCAATCAAAAATCGGCATCGGCTGTGAGAATGGTGTCAATGATGTGCAGTGGAGTGGTAGCAGAAAAACTTCATAGAATTATGTACTGAAATTGGCCAATTGTTTGTTTCTTAATTTAGAAAGGGTAACATGGGTAAACATTTTTAATAAATTTTTCTGGAAAATAGATTTGTGTTTTTTGATTGTAAGCAGCAAAAACATATCCATATTCATATCGACAATATCGTTAGAATTGCGAACGGCATATGACAAGATCGTTTTGCCTATAATGTTGATAAACTAACACTATGTGCACAGCAAATACCAGGAGTCCAGGTTTTGTCATTGCCGACTCATTATCGTTTTCATCGCCATCATCATCATCTTGATTCAATTTATTTCAATTGGTAAGGATGGTATGCAGAGTGTTTCCGTTGTTAACTTCAGCCTTTCAATCAGAAGACGTTTGGTTTCAGAGAGTTCATGTGGAAAAGGATAATTCATCTGGATCATCTCATATACTAAGGGTTTTCGGACAATGGTAACGCAAGGTGAACTGTGAACACATCTTGTCCCACGTTGGTGTTGGAGCTTCAGCCAAGGCAATATCGGCGCGGCTCGTTTGGCCAAACATACGTATGGACATATATTATTTTGTCAGGGCATGCATTCATTGCCTAACTGTTATGGACAGGATTACGCGCTGGTTAGAGGCAAAACCTATTTCCGACATTTTCGCTAAAACAGTTGCCAGAGCTCTTTTATCGGGGTGTATCGCCAGATTCGTTACACCCAAAATAAACACAACAGATCAAGACAGTTAATTTGAGTCGTCGCTTCTCCAGGAAGTATTCAAGTTGAGAGATACTCATTACATCACGACTACGCCTTACCATCCGCAATCCAATGGTATAATCGAGAGATGGCATCGTACGCTCAAATCGTCTATCCTTGTTTCAAACAAGAACGTGTAGGTAGACAACTATACCCTTAATACTCTTGAGCTTGCGTAACGCATTTCAGCTAGATTTGAGAACGTCTCCGGCGGAGATGGTTTACGTCACACAATAAAGAATTCCAGGGGAACTTTTGACGGAACGCTCCAACACACCTTCCAACACATTAATTCCTCATAATCCTCCAAAACATGATGGAAAATTTGCGTCCGAATCAACCGGCTCATCACACCGCTCCAGCCGTGTATATGCATCCATTTTTAAGATCGTATGAGTATTTGTTAATTAGGAATGACTCAATCAGATCATCCTTGTCTAATCCTTATGAGGGCCCATACAAAGTGAGCGCCAAGGATGAACAGCCATTGACAATCAAGTCGGCAGACGCAGCGTGGCTATGTCACTTGACAGGTTAAAATCCGCATTTATATGGAAGGATGCACGATCTTCGCCACCTTATTTTAACGAAACTAAAATTCAAAAAAGAAAAGAATAGATTATTAGTCCAGAGGGGGAGTATGTGGTGGTTCGCGTCGGGATCTTTATCAGTGATCAAACAAAAGAAATATGTTGCGTGTCGGTCACTGGCGTCCTTCGCCAGTGAGGCTCTGTTTTACTTTCAACAGACGAGCACGCCAAATCTTTGACGCCTTAATTCGTTATAATTGTTTATTAAATTAATAAAGCTAAAGTTAAAGTAACTATTAAATATACACTGTTCGGTATTTTTTATGTTTCAAATAACTCTCGCGTGTTCGTTAATTCTTTGCAACACACATTATTTAGTTCTGGGAATTTAGCTTGTTAATTATCTTTTCACACACGGTTATTATTGACGTTATTGCAAAGGACTATGAATTTTCAACATAGTTAATCACTTTTCTAAGCATTAGAACTAGCACAGTTGCTCAATTAGAGTACGCAAGTTCACGTAGAAACGACCAAAAGGTTAACTATTTTTTTAAATGTATTACTTAGCAAACCATTAGTTACACAAGTCCACATGAAACCGTTCAACGTTCACTATTTTGTTCTAAAATACCTTTGCAAAGCAAAGCTACGCAAGTCCATTCAAAATTATCCAAAAAAATCACTGATTTGTTTTAGATATCCTTTAGCTAAGCAAAGTGACACAAGTCCACATAAAAATGTTGGAAAAGTTAACTTTTTCGTTCTAGAAATTCGTATTTTGTTCTATATCCGGCTCGAAGGACCAATGTTTGAATATTAAATTCTGTCAATGTTTGAACCAAAGATTCTGTATTAAAGTTCATGAAAAGATGTTACAGAATCTTGAACATAACACCTTCATTTTATATTGTCACTATTCTTTATTAAGTTATTATTAGCTTCATTTTGTTTACAATTCCATGTTAATTATTTCAAAGAAATTGACTTACAGGTCACATTAAATTTATAATTAACAAATATGATAAATAAATGTTCCTGCTAGACTTCAATAACTCACATCGAATTCCCACATTTAATTCATTGACGTCGCGACTGAGTCCACAATTGAAGATGTTGTTACTGCGGTGACTGATGTAAGACTGCCCCGTTGATCCTTGAATTTGCCGTGACAAACTTCGCTCAAGATGATTTTGTCCGTGGTTAAAGGACTCACGATCCAGACATATGAACAATCATCACTGTTATCAGTATCTGTTAACAAAAATGCTAGTTGTGTGGTCCTTGTGCTGGTCATTGTATCTGGGCATAACGATACGAACCGACGCCAGGAACTTAATGGATTTTTGATTGACTGGTCTAGACCGATCAAAAATCCATTAAGTGCGAACATTGCAAGGTCTAGACAAAAACATTACAATATCTGAACGCCATGATTATCTACAAAAATAAAATGAATTTTGAAGAACAACAAAAAACATTGAAAAATTAAATAAAAATAGAGAAGATATCCGAACCACACCATAAAGACAGTATAGCCCCAAGATTTTCAAAACACATAAAGACAATAAGAACGTTTGTATTATAACACACAAAAAAAAACTACATATAAGTAAATTAAAAAGAAGACTTAAATTTCAGATTAGCGCTAATACACGGGCAGAAACTATACACGGAACGCAACCAACATAAGATTTCGACCACGAAACTAGGAACTGCAAAATTAGTACAGACTCATACCCATAAATTTTAATAAACCACCAAATGATACAGCCATGGCCAAAAATATTAGGCACCCTATTTTAAGCTAAATTTTTTGTGGTTGAAACGTTATAACGTTATATAAAACAAACCATCAGAATGCAGACTAGAGGAACAACACCATGCAGCCAGAACCAAACCATGTACTTTTGATCAACATTCCAGAAACGGAAATAAGTTCCACTTGCGATTCCAAAATTTCAAAACTAAGAGGCACAACTAATCCACTTTGAAAATTGCAGCTTGAAAACATTATCTACGAGCATTATCTCCACAGCCACTGGGACGACATTTATATGTGTCCAGTCATCCCCACAGAAACTCCAATCTTATCATATGAACAACAAACAAGCCATAGAAATTCTACGTACCAAAGCCAACCAAAAAGGCAACATTATACTCGTGCTCGCCCTGATCAGAAGAATTACCAGCATCTCAATCATCATCTATCTTGTTTACAAAAAAATGTCGGAAAAAATAATAAATCCAGCAACCACTCACAAAAATAGGCCATAGAACACTCGTTCCCAGGGATTCATATGAACTACAAACGATTTTTTTTTAACTACAAATTTCTAAATCGTTTGTAGTTACAGGAAAGGGAAAAAGATCGTAGATCCCGTCACCAGTACCGTAGAAAATGAAATTGAAAATTTTGATTTGCAGAATATCCTACACATTTGTACACACATTGTAGAACACCCATTCCCAGGAATCCAGAGGAATTACAAACGATTTTTTTTCATTAAAAATTACTTAATCGTTTGTTGTTATGGGAAATAATTAAAAAAGTTGATATTTCCAAAGAAACCATATTCCTGCGGTGTTCTGGGGTTAAATGATAGCTAGAGGAAAAATGTTTTCACTACAAACCTCTACGTCGTTTGTAGAAGTAGGAAATGTATAATATTTTTGGAAATGTTTTTCGGTGTTTGTTCGTGCAACCCCAATCCAACGAATTTTGTGCAGCGCTGGCAGCCCTAATTGTCACATCTGTTACAGAAGAATCCAGCGCATACAAAATGATCTCAACGGGATCAACCAGTCTTGCGTTGTTTCGATAACATTCAGTAGGGAGCCAGTTCAAGCAAGAACACGTTAAGCAAAACGTAGTGAACCCAAAATTATTCTGTAAACTATGACAGTACAATATATGTTAATTAATCAAAAGTTGAATCTGAGTTTTCATTTACGAACAGTGTTCGAAAAAAACGAATGCTATTCTTAGAAACTACAAATGATTTTGAACAATGGTCAAAAAATGTTTCCAAACCTACCAAATAGGGCACATAAATAATTTTTTTTGGATTCTCTACGAAATCGTCGGAATTACAAATGAAAAAAATTTACTACAAACCTCTACGTCGTTTGCAGTGTCCGAATCTATATTTATTTTTTCGATATCCTAAACTCGGGTTCGAGGTTCACAGAGCTTTATTACGCGCATCGAAGTTCCATTGTTCGTTCTTTGTTCTTTTATTCAGCAAGTATGTGTACCCGTTTTGTACACGCTCACATTTTCTTTTTATCACCCGCTTATTGCATGCATTAATATTGCTTTGTTCTTCTTATGCACTTACTAAATTATTATTATCATTAGTCGCGTTCTTTTGGGACATCGAGTGGTGTAGAACTGTCAAATCACATATATTTATCCATTACAAATTAAACACCCGATAATACTTGGGTTAAAATTACACCACTCGATAAAAGTCAATCTATTGTTGTGAAGATGGAGCCATCGTTCATTTTCATAGCTTAAAGGTTTTCCAACTTGGAAAATTTGACAACATCTAACATGGTATTTGTTGTTTATCGTTTGAAAAAACAAACAAACGCGAAAATAATGAATTATTATTTTTAATAAAAAGGAAAATTGTTATAAATATTTTTGAAAGATTGTGAATTTATTCAAGTCTAGTGACATTTGCTTAGCTTTCGAACTTTTGTGGGTTTTTGAAATTTTGTCGTTTCTGTAATTGGTACTCGTATTAGATTATTTTGTAAATTTCTGTGGATGTTTGTTTACGTTATCGACACGATTGCCAACTATCACATATTATCGAAGGCAAGTTAAAGTTGTCTTTTTTGGAACTTTGGATTTGCACTCGATAGCGATTCCCAAAAGAACACGCCTATTGTTTCTTTTCCAACTTCCAATGGGAGTGTGGAATGTAAATGAAGTTGCTTTCAACTCGTCACTATATTTTTATTTAGTATTTATTTTAACTTATGGAAATCAAATGATTAAGGAAGTGATGCACAAATGTTGTGGAGCCATATTTTGATTTTATATATTAAATAAGACTGAAGATCTATAAAGCCTTTGAAAATAAACTTCAAAGTCTTATGAACATGCAATAACCTTGTTTTATTATGCACGAGATCCACATGGATCACAAACGTAAAAGATTTTTGAATGTATTCCAACAACAATGCGTGATCCGGACAGCTATCGAAATCACGTGTTGTTGTTGCTAATGTTAGCATTTTACATTTTTGTACAGCTCAAAGTATAGATTCTATATTTACACGAAATGTTAGAACGAGTGAAATCAAATATTTTCGTTTTAACTAGAGGTAAGTTTCGAAACATACCTTTGCATCAATACTTCTCTTAACAGCATTGATTAAGTCAGCTCGTAGTGCTTCCATCTGATATAGCCCAATTCTTGGGACAACATCTTTGCCTAAAACAATGGACGTTATAAAGGACTTAGAATATTCAACAGCGGGCATGCTGTAAGGATGAAATTATAATTATTGTTTACATTTTGCTGAAAGCTACTACCTTAAAAGTCCACCGGGTGGTGAATAACTGAAACACTGTAAGGAAGGGTGCTGTGGTTTAAGCAAAATTGCTAGGATGGATGCAGTGCCCGCTCCAAGAGAATGACCGACCAAAACTAAGCCAAAATTCTGTGTGTCTTTATCACGATTGTGAGTTAAAGCTTTTTGTACTAGATTTTCCTCCTCCAGTTTTTTTTTTATGTATATAGCTGCTTCTATCATGCCTTTATGTCCTAACCATTCTTCTACAGGAGGTTCCAAAGGTATAACGTCACTTTCTGCGTTTAAATCCGTCAAAACATCCTTCATACTTAGGGTTCCTCTAATACTTATAACAACTTTCCTTTTCAAATAATCAATTGCAACAAAAAACGGAGTTTCACCGATATCAACGTGATATGTTGCATAAATAACTTCGATTTCACCAACTTGAAGCATCTTCCGTAAAGCGGCATAATTACATTGACAGCAATTATCCTTTATGATTTCTGCTCTGTCATTCTGCCCACATAACGCAAAACAACATCTTCAAAAACACATTTGTCTGGTAAGGTGCGATTAAGATAATTCTAAACACTTACCTCATGCCTGGACATAAATGACAAATTCCAGAAGCATGTGTCATCAAATACATGGGCCATCCATAAGCACCTTCCGCAAAATGCATATAGTGTATGATGGTTTGAAAGAAATTGACTTCTTTGGCGTCATTCAATTCTAGAAATTGAGTTCGTTCATTAATAGGTACCCCACTAAAAAAACCAAAAGTTCCATTTTTGCGCTGGGAAAAAATTAAATCTTAAAAATACATTCAAAAATTATATATATTCATATTATTAATATCACTATGGAAAACATGTTAATTTACCTGTCGTATAATTGCAAGCCTCTCCAGTTTTTGAAACTTTCGTAATAAAATAAGCCCAGCTACCACATCAGAGGGCACGATATCCAACTCCCTAAAGAAATCACTCAACAATCTGGCAATATCTGTAAATGAATGGGTGCTTCTTTGAGAAGCTCCGACGCAACAGAATAAGAGACGGCATCGATGATCCCAACTGTCTTGATACGCACGAATAACCTTCCTGTCACGAAAGAAATGGATAGTATATTTCCCAGTCGGACTCTTGCAAGAAGGTACCTTTGCCGCCAATTCCTGTTTGTGTTCCCGCTTCGCTTATAAGTGAAACGAGATTCGGAATCTTGTAAGGACTGCTGATACGCTTTCATTTTAACCCATGATCGTCCAGCTGTATCATAAGTACACCACACCGTTATCAGACATATAACAACGAGCAACCAATTTGATATGAGGAGTCCTGAAAACAAACGTACAGCTAAAATGTTCTACATGAAATTTTAACTGAGTTTTTCACAGCAAATCGACTGACATGACTTTGTTATGGTTGATGAACAATAAACCCAGTATTCAAAATAACTGTTGTTGAAATTATCCAAACATATGAACTACATACCCAAAAGCAAAAATGTCAAATAAAGAAAGCAGTTCGTATAATTTCAAATCCGCAATTTTAATTTAGAGTCCTTTCAATTATTAATATTATTTTTTAATTTGAAAATATCTAGGTATTTGGTACTTATAAATTAATTTGCCAGACACGCTTGCAAAATTCGTAAATAACTAATAGCAATAAATATATATTTTTTCTAATTCGTAGAACTAAATAAAATGTTTGTCACATATCATATGGGGTTTTCGAATTTCCAAATCCCATAGTTTTGCAAACACTCTGTCAAAAGAGTACCGGGAATTTGTCAATAAAACATAAAATATTTATTATTTATCCAAATTTATTGTACCGCCTTCAAAGTAGGGCCCTTGTGAAATGATATATTTACTAAATCTAGTAGATTAAGCGACTTGAGAAGATTTAGCCCGAAATCTTGCTTAAACCGCCAAGATTTACCATACATTTTCGAAATCTTCTCGGGAGTAGATTAATTCGAAATCCACACTAAATCACCTCAGTGGCACTATCTAGTGGTGATCATTTCTACGATTTTACGTCCTTTAGCACAATTTAGTACTCTTTCGACGTATCCGAAGTGAGTTCAATTGGTTGTTGTGCACGTTGTTTAATTTCATTATGTGGCGCGGTTTTTGATTTTGAAAATTTATATAAAATTTTAAATTTATTTAATGAAAAAAGAATCAATAGAGGCAAGGGAAGGCATGGACTATTGTCCAAGATAGTTTTGTAATAGATTTGAAGCAAAACAGAACCACAAAACACTACAATTTCACATGAAAAATGTTGAAGTGTCAAACGAAATCTCCTCACTGGCGGTGTAAACGGGCGAGGAGATTTATCAAATCATCTCACGAAATCTACTAGATTTTGGTCGGTGTAAACGCGGTATTATATGCTCTTCCAGGAATTGATTTCGGGTGTCGCCGTGAATTTAATGTCCTCTGTCGATTCAAAACGGGTACCTCGCAGTGGTAACTTCATTCTTGGAAAAAGTCTGTCGAAGCCATATCTGGTGAATACGGTGGTTGCTTGAAGGTATTTGTTGAGATTTTGGCCAGAAATTCAGTCACAATCAAAACCCTCTGTAATTACTGACAAGCCATGAAGTGGGTGTTGTTGATGTGTGATGTGAGGCCGACGTCTCTCGATATTCCGTGTACTGAAGTACGGAAAATTCATCACGTTTCTTGTTTTGTCCGCGAATTTAACGTAATTTTAGTGTTTAAAATGTGTATTTTATATATGGATTTATAATGAGTGCTAGCATTAAAGTATTTTTGATTAATATAATATAAATTATATATCGGAAAACCCGCGAAAAGTCTATAAAAGTGAACTTTGTCGGCGGTATGAATTTTGACATTTGTTTGTTTATGTGAAAATCAAACGCAAATATTCATTAAATTCAGTGTATGAAACTAACATAGTGAAAAAATATTATTAATACTAATAACATTACAATAATTAATAAAATAATAATTTATTGTGATGTTTTGAAGATAAAATAAATTAAAGCAACATGTAAATTGCTAACAAGAAATAATTTTTATATTCTGAAATTGTGAAAATATGTAACTATTTATATAAAATGTTTATAAATGTAAATTGTCAAAAATATTTTGTGAAATATATAATTTTTTACCTGAAATATACTTAAATGTGTTTTTTATTAAAATTTTTACGTATAAAATTTGTTTAAATTTGATTTTTATACATTATAATTTTTATTTTTTTATTATTTTTTTTTAATTCCTCGTTATATTGTTTTATATTTCCTATATTTGATTGCTTTGTGTTGTTAATTTGTTAATAACGCACTTTTCTTATTAAATTTTTGTATATCTGAATTCATTTTCCAATATAATTTCATTTTATTCTAGTTTTCAATATGTAAATATATATTAATACTTATTTCTGTAAAAGTGTATTCATTTTCTTAAATAAAAACATTCATTAAATTAGTAAAAAACTGACTTTTATTATAAAATATACGAGTTTTTCAAAACTCCCCCCATGAAAATTTCATTTTTCATATGAAATTTCATATTCTCCGGTGTGGCAATAGGCCTCACTTGACCCTATGAATGTGGTTGTAAGAAAATCTGGTTCATGGCTTGTACTACTACAGAGGGTTTTGGTCACAGTTATAACCATATGCAAAACCCCGTGGATGTAGTGGTAAGACAAGTCATGAATTACATTTTGTATATGTGTGCATTTAGTTCCACATTTTTCGATATTTCTCGTTGTGAAGTAAGGGAAATTTATCGTGTTTGTTGTTTTGTCCTCGAATTCAGTGTAATTAAAGTGTTAAATATGTTTATTTTATATGAAATTTATAATAAGTGTTATCATTAAAGTTGTTTTTATTGATGCATTATACGATAAACTTAATTTCGGAAAATCCGCCAAACGCGCATAGAATCGAATTTTGTCGGTGGTATTAATTTTGACGTTTGTCGTTTGGCGGTGAACAAACGTAAAATTTATTAAATTTAGTGTTTGTGATTGTAAAACAGTGAAACATTATTATTATTAAAAAACATTTTTATTATTAATAATTATTAATAATAAATAATAAAATAATAATTTGTTGTAAAGTTTTTGAGATTTAATAAATTATTATAGCAATATGTGAATTGCTAATAAGGAATGATGTTTATATTTTTGAATTGTGAAAATATGCAACAGTGTGTATAAAATGTTTATAAATGTAAATTGTCAAAAATAATTTGTATAAATTTAAATTTGTGATAATAAAGAAAACTTGAAAAATATTAAAAAGTGTTTTTATATTAAATTTTTTCAAGTACAAAATTTGTTCAAATTTTATTTTTATACCTTGTAATTTTTATTTTTTTTATTGTTTTTTGTTAATTTCTCGTTTTAGTGTTTTATATTTTGTATGGTTTGGTTGCTTTTTGGTGTTAATTTGTTACTAACGTAATGTTCTTATTAAATTTTTGTATATATGAATTCATTTTCCTAAATTAATTAATTTTATATCACTTTTCTGTATATAAATATATATTAAAATTTTTCGTATGAAATTTCACATTCTTCGCTGAGGCAGCCAGACTACTAAGCCATGGATATGGATGTGGTAGTAAAATAGTCTGAGTTCATGGCTTGTCAAACCACTACATCCAGGGGGTTTTGCCTTATGGGATGGTGCATTATCGTGGGTATCGTTTCATACACAAACAATCGTTCAAAATGGGACGAATCGATTTGTGAGACACAGAAAGTTCAGTGGCTTTCTCTCTTAAACTAAAATTACGATTTTCAATCACAATTTCAATCACAATTTCTTGTTGATGTTACTTTCTGTTGAAGATGTCGATGGCCGACCAGTACGATACAAATTTTTCACCACATCGACCGTTTTTGAATGCATTGTACCAATCAAATGCACATTTTTTTGATGATGTCGTTTTTTGTCATTTAAATTGATTTGGCGCACGATATTCCATTTGCAACACAAAATTTGAGACAAATCCTCCGTTCGATATTTGTATCCTTACTTAAAATCGCAAAACACAAAAAAGTTAGCTTACAAAATGGAGCACTTTGAGAAAACTAAATGACAGATCGCGCCAAAACTCCCTGTCAGAATAGAGGAGAGTAGTTTCAACATAGAGAAAGGAAGAACTTTAAGCGGGCTTTTCAAATAATCAATTCCCGGTACTTTCTTAACAGAATGTATATTTAAGATATTTGTATTATTCTGTGCTAAACGCCTATCAATTGGAAAGTTTATTGATTTTTAAATATTTTTAATAAAAACTAATAAGCCTTTTTTATTTAACCTTAGTAATAACAAAGTTCTCAAGCTAATGTAAGCATACGTAAGTTATTTCGAGTCGGCGCCAAACAATCAATGAACAAAGTTCACTAAATTATCTTAAATTTAAAGAAATAACCAAATCAAATCAACAATGCGACGTGAAATCTTCAGCCATAAACATTAAAATTCCAAAAAATGAAATCTCCGCACGACCACTCGCAACGATGTGTGCCCTCGGCATTTTCCGGCGAATTAATTAATTTGCTTGTTGGGCGCCGACTCAAAATTACTTACGTATATTTAAATTAGTTTAAGAACCTTGTTATTATTAAGGTTAAATATAAAAGGTTTATTATATTTTGCTTTTCAGTTTTTTCGGCGGTTTAATTTTTTTGTTAAAAAGTTTTTTTTTTGTTGAGTATGTTCATTGCTAGCCAGTCTAACTTTTTCGTGTTAGAAAACACCGTCATATTTCAATCGCTAATAATTACGAGACTGATAATGCGATAGCAATAGTTGAGGTTGTTGGAATATGTAGAAACAATATTAAAACTAAACTTAAAATCTAGCGCCAAATTGTAAATTGGCTTCGTTAAGTAAAGTAGATAACTTAAAAAGAAAAACACAAACTACTTCACTCTGTATATGAAGTTCGTAAAAAGAAGAAAGAGTCTTGCTAAAGTGTAAAATGACAAATCGCCAAACATCCACCTTTAAAGTTAAATAAAAATACAAAAATAGTTAAATGTTAAATAAATAGTTTAATAAATACAAAATGTTTAATTATTTACAGAGGTCACAGTCGATAGAGCATATTTGTACGTATTTATTGTGCAGTGTTTGTTTTGCCCATGACGTCATCGGGCTAACGTAGGTTCTACACGTGATTGTTGTTAATTAGCGTTGTGTAAAGATGTTTATTTCGCTCGAATGTAGCGTAAGAACGCGTTTAGGTAGTATGTGGTTATCATTGTAAAGAGCTTGAAAATCCTCTCAAAACTATTGCTTGAGAAAGTACAAAAACTATTCATTTCATGAGATATACAGATAATTTGAATTACCTAGTACATGTAGGGTTACCTGTACTGCCAAATTAATATTGAATTTAATGTGTTTATCCAATTTTTTATCATCTGCTTTTTTTTCATTTTGTTTCCAAACTAATTGCACTCAAACTCAGTAATTATATCGTCGGTTTTCATCAAGACTGTATTACCTCAGAAAATAGCAAGTCGAGTAAAAAACGTTTAAAGTTTTCTGATGTGAGTGCTCTAATGTGTTTTTCTGAAGTAATTTCAACTCTCTAGCGGAGTCTATTAGAAGTTCACTTGCGGAGGTCTTGTAGAAAAAAACTTGTTACAGCTTCGGGTTTGAGCTCAATATATTTATTGAGTAATGTTCACCTCGTGTTACATACAACTACTACCAACTTAACCTAACTTTTTGTCTCATTGTTCCGTCGTTGGCCGCATTCGTTTATTTCCAAAATATTTCTGGTATTGTTCTGTCATTGCCAACAAAACTTTACGTTTTTTGTGATTTTTCTATGTAAACAACACATTTTCACGAAGAACAGAGATAATACAGTCTTCATGAAAACCGACGATATGATCTTTGAAAGGTAAAAGGACTTCATGCCTCGTATTCCTGTGAGTCCAATGGATACATAGTTTCAAAACAGTCACTATAATAAAACACCAGGGCTCATCTTTAGAGTTATCCGGCAATCTTCCTTTATCCAGAATTATACGGGTTCCATCTTTTATGGAAAATAATCTCATATACTGCGCGTCCTGTAGTTAACAAACCAGATAAAAAAAAATCTTTATGTACACAGTTGATGAAACAACAAAAATACTGCATTATCACAAGCATTGTGCAATTAAACCTATTATAAATTTATGTTTTCTGTTTTCTTTCTTGTCCATTTAACCAAACTCAGCCAGAACGACTTTTGCCTAGCTGCAGGTAGTAATTGTCATGATAACGAAAATTATAATTATATTAAAAAAAAGCGTTATTCACAGCAATAATGATTATGAGTTTCTGACAGTTATGACACTAAATGCTTTACAAAAAAAAAAATTCTCACTCACCTAGCAATATTTCCTTTGCTGAGCCTATAGACATGTCGTCATAAAATTTGTTGACCCAAACTAGTCCTAAAAGTATCCATACAATATCAAACAAAATCAAGCCTGAAAAAATTAATTGCAGAAGTACAACATACAACGTAATAAACTGACGCTTACAGCTCTTGATATAAACCAAATATTGCATGGACGCTCGAGGTTCCGTGTTCAATATGCTTCCTTTCATGGAGACTATACATATCAATAATTCTATAGTTGATGTCACTGGAATATGAATCTTATAAGTTTTATCTTCATGGTATTATTTAACGAGAATGCTATAAGGTTACCTGCTAGAAAACACATGTAGCTGATAAAATAAATCCAAAGTAGCCTACAGCTCAAAATTGAGAATTCGAGATCGAATGAAAGCAGGGCTGCAAGCAGAACTAGAAACCTGCGGAAAAATTTAATTTCTTACTTTCGGTAAGTGCTTAACACTTATAATTGATTTATTCTATTGTTCCTTTCACTAGATCCAACAAACGTGAATGACAGGGATTCGTTCCGCTCAGATCAAGCAGATCCCGTTGAAAAGGTAAGGCAGGGAGACTTTGATTAATTGGAGGTTAATTATTACTTAATGAGTTTTATTATTATCTTATTGATTAACGATTTAAATTTGCCGGAGTTTTTGTAGTGACATTGGAGTGCTAACGCAGCATGAAAATGTTGTCACTTCGTACTTTCTCATCAGAACTTCTTATGGGGTCACACCTAATGGGGTCAGGTAAGTCAGTGTTGAAATGCATATTGCATTACGGATGGGGGCGGATCCAAACGATCGGCCGATGGACGGCGTGGGAGACCATGATATGAATGGAGGCGGAGCCACACAATGGACAGCGTGGGAATGGAATGAGGGGATCATTTGGGCCTCGTGGAAACGAAACGTTACTTCGGATGAGAAAGGGCCATCCGTGACATTTTTTAATGTTTTTAATTTTACTTTCTAATTTATTTCTTTTTGCTGCGTTGCCTCATGTGGTACATTACATTATACTAGTGATGTGCCGAGTCGCTGTTTTGGTGGATCGAGTTAGTTTATACGGTATTCGAATCATGACTCGATTCCTCGATTCGTGCTCACTACTATGTTTTGTAACTGTCTACGTTGGCTGTTATCGGACTATACTAATACTGTTATCGTATATTTTTTCCGCTATTTTCCTTATTGGACGCCACGTGATTTTCTTTGTTTTTATTTTAAAATCACGAAAATGAATGTTATTTTAAGATTTTTGTCCAAACACCTTTTTTCTAGATCAATCACGAGGGTAGGAGGAGGATAAGTGATAACGTCTTCGAAGTATATTCATGAATATTATTTTGTTTATTAAGATTCCTCCATAATAAACATTTCTTTACTTAAACTGTGTGCTAATCGACGGCACTTTCATACAACTGACATTTTGATTGGCATTATATCAAAGTCACATTTTCAAAAGGTTCTTGTCTCCGAAAATGCCAACTTTATATTGGCACTTTATTGTTCCGTTCAGGGATAGTTTCAAAACGAAACGGAAACGTCACATGAATACAGGAAAAAACGTAAATATTTTAATATATTCTTGAAGTTATATAAATTAGTAGTTTTTTTTTCAGTTTTAGTAACAAGCGAAGGTATCAAATGTCAAAAAAGTTCGAACTTCAATTCAAAATGTCGTTCGAAAGGTTATGCCGTCGATTAGCACACAGTCTTAATTCTACTCGTATTACCACATTCAATTCATCTCGTATTTCAAAATTTTATTCAATTCTTGTTTCAAAGTTTAATTTAATTCTTGTTTCAAAATTTAATTCAATGCGTATTTCAACAGTTAATTCAATTCGTATTTACATTTTCTATTAATACTAAAATTTTTCTCATTTCTTCAAGTCAAATTCTCTAATTCTAGTTCGGTCGGCCATCCTGGTCAGCAACGAATCCTCGAATCACGTCACTTTTTACCGGGAAAATTCTTATACTTTTTCATCCCCTCTCTTCACATGGTTGATCAAACCATCCACCAAGTTCAATGTCAAAACTGTAACATACTTCACTTCTCTCAACTTATATTTTTCTCAATTCCAGATGTCGTGACTTTTAAATTACAAACTCACACGATCCTAACGTGAGATACATTCACCTTATTACTGTGTAGACTACTCGTTTATAGTTTGATATTCGAATGTTGACTCGAGTGTAGTACTCGAGTCAAGAAATTCGATTCCAGATCTCCGGTCTAGAAATTCGAACCCAGAACTCGTGTCTGTTACCGATTTGAGAACAGAAAGGAAAAATCGAAAAGGAGTAAACTTACAACAGCATGTAATGAAGGACGTACCAAAGGTTGAAGTGTCCTGTATACAGGACGTATGGAAGGTTACTGTATCGGCAGAGAAGTGTGAATACGAAGACGGAGAAGAGAGTCATTCATTCGTTTATATACTGCGTTATGAGTTAGAGATGTGATATTGTTGGATGTTTCATTATCATATTAAAGTCGAATTATATTTTCTATATTATCAGAAGTGGGATTGGATAACATGTGCTTGAGTTTTTGACAATAATGATTATAGTGTGGTGAACTAAATTGAACTAATTCGAAAATTTTTGCGTTAACATAAAATGCCTAACTGGAGAAGAAGTGATAGAGAACGCCGTAGATCCTCGATTTCTAGACGGCCAAACTCAGTGGCGGATTTACCAGTAGGCTGAGTAGGCTGGAGCCTAGGGCGGCAGATTTTAGGGGCGGCAAATTTGGGGCCAAAATGTTTTCTTATTTCTTTCAGAAATTAAAATAATTCACATTTATATACCTAAATGCTATTAGGTTCATACAAACAATTCAACATGTAATACTCGTATGTTTCACCACTTAGATAAATATTTCTAAAATTTGCGTAATCGCGTTTGGTTGCGACACAGGACATGACCGTTCGCTAAGTATGTCTGCCCGAATTGACTGTACGGGCATTGACCGTGACCGTTGAGACGAAGCGGGGTCGAGAAAGATTGATATTGACCGGCGACAAAAACGGGGAAGTCCCGTCCCGTATTTATAGAAGAAAAGTCAAAGTCAAAAACAAAATAAAAGCAACCTCGGTTGATTACGTCCTGCTATTTCTAATACTTACGTATCAATATTTCTTTGGAAAATTTTTTGGTTTTGTACTGTAATTTTTCAAAGTGTTTCGTGGATTGTATGGACAACTTCATAACATCACCGGTACGTAGGTTTAAACTTATAGTACGTAAAGATACTTTTCTATTTCAGTATGGTGTTCCTGTTTTGGGTGCTTGTGTGTTTTGGCTTCTGTGCAGTTTTACTAGTGATTACTTTGTGCTATATCGCTTGTTTGTTGACCTTGGTTTGGGTTATGTGGGTTCGCATAAGGAATTTGCGCAAAGTCAGCGCTGATAAGGTCCTGTTGTGGATAAGGAGATCTCTCGTTTTCTGTTTGGGTGGTCGCGATCGATGTTAGGGGATTGCATGAGACATTTCGATCACTATTAATCGAGCAGGCCAGTGGAAAGGTTAAGTCTTAAATTGAAAAGAGAAAGTCAAGTCAAATTAAGAATTTTTATTAAATATTATTGATTGAAGAGTGTGTGAAAGGAATTCATTGTTTGGAAAGAGGAAGAGCTTTAAGGGACTTAAGTTTAATACTACTTGGGTGAGTAAAAACAAAAATTTTTGAAAATAACGTAAAGTTTTGAACTATATTGTATTTGATTAGTAGTAGTTTCACTTGAGTAAATTTTATTTTTGATTAATTGAAATTATACCTGTTTACATTAACTTGACAAATAGCTGTTTCGGAAGCTATGCGAAAAAATTTCGCTTTTTTTTGTTTTATCACACTTAAATAAAATTCTGATGGGTAGGTACTTGTGTTAGGTAATGATTTTACATATTTCAGTTCTTGGATAAAACATTGTTAGAATGAGTAACGGAAGAAAGCGACTTAGTGGAGCTGAGTATAAAAGGAAGGCCAAACTGAAAAAAGAAGAACACGAACAGGTTATCCGTAAAACGATAAAAATTGACCGTCTTTTTGAAAGTGGAAGTGGAAGTAGTTTTGAAAAACCAGGAACTTCAACGATATCCACTGACAAAATACTATCTGGAGAAGCAGAAGGTCAAACGGATTTGAACTCTGCGGTCCAGCAACAACAGTCATCTGTTGAGGAATCATCAATAAGTAAAACAATTGAAGATGCGTCTAAGAATCAGACGTTAAGTAAAGAACAAGTGCAAACAGCAGTAAATTTAAACAAAGATCCAGCTTTATGGGTAATCAATGATACCTTAAGGGAGATTATCGCAAGGTACGGCTTCGATCAAAACAAATCTTGTGACTTCTCTACAAGTGAGAAAATATATGCTGATCAGCGTCGTTTCTTGCCAGCGAGTATTTTCCAAAGAAAAATGAAAAATAATGAAGTGAATGACCGAAATTGGCTGGTTTATTCTGAAAGTAAAAGATCAGTATATTGTGGACCGTGTTTGGCATTCGGAACATTGGAGAATAAAACTCAGTTTGAGAACGAAGGACTAAATGATTGGAAAAATGTAGAACACCGAGTAGCTAAGCATGAAAACTCTGCGCGTCATAAATCAAGTATCTTTAGTATGAAGGTTAGAAGTGAGATTGATGGCCGACTCGACAATTTACTGCATATTCAGATTGATGAAGAAATTACTTATTGGAGAAATGTTCTGAAGAGGGTTGTTGCCATAGTGAAGCGACTGTGCTCAAGAGGCCTCGCTTTCAGAGGAAGAAATGAAAAATTCGGAGATCCACATAATGGAAATTATTACATGATCTTAGAACTGTTAGCTGAATTCGATCCTTTTTTAGCCAGTCATATTGAACGATTTGGCAATCAAGGATCTGGAAGTACCAGTTACTTATCAAAGACCGTTTGCGATGAGTTCATTCTCTTGATGGGTCATAAAGTCGTAAAGCAGATTGGAGACGAGATAAGAACGGCGAAATATTGTTCCTTAATCATCGATTCAACACCAGATATAGCACATGTGGACCAGCTTACCCTCGTCATTAGATACGTTTTGAAAACGAGCGAACCGTGTGAAAGATTTCTCAAGTTTTTGCCCTCAGTGGGACATAAAGCTGAAGAAATGCTTTCTGCCATTACTTCAGAGCTCAAAAAACTGGGCATATATATTGAAGACTGCCGTGGACAATCATATGATAATGCCGCGAACATGTCTGGTATGTACAATGGCTTACAGGCTAAAATTCAAGGCCAAGCACCTTTAGCTTTTTTCTTTCCTTGCTCTGCCCACTCTTTAAATTTAGTGGCTGCTGCGGCTGCTGAATCTTGCATAGAAGCTTGTCGCTTCTTCATGTTGCTTCAAGAAATCTATGTTTTTTTTGTAAGTTCGACACAACGCTGGCAAAAATTAATGACTGTAATCGGGAAAGGGAAAACGCTAAAGAGAATAAATCTCACACGTTGGACAGCTAGAGAGGGCGCATGTAGAAGTTTGAGAGATTCTTGGCACGAAGTCCTTAAAACTTTGGAATCAATCATGGATGATTCTACAGAAAAGCCTGTAATGCAGAGCGAAGCGAGGGGAATACTTTTACATTTCGAAAAACTGGAAACGGCGGTAATGGTTGTTGTGTGGAATGTTTTTTTGGAAAGAATAAACAAAGTCAATGTTCAAATTCAGGCTTCAACCGTAGATTTGATCACTGTTGCCGATCTTTACGAGTCTCTTTGCAAGTTTTTCGTAGCTGAAAGAGAAAATTTTAAGTATTTCGAAGAAAAGGCGATGGAATTAAGCATGTCAAAACACTATACGAAAAACATGGGGAAAAGACAACCGAAAAGAAAAAAACATTATGATGAAATATCCGATGAAGAAATGAGAATGACTGCGAGTGATAATTTCAGGGTTCACACATTTCTCGTCCTCATTGATAGACTCGTGTCCGAATTAGGAAAACGGCAGGTGGCCTACAACAAGTTCAATGAAAACTTTTCATTTCTGACCAAAATGAGTGAATTGGCATCATCAACCCTTACGGAAAAAGCCGTTTTCTTGGAAGAAATGTATCCTAATGATTTAGAGACTGACTTAGTTCAAGAATGCATACATTTTCAATGCCATCTTTCTTCTAAAACAATTCTGGCAAAACCAGATTCTGGATCATTGAAAAGTCTATCTTCGTTCCTGTGAAAACAGAATTTGCAAAACGTTTATTCAAACTTTGATATAGCCGTTCGCATGGCTCCATGTATACCAGCGACAAATTGCTCGGGTGAGAGAAGCTTTTCTTGCTTAAAACGGGTGAAAAACTATCTAAGATCTACCTTAAGCCAAGAAAAGCTAAATGCCTTAGTTCTTTTGTGCATAGAATCAGAACTAATGAACAAGATTTCATACGACGATATAATCGATGATTTTGCGAATATAAAATCGCGCAAAAAGGTATTATAAGACTTTTCCAACTTAATTATATGAATTTCGTCATCATCATCAGCCGAATTTTTACCAGATAATTGAATATGTATATTGTTTTCAAACTGTAAGTAAGCGCAATAAAAATTATTTAATTACGTTCATCGAATATACATTATTGTGTAAGTAGTGTTAACGCATACCTTACCCCGCCTTATTAGTAGTACTAGTTATTTATTAGCTCCGAAATATACCCAAAAACTATTTCATGTGCAATCTTAATTAAATCATTGTAAAAATAATCTGAAACTGACACATCGATTCCTCATTTCACAATCAAACACATTACGGGAAAAAGGTGGTTTAGTTATAACGATAAAACATAAACATATAAATTGTAGTTAATATGATTGTGAACTAGGGTACCGAACTGTAGAGGTCGGTAGGGGCGGCAAAATTTGAATAGCCTACTGGCGGCAAATGTGTAAATCCGCCACTGGCCAAACTCCACATCGCGTGAAAGAGGAAGGTCGCGTCATCGAAGAAGTTCCTGCCATGATGCAAGCCGAAGCCCGTTACATTGTCGTAGTCGTTCTCGTTTGGAAGAATAGCGTCACCTTCGAACGCCTGGGGACTATTACCAGCATCGAGGATCTGCGTTTCCAAGTCATGGCGAGTTGGGAATCGGTAGACTGGCTTCAGTGCTGTCGCAAATGGCAAATACAGGGACGAGATATGATTATATTAATGAGAATATATTGCCCAAATACGATCCCTGTCAAAAAGACTTATCGGCTAATGAATGGCTAGAAAAAGTGGAAATGTATGCAACTATGTATTACTGCGGTCCCTGTTCAAAAACTATATTTGGCTTCCTTGAAGTTACGAGGAATTGCGAAAAAACGGTAGGATGAATTAAAAGATCGGCCCATAGATTGGGTGGCATTCAAGGATGCTTTGATAGGGCAGTTCTCTAGCGAAGAAAATTTTGGCAAATTTATATAAAAGTACACCAGAGATGGTGTCCAAAACTAGAATGCTGTGCAGCTCTGGCAACCCTCAGCCTCTCTCGTAGTCCTGATGACGAGCCAATCAGGACGCAACAACTCGCTTCGTGCAACGGTACCAAGCATTTTTACCAGCAAGCGTGTTTGCCATGCGTTTTTCCTGTTGTTAGTTGGGGTTTGTCTACCAGTGTGCTCTTGTGCAGAAGAATTAACGCAATAATAATTGAAAATTTTGACGACTCTTAATAATTTCAATAGTTGGTTTCAATTTTTGGACTATAAATAAAGATGGAATGCTAAAAGTAGTACCTACTTATGAGATTTATACTTAGAATACAAAATTAACATAGTAAAATCATAATAAGACATAAGGTGTAAATATTGAATAATAATAAAATGTTCTAAATCGGTAATGCAACATACTATCAGCGCAGATACGAAAGATCAAACGGGCACTAGTGTTGCCACCCGCGACTTGGAGTAGGGGGACGGCCCGATTGTAAGCCCGGAGCATACGACTAGCTAGATAGATATACGTATGGCTGTATCTGCTTACTATGAGGATCAATGATAAGGAACTGAATAAAATAACCAAATATCTTACTGCAAAATGTCGGGCAACGTAGAAGTCTCCAAGTTAGCTCCTGACGTTATTTATAGTTGTCATAGTGATGAAAAACAAAAAAATAAAGGTGTAACATGTATAATCTGTGACAAACTTTTTCACAAAAGTTTCTTTATTCGTAGAAAGAACATTAGAGCCATATCATCAACATTAATTGTGTGTAATGATCATTAACAATTAAAACCAACCTCAAACGATTTTCATGAAAACCTACGCATTACTACCCAAAAGTTTAAAGAGGACCTACAAAAGTTTAGAGAAGATCTGAATAAAAAGGACCTCCACATACAGAACCTAGAAAACAAATACAGTAGAGTCTGGGTGATTGGGACCGAACCCAGTTCGGATGAGCTAAAATTTGGATTAGGCGGATTTTTGTCATATAAGGTTATATATTGACTTACTAAGGCGGATTGAGCGTCTGATGTGTCAAGAATTAAAGGTAAGAAGTTACTCATTCTGGTATACTGCAATTTAAAGTGCTCTGTAGTGTGACTGTGTTAGGTTTTAGTCGGGTGCCTTGGGACGTCTGACTTAAAAGTTTCTTAAATGTATATTAAACGCACGACATAACTTGAAAAACTTGTTTTCTTTACTTTTCTTAGTTCAGAAATTTTCAAAAATTATTACCCTAGCCCTGTTCGGATTAGGCGGATTTTCGGATTAGCGGAACTCTATTGAATGTCAAATTAATTGAAAAATGTTCTAAATATGAAGAGAATGAGGTTTAAGTTGACTTCTGATCCGAAAAAAATAATGAAAATTGTAACGTTAGTACAAGCAACTCCAACAATGATAGAGATATTAAAATCCACAAAATTATTAATAAAAATCTAATGAAACTAAATAATGAGCAAAAAAAAGAATTGCGGTATTAAATGAACTTAATGTAGGTACCGTTAAAAGAACTAGGGGGGCGCCCCCTGCTCGCTACGCTCGCCAACCCCCGTAGTTCGCTCCGCTCATTCTAATAGCCCGCGCATGGAACTATATATACAGTAGCATTGTAAGTAAAAAGGTTATTTAGTTCAGACTGTAGTAGCAATCATTTCAGCTAATTTTGCACGTCAAAGTACATCTATATTGAATGAGGCCCTATCTATAATTATCGAAAACCTTGCGGATGCGGTTGCGGATGTCAAAAGATCTTAAAATTTTCTCATACAAAATACTTTTTGTAAAAATTCTTTCATCTTCTGCCAAATGACATTGGCTTTGTGTTTCAGAAATACATATAAACACACAATCGGTTAAATGATCTAACTCTACTGGCTACAACATACAATTAACAGTGAGAAAATATAGGTTGTTTGAGTAAGATTCCTGATTTTTGAAACGTTTGCCCCTGGGATTTATTAATTGTCATCGCAAAAGCCAGAATGGCGGGAAGTTGAAATTCTTGAAAAGAAAAAGGCAAAAATACGTTACACGTGTCGAAATACGTGTGTTTCGGAAAACTCCTGCTAAAATCTCACAATCCAAAAAATTTTCTTTTGCATTTGAACTAAACGAATAGGTGTACCATTGACCAAGCAAGTCATGTCCTGTACACAAATTACGAATAAGTAAAAGTATGCAATTTGGTTTTTAAAATAAATTTGTGGGATCGGGAGCCAACTTACATCAACTGAGTTTAAAAATTCTACTGGAAAATTATTTTGCTCTCTATAATCATCACTCAAGATTTTATCGGAACTCAAATATATTCGTTTCTCTCCGGCCAGGCTGTTAGAGATTTCTGCATCAATGAAAGTACAGCCTTCATATTTGGGAGCTAATATAACCGAATTGAGAATATCGTTAGACTTTATGGTTTCAGATACATTGCCATAAGTATCTGGAATCACGAAATTGCAGCTAACTAAATGGGAAGGAATTTCAATAACATCTTGGCTGTAATCTGGAAATGTGGGTAAAGTTCCATTACCAAGAGATTTAAGAAATTCAACGAATTCAATCTCATGAGGTAAAGCTTTCATGTTTTGAGTAAAAGTTATTTTGTGGAATTTTGAAATTTTGGACCATGAAGTAAGGCAATAAGTGGTATCTCAATAAGTGGTACACGTGTACCGTGAGATGTGGATGGCAATATTCGTCAAAAATCTCCACAGAGTAAAATAGTCTTATATCCGAAAAGTTTAGTTGGAGTACCGAATGAATCGTTTACTGAAAAAAATTTCCTAAATAGCTAATAAAGCACGGTTATATGAATCATTTTCTGAAGAATTTCTTAAAACGTCTTCACACCTGAATATTTTGAATTCATTACACAAATCTAATGCATTTGTAGGAACGTTCATACCACAAATAGGATATGGCAAATAACTCTCTTAACTGCTGAGAGGACTAACACTCCTTTACTTCTAATAAATATTCACGCCACTCTCCATAATTTCATGCGACACGTCGTGCATGTGCTGAAAATGTGCAGTAAATAATGTTCCCAACAGTACCCAAATCCTGATAGGACCTCGAACATGAAGCAAAATAGTCTCAAATGGAACATCTCAACATAAAACATAAAATAATGTAGCAAAAGCTCTACTACTTCCTCTTTGAGGTTTTTTTGGTTTCTTTTCTTTATCTACCTAAATATAATGTATCGGCGTCTCTGTATATAGAAACTCGGAAGAACTAATTCGATTGATTTCATAGAATGCATTCAATTTTGTTCTTCTGTGAATTGTAAGAGCTTGCTGAACATTTCCTTCCCTAAAGACTACATTTTGCCGGTGAGGCAAGTAACATTCAAGTCGAACTATAATATATTACGTAACTGGTAATGCATTGGATACTCATTCATGCGCCAATTAGCTTCCGTAGATCCAACATAGTGACCGGACAAAGAGCTATTGATTTCATCTATATAAACTTTGCCCTCAACTCCACCTCAAACTCTTGCAAACTGTAATGAGGCCAAGTCGTAACTGTGCCAAGAACTTCCACATTTAAGTAGCAATCAAATTTCGCTAAAAGATATGGATTTTAAGGAACAGCAAAACGGCTGTCAACAGAGTGGCCACGAAAAACAACTGTTATACCATTAACACGGCGCATCTAACATTGCCCTAAGTTGTATTGTAAAAGTCCTTAGAAACGCTTTTGCTGCATTTACCATCTCTGATACAGACGGGGATACGATTCAATAAACCACATGAACCGTGGATCATGTGGTTTTTAACTAAATTATGAAGTTGAGGGAAATACATTGTATATTGTAAATAAAATATATCTGGAATTTTCGTACAAACGTACCTACCTTCATTTCCTACCCTTTCTTTTTTCTCTAAATTGAGATTTTAAGGGCGAGCAGACAAAAGTTTGGAAATATGATATAATTTCAGATTTTCAATTTTAAACAGTTTTTGGCTCGTAGCGGCTAAATCAAGCATTCTGGGGGGTATGACCAACCCCTATTATTTTTGCATTTCCCAACTTTTGGCCATATATTATATTTCTCTAAATAATGTTTTAAATGTGGGTCCATACAAAAGTTGGGAAACATGATAAAATTCAGACTTTCGTTCGCTTTCCATAAATATTCGTGAAAGATAACTTCGCGTTTTCTAGAAATAACTGTAAAATTGTGATTTTCTATATTTTTTGAAATAAAATTTGCATATATTTTTATCAAATTAGCAAAAAACAATGGTATAAATAAACGATGGCCTTAAATTTGTCTGTGGTAATGCATCCATATTATTGTCTATGGCCATATGTTCATTGTTTCGGCTTTTGCCTGGAAGAATGCAATTTTATTAGTCAAAGATTGCCTTCTTTCAGGCAAAAAGCAAAACAATGAACATATCAATATTGTCTGTGATATGGCTGCATTTGCCCCTCACATTATCATTGGCATAGATATAAGGTTTGAGTGAAAATAATGCACGTATTTGGCATAAATGGTTGTTTATTCAGTCGAACGTATGATCTATGTAAATGATAATGTTAAATAAGTATGTTCTATATTTTAGTTTTTTCGTAGAGGAATGCAATTATATTTTAATTCTTTTGGTTTGTGTCACCAGTAGAAGATTGAACCATTTGGTTTGATTTTCGACTAATTTAGTACTTGTTATGCATCGGGGACACAAACCAAAAATTCACATATGGTTGCATATTTCCAGGCAAAAAGTAAAACATTCACACTCACACATTCTTCCCAAAAGCATCATCTACGCTATACGTGTGCTCAATTCACACATACTATCCCATTGAATTTTTTAATTTCAATTTAAAATTAAACTAATTTATAATTAAATTTAAGAAAAAAAATTAGGTGATGCACATAGAGGAAAAACTAATCTTTCGAATGGTATAATTTTTATCCTGGTAAGTCCACCTGGTTTCCTGTAAAAGGGATAACAAAAAAACGTGTCGCCTATTTATATATAGATAATATATTGTTCACCATGGGAGAAAAATACAACATTTCTATCGAGTGTAAATTGCCTCACGAGCCGTAGGCGAGGGAGGCGCACACGAGTGAAATGTTGTATTTGTTCTCCTGAGCCAAAACCCTCTGTAAGTATTGACAAGCCATGAAGTAGGCTTTGTCAATGTATTATCTGAGGCCGAATTCGCAATTAGAATATCGGTATCTAAGGAATTATTTGTTCGAGTTTTCGTAAAAAATTCAGAACTAACCGACTTTGATCTCCAATGGGTTTTACCGAAATCGAAAAAGTTAACTCTTTGGTCACAATTACATAACATCTTCAACAGATTCAAACATTGTAGAGAGGTTCCTCAACCAAATCGGGAAAGCCATTTAAAAACTGCTTTACTTAGTCTTGAAGCAGCATATGAAACTGATGACGATTATGAACACGCGGGAAAGTTGGAAATTTTAATTACCCAACTGAAGCATTTCTTCACGAAAAGAACCCGCTACCATTCTTCTAATATAATTATGTCTTTTGTCATATATTCCCATTCTGCCGCGGCATCAATCTTCTTCGTAAATTTATGTTTCTCCCATGCAAAAGACATCTTCAAAGCATTTCGTCATCATTTAATATTACTCCAAATTTCAAAAGTGAGTACAACGATGAAAGGTATTTGGAACATGCCATTAAGTCACTTAGCAATGTAGACAAAGTTGTTGCATTACTAATTGACGAAATATATGTGGATCCTAGTTTACAATTCAAAGCAAATAATATAACCGGGTTTGCTGAAAACAATAGTGCACAATTGGCAAAATCCGTTGAGTCATTTATGATTAAATTCGTATATGGCAAATTTAAAGAAATTGTGCGTTTAGTACCGGTCCTCAATCCCACTGGTAAGCATGTGCACGAGCTTACTATTGAAGTTATTAAATTTGTGCAGAAAATAGGGTTTCAAGTTCTGGTTCTCATCACTGACAATAGCAGAACAAATCAAAACATGTTCAACGTTTTCCGATCAGAATCTGATCTGGAAGACGAAAAGTCTCTTATGTGGATAATATATTTCATGACTCCACAATCGCAGCTTTGAAATCTGAAGGCAATTATGAAACTGCAGAATTTTGTCAAATTATTCGCACGTGGTGGAAAATTGTCAATATAAAACAATTTGATAAAGGTATCCGTAAAAGAAATATCGACTGTGACCTTATTTCCAATGCAACTGGCGTCCAGGTTGATTTTCTAACCAAGCTTATGTCTTGGCTCGACATCTGGAATCGGGCAGAAAATAATTTTGCTACATTTTCTTCCGATACTTATCAAGCTGCCATTCTTACGACACGTTCACTAATTGATATAGTTAAATATACTCTGAACGAGCTAAACTTAACTTATGTTCTGCTCGGAAAATTTCAAACCGACGACCTAGAAGGCAGATTTCGTTTATACCGTTCCATGGCTGGTTGTCGGTATAATGTCTCGTATACAGAGCTTCTAGAATCGGAGAAGAAAATGTGCATTCATAATATGTTTCTCCACAAACGGCAAAATTTTCAATAGCTCATAACGGATTATGGAGAAAATAGGAAATGTTGACACCACAAATTTCCAATCAATTTTTGATTCGTCGTAATTAGCAACTTCTCAAATTGACCTTTCTGCCCATGTTTATGCTTGCGGAAATGCCGCCCATGCAATCGAACGAAAAATCCATTGCTCCAGGTGTACGTTCGAAATCGTCGAAGAGAAAGGTGTCCCCATAGACGACGAATATTTTGATGCTATGCAACGTGGTGGTTTACGTGTTCCTTCAACTAATACAAAAATTCTATTCACCCATATGTGTGCTATTTTTCAATATATTATTTCGAATAAGGATTATTCAAAAACTTTTTGGGGGACTAAAAATCAGAAAGGACTCCTTAGGGCCTTAGTATTTAAATCCATCCTTTCTGATAATTTCGCCATAGATTTGGATCGTAAATGTGACTGCGGTATGTCAAATTTTGAACTTTTTTCTAAATTATGCTCACCGTTGAGCAACATCTTAATAAATAATTTCGTCAAATGCAAAAATGACAGCTCCAAATCTAACAACACCCGCAAAGTCAAAACCTTTAATTAAACTTATTCAATATCATAGTCACTACTCCGAATAATTTGTGATATTATTTATTTATTTATTGTTTTGTTATTTATTTGAAATATCTCAAAATATTATTTATTTGAAATATTTGAGTGTTATTTTAGTTTCATTTACTTTTGTTTTACTAATTTTTGATGATTTATGGTTTACAATTTATTTGTATATATTTGTTATTAAAGCTTTTTTGTTAAGTTTTTTATGATTACATTTTGTTATAAAGTTTTTATAAATGTATATATTTATGTATGAAATTAAATTTCATTGTGTAATATTAATCAAATCATGTTTTTATCAAATTATTTTATGTTTTAATAAATACATTTTTACGTAAAATTTAATTTTGTTATTATATTTTAACAAATTTAAATATATGTTCTTCCTATATAAATGTACTGTACATAAAACTTATTAAATTAATAACAAAAACTTGTTTATATTCCAAAATCTGTCATTTTTCCAAATTTCCGGCGATGAATAATTCATTAAAAAATACATTTTTGCGTAAAATTTAATTTTGTTATTATATTTTAACAAATTTAAATATATTTTCTTCCTATATAAATGTACTGTACATAAAACTTATTAAATTAATAACAAAAACTTGTTTATATTCCAAAATATGTCATTTTTCCAAATTTCCGTCGATGAAAATTTCATTTTTCATATGAAATTTCATCTCTTTCCATATCGCAGAAGGAAGGCCTTCCCTGTGAATGTGGTAGTAAGAAAGTCTACTTCATGGCTTGTACTACTACAGAGGGTTTTGATAAACTCGAAGAAAAACCAGCCAATACATCAACTTATCAGCGGCTCAATTCACTATCAAGGAGAGAATTCAAATCAATGTATACTGCTCGCGCATTTAAGAACATCATCATCAACACATTCAGATAGGCTACTCATCGACACGGGCGCTGAACTCATTCATCACTGAACAAGTTGCAAAGTACCTGCAAATTCCAAGGCATCAATCACGCATGACTATATTGGGAGTAGGAGGTCAGAAGGCAATGAAAACCAAAGGTAGAGTCCCCATCAGCCTCTCATCAATGTACGGCACTGAGCAAGTTCAAGTCAATGCTCATGTTATAAAAACAATTACTCAACCTCTGCTTTCATGTAACGTGCCAGACATACAATGGCTTCACCTTACTGATTTGCAACTAGCTGATCCTGACTTCAGACTTACAAGAGCCATTGACATCATCATTGGAGCAGATCACTACAGACAAATCATCCAACCCAATATCATCAGCCATTCATTATCAACTCCGATGGCCAGGTTATGAATTTTTGGGTCCTGTCACAACCACGGGCCTCAACTTTTTTAAAACTTATCAAATGGCGGCAACTTATGACAACGACAACCTTCAAGAGCTAATCACTAAATTTTGGTCAATAATACCAAACAGCTCAACAGTGCCTGCATCGAATCCTACGAAAGTTCCCACGGGATGATAAGTACATACAACTATATAACCAATTCATTAGTGAATATCAACACCCAGGTCACATGGTGCGAACTCCAAGCACCCTAACACCCGAGTCACCACACTACTACTTGCTCCATCATGGTGTGTTAAGACCTGACAGTAAGACCACAAAGTTGAGAGAAGTTTTTAATTGCTCAAGTCCATCGTCATCAGGAACCTCGCTCAACGACATTATGCAAACTGGACCAAACCTGCTTCTCAACATTATGGACGTTCTCATGTGGATACGGTTGCATCGTCATATTTTTGCGACCGACATCATCAAAATGTACAGACAGATCAAAGTACATCAAGATGATTGGGACCTACAACGAATTTTATGGAAAAATGAAGATCAGGAAGAAGTAGCTTATCAACTCACCACAGTGGCGTATGACACAAAGGCAGCACCATTCTTGGCGGTTCGCACTCTTCTTCAACTCATTGAGGTTGAAGGACAGAAGTTTCCACTGGCTGTTCCATCACTCACACACGGTCGATATGTTGATGACATTTTCGGTGGTGCTGATACCGTTTCGGAGTTAAACGAAAAGGCGCGTCAATTAACAGGACTATGCTACGCGAGCGGATTCAAACACAATTGAACTACCGAGGTCCTCTCAACTGAAAATGCATTCTCATCGGTAATACTTTACGATTGTGCGACATAGATACTCGGCTTAAGGTGGCTACCTCAAGAAGACACATTCAAATTTACAAGTCAACCCACATAGACATGTTAGCTACAATGCATGGGCAATGAAAGTCTTGTGGCTAATTCAGAAAACTTTTTGGCAGTGAAATATGGTCCCCCATCCGATTCTAATATTTCAGGTATACCGTGTGTTGAGAACCACATGCGTAGTAGCATCCAGATTACTTCCGACGATGTAGTCGATTTTAATTTACGAAAGTCCGTATATCCCGAATAATTATTGTATTCATGGCCTCCGACATTCAACATATCAGTTGATCCGCTTGAGACGGGTAGTCCGGGACCGTTCTTTGAAGTGTTGGTTCATTGACTTTGGTTTTTTGTATTTGTTGGCATACCGTGCATCGTTCGATGTAATTTTGTATAACGATACCTTGACCGTACCAGTACAGTGATTGTCGTGCCCAGACCAATGGGCTTACTATTCCAGCATGACCCTTATGTAAATCTTTTTCTATTTTAGCTATTTCAGTCTTTGGGACTATTACCTTATGTGCCTTGAAATTCCTATTTGAAATTCGCATATTTTTTTTACCGATTCGGGCCGTTTTTTATCATCAGTTGGGCCACCACATTATACGACTTTATTTAATAGTTGATATTCCAAAGCCTCTTTTGTTGATTTGATGAGTCGCGTTCTGGCCTCCTAAGTCATTGACCGTACCATTTGCACTGGCGAATTTGACGCCATCGCTTCTTTTTCTATCTGCGTATAATTTTGTTGCGTTTTTGTGAACGTTCTTGGAGCATACGCTACCGGTGGATTTTCCTGTAGTAAATAAGCCCCTATTGCTTTAGACCTTGCATCAACCGACAATTTTACACTCTTGTTGACCTCATAATATTTGGGCACCGGGGTTATATCAAGGCCCCTTTTATGTTTTCGAAAGCCCGTTGGTGTTCATTGTCCCAGTACCATCCCGTGTCGTTGTGTAGTAGACTTCTCAGAGGTTCGGTTGATTCGGATAAATTAGGGATAAATTTACCCAAATACGTGACCATGGCATGCAAATGCTATAGTTCTTTGACGTTTGTTGGTTTTCTCAATTGTTTGATAGCTTCCAACTTTTCTGGATCCACCTCATTCCCATTGGGCGTAAAAATGTAGTCCAAAGAAGAGTGAATCTAGCATCCTTTTAGTTTTCAAATCACCTGTTTTGTTATAGCGTCGAGTTCCGCTTTAGTTTCGGCATACAAAAAATGTCATCCATGGCTACCTTGCACTTGTTTATGCCTTGTAGAGTTGTGTTCATTGTGTTGTGTTTGCGCCCTTTACTTTGACTGCTATTTCCTCCACCGTTTTCAATGGATAATGACGTCTTTTTATGTTTTTATTCAATTCAGTTGGATCCATGCAGATCCGTATAGTGTTTTTTTTATTTACGATTACCGCCGGCGTTGGTTCCGTTATTGCCGCGATCACTTTCATCTTAACCATTTTATCGAGTTCCGCCTTGACCTTGTCTTTGACTGCCTGTGGAATTCGACGTGGTGGAAAAATTCTGAATTTTGGATTATCAATAAAACCGATTTCGTATTCAAAATTGTTGCAGCATCCCAAACCGTTGTATAATTCTTTTGCCAATTCTTCCGACGCAATTTGATTCAACCGAATTATAAATCTAAATTTTTCACACATTTCTTGCCCCAAAATCGGTGCTCGGTCTTCTTTCACGAGTTTGAACAGCGTTATGTGCTGCATAGTTTGATTCACATTAGGCCTTTGTTTCGCCGATGACATTTATGTTGTCGTTGTCTTATGTGGTATTACGTTCTGTTGATGTTTTACCGACAATTTAAGTTCTTTTGCCACCTTTTCGGACAGCAGCCCTGTAAATTCTTTTTGCTTTTTCCAAATCCATTTCCTCCTCCGTCATCAGCCTTTGTCTAGTTTCGTTGGAATGAATTCCTACGACTAATTAGTCCATTACAAATTCATTTGCCAAATCATGACCGTAGCTGCATTTTTTTACTTGGTCTTTCAGCTTTTGGAGAAAATCCTCGAATGATTCGAATGGTTGCTGCCTGATTCGATGAAATTGATATCGCTCGTACGTACTATTTTTTGCAGCAGCGAAATGTGCCGTTAATTTTTCTTTTAAAGTTTTCATTTCTTTTTTCTCCTCTTCGGTCAATTCCAACGCGTTCAACACATTTAATGCTTCTCTCCCTATTGCTGTTTTAAAATTCGCAGTTTGGATTGCCGCACTTTTTTTTCAATTTCGTTGGCTCTGAAATACTTTTCGTATAATTCTAGCCACTCCTCCTATTCCTGGGCCATATCCAACTCACTGTTCACATTTAGGTTTTTTGGAGGTCTTAGACTCACTGTTGGTTCTATTTCAGTGTCTGTGTTTCAAATGTATTATCAAGATCGTCCATGCCACCCAGCACTTAACGTTTTTTTTATATGTTGCCCAACCCTGAACGCTAACACAATGTTTATTTTATCTTATCTTTACCCAATTCCGGCGATTTTTTACTTTTCTCCGGAATAATGAAATTTTTGTTGCGAATGAAATTTTCTTGGGCGTTTTTTACGTTTATCCCAATTCTGACAGCATGTCATGCTAGCTAAAATCCATGGGCATGTTGAGATCAGCATCTAGACTGACTTTGCTCAATAATACGTATGTGCCGTAGCAATAGGTTATGTGTGTATGGTAAGCGTACACATACTTGTTATACATGCGACATAGTGCTCGCCTGTATGTTGCGTATGTGCCACACATCACGGTCAAAAGCAATAATCAAGAGACATATACTATCAGAAGTGGCAAAGATATTCGACCCACTCGGCTTCATCTCACCAGTAATCATCAAGCCAAAATGCTATTGCAAGAATTATGGCTATACAGGGTCGAGGGGGATGAGATTTTACCATCCCAGGTTATATTACGGTGGTTGAAGCTCAGAGAAGAACTTAGCAGTCTTGCAAGCATATCAATTCCTCGGTGGCCTCATATGCATTTCGGTTCATCGGTCAGCATTCACGGCTTCTCTGATGCCTCTCAACTAGCTATGGCGTCTGCAGTATATATAATCGTCAATTCACCGTCCACAGGTAAAGTGACATCACTACTTTGTGCAAAAAATCAAAGTCTCACCTCTCAAACGGCTGACCATTCCCAGATTAGTGCTAACGGCAGCACTCATGCTCACCAAACTGAGACATAGCGGAAATTCATTTGTGGACGGATTCTAAAGTGACACTTACATGGGTAAGGGCTCATCCTTCACGCTGGAAACACTTTGTGAGGAACAGAGTCGCTTAAATTCAAGAATTATTACCCAATGCACATTGGCGGCATGTTCCCGGCTCACAAAATGGCGACATTGTCAATGCACATTGGCGACAAAATCCAGCGGACTGCGCATCACGAGGGATCACCACTTGTGAAGATTCTCCCTCGACTCTATGTGTCGTTGGAGGAGAGGACTTCACAGTAACACTCCTAAGAGAAGAGTACACTCCTGAACACCATTAACTAGTCGGTTGTTGGACAATTTTAATATTTATTTGCTATACATTTATTTTTCTTAATACTAACAAATACATTCCTTTCTTACACTAAGCTGGTCCATTAGGGTTTGGTCGCTGGGTTATACCTGGCCAGCTTCTTTTCCTGGCGATATCGTCGCCGCTCGTTGTAGAGCCGTTGGAGTTCTTGTTCTACCCTTACTCGCTGCTCCCGACCCACGGCCAGAAGGAGTCGACGTCGCGACTCTTCGAGGTCCGCCCGGAATTGCGCCTCCTTGCCCGTTCGCTTCCTCTGGGGTAATCTCGGTACCTCCGGAGTGGATTTCTGTAGCGTCCGCCCTTTTATCCTTTCCCGGTATTCTTCTATTGTGAGAGGCCGGGGTCCCACCTTGGGGTTACGGAGCTCCTCTTGTAGCTGTTGTTTCTTGTCGCTCACTGGGGGAGAGTTACCCAGTGATTATAATGTATTTAAGCTCGATAGGTTCAAAGAACCGTGGTCGAGGCTTAAGCGGAGAGGCTAAGAGCTCTCATCCGCTAGTACTTTGTTAACGACGAGTGATTCATACTCACTTCTTATTCGGTTGTACTGCTTGGCTGGTCTTCCTGGATAGCTGGCTCTTCCCGACGTCTGCTGGTGATTGTCTGCCTAAGGTGTCTAGTTGCCTCCCTGAGTAGGACTGACTGTTCCCTAATTTTTCCAGTCCCTTTATTCCTAGTTTTTCCTGACGCAGCAGTCCCTACTCCGTCATTCTTCTCATTGATTTTTCGACCCAATTTCGAAATTCGCGGCAAGTGCATTTTGTCGTTCAAATTCATGTCGAAATTTCGTATTTCGCGCTCACTGCGCATTCCTCAACAAATGGGTCATTTCGCGTCACGTTGCTCGTCACGTTGATCGCTTGCTTCGCCATCTAGCGGTGTCTAGTGGAGACGCCTTTTTTAGTACATATTTGTACTAGACGATCGCGACTTGTACTAGATTTGTACTAGACGATCGCGACTTGTGACATGGCATGGTGACTGACATGTGTCATGGCGTGTGTGGTGTTAGGTGAGTATTTTGACGTATTTATTTCTAATCTCCTTTTTTTTTAGGATTCCTCGTCCTGGCCCGGACAATTCATCACACACTGACCAATTATCTGCTCACAAAATTTGGTGAACAGGGCCGCCGTGGTTACATCGAGACATCTCTTCATGACCTTCTCAACCCGATCAAGCGAGCATTTTAGAGGCTCGCCCTGGAATCTCATTGATGGTTGTCACCCCAAAAATCGATTACCACTGGGATCTGGTTTATAAGTACTCACCAATTAATCATCTTTTTCGCATCACAGCTTTGTGCATCAGCATTCACCAGCGATTACCAGGAAAACATGACATTCCCCAGTAATCAACCTTACCACATCGGATCTGGAGCAGGCAAAATTGATTTGGATTCGATCTACTCAAGCACGGAGTATAAGATATTTTTCCACGGGGTTGTTGATATTCAAAACCAACTCAACACTCAAAAGCAATCATTCATTCAACCGGCTCATCGCATTTGTGGACGCTGAAGATATCATCACAGTGGGAGGCAGACTCGGAAACGCTCCTATTACCTACTACGAAAAACACCCTGCAATTCTTCCCGACATTCACAATTATCATCCCTCATCATTGATCACTCCCACCAACGCACTCTTCACGGTGGTACTCAACTCACTTTAAGCCATCTTAGAAAACAGTACTGGATAATTGACGGACTTGCTCCAGGAAAATTTCATGTGCTGCGTTGTGATGCATGTGCACGTCAAAGAGGAATCCGTGCACACCAACTGATGGGCCAATTACGTCATATTACGTTAATTACGCCAGTTACACCTTCTCGGGCCTTTGCACATACAGGAATAGATTACGGCGGACCTATCAGCATCAAAAGTTGGAAAGGAAAAGGATCAAAATCCTATAAAAGTGAGACATGTTTGTTTTGTATATGTTTCGCAACTTCAGCGGCTCACCTTGAGGCAGTTGCAGACTTCTCATCAGATGTTTTCACCGCAGCATTTAGAATATTTTCAGCACGAAGGGCTATACCAAACAACATACAATATATTCGGATTGTACAACAAACTTTATTAATGCAGAAAAAGAAATTAGAAGACTATTCACAGAAGGGACAAAAGAACATCAGCATATCGAGGCAATTCTTTCAAAGGACTTCACACAATGGGTCTTCAATCCCCCAGCAGCACACCATACGGGGGGAAAGTGGGAAGCCATGGTCGAACTTATGAAATTCCACCTCAAGCGGACCATTGGCGATACTGCACTCACTTTTGAAGAGCTCAACATATTACTCACTCAAGTAGAGGCAATACTAAATTCAAGATTTCTGGAGGCCATAAGTGATGACCCTGAAGATACGACAGTACTCACCCAAGGACATTTTCTCACTGACAACGCACTAACTGCGTTACCCGAACCGTCACTCATTCACCTCTCAACATCAAGACTTCAACGATGGCAGTTGTTACAACAAAAAATGCAACATTTCTGGTCTCAGTGGTCTACCCAGTACCTCCAGCGCTTTGAATCCATCTGAAAATGGTACCATCCTAATAATGAGATCAAAGTTGGTCGGTTCGAGTTCATAGGTTAATGAGTTAGTGTCATCTGGAGAACGAGTGTCATCAGGACGGAAAAGAGTGAAATCATATACGGGAGTTTGTTTTGGTCATATCGAAGCTGTACGTTTAATATAAATATCATTTATCATTTTCCATCATAAAGTAATTTCATTTCATCCTAGTCCCATTCTCCGGTGAATAAAATTCATTTCTAGACAGCGGAGAGAAATTCATTCTGTTTAATCTACATATGGTAAAATGATTTTCCCCGCTTTCAGAGACTGAATGCCATTCTCCGGTGAATTAAATTCATTTCCAGAAAGCGAAGAGAAATTCATTCTGTGATTGATCTACATAAAATGAATTTTCCCCGTTTTCAGAGAGTGAATCAAATTCTCCAGCGAAAGAAATTCATTTTCTGCTTCACGACCATTAAGATTTTATATATTAATAATACGCAAGCCAAAAACTAAAACATGAGTTTAAATGTAAGAGCAAATTTGCTTATTTTTACTTTTTATTGACAATGACAATTTTATTTTCACTTAATCAAACGCAGTTCTGAATCCCCTACTCTTCTCTTCACAAAAACAAAACAAAGGCAACTATTCAATTAAAAATGTATTTAAATAAATGCCTTACTCCAACCAAGAATTTGCGTTCTGTTAGTTCAAAGCATAGAGAATTAGATATTTGCATGGCTAAGCCTTACTCACCATATGAAGTGTATTATTAACAAAACTGCTCCTGGAACAATCAAATCGTCTGAACCAACCGACCACCGTCGACGATATATAACGATCCCCGGCATCTGAAATAACGGGATATAATTTACATTCCAATATAAAGCTTTAATTTATATTAATTGAAAGTAGGTACATATTATATCTCAATCAACCATACACACCACTGCTTAGTAAACGACAATATCCATAAGATTATTTCGTAGATAAAACAGTCAAAAAAAAAAAAAGTAGATAGATGGGTCTCAATTATTGCTTCATTTCTTTCATTATTTATTTGTTCAGTAACGATAGGTACAATGAGCTTAACCTAACATGAATAATTGAACCTTGAATACTTAACAGCTTGTCCCACACATAGCTTTATCTAAATATTGAATTGAATGTATGTAAAGAAAATCAGTTTTATTAAGTTTATTTTTAAAAATACTGACACTTGTGAGATTTTAAGAAAAATACGAAACTGAGTTATAAGGTCTGTCCCTTATACTTATATCTTATACTTATTGGCTTAACTGAAATTGAAGACTTTGGTGCAATAACCGGGTAAGTCCACTTTTTCAAGTTTCGAGAAAACGACAAAAAACTGTGTATTTTTTAGCTGGCGTTATCAAACTGCATGGAATTCAACGTGATTGTTTAACGTATAGTGCGAAATAATAAAAACATAAAAACATTAAGATTTGTTCAGCGAATTTTTTATAAATTAGCTTCAAAAATTTGGACTTAGCTGTTTCTTCCCCCGAAATGATGAAAAAAAAAATGTTTATACTTTTTTCGTTTTTATTTCTTAAACGCTATAACAAAATGTAAAGAATCCTGAATAATAATATTTTGAATTTGTATAAAATTATATAAATGAAGAATCTGACTCGTATGCGTCGGCTCCTTGTGCATCGGCCACTTCCTGTATCTTCTCTTCTATTGGCGATTCGCCAAGAACAAAACGATAGTACCACTGATCTGCAGCTGGCACGTATTTTTCCGCTAAAACTTTAATGTCAATAGCTTTCTTTTCCTTTAGAGGCAAGGGATACACACTCACCATTTTTGTGACTGGAAGAGATAGCATGACTTTTTCTTTTTCTATACAAAAACATTGGAACATTGGAAGTGCGGTTGCAATGCTGCACTCTACGTATCTGCTTCCTCGCGTGTATTTGTATTAATGCTCTTGTTTTCCACCTTTAAAAATGTATAGAAATATTTAACTAACGTTTGATTTTTGTTTTGCGCAAATGCGTTATCCGAGAAAAGATACAGTGTTTTGACTTTTGCAGGCAAAAACTTGTGCAGATAATCGTTTAATAAACTGACAACTTCATTGCTGCCCTTTTTCGCAGTAGCCTCATCGTAGACGTGAAAGGTTGAAATGCCAGTGGCAGCCGAATGTACGCAAAAGTTGTACACCCATAGTTGTCTCTTATAAAAAACATCGCCAGCCGGAATATGAGGCAGTGGCAAATTCTGCTGGTAATCAAAGCAAAGGACTTCTATTGAGGTGTCAGTCTTCGCCAACTGTGAGTTTTCCTTCAAAGAAGAATAAAACTTCTCAGCCTTATTGACATGCAAGTCCTTTTCCAGTTGAATAGCAGCTTTTGAAGAGCTGCATTTCTCAGCATTAATAGTGTTTTCCAGTCTATCGCATGTCTGGCACGTGTCCGATCTAGGACTGCCAAAGCTTATGTTGAAGTTTTGTGTGAAGCGGCGGTAGTAAAAATTGTAACATACCTTGGGTTTGCAGTTCTCACCTCTCTCTATTTTTTGAAACACATCTGGTTCATGCTTCTCTATATACATTTTGTGCATCTTACTAATATTCAATTCGGCCGATAAATAAAACCTTCGCGAATTTTTGTCTCTACTGTAATGAGAAGACCGCCGAGGAAAACTTTTGATGTGTGCATCTATCATTGTAAGAGTATGGTTGGAGATTTTATTTGGACGATTAGCATGTTTCCCTCTCATATCAGGTGAAGCAACGATTTTGGATTGCAGGGTTGTTGCTATGCGATCAATTCGGTGTTTGGTAACACCATGTATCCCCCATAGCGCTTGCTTGCAGACATTATGCTCTTCACCATTAAAGCGGATCTGAAATAAAATATTTAAGGAAAAACATAGACTAATATTTCTTAAGCCTTTCTAAAACAAACTTTATATTTATATGAGGCCTTGCGATCTGTTGCTTGCTGGCTTCTTTGTCTCCTTCTTGCTATTGGCTGAGGACAGATTAAGCCTCCCAAATAGGTGTCCTGTTGGCCTTTGTCTCCTATGGCATTAAATTCGTCTTTTTATGTTAGCATCACCAACTAACGCGAAACATTTTCGACGACATTTACAGTCCAGACCAGTAGTCCTTTCGGGTACTACACGTCCTTTGGCAGTTTTATATTCTTCTCCTCTAGCTGCGCTATTCTTCCGTATGTTCCGAATCCAGTTTTCGGGTTTTCGAATGCGTTTTTTCCCCTTTCTTTCAAGTTTTTCAGGGAAATTTTGTTTACCGCCCCGCTGCGACACTTTGCTTCTTGTCCGCCGAAAACTCATACGAACGGGTTCTTCACTTTCACTGGGCACATACTCACTTCCTGATGGTTCAAATGGATCTTCTTCAACTTCCGATTCAAACATTTTTACAGTTACTTGAAAAAACTTGAAAAGTAACAAAGCACGTGTTATTTTTGCAAACAGCAGCATAAAACTAACTTCTATACGCCAATATCCCTTTGCGATAGAGACCGATGCGATAACGACTAATGCAATATTGTGAAATACATAGGCCAAAGTTGTGAAATATGCTTAAGCAAAGTCATGAAATACATGTTGAAGCAATATTGTGAAATGCATAGAGCTAAGTTGAAAACATGTTCTAACGCGTAACTGTGGACTGAAGCTAAGTCCACCCAAGAACCATAGAACCTTGGGACAAAAAACAGATAAGTCCTGGACTTACCTGATTTTTGCAACCAAAATCTTATTCAGCTAAGTCCTCGATAGGGTAAAAACGTACTAAAATGCTATGGAATTATATGATTTTTGCACCAAAAGATCGGCAATATTATAGGGAATCAAAAAACGTATAGAACCCAGGTTCGACCAAAAATGGACTTACCCGGTTATTGCCCCAAAGTCTTCAATTGGAACGCGAAAGGAAGAGTATTACAAATGTCACATTTTGATACGGAGTATAAACTAAACATAAAAAATTTAAAAAACCTTTTCACACAAATATATAAAAATTTATAATTTATTTCTTACTAATGATTATTTTACTAATAATTTAACTAATAATTTTAGAAAAATAAGTAAAAAAATATTTTTATGTTAAACGGTTTTATCGAAAAAAAAAGATAATTAATGATGTAGATAATGTACTAAAAGCTAAAAAATAATTCGGTAGGTCCTAGTTTCATGATCAGAACTGGGAGAAACATTCAAACCGCTAGTTTGTCATTTAATTCCAGAAGAAATTTGGTGAAGCTCACTTACTATCTACTTACACTTAAGATTCTATAGGTAGATATATTATACGAGTACCTCTTTTAGATGCCTCTGAAACTCTGTGCCTCTGTGTTTTCCCTGATGTTTGGAAAGACGGCTTCTTAATCCCAGTTTACAAAAAAGGTTCGAAGTCCCTCATTTGTAACTATAGACCTATTGCTAAGCTGTCGGCAATACCCAAACTCTTTGAAAGCATCATTGTCTCGAAATTATACCCGTTTTTGGCTTCCTCAATATCCCCTCACCAGCATGGCTTTCTCAAGGGAAAGTCTACGGTAACTAACCTCCTCCACCTCACATCCTTCACTATCAATGCCTTCGAGCGCGGTGAAGTAGTTGATGCAATCTTCACAGATATGAGTAAGGCATTTGACAGCATTCCCTCACAGCTTGATCACTCTCAAGCTGAGTTTAGCTGGTTGTCCCCCGCCCCTCCAATCATGGATTGATTCTTACTTGCGAAATCGCACCTATCGTATTCTCTTCAGGTCCTGGACGTCGAAATCTATCTCTGCTACCTCAGGTGTTCCTCAGGGCAGCCATATTGGCCCCCTTCTGTTCATATTTACAACTAATGATGCTGCCAAGGTCGTGCGACACTCAGTCATCCTTAGTTATGCGGATGATACAAAAATATTTAAAAATATAGTCTACCCGCATGACTGTCAACTGCTGCAGAATGACATTAACTGCTTCGCCTTATGGTGCCGACAATGCAACCTTGTCCTTAATAACTCCAAGTGTGAACACGTCAGTTTCTCGAGGAAGCGTAATTACGTGTCTCATTCTTACTGCATTAATGGGTTAACCATCGGTACTGTGGGCCTGATCCAAGATCTAGGTGTCTTTTTGGACACGAAACTATCATTCACCGATCACATTGACTTTGTGGTTCGGAAAGCTAGCGGACTGCTGGGCTTTACTCTTAGGTGGTCAAAAGAGTTTGCTGATCCCTATATCTGCAAGTCTCTTTTCATTTCAATTGTACGCCCGATCCTTGAGTATGCCTCCCAGGTTTGGTCTCCTTACCATAAGGTCCATTCGGACAGGATTGAAGCAGTCCAGAAGCGGTTTCTCTATAGTGCTCTTAGGGACCTGCCTTGGTCGGATCCATTTCACCTCCCACCGTATGCCGACCGGCTTGGGCTTATTGGTCTTCAGACACTATCTTATCGTCGTAAAATAGCTGACATCTGCTTTGTGCGGGGCATCTTGCAGGGGTCCATTCAGGCCCCCTTTGTAAAGGACTGCATGATTCTGCGTGATCCTGCGTGGAATCTGAGATCAGGCAACATGTTTGAGGTTGCTTACCACCGTACTTGCTATGGCATGATGGAGCCTATTGGTCGCATGATTCGCACCTACAATCGAGTTGTTCAGCTCGTCGAGCCCGCACAGAGGGAGAGTTGCATCCGTTCCCTAATTCGGAACCTAGGAGATATATCCCATCTTTTGTAGCTGTTCTCATGTACCTGCTTCAACCGTTGCTTGTAACTTTGTCATACTAGTTCGTTTTTGCTTTTTTCCTTAGGCAATAGTATTATTTGTCCTTAGGCAATAGTATTATTTGTTTTTTGCTTTTTGTCTTTTTGTTTTTTCCACCTTACAGTAAATGTTCTATTTGCTAAATATCCTATCTGTAAAATCTTTATTATATCTCTACTGTATTTAGTATTTTAATCTGTATTGTATCTTTACTTGTATTAAGTATCGAATAAATAAATAAATAAACTAACTCTTTAAGATGCCCAAGAACAATGCTCAATAGACTCTCCAATGATCAGAAGCTCAATCAGCTCGACAGACAATTTATGCAGGAGTATAAAGATTTGGGACATATGAATAAGCTTCAAAATTTCAAGCTTGCTCAGAAAGCAGTTCGAAGTCAGCAGAATCAAATTTACCACCTGGTAAAGTAGGTACATGTTATTATTCACTTCACAATGGAGTTTGACGAGAACACAGTATCACTACCAAATTGAGAGTAGTGGTTAAAAGCTCAGCTCGCACAACCTCTGTTACATCACTAAATTAAATTTTCCATAGGGGTGCAAAAATTCAGCTCGACATTTTTGTTGCGATCTTTTGAATAAGATGTCACAAAATCAGCATTAGCTCAGATGTTTCGTCCAATCAATGTTAATCCTGCAGATTGAGATCTGCAAAAAATCTTTTGGAGCATGAAATTAGAATGTAACTCAGAATTACCATCCCATATCCTCTCTAATCAGATCTGGAGCAGGCAAAATTGTACTGGATTCGAGCTACTACTAGAACTATTCCGAGTTCTTACTGGAACAGCTCCAACTATTATACCAGATGATGCTCTATTAGACATTTCATCAACAAGATTGTTGCTCTGGAGGACTATACGACAGAAACTTAAACACTTTTGGCAACGCTGGTCAGCTGAAAAGCTCCGGTTGCAATCTATCTCAAAGTGGCATCATGCTTCCAACCAAATTAAGCTCGGGTGTCTAGTATTGATTATAGATGAACGACTACCTGCAGCTCGATGGACACTAGAGAGTAATCGAGGTTCATCCAGACAAGGATGGGCGCATGAGGGTCGTCACTCTCGAAACTTCTACTACAACGCTGAAACAACCTATAGCAAAGCTTGTTGCTCTGCCAGTCGACTCTTTCAGCGACACAGTCTCTTAAGGCGGAGGAAACTACGTCTCAACTTTAAGAACTGCAAAATTGTCTTTTCATGGGTGGCCGTTATCGATTATTTCGGCTCATTGAAATGTCGCATTTTAATGATCGCGTCGCATTTCCTTATGCTCCAGTAGTCATTCTTGATATAGAGCTCCAGCTCCACAGTTCAAACATTTGCTCGATCGTCATTCTTAATAAAAGTAAAGACGAAACTAAAATGGCGTTATTATTCTCGTGCTCGATGTACTGTAATTCCATGACTTTCGTGGGGGTCAGCTTCCAGAAAACTGCCGTGAATGTTAAATCCGCGAATGTTGAGTTTATTTTACCATGTTATAAAGGGGGTTACGTTCCATAATAGCATCAATTGAGTCAATTCAAAAGTAAAAACAATTTATTCATAATACATAAACGTCAATTACAATTTTACATAATATATGTTAACTGTTTGAGTTGTTTCCTTTCGTTGACGTTGAAACAAAGAGATAACTGTCAATTGGTACCTGTTCCGCCAGATTTTGAGTTTCCTAAAAAATTTCCACATAAGCATTTGAAGCGGCCTTGATATTCCTTTTAAACTGTAAGCTGAGATTTAGATTTAGTTTGCGGTTTTAGCAAGCTAGTCCCGCAAGGTTTAAATTTCTCTGAGCTGTTTTCAAGAAGACCTTTGCTCTGCACACAAAATTTTGCATGAAAACAAAATTGAAGAAAAAAGTTGGAAACGACTTACCTATGTTTTCCAGGCTGCTTTCTTCTGTTTCTTCAGATTCTTCTTTTTATTCCATTAAGTCTTCCCCAGATAACTCTTGACCATGAGAATTCAGCAATTGAGCAATTTCATCTTGTCAAATGTCTTTAAATCCTTCACCGCCAATCTGATGCGCTAGTCGGATGATTTCCTCTTCTTCGTCTTGTATTGGTGCAACAAAGTTTTCCTTCTGGACCACTTGCGGCCAGATTTTCCTCCAGAAAGCGGTGATTGAGCTGTGTTTTATTCTTTCCCAACTTGCAGCAATATCTGCAATGCAATGGGGAATGTTTCCAGCAACTCGTTAAAGTTTCCACTGAATTGCATTCAATCGAATTTTAAATTCGCTTAAAACTGTCTAGTGTAGTAAGCCTCAAAAGCCTTGATCATTAGTTGTAACAATGAAGTTGTGTTGTGGGGCAAAAACACCAGTTCTTCATTCCCCAATCAAGCTGGAGGGATGGCCCGAAGCATTGTCGATGATAAGATGTACATTGAAAGCAAGGTTTTCCGAGGCAAGGTATGTCTTTACTTCATTAATAAAGCAAGAATGACAATCTTGCAATCTCCTTCAACTTACAATCTCCTGATGCATTTACACATAGTAGTAGAGAAACACGATCTTGGGCTGCTTTGAATCCTGGTGCTGTTCCTTCAGATTCAGAAAGAAAGGATCCATTAGGCACTTTCGCCATTGCCGTCTTCGGCATTGAAGACTTGTTGTGGAGAATAAACTCTTCTTTCTACTATTTTTTGGAGCGTAGCTGGAAATTTTTTCGCTTCTTCGTGACCGGCATACGTAGATTCCCCAATTAACTCGATGTTGTGAACATTGAGTTGTTTTATGAATTTTTCAAACCACCATTTGCTTGCTCAAAAGTCAAGTTCAGAATGAAAATTTTCATTAATCCTTGTATACAGTTTTTTGGCTTTTGTGCTTATCAAGGCCGAAGACAGGGGCATTCTCTTATGAGACCTGTCTTCAATTCACATCCATATAGCCTGTTTGGTGCCCTCAAGCAGTCTCTTTTCGATGATGCTGCTGAGTGTAGCTAATGGAATTTTCGTTTGCCTTGATCAATCGAACCGTTGATTCATTAATGTTCTACAGACGGCAAACAGAAGCAAAACCTTCACCCGCGCGTAACTTGTCTAAAATTTTTATTTTTTCGCCAAGTGTTAAGACGATTTTCTTGCGTTTTGGAGGCGGCATTTTCGACATTCGTAAGAGCGTAAAACAAACTAATGTCACGATGTGACTAGAGACGATGTGACAACTATTTCGTGGTTTATCTTCTTTGTTCACCATTCATGTTGTTTAAGACTTTAAGCGATATAAGCGAAATTCCTTTCTTATCTATGCCTTCTGTTAGGTTGCACTTGTAATTTTTGTACATATTTGTAAATTTATTAGTAGTTTTAAATTTATTCGTTTTTTGGTAGTCTCATGAAGCGCCCTTCTGGCCAAAGTAGGCGCTACATATTGTAATCAATTTGAATCCTTGGTAGGAAAGGCCAGTATCATTTCACCTAGGCGAGGGTGCGCATTACACCAAAAGCGATTTTCAATAAACAAGTAGGCGCACGTGTTTGTCACGCCATTCAATATTAGACATTAGAAATATAATAGTTTTCAATATTACTTTGACAAAAACGTTAAAGCTTAAAAACGTAGTGTCTTAGTTGTTGCGTTAATCGATAATACATATAAATTCAAACATTGTCAACATTGAGAAAGTGATTATATGCAGTCAGAATATTCGCGATTTGGTAAAATACACATATTAAAATAAAACAAAACCGTGAGACAGTGTTAAAAATCTTCGCGTTTTGAAAACATATATTAAACAAGATCCCTCCCCATCAAAAACTACATATATGTACCAATTTTCATGGTGATCGGTCAAACGGTCTCGAAGTCTATTAATGGCAAACAAATATACCAACATCCATTTTTTTATATATGAATTATATAATATAATTATATATTATACATTTTTTCAAATGAAAAGTGAACAGCGGCTATTTTCAGTGAAGACAATCTGGTGTCGAAAACATATATGTAACAAAAACAAAAAACATATTGTGCACAGTGAGCGTTGATATGGATACCGTTTATATTAATATTGAAAGTATCTTCGTTTAAAATATAAAATTCAAGAATTGTAGCAGTGTACATTAATAAATAAAAGATAACATAAATTTTCACTCGAATGAGTTAGAAATCTGCAAAATCATCGCAACCACAACCATCAACTGATCAACTAACTCCATCAACAAATAATTTGATTAGTTTAATTTAACAAAATCATAATTTGCTACGCACTACCAGCTCAGCACCTCAACACGTTCATCAAGTAAGGGAGTCTGTAAGTCCTTTACCATCATTTTCTCATATCCTTACTCCCCCTTGAAATTCCAGCTTCCCATTTACCAGCAAAGTGCCTCATATTGTGTTCGAATTGTTGCTGGTTGCTCGTATTTATTTAATTCACTAACTTATTCGTTAACTAATAGTGCTATTTCTTATCTTGAGATAACAAAATAGTCATAATAATAATGTCGAAATAGCTTCGTTTAAGATTCAGCGTGGCAACGCTAGACGTATCCTGACAAATTATGAAACCTTCTTAAGGAATTTCAATCACGAGAAAGATTTGTCTCTTCTCGAAAGAAGATCCATATATATGGAGTACTATCGCGAATAATTTGAAAATGTTCAAAACGAGCTACAATCTTTGGAAAAACACACGGAAGAAATGGATATGGTCCGTGATGATTTTGCAGGATATTCTACGCTGCGTACGCGATTTATTCTCAAATTCCTTCCGCCTCTGCTCCAAAGGCAATAGTTGCTCAAAATAATACAGGAGAAAAATGAACTTGCCAAAATTTGATGGTTCGTTCGACTCTTGGCTAGGTTTCTACGAGTTGTTTACTTCCCTGGTTGATACTAATTTGCGTATTCCCAACATTGAAATATTATTCTACCTGAAAGGTTGTCTGACAGGTCCTGCTGCTAGTGTTGTGGCCTCCATAAAGCCAACTAGGGGAAAACTACAACGTCGCAAGGGGTCTCCTGAAATAGCGGTATGATAATAAGAGAGCAATCCTTCAGAGTCATGCCAAGGCTCTACTAGATCTGCCATCAATAAGCAAGGAATTCCCTGTACGTTTGTTGTTAGACGAAATGCTAAAGCACGTTCGGTGTCTTGAAGCACTGAGTGAATCAGTCGATTCTTGGGAATCATCCTCTCAGTAATTACTTAGTCTAAATTAAATAATGATACTCGTGAAAAGTGAGTGGAATTTGCTTGTGAGATAACCCAACCTACAGTGAACGATATAACTCTTTTTTTAAAACGCCGATAAAACGCGATACCCACAAAAGAACAAAAGGGGTCTCTCTAGGCAAGGTCGTGTTTTTCTAGGTGTCGTACTGGTTTTCAAGCTCACTTCCTAACGGGCGAAGTTGCACGAGTCCTGAATTTAGACAGGCAATCGGTCAGCATATCGGTTACCGGTATTTACGGTATGTCAGCCAAAATTGAACACTCGGTTTCTGTAACCATAAACTCGCTGGTCAATAAATAGGTACCAGAAGAAAATGAACTGGTTGGTGGTATCTCAGATTACTAGAATTACTCCTTGTACAAATATAAATGTACACACTTTAAAACTCCCTAAAAACATAACTCTAGCTGATCCCAACTTACATAAAACCTCAACGGTAGACCTTCTAATATAAACTTTTATGTGTAGGGCAAATTTTGCTCAAAGACCATCCAGACGCGGTGTACAAAAAACTCAGCTTGGATGTGTAGTTGCTGCAGAAACTGTTAGCCCAGATCGTAATACGCACAAAATCAATTGTCACCTTACTATACGTAAATATCCCTTGGACATGAATCAAAAAAATTCTCTACCGTTTTAGCAGAAATTCACCCATAAAGGAATACAGCTTGACACGGTTACCTATGGAACTACTTCAGCCTCATTTCTAGCCATTCACGCTCTGCATCAATTAACGGATGATGAAAGAAATAATCATCCTTTAACCTCCCTTATTTTAAAACGAGATTTATATATAGACGATCTCTTAAGCGGTTGCAATTCACAAAGATATCCTTTTCTACACTATTAATATCGATGATGTACCCAAACGTATATCAAAGCGAACCATACTCTCCGATACTTTTTGACCCATTAGGGTTGTTAGGTCCCATCGTAGCCCATGCTAAGATTATGATTCAACAATTATGGAAGGCTGGTAACTCATGGGACGAATCTGTACCATCCAGTATTCACACTTCTTGGTCTGAATTCCGAGTACAATTGCCCATGCTAAACCGAATCCATTTTAGACGTCAAACAATATCTTCCAATGTCACAAACTCCCAATTACATGGATTTTGCGACGCCAGCGAAAAAGCTTATGGAGCGTGCATATACATACATGCGGTCAATCAATGCTAACGGGCAAGTCAGCATGAGCTTGGTTTGCTCCAAATCTCGCGTAGCACCCGAAAACCCCTTAACCCTACCACGACTAGAGCTGAGCGCAGCCGTTCTTCTTGTCCGGTTATTCGTATCGGTCAAATCAGCTACTGCTATTGAATTTGAGAATATTTATTTATGGTCGGACTCAACCATCGTACCGCATTGGCTCAATACGCAGCCACACCTTCTTAAAACCCTTGTAGCTAATAGAGTATCAAAAGCTCAAGGACTTACGGAATGTTGCCATTGACAATCCAGCTGATATCATATCGAGGGGACAAAATTCCTCTGAATTCATTCAAGCTACTATATAGCAGACAGAAAATATATATTATATACATTTTATTTATTTTTATTTTCTATTTTTTTTCATATTCTATTCCTATTTCTAATTTCCAATATTGGTTCCATCTAGCCATCATATAACAGGGTTCTTGATTTCAGAAGAGCATGCAAAACTGGAGCATGCCGGTGTTCAAGAAACGCTATATTCAATTCTCGAAAAATACTGGCACATCAATGGTCGAAATACGTCTAAGAGCGTGATTCATCAATGTTGGCCCTCGGAGCATCTTATAGAAAATCTCCCTTCTTATCGAGTTTCTCAATCCAAACCATTTTTCCATACAGGAGTCGACTACTGTGGACCATTCTTTATAAAAGAAAAACGTTTCCGGAATCGCAACAAAATCAAAGATTATGTGGCAATTTTTGTGTGCATGGCAACAAAGGCGGTTCATATAGAAATAGCAACGGACCTTACAACCGAAGCATTTAGTGCATCATTCTTTGCAAGAAGAGGAAAATCTGCGTCAATTTTCTCAGACAACGCTACTAACTTCTTGGGTGCTCGTAATGAGCTAGTCAATCTAGAAAATTTGTTAAAATCGCCCGAGCACAACAAGAAGGTTGAACGATTTCTACAAACTCAAGTTATCAAATGGCACTTTATCCCCCCAAGATCTCCACATTTTGGCGGTCTATAGGAGTTAAATTATTTAAGCAGCACTTTATTCGAACTGTTGGTAATGCCCTCTTAACATACCAGCAACTTGAAACATACACTTTTGAAATCGAGGCCATCCTCAATTCACGCCCCATATCCACCCTATCTTCCGATCCCAATGATTTGCATCCCTTGTCCCCAGCTCATTTCCTCATTGGTGGACCCCTAACTAGCATTCCAGAAGTCAACTACAGGACTACTCCGGTCAACAGGCTCTCAGCATGGTAGCACGCCCAGCAAATGAAGCAGTTCTTGGACAAGGTGGCGCAAGGAGTACCTTAATCAGCTTCAAAATCGTAGCAAATGGTGCAACGATCTAGGCATCACTATAAAGGACGGCACTTTAGTACTTTTGAAGGAGGACAATATTCCTCCTCTGCGATGGTGTCTTAGACGCGCCACAATGGTACATCCTGGTGAAGACAATATCGTTCGAGTGGCGACAGTAAAAACAGCAACTGGAAATTATAAGCGCTGCGCTAAGAAGCTCTGCCATTCAATATTGTCACGCCATTCAATATTAGATATTAGAAATAAACATTTAATAAAATGTTGTGTTAAAATAAAAAATAAAACTAATAATTTTCAATATTACTGTAACAAAAACTTTAAAGTACAAACACGAAGAACTACGCATGTTTCCTGCGTTTTGTCTATTTAACACTTATGTGCTGTGAAACTGATAATATTTTGCGTTGATTTTAATTAAAAGAAAAACTGTTTTCCGAACTAAGAAAAATGCACAAATTAACTTTATTATCTCTGATGAAGAATACAAGTGTTATCTTAGGGTTATTATCAATGATAAGTATTAGAAGGTCGGTTAATAATGTTGTTTTTTTTTCATTAGGAAAAGATAACATATACTCATTTAAGACTCTATGATTCCTTTCCACCATAGCGAGAGTTTCATGATGATAGGGAGCTGAAAATATTTGCTTGATTTTTAAAGTGTTACATATATTCCGCATTAAATCATTTGTGAATTCAGTTCTTCTATCCGGTTTTAGTACTTTAAATTGGCCAAATTTCATTATGAGTTCTTTTACTAGCGTTTCAGCTGCAGTTTTCGCATCCTTGGATTCGCTGGGTGCAGCTATTACAAATTTTGATAATTCATTTTGCATCGTCAAAATGTATCGAAAATGACTTGAAATTCGCAAAGATCCTACTGTATCTATTTGTATAACCTCAAATGTAGTAGAAGGCTTCGGCTTCGGTGGCTTCGGTGGCATATATATATTAACATATATTAATATGTCAAGATTTTCGCATTTCTTCTGATGTAATTTATTAAATAATCTCTTGATATCTTCCTTGTATACACAATCAAATAAATCATCATTATTGGCCAATGCTAGCTCATTTATCTTCACACAATGGGTTGCTTCTAACAACTTTTCCATGATAAATTCAAATTTATTAGGATTCTTGCTGCGGTATTTAATGTCAGTTTCTTCTCATTAGAAACTGGTTTACTGAGAGTGCTATCACTACAACAGTCCACAACTAAGTACCTCTTTATTAGTTCGAACTATATTGATATAAAGATCCCAAATGCTAATTTTGTTACATACATACATACATACTTCATTCTTACCCATGAGTTTATTTCTAACTGTCCGCGGTACATTAAATTTTACTTTATTGACGTTATTAATGTCAGATAAGGATGTACCATCCCAGATATGAAGATGATCAAGCTTCTTTGCAGAATTGTCATCATGCACCTTAGCGTAATTATTATAGATGCTTTGTTGTTTAGCCATGCAGCTTGTTATAGACAATCTTTTTTATTTTATCTCCCTCTCTAGTGGGATCATACTTCTTAATATCCGAATTTAGCTCAATGCGAGGCAAGGCATCTGCATTGGTATTAATTTTATTTATCAAAATTGTTATTATATCAAAATATTAATCTGCTAAGTTTAACCATATTCTTATTCAATCTGATGAAAAGAACTAGTCATATCGAGGGTAGAAAAATATTTCGCTCCGGCTATTCTGTCCCAAAAATCCTCTAATCGTGACAAAGGAAACATGTCATTAACAATTTTGGTGTTCAACGTAATCACGAAGGCATCATGGGTAGATTATTGCAAGCAGTTGCCTATGTTACAAGATTTGTCAATTCCCCGTTGGCTCGGAACAGGTGTGCCGTTCAATCTGAAATTACGTGGCTTTTGTGATGCATCGGAAAGGGCTTATACAGCAGCAATATATGCAGTCGTTAGGAATGAAGCCACAACTCGGTCAGAACTACTCATCGCGAAAAGTAAAGTCGCCCCAATCAAAATTATCAGCTTGCCTCGACTCGAGCTTTGTGGAGCACTTCTATAAGCTCGACTGTTCTCTTAACTAATAAAGGAAATGGACCGATGTTCCTGTGACATGTTGGTCCGACTCACAAGTGGTGCTAGCACGGTTGAAAGTTCACCCAAGCAACTGGAAAACGTGCGACGCCAACAGGACCAGCGAAATCCTCACGCTATTGCCTAACGTTCAATGGAACTATGTTGCATCAAAGGATAATCCGGCCGACCTAGCTACGAGAGGCATTACTTCATCGCAACTTATTAACAACAAGATGTGGTGGCATGGCCCATCTTGGCTGCTACAAGACAGTGATGGAAAAATCCCTTACTTTGATGAGTTTACAACATCGGTTGAATAAAAGTCAAAACCAACAGCTGTCTTTCACGTCCAGTCGAATGAAGGAGGGAGCCTTTTTGATCGTTTCTCATCTTGGACAAGATTAATTCGTGTAGTAGCCTATATACTCCGATGGAGGCAGTTTACCAAATTTCAACGGTGGCGACACTTCAACGACGACCGCGAACTAGCCCATCACAAAGAGTTTTATGCAGATGAGATTTCCCGATTACGATCAAGTAATAAGTCATTGCATGGAAGCTCGCTTCGGAGACTGAAACCATTTCTCGATAATCAAGATACATTACGAGTAGGAGGTAGAGTACAATTGTCTTTTCTACCATATGAAGAGATGCATCCAGCGATAATGCCAGCGAAGCACTATGTCACCGAGCTGTTAATTCGACATGCTCACGTCACTTCTCTGCACGGAGGCCCTCACCTCACACAGAGTGTATTACGCCGGGCGTTCTGGATAACAAGCGGACGCTCACGAATTCAATCGATTATTAGAAGATGCGTGAAATGTGCACGATTTCAAGGTCACATGCTTAAACAACACATGGCCCCCTTACCGGCTGTAAGGGTCACCCCTTCTTGCCCGTTTACATACTGTGGTGTTGATTATGCGGGGACGTTTCCTGTACGCACAACAAAAGGACGAGGACGCAAATCCACAAAAGGTTATGTCGCAGTTTTTATTTGCATGGTTACAAGGGCTGTGCATCTCGAAGTAGTGTCCGATTATTCTTCAGACATTCTTCAGATTATTCTTCTGGCAGCCTTTGAACGTTTCGTTGCTCGACGTGGCCTATGCCACACCATCTATTCAGACAATGGAACGACCTTTCGAGGTGCCGACACCGAACTTCAACGTATGTTCAAGGAAGCATCGCAATTTTCTAGTGAAATCGCAGCTGCCTTAGCTAAGCAAGGAGTCAAATGGTTATACAACCCACCCAAAGCACCGCATTTCGGTGGATTATGGGAAGCGGCTGTGAAGAGCTTTAAACATCACCTGAAACGAGTCCTTGGCGACGCAACACTTACATTTGAGGAATTCTCCACCCTTGCAGCACGCATTGAAGCGTGCCTAAACTCCAGGCGACTGTCAGCGATCAGCAATGATCCTACCGACATCACCGCTCTCACCCCAGGTCATTTCATCATAGGCGCAGCCGTGAAGGCTCCTCCCGAAGCACCACGCCTTGAGGCTCACAAACGCTGGTAAATATGGGCAACCATTTCTGGCGACGATGGCGCAAAGAGGTCATCCATGAGCTACAACAACAATCCAAATGGTTTGCAAGCAGCACCACGCTACAAACAGGCGACCTTATACTCATCACCGATGACCAACAACCACCACAGCACTGGCCACTTGCACGAGTGCACGCAGTTCATCCTGGACCAGATGGGTTGATTCGCGTACTCACTTTGAGGACAATGACGTCCATTTTGAAAAGGCCTATACACCGAGAAGTGCCCCTACTTATCAATACCAACTCCGAAAATGCGCTGTTAGGAGTCCAGAGAGCCAGCACGGCGGGCGGCTCTCAAGGAGATCAACAGTAACTAGTTACCACGACTAATCATTGCTTCATCGCAATTATGCCGGGCGGTATGTTCATGCCACTTGGCAACACCATCTCTGCGCCCAAGTTTTGCCACCAGGATACACAAGAATCCCACCACTATACGCCATCTCAGGTATAACAAGGCGGTCATTCAGTCTACTCCTCGTCGTAGTACGAGTCACAGTGACATCACAAGGGATCTTGACGTAACAACACAGCAGTAGCACGAGCAGCAACATAACTCTTCAATCAACATAAATCAACAATCACTCGTCGCCACTCTTTTTTGGTACTATTTAGAGTGGAGAATTATAAGGACTTCGAGAGGGTACTATTTAGAGTGGAGAATTATAAGGACTTCGAGAGGGTTCTATAATGTTGTCCTCCAACTTCCTTCCTTCCGGACTTGCTTTTTTATATCTTCGTTTTGTGAATGCGGTAGCCTGTAATTCTTAACATACACGGATGTTTTATCTGTGAGTTCCAAATTCTGTCAATAAAAATTTATCAATCACAATTTTCTAGTTGGAAAATATCTAGAAACTCGTCTATAATATTTAAACGACTAGTACGAGCTGAAGAATCTGAGGATGAAATATGTATCAATATGTTGAAAAATTTTCGACACACACAATATCTCATAATTAACCAATGCTTCAATACCAAGTTTGCCATTAATATGATCAAGTATGATATCAAAGTCGGTTAGGTTTAAAATTTCAACATGTCGTACACCGTGTGCCGGTATAATGGTATTAGCAATAAACACACCCTTTTGCATTTATTTACTTAGTATGACATGATTGTTAAGGTTATTTTTTATTAATATTATGTAATTTGTGAACAATTTGTGTGGATGTTATTAGATTTTAAAGATTTAGTTTAGGCTAATAGTATTTTAGGTTGTTCTTTCACTCAGCTTAGCACATGTGTGTTCTTGACTTGTCAGATTTCTTGCTACTTCTGCTTTCTATACGCCATCTGTTCTTTTTCGCATGAATAGTTCAACTTTTATGAACACACCCTTTTTACTTTAACACTTTCCCTTTTTTGTTGAAGTTGATCTGTTCTGCTATCTACTTTCCAGCTTTACATAACTCCCATCTTCACACATAAAATCTTCAGACGTGTTCTTGGCAACGGCTTTGTCAAGATGTCCGCTACTTGATGTTCGGTAAAAATTTGTTGGACGCTAAGTTTTCCTTCTGTGACCTTTTCTCGAGTAAAAAAGTGTTTGATGGAAATGTGCTTCGTCCTGAGATGAAACTCTGGGTTTTGAGCCAGTCTCACTGCCGCAGAGTTGTCGACGTGAATGACTGGAACATCTTTGAGTTTTAAAATTCCCCTGAAGCGTTTGTTGAGCCATATTGCTTCTTTGGCTCCCTCATTTGCTGCGATGATTCCTGCTTCTGTTGTTGAGGTTGCTACAATTGCATGTTGTTGGCTCAACCAAGATTTTGCTCCTCCTGCATATTTCACAATGACTCCATTGGTTGAACGTCCCGTCTTTAATAATCTCCTAAATCAGCATCACTGTAGATTTCTAGAAAGCCTTCTTCTAGATTACTTCGATAAATTATCCCAAGGGCCAGAGTCCCTGCTACGTACTAAAACACTCGTACAATGTCCTCCTGAGTTGGATTTTCAAGTGCTCTTGAGATAAATCAAACACTGTATGCTAAATCTGGTTTCGTGCCAAGCACCAGGTACATCAGTGCTCCTACGGCCTGTCTGTATGGAAATTTTTTTGGTTCGTTATCTTTCCCTGGAATGGAAGTATCTGAGCTCTTGAACATTGGAGTTGAAACTGGTTTGCAATCTGAAAAATTAAAACGATCTAGAATTTTCTTTGCATATGTCTTTTGAGTAATTCTGATAAACTTTTCTCCTTGTTCAATTTCGAGTCCTAGAAAGTAATCTGCCCTCTTCGAAACAATTTTGAACTCTGTTTTCAACTCTCCATTTCTCGTGGATCTGTTGCAGCGAGAAGACCATTATCCACGTAGATCACAAGTAGTTATGAGTTTTTGACAATTCCTCTCTCGAATATACAAACATGGATCAGCGTCGCTGGCCTTGAATCCATGTTGTTGAAGAAAAACTCCAAGACGCTTGTTCCTGCATCTAGGTGCTTGCTTAAGTCCACAAAGACTTTCAGTTTGCAGACCTTGCTGGTTCCGTCTTCATACCCTTGTGGTTGTTTCATGAATACTGTTTCCTCAAGTTCTCCGTACAAAAACGCTGTTGATACGTCGAACTATGTCAAATGCATCTTTTCACTTGTTGCAATGCTTAGAATCTAACGAATTGTACCCATCCTCGCAACTAGACCGAAGACTTCAATATAATCAATACCATGTCGCTGACTAAATCCCTTGGCGACCAGTCTTCCTTTGTACTTGTCTATACTGCCGTCAGGATTTTTCTTGAGTCGGAATACCTATTTGCATGGAATTGCCTTTGCACCTGGTGGAAGTTCTGTCAAAATCCAGGTTTGATTTTCTTTCAAGGAGGCCATTTCACGATCCATGGCTTTCTTCCACTCAGCAGAATCCTCGCTCTTAAAGGCATCTTCAAGGGTCTCTGGATCCTCTGTCACTTGATTTATGAATTCCTCCACTGTTGTTGCATAATCTTCAACATGTTTGCACTCTTCCAAGGTTGATCGATTTCTCAAAATTCTTCCCGATGTCTGTTCTTCAGTGTTTATCCCGGAGTTTCTTTTGATGTTGATAAATGGTTCATCATCGTTTTTTTCATCTCCTGGGATGTAGGACTCATCGTCATTAATTTCATGTTCAATCTTATCTGGATTTTCAAGCTCAATATATCTCAATGGTAGTTCGACTTCATTTTCACATTTCTTGAGTCTTTCTTGAAATTGAACATCTCTTGACAAGATTACTTGGTGGTTGTTTGGAATATAGATTCTGTACTGCTCATCACCATCATATCCCACCAGAAATCCTTTCACTGCCTTTTTGTCCATCTTCTTTCTCTTCTGAGCTGGTATGTGGACGTAACAGGACGATCCAATGATCCGCAGATGATTGATTTTCTTCCCATCCACAGTTCATAAGGACTTACCCATTTCTCTGACGACTTCTATTGAGTGTTAATAAATGTCAAAACTAGCTCAGCCAAGATACTGTCTGGAAACTCCGCTTCGCTGTTTGAGTGTTTGAAAGTTCTTGCCATTTCTATAGTTGTTCTATTCTCACGCTCACTTCCACCATTCTGTTCTGGCGTGTATGGCGCTGTTAATCTTTGTGTAATCCCATTCTCTGCTAGGATTCGTTTAATGTCTTTATATTGTCTTTATATGACGTATTTTTTATTATTGTGTCCGAGTGTTTTTGCAGTTGCTAGAAATTGTTTCAATACATTTTTCACCTTCGATTTGTGTTTGATTACAAAACCGAAACGATGTTTTGAATAACTATCTTTAAATATTACTGAAAATCGTTTTTTGCTGAACGATTCGCAAAATGGGCCTACAACATCAGTTGAAATAAGTTCTCCTGGTTTCGTTGTCTTTACTCGAGTACCAAACGATGTGCCTTACCAAAAATACACAGCTCACAAATTTCTCTTACCAGATTCACAGTGATACGCAACTCTCTCGTGAGCATCTCTCTTACGTGTCTTTTGTCTTTGTGACCCCACCGCTCGTGGTACTGCTGTAGTGTTGAATTTTCTGCTTCAGTAATATTGACCCTTTTTTTCTTAGAAATTACTGGTTCAATGGCTGCCTTGTACAGAGTATCGCCTCTCGCACGACTTCCGCACAACACTGATTTTCCATTTACTTCCAGCCAGCACTTTGTTGCTGTTGAATGAAATCTGCTATTTCCATTTTTATCTTGGGCTAGGGATGTCGAAAAAATATCGATATATCGAAATATCGATATTATTTGTTCGATATATCGATAGTTTTAAGCTATATTTTATTTTCCGATATATCGATATATCGATATAAAATTCTTACTATCGAAACAGTATGAAAAAGCGATATTTTTTCAATCCGACATACATATATATTACCTCTACCGTGTATAAGGAAAAATTATTATTTATTAATATTTAGAGAAAAATAAAATTTATCTTTGCAAGAAATATGTGATTAACGATAAATATACTAATTTTTTTTTATTTTTTTAGAATATCGATTACTCTGAGGAGCATTCTTCTTTGGTCGTCCATTAGCAATCCACTTTTTGCATGTTGATACCCAATGGCCTCTCTTTTCACAATAATTGCAGGTGTCTTTTGTCTTCTCCATTAGTGCTTCTCCAGTAGTGCAATCTGTGACTTTTCTGAAATTTCTCTCATACATGTATAATTGTGATCTGAAATTTTCAAAATCATCTGGTAAAATATGCAAGACTTTGCAAACTAAGATTAAATCTGGTAGCGCATTTTCATTTCTAACTATGAGACAGTTATTTAGCTCGTTCCACAGGCTTCTCAATTTTGCTACATGACTCGAAGCATCCTCTCCAGTAATCCAACTGAACGCAAAAAACTCGCTACATACTTTGAACAGTTCATCTTTGGATGACGCCTTAAAATTTAACCTCAATGCTTCCCATGTTTCATGTGCTGTGTTTTTATCGATTATCTTTTGATAAACTGCGTCAGTCACTGAGCTCGAAAGCATAGACTTTGCATAACTGTTTGCCTTACGGAATAAATCACCAGCCTTTTTGTGTTCTTTGATTTGGTCTTCCGTAGCACCAGTTTGCAGGACCTCAGGTTTCTCTAACTTCCCATTAAAAGCATCCATCCATCCATTCTGTTTCTTGATAGTTCATCAAATCCCGTAATTTCCTCTTCCACATTGGCCAGTCCGCTTCACCAGCCAGGGGTTTTATGTGTTTCGCCAGTTCCATGCCTTCGGAATGCTTAGATGACGAGACTGCACTTTAAAGCTGTCTTCGACTTAAATTTGTACCAGAGAACAGAGAAACACGTTTTCTTTTGCGGACTTTTACTTTATATTCTTTTATTTCACTTCAGCAACTCGCGTGCACTGGTCCCATAACCTGTTAAAGTTATTCTTTATTAATATTATGTAAATAGTGAACAATTTGTGTGGATGTTATTAGATTTTAAAGATTTAGGTTAGGCTGATACTATTTTAGGCTGTTCTTTCACTCAGCTTGTCAGATCTCTTGCTACTTCTGCTGCCTATGCGCCATCTGTTTTTTTTTTTTTTTTGCATCAACAGTTCAACTTATATGAACACACCCATTTTACTTTAACAATGATCACTGTTAATTTTAACATTTATCGGTACTATAACTTCTGACCTTGGTGGTAATTTCACTTCATGTATAAAATAATTTCGAATTGATAAATAGATGGAAAACATCTCGTCCAATGATGCAGTCTGTATAAATTGGAAAGTCAGTAAATGATGAGTTTTTCTGATCCTGAAGAAGATTAACATTATATCGCTTGTTATTATTTTGTTTTCTTCCGTTATTATTATTACGTGTATTATTCCTATTATTATGACTACTATTGTTATTGTTTCTGCTGTTCATATTATTCTCGGAATTATTGTTCCTAAAGTTATTATTATTGTTTCTGCCATTGTTATTGTCCCTATAATTGTTAATTCTATAGTTCCCATTTCTGTAGCTACCATTCCCATTATTATTTCTGATATTATAGATATGATTCCTATTATTATGACAATGATGAAATTGTCTGTTTCTATCAAAAATATAGTATTTATATCTAAAATATAGTATTTGATGCCTGTGATTCACTTTTTTCTAGCTCAAGACTAAGCAAAAACTGTTCCTTTAAGTTGCTCATTCAAACAAATTTTAAATACGGCCAATGCATAAGAGTCGTTAATCTTTGTAATAGTTTCTATCTGAGCTGTTGTAGCACTTGTGCCCAAATCAGCTATCTGTAACGAACTAAGTTCGCTTAATAGTTCTAAGATTTTATCCTTGTAGGATTTTACACTTGTGCTCTTTTGCACTAAGCTCTTAAAGCTTTTTGTATCTACGGTATGTTGGTGGTCTTGAATCTCAAACGTAATCTGTTAGATAAATCTTCAAACGTTGTAGGAACTCCCGTACTACCAATTATTAATTGAACATTAGTGGATAACTTAACATTATACACAAAAACTACAAGGGCTGTTTTACCGTTCGCATTTAAACTTTTATGCAATATGTATTTCTACTAACTTCACAAACGAATTTAATTCTTTTTGTTTTCCTTCAAAAACAGGAATAACTTTCATGGCAGTTTGCAAATCAAAATCCGACATTTTTGTGTCTTCAATGCTCTAGCAAGTTGACTTTTTAGAAATTTTATTGTTTCAGAATGTATCTTCGCGAAATGTTGTTTTATCTGTAAAACATCGCTATCTTCACCCAGATTGCACAAAGTTAAAAATTTCGTTTGAATTTTTTCTAATTGTTCTTGGTTGCTTTTTATAGAAACAAGAGTGTATATTATTTGTCCTTTCTTTTTCAAGTCCTTAATATATCCTCAACTTCTTTCAGCACTTCTTGTTTCTCTTGCACATCTAAATGAATACCTTAACACCTGCAAACTCCTTCTCAAATTGGCTGCATAATTTTTCAAAACAGTCGTTGAGCAAAGCTTGCCAATTAGAAGACGCCATCTTGTCCGTAAGTCTGCAGGATCGCCATCTTAGGTTAGGGCTACTATCAATGGTAAGTATTAGAAGGTCGGATAATAGTGTTGTTTTTTTTTGTTACCTAATACCGTACGTCTAACAGAGGGGCGCGAAATAATAGCTTCTATTCAAAACGAATATGAGCCGCAATTTCTAACTCTCAAAAACAATTTTCAAAGATATGAGTCTCTTCAAGGTGCAACTAGGAGGTCGCACACTTTTCATGTATTTTCTGTGACTGACTTACATCAACTTTTATCGCTTAATATATACTAAATCATGACCTTCCTAATATAATTTAATTGCACAATCGAATCTACTTCTTGCTAAGTTATTCAACTATGAACTACTTAATACAGTAAGACCTCGACCTACGCTACCCCGACTTACACGAACCCGGAGTTACGCGATTTTCAAATCTTGGTGATTCGCCTTTTGTAGACTTACTACCCCCACACTGTTGTTCAGCTAGAGTACACGTTCGGACTTGTCACGCGAAATCAACGCATAGCTACACTTTATTTTGTGTTTCGTACCTATTGCTTATCCACAGAGTGCACTTTTGATATTACTTTTCGTACCCCGACTTACGCGAATTCGACTTACGCGAATTCGACTTACGCGGTTATGACTCGGTCCCACCTATCGCGTAAGTTCGAGGTATAACTGTATAATAATGTTACATTATTGAAATCGGAGTCTGTGATTTCAGTAAATTCTTACGACCTATTTAGCTTATTTTTATAACTTTCGATTATTCGATATATTTAACTTGCCATGTCTACAATTTTGCATTTCTCTCAATGTCTTCGATTATTCGATGTTCTGTGATTTATTACTAACTTAAGCATTCTCAGTAAGCTATAATTTCATAATAGTTTACATACTTCATTTGTTTATATATATAAGTTTACATACTGCATTTGTTTATATATTAGTTTACATACTACCAGGGTGACCAGATTTAGCAGAATTCTGCTATATTGGCAGAATTTAGCCACCAATTTTGGTCTTAGCAGAATCCCTAGCAGAATTGGAAAATTTAGCAGACTTTAGCATAATCAGACCCAACTTCATCAGACAATTGGCAGGATTCACCCTTTAATAGCTTTCAGGATATTATTTTGAAAATCGCGTTTACCTATGAGTAAATTATTTGAGCAAATGCAAAGAATTCGCAATTTTGATGAACATACATAGTTTCAAAATTTCCCAATTTGGTACATGTGCCTGACATACAAGCAATCGACACCGAATACAGGGAGTCAAAATTGTACAGAGCAGCGAGCCGTCTGCTTGAATCGCGAGGAAGTTTTGTTGCTTCAGTTTTGTTGATGATCAGGGCAGATAGATCTAAAAGGTGTCCACTTTTGGTAAATTTTACAAAAGGCCATGATGATTTTGCCTATGCCTTATACGGCTTGCGATCGAATATTCTTTGTATTGAATAATATAAAAACGGACCTACGGAACAAATTTAAGAACGAGCACGTTTTGACAAACCTCGTAAAACAGGCAGTAAAAGACCATGACGGGTGCGTAAATTTAACGCCATCCACAAATATGATCAAGATGGGCCAAGACTCAGCACTTGCATATAAAAATGCCGACACAGCAGATGAAGATTGTCCTTAAAATAAGCTTAAAATTAAAAAAATTTTGAAAACTATCGTCAGCAAGTAGCAAAACAGCTTTCAAAAAGTTTAGCAGAATTCAGCAGAATTTACTCAAACATCTAGCAGAATGTTGTATTAAAATCTGGTCACCCTGCATACTACACAAGTCAGCAGGAAATGCAATTTTGATCTAAGAAGTGTTACCAGCGCAACATGCTCAATCTAGACTTGAGCTAAAACTAGAGGTTGCGTTCAATCTCCAACAGAAACAAACAAGAGAGCGTAAATTGTTAGTATAATTGAATTGATAACTAAATAAGAAAGGGAAAATAAACAGAAACGCCGAAGCAAAATATGCTAATTTCATCTAGTAGTATTTGTGCGCTTACATGTATTCGTTCCTCGAGTAGACAATAACAAACATGGTGGCTGCAAATGTAAATATTTGCGGAAAATCTCATATTTCTTAATATGAAACTTGTTTTACCATAACACAACATCACAACATTTACCACAACAAACCTTTCTAATTCAATTATTGACTAGTTTACAATAAACTCAAAAATTTCTAACGTAAATTTCACTGTTTGAAATTACAATTAGTTTTCCAAATCGACAATTTACGCGCGGTACAAATATGACAGTTGAAACAAAACACGCTCCAGTGTATTTACAAGTGGTACAGAAAGCCATTCAAAGTATTTGTTTCACAAATACTTGAGGCATAGGCCAATAGAAAACGTGAATGGTGGTACAGAAATACCACTACACTAACGAAGCCTATATGAATGCATTCTGTACCACCGCAATCCTAAGAAAAATCATAAACTCTTACGAATACTATGAAAAAACAGTTACTAATACTACAGTGTAGCCAATCAGTGAAAAAGTTTGACACTTCTGCACCACCAATTTTCAGATGTATGGTTTGTTTACGGAGGTTATGGGTTCGGGGCATTTGCGTCGCTCACAGACACTGTAGGTGTGCAATAGGGTCATTCCTTAGTTATTAATTCAATGGTTGGTATGCGCTCGCACTCTCCACAAACAATTCATTCTCCCACTAGAATACTACTCCAGAAAATTGTACTTGTATTCATCATAAAAAAATTAAAACAGTTCTGTGTAAACACTCTAAACTAGAGTTGGGGAGAGGTGTGATTTTCACATCACAGCCGGAAGGTTTATTTCTAAGACATATATTTCTAATGTTGTGTGTTGTTCGAAGTTGTCAAACACAGTTTGTATTTGACGAAAAATATAAGTTAGCAAATTGAAAATAAAATGAGTGATGAATATAAAATAGTGTTTGAAAATTATAAATAATATAAAATATAATAATTAATTTTCCTAATTACCACACTTCTTTTTATTTACAAAGATATAACCTGCTGCATAAATATTATTTAGTTCCGTTACAGACAGAAAAATTGAATTTCAAAACTATTTCCAAAATTAAAACTGGCGCCACTTTTCATCATAGATTTCTTTTCCATCGGATATGTAAAATAAAAATATGACATATTTAAACGTCATATATATGATGAACTGCTCACACGATCATATAATATGATATATTTCTATGTCATATATATGATGAAACATCATAGATATATGTCATATTTCATATGTACATCTTCATCATATATATGATGAAACATCATAGAAAAAGATCGTCTTTAAATAAATGCTTAGGAATAAAAATAAAGGGAATAAAAAAGCAAAAACAGCATCGAACTAAATCAGTTTGCATACATATCTGAAATCCTGAAACGATTCGGCACGAATGACTGCAAAAATTCAAAAACACCAACATCTGTTGGAAATCATTTGATGAAAGGATGAAAGATGAGAACATCTTGAAGCATGACTCTAGACTATATAATACAGATGCAGGGAATAGTGCTTATGTCGAATAGTCGAATAGCGAATATTCAGCATTTGCTATGGCGAATAGTCGAATATTCGGCATCAAAAATCATCGTGAAAAGTTCATAAATTAAAGTGAAATGCTTCAAGTGGCCAAGAAAATAACGAAATTTCTTATTAGGAATAACATTCTAACCACTTCAGTCCTAGATTTAGAAAATATTTCAAAGAAAACAGAAATGGAAACAGAACATCAGGCTGGGGACGTGACACTAGAAACGCACACTGTATTCTGGGGTTGTTTTGAAGAATCCCCGATAGAACGTTAACTCCGAAAAGATTGAGAGAAATGTGAGTCCATACAATTGGTGGGCTTAAAACATGAATAAATACCCCATTCTGAGCAAACTTGCCAAACGATACGTGACTAAGCAAGCAAGGTCTGTATAATCAGAAAGGCTTTTTTCGGTGGCAGGACTAATTCATGAAAAAAACGCAATAGACTTGATCCAAATCTTGGAGAGAAATTAGTTTTTCTACATCATAATCTTCCCCTTTTAGATTTTTAGTATTGAATAATATTAAACATTATCTGTATTAAATAACATGTTATTATTTTTAAGACAACTATTCGCCATTTCAAATAGCGTTTATTCGCTATTCGAAGATTAACAAACCAATGGAATGTAGTAGCGACTATTCGCCCCAACTCTAGTATATACACCACACCGTGAAGCCATCCGTGCACTAACATACATATGATTTTGCGACGATTCTAGAGAATCCCACTGGACCACAGCTGTCACAAACATATTTAAATATCTTAACTACAAACTAACTTTCTCAAAAGGCTCCAATATAATCCCAGGGTTTACTGATTCGGATCACGGGGGCGACAAAAATGACAGAAAATATCAAACAGGCTATATGTTCATAAAATCAGGAGGAGCGGTGTGCTGGACATCGTCCAAGCAAAAATCAGTAGCATTATCGAGTACTGAAACTGAATATTACGCACAAGCGCGGCTGCTGCTCAAGCACAATCGTTGAACCAAATAGAAACAGAAATTAACATAAGTAATAGACAATGTAACGAAAATACCAAAAAAAATTTTGCAGATAACCAGTCAGCCATAATGATTGCCAAAAATCACTTATATTCTAAGAAAACTAAGCACATTGATGGAGATTGAGTTGATTGAAGAAAATGAATATGAATTAAAATCGAATAAATACTAATTACAATATTGCTGACCCTTTGACAGTGACTGTTGAAAAATTTAAATGTTGCTCGAATCAAATGGGGCTGACTGGCGTAAACCAATAAGAATAATACGAATAAGACTTGTACTTATTAAGGAATAATATTATGAAAGGTTATATTTCATAGAATATGGCCTGCACACGAAGCTACTAAAAGCAATCTAAACTGGTTGGTAACTTGCGTTACAAACCAGTTCCTGACTTGTAAGCGACCTGACTGCGCACACGAAGCTACTCATCCAAAACTCAATTAAATTGCAGACAGGTTTTTCAACTTCCGCGGCAAGGAGGGCTGCCAATCCTGGTATTCCGGGATCCCGCGCCATTTCCCAATCCGCGAGTCTGTAAAAAACAATAAACCCGACCATTTTAATGGTCTAACCCAAGACGATACATTAAAATCCCATTAAGCCATCTGCGCCTTCGTCTTATCTTCGACTGTGTGCTAATCGACGGCACTTTCATACAACTGACCTTTTGATTGGCATTATAGCAAAGTCCCAATTTCGAAACGTTTTTGTCTCAGAGCTAACTATCTAGATCTAGTCAAAACTCAGAAGCCAGCAAGTGTGCGCAGTCAGGTCGCTTGAATACATCGAGGAAACAACTATTTCATAAGATAAACATAATTATAGATAAAACATTAATTATAAAGTGTTATAAGGAAGTTGTAAGTTAAAATGTCAAGTGAAATGCGTTACAGTAGCTTTACAAGCAATTCTATGGTATGTGAGCTTTTTTGAAATTTGAAGATGGTTTAACTGCAAAATATAAATTGTATAATTCCATTAAAAAAACTACGGCTAGACCGACCAAAGGCTTACATGTTCATCTGAAGTCAAAGCACGGTACTGAAAATTTCACTAAAAGAGTAGCAGAAATTTCGGCGTCGATGTCAAGTTCCTGTCCTATTCCAAGTTCGACAAGAAAGCGAATGAAGATGACGGACCACTTTTCGGTTAAAAATAATAAAATTTCAATGGAAGAAAGAGTGGCACGTATGACTGCAAAAACGCTCTGCCTTTGAGCGTTTTTGTAACTTCTTCAGATTTGCGAGAATTATTTAAAGCAAAAGGACACTTTTTGCTCCGATCTTCAACATTTATTCGAATGATGGTCATGAACTACGGAATAATTCTTCGTATGCAAGTGGCCAATGAGTTGCACGAATTAAAGGAAATAGACAGTCATTTTTCGCTTGCTTTTGACGAATGGACGTCGTCTAGTAACAGGCGGTATATTAACATCAATGCCCACACTTACGCAAATGATCGTGCCTTGTTATGGAATTTAGGACTTACTCGTATTTATGGGGATATGCCAGCAACAGTTTGCGTAGAACTTTTGAGGAAGAAGTTGAAGGAATTTGAACTTGATTAGGACAGAGATATTGCTGCAGTTACAACTGACGGAGCATAAGTTATGGTTAAAGTTGGTAAGTTGATTCTCCCATCTCAACACTTCTGTTATGCCCGTGGCTTACAGCTTGGAATATCGGACGTTATTTATAAAAAACATGAACACAAGTCTACTCAACAAAAGCAAATTGTTGTAAACTTTGATAATCCCGAGATAAACACAAATGATCAAGAAGATAGGTCTAGTGAAAGTAACGACGGTAGATTTGTAATCGAAGAAGTGCAGTCGGAAACCGAAGGGGAAATAATATCTGATTCTAACGACTTAATCAGAAAGGCTCGAAAAGTTGTAGGTATATTCAAGAGTTCGCCAACCAAAAATGACTTGCTTCAAGAATACGTCAGGCAAGAATTTGGAAGGAAAGAAGAGCTAGTAATACAAAATGGAGTAGTTTAGCTATGATCATTGAAACTTTCAACGAAGTGAAATTGTGTGTTGCAAAAGCTTAAATTGACATGGACCATTGCACAAACATAGAGTACAGCTTTTCAGAACAAGAACTTGATGCTTTAATAAATTGAGAAAATTTTTTTAACCAGTAACACTTGCCGTTGAAGTTCTTTGCCGTTAAAATTCAAATTTCGTTACAGCTCAAGCTACACTTACATTTATGATAAAAAAACTGGAAGCGAATAAAGGCGCGTTTCCAATGCCAGCTTGGAATGGAGTGTGTTGACGCTGACTCTGGCACTTGTTTCCAATGCCAGAGTGGATTGGTTTCACACCCTCCTGGCGAGCATGATTTGATGATTTTTGATTTTTAACTAATTTCAAAACAAAACATATGGAAATTTGTCGCATATTACGAACGATCTCGTCGCAGCCATCGGTTGGAATCGCTCCGAAAAACGTCGTATTGCCACTCCAGCGTGAAAATAGAAATAGATCCTATTTTCAATCCACGCTGGGCCCAGATTGCACGAAAGGCACATATAGCGGAGTGCGTGTGTGCGACACGAGCGAAACATGTCAGCCACTCCACTCCACTCCAAGCTGGCATTGGAAACGCGCCTTAATTCATCACTAGCTTTCAAACTAGCTCTATCTTTGCCAGCGCATAACCCAACGGCGAACAAATATCACTGCACTTTTTATTTATCTTCAAAATCCTTGCACTTACGAAGCATCATATGATGATGATACATTTTCTTCGTAAAGAAATAAAAGATTTTGTCATGAGAATGCAATTCTATGTTGCACCTCCTAGACAAGATGATGATGAAGAAGACGATGTACCTTTTCCTGTTTTGGCTGAAGCGGTTGTTGTAATTGGAACGGACAACAGCAATGAAGAAGTTTCGCCGACAGACCTAACACTGGAGAAAGAACTGGAGTTGATTATCTCATCAGCATTTAATACAGTTTGCCCCTCACAATCTTCAAGAAAGGCTAATTCATTGGAGTCTATTATAATAAAGGAAATGACCTTTTATGAATCTGGAGGTTCGATGGGAAAATATCTCACATTTACGTATAATGCGTTAAAAGGGATACCACCCACAAGGGTGGAAGCTGAGAGGGCTTTTTCTTCTGCTGTCTACATTTCTTCTAAGATACGCAGTAGTTTGGCGGATGACACTCTAGATACGTTTGTTTTCCTCGCAAACAATTTCAATCACGTAGTGCTGATGAAACTAAGTTAGTTTTTGAATGATTTCGTTTATTACATAACTTGTTTGGACCCTTAAAAATATGTTATCTAGATTGTCGAATTTTACCTTAGTTACGAAATTGGTGAATATTAATCCTATATTATAATTTGATTTTACAATAATTTTGAAATCAAACTACAAGTGCATTTAATAAATAATAATTTCAATGTGCGGGATCCTGCAAATACCGAGATTGAACATAGGCTGCGGGATTGGAAGGTCATTAGAATGCGCTCACACTCTCTACAAACATTTCACACTCTCACTATACGAATCTAGAAAATTGTACTTGTATTCACCATAATAAGATTAAAGCAGTTATGTGCAGTGCGCAAACCGCCACCCAATCCAGTTCCATTAAAGCGAAGTACGGAAATACCACACTAACAAGAAACAATAAAACTTGTAGAAGGAATATAATACCCCGCGAAAAATAAAACAGCAAACAAATAAAAACAGCATAAATTGCTAGGGAATGGGATTTTTGAGGAATCAAGTTTTTTGCTAGTTGCAACGTAATAACACAAGAAAAATGGGGCAGGCGACAGGGAATGTGAACCCGGGACTTTCTGCTTTCCGGGTAGACGCTCTGACCACTTAATTACCATGAACGCATGCATGTGTTACACGATTACATGATCATCACGAAGTGTTACATGGTTATATAATCACCCCACAAATATCAAATTTCTAATACTAAGCAAAGCGCACTACCGTGTCTAAGCAAATTTGCATATTTTGCTTTTCTATGTTGTACTCCTTTTTCGTACGGAATACTTATTTATGATAGCTACATTTCTGACGAAAATTGTAATATATGATACAAGTTTTTAATTTTAAATATGTATAGCCAAGAATGCAAGTGCAGTCGTGTCCCGTTATGACGCGACAGTCTGTGTCCAACTTTACCCAACCGCGACTCAAGTAAACCGCGATTTACAGTGTTATAGCGGTGACAGACTGCAGAACTAAAACTGGAAATAATCGTTGTTCGCGGTTTCAGTTTATTTTTACTGTTTGTAAGCCTCCGAACTGCAAAGTGGGTCGTTGTTTCAGTTTCAGTTCTGGAAACAGGAATTGATGGTTGTAACTATCCTGTTGCCAACTTCAACTCAATATTTGACGTCAATATCATGTTTAGTTTGATAATAGCTACTTATGTGATTTGAGTGACAATTATTATTAATACTAGTTAATTCCCCGTCATGAATGACGGAGAGCTGAAGTAAAATTGTCTTATTATTCATTTTCACGTTCATTTGTCGATCTGAACAATGCTACGTGTAGATGACCAAGTGAAATAACAGGAGTGTGGAAATCAATTCCAATATATGTAGTCGAAAGTCTGGCCCTGTGATTTGTTAATTGTGATATCATGGAATATCTCCAAACAGACGTCGCTTCAAAACAAATGGTAATATCGTATCTGATGGAGCCAGAATGGTTCTTTGTATAAGAACAGTCTTATCTTTGCCAATTCTTCAACTATCAATCTTGTTCCGGTACATACATCTTCTTTTGGTTGAAGTTTCGCAGTAACAGATTTTTTTCTTAAGAATTAACTTATGAAGCGGCAGTCCGAATTCTATTGGATAGTTTTTTTCGTCATTCGCATGTCCTGTAACTATCGAGTCAGGACTGTATTAAATATTTTTATCTCCAGATATCGTCAATGATTTGATTATCAATTTCAAGAGCTTGAATATTAGTTGATGCGCCTATAACTCTTCCAGCAAGTTCAGATAACTCATAATAATTGATGTTTCCGTCAAATATTTTTTTCATATATTTCTGTTGAAAACCTAAATTCATAACATTTATTTCATACTAAAACTACTATTCTCTAGGAGCAAAAGTGACCATCATCAAAAATGATCATAAACATTAACCAATAAATATAGCATATTCAGATATTAAGATTCCTCAATAAACAAAAATAAAAAACAAAAACTAAAAGAACAACTATTCTGCGTATGTATATCATATATTATGGTATTCAAATTTTACAAAAAATCCATACCTACTAATAGTAATTTAGTTACCTTTGCAAAATTTGAACAAACATACAAAATCAAATAAAACAATCCATTACAGACACGTAATGATCACAAATTACATCAAAAATAAATATATTCTGTGATAACTAAAGAAAAATAGTAATAACATAAATATTTCTGTTTATTTTTATAAAAAAAAATTTCTCAACTCAGCGTCGAACCCAGAACTTCATCTTCATGACCACATTCCCTATGTACTGATCCATAATTTCATTTTATAATTGTGCGTTAAAGGGTGTCTTAAACACTGAGCGTTACGCACAATCAGTCAGTCAGGAACAGATTTGCGTAAATATTTGTATGATGATTATTTATCAGTTAACAATAAAATATTAAAGAAATAAATAAAGTATAACTAAATATTATTGTTTATTTCAATTAGAAGCAACTTCGCTCTCAATTCAAAATCTATTTTCGTTGGCGAATAAAGTAGTCGCAGTCTGTCAGGGTAAAGTGGTCAATTGGTAGTTTCACAAAACTGCAAAATTTTTTTGTGCTTTCATTGCAGTCTGTCTAGGCTATTAAGAGTAAATTAGCGATAATACCAGTTACGATAGTATTTATTATTAACATTAAGTAGAAATAAGTTTTTATTATTTAATTATTGGTTACATTATAAAAAACAGTTATTTATTATGAATATTATTGAAAAAAATTATTACCTGTACACTCATATATAAAATTATCTCTAAAAATATTTATGTAATATTTATTTTCAATCGGCATCCAATTAATAATAAACAAACAGCAAATTTGGGAGCCAGGGAACCATGGCACTATCGCGTGTTAAACGGACTCGCGAGTTATTAAACGGCGTCTCAAGGGGCCCGACTGTATTCCATTTATCGTGAGCATTTCTAGTAATTATAAGACATGATCTATATATAATTATGCCCATATGCTGATAAAATATTAAAAACCCAACGAGATAAAATACCAGCATGTTCGAATCGGAAAAGATGTCATTACCAGCGTAAAATGGCACAAGAACCGGTGAATGTAAAGTTACGTAACTTCATTATTTTTTAAATGAAATCATTTTGGATATTTACCCATTTTCAAAACTGAATCCACTATCAAACTTCAAAATTAACAAAATCAAGTTCATCACAAATATAAGCCGAAGTAAACGTATAATTGAGTGACAAATGAAATCTTCCATCCCTAGATAAATGTGACATCTAATTTTATTTTCCTGTCGCATAAACAAATATTTTATATTATGATTCAATATAAAGCCTTAACTTGAAACGCTTCTGAATGAATACATATTTCAATTGGAACAAATTTCTGTATGTCATTAAATATTCGAAATAGTTTCTGTGAACTTCATTTGCCAAATACTTACCTCTAATAAGCGTATAATTATATGTGAAAATAGTTTGAGGGTAGTTTTTACACAGGATTTCTGCTTTTTGTTGCTTTTGTCATAGTCTTTATCATTATTTGTTGAAATGATAAAAAGAAAACATTTGAAACTAATCTCTGCACCACTTACAGCCCCGTTTAGTCCCCCTAATATCTAACATTGCAATTTTTCGTAATGTCAAAAAGTTATACTAAAATTTGGCTTGGCAAAGTGAGATATAAAGATATTAATTAGGGGTACAGTACACTTAAGCGGATTTTTATTACTGATTTGCTTTTTTTTTTTAAAAAAACACATATTTAGTTAGATGTGATTATTTTTTTTATATTAATTGGGTTTTCCGTTCCAAAACATTAAATTTTCAATATTATTCCGCGAGGCGCTCATATAAAAATTTCCCACTTTACGCAAATTTTCAAAAATACGGGAGTATAGTGCACATTTTTAAACTTAGAACACAAGAACTTTGAATTAAAGCAGAATATTCTGATACAAATCACACATGGGCAGTTCAAAATATTTTCCACCCCTTAAAATGCACAGAATAGTCTAATGTATCTAAATAAAAAAATTTCGAAAAAAAGTCTAACAAAAAATCGGCTTAAGTGTACCTTACCCTTAATTAGATATAAAGTATTTAAAACCGTACCCGAATATTGCTCTGGAGAGCGAAGTTTTGTCATGGAATCAAGCACACATATTTTATTTAGCTATTAGATTTCATAGCCAGTCCATCTATTTTGGCATAGAAGATAACATATGAAAGACGAATACTAATCATTGTGAAACCGCATAATGGAATCATCCTCATTCCGTTTTTCTTTTTATATATATACATATTCTGACTTTAAGAAACCGATAGCACGTATCTTTTACATTCTTCAAATAGAAAATTTCAGGAAAGCTTTTTTAAAATTCACAATTTTCTCATACCAACACCACGAATCTTTTACAACTCAAAGGCAAGATATACAATTTCTTCTTCTTCCGCGGGGTGGCTGAGACAAGTTATAATATATTATAAACATTGAACTAATACACCAGGAAAGGAACAAACAGAAGAGTCGACGCAAAACATGCAAATTTTGTGTAGTATTGTTAATGTGCTTATATTTTGTAGTAACTTCAAAGGCGTAACAAAAACCAAAGGCGCATTATTTGACTTGATAGAATTACACAAATTTTTCTCCAAAATTTTTGTAAACATACTAAATTTCATGCGCAAAGTAATGAATACTTGTGGCTTTGCTGATAAAATTATTAGCATGCGAATTTTAATATGTAAAAATCTAAGAACTGTCAAATTTTGCTACAAAGAGCCAAATCTTCTCAGTGTGGAAATTCAATAACTTTCAGTAAAAATGTCAAATTTTGATATGGAGTATAAACTAAACATAAAATATTTAAAAAATGTTCCCACATCTATACAAAAATCAATAATTTATTAGATACTAGTAATTAATTTAATGATTATTTAACAAAATCTATATATAAATAGGCGACACGTATTTTTGTTATCCCTTTTACAGGAAACCAGGTGGAATTACCAGCATAAAAATTATACCATTCGCAAGATTAGTTTTTCCTCTATGTGCATCACCTAATTTCTTTTCTTAAATTTAATTATAAATTAGTTTAATTTTAAATTGAATTTAAAAAATTCAATGGGATAGTATGTGTGAATTGAGCAAACGTATAGCGTAGATGATGCTTTTGAGAAGAATGTATGCGTGTGATTGTTTTGCTTTTTGCCTGGAAATATGCAACCATATTTGATTTGTGTCCCCGATAAATGACAAGTACTAAATTAGTCTAAAATCAAACCAAATGGATCAATCTTCTACTGGGGACACAAACCAAAAGAATTAACATATAATTGCATCACAGACAAATCCAGATGTCTCGTTCCCATACAACGAGTCGGCACCAAAAATTCCAAACTAGCAGACACCAACTAGCAGACAAAGAGCTTTTGGTGAGTGCATATTTTATGCGCTCTGAGAGCGAAATTTGTCTGCTAGTTGATGTCAGCTTGTTTGAATTTAATATGGGAAAGGGGTCGTAGAAATAAGGGGAAAGGGGGGGGGATACACTTAAATTTCGGCGATGGGTCAATTTTCATTTTTTGAAATTTTCGTTTCCCTCACACACAAAAATTGTTTGAGTGTGTATATTCGTGAGAACAATTTACTCACTCACACGTAAATACATTCAAAAATTTCCATTTTTTGTGTTGAAAATGGAAATTTTTGTATGTGTTGGTAAATTTGATTAATTGTGGGAATAAAATATGCAAATTAAATTAAAAAAAAATAAAAAATCATTGTTTTGCGAATATTTCCGGAAAACGGGAGATTTTTGAAATCTGTGAATTAACTTTTGATAGTTATTAATGGTATTTAGTTTTTGCTTAATAATTTGAATGAACTTGCATTTATAATGCTTTCATATTATTATTATTATTCATAATTTTATAATATTTTTCTGAAAATGGTTACAATGATTGAAGGAAATGGAAAATTGTTCACATTTTCAAATTTCTTATTATTGAGATGGATAGCATTTAATGGGCATTAAATATGGTTTGAGTTTTAAATTTTTTTCAAAAATATTTAATAATTTATTTGTTATTTGTGATTCTTAGTTGAAATTTCATTTGATAAACTTAAAAGATGTTTATCATAGTTGTATTTATCGATTTGATAGAACCATATGCAAATCTATCTAACTTAAAAAATAACTACTTTTAACTATTTTGCTCGCTTTTCTCATACGTTAACAAATAGTATCTCGATTATTTATATTGATAATAAAAAATTCAAATAAAAACAAGGTAGAAAAATAGAAAATGGTGCATATTTTTAAATTCCTTATTAATAAAATATATTTAATAAGCAGTTAATGAGCAAATGATAACTAGTCGCTGTTATTTATATATTTTAGAAAAATATTTAGTTATTGAAGAATCTTGGGTACTACTGGAAATAATACATTATATATATCATTATTTATATACGTATATTATTACATTAATAGATACATTATTTTGTAATGTTATTATTGTTCATTTTTCCGTAACACCTGATTAAAACTGATTAATTTACCATACATAAATTTAGGAAATTGTGCATGTGGGAAACAAATCGGTTATTCATAGATTTTTATGAAAAAAGCTAAACTTTGAAATGACTTGATCCTAATTTCTTTAATTAACATTTTCTAATTAATAATAACTTTTTGTTATCATGGGATTTTATGTTTTTTATACTATTTACAACTTTAAATTTTTATTTATGATGATAACGAGTATATATCTTGAAGTCATAAAACAATTTTGAATAACTCATTCAAATAATTCATCACTAGTACGAAATATTATTAATTTATAAGAAAATTATCGACCATCTGAATTTTGTTATATTTCCTAACTTTTGTATAAATACTTTTCACAATGGAGAAAGGTGGTGTATGGAAAAATGTTAGGAAATAACTAAATAATGGGGGTTGGTCATATATATGAACCCTCCGGGACGCTTAGTTTATCCGCTAATAGCAAAAAACTGCTAAAAATTCAAAATTTGAATTTTATCATATATTCCAGTTTTTGTCTGCACACCTTCAAAAACTCAATTTAGAGAAAATTTGTTTGGAAAGAAAAGATAGCAAAAAGAAAAGTGATGGGGGTCGGTCATAGATATGAACCCTCTAGAACACTTAGTTTAGCCGCTAGGACCAAATAATCTTTATAAATTAAAAATCTGTAATTTGGCATATTTCCCAACTTTTGTATGCACACCTTAACAAAATCGATTTAGAGAAATGCGATAAATGAAAAAAAGTGAGAAAATGTAGAAATAATGGGGGTCGGTTATACATATGAACCCCCTAGGATCGTTAGTTTAGCCGCTACGAGCAAAATCTGAATTTTATTATATTTCCCAACTTTGGTCTCCACACCTTTAAAAACTCAATTTACAGAAAAATTGTGTAAGAGGAAAACTTAGCAAATAGAAAAATACAGGGGTCTGTCATACATATAAATCCTCTAGGAAGCTTGGTTTAGACGCTACGGGCAAAAAACCGCTGAAAATTAAATTTTTTTCGCAAAAGGCCCCTCAAAATCGGAAGAAAATTGACTAATTTATGGTTCCCGGAAACCATAATGTTCTCTAATCTGTAATTCGTAAATAAACTTACCATTTTAAATAATCCTTAAAAATTCACCTGCTACGGGTTGAATGAACAAAAGGTCATTCAACCCGACCAAAGGGATTGTTGTTGTTGTTGGGACACAAAATTCAATTCGAATTTTTGAAAAATTCGCTACCAGAATTTGTGTACCAACACACTGCCAACAATCCCTCTGGTAGTGTGTGTAGCTACGTAAATATATAACCGGTTTTGAATTTATTTCATAGAACATTGCGATCTATGAAAGAAATTTAAAACCGGTTTTCACCCTAAGGAAAAATGAAACTTTGAAGAGAGCAAGCTCTTCAAAGTTTCACATTCCCAACAACGATTTTGCAAAAGCTCCTGAAAAGAGCTTTCAAAATCGGGTGCCAACTCGTTGTATGGGAATGAGACATCTGGATTTGTCTGTGATTGCATTCCCCTACCACAGACAATAACTATCCAGATGTCGCGATCCTATACATGACTTCGTACCTTAGATTAAAGAGAACAGGATATGACACGATGACAGATGAGCGTGCAATTTTAACGCAACCTAACAAAATTTACTAACACACTTGAACGAAAAACATTGACGTCGGAAAATTTCTGTACGCGACCATGAAACAATTAGAATTGGACACAAATAATTACAAAACACAAATCTATAAACATCTATAAACATCTTTTATAAACATTTATTAGTAATTTTTACTCATGTTACACGTTCTTTATTATTAAATAAACTATTAAAAAATTTCAGTATAAAATTTTATACAAGTTTCATACTACTACTCCACTGCACGGATTTGACACGAATTTCACAACCGATGCGTCATTTAATATGTTCCTTATTTTCAAACTTGAAATTTAATTAGAAAAAGAATGTTTTTCACTTTGAAAACAATTAAAATAATTAAAGAAAACATTGAATTTCACATTGTTAGCAAATAAAATAGCTTTCTTCGTCTGAAGAATATAATTTGAACAATTTTTCCGACAATTCACTTCGTGTTTTTCCTTTATTACTGATATATTTTATTAAAATGAGAATGTCACTTCACAAAACTTTTACTATCACTCCAGTCTACCTCACTCTATTTTATTTTCAACAAATTACTATTTTTTTTTAAATGAAATACTAATAAAATTCATTAAATTTTGCTTTGTTTTGACGTTTGATGTTCAATTTATTTACAAACACTACTCCCACCACAGATTTTTATTTGATAAGCCCAAGGGTTTAGTGCAATTTTCGAAAACCAGTTGGCACCCACGCCAGCTGAAAATGAAAAATGGGTGTGATCTATGTTTAAAAAGGTGGGTGTTTTTGCTTTGCGAGCAAATTTATTTTCGTTTTTCGGAATTAAAATCACAAGGAATTAAAAAAAAAATTATGCAGGTAACCATTTTAGAATTTATTACATCTATCATAATGAAAAATCTAGTTGAAAAACCTGTAAATAAGAATTTTAATTCTATGACGTCATGAAATGAAATTTGTGTCTGAGCTGGTGGTTTGCGGCTAAACATATGGTCTTAGTTTACCATTAACTCGCAAGCACGCTCATGTCGCTGCTGTGCCCCTATATGTATACGGGTTTTCGATAAGATGTCATATCCTGTTCTCTATAATCTAAGCTTCGTACCCAATTTTTTCCAACAGCAGACACGTAACAGCAGACAAATGACGCATGGAACGTATGTGCGTTGGAACGACTGCAACGTCTGAAGGACAGACAATGCGCTCTGAGAGCGAATTTTACTTGACGCTGGTGTTTGATCGTCATAAGGCAAAGGGTCATCGCAATAAGGGGAAAGGGGGCTGAAAGAAATTTTCGCGGAGCAAATAGATTTTTGGATTTTCTGAAATTTTCAATAAAAAAATACAAACAAAAATCATGTGTATGTGTACAATTGGTGAGTAAAATTTACTCACGTACATGAAAATACACTCAAAAATTTCTGTTTTTGGTATAGAAAACGGAAATTTTTGTGTGTATTAGTGTTTTTGGAAAATTTGATAAGAAAATATGCAAATTTTATATCAAAAACCGTTAAAAATTACAAATTTTATGGACATTTACAGAAAAAGGGAGATGTACTTTCACGAATAGTTCCGGAAATACGCAAAAATCTAAATTTTATCATATTTCCTAACTTTTCTATGGACATACCTTTAAAAACATAATTTAGAGAAATTTGATACATGGCAAAAGGATAGAAAATGACAAAAAAATGGGGTTCTGCCATTCCTAGTAGCCCCCTAGAAAGCTTAGTGTAGCCGCTACGAGAGAAAACAGTTGAAAATTCAAAATTTGAATTTTGTATGGAGACACCTTTAACCACTCACATTAAAGGAAAAAGATGTATGGAAGAAATGTAGGAAATGTCAAAAAGGTGGGGGCCGGTGATACTTAGGAGCCCTCTAGGAAGCTTAGTTTAGCCATTACAAGCAAAAAACTGTAAAAAATTCACAATCTGAATTTTATTATATTTCTCAGTTTTTGCATACACTTTTGAAAACTGAATCTAGCGAAAACAGATGTATGAGACAAAGATAGTAAATGCAAAAATAGCGGGAATTGGTCATACATATGAGACCGCTAGGATCCATAGTTAAGACGCTACGTTACGAAAACTGTTACAAATTCAAAATCTAAACTTTATCATATTCCTCAACTTTTGTCCGCGCACCCTTAAAACCTCATTTTAGAGAAAAATAGTTTATGAAAGAAAATTATAAAATTAAAAAATAATGGGGGTCGGTCTTACATATGAACCTCCTAGGATGCTTCGTTTAGCCAGTACGGGGAAAAATCTGCTAAAAATACAAAATTTGAATTTTATCATATTTGTCAACTTTTGTCTGCACACCTTGGAAAACTCAGTTTAGAGAGACATTATGTATAAAGAAAAGGTAGAAAATAGAAAAATAATGGGGGTCGGTCATACATATAAACTCTCTAGGACGCTTAGTTTAGCCTCTACGAGCGGAAAACCGTTAAAAAATCAAATTTTTACCGGCAAAGGCCCCTAAAAACCGGGGGAAAGTCGTTTAGTTTTTGATTCCGGTTAACAATGACGTTCTTTAACATAAAAATCATAAATTTACTTGCAATTTTGCATAAAAAATCAACTGCTACGGGTTCAATGACCCAAAATAATTTTTCAACCAGAGTTAAGGGATTGTTGTTGTTGCTGGAGTGGAAGAAAACAAAATTCGATTCGAATTCTCGAAAATCGAATTTATGTACCACTACATAGCCAACAGTCCCTTTGGCGGTGTGTGTAAGTACTTTTAAGAGCTATTTCTCTCAAAACCGATTCCCATTTCGCTCAAAACCGGTTTTTACTCCCTAAAAATTTAAAAATGTCTCTAGAGACCGAATGAGCGCTGCAGTCACCAAAAACACACACCCTGCAGCGTCATTCCATGACTGCGTCAGAAAAAATTGGGTACACAGTCATGTATGGGATCGCGACATCTGGTAAGCTATTGTCTGTGCCCCTACGAAAAAATCAAAATATAGAACATACTTATTTAACATTTTCATTTTCATAGATCATACGTTCGACTGAATAACCAACCATTTATGCCAAATACATGCATTCTTTTCACTCAAACCCAATATCTATGCCAATGATAATGTGAGGGGCAAATGCAGCCATATCACAGACAATAGTCATATGTTCATTCTTTTGCTTTTTGCCTGGAAGAAGGCAATCAAAAGCCGAAACAATGAACATATGGCCACAGACTATAATATGGATGCATTACCACAGACAAATTTAAAGCCATCGTTTACTTATACCATTGTTTTTTGCTAATTTGATAAAAACACATATGCAAATTTTATTTTAAAATATATGGAAAATCACAATTTTCCAGTTATTTCTAAAAAACGCGAGGTTAGCTTTCACGAATTTTTATGGAAAGCGAGCGAAAGTCTGAATTTTATTATATTTCCCAACATTTGTATGGACCCACATTTAAGAACATAATTTAGAGATATATGATATATGGCCAAAAGTTGGGAAATGTGAATATAATGGGGGTTGGTCATACCCCCTAGAAAGCTTGACTTAGCCGCTACGAGCAAAAAACTGTTTAAAATTGAAAATCTGAAATTATATCATATTTCCAAACTTTTGTCTGCTCACCTGTTAAAACCTCAATTTAGAGAAAAAAGAAGAGGTAGGAAATGAAAGTTGGTTCGTTTGTACGGAAATTCCAGATATATTTTATTTACAATATATATGTATTTCCCACAACTTCATATTTTAATTAAAAACCATATGGTCCACGGTCCATGTGGTTTATTGAATCGTATCCCCATCTGTATCAGAGGTGGTATATGCAGCAAACGCTTTTCTAAGGACTTTTACAATACAACTCTAGCCAATGTTAGATGCGTCGTGCTAATGGTATAACAGTTGACTTTCGTGGCCACTCTGTTGACAACCGTTATGCTGTTCCTTAAAATCAATATCTTTTAGCGAAATTTGATTGCTACTTAAATGTGGAAGTTCTTGGCACAGTTAAGAGCCTAAAAGATATGTACAAATATGTTTATAAGGGATACGACTGTGCCTCATTACAGTTTGGAAGAGTTTGAGGTGGAGTTGATGGCAAAGTTTATATAGATGAAATCGATAGCTTTTTATCCGGTCACTATGTTGGATCTACGGAAGATTGTTGGCGCATAAATGAGTATCCAATGCATTACCAGTCACGTAATATATTATAGTTCGACGTGAATGTTACTTGCCTCACCGGCAAAATGTATTCTTTAGGGAAGGAAATGTTCAGCAAGCTCTTAAAAATCACAGAAGAACGAAATTGACTGCATTCTATGAAATCAATCGAATTAGTTCGTCCGAGTTTCTACATATATACAGAGACGTCGATGCATTATATTTAGGTAGATAAAGAAAAGAAATGGAAAAAACCTCAAAGAGGCTACTTCCTTTACTTTAGAGCTATTGCTATATTATTTGACGTTTTATGTTGAGTTGTTCCATTTGAGACTATTTTGCTTCATGTTCGAGGTCCCATCAGGATTTGGGTACTATTGGGAACATTATTTACTGCACATTTTCAGCATATGCACGACGTATCGCATGAACTGATGGAGAGTGGCGTGAATATTTATTAGAAGTAAAAGAGTGTAACTCTTCTCAGCAGTTAAGAGAGTTATTTGCCATATCCTATTTGTGGTATGAACGTTCCTACAAATGCATTAGATTTGTGTAATGAATTCAAAATATTCAGGTGTGAAGACGTTTTAAGAAATTCTTCAGAAAATGATTCATATAACCGTGCTTTATTAGCTATTTAGGAAATTTTGTTCAGTAAACGATTCATTCGGTACTTCAACTAACCTTATTGGAGGTAAGACTATTTTCCTCTGTGGAGATTTTTGACGAATATTGCCAGCTATATCTCACGGTACACGTGTATCACTTATTGAGAATTGCCTTACTTCATGGTCCGAATTTTCTAAATTCCACAAAATAACTTTTACCCAAAACATGAGAGCTTCACCTCATGAGATTGAATTCGTTGAATTTCTTAAATCTCTTGGTAATGGAAGATTACCCACATTTCCAGATTACAGCCAAGATGTTATTGAAATTCCTTCCCATTTAGTTAGCAACTTCGTGATTGCAGATACTTATGGCAATGTATCTGAAACCATAAAGTCTAACGATATTCTCAATTCGGTTATATTAGCACCCAAATATAAAAACTGCACTTTCATTGATGCAGAAATCTTTAACAGTCTGTCCGGAGAGGAACGAATATATTTGAGTACCGATTACATCTTGAGTGATGATTATAGAGAGCAAAATAATTTTTCAGTAGAATTTTTAAACTCAGTTGATGTAAGTGGGCTCCCGATTCCACAAATTTATTTTCAAAACCAAATTGCATACTTTTACATATTCGTAATTTGAGTACAGGACATGACTTGCTTGATCGATGGTACACCTATTCGTTTAGTTCAAATGCAAAAGAAAATTGTTTGGATTGTGAGATTTAAGCAGGAGTTTTCCGAAACACACGTATTTTGACACCATAAATAAACCTTAATTATACAAGTACACTTCTGTCTTTTTCCTTCGAAAAAACTCAATTTCCCGTCATTCTGGCTTTTGCGATGAAAATTAATAAATCCCATAAATCCCAAACGTTTCAAAAAGAAGGAATCTTACTCAAACTACCTATATTTTCTCATCGTTAATTGTATGTTGTAGCCAGTAGAGTTAGATCGTTTGATCAATTACGTGTCTATATGTATTTCTCAAGCACAAGGCCAAGGTCATTTGGCAGAAGATGAAAGAATTCCTACAAAAAGTATTTTGTATGAGAAAACTTTCAGATCTTTTAAGATCCGCAACCGCACCCGCAAGGTTTTCGATAATTATAGATAGGGCCTCATTCAATAAAGATGTACTTTGACTTGCAAAATGAGCTGAAATGATTGCTACTACAGTCTGAACTAAAAAACCTTTTTACTTACAATGCTACTGTACATATATATAGCACCATGCGCGAGCTACTAGAGTGAGCGTAGCGAGTAGGGACTCCCCCCTAGTACCTATAAATAAACAAATTAACAATTGCGAACTAAATGCATTTAACTATTGTAAGGTTTTTACTGAACCAAATTTGTTCAGTAAAAATCAGTTAGGAGGGAAAATGCTTGTGCGAGCAATTTTATCACAATTTTCTCCGTACGAGAACGTAAAACTCTCAAGTTCAGTAAAATTCAATATATATCAGTAAGATTTTAGAGTAGGGGAACAGTAACAGACCTAGTTGCATTCTTTTAAGGCATCGAGAGATTTACATATGTCAAATCCCATGCATTTATCGAGTGCAAATTTAACACTCGTTATTTGTATAGGATTTGACATTTCTACACCACTCGATATCCCAAAAGAACGAAACTATTGAATCAACAACACATGAATGGCCCAAACCACTAACACGCGAATGATTCTACCCATTGAATTAATAGACCAGTAATGACCCGAATTTTTACATATAGAATATGTGAGTGACGCAACTTAGAGTTAACAAACGTTTGCGTTATCACTCAACACAAACGTAAAACGTGATCCAATCAACGCCCTCTATATTGACAAGCCATGAAGTAGGTTTTGCTTATGTGTGAAGGTAGTATGACAATTGATACCCATTTATATACAAGTGTATTCATTTTCTTTAATAATGAAATTGATTTAATCAATAAAAAAACTCAGGTATTTATATTAAAAAATCTTTAATTTTTTCTAATTTACCGCGATGAAAATTTCAGTTTCATATGATATATCATATTCGGGGCGATTTTGGCCACTTTCGTTAAGTTAACAGATATCTGTTAAGAAAGTTAAAAGAGTTGGTATTTTGGCCAAAATTTGCTCTCAAATCTGTTACAAAACCGGTTTTGTTCCAAATCTCTCAACTTTCTTAACAAAACACCAGTTATTAAGTTGAAAAATTTCAGCCATGTTTCGGTAAAGGATTTTTAACAAAAATCTTTTAACTTTTGGCACCCAGAATACCAATTTCGACCGTAACTTAACTTTTCGAAATTCAACAACAGATTACACGGGCTGTCAAATTAACGGAATCTTGAAATTCCCATATAAAAGTATCCGCGAGTATCCGCGAGTACTCGTTTCATTTCGACCCGTTCCTGAAACCGAATAATTCTCTCCCACACGTAATGTGCCTCTCGCACTCTCTCACATTCACATTCACTCGCTCACGGAGTCCTCGTTCATGAATTTACATTCATTTCTAATCATTCCTAGACGTGTTTTAGAGAGCGACTTGCTATTAACACACACTCGCTCACTCGATTACGTACCTTCACTCATCTCTCTTTCTTGTAAGAGAGAGAGAGTAGTCGGTATCGAGTCGTATTCGCGAGTACTCATTGGATACTCGGAATCATAGTGAGTATTCGGTACTCGGTAACGAATATTACTCGTTTCCTACATCTCTAACTGGTTTATGATCTGATCCGAGTTTGTCCAGTGGTCGTGTGTGAATGTCGCATTGTATCTCTTTGCTGAGCCCAGATCGAGCACTTTGTTATCGACCGGGCCACAGTATTTTGGCTCTTCTGGGATGTGCATTTCTATACTGTGTGTTAGAGATGGGACAAAGAGTGATTTTCAAATCACCGTCGGAGTTGTCACTGTGATAAAAAAATCGCAGTGATAAATCACTGCGATTTTGGAACACTGTTCTTTTTGGAACTCTGTTCTTTTTGGAACGTCCTTACATATTGGGTGTTCGTCAATCATATATTAAATGATTTTGTGGTTTTCTGGAAAATTTTATGTATGGAATATGTTTTAATAAATTAATGAGTTAGTAGTTCACCCGCTCATTTATATCCGGGTTCCTGCCAGATTTCCGTTGGTAATTAGTGACAATTCTTGGGATGACGAACGTACCATCAAAATTCATTATGATTTCTTCATTCAAGAAATTCGTTAACGCCCCGGTTCAAAAATAATATTCAATCACATCTACGTACCAAAACTGTTTGTCCCGTACTCATTAAGCGCACTAATTAAACAGTAATAAAATAACTATCGAATTCTTCGGACAATTTATCATTTATTCAAAAATTGGTATAATAAAAATCTTCTTAAAGGCGTACCGAAGGAAGAAAAATTTATTTATACCGAAAAAATAAGGAAAAGCTCATATTCTGTCTGGGTTTCCAGATATTGTTTTGAAAACTGCGGTTTTGCCAAGTGAGTGTCCATCAGGTAAAACCATCATTGTTAAGTCGTAACCGGTCGCTGCGATTTTATTGCTAGTGATTTTTGGAACAGAGTTATTTTTTGGAACAGAGTTATTTTTTGGAACAGAGATATTTTTAGGAACGGAGTTATTTTTAGGAACAGAGTTATCTTTAGGAGCAACGTTGTTCTTAAGAGCAACGACGGAAGAAATATATCCGAGAGAACTTCACGAATGAATACGTGCAGAGAGGAAAAAGAGATGCGAAAGCGAAGGTAACAATAAATAACCACATTTTTCAGTACAGACTACAGTCGTGAGGGTGAGCGTAATCAGCTCAGTAGCCGAACATACATACAAAAAGAAATATTCAACTCAGGGTGATTTTATAACGTAGGTTCCAGTTCACAGTGATTTTATCACCTATGTTCCGATTTAAAAATAACAGCGACGTTCCGGAAGCTGAAATCACTGTGATTTAATCACTGCGATATGAAATCACTCCCATCTCTACTGTGTGTGGTCGTGAAGCGATAAAGGAGATTTTCTGAGGCGTTGGTTATAGGTAATCCCCACGCGCGATGGTAGGAGTTTAAGTTTCCAGCTATGAATACCTGTTGGTTGTAGTTGAAGAGTTCAGATAAGTCCTCTTCGAATTTTTTTGCCTTTGGTGGTTTTTAGATGGAGGTTACTATAGAGTCGAAGGATGGGTATTCTAATTTTATTGTGATGCAAGCGCACCAACTCCATTAAACAAAATTTGCATATTTAACTTCAACTTTCCTGTCGATTTCCCATTCCTTTGCTATTAACTCAATGGTTATGGCAATTCGAATTGTATGCATTATGCAAATTTGACAGACTACCATTACCCCTTGGAAATGGCATCGAACGTAATCAAACGATCTATAGTAGGTAATAACATACCATAGCATGTGTTAATATATCAAATAACTTTATCGAACTATTTTGAACATGAACGGTAGCACGTGTAAGGAGCTTCGGTGGGCAAAAAGGGAAAATTGAACCTGTTCAGGCGCCAAACCCATTTGCTAGTACAAAACGGAAATGTGTCTTATGTGCACTAGGAATTACACCTGATTACAAAAATGTAGCACTCCTTTCACAGTTTCAAAGCGGATATACTGGGCAACTATACTCACAGAGTTTAAGTGGATTGTGTGAGGCGAAACACAAACAAGTTACAGCAGAAACTATAAAAGCTCATATATTTGGACTCACGACGAACAATCTGTGATCATAAAACTATCGAAGACAGTACACTTAAGGTCACTCCTTGTTTTTGTTGTTTTTTTAAATCGCATATTTAGATATATTAGACTGCTGTGCTTTTGAAAAGGTGAACAATTTTTGACCCCCCCGCCGCCACGCTCCTGCTCAAGGAACCTTTGTAAAAGGCAGATGTGTATGATTTGTATCAAAATTCGAAAAGTGTCAAATTTTCGTATGAGCGCCTCGCGGAATTACAATTGAAAATTTAATGTAAATACCCCATTATATATGTATATTCGCCCTACTATTATGTGATTTTTTTCAGAAAAAAACCATAAGCAAGGAGTGTCCTTTAGTAAAACTATAGCCCAACTATATACTTAAGAAACATTAGCTTCAAATACTATCATTCGTGGCATCTTACATTTTAATTTCGTTGAACCTAAAATTCAAGTCGTAATTTTTTTCAGCAAAAACGATATTCAGATTACATAGCTTGAAAATTGTGTAATATGTTATGGATTATAAAGGTAACTAGACGCAAAGTAGTGAAAGAATCATTTGTGTTATCAGTGGCTTTCGGTGAAACCAGATTACCATTTATCGTTAACCATTTATATTATAACAGTGTGGCTGTCAATAATTTGAAGCAGTCAAATTCTCAGTATTAGGTCTGTTTACGTTCGATATTCCAATTTGTTTCAATCTCAAGATTGGCGTTTACGTACTTTCTCGAGTAATTTTTTTGAGATAGCTTCGTGTGACGTCTTGGAGGGGAAATTGAAAAATTTCACTAGACAAATTTGGTCGAGCAAAGTCGAGCTAGGCACTTGAAAAATTCATTGACAACTGTCGTACTTGTCAAATTTTCAAGTGATTCTGCTAGATGTTACTCAAAAGTGTTTTTTTACTATTTAAGTAACAGAGCGAAATCGTATCAAACCTCTCATTTTTCCTGAAGTAAACTGGAAAAGTACGTAAAAAGACCTATCATGAAATTGAAAAAACCGATTGCACCAACTTTACAAGGTGCATCCATTTTAACTATGGAACTTCCCATAGAACTAAATCTAATTTCTAGAGAAAGGAGTGATTTCATGTAACCGTGATTTGAGGTTATGTAGTGTCACTGTGACTGTGGAATCGAATGCTAAGTTTCAAAGTCACAGTAATTGTTTTTTTTTAAGATTTTCACTGCGAGAAACCGCATGCACTCGACAACTGCTTACTCTCAGCCTCACGACTGTACAGTAATCCCTCAACATTCGCGGATTTGACATCCGCGAATTTTGATTATTCGCGATCATAAAAATGCGGTGAAATTTCACATTCGCGACCCAAGGATTTGATCATTCGCGAACAGGCGAGGAGAAAAATATTTAGTTGTGTAAGCATATTATCACTGTTCGGCTTTTGTTCCTTGTTCACGATTCTTGTCAGTCCTTATTTTATCTTCTTCTGAGTACTACGTCCAATATCGTATCTTTAGAGCCTCTTTTTGTGTTGTTGTTACCATTCTTATCGGTTTTATTTTGCTTCCGTCTAGGTCCTTTCTATGCTTCCTGTTCACAATTATTACATTCTAGTAAAAAGTATTTTTGGGTAAGTGGATATTGTGCGCATTTTTAATTTTAGATTTTGTTTTGGTCAATTTTCTTCGTTCCGAGACGTTAAAAACAATAAAAATGCGTTTGGTTACACGCAAGATAAGGAGAATGCGTTTGCGTGAAAGACGCGAATGTTTATTTAATAAAGGATTGTGATTTTAACACTCCAGTTTGTTTTGAGGCATTTCTTTCTTTCACGATCCTTCAAGAATGAGCATGAATCTCATTTCAAAAACTGGGAAGGGATCAATACTTTGCTGGGGACAGATACAGTCTCCAGTTGACCTCCAGTTAAAGAAAGTGCCAGTAAATTGTGTCTTAAAAGAAAAGAAAATCAAATAAAGTAGAAGTTTAAATAAAGTTATAATATTCTTCCCATCAAATCAAACTCAAAATTGGTAAGTAATTACTGATGTAAAGGAATATAAGTTGTGTGAATAAACAAGTGAAAAGCAAATATATTATGTATCTTATAGCCTTTGCTTGGTTCCCAACTGATTAATAATTCGATATGGCATTACCAAAACGAAAGAAAAATGTTATGAACCTCGGGGAAAACATTAAAGTTTTGGATGCTTTACGTACCGGGGAAAGTGCTTCAGCTGTCGGCCGACAATTCAACATCAACGAATCAACAGTTCGTTCTATTAAAAAAAACGAAGGAATCATTAGAGAAAGTGTGGCAGCAAGTGCTCCCGTCAGTACAAAAGTGGTGTCCCAAGTTCGGAATAAAAATTTGGAAAAAACTGGAAACGCATTAAGCATTTGGTTGGAGGATATGTCTCAGAAGCGTGTTCCAATTAGTTCTGCCCTTATAAGAGCTAAAGCCAAGAAAAATTACTACCAAATGAACACAGATTCTGAGTCATCGTTTGATTTCCAGGCGAGCAAAGGTTGGCTAGAAAACTTTAAAAAGAGGCATAATTTGCATAATATAAAATTAACCGGCGAATCAGCGTCTGCAGATCACGAGGCAGCAAAAATATTTCCGGAAGAACTCAAAAAAATAATTCAAGAAGGTGGATATTTACCACAGCAGGTCTTCAATGCGGATGAGACGGGATTGTTCTGGAAGAAAATGCCAAGTAGGACGTTCCTTTCCAAAACCGAACGGTCAGCTCCAGGTTTCAAGGCGGCAAAAGACAGGATTTCTCTTCTCTGCTGTGCCAATGCTACAGGTGATTTTAACATAAAGCCGATGATGATATATCGGTCCCTTAATCCGCGAGCATTAAAAGGAAAAAATAAAAACCAGATACCCGTTTTTTGGCGGGCGAACAAAAAATCATGGGTCACCGGAGCTCTCTTCATGGAGTGGTTCAACAGTTGCTTTATCCCGGAGGTACAAAATATTTAGCCTCGGCAAACCTCGACTGGAAAGCTCTCCTACTAATCGACAATGCACCTGGACATCCTTCTACTCTGGTGGGAGCTCACCCAAGTGTTGAAGTGAAATTTTTACCCCCCAATACCACTTCATTAATTCAAAATCCAGATCAGGGGATTTTCGCAGCATTTAGAGCTTATTATACAAGGCGATGTTTTCAACGACTTTTGAATTCGATCGAGCGTAATTCGGAAGAAACCGTCACTTCGAGTTGCAAAAATTCAACATAGCCGATTGTATCGCAGATATTGACGCTTCACTGATGGAAATAAAACCAAGTTCCATCAATGCATGTTGGAAGAATCTTTGGCCAGAAGTGGTGGTTCATGAGAGCCAACTTCCTCCTATAACAGATCAAGAGGAAGACATCGTGAACCTTGCACATCAAATCGGTGGTGAAGGATTTGAGGATGCCAGGGTTGATGAAATTCGTAATCTAATAGAATCACACAGAAACGAGCTAACCGAAGAAGAACTAGTGGAGATGATGGATGAGACAAATCAGCACTCTGAAGAAAGTGAAGGCGAAAATGAGAATGAAAATTTAGGTAGGTGTAAAAAACGTTCCTTAATTCATCTTGTTTTGTTCATGATTTTGTTTTACCAGACAAAAAGTTCTCTTCACAAAATCTCAAACAAATTTTTCATCTTCAACAACAACTCATCGAAAAAGCTGTAGAATTGGACCCATCCCTTGTCCGGAGTTTGAAGTTCAAGAGGGAAATCGAAGCTGCATCCGCCCCTTACGTGGAACTTCAAAAAATACAGGCGGAATCAGCCACGCAGGGCAAAATAACAAAATATTTTTTGCCATCAACCAGTACAAAATAATTTTTGTACACAAACCACAAACAAACCTTACGTACATTAATATATACTTTTAAAAATTTATTATTTTGTGACTTTATTGACCATGGAACGTAACCCCCCTTACTGCAAGAGGATAGAGATTCAACATTCGCGAACTTGACATTCGCGTAGTTTACCTGGTACGCAACCCTCGCGAATGTTGAGGGATTACTGTACTTAAATTGAAGGTGTGTTTGATTATTGTTACCTTCGCATCGTTTCGTTCTTCGGCCTCTCTCTTGTAGCACACACCCACACACAATAGCTGTGATTAACATCAAGTACGTTCTGGTCGTGACGTTCAAACGAACTCTCGCTCTCTTCTCACTTATGTCATGGTGATTGAGAGTTGAGGCACAACGCTCCGGTGATTGCTATGGTTGTTCCCGACGGACTGCGACTGAAAAATCACGCTGTTTGATGCCTTTTTTCTAATATTTTACTAAAAAGCAAAATTTTTTCCTTTTCCCTTAGTTTTTAAATAGATTATTATTATACCTAAGACAATTTTTGAATGAATAAATAATGGAATTGGATGAATTTTTGATTTTATTATTATTTCATCAGCGCGGAAAGTACTAACGAGTAAAGTACGGGCAATTTTGATCCCTGTGTTTGTTCAAAAAGCACAACGTTCCAAGATCACTGTGATTTTAGAAGCGCTTTGAGTTCGATTGGATAATCACACTTTGCACCATCTTTTCTTATTTCCATACGTGTGACAAAATGGAGAAAGGATGCTTTTCATAGAAACAGTCGTCACCGTCAACTTCGCCTTTTAACTTTGAAATGGGGCAGCCATTGAATTAATAGCTAAATAACAAAACCCCTTCATGTAGTGTTCTTGACGCGGTTCTGGATGTGGCAGTAGTACAAGCTACGATTACTTTCTTACTACCAAATTCATAGAGATCGGCCCACATTTTGCTACATATGAAATTTTCAGCGCGGGAATTTTGAAAAACTCAAATATGTTGTAATAAAAATCACTTATTTATTAATTAAATGAGTTTCATTCTTTGAGAAAATGAATACACTTGTATAAAAATCAGTATTAATATATTAAATAAAATTACATTAGATGGGAAAATGAACCCAAATTACAAAACTTTAATAACATAAGTAGTTTTCCTTTGGTGTCTCTAATAGAACAGAACTTGCAAATCCCATATATTTAACAGAACAAGATAAGTTCTCTCTAACGACTGAAACTAATTTGCTGTTCAGATGGCGACATGGTTCATTTTCCTTGATGCAAACATAAATTTTTTCCTTAAATTCCACAAAATTACAATTTCTTCAAAACTTTCAGTTAATTTCATCTGAAAATTTAAATCCAAGTAATATGTGAGGAATTTATGCAACCAAGGGCTAACAAAATGGAAAAAAATCTAAGAAAGTTCATATAAATGTGAAGTGAAGTTGGTAAAAGTTTATTATCTCTCAGAACAAGTCCGGTGTGTTCTTTTGCTGCTATGGTCTTGTACTCGATAGCGATGACCATAAAAACACGGCTAAAAGTACCTAATGGACAAAGTAACAACAAAAATCAACCAAATAAACGAAATACTATAAAACAAAATAACGAGAAATTGAAAAAATTAAAATTATAGGGTATAAAAATAAAATTTAAACAAATTTAGAAAAACTCAAATATTTTCCAAGAATAATTTACTATCGCAAATTGAAATTTAAATAAATAATTTTTAACAATTTACATTTATAACCATTTTTTATAAAGTTTTACTTGTTTTCATAATCTGAATCAATACAAATAATTGCTAATTGGCAATTTACATATTGCTATGATTTATTTTATCTACAAAACATCACAATAAATTATTATTTTATTATATAATATTAATAAAATTATATTTTCACTAATACAGTATCACGACCACAGATTTTCTTCCATGACCTTTATTATAGTCTTTTAATGAGATGTTTGTTTAAATACGTGTGTCGATCTTTAGTGGCGTAGATTAGCTAGCTTCGGTCAGAATAGTAGGACGAAATTACAGACCCCAACCAGTGCTGTCAGACTCTGATGTCAAACCCTTGGTGAGTATTAAACTATTATTGCCAAAACTATGAATATTAAAACGGAATTCTGAAAGAACACCGAAAATTTAGGATATTTGTTTTTATTTCATTTAATTTTCGTCTCGCGGCTGCAAGGATTATTTCGGTCCAGTAATCGGAGCAACGGGATTTTGGATTTAATTTTATGTATCCATCTGTATTTGAACAATTCTGTTAGTTTTCACTGTTATGCTACAACTTTCCGATTTGATTCTATTTATTACACATTCAATGTACAAATTCCACACCCTATTTGAGGTCCAATATATAATTTATTTTTTTTAAATCTTGTTTTGTTGACCCCGAAATCTTGAAAAATTTCTGGCGAAGATCACTCACAAACTCAAAAACGAAAACACTTCTTAACTCCTTGGCGCCCAGATACGATCCCATTTTAAAATTGCACTCGATAATTTCCATCCGTGTTAAATTTGCACTCAATAAATGTATGGGATATGACATATGTGCATCGCTCGATGTCTCAAAAGAATGCAACTAGGTCTGTTCCCGTACTCCAAAATCTTACTGATCTGATATACATATATTGAATTTTACTGAAATTGAGAGTTCTGAGTTCTCGTGAGAAAATAGAGAAAATTGTCATAAAATTACTCGCACAAGCATTTTTCCTCTTTACTGATTTTACTGAATACATTTGGTTCAGTGAAAACCTTAGAGCTGTAAAATGTATGTATTTGACAGCTGTTAACTTGACTTCTAATATGTTTATGTATAGGTATTTTGTTAAATTATTAGTATCTAATACATTATTGATTTTTGTATAATTGTGTGACCACTTTTTTTAATTTTTTATGTTTAGTTTATACGCCATATCAAAATTTGACATTTTTACTGAAAGTTACTGAATTTCCACACTGAGAAGATTATGCGGGTAGAGTACACTTTAACTGATATTTTGTTAGTGATTTTTGTTTTTTTAAACATATTGAGGTAGATGTGATTAGTAATTATATTTTAAGGGGCGAAAAAATTGCTTTTTCCGCTCCAAAACACTACATTTTCAATTTTGTTCCGCGAAGCGCTCATGCGAAAATCTTACATTAGCCGTGTTTTATTATGCACAAGATCCATATGGATCACGAACGTAATAGATTTTTTAAATGTATTCCAACAACAACACGTGATCTTGGTAGCTATCCGGATCACGTGTTGTTGTTGGAATGCATTCAAAAAATCTACTACGTTCGTGATCCATATGGATCTTGTGCATAATAAAACACGGCTATTGTTCAAAGTTCTAGTACAAACCATGCACATCAGCCTCTTACAATAGATGCGGGGGGGGTGTCGGGGTTAAAAAATTTTACACCCCTTAAAGTGCACAGAATAGTCTAATATATCTAAATAAAAAGATATTTTTGAAAAATAATCACTCAGAATCAAAAAGCAAAATTTGACATTTCTTAGATATTTACTTATTCAAATTCATGTGCTAATAATTCTAATCAGCTCAACCACAAGTGTTCATTACTTTTCGCATGAAATTTAATATGTTCATTAAAATTTGTGTAATTATATCAGATTTTAAAAATCCGAGCTCACCGTTAAAGACATGGCCCAAGCTTTTTTGTTACGTCTTTGAAATTACAACCGCACATAATCCTACCAAACAAAATTTGCATATTTTCCTTCGAACCTTCTGTTTATGTGCCATTCCTGGTGTATTAATTCAATGACTGTTCTCCAGAATTCACAATCAAAAGTCACAATTTTTGATCGAATGTAGATTGTGTCGTTGGTGGTTGTTGCCTGGGTAATTGGTTACTTTTCCCAACCAGAAGCGTGCAAAATGAGTTAGTTGCAAAGCAAGTGAATAGTCTGATGTGATTACTTAACGTAAATTTATATTTAGATATATGTCCGTCTTGATCATGCTCAATAAACTATGTTTAACCAAACAAAATTCGACCATGTTGCATTGGTTCTACCTATTGCCCAAAGTGGGTGCAAAATATATAATCGCAATTGGTGGCGTGTAAGTTTTACAACCTGATTAAATCAAACGACTGAATAATGTAAGTGCCCATGTCCTCACTGGTATCTTCAGTAAAATGTTGGCAAGAATACAACCTGGTAACGATGCTAAGCTTATAATCTGGAATATATAAAGAGGACGGTCCACTTAACTCCAACTCTTATTTATCAGTTCCTGGGAAAATCACAAATTTAGATTTATTAGACTATTCTGTAGGATACGGAAAATTTTTTTAATCCCCCACTGCCCCCCGTGCCATTTGTAAAAGGATGATGTGTATGATTTGTATCAGAATTTTGACAAATGTCAAGTTTTTGTATAGGCGCCTCGCGGAATAAAATTTAAAATTTAATATTTTGAAACGGAAAAACCAATTTTTCGGTACCTCATATTAAAGATAGTAATCATATGTAATTAAATATGTGATTTTTTTCAGAAACAGATGATAAATGGGAAGTGGAGTTAAGTGTACTATAACCTATATAGATACTCTCATGAATGCTAAAATTTTTTTATCAAATGAATATATCTCTGTATACTAGTCCGAGAATACCATCTATTTATTAAACTCCGCTCCAAATTTGCAAATAACCCTATAGATGGGGAAAAGCGTGATTATTAAATAATGGTCGCTGGAAGAATGTTGTATTGTTGACAAATTGTGTGGACATGGTTTGTTATATTATGGATGTTATTTCATTGTAATTTTCTACGGAACAGGTGTGGAATCGGCTGTTACGGTTCCAAAAAAACTTGGTATTACTTCTCGTTTGCTTGATGGGATCAGTAATTTTTTGTTTTGTGGTAACTAGTCGCAGTGAATTCTTCAAAGCAGAAAAAAACCAAACGTTAAATATCACTCTGCTCAAAACAAATGTAAGTACTCAGTGTTTATTTATGTAAAAATGTTGTAAATAACTGGTCTGTTTCTGTAGTTTTCTAGTAAGAAATAGATTTCTGACAAATTTTGCTACGAAAAGTAAAATTATCTGTGTAAGAGAGGAGAGCTTTGTACGGTGTTGTCTTCGTCAAAGTTTTTGATACAAAAAGAATGAATTATATCTTATAACTATCACATATTACATTAACCGTAAGTTCACAAATCAATATTTATAAAAGAATTTAAGTAATGATTTCTCATGACCTTATAATCATTCTTTATGGTGTAAAGAAAGGAAAATATCCGTGAAACATTTTGGCCCTCCGCACACGGAGCTACTAAAAGCAAATAAAACTGGTTGGTAACTTGCGTTACAAACCAGTTCCTGACTTGTTAGCGACCAGACTACGCACACGAAGCTACTCATTCAAAGCTTAAATTACCCCCAAAACGCAATTAAATAACTCAAATTAGCATTCAAATTTTTTTAAATACACTGGAAGCTGAAAAGTGTATGTCAACTGTGAAAAGTGTAAGCTCTTTTGTCAACTTCCGCGGCAAGCAAAAAGTTTAATTCCTGATTTTACATTTTCTCAAAACAAAAATGTAGCCAATTTTTTCGTAAGTGACTTAAGTGCAAGTCCGCTGGTGACTGATTACAAACCAGTTTCGAGGAATCAGTGTGCGGCGTCTCATTTGTTTATATGGGATGTGACTCAAAGGAAACTGGTTACTAATTCGAGTCCGTAGCCAGTTGCTTTCCGCTAGCTCCGTGTGCGGACGAAATATATCGGACAAAAGTTATCATAGTAATAGATGCTGCGTTCCGTTTACACTGGCAAAGTACTTGTCTGGTGGCAATCTACCCTTGCTCATGTACACGAGTATGTTGCCAGTGGTAGTTACGCGGATCGGTTTTCCACTAGGTGCATATTGTTTATTTTGATATTCCTCGAAATAGGAAGGAAGTAGCAGCAATTTCAGTTTATTAAAAAAATTTTAGAAAAATTTCAACTCGAAAACCCAAATATTATCCTTAAAAAAAATTTAACACAAATAAAAAAAAGAAGAACTTGAAACATAAATGAGGTTGGGTTTTGCCATTTAAGCAAAAAATTCGTTCCATTTCCCAAGTACCTACTTGCGAGAACGAAATTTTTGGTTAAATGGAACGCAGCAAAAGAGAACCATAATTACTGTATGAATATACAAGGAATCGTAGTGCCACCAACTGAAAATCTACAAAAATTATAAGAAATAAAAGTGTTCATAATAATTTGGCAACCCATTGTATTCAAAATATAACACCACCGTAGAGTGTGAGATCCCTACATCACCCTCCCCCAAGCAATCAAAAACTGAATACACCAAAAAGTCATATTAAGGATTCATCTTGTACAAAGGCAGGTTTTATCGTGTCAATAGAACTTGTGGTCTCTTTCTATCTAAATTGAAAACCACGTGATTTCTCAAACGGATCACTTCAAAATGTTCTTCGTTGCATACGAAGTAATACAGGAGGAGCAGATTTATTTTTGCCTTCGTCCTTTGTGTTTTCCTGTGTCGTAGTAGCCTTTTGAGTTGTGCGACTTCTCGGCTTTTTCTTCACGGAGGAATTTGGTGAAGCCCCTTCGGAGATCTTCGCTTTCATTTTGAAGCCTCTGTAAACCTTTTGAATGGCAGAGCGACTTGCTTTCGAACCTCCTCCACATTCATGCCTTTCTCAAGCAGGGCCTTCAATCTCTTCCTGCCGGAGCCACTAAGACGATGATTTTTCAGCCCTTTGTTTTGTTGAGGCATTAGCAGCCTTCGATGTTGAAGGATTTGCCTCCAACAGAGTTTGAGTACTTCTAGAGTCCTCAGCATTTGGCAATTTAGGATGCCGATCCTTTTTGTTTGTGTAGTTTTTTAAATTTCCATTTTTGTTCCTACGAGTAGGAGGGGAAAAAGTGGTTACCTATGGCAGAGCCCGTTGTGCCGTAGGGAGCCAAATTTAAATAGGAGGTCGTCAAGGTATCCTCAATTCGCAATTTTAAACTGAGTTCGCTATTTTAGACTGAGCTCGCCCCCGGCCACGAAATAGCTGTTCCGTCATATTTTGGTTTGGCACCACAAGTACGCTTCCAAAAGAGGAAATGCTAACCCAAGATAGATAGATAACCCATCAGTGGGCTGTTCGTTAGTTCACTCTATGTCCCCCCGCATGGCATTCCAGCAGTTTCTCCTTCACACTACCATACACCCTTGCAGAGGCCTTTTTAGGGGGATGCTATGATTCACGCGTGTCTCCACACACCTGCTGCTTTCACACCCCGCCGGTATCCTTAACAGTTTAAGCCTTCGAACCCGGCCCAATCAAAATCTAAACCCTATCGGAGGGTGTTATTGTTAACATTTGATCATAAGTTCGCTGTTCAAATGTCATTTCCACTTGTTCACGTATGCGTGTGGGGTCTGCGGATCATTTCCTCTTCGCGCACATTTTTAAGTTAAAAAGTTCCTAAAAGAAAAAAAAATTTAAGAGTTCCCTAGAACAAAAGTTGTTTTATTCTTATTAATTCATACATCTGCTTTGTCAAAATTCCTGGCCTAGTAACTGAGTCTTTCCCCCAGATCTCACTTTGCATCTTCACGTGTGGCTGGGGCTCCTTGGAAACACTATTTTTGTACCTTGTAATAAGATACTCCATCTTTGTTATCCTTCAATTGGGGTAAGTTTGTTGAGAAACCTGAGGATGGTTTTATTTGCTACTGTGGAATCAGTTCATATAGGCATTCTTGAGACATGTATGAAATAAGGTACTCCCTTAAAAACTGAATCGTCGATTGCTTTCGTGACATATGTGCCGTTGGCTCGCACAACGGCGTGAATTTTGGTAGTAACTATTCTTCCAAACAGGTTTTTAGATTATTGGCATTATATGTTTCAGGAAATGTTTCATTTGCATGATGGGACAGCGGGATGAGATTTGTAACTATCGTCAAACGAGTGAGCTGAAAAACTCAAAAAACTTTCCTTGTAATTTTTTTTTTGTCCACATGTCGGTAGTGACTGAAATTGCATCTGCACTTAGCACTCCTCTTCGTATATCAGACTTAGTCTCTTCGTAAAGGTGAGGAATGATGTTTTCTGTTAAATACTTTCTGCCCGGTATGTTATATTTTGATTTAACCTTTCTCATCAAATTTCTAAAGCCAGACTACGGCTGGTTTTCAACAGCAATCTTCTCACCTATCGCAATATTGATATAAAATGATCTCTGATGCTACTGAAGTTGACGGAGTAGACACTGTTTTAGGTAGTTTTTTACTTGGATTTGCAACTGGGAATTGCTTGTGGCCGAACTTTTGATCACAGAACCTAACTGAGGTATCAGCTTTGGATGTTGGTATTTGAAGTGGTTGTTCATACTCGTAGTATTTGCTGTTTTTCCCTGCCCACCGCGAGAAATTAGCATTTAGCATTGATTACACAAAAAATCCATACACGAGACTTTCTTTTTGACTCAGTTTTCTTAAACCCTTTGATAATAATAATCACAAACTTTTCATTCCGTATCTGGAAAGTGCTTCTTCTATTCTAGCGATAAATTCTGCGAGACTCAATTTTGTCCTACAGATAGTAGCTTGCTTCTGAAATATTCCGTTTGTAACAAATTACAATGTAGCGGAATAATAAAAATGTTTATATCCCTCATTTTGGTCAATGTTTAACCAACTCTTGACATGCGTAAAGTAAGAGGTATATACACTGCCTCTGTAGAAAAATGTTTATTTATTTCCTTGAAAATGTTGATGGACATGAAACATGTGGGAGGATCGGGGCAACCTTTGAGCACTGTCTGATACTCATTTCTGCCAAGTATACTAAGGTGTTTTCTTTAATTTAACGTACTGGCTGCTACTCATGATTTGGTGGAAATGCAAATAATCAAGTTTCTGTCCTATTTGCGGTTATCTGCTGGTTAATATTGGAATTTTTATTTCTTGTTGAAATTGATCTTAGTTGAGTAATTCTTACAAAACAAAATGAATTTCAGTGCGGAAAGAAATTCAGTGAAGTCGCTGAAATTATTACCTTATTGCGGGAAGGTCGTAGCCAGAAAGAAGCGGCTAGAATTTTGGGAATGAATGTTTCTACATTTTACCGATTATACCAACGGTATGAGGAAACAGGACTGCTGACGAGGAGACTGAGATCTGGCAGGAGGCGAGTTACTTCTAAGGGCGATGACCAATTCATTTTAGCGTCCATGTTACGAAACAGACACCAAGCGTCCGTTCAGATACAACAGGAACTGTAACAAGTTCGAGATAGGTCCGTAAGTTCACGGACAGTAAGAGGGTTTCGGGAATCCGGACTGAGGCCTTTTACACCAGCCATTGCGTAGACAGACTACGGTGCACACAAGAACATTATAATTGGACCACGGAGCAATGTTTTGTTTAGCAATGAATCCAGAATCACTTTATTTGGTTCAGATGGACGTGATCGAGTGTACAGGCGATATAATGAGAGATACGTCCAGTGGAACATTTCGGAACGGGATAGTTTTAAAGGTGTTTCAATAATGGTGGGGGGAGGAATTTTTTCGCACACTCGCATAGAGCTGGTTATCGTAGACAATGGATGTTTGACTGCTGCACGGTACGTACAGGAGATACTGGAAGAACATGTACCACCGCACGCTTTATTCATTGGCGATGGCTTCGTTTTGATGCACGACAATGCTCGACCACACGCAGCCCGGTGTGTTGATGAGAGCTTTCGGAAGTTGGGATACATCGCATGAGTTGGTCCGGACTACGTGGGACTTGAATCCAATAGAACATATCTGAGACTACTTGAACATAAGTATTGACAACCGGTCACCAAGACCAACCAGCATTGCTGCTCTTAAGATTGCCGGTTTCGAGGAATTGAACTGATTCCACAAGACACCATCAAAAACTTAATCAACGGGATAAGTTCAAGGAGATCTGAGGTGATTTATAAAAAAGGAGGAAACACACTTTACTAGGGTATGGCTATCCCCAGTTCGTGTATCTTCTTTTTTGCAAATTTCGACTTCTAGTTTTCAAATTCACTTTGGGAAGTTTTCAATGTTTTCTTTCTCTTGGCTGTAAGTTTGCACAAAATGTAAACAATAAAAAGCACTTTTCATTTGTAAAAATGGCGACTCGTTTGTTTTGCTTGCTACATCTTTTTATATGAAAAAATGGGGTATACCGTTTTTTTGTCCAGCAGTGTAAAATTTTCACGTTGGGAAATATTTAAAACAAGAAAATAAGCAATGAAGAAATCACAAAGCTCGAATAATGCATTTGTGCGTACTATCCAAGAAAATGTCCAAAAAATTTACTTATCTTAATATATAAAATCCTAATGGTCGTGAAGGAGAAAATGAATTTCATTCACCGGAGAATTGGGAATGGGAAAATTCATTTTATGTAGATCAAACACAGAATGAATTTCTCTCCGCTTCCTGGAAATGAATTACATTCACCGGTGAATCGGATTCACTCAAGCGATGAAAATTCATTTTCTACATGACGTCATAAATATCTATAACTTTTTATTTTTTGGCCGTGTTAGGCTTTCTTTTCTAGTTCATAATATTTTTATGTTTGTTATGTTGGAAATTTTACAATTTTTGTTTATTTTTTAAATAAATCGTTTCTGAGATAAAAATTGTTTCAGGCTGATTTGACGGTGAGTTCGAACTCTAAGGATTTATCGACTTCTGGAGTCAAAGGAATAAATATTCGCCACTCAACTCCCCAATTAATGACAGATAAATACGAAGAAAATGTGAATGATCATGACGTTACCCCTTTATTCAGTATTTCTGGAAAGAATTCTGTTGGTTTCAGAGGACCAAGAAATAATCGCCAGTCAGCGGTTGTGAAAGCATTTTTACATTCATGGAGAGGATATAAAAAATTCGCTTGGGGTCACGATAACCTTAAACCAATTTCCAAGAAAGCACTTGACTGGTTTGGACTAGGCCTAACTATTGTAGACTCACTTGACACTATGTATATAATGAACTTGCAAGAAGGTATAGTTATCTCTAGTTATTTCATTTAATGAAACTTCTTCGTATTCACAGAATTCAACGAGTCTAGTACGTGGGTCAAAACCCACCTCACATTTGATGTTAATCGGGACGTGAATCTCTTTGAAGTTACAATTAGAGTCCTTGGTGGTCTGCTAAGTGCTTTCCATTTAAGTAAAGATCCAATGTTTCTCGTAAAAGCTGTAAGCATCATGAAACATAGCATAAATCTGAAGAAATAATTAAATATTTTATTAGGCAGATCTCGGTGAACGTCTACTGCCTTGTTTTGATTCGCCGTCTGGAATTCCTTATTCAGATGTTAATCTTGTTACCAGACGAGCGCATTCTCCTAAGTGGTCGCCAGACAGCTCTACTAGCGAAGTAACTACATTGCAGTTGGAATTTCGAGATCTCTCTGCCAGTACTGGAAGGTCAATTTTTCAAGAGGTAATACATATATTTTTCATAAGCTTTAGTTATCCCTAAAGGATTTTCTCAAAATTATTACAAATTAAATAGTAAAATAAAAATGATATTAATTGAAATAAGAGATTTCACGTACCATTCGTTTTTTTCGTCTTCCGCATCACTTGATGCTTTTGCGAATTGTGTATTTTCGACAGACATTTTCGTCGTATTGGAAAGAGTTTAAACCGTGACTTGATTTATTCTTGTTTAATAAATTCAATCAATTATTAAATGAGTTAAACGCAAATTAACACTTAAAATCGGCTTTAAACGTTGCTGCTCCCTTCAAAGACCATGATCAAATGTTAAATGTAGAAGTGCGACAAAGCATATGCAGACACTTCAATTGCAGGGGTCAAATTTTATTTGCGACCAAAATTTTTCGTTCGCGATGCAAATCTCTGATCTTTGATCAAAAATCGTGCGTGGGGTTCGGCGCCAATATTGGCGTGCGTCGCAGCGTCAACACTGTGGTAAATTTTAACGTACAGACAAAAATTTCCGTTGAACGCCACGCACAACGCACAAATGTTTTGGTGTGTACACGGCTTTAAAACGCTGGAATTTCCGACTGCAATACCCTTGCGGATTTAAACAATTTGTTAGTTTGTAAATTGAATTTTTTCAAATTAAATGTAAATATGTACAAGAGGACACATGTGGCTCCCACTGATAATGACTCTGAGCTCCTGAAATCGTGTTTAATATGACTTTTTCTCTTTTGTTTACCTCTTTACGGTTTAAGTTTTTCAAGGCCGACTCGCGGTGCGATTGGTCGTCCCTGTGGCGTTTCCAGCATTTTTTATCTTATTCTAGAGTTGTAATTTTTCCCACCTTTCGTACGAAGCATGTTTCTTCCGTGCAATTCTTATTCGTGACCTGCATGCTGAGCAGAATGGAGTCATCTGCCTTGTTCGACACTCGGCCGTAATAGGTCTGTTCGCGTACCGGTTTGAAACATATTGCAATATGTTTCAATCTCGAGATTGGCGTGCGCGTACTTTCTCAAGCTGAACTTTTGAGAGAGTTTCGCGTGACGTCATGGAGGGGAAACGAGCTCGAGCTTGAAAAAAGTTACTCGACAAATTTGTTCTAGTAAAGTCGAGGTGCTTGAAAAATTCTTTGACAGCTGTTAAAGTTGTCAGATTTTCAAGTAAACATGCTTGATGTTACTCGAAAGCGTTTTCTTACTTTTCGAAAGCGTTTTCTTACTGTAATAGAGCGAAATCGTTCAAACCTCTCATATCGTCTAGTAAAATTAAAAGTACGTGAACAGACCCAATATGACCTAAAAAATTACAGAAACTGCGCCGTACTTGTCGTCGATCTGATCTGCTACAGTGTGCGTTTGGATTGTGGTTCGGAGTGTTCCCATTTGATGGGTGATTTTGAGGTGTGTCAAAACCCTTTGTACGTATTAAAAAGCCATGAAGTAGGCCTTGTAAATGTATTGATGGTAGGCCTTCATTTCGCACCATTCCCTGTAGCGAAGTACGAGAAATTTATATCGTTTCCGCGAATTTATGTTAATTAAGTGTAAAAAGCTATTATTTTATACAAAATTTAGTGTTAGTGTGATTATTAAAGTATTGTTAATTAATAAACATAATATAAATTTTCTATCAGAAAATCAGCGCAAAGTCTATAAAAGTCAATTTTGCCGGCAGTATGAATTTTGACGTTTGTTTGTGTGTTTCGGTGCAAAACAAACGCAAATATTCATTAAATTCAGTGCTTGGGAAACTGAAAAAGTGAAAAAATATTATTATTTATGATAAATAATAAAATTATAATTTATTGTGAAGTTTTGTAGATAAAATAAATCGTAGCAATATGTAAATTGCTCATTAGAAATTAATTGTAATGTTTCAAAATATGAAAAAAGTAAAAATTTTTAAACAAATGTTTATAAATATAAACTGTTAAAAATATTTTTTAATTCAAATTCAATGTTCAATTCAATGTTCAATGTTTAAATTTCAATGTTCAATAAGAAAGAAATCTTAAAAAATATCAAAAAGTGTTGTTCAACACAACCGTGTAGCTCGCCTACTACTCATGCAAAGAGATATAGGCTGGTTTTCGTTAATACTAGGTAAACTTCACTTTTACTAAAAAACTTTGTCAAGCTGATTTTTATTATATTTTCAATAATTAGGTTTAACAACAATATTGTCACAATTTCAAAAGTACTATGAGCGATGGTCTTCAGGCCTCAATAAAGACTGCCGAGATCCTCGCCATTCTTATGCAACTAAAGGTCCACAAATTCCCACTTTTTTGATATTAAAATATTCAGGTACAAAATTTGCTTAAAGTTAGTTTTTATACCATGTAATTTTTATTTTTTTATTATTTTTTTTTTAATTTCTCGTTATATTGTTATATATTTCGTTTATTTGATTGCCTTTTGTTGTTAATTTGTCCATTACATAATTTTGCTACTAAATTTTTGTAATATCTGATTTAACTTTCCTATATAATTTAATTTTGTCCCACTTTTATATACATGTAAATATGTATATATAAATACTGATTTACATAAGTGTATTCATTTTTGCAAATAATAAAATTCATTTAATTAATTAAAATGTGAGTTTAATTATAACATATTTGAGTTTTTCAAAATTCCCTCGATAAAAATTTCATTTTTCATATGAAACTTCATTTCGTTCAATATGCTAGGAGGTAGGCCTGCCCTGTGAATGTGGTAGTAAGAAAGTCTACTTCATAGCTTGTACTTCACCCTACTTCATAGAGGGTGTTGGTAATAACACTCATTATCAATCTATATCAATCTATAAAATAAACATTTAAAGCACTTAAATAACATCAAATTTGCGGACAAAACAAGGAAAGCGATGAATTTTCCGTACTTCACTAGAGGGAATATCGAGAGACGTCGGACTCACATGATACATCGACAAAGCATACTTCATGGCTTGTCAATACATACAGTTTTGTTGCAATCTTTAATTAACCCTTTCACACAGTTGTAATATCCTAGTAAAATCTTCGTGGGTAATTGATGCACATTTCTTAGTTGGCTCGCTAGTGTGAGGTACGATGTGCTTTGTATTAGATTTATGCTGAGTGTGGTAAATATTTACTCTAAGGTATTTTTTCTCCTTCGGACCTCTGAGTCTTGTTGGTAGCAATTTTATGAATAGTGCATGGTCTAATGGTCGAGACGGGCACAATTTATGAACTTATTGACTTCATTTTGTTTTCTTGGATTCGCACCTTCAATATGGGTAGTATGTTATTGTATAATAGCTGTGTTTTCTTGCTGCATCGAGAGGTGCAGAACTGTCAAATCCTATACATTTAATGAGTACAAAATTTGGTCTCGATAATAAGTGGGTTAGTTTGCACCTCTGTATAAATTCATCAACTAGAAGAGCACAGATGGCGACATGATTCATTTTCCTTGCCACGAACCTAACATTTTCTTTAAATTCCACAAAATTACAATTTCTTCAAAACGGTCAGTTAATTTCATCTGAAAATTTAAATTAAAGTAATATATGAGGAATTTGTTTAATCGTCGGCGTAACAAAATATAAAAAAGTCGAAAGTAATTCATACGAATGTGAACTGAAGTTGGTTGATTTGTAATCTATCGAGTGAAAATCTGTCTTTTGGCTGCCAAAATGTGCACTCGATAGCGTGTCGCAAGAAAACGCGGCTAATATGTTATTCACTAGTGTACACTGGCCATTTTCATAATTTTTTTGTCTCTGCGTGACAGAAACAAAAAATATGTTAATATGTTTTTGTCTTAAGAAAATAAAAAATAAGATAAAAATAGGAAAATAAATCTAGTTTTGGAATCGTATCGTCGATTCGATATCGTCGTATATTTATATTTTGGAAATATCAAAATTTTACTATAAATATGAGTTAGGTCACTTTTTGTGAATCAAAATTTAAGTTTCACTATTTATTGAATAAAACAAAACTTGAAGGTGTTAAGCTGAATTTCTCTAGTTGTTACGATTTTGCTTTATTTCATAGAATCACCTATGACATCTTTTTCCCGTACAATTTATTTACGTACAACACAGTCACAGGAATAAATTGTGGACCAGTATAGAGACCCTAAAATCAAAACTCCCATAAAAGTCCAGTAAAAAGTAATGGACTCATGTTGACTATCCTATCTTAACATTACTATCCTATCCTGTCTTATCCGCCAAACAGAAATCGAATTTATTTAATAGATATTTGGGAATTTGTATATAACATGAAATAATTTCTTATGCGATTGGAATTTAGTAATCATGGTATCAATTGTAATATTTTGTTATTCTATGCATACACATATGTAATAATAATCCTATCAATAAATTAAATAAAGAGGCTATTATTATTATATTGACATTCCATCATGGAATGTGGGTTGTTGCTGTTCGAACTCTTTCATTTGGAAGGGATAAGTTGAGCCGGCAGGTTCTTTGGTTGTGAGTGCAAATTTTGGGGCCGTTTGTGATATTGGTACCATTGTCCACGCGTAACTTCATACATTTTCCTGGAAGTGGAGACGCTAACCGGTGTATATTCGCTCTACATCAGGATGCCCTTGCGGTATGAACGTACACCGTTGCGCAAACAGGTCAGCTATAAAACTATTTGAACTCGCAGATAAAGCAGATAGATCTTGTAGCCTTCACAGAGGAACAAGCCGTCGGGTTCAAATGTGCTCTGTTGTACACCTGACAGCAGAAATAAATCCTTTTCCGTGTTTTTATATTCCATTTATATGTACATGTATTTATTTGTCCTAGACGCCAGGAGGTGATGGTCATTTTTTAATATTTAGGACCACTTTATCTTTAATATATAAAATCCTAATGGTCGTGAAGCAGAAAATGAATTTCATTCACTGGAGAATGGGGTTCAGTCTCTGAAAGCGGGGAAAATTCATTTTATGCAGATCAAACACAGAATGAATTTCTCTCCGCTTCCTGGAAATGAATTTCTCTCGCTGGTGAATGGGATTCACTCAAGCGGGGAAAATACATTTTCTACATGACTTCATAAATATCTATCAATTATTATTTTTGCCCGTATTACGGTCTATTTTTCCTAGTTTCTTTAATAACATACAAAACTTAAGTGAACCGTCATATTCACTCAAAGCTAGTCTTAGTTATGTATAGAGTATTAGCTGCAAATTGTTTGCAAAAATAAAATTGCCGTGTTCAACTTCAAAACCTTAAAATGTTCAACTTGATTCAGCAGTTATATTTTCCATTGAAATCCCATATAAAAAACCACTTTTCATTTTCAGGTTGCCGACAAAGTAAATGACAAAGTACACACTTTAGAAAAATTCGATGGTCTTGTACCCATTTTTATTAATGCCAATACAGGCACATTTCGAAACGACGCTACAATATCTTTAGGAGCAAGAGGTGATTCATATTATGAATATTTGCTTAAACAATGGATACAAACTGGGAGGAACCCAAATGACTAGTAAGATTAAATTGGTAACTAACTTGACTGATACTTATATATATGTCTTTCACTCTTTTAGTCGTATACACGATTATAAAACTGCTGTCGACGGAGTCTTGAAGCATTTAACACGAAAAACAAGGAATAAACAATATACATTTCTAGGAGAGCTGATAAATGGCAGAGACTTCAAGCCTAAAATGGATCACTTATCTTGCTACCTACCTGGAACATTGGTACTTGGCTTTAAGTATGGAATGCCTGCTACGCACTTACAACTTGCGAATGAGCTGTTGGAGACTTGTTATCAAATGTACCTAAAGCAGCCTACACATTTAGCTCCTGAAATCGCATACTTTAATTTTCAAGATAAAAGTGATACAGACATAAATGTTAAAGCAAGCGATGCGCATAACCTTTTAAGACCTGAATTTATAGAAAGTTTGTATTATTTTTATGTAATAACAGGCAACGTAACATACCAAGATATGGGTTGGCAAATATTTCAAGCTTTCGAAAAATATACAAAAGTAAAAAACGGATACACGTCTATAGGCAACGTAAAAAATGAGTTCAATATTCGCCCACGTGATATGATGGAGAGTTTTTGGCTTGGAGAAACTTTGAAATACTTTTTTTTGTTATTTAGTAACGATCGCTTTGAAATTGACTTAGACAGGTACGTGTTTAACACTGAAGCACATATCTTGCCAATAAGAAAATGGACACATGACCGCTAAAAAATATTTTAGGTGTTTGTGAAAATTGTGTATTTGCATCATATGTTTAATTTTATCATTTGTATATCTTCACACATAATAAAGCTTAATGGCAGATTACGTAGACAAATTTATCAACAACAGTTTGAATTGTAATAGGTTATCAGTTTACATAGACGCCACCGTACACGATTTGTAGCTGATATAAGTACATTCCTTGTATGCGTAGGAAGAATAAATTCATAATTCAATTTCAAGTTGTTACTTTAAGGTTGTTAACCTCAAATATGTTCTAAAATTCATAATTGGGTTGCAATATAGTCACTTTTCAGGTAACTTTTAAATTATCTTTGGTTGCATTTGCATTATTGCTTGTTGTAATGGTAAAAAAATATTCTTGACCAAATAAAGTTAGGTTTGTTAGGTTGCTAAAAATAAAGGTTTGTTACTCAACTTGTATAATATATAAAAAATTTTATTGATGTTTTTAGAAGTTTAATCAGTTCATCATCCGCAAAATGTGTGCTTGTCATAAGAAAATTCATATTAGTTATTGGCTTATTGTTATATACGTTACAACAAAAAGCAGTGCTTGCGCGAGTAAATTTGTTATACTTCTTCCTATTTTCTCTCATACGAAAACGCAAAATACTCAAATGCAGTGAAAAATTTAGTAAAAGTAGCAAGATTTTCGAGTACGGGAACAGACCTATTGATCATTTGTTTATTTCTTTAATATATAATTTATTGATTGACAATATTATAATATTAATAATTATTGTCACTAAACTCATATTAATAGCTATTATCAAGCTCAAAAACTGATATTGACGTCAAATATTGAGTTGAAGTTGGCAACAGGCTAGTTACAATCATCAAGTCTTGTTTCCAGAACTGAAACTGAAACAACGACCTACTGCCCATTTCTGAGACCAACAAACCGTAAAAATCCTCTTCAGTTGCTGACAGACTACGAACTGAAACTGCGAATAACGACTCAATCCAGTTCCTGGAGTTTAAGCTCGCCTCGATTCCACCAGAGCACTCGGAATCGATTTGGCGTAGCTCCGTGTAATCGAGTTAATCAAAGAAGCAACTTGAGTTAACTCCATCGCTAAGTGAAATCTTCTCAAAGTGCTCATTTTACTTCTTGTAAAGTCTAGTAAACTCGAGATGTACGTAAACAGACCTTTTAAAAGTAATTAAGGTGCCTACAGACGATCATATTTCTATGATGTTTCATCATATATATGAGGAAAAAATATGATGAAGCTGTACACACGGAATATGGCATATTTCTATGATGTTTAACCATATATTTCTATGTCATATTATATGATCGTGTGGACAGTTCATCATATATATGACATTTAAATATGTCATATTTTTCTTTTCCATTTTTGGTAGAAAAGAAATCTATGATTTATATATATGATGAACAGTGGCGCCAGTTTTAAATTTTAACTGTTTCTTTTGGAAACAGTATTGGACTGCAATATATCTTTTTAGCCGTGTTCTTTTGGTCACTCTAACAGAACAGAACTGTCAAATCCCATACATTTAACAGAACAAGTTTAGTTCTCGATAATACCTGGAACTAATTTGCTGTTCTGAACAGAATAGTTGAGCTAGAAATGTCTAGATGGCGACATGGATCATTTTCCTTGACGCGAACCTACATTTTTCCTTAAATTCCACAAAATTACAATTTCTTCAAAACTTTCGTTTGATTTCATCTGAAAATTTAAATTCAAGAAATATGTGAGGAATTTATGCAATCAAGGGCTCACAAAATGGAAAAAAATCGAAGTAAGTTCATATAAATGGTAAGTGAAGTTGATAAAAGTTTGTAATCTATCGAGAACAAGTCCGATGCGTTCTTTTGCTACTCTAGTTTTGTACTCGATAACGATGACCAAAAGAACGCGGCTTTTGTGACGAAACTATATTATATTTATGCGGTAAGTAATTTCGTTTTAAATAAAAAGGAGCGTGGTCATTAGGAAAATAAATTATAATTTTTATATTTTGTTTATAATTTTCAAACACTATTTTATATTCATCACTTATTTTATTTCCAATTTGCTCACTTCTATTTTTTATGAAATACAATAGCCGCGTTCTTTTGGTCATCGCTATCGAGTACAAAGTTTTGAATAAATTATAATTTTGTTGAATTTAAAGAAAAATTTAGGTTCGCGTCAAGGAAAATGATCCATGTCGCCATCTGGACATTTCTAGCTCAACTATTCTGTTCCGAACAGCAAATTAGTTCCAGGTATTATCGAGAACTACCCTTGTTCTGTTAAATGTATTGGATTTGACAGTTCTGTTCTGTTAGAGTGACCAAAAGAACACGGCTAATGTGTATATTCAAACTTTAAACAACACACAACATTAAAAACATATGTCATATTAAATTGTGTCGTGTGTTCACCAAAAATCGCTTTGTCATATTTTTTCATCATAGACAATTTACATCATATTTTTCGTCATATTTTCAAAAACGTGTGTGTACAGTTCATCATATAATATGTCATAGATATGATATAATATGATGTATTTTTCTATGATCGTCTGTAGGCACCTATAATCTAAGATCGTACCGGTGAGTTTTTCATATTGTCACAAAGTTCGAAGATCTCATACCTAGGCGTCGCGTCAAGCGCTAGTGGTACAATGCGACTTGTCCACAGAAATCATAAACTCCCCTAAAAATGTAATAAAGTCTTGCATGAGATTATGGAAACTTTAAAATGATTATCATAAATTACTGGTTAATGTCTGGCCTATAGGATAGACAATAGCTAATAGCTGATATATAGCTTCAATCATTGTTATACCTAACTTGAATTCTGTTTAAGAATTTCAAAATAAATAGAAGTTATATTGTGTATGAACTTTAGGTTATATTTCGTTATGCCGGCAAAGTTCTTCCATAACAGCATGATTGTAGGTTGAATGTAACATTAATCCTAAAACTCCAGCTCGGGAAACCATAGCAGTCCGCACTTGCCTCTCTTGCTCCAGTAATTCATCCATTTTAAGCCATTGACGAACTCGCTCCAGATCGATTTCAGCGCGTCGTATTTTTTCCCAAACATAGTGCTTAAAACAATTTTTTTTCGGCGCTCTACATAATATTATATACATATATGGTAAAAAGCTTTATTTATGGCCAATATGTTCAGTTTACTTACTTGCAAAACGCACCAGTAAGTTTGAAGACATTCGTCACTAAAGGGCAACCGCAAACATCGTCATCATTTATCTTTGGATCTTTGCTATGTTCTGGACAAAGCACCCGCAGTCGTTTGCAATACGTTTTACTCAGTGGATTGTAAAAATCACAAAACATAGAAGTTCCATCAATACGTGTTTTGAAAATGCTACCAAAGCTTGCTTGACTTTCATATTTGTTGAAACACTTTTCCATGTGTCTGACAGCGGTACGAGAATGAATTTCATGGCCACAAGTTATGCAGTACATCGACATTTCATCTTCAATATCAGAGTAGTTGTGATTTTTCGAATCTAAAGTATAGCGTTTTGCTCTTTCAACAATAAGGTCTAGCTCTGAATAACGCTTATCCAGCTGAGCTAGTGTAGCGTGTACCATTGCTTGCTTCGCTCGTATATTATCCAATTGCTTCTTATTTTCTTCTTCACTAAAACATCGAGAAAAATTCCATTCTTGAATTCTTTGAGGAAGTACTTGAAATATACGCGTGGTCGCCAGTTTCATGCCACAATAATCTGAGCAGAACTTGGACTGAGGCCGCGCATTAACACAGCAGGTGGGGCCATAACACTGCCTGTCACCTTGTAAATTTGGATTCACGTAAACTTCTGCACTTGGAGAACGTCTTCGACGCTTTTGCTTTGAAGTTGATGTTTTCACTTTTTGACTGACACACGTTCTTCGTCGACATCGTGCCTTCCGTTCAGTGCTTGATAAGCAACCGTCACATACACCACAGTTCGACGATTTACAGCCAACACAATTACCACAACGAACTGTGAGGGCGGTATTGGAATTTCCACGGTCAGTTTTTACTGTTATCTCCTTTCTTCGATTTTCACTGCTTGTAGAGCTTCCAGTGGCTTGAGTGGTTGGAGTCAATCGAAAAACTGTCTTCAGAGAAGGATTATTTTCTTTGCATTTCTGGCAATAATATTGCTTAATGTGCTTTGCCTCCTTTTCAGATATATTAATACAGTCTCCATGATACCATTCTTCACAGCTATCACAACCTCTAGAAAATGATTTACAATTAAAACTTTCCAAAAAGCGAAGATAATACAAAACACAATTTACATCATAAAACGGGAACAATCAGAAGACCGACACACACAGTAAGCCTGACCATCTTGTTTCATGATAGAAGCAATTTTGCTCTTCCTCTCTGGAAGTTCAAAGTCTCGGGCTATGTCTTCTTTCTACAAATAGACAGACGGGTTTTAATTGTTTTATCTCATGTACACAAAATCTCACAGTTCGCTTGCTTTTACTCTTGTCGTTCATTTTTGACAACAAACTCAACCATATATATTCCAAACAATTAGAATACTTCACCCTGTGTTCCAAAGGTCGGCGACTATCGAACACAGGAATAGAGAAGAGCTGAGAATGATTTCATATCACAATGATTAAAACACTATTACTATAGATTTCAGAATGTCACTGTGATTCCTGAATTAGGGCAAACGTTCAAAATCACAGGTATTTCTAGTTCAAGGTTTTTTTTTATTAATTCACTGCGACCACATGCCTATGCATCACACATCTGTTCACGGTCAGCCTCACCTCACCTTTGTAGATGGCGTGTTTGTGCCTGACTTTGACTACTTTTCCTCGCTGTACCATGCCCAATCCCCCTTACCTTCCTCCTTTGCTAATTTTCATGTATTTGAGGCTGATGTCCTCTCTGAGCTCCTGCGTCTCAAGGAAGCTTTCTCCCCTGTAGATGTGTAAAAACTACACAAAAATTAGTAATCGAATGTATTCGTTACTTGATGACCGACTAATCGTTGTATCCGCATCATCGTTAGAGATTCCTTGGCCTATACAATGGGAGCAACAAAAAAAAACACATCAATATCCCTTTAGTATGACACCACGCCATTTCTATATAAATTTAAATTTAAACAAATTTTGTATCTTACGAAAGAGGGGAGTATATATTGATTGTTAGAAATTCATTACAAAATTCTTTATTTCCAAATTACCGCTTGTTTTTTATATAACTTCCATTGGATACTCGGAATCATAGTTAGTGTTCGGTATTCGGTAACGAATAGGACTCATTTCCCACATTTCTACTCCCCTGGCCAAGATGGAATACCTCCTGCTATACTAAAGAGATGCGCGACTCTTCTTGCTGGACCAGTGTCGAGAGTTTTCAACATTTCCATCCAGTCAGGTATATTTCCTGACTGTTGGAAAGCTGGATTCCTTGTTCCTGTCTACAAGAAAGATCCTAAGCACTAGGTTTCGAACTATTTCCTATTGCTAAACTTTCTGCTATCCCCTGAATCTTTGCGAAAATTCTCTTTAATAAACTGTTCAATATCTCCACCCCAGCATGGCTTCTTAAAAAGTAGGTGTACCACTACCAACCTTGTTCAATTTGTCTCCTTCTCTGTAAATGCTCTCGAGCGTGACGAAGGCGTTGATGCCATCTTTACGGATATAAGTAAGACCTCCGATATTATTCCTCACAGCCTCATCGTACGTGAGCTCAAACTTGCTGGCTTTCCCGAATTTTTCCTTAGGTGGATCAGTTCCGATCCTCAGGGTAACCACTTCGGTTCACTGCTCTTCATAACTGCCAATAATGACATATCAAGGGGTGTTTGCACTCTAATATACTTTCTTATCCTGACGACACTAAGATATTTGAAAATGTCACTCATCCCTCTAACTCTCATAAGCTTCAGCTTTATCTGAACCGTCTTCTGCAATGGTGCTCTAAAAGCAACCTTATTTTAAATGTCTCACAATGTGAGCACGTCTGCTTCCAACGCAAGCGTAACTATATTCCTCACTCTTTCTCCCTAAGTGGCTCCGCGGTTAGTACGGTGAACTGCGTCCTCGATCTGGGTGTTCACCTTGATCTCAAACACTCTTTCGCGAGCACCTCACTCACGTGATAAGTAGAGCTGGTACCACGTTGGCGTTCATCACTAGTTGGTCTGGGGAATTCGCTGACCCATACGTCTATAAAACGTTCTTTATGTCGCTCGTTTGCCCTATACTAGAATAAGCTTGCCAAGTCTGGTCTCCTTACCATAAACTCCATATTGCGAGAGTCGAGGCAATTACGAAGCGCTTTATTCGTTACGCTCTCCGTCACCTTTCCGGTCTGATGCCGTCCATCTTCTCCGTTATACGGATCGTTTTAAACTCCAAAGTCTACAATCTCTCTCTGGGCGCCGTGTCATGGCTGATTTATCTCTTATACATGGAGTTGTCCAGGGAGATATTGTCCCCCCGAACATCCATAACAAGGTTGCTTTGCGACCCTGTGGTAGACACTGAAGGTCCTATGATCCCTTTTCCCTTAGCTATCACCGCACGGACTTCGGCAGTATGGAACCAGTTATTCGTATGCTCAGGGCTTACAGTCGGGCGGTCGCCCTACTCCAAGTCGCGGGTGGCAACACTAGGGCCCGTTCGAGCTGTCGTATCTGCGCTGATAGTATGTTGCATTGGTCTTTCACGTAACCGAACCCGTCTTTTCTCACTCGACTGGACTTTCTTTTCCTTTCTCTTTTTATTTTTTTGGTTTGTTCCCTTTTTCCGCTGTACATATATATTTCATTCATCGTTCCGGAAATCATCGTGATTGAGAATTATAGTAGATTATTATTATTAGGGTGCTTATCGTATAATATGTAATAAAGACTGATTTTGCTGTTTCTGCGTCGACGAAGTAGTTCGCACCTATTCACTTACACCGGAACAGTTGTTGGAACTACTACGTTGGCCCGGAATTAAAAGTTCGACCCTTTCGCTGACGTGTTTTTGCATTAACACGGTAAAAAGTGGTTCAAAATATTTCGCCGAAGAAGTTGTTCCGTTCGTGCGAATGGGGTAAATTGAAACTGACAACAGAGGTCCGACTGATTCAAGAAGATATGTGGGAGTGTTGGGCTCTATACGCTGCTTACTAAATGTAGATCATATATGTACAAGAGAAGATTCAACAAAACGGGGAAATAACGTTTTATCCCACTATATAAGCTAAACCAAGGTCATATTGGACTATTATTTTTTTTAATCCTTCTTCAACTGGGTAATAACAACAATCCAACAGTGAAACAGTTTGCTGTAGTTTATAAGAAGCTGATGTTCCGATGTCAACTAAGAGCAGGAGGAATGGGGAATTGTCTTCCATTCGAGCATATTTTTCTATTCAGCGTAGAAAATATTGATCCACTTAGAAATATTAATGAAACTGTTTCCCTGTCAGCTATGGTGGAGTCCTCCCAAGAACCGGACTTTTCGCAAAACACGTTGTTTTTATTATGCAAAGTCTTAAAATTTTGCATTTGTGTAGAAGCCGGGAAAAGCCACATTTATTTTTAGAGGCTATCTAAAAACTGCATCGGAGAGTGTAGTAAACATTATTCTATAAGTAGAAAAGGAGATAACAATAGCTAGCCGGCTTTTGGATATAAATATCTTGGATGAACCAATACAAAACAAAATCTCTACATCGCTCCAAAAGCACTTCATCGGAATAAATTTATTTGTTGAATACATTTATCATAAGCTTACCACTCTTCATTACAGCCGTTTGCTGAAATTAATAGTAGAAAATTTTCAACGCCAACGATTTTCTTTTATAGCCAAAAAGAGATCAAAAAAAATTTCAATTCGGCAAAGGATAACAAACTTGCACACTTTAGGGGAATGTAGTTCTAAGGCCCTCCGCACACAGAGCTACTAAAAACAAACTAAACTGGTTGGTAACTTACGTTACAAACCAGTTCCTGACTAGTTAGCGACCAGGCACCGCACTCGAAGCTACTCATCCAAAACTCAAAGTACCCTCAAACTTAATTAAATTACTCAAATGACTATTCAGGTCGTTTTGAATACCCTTGAAGCTGAAAATTATATAACACAGGCCATTTTCAACTTCCGCGTCAAGCAAAATTTTTAATTCCTGATTCTGCATTTTCTCAAGGCAAACATATAGCAAACTTTTTCGTGAGTGAATCGGCATGCACGTCCGCTGGTGACTGATTACAAACCAGTTTCCAGGAATCAGAAACCAGTATCGCCGTGAGCGGCGTCCCATATATTTATATGGGAAGTGACTCAAAGGAAACTGGTTACAAATTCGAGTCACTAATCAGTTTCTTTTCGGTAGCCTCGTGTGCGGGCGGCCTAAGATCCGGAGTTGAATATACAAAACGATCATACAGGGCCGTACATAACATAAGAGTCGAACCATCTCTGTAATTCTGCCGCTGCCGGTCTCAACCCCGTCAATATAACAAGAAGACGGTGGTGAAAAATTGTGAAAATATTTAAATGCATATATATATAGTTGATCCGTAATTGTGTAATTTTGTCTGTGAAATTAGACAGGTCTGCGAAAATTCCGGAAAAAAGTTTGATAAAATCGCGTTCAATGTAACAATATTGCCCCTTTACATTGTTACGCCTTGGACATTACAAGCCCATGTAATCGCACTGATATCACTAAACGAAATTTGCAAAGTTTGTTTCAACTTTTCTGTTGATGTTTCCTTCCTGGTCTATTATTTCAATTTGTTTACAAGTAGTTCGTAGGGAAAGCCTGATGAATTATTTTTCGAATCAGTCCAATATAATGCACAAAAATATGTTAGCAACAAACCAAGGTGCATTATTGTGTGCAAGGAGTTCTTTGAATTTGCCGTTAACACTTTGTGGAGGACAAAGTTTCCGGTTTGTTATTAATAACGCATCCTTTGACTAAAACTTGAACCAAATCAAACAAATAAGGTGGAAGCCGGTAGAAGGAAGTAACAACAAATTTGTAGGTGTTGCGAACAACTGCTTGTGGTATTTGGAACAACACGAGAACTGCGTGAAATATAAAGTGTTTAGTCATATGAATAATTATGATGGGGAGAGCTTCACAAACATGTTAAGTGAATATTTTCGCCTAACAATAGATTTGGAAAAATTGTACGAAAAATGGGTACATAGTCACAAATATTTCAAGAAGGCAACTAAATCCTGTGCGGGTGCACGATTATTAAATCAAAACCCGGTTGAAAATCTTTTCTCATTTTTATGCAGTCAAAACACTAACATGAAAAGGTAAGGTTCAAATTCATTAGTAGGTCAGCACTACCAAAGTCCTAGTTATTTTCATTGATATATATGTTCTGCAACCGTTTCCTGAAGTTGACAAAAAGCCTCAACATGTGTTTTCAGTGTGAGAGATTAAAGCCAACTAACTACTAGATGATAGGTCTAAGCTAGAGCTAATTTATGTATATGAAATTCTCCCATCGAACCCAGAAAATTTACTCCAGGACCCAATAGTTGATCCGCCAGTTTGATTTGATTTTGACGTGAAATTAGTTGGAAGCGATACTGTGTAGTCCTTGTTACTACACATGGATGAACATGTGGGTTCAACATTATTGGTTTATTTTTGAACAATGATAACATCGTATAAAGGATCATTGTTGGAGCTTAAATAGGGGAGAGAGTTAACTTTTCGGCCGCAGTTTTTGATGATGCCAATAGTTAAATTATAAAAAATAAAACAACTTTTGTTCAATAAAAACCTTCAAATTGCTATATTTTATTAAATATTTGAAAATTAAGTATTGTAAATTTCCTAATCTAAAACAGGAATAATCCAGGAATAATATTGTTTACAGGAAATGTAAACAATAATGTTTACATTTGATCATATGTTCGCTATTCAAAGGTCATTTCCATTTGTTCGCGCATGCGCGTGAGGTCTGCACATCATTTCCCCTTCGCACGCACATATGATCAAATGTTAACAAAAATCCTCTTTGTGGTTAGAAAATTTTCAAAATTTTTATTCGCATATTTCATAAATAAAACATAATAATGATGTCATAATAATAATGAGCATGTTCGTAGAACAAAAGTTGTTTTATTTTTTATAATTTGACATCATCAAAAACTGTGGCCTCCACGTTAAGTCTCTGGCCGAAATTCTTTATAATTTGCAAAAAAGTATATTAGGTCTGTTCGCGTACTTTTGAATTTTACTAGACTTTACTAGACTTTACTCGAGGAAAAATGAGAGGTTTGAACAATTTCGCTCTGTTACTCGAAAAGTAAGAAAACGCTTTCGAGTAACATCAAGCATGTTTACTTGAAAATCTGACAATTTTGACAGCTGTCAAAGAATTTTTCAAGCACCTCGACTTTACTCGACCAAATTTGTCTAGTAACATTTTTCAAGCTCGAGCTCGTTTCCCCTCCATGACGTCACGCGAAACTCTCAAAAATCATGCTTGAGAAAGTACGCGAACGCCAATCTCGAGATTGAAACATATTGCAATATATTGCAATATGTTCCGAGCACGTACGCGAACAGACCTATTATTGACTTCTCCAATCTACTATAAATGTTCGAAATGTCTTCCGATATTTTTTATATATGCCAGGTACTCATAAACTTCAACTCTTCTCGCAGTTCTTCCGCAGCTTCGTCTATTCGTGAGATTAATTGTTCTAACGAACTACCCTTCGTCTTATAAAATATCTGTTTGATGCAGCCCCATACACACATCTTAACAAACATCCGCTTTGTGGTTAGAAAATTTTGAAAATTTTGCTTCCAAATATTTAATAAAATAAAGATATTCGAGCATTTTCGTAGAACACATGTTGTTTTAATTTTTCAATATAGATATTTCAATCATTAAAAACTGGGGCGCTACGTTGTTCCTCTACCCAGAATTTCTGATTCAATTTTGTCCCTTCTTATGCTAATGCTAATTTTCAACGAGGAGAGTGGTCGTACACGGAGAGTTAAACCAAATTAATAATTAATTAAGTATAGTCAAATCAAATGAATCTCATTCTGTGATTAATTAGTGAACCTCGATCTCGTTTAAATACAAAAGTTATAAACATACTAATAAATCAATGAAAATTAATGCAAATCTACATCTCAGTTTTAGGACCTCTTCAATTGAAAGTCTGCATTTTTGCAAGTATAATCAATTCAAATTATCACCTCTTGTGATTAATAATTGAACTTCAACCTCGTTTTAGTGCAAACATTATAATCATACTAATAAATCAATGTAAATTAATGATAATGTGCAATCACAGTTATATAACCTTAACTTTTTTAAACATTTTGAAAAAGACATTTCGTTCACTACCAATTTCAATGCACCTTAAATAATGTAGTTTTCTTATCAAATGCATTGTAGATTAATTTAAGTATTCATTGTGTGGACTTATATGAGACATCTTGCATTTTTTTCTCTTTAATACTGATTTTTACTTGTATTTCGAAAAATATTGGTATTATGGTTAAATATGGTATTGTACATACCTAACGAGGAGAAAGATGTTTTCACGTCAAAAGAAGACGGGTTTGTGACCCGTAGTGCTTCCAAAATTTACTTTTCTCGTGCTAGAAATTTTTCAAAATTTCTTTCGTTGCTGAACTGTCCTGGGATTAAAAATTGAATGATCTTCCAACCCGCAGCCTTCTAGTATTGTGTCAGGTCAATGAACTGACCACCAAGGGCAAAGCTATCTACTATTATCATCTACATAGTATTATCAGGCTTGGTGTTTACTCTTTACTAATTTAAATTTACTTACTTTTCTCGTGCTATCTACTATTATCATCTACATAGCATTATCAGGCTTGCTGTTTACTCTACTAATTTAAATTTACTTACTTGAACATATAACCTCTTCTTAAACTTTAATATTAACCTCTTATTTTTCTATTTTTTTTCTTTTATATCTTTTTTTGCAAAACAGAGTACTGTGTCGGATCACGGTGAACGCTCACCATAACTTTGGTTTGTGCCGCCGGAATCTGCAAGCACAGGAACGCAGAAAGACTTCTTTCCTGCCACGGTTTCTGTGGTGGTTGCATCCACCCAAAATGCGTAGGTCTAGCATGCGGAATTACTGACAAGGTCGAAATAAAGAACTCCGGTATCTACTGGTATTGTTCCCGATGCCGCAAGTTTATACTGAGTGCCCTCTCCTCCCGTCTTCTGGAAATAGATTCTGAAAGTTAGGGAACGCACTACATCATTCATCTAGCATGCATTTCTCACTTATATCTAACATTGATACTTTGAAAAGATTTGAACCTCCCCTTTAATCCCATCGGGACCTTCAAAATTCCCTCCTTTCGTTACCAACTGCTTCCTGCAGGATTGCTAGGTCAAACAAATCCACCGTATCCTCTACGCAAGGTGCCCCTCAAATATACTTCTCCCCTCGATCTCAAGAAATCCATTATACTTCTTCCCCAACACTCCTCTCCTTCACTTAATAATAATAAGTCCCTTGGTGACTTGTCTGGTACCTGACAACTAAGTAGGAACGTACCCTCTCCAATAGTTCACTCGAAGACTCCCACCGTCATCCCACATGACACTTTATCGTTGAACGACTATGGTTTCCTTGATCAACGCTTGCCCTCGGTTCCCACTGCCCACTCTGATACCCTACTGGTAAAGATGACCTCTCCATCCTCACACAATCTTTCTCAACCAGTCACACACACTACAGCTGATGATCCTGTCACGATCAACTCCCTTCCTATTCCCTGATATAGGACTCACGCCTCATAACACCCCGAAAGTTAACTCACGGTTGTACAGAGGGCTAAGGACTGTTCTTTCGTGACTGAACTTGTCCCTTCTACATCGACGGATGACATCCTTTCTCACATTTCTAACGTCATCCGACTTGACGTTACTGAAAATAAAATAAAAGTAAATAAACTCTCAGAGGGTAGGTGCTCCTCATTTAAGATCCTCCTCATTAAAACCCTCTATGGGATACACTTCTGGTTCTTCCGCTAAGGGACGTCCTGCTGTCCCTGATGCCTCGCCTGTCCCAACTGCGCCACGAAAAAACTCCTTACCGTTTCTATCTGCTACCAAAACGTGTGGGATCTGAGAACAAAGACTCACTCAACCTGCTCCTCACAAACACTACCCCATGACATCTCTCTTACAGAAACCTGACTGTGCTCGAATATAAACGACCAGAAGATCCTTGACCTCGAGGCCGTCTTAAAATGATTCCTCCGTTTCGCCTTTAACCACCTCCCCAGGTCCGATTCTATACAGTTTCCCCCTATGCGGATTGTCTTCAACTTCTTGATCTTCAATCTCTTTCTGGGCGCCGTGTAGTGGCTGATCTCTCGTTCATTAATGCCACCATGCAGAGACAAACCCTTTAAAGCCTTGGATTGGATTGGATTGGCTTACATGTTCCGCTCGTTTCGCACCCACGCACTCCGCCATATGTGCCTCTCGTTCAATCGGCCCAGCGTGCATCTATTTCTATTTTCACGCTGGAGTGGCAATACGATCTTTTTCAGAACGATTTCAACAGGTGGCTGCGACGAGATCGTTCGAAATATGAGACGAATTTTTGTATATTTTTTTTTTTTATAAAATTATTTAAAAATGGAAAAAAGTATTCAGTCCAAATATACATATTTTAATGTACTAAAGGTATGATAATCCAAATATGGTTATTTTATTAAGAAAAATATTCTAATATTGATACTCAGAAATGATTCAAAATACGCTCGCAAGGTGGATGAAAAACCAATCCACTCTGGCATTGGAAACAAGTCCCAGAATCAGCGTCAACACACTCCATTCCAAGCTGGCATTGGAAACGCACCTTAAACTTCCCACGTCACTTGTAACCTACCTACGCGAAATCGCGATCAGATTCTAAACTCGATAGTCCAACCGATTATGTCTGTTCCACTCAGTTGCTCACGTTGAATTTCAGAAGAAACTTTCGAGCGATCAATGAGAGTAGTTCCAAGGATTACGTGTTCATTTAGATTACACGATAAAGCCCAATCGAGTCGGACGCCGTGCATGATCATCGTGTCGGCAAATTCATCCTTCATATCAACACAATGAAATATTTGTCCGAAATCAAGTTTCTTGGGTACATAACTGGTTAAAATTCAATCAAACCAGATCCTGATCAAGTCAACAGGGTTTTAGCTCCTTGGCGTATGGTAGACTTTTATACTACGTCTGTGTCTGGAGTAGTTTTTATCGGTTGCAGATCGCTTATTTTTCAATTCTTCATATACCGGCAATACAAGCTGTATTCTTCTGGTCCGGTGCAGTGCGGACTGCCAAACCCATACATTTCGCTGTACTGGAACTTTTCTGTGTCAAAGTTTCAGTGCACGGTCGACTATTTAGGCGTATTTTTTCCTCCTTGGATGACTGAATTCATCCTTCCTGTCTCTATCAATGACAGTAAGGATTTTCTCTCCTCGGAAGTCCAAATATGTCTGAAACTAAATAATATGTAATTAGTTTAAAAGTCGAAAATTTACATTCAAATAATTACCTTGTATTCGTTGATGTTTCACTTTTATCACCAGACATGTTGCTTCTTTCGTGTGTTCCTGAAATCTGAAACAAATGACCCGAATTCGAGTGAACTTGGCTCTAATTTGTGCCAGGTTCGCCAACATCCACGATTTATCGAGTGCAAACAATTGGCAGTTCTTGTGGGAATTTGGATTTTCACTTGAACTGAATTCCCAGAAGAATACAGCTACAGTTGGTTTATTCTTACTATTGTAGATCTCTTCCTTGTTAATTTTTAAATTTTAATGGTTTAATAAAATACTTCTTTGTATATGGGTTTGAATCTCTAGGATTTCAAGGATGGTCGAACACTTGTCTCAAGCATACGGATCTAAAATTTGTGAATACGGAGGTAAAGAGTACTTTTCGTTCCCAACTTTAGACCAATTAAACACTTCTGAGGTATGTTCGAAAACCGAAAATTTTCAGGCATCATTATGAGTCCAGTTATCATAGTTAGAATCAGAGCTTAGAACTGCTAAGTTTGGATACAGAGCTAAGTTTATACACACAGCTGTGAAAAAAATTTGTGAAAAAGGCGGTGATCGTTGGTTCGACAATTTGAAAAATTTAAAATATGAGGAAGCTAGGCGGGAATTGTGCACTCTTCCTGGAATTGGACCCAAAGTAAGTGCCTTTTCTACCTTTGCTTAAAACGTGTTCATATATCCTCAACTCTATAAATGCTTGAATTCTTTCAGGTAGCAGATTGCATTTGCTTAATGTCATTAAATCATTTACAAGCGGTACCTATCGACACACATATGTACAAGATAGCAAAGCTGCACTTGCCATCAGAATTCAAAACCGCGAAAACTTTAACGCACAGAACTTATGAAAAAATTGGCGACTATTTCAGAAAAATTTATGGTGAAAGAGCCGGGTGGGCCCAACTGGTAGTAGTTGTCATTTACTTTTGAAACCACTAATTAAAATTATTTTTTGTAGTTTCTCTTTGTTTCCGTGAGTAGTCGGGAAGACAAATGTAAAGAGTAGATATTTTACGCTCGACGTAAAAAACTGTTTACCGTTAAATTTGACTATCAAGGGGAATTTCTCTCAGCAAGAGAGTTGTGAGTTTTTATTATATCTTAATATAATAAAAAGTATGTGGCAAATTTTGAAAATCAATAAATAAAAAAAAATAGCTTTCTAGAACTTTAACAAAATGCTGAAATCGGGGAGAGAGTCAACGTGGGTGCCCCAGTTTTAAATGATTGAAATACCTATATTGAAAAATTAAAACAACATGTGTTCTACGAAAATGCTCGAAAATCTTTATTTCATTAAATATTTGGAAGTAAAATTTTCAAAATTTTCTTACCTCAAAGCAGGTTTTTGATAACATTTAATTATATGTTTACTTTCAAATGTCATTTTTACTCTCACTTGAAGTTTGCGCCAAGTTTGCGACGCCCCGTGAAGTTCAACAATTCAAAATGCACTAATAGCCATGTTTAGTTGCGGATTTACCAGTAGGCTGAGTAGGCTGGAGCCTTTGGCGGCAAATTCGGGGCACACATCTTTTTTATGTCTTATAAAAATTAAAATAGTAATATATACCTAAATGCTGCTTGGTCCACACAAACAATTCAACATGTAATATGTTTCACCACTTAGATCAGTGTTTCTTAAATGTGCGTAAGCAAGTTTGGTTGCAACGTAGGACATGACCGTTCGCTAATTGTGTCTGGGCGAATTGACTGCACGGGCGTTGACTGTGACCGTTATCGTGAAAGACGAAGCGAGGTCGAGAAAGATAGATATAGCCCGGCGATAAAAACGGGGAAGTTTCGTCCCATATTTACGGAAGAAAAGTCAATGTCAAAAAGAAAAGAAAAGGACCGCGGTTGATTGCGTCCTGCTTTTTCTAATACATATCAATATTTCTCTGGCAAATTGTTTTGAATGTAAACTGTAGTTTTTCAAAGTGTTTTGTGGATTGTATGGACAATTTCATAACATAATATCACCGGTACGTACAAACTTATAGTATCTCAATAACGAATCAGTAAGATGTAATTTCATGTAAAGGTAAGATATATTTTTATTTCATTATGGTGTTCCTTTTTTGGGTGCTTGTGTGCTTTGACTTCTCTCCAGTTTTTTTTTTTTTGAGCCACATCGCTTGTTTGTTGAACTTGGTTTGGGTTCTGTGGGGCTGCAGAAGGAATTTGCGCATAGTCAGCGCTGAAAAGTTTCTGTTGGAGAAAAGGAGATCTCTCGTTTTCTATTTTAGCTCTTTTATGAATAGAATCAGAACTAATGAACAAGATTTCATACGACGATATAATTGCGCAAAAAGATATTGTAAGACTTTCCCAACATAATTAAATGAATTTCGTTGTCATCATCAGCCAGATTTTTACCAGATTTGAATATATCGTTTTTAAACAGTAAGTAAGCGCAATAAAAATTATTTCATGACGTTCACCGAATGGACATTATAGTGTAAGTAGTGTTAACGCATACCTTACCCTGCCTTATTATTAGTAATAGTTATTTCTAAACTTTCATTAGCTCCGAAAAATACCCAAACAGTATTTCTTGTACAATCTTAATTAAGTCGTTGGGTTTAAAAACCGAAAGGCCTAGTCAAGATCTGCGCCGTAGATTTTCCGTGAAAACTTGGGGATAAACTCAAATAAGTTTCTTATTAGTATGTACTTAAATCAATCTCTCTTATACAGTGGTTATATAGAGTAATACGGTGACAGAACAGATAAATCACAATTTTATTTTTTGCGCTTGTTTTAATTTCTTCTTTAATGCTGCCGTACTTATGGCATTTACTCGACCCTGGACACATTAGGTTTTCTTGAGTTCTATTTGATGCAGGATCTCTTTGGTTTGCGTTTTATTCAATTTGGCCCATATATACAACTCATATGAGCAGATATTTTTAATTTTTTTTCAATTTTCAATTTAATAACTATTTTTACTTATACTTCAGCGAATATTTTTGTTGTTTCACTTTAGGTCCTGGAAACTCTTTTCAAACTCCTTACAATGACATTCGAACGTATGCCCTACATGATCGCGTTCTCACGCTACACTGATTTATAATTTTACGCAACGCTTATTAACAATAATCATGCGTAAGTGAACTAACCCGATGACGTCACGCGCAAAACCAATGCTACACGATAAACACGTACAAAAATTCTCTATCCATTGTGATCACAATGGTTGTTATCGCATTATTAGCCTCGTAGCTATTGGCAAACCAAATCAGACGGTATATTGTACCGCAAGAAAGTTTGACTGGCTATTAGTGTACTCAACGACCGAAATGACGTTTTATCGTCAAAAAAATTAGAACAAAATTTTGGTACTAATGTGTACTTTAATTATCAAACTATTAATTACAATGGTTGTGGAGAGTAGTACGGTTACAGAATGGATAAATCACAAGTTTATTTTTTCCGCCGCTTTTTTATTTCTTCTTCGATGCCGCCGTAGCACTCACTCTTGCTGGGCACTGTGCATTTTTGGTTTTTAATAATCGGCTTGATTCGGGTTTTCTCCGATTTGAGTTTTTTACAATTCGGTGCATATTTACGCCTCATATTAGATATATTCCATATTTTTTCGATATTCAAATTCATACAGATTTTTGCTTATATTTCGGGGAATATTTTTATTCTTTCGCTTTAGATCCTGGTAGCCTTTTTTATGATTTTTACAATGACACCCAATCAACGTCTTATCTTAACTCGTTCTCACGCTAGACTCATAAAGATCTTCACGCAACGCGAAAAACAATAATCACGCGTAGGCGCTTACACTAGCCCGATGATGTCACTGCCAAAACAAACGCTGGACAATAAATACGTCAAAATATGCTCCATCCACTGTGACATCAACCGTTTCTCGTAGTTATTAGCGATTGAAAAATGACGGTGTTTTGTAACACAAGAATGTTGGACTGGCTACCAATGTACGTACTCAACGAGAAGAAAAACCTTTTCACGTCAAAAATAATCCAGAAACTGACACATCGACCCCTAATTTCACTACGAACTTATTGCGGGGAAAATGTAGTTTAACTTGGACGATAATGTACAACACTAAGTTACAATTTCATTGTCATAAAAAGAGAGGTTGTAGATGTCGGTAGGGGCGGCAAAATTTAAATAGCCTACAGGCGGCAAATGTGTAAGTCCGCCATTGCATGTTTTATTATGCACTGATCTAAATACATATATGGCTCTGGCTCAGTATAATAAACCGCAATGCATCATTGTTTCCGGAGGTTGGCAGGTATGTGACTTTTGACGAGTCACTTGTAAACAGCTGTTTGTGAAGTTAACTTCAATTGAAAGTTATAAAAAAGTGATTTTGAATAAATTCAAGTGAATTAAGGTGATTGAACATATTAAATTAAACAGATTGAACACAGATTAATACTTGATTTGATTGGACACAGATTAAATTAAGTATTAGATTGAATTAAGTAGTAAACAATATATTAGTGTATTAGAATAACTAAATTATAATAAATGACATAAAAACTTAAAATAAAATTTGTGAATATTTATGTATATACAGTCAAAGTCCGCTAACTTGAAATCGCAGTTGACACTGAAAATATTTCGAGTTAGAGGGAATTTCAAGTTAAAGGAATTTCAAGTTAGCGGACTTCGACTGTATATAAATAATACCTACACCACGAGGCAATCTTTGAGGATCAAGATTTTTCCCTCTAATCTTGCTTCACGAGCCTCCTCAGATTTTCTCTGGAGGCCTCGTTTTTCTGCTCGATCTGCGTCTCTATCCAGCCGACTCTTTTCCTTCTGCTGGATTCTGTTGCGGCGATACTGCTCCTTGGTGTAATAGCCCCTCGAGGTGCCGGGCATGGACGGTTCACCTAAAACATATTTGCTAGTAAAATGTACGCAAAGAAGATGTAGGTAAATGATTAATTACAAGGGGAAGTAGCCGAAGCAGTTTGGCGACTGAAGGAGTTGTCGCTTAAGGTGCTGTGGCTGAAGGAGCAGTGGCTGAAAGTGCTTATGCTGAAGGAGCTGTGGCTGCAGGAGTTTACAACGAAGATTGCCCAACTAAATTAATTATTACATTTATTACTGAAAAACACACACATATCTAAAAATTTGTAAATTATTACTTGCGCAAGATGAGCGCCATCATCGACGACCCATCATCGACAGCGTGTGGTAATTCGAGACTTCTGGTCGGGTGACAAAAATCTGCTCCATTATTTCTTCATATGGAGCAGAACTTGGACCCGCACCAGTTCTCGAATTATTATCTTTGATGGCTTTGTATGCTCGCAGCAAATTTTTCAACTTTGTGTTGAGCATCGCAGTCGTTGTCGGAGCACTCTAAAATTTAACAAGATATAAAATTGGAATCACAAAATAAATATTACTTACGAGTATACCCTGAGCCAGAAGATCTTCCAGCACGTTGGCGAACTTCCTCCCTCTCACATGGCCAATTCCTCAGTGCTATTGGCACAGGCATGAAGAAACGCAATCGTTTCATGATTGGTCCAATGCCTTCTTCAACTAATAAAAATGAAACCGCACCACACTTAAAAATTGAAAATGAAAACAAAACAATGGACAATCACGATTTTTACAAAATACACAAATAATTTCTACTAAATTAACAGAAACGTGACGAAAACAGAAAATATAAATAAGTAAACAAACATATTTTACACAAATAACACACATAACCCACTAACATAAATAGTATATGATACTCCGCACGAAACGAAACGCTCCCCATAAAATATAAAACATTACTTTGTCGATTTACCTTTTTTATGTCAAATTAAAGATTTTTCAGTTTATTTCACAGATTTAGACGAAGTATGTCAAAGCAATGATTTTAACGTTGAAAATTACATGTCGCCAACCTTTAAAATAAAAATTCAACAGACGCCAGAAAGTACAAACTAAAAAGTGTGTAACTCGCGAACTAAAAAATGGTTCAATCAAATTGAGCCCAATAGGTATCAGGATCACGTGTTGTTGTTGGGATACATTAAAAAAATCTAGTACGTTCGTGATCCATATGAATCTCGTGCATAATAAAACACGGCTAATTTGTGAGGATAAAACAAGTCCTCTATTTTAGAGTGTAGTTAATATTAATTTATTTAAATAAAATGAATTAAATTATCTTGAGGTAAATGAAATTCTGAAAGGTAAGCTAAAGTCGTTGAACAAATATTGCCATACGATGAACTTTTTAGGAAACAAAAATGTGAAATTCGGGTTGTTGAACACATGAGTAATATGTTATTAGGTCAGGTAAGCAAACAATTCATGGTAATTCATTTGTTTTACAAATATTTTTAGTGAGTAGTACCTACGCGCACACTACACTCTTCAAAATACATTTTAAGCAGCTAATTTGTTTCAATAAACCCCAACAAATAGCATCTTCCCATGCGGGATTGGAGATCGCGACAAAGAACCTCCCCACTAATCCTGAAAAACAAAAACTAATATATTCTCTAAATGATGAACCCGGAAAATTTTCATATTATTTACGTCGTAGCTAACCTCGACTACAATCTTAACCTATTCCTCCAATCTCAACAGCAACCTCCTCAAGAACACAAACCCCATTTTCATGCAGAGCCCATCAACTTACCGATATCTACAGGGATGTCGAAAAAATATAGATATTACATTTCGATATATTTAAGCGATATTTAATTTTCCGATACATCGATATAAAATTCTTATTATCGAAAAGGTATAAAAAAACGATATATTTTTCAGACCGACAAATACATTAGTTTTGCCGTAAATAAAGAAAAATTAATATATAAAAATATTTGAGAAAAATAAAATTTTACTTTTCAAAAAATATGTAATTAACGTATGTTAGGAAATAGTATATTGTTAACCAAGGGTCGAAAGTAGTACTTTTTTACCCGGGTGTAAATTGCCACTCGAGCCGTAGGCGAGAGTTGCAAACACTCGGGTAAAGAAGTACTATTTTTGTCTTGAGGTTAACATACGTTTTTTTACCCCATGTCCGCCGAAGGTTTGATAATTAAACGAATTTATTTTTTAAATAATTTTATTGTTGACGATTTAATTATAAAAAAAAAAAAAAAATTAAAGTAAAAAAAAAACAATAAAATTTCTAAGGCTACTTTGTTTGGCCTAATAGGCTCGACGGACTGTAGTTAAACCGGCTAAATTTAATCCGGTTTAGGGAAACCAGTTTAGAATTATCCGGTTTAACCAGATTAGCTTGACAGACTAAATCCAGTTCTAGTGTCTAAATATTCATACAAGATGGATCCTGTAGTTGGCAACAAGCCGGTTATAACCAGCTAATCCATTAAATAAAACGGGATTTAGAAAATTCAGTTGCAATTATAAATCAGATTTAGTCTGTCAAGCGAAGTTGGTTTAACCGGATAAACTTAGCTAGTTTCACTAAACCGTATTAAATTTAGCCGGTCTGTCTAGGCGATAATCCTATAAATTAAATAGAAGAAAATCCCTTTATGTCAGTAATCCGGTTTAATTTTATGCAGTTGCGTAAACTACGAATATAACCCGAATAATAACAAAACAGGGTCGAAAATTTTACTTTCGGCGGTGGTGTTGTAAAAAAACATTTTCGAACTCAATGCTGAAAAGAGCTATTTTCAACCCGCGAAACAGGGTCGAAAATTTGACTTTCGGCAGGGGTGTGGTAAAAAATATATTTTTTTTTAGAACGCGATCATTCTTTTATAAATTGAACCGATATATCGATATTTATTTAAGAAACGATAAATATCGACATCGATACGATATGTATCGATATTTTTTCCATTTTCGACATCCCTACATCAGACTTTGTAGCACAAGGTCTCGATCCCATCGAAGTATTTTACCTAAAACCCAAAAATGAAGTATCCCCAAAACTTCTCACAGAAAAAGAAAAATATATCCGCACATATGCCACCTAATTATTCCGTATAGGGATGTCGAAAATTTAAAAAATATCGATATTTTTTGGAAATATCGAAATCGATATTTATCCTTTGCAAAAAATATATCGATATTTCGATATATCGGTTCAATTTATAAAAGATTGATCGCGCTTTAAGAAATAGTATATTTATCCTAACATACACGTTGGTCAGTTAATCACATATATTTTGAAAAGCTAAATTTTATTTTTCTCAAAATATTAATATACATACATCAATTTTTCTTTATGGTAAAAGTAATATATACGTCGTTCTGAAAAAATATCGTTTTTTCATACGTTTTCGATAGTAGGAATTTTATATCAATATTTCGATATATCGGCAAATTAAATATCGCTTAAAAATATCGATATATCGAACAAATAATATCGATATATCGATATATTTTCAACATCCCTTATTCCGTAGACGCACAAAAATTCAACGATGGTTTAGTTCAATAGCACGATTGCCCATCATGCCACTAAAAAATGCTCTGCACACGCAAAAAAAAAAAAAGTTTGGTTTGGTGGTTGAAATTATGGAACGAACCACTGTTCCATTCATTCTCTCGCTATGAGAGAAAGACCCATTCCGCCATTCCTAGGAATTGGGCTCAAAGGAGAGTAACATTTCTGAAACCTCCGCAACTCGAACATCTTAAAAGAGAACAAAAGAGTTAAAAAATTATATTAGCTGAATAAAAATCAATCAATTAAAATAAATTATAACAAATGATATTACGATAAATAAAATTTAATTAAAACTAAATAAATTATATTTAAAAAAAATTAAGTAAAATAAATAAATAAAGCGAAATTATATGAAGGAAAACAATAACAAGATGATGGCTAGATGAAATAGGCCTGTTGAGAAGACGGAGAAGGCGGCTGAACTTGCATAAAGGGTGAGTTTAATATTGATATCATCAATTTCTCTAAACTCAAGATGGATGGCTGAAGTTATACAGTGGAGACTAGGGTGGATAGTTATAGCTAATCGACTGAAGGAAAGATTTATAGTTTACTCATTTGTAAACTCGATGCTGTGGGTCAAAATAGCCTCGATGGTAGAGTGGTATGTTAGCAGTGTTGAGGTCTTCTTGTAAATACTGTTGAAGGTATTGAGGGTGTTTGATTCGGAGAGAATCAATCAATGGTCGGTTAATTGCACAAGCTTCCCTAAGTGGTTCGTTGTCACTGACTGACACGCGTGAGAGATATTTATACCCAATGGACAGGAGAAAATTGTCGATTGGAACGATGTTAGCCTGTTTCTATATAGGTAAGAATTGCTGAAGTGTTTGCCATTGTGTTTCCTCCTATAGTTAACACAATGACGGAGAATTTTCCGTTCCTGAACACGAAGCTTTTCCATTTGGGCAGATGAAATGCAATTCCAAACAGGAAAGGCGTATGAAAGGATAGGACGAATAAGTTGCTTGTAGCAAAGGATCTTTATTTTAGGGTCAAGTTGATTATTACGGCGAAGAGAATTGGGGTGTTGTCAAGTAGTAGATTGACGTTGGTAGACTTGTAGTTACGCGGGCGATTTTTCTGGGTACCAGTGAAGCATATTGCAGTTACCTTGGATAGATTCAACTTGACCTTCCATCGGTGATAGTAATGTACTAGACTATCTAGATGTCCATTGAGCGAATTTGAGGCGTGAGCAGGGTTAGATGATGCTGTGCAAACAAGCAAATCATCAGCAAAGCTGAGTTGTTTAACCAAAGGCGAAGGACAGGGCAGATCACTAACATAAATGTTGAAGAGAGTTGGACCCAATACAGAGCCTTGGGGGACTCCAGCTGCAACTGAAAATACTCCGGATAACTTCCTCTGGACTCTGACTTGGAAGGTTCTGTGCAGCATGAATGGTAAACAATGCTACACAGTACTTTTCGAAAATTATTAGATAGAAGTTTGTGGATCAGACCCTCTATCCACGTGGTGTCGAACGCTTTTTCTATATCCAGGCTGACAGCAAGGACAGGTTGCTTTCTACTTGCATTGACACAAATGACATTTTGAAATATATTCAGTGGCATGGTGGTGCTATGAAAAGTGCGAAAACCAAATTGAGAATTTGGTATTGTACCATGGCCATCAATAAAACGGAGGATCTTCCCAGCTATGAATATTTCATATAGCTTACTGATTGATGTAAGTAGTGATATCGGCCTGAAGCTGGACGCTCAATGACTCGGTTTCCCAGGTTTGGCAATGGGACACACAATAGCATGTCTCCAAATTTTAGGAAAGTAACCTGCATTGAAGGCGTGGTTGAAAAGAATAGCCAGTTTAAAAAAGAATAGTCGAGATAACTTTAGGAGTGAATAGTTGGAAATTTTATCGACTCCTGGTTTTGGCAAGCAGACGAAGAGAGGTTGGGGTAGCAAAACCATTTGGATTGGAACAATTAGTTCCGAAGCTTGCTGGATTTTCGGGACAGAAGTCTAAAATGTAGTCAGTGTAGTTTTCAAACTCACTTTTGATGCGTGTGTTAACATCAGGGGAAAAGGTGGGATCGCCAGAGTTCAAGGTGAGTTTGTGGTTGCTTTGAAAAGTTTCACCAATTATGTTGGCTTTAGTGATGGGATTGTTAATAAGATTCCCACTGTGAAGGATAGGACCATTGTAGTGTGTGGTTCCACTCATTTTTTTAACATTTTTGAAAACATTCTTATCAGGCTGAATGCCCTTGAGTCTGTCTTCAAATTGTTTCGAACGGCAGAGATTAATGCGCTGTTTGATTATCGTATCAAGGTTACGCAGGGTGGATCGAAGTAATGAAATACGATCAGGCAGTCTAGCTCGATGAAGCGCAGGTCTAATGGACTTGCGCTCTCGTATTAGACGAAGGGTAATGTCACAGAGACGGACCTGATAGGTATGCTGAATATCGTACGTAGGGACACGTTGGATAGTTGTGGCGAGGAGAATGTCCTGGAACTTTTCAGTAGAATCATTGATTTGAAACCTTTTTTGCTGAGGTGAAACGGTTTGGTTGGGTCTCTTATGAGCAGATTGAGAAACGTCCAACTGTTCAGATGTACCTTGAGGTGCAGCAAGATGTAACTGCTCTCCAGTTGAGATCGAGGGGGTAGGTTGGGCGACACCGATTTTTGTTCGCAGCGATTGAACTTCGTTACGAAGAGCGAAGTTATCCTGCATTAACTGCTGAATCAAAGAGCGGAGCTCTTCAATGTTGGCATTGGGCGACAGAACATCCGGCGCCGGCACACTCATTGTGCAAGAATGAAAAATAAGTAGTTAAATAATAAATAGAATAGAATATAATATAATATAATATAGGTTAAAGAAAATTATATCAAATCTCTAGGATTAACACGATACGAAAGTTCCTATCAAAGTCCAACGAATATTCTAGAATATTCTGGAAGCGTCACTATCAAATTGTCACGATTTACACACATTAGAAAGAAATACGTCCACCTCGAAAGAGTATCGAATGTATACTGCTCTGCACACGCACGGCGCGAAGATAAGCACCACTTCAAAGAATGCGACACACAACGAGCTGTGATTTAGAACACTCAGCAAGCTAGCGTGGCTGCCCCTCCACCCCAAAAAATCCTTCTCTTACCACTATGACAGTAACCTTACGAATATGGTGAACATCATGACATGACATGAACATCTGCTAGATGGAAAGCATAGTGGCATTCACAATCATGATCAGAATGAGCTTCCATATAATATAAGTATCTTCACATGGAATGCAAATTCCTTGGTTTCACGAAAAGGAGAGTTGATGTAATACTTTGTTGACACAAGAGTGTTCATCATTCTCGTTGAAGAAACATTCCCTAAGCCTGGCAATGTTTCGTATCCCCAACTACATTTTATATGGGAACGATAGAATGCATGGCCAGGGAGGACCGGCTATCCTGGTGAAAAGGTGAATAAAACACCAACATGTACCCATTCTCCATAAATCAACAAATTCGAAGCCATAATAAAGCAGAAACTTTATAATTCACAGCAATCTCGACATACAAACCTTCACAAGCAAAAGACTGAATGAAAGAATTTTTAAGGCGGATGGACACCAGACGAACAAAGAGCTAAAGCTTGAACAAGAGCATTCTTTCTAGATCTTTTAGTTTAAACGAAAACTAGTTTTCAACACTTACACCAATAGAGCAAGAGAACCAAGAACTAGAATTCTTGCACAAGATCATCCGAACGATAAGTATGTATTCAAATCGAAGAGACCGCTTCGGGGAGCGAGCACGTCAGAACACGAGAGAACGCTCTAAGCATATGTTCACACACTCTAGTGCCGTTTATATCAAGCATTCTTAGCATTTTCCATAGAATAGTTGTGAATGCAGACAGAACAACGAAAGAATGCTCTACGTCTGTTTACACTAAAAGAATTCCTTGTAGTACGAATAGAATGATCATTCGCTTGTCTGGTGTGTATCCGCCTTTAACACAGCCTCACAAGCGCTTCAAATTTGAACATGCCATTCGAAACGGAAAGAGAACTCAACAATGCGGTAAGAACATTACAAGACAAACTAAAAATCGTTCTATCTGGGGCAGACGGTTGAAGTAAAACTTCGGGTGCGTTAAATTTGTTTTCTGTTTTTTGGTTGTTTTTCTTTTTTTGTATGTGTGTTTTGATGTTTTTGTGAGGATAAATGTGGTAAATGTTCCTGAGTAGTTGACGTCGAACTTGATTCTTTGGGATTAACTGAAGAATTATAATTCACATTGGTACCTTCAAGAACTTGCCCAGGAGATCGAATTAATTCTTTTGGGTCAAATTGTTCAGCCCAATTACCTTCAATCTAATTAAAATATTTTCAATAAAAACATTTTTTTTAAATACATTTTTTTTACTTTACTATTAACAAACCAAAAAAATGACTTACCCTCCTAAATTGTGGTTTGAATTGGCGCACTTATAACGAATATACTATTGGTATATCAACTTCTTATTTTTTGGCTTTTTCTTAAATTTACCATTGCCATCTATTAACCTATTACCTGCCTTGACAACAAATTGAATCGTGTTTTATATAGATACTCATCTAGCTTGCTTTCAATATCTTTATATGCTTTAAACAATGCGCCAACATAAAAGATAATATTACACGATTTTCCATCATAAAAATAATCAAATATTTGAAATAAAATAAAACTATATCAAGTCGATGTAAATGCCCAATCGAACTATGGTTAACTTCACTACACTTTCACTTCATGGCTTGTCAATACATGCAGAGGGTTTTGGGTACAGATATGACGTATGTCGATATATAGTGAAGTACGGAAAATTCATCGCGTTTGTTGTTTTGTCCGCGAATTTAATGTAATTTAAGTGTTTAAAATGTGTATTTTATACATAGATTGAAAATGAATGTTTGCATCAAAGTATTTTTAATTAATATAATATAAATTCTATATAGGAAAACCCGCCAAACGCGTATAAAATCGAATTTCGTCGGCGGTATGAATTTTGACGTTTGTTGTGTAGCAATTTAAATCACCAGAAACAATAATTTTTATTGAGGCTGCTACAAACTTCAAAGATTCAAAATTTCAACAAATAACATCAAAGTCACATTAAGCCCAATTATATTAGTCAGTTTTATTATTTACAATTTAAACAAATACAAATTGATGTTGTGGAAGCTCAATAATAGTAATTAAAGCCTTGGTGTATTAATTCACAAGTATTGTATTTATTGACTGACTGGTTTCTTTCACATGCTACGACAGACTGACTGACTTAACCTAAGTGTCGCTCAATGAATAAGTAATATTATAAGGAAGCGCTATATGCCACATGTACAGTGTATGTGTGAGAAGGCAAAACATAACGGTACCCATGTTCTCCGTCTCTTCATCCGTAATCTCCCTCTCTCTTTCTATTCAACTTCATTGTCAAAATATTTTTCGCGGAATATTGTGTTCGATCTATCCAGTTTGTAATTTTCATTAAAAGTGGTAGTTGAACTTGAAAAAACTGTAAATTCTGATATATATAATAAATAAATTGATTAATCAAGTAATAAGTTGCAGTATATTAGGTGAATTTTCTTTTAAATCTTTTATTTTGCAGAATGAAGTGTTGTGTCGCAAGTTGCGGAAATAAACGGTCAAAACCTGGCCAAGAAATTTCAATTCATAGGTGAGTTTAGTGTCAAAATTTTGGTTAATAGTGCAAAAATTGATTTTATGTAATTTTAAGTTATAAATTAGTGAAAATATACTGTAATATGTATAAAAATTGCAAAATTTTACAACTTTAGACGGCCATATTGTTTGTTTATATATTATGCGATAAGCCGCTGCGCTTAGCTCAAGGACGCCGTAAAATAAATCTTTTGTTTTTGCAAGGGGCAACTTTCTACTTTCATAATAATTTTGATATTTTGTCATTTATATGGTAATCACTATATGGTAACTTATTTATAATTGTAATTGTTTAAAATAACAAATAAATTCACATCATTCATCCTATTTATTGGAAAGGTTTCCCAAGGACCAGGTTCTGAGGAAGCAATGGATAGACAATATAAATCGTCCTGATCTTGTGGTAACCAAAAACACTGTAGTGTGCTCAAAACATTTTTCATCAGGCGATATAATACGTTTAGCCATCAGAACAGTTTTAACACCAAATGCTGTACCTGTACTAAATGTTGTAAGTATTTCAGATACATTGCAAATTCAATATTTGAATTAATTTATTCTCATTTATTCACAGAAAAAATATAGTCTTAAGCCAACGGAGAAAATTTCAACAGAAGGAAAGGAAAATGTAAGTCATATAAAAGGTTAAGTATATGTGAATTTTTAACTTGGTTTTTCTTTGTGTAGGACTGCAATATAGCTAATACTTCTGTTTTCCCAGCTAATAGAAGTGTGGTACAATTAACCGAAAAAGTAATTGATGTAAACTATGAAAAATACATATATGAAAGTATTAACTTGGTTTCTTTCTTTCAGGACTCCTACTTGAATAATATTGATTTTCCAGCTGATGGAAGCGGGATACAGTTAACCGAAAATGTAATTGGTGTAAAATATGAAAAATATATGAAAGTATTAACTTGGCTTCTTTCTTTCAGGACTCCTACTTGAATAATATTGATTTTCCAGCTGATGGAAGCGGGATACAGTTAACCGAAAATGTAATTGGTGTAAAATATGAAAAATATATGAAAGTATTGACTTGGTTTCTTTCTTTCAGGACTCCTACTTGAATAATATTGATTTTCCAGCTGATGGAAGCGGGATACAGTTAACCGAAAATGTAATTGGAGTAAAATATGAAAAATATATGAAAGTATTAACTTGGCTTCTTTCTTTCAGGACTCCTACTTGAATAATATTGATTTTCCAGCTGATGGAAGCGGGATACAGTTAACCGAAAATGTAATTGGTGTAAAATATGAAAAATATATGAAAGTATTAACTTGGCTTCTTTCTTTCAGGCCCGCCACATAACTTACACATGCCTGCCTATAAAAAGCGACACATACCTGCCTGCTAAAGTCATCGCAAATGTAATTGATAACGTAAGTATTAAAAAAAGATTAAAAAAATTGAATAAAATGTTAAAAATAAAAAAATAAATGAATTGTAGTCGTAGTTACATGTTTTATGTGTATATGTTGATATGATAAACCTATTCCTAGATATCCATGATTACTTGTAATAATGTGTTTAGGAGTAGAATGAAAGTCTTGTTAAATGTCGATTTGGAAAAACAATTCTGTCTCGTGAAATGTCGATTTGGGGAAACCATTATTTCTTGTAAAATGTCGATTTGAGAAAACAATTTCATTAAGGCATCCACAAACCGTCTGAAACAACAAATAGCTTCCCTCAAATTCAAGTTGAAAAGAAAAAACAACCTGATCAAGAAATTACAGCAACAAGCGAAGCGAAGTCAAAACATGCGGGAACTTTTAATTTCTCTAAAAGAAAAGAACCTTACATGCGAAAGCACGACCGAGCTTTTGGAGAAATTAACAGGACCGAACAAAGAAATTTTAGCAAGACAGATAGCAAAGAGTGAATGTAGATCATCGTCCAAGAGCTTTGAGTTGAAAATTAAAGCTTTTGCTTTAAATTTGAATTTCTTATCACCCAGGGGCTATGACTATGTCCGCGAGTCATTTTCAAACTGCTTGCCACTTCCCAGAACAATACAAAGATGGTATCAAAGAGTTGGATGTGCACCCGGATTTACCACAGAATCATTTTCTGCTATTAAAAGAGTTGTGGCAAGTTCCCTACAAAAGATCGTGGTAAATCTAACATACGACGAGATGCACATCAGACAACACGTAGATTGGGACGGACAAAACTCTCACGGCTTCGTTGATGTTGGCGATGGGGCCAATAGTGATATTGTCGCCACCCAAATATTGGTTTTCATGGCGGTCTGTATCAACAAGTCGTGGAAGATTCCCCTGGGTTATTTCCCTATTGCCACAATCAACGCAGAGCAAAAGGTCAATATGATAACCATGTGCATGAGGAGTCTACTAGAATGTGGGGCGGAGGTACTCGGAATTACCTTCGATGGAGCGGCCACCAATTTAACAGCATCAAAACTGTTGGGCTCGGATATTCGAGATAAGAATTCAAAAGTATTCATAACAATTGATGGAGGTCTCGAGCAATATGTACTCCATCCAGACCCGTGTCACATGGTCAAACTTGTCCGTAATGCCTTGGCAGATCTCAAAGAATTTATTGATGGGGATGGCAACCCAATCAAATGGAAATTTTTAGTGTCGCTTCAAAAACTGCAAGAGCAGGAGGGTCTTCATTTGGGAAATAAATTACGCAAAGCTCACGTCTTTTTCCATTCACAAAAAATGAAAGTAAAGTTGGCCATACAAACCTTAAGTAAATCGGTCGCGGATGCTTCGGATTATTGTCGGGACGTTCTCTGTTTAAGAGAATTTTCTGGCAGCAAAGGAACCTTAAAATTCATATAAGAATATTGAATGATGCATTTGATATTCTGAATAGTCGAAAAGTGCAAGAGGCAGAATTCACGAAAAAAGCACTCTGTTCCAACAATGCATCCTTTATAATTGAATATTCAAAAGGTATGATCCAATATATTGACAAGTTAAAACTGCCTTCTGGAATAAATCTTGTCAGTTCTAGAAGAAATGTAGGGTTTGTGGGCCTGATGTCTTGCTTAAAAAATATTCGGGTGGTCTATGAACGGTTTGTTGGCTCCGGTCTATTGAAATTCCTACCCCTATACAAAATAAATCAAGATGCCATCGAGCTATTTTTTGCATCTATTCGTATGGGGTTAGGCAACAACGACAACCCATCTGTGAAGCAGTTCACTGCTATTTATAAAAGGCTAATATTTAGGAGCCAACTAAGGGATGGCGGTCTGGGAAACTGCCTTCCTTTAGAACAAATTAGCATATTAAGTATTTCTCGTGTTGGCGCATTACAAGAAATTAACCCTTTCCGCCCCATGGTAGCCATATGGCTACCAATTTTCGAGGAATTATTTAAGTCCTTTTTTCTTATTTTTTTTAACAAAATTAATTAAATCTTGGTCGAGGGAAGCGTCGCGAACATGACGTATTTTTGACCATTTTGGAAGGCAGTACATATAAAAATTTATGGGCGTTGACAAATTTTTTGATAACCATAAAAATAATGGAAATATTCAGGGTATGTACGTGATTTTTTTTTCTGTATTCGGGGAAAGGTTACATTTTAGTTTTATGGATGAATTTGTTTCTGAAAATTTCCCAGTTTTGTGTTTTTCCACCTAATTACATGGGCATTAGAGGGTACATTTTTTGCATGTGTCGCATTATTTTCCTAATGATCTTCCAAGACGTAATTTGGTTTTTTCCCTTATTCTTCGAAACGCGTTGAAAGGATCATATCTAAATAGTATAAACATAGTTCTGTGACCCGATTTTGGTTCATTGCTTTGAGGACCGTGTAGCTGAGCACAAGTGATTTTACAAGTGAAAAGTTTTAATTTGGGAAGTGAAAAGTTGTGATTTTTGAAATATTTTTACATATCTTCAAAATATCGGAAAACTTTAGAGTGAGTACTTTTCCTTATGTGTGAAAATTTTTTACCTGTGATCAATTTTTCCAGATATCATGCCTCGTGGACGCTTGACAGAAAGGGAAATTGACATATTTCTGGAGTGTGATACCTCAGATGAGGATCAGAGCTTTGCCGATGATGAAATGGATTATGACGACATACTCCAAAGGATCCAACACCAAATTGACACGTTCGACGAAGAGGATGAGCTGCGAGATGAAGTCGACCTTGCAGGTGAATAATGTTTATACGAAAAGTGAAGTGAAAATGCAATGTTTACTTTTTTCAGAACATATTCCGCCCAGAATATCGTGTGAAGAACACCCAGCCGAAGAAATTGAAGATGATGATATTTATACCCAGGCAGGACCAAGCCGACTGCGCTGGTTCAAATGTGACTTTCGTCCGGATGACGTTGTTTGTAACCAAGAGGACAACAGTTTTTTGGAATCAGATATGACGCCATATGAATATTTCAACATGTTTTTCGACAACGACTTAATTGAAAGCATTACATCCCAGACAAATTTGTATGCTACACAAAAATATGTGAATAATCCGCTTCAAGCCAGCAAAAGTGAAATGTCTGCATTCATGGGGATATTGTTATTGTCGGGAATAGTAAAAGTTCCTAGTTATAAAATGTATTTGGCCAATGCTACGCGGGTGAGTTCTGTGGCGGATGTTATGCCTCGAAATCGATTCGAGCAAATAAAGTGGTCCTTACATTTTAATGACAACGCGAAGATGAAGACTAGGACCCAACCGGGTTATGACAAACTTTTTAAAATTCGTCCTTTAGTTGATGCTGTTAGGGAGAATTTATTGAAACTGAAGTCAGAAGAGCACAATGCGATGGACGAAGTGCTCATTCCATGTAAGAGCAAAGGAACGATGATCCAGTATATAAAGAGTAAGCCCTATGAATGGGGTGTGAAGGTGTTTGCTCGGTGCGGTTCGTCCGGAATACTTTATGATTTCAAAATATACACAGGAAAGGGTTCAAACACCACTCCTTCAAGTATTGGGATGAGTGGCGATATTGTGTTGCAGCTGTGTGAACATCTACCGAAAAACGGTAACTACAAGGTGTATACCGACAATTGGTTTAGCTCCTTCAAATTGACATGTGCGTTGAAGGAGTGTGGTATTTTCACGATTGGGTGTGTACGGCACAATCGTCGACCTGGATGCAAATTAGAGGCAGACAAAGACATCAAAAAGAGAAGAAGAGGATCATTTGATTGGAGGGTTGAGAAATCGAGTAATATAGTTGCTGTAAAGTGGTTCGACAGCAAACCTATTCATATGGTTTCGTCTTTTGTTGGCATAGAAGAAGTTAAATCTGTGGAGCTCTGGTCATCAAAGGAAAAGAAAACATTATCCATACCTCAACCCAACATTATTGCAACATATAATAAGTATATGGGTGGTGTGGACCTTAGCGATATGCTAGTTGCACTATACAGGACGACTATGGGTACAAAACGGTACTACATACGCGTATTCTACTACTTCTTAGACGTGTCGGTAGTGAATGCTTGGTTGGTCTACCGCAGTTGGTCTACCGCAAAAAAAAACATCAAAAAACTTATTCAATTTAGAGCTGAAGTAGCCCATGTTTTGATTCTTACCTCAAATTATCCTCTTACTCAGAAACGGGGGCGGCCGTTTTATAGCCCACCATCAGTAGAGTCAGAGCCAACTAGGACACCAACTCGTCGACCAATATCCGTGGCTCCACCAGTGGATATCGTGCGCCAGCACAATATCCATTTGCCTAAGCATTCGGCAAAAAAACAAAGATGTTTTCGATGCAACGATAGGAAAAGCTTTTCCAGAATAATATGTGTAAAATGTAATAAAGCCTTCTGCATTACTGATACAAAAGATTGTTTTTACGATTTCCACGTTAATACTTAGGATAAGTTTCATTATAAGAGCATATGAACACAACAGTTCATTACAGTCGTGTAGTCAAACTGATAATAGAGAAATATTTACGGACAAGGTACTTTTTCATTGGCAAAAAATATAGTGAAAAAATTTCCGACCGCCAGAAAAATAAAAAACTAACCCACTTCAAAGGCATGTAACAAGAAATAAAATATTGATTGTGAATAATGAAGACTCAAAGGGAAACTAGTAAATCAAAACAGCACCGTAATTCTGCCAAAGCCGGTCCCAAGCCCGGTTGTAAAAAGAAGAGGGCGGATAGCTTGTATTTATAAAAATAAATTTTCAGTTTATTACAATAAACATCATCATATACGTTTTGTTCTCAATTTTAAAAACAACGCTCTTTAAAATAAAAGGATTCCGAAATAAAATAAAGAAGAATGTTTAAATTCAAAATCCGCGCGCAATTTCTAAAAATAATGCTCCTTTAAGTAACTCCGCAACTACTTTCCCACACGAAGACAAAAATACCAACACCACAAACGCTCTTATCCGTTTTGGCTTCCACTTCGTTGCCGAATAGCGCTTCCTTATAGTATTACCTATTCATTGGTGTCGCTACTACAAAGGACGATCAGAGATCTGGCACTGAACTCTATTTTAGAACTTTATGAGAACAGGGTGTATATAAACACAAGAATTATTAAATGTCGAATTACACAAATTAATATATATATTTTAAAAAAAGGACACAATTCAATAATTTTGTAGCAATTTAAGATATATATCTAACTCATTAACTAACTTTTAAAATATGAATTTTTTTTTAAAGGTAATATTTGTAGCCTCACTAGCTTCTGATGTTATTTAACATAGACCTAGTAGATTTAATTTAAAGTACACAAAGTTTTTTTAATAATTTTAAGTACATAATACAAATTTAAAGATGAATTAACTATTTAATTCTTCATCCTCTTGACCGGAGAGTGTGGTTCTTTCACCACAGTTATTTTGGAGGAAAACAAATGCAAATATTTATGTAAATAATTAATTGTGATACTAATATAGTGAAGTAATATTATTATTAATAATAACATGACATTAATTAAAAAAAAAGATAATTTATTGTGATGTTTGGGAGATGAAATTAACTATAGCAATATGTAAATTGCTAATTAGAAATAATTTTTATATTTTGACATTGTGAAAATATGAAACAATTTATATAAAATCTTTTATATAAATTTATACATGTGATAATTAAGAAAAATTTTTAGGTACAAAATATGTATGTTCAAATTTTAATTTTTAAGGCCATGAAATTTTTATTTTTTTATTATATTTTGGTTATTTCTCGTTATATTGTATGATGTTTCGTATATTTGGTTACTTTTTGTTTTTAATTTATCTATAACGTAATGTTGTTATTTAATTTTTGTATATCTGAACTCATTTTCCAATATAATTTAATATTATTCTAGTTTTCAATATGTAAATATATATCAACACTTATTTCTATACAAGTGTATTAATTTTCTTAAATAAAAACATTCATTAAGTTAATAAAAAAGTGATTTGTATTATAAAATATTTGAGTTTTTCAAAACTCTCGCGCTGAAAATTTCATTTTTCATATGAAATTTCATATTCTCCGATGTAGCAATCAGTCTCACTTGACCCTATGAATGTGGTAGTAAGAAATTCGAGTTCATGGCTTGTACTACTAAGGAGGGTTTTGGGTACAGATAGTCAAATCAACGACTCTTCTATAATTATTGTAATTGTTACTCAGTTAATGAAATGAAATCAAACATGTTAGTAACACTTTAAATAAATTTAATAAGGATAAAATAAAATAAATATTACATGTAAGTTTTTTTATATAGTAATAGTGATAACTACAGTTCGTATCAAGAATAAAAGTGAATTTGAAATTTACTGGACAAATTTACTGCATAAAAATCACCCCGATAATGCTGAGGTAAATACTTTAATATTTAATAGATAGATAATAAATTAAAATATGATTTAGTCCTTAATGAGGTCACATCATGCATGAAAGTATTAAAAATAGTATAGCATGTTCAGGATTTTTTTTTTGCAATACCACCAAATCGGTGATTATCAGCGGAAGTACTTACAGAGATTTTAAAAATGCTGAACGTGGGATGCAAACACCCAAAAATCAAGAACTACATTGCGGAGGAATATCATATATACTTAGAGAAAAAGGACATTCAAAATAAGAAATTCAATCGCCATCGAGTGCAAATCCAAAGTCACTTTTGTGTCCCTACTTAAGGGCCCCAAGTGTTGCGCATTGGGCAGTCGCGCTTTGGCCGGTGACTGAGAGGTCGTCACGTCCATCTCATCTTCTTTCGCGGTCAGTCACCGGACAAACCCGGTCTTTCACTAAGAATGAAATCTAGGAACGAATTAAATTGCGAAAATGTACAAATTGTGAAAAGTTGATTTAATAATTAGTAAGTAAATTAGAGACAGAATTTTTGTGATTAAATTTTGAGCTTTTGTGGAAAGATTAATTAATGATCAATGAACAGAATTTTTGTGACCGAATGTTGAATTTTTGTGAAAAGATTAATGATCAATAAATAATTAATTTCAAATTTTGAATTAAATTAATTGAAGACAGAATTTTTGTGACAAAATCAATAAAGACAGAATGTCTGTGGTCGAATTTTGAATGATCAATGAATAGAATTTTTGTGATCAAATTTTGAATTTTTGTGAAGAGACTAACCAATGATCCATAAATAATTAATTTGGAATTTTGAATTAAAGCCAGAATTTTTCTGACAGAATAATTAAAGGCAGAATTTTTGATACTGAATTTAGAACTTTAGTGAAAAGATTAATTAATGGTCAATTAATGGTCTTTAAAGACAGAATTGTTCGTGAAGGGTGTAATAAAGGATCGAGTTTGGAGTAAGGAATAGAAGATTACCAAAAATTAATAAAACTCTGTAAATGTATTTCATTTTGAATAAAAGTATAGAATAAGGGAGGAACTGTTTAAAAAAAAAACAAAATAAACACCAACCCAGGTACAGGTGAACTTCTCCTCCGGAAAAGCACTTCCTGTTCCTTTCCCGATCAGATCGCCGGGATAAAACAATTGGTGGCAGCGTGGGATGCCGATTGGGTCCAAAACAAAAAAAATAATGAAATATATAAAAATAAAATAATAAAAGTTAATAAATCAACGAGCCATCAACGAAAAAAAGGGTAGCAACAAAATCAACAGCCAGCCAGGAAAACAGGAAAAACAACCCTCAACTGCCGAAACACAAAATAAAACATGAAGCCGTGAGTTACAATATAGTTAGAAAATTTTTAAAAATATTTTACTTAGATATGACATAAACTGTAAGCCTTTTGAGAGCCCCTAATATTTTTCATATAATTTAAAAATTTATAAGAATCAATAAATTAATCTGCGCGCCTAATAGAAATCCAAAGATATCCCCTACCTACCCTAAGGTAAGAGTCTTGGACAGTCTATTAGGTAAGGGAATTGTCACGTCGACATTCCAGACACCTCATACAGCAGAAGAATAATATAAAGATATAATAAAAAAAAATAATATAAACAAAAAAATTTATATTCTCAATGTCATCATCAAATCTTCCTTCAGCCTCCTCTTTTTCTTTGTTTGAGTATATGAGTTCGAATCCTTGGCCGCGTGTATATATTTTTTTTTCTATTTTGCTGGGATATACGTAAGCTTGGAGCGTCATATTTAGGGGACGATTTCCTTCCTCCATCCGAATCGTATTCAAAAAAAAAAAAAAAACAAAACTAACTTTGGGTCGTATCCTAGATTTCTGATTCTCCTATTGCACCAATCGCCCTGAAAACGTTTTTGATGCTCTCGTTGTTGTCGCTCGTTCATCCGTATCTTGACGTCGTCCCATCTCCTCGAATCGTTTCATGAAAACATGATCGTTTTAGCTCCGATTATCTACCCATATCCTAACGTCGTGTCCCTCGCTTTATTTAAAAAAAAAAGGGTTTAATAATAAATATATGTAACCATTTGCATACACGACGACCAGCGTGTAAAACTTATCCCTAGAGTGGGCCAACATTTTTTTTTTTATTTATTCACAAGCTTATGCGTACCGATAATTAGAAATCGTTGAACAATTTTTGAAAAAAAGAGATAGTTGGCTAAGAACGAATGTAATCTATACAATCCTTTCAATCAAACGTTGTAATCTGTTTTTCCTTTTATTCTTCGATACAAGTACTGTCCTACACCCTACCCTTTGATTTTTAGCACCTATCGCGCAAATAACCTCCCCCAAACAGTCAACAATGTCCACGTTTCACGATCTTTGCCTTGCGCAAGTGCAGATCAATTCAGAGATCGTCAAGGTTTATAATAATTTCAGTAAAGCTCCTAAATCTTCAAGAACCGCCGAGTATACAAATAGGAAACTTGGCCTCCTGGAGGAATCTTGGGAAAATTTTCAAAAGGGGCATATTTCTATTAAAGAACACCCCGAACGGGACGAGAAACATGAATATTTTACTCTTGACTGCCATAGAAAAACACACGATTGGTACAAAACCACGAAAGCAGCCGTTAATGATTGGCTCTCTAGTTCTTTGCTAGCTAAGGCTACCAGCCAATTTTATATTCCTCCAGCTCCCGAAATCCAAAAAAAGGTTAACGCCCCCGAGGCAAACTCCGAAGTTTGTGAATCCCCAAATCCTGGCAGACTCAGACTTTAAAAGAAAAAAAGCCAGGTGATCCGGAGAATCGTTTCACAAATCACTGGCGACTTCCTCCGAGACGCCAGCAAAGTCGCCATTCAAAATAAAATCAACACCCTGAAAAAGTACTAAGAACCTTTTCAGCGGACGCATTTCCAAATTCTAGCGGATTTGTACGACGACGAGGAAGTAGATGCATATTTTACCAGTAAAACATTCGAAGACATTCAAGGCCAATACGACAACACTTTCAATCTCCTGCAAAACGGGTTGCAGGATAGATACCCCTCCCCAGAACCCATGAATACTCATGACCAGTTAAAGGCTATGTTTGGTTGATTATTCTGATTATTGCCAGAATTTACGGTAAACAGCAGGGATTCACACCGATTCCTTTCCTGTGCAGATGATATTTTTTCCACTGTGACAATGAGGACAGACCATCAAAGTTTCATGGGTCTTGTCAAAAGTAAATTGAGTGGCCCAGCGTACGGCGTATATAAATATAATCCCACTGACGATTGGACTGTTCTACGTACCGCCTTATCAAGTTCGAAACCCGTTTGTCCCGATTCACTCTTCAAACCCAATTAGGGTAGCTCAAACAAAAAACTGGCGAGGATGTTAAAGAATTCTTAAATCGCTTGACCACCACCTTTACTCTGTTAAACGAAGCAACACGAAAATAAACAAGCGACAATGTCCTGCTGAGATCCCTCCTTAAGGATAACGAAGCACAGGCCGTCAGAACCGTCAGTCACTTACCCCCCGCTCCGTAAAATGCGAGGAAAGGTCTAACCCATCTAGAATACACCGCCTCTCGTCCGGGAACAGAGCCCTTGAAAACTCCATCCCAAAACAGACACTGAAAACCTGCAACTATTGCCATAACAGAGGTCATACCATTCACGAGTGCCGGAAAAGGGAAGCCAACAACCGAAGAAGAAGGCCACCATATCGCGTTACTCACAAGCCCTGACTCCTCTGCCCCCACAAAACCTTCCTTACTCGCCATTCCAACAATCCGGAAAACCTCAAGATGAGGGGGAATTATACCACGAAGGTGCAGATTTCAAAATCGAACATCCTTTTCAAATTGTGAGCGATGTTTCGGCAATGACATATGAAGGTTTATTGGGTACGACTTTTTGACCAGATTGATTATGGCACAAATTGATTATGGGGCTCAGATACTGACACTCGAGGTCAGTCACAACTCGATTCCTTACAGCAATATCTCTGTGATTTCCCTCAGTTCCATCGAAGGACTATAAATTCCACTATTACGCGTCCTGGGCAAGACGTTAAACTACATCCGAAAACGTTTTATTCAATAGACACGCGTCCTGGGCAAGACGTTAAACTGCATCCAATAACATATTCTTCTTCGCCTTCGAACATGTCTCCCTCCTCGTCTCTATCTGTCTCCACGTCAGCACCTCCGTTTTCGTCTATTACGCGTCCTGGGAAAGACGATAAAATGCATGCGAAAACGTTTTATTCAATAGACACGCGTCCTGGGCAAGACGTTAAACTGCAACCAATAACATATTCTTCTTCGCTTTCGAAAATATATTCCTCCTCGTCTCTATCTGTCTCCACGTCAGCAACTCCGTTTTCGTCTATTACGCGTGCTGGGCAAGACGTTAAACTGCAACCAGAAACGTTTTATTCAATGGGTTCTCGCCCTGGGCAGGACGTTAAACTGCATCCAATACTTTCATCTTCGACAATATTCCCCCTCTCGTCTTTACCAGTTACTTCGACACCTTCTTCGCCAGTTGATCGTCCTTGGCAGGACGTTGAACTGCAACGAATGATCTCTTCTCCGTCGTTTTCATCACCATCCTCGTCAGCGTCGTCTTCACCTATCCCCTTGTTTTCGGGTCCTTCGACTCCGTCCACATCTTCCTCGTCAGTCTCGTCAGTTAATCGTCATGGGCAAGACGTTAAACTGCAAACAATAATATCGTTTTCCACCTCTTTATCTCCGACAGTCTTCTCCTCATTTACATCAGCCACATCATCGGCATCGTCAACATCGCCTCCGTCTGTTTCACGTCCTGGACAAGACGTTAAATTGCACCCAGCAGCATCTCCTTCCTCGTTAGTTTAATCAATAATATCTCCTCCCACGTTGGACTGTATATAGGCCCTTCTATTGCTATTCCTGAAAATGGAATGGTAAAAGTCTTAATCCTTAATACTACAGAGGAAGACGTTAGTTTACCCTTCCATGATCTGGACCTAGAGTACCTAGATGCTAAGAATTTCGACATGGTAACTCCAACCTTCGACCAAGATCCGATTGAGGGCAGAATAAAAAAACTGCAGAGCCTTGTAAAATTGGATCTTTGTAATGAAGAAGAGGAGATATAAATTCGAGATATCTGTAGAACCTTCAATGATATATTCTATCTAGAGGGAGACATATTGTCCTGTATGGACGCGCGTAAATCATCCCCGTATATACACAAAACGTTACAGGTTACCGGAGGCAAATCGTTAGGAACTGGATAACCAAGTCCAGGAGATGCTAAAATCAGGCATCGTCAGACCTTCCTATAGTCCTTGGAACTCTCCTCTACTTCTCGTTCCTAAAAAACCCGATGAACAAGGGAATAAGAGATGGCGAGTAGTGGTAGATTTCCGGCGTATTAATGAGATCACAGTAGGAGACACATCCCCTCTACCAAATATAACAGACATATTGGACCAACTTGGGAAACTTGGGACGCACCCTTCAAATTTTATGCCCTTTGTGACGAAGCCTTCTCAAACCTAAAACACCTATTAATAATCTCTCCTGGCATATCCCGACTTTTCGCGACAATTTTACGTCATGGCCAATGCCAGTGACCTAGCTCTAGGAGCTGTCCTCTCGTAACAGGACGAAAATGGAGATCACCCCATTGCTATACGCCAGTCGTGCTCTAAACGGTGCCCACACAAGATACTCGACAATAGAGAAAGAGTTACTTGCTATCGTGTACGCGGTGGAACAATTTCGACCATACGTATATGGAAGAAAGTTCACTATTATCACTGACCACAAGTCTCTAGTTTGGCTCATGAATCTAAAGGACCACTCGTCAAGATTGATGAGATGGAGAATTCGCTTAGAAGAGTACGATTACACGATAACCCACAAGGCAGGGAAACTTAATACAAACGCCGATGCCTTAAGTAGAGTAATCGCGGAATATCAAGATAACACTCCCGAGACTGATAAATCGGAAAAACGAAATGACCCTAAAAGCACCACCTCCCTATACGCGATAACAAGAAGCCAAACCAAGGTCACTGATAAGCTGGACCAAGATGCACAAAAGAAGGCCAGAAATAATAATGACAACTACTTATCATCTTCCCTTATTGAAACTGACGACTCTTTATTACTGTCTAAACCTGTCCGTGCCAAATTCTTTATCTTGCCCACAAGGGACAATAATCTCGAACGGCGTTTAGCCGCCATACTAAGTATCGATTTGAGCGAAATCGATTTCTCCCTCGGACCCAAAATATTCCCTTTCAAAGAATCCGATCTCATTGTCAGAAGGGTAATTCTTCCCCTTCGTACCCCTCAGGATGAGAACAACCTTAACACTACCCTCTCTAAATTTGTATCCCTTGCCGTAGAAAGAAATCTGGAGACCATACACATAAGTACACATACAGACCCTAATGACACTGAAGGACAGAATCCGTAACGCGATTAAAATCGACACAATACTCACTGCCGAAACAATTAGGTACTTAGATGACCCTAAAGAAATGGAGCAAGTAATAAAAGATTTCCATTTGCTACACACGGGAGGTCACCAAGGTGTATCTCGGACCTTGAAGAAAATCAAAAAACAGTTTTATTGGGATGCAATGACCCAAGCTGTTGTAACATTTATCAGAAACTGTAAACAGTGCCAGATAAATAATGTATCCCGAAATCCTAAGATCCCTATGAAAATAACTTCAGTGAGTTCCAAGCCTTTCGAAAGAGTTTATTTATGGTAGATGTTGTGGGGCCACTACCCATTTCGTACCTAATAAATACCTCCTAATTTTCCAGGATGAATTAACAAAATTTTCGGAGGCAATCCCTGTTCCCAATGCCGAATCAACCACCCTTGCAGAAGCGTTTACTACTACAATCATATGTAGACACGGGATACCTGAGAGTATATTGACTGATCAAGGTGCTATACTAATCGCGGGAATGTTTCAGGAAGTTTAAAAACTCCTCAGGACAAGAGGTTGAAAACAACTCCTTACCACCCCCAGTCTAACAGAGCCCTAGAGAGAAACCATCGAACTCTAGTGGAATACCTCCGCTCTTATATAGAAAAAGATCCTCTGTCATGGGTCCTTTACGCCATGTTCGTGTACAACACTACTCCCCACCCAAGTACCAATTATTCTCCACACGAACTCCTTTACGGTTTTCCCGCCGACGTGCAAAAGCATCTAAAGTTCTCCTCCGAAATTGGGTACAATTACGATAATTATGCCCATGAACTCAAAGCACGACTCCGACACTGTCATCAAATCGCTAAACAAATCGCGTTAGAAAATAAACAACAGTCTTAACAATACTACGACAAAGGAACGCATCAAAAGTCCTTTGAAATTAGAAATCTGATCCTCTTGAAAGCAAGCACCAGGGACAACAAATTCTCGCCCTTATGGCAACGGCCCTACGTCCTAACTCAGTTGAACACCCCTGAGAATTCTACAATAAAAGTTTTTTATTTTAATTAAGAACGCGGACATAATAACGACCTTAAAGATTTCATTCATAAATAATCCCCCAATCGAGTTTCTCTGCCAAACTAAATTCTGTTCCTTCCGTTCCCAGGGCAAGGGTTTATCTGTTCACGGTCCTGTGCGTTACCGTCTCAGCTTTCTCTCGCGGGGAGCTGGGAATCCAAATTACTCCTCTCACCTCCACGGTCGGCTTATACTTCGAAGAAATAGGAAAGACGAGACTGTTCACAAGCGAATGGAAGGTAATAACTTACTACGACCTAGCAGCCTTCCAGGAAGAATACCTCTCAATATTAAGAATCACGGGTAAGCTTCAGCAAATGTGTAGCCAGTTGTCCCCTGAGAAGCCCTTAAATCGATCTGTCTCTCCGCGATCGCGCAATTTAATAACTTGGAGGAAGCGATAGAAAACAAAAATAGGATTATATTTCCCCCTCTTAGAAAAACTAGGTCCCTTTTTAATTTTGTCGGGAAGGTTACCAAGCCCCTTTTTGGAATCCTTAATGAGGACGACGCTCAAGGATACGACGAGCAAATACGAACCCTTCAACGAAATAATCTCCACTTACATTCCCTATTGAAAAATCAGACCTCTATCTTGGACGCGACTATCAATCTAACCAATAAAACCCGGGAAAGCATTAGGAAAGATCGTGCCGTAATCTTCACCAAAATAACCACCCTCGAATCCAAGGTCTCCAAAGTTGAAAATCAAGTACATGTAAATGAATGGCAACCGAAATGACCTCTCTTTTCTCGTTAGTCCTTATTATTTTAAACCAATACCAATCCACTCAATCCGACCTGATAGATCTCCTAGCAGATGTAAAACACGGCCGATTTCACCCTACGCTCATAACTCGTTCTCAGATGGAAAACCTTCTCTCCACCATTCGGCAGGAAATGGATCCTCAAAAAACTCTCCCATTCGACCCTTTTTCCAATATGATTTGACAAATTTATAAGCCCTCCACTATGTCCGCCACAATAATTAATTCTAAATTAATAATAGAATTAATTAGTAATTTTAATTCGATTATTAATTTAGAATTAATTATTGTGGCGGACATACCCTTCAGAGATATATATCAAAACTTCAGGATTCTTCCACTACCTACAGTCTACAACAACTCTCTATGTTATATTCAAACCTCTTCTGAAGTCCTCTTGATCGATCTTAACCGAGAACATTTTTATGAAATGAGTTCCATCGATTTTCACGACTGCTTATCCTGAGACGCCTCCCAGTACTTCTGTCGAGCGAAATTCCCTTTTTTCAATGCTCAATCAAGTCCTTTCAAATGTGAGGTTGCCCTTATAAGAAGTGGCGTAGATACATCTCCGTGTCAACTTACCTGTACCAAGCGTACCTCTTACTGGATTTCTCTCTCTCGGCCTAACACTTGGATCTACGCCACCAAGACACTCCAAATCGCCGAAGTTGTGTGCAATAACTCTGTTCATTCCGTGGTATTAAACCAAACAGCATTACTTCATATTGAACCCACTTGCTATCTGAGGACCAGTAACTTTATCATACAGGGCCAAAACGATAGGCGAGGTCTCAGTTTCCCCAATTCCGTATGTCATATAAACGTCGCAGCACTCCTGACGACCAAGGCAGATCCTAAAACCACTACGTTATCTACTTCTAAAGCCCCTCATATTGAAGAGTCCGCTCCAAAACTCGAAGACGAACTGGCAACTAAAATCTCACAACAAAGAGCGGACGAACTGGTAACCCTTCTGAATTCAAACAACCACCACATTCACCACTATACTATGTTATACGTAGTTTTCTCCCTCATCCTCATAGTTGAAGTCGTGCAGTTATGTAGAAAAGGGCGCCAACGAACCCCACATGAACCACGAAACGTGGCAGAGCATGGAAGCCACATTCCTTTCACTCCTAACCCTAGACCTTCATTGTTCCATATACCACCACCGCCCGAGGATCCACCAAACAATCCATCGTCCTAGGCATGACTTTAAACTGCTCTCCCAATTCCCTTTTTTCCTCTTTTTCTTTTGCTCCCTCTCTCTTTCCCCAATTTAGCAAGGCACCAACTTCCCGCTGCGAAGTAGAAGCCTATTTTTGAAATCCTTTCGAGGTCTGCAGCACGTTCGTACCATATACCACCTCCGTTTTCTTTTTTAAGTTTTCCCCCTTTAGTGAGGACCATTTCGTTTCGTCAACCCCAACAAGTCATCAAACTACCTCAACCATGCTCCGCTCTGTCTCATAAGCCCCTTAAAACCTTGAGGAACAAACGAAACTCCAATTGGAATAGAAAGCTAGTCACCGGCAGTCGCGTCGACTATGACAAATTCCATGCTTCTTATAGTGAGTTCTCGTCCAAGGTAAACTCGCTGTACAGCAAGTACCTTACGACGGTAAAGTCTAACCTCCTGTCAAATCCCCGAGAATTTTTCTCCTTCGTTAGCTCGAAAAGAAAGTGTAAAAGGGACAACTATCCGCAATCCCTTACGCATCTCGGTAAGGAGTTTGACCACCCTAACTCTATTGCAAATGCATTTGCCAAATTCTTTCCCTCCACATTCCAGGATGATGCCTTCGTTCCTGATGAAGAATACTTCTCACTACTTAAGTCTACCTCGACCCTCTCGAAACTGGACTTTCACAACCTCACTTTCAGTGAAAAAGATGTCTCCTTTCTTCTTCTCAGCCTCCGTGACGATCTTGTCACCTGCAAAATCTGCGCTTGCGGACAACTCCGAATCGCTCGGATGTTGGGTGACTCACCCGGCCTTTTGCCCGCGAAGAAAGGTCGTGGGTGGGCGCCACTCGTCTTAGGACGAGTCACCCGGCACCGATAGTGGTCAAAACGAGAACCCCACGACGTGCCCCAAAGAAGAAAAGAAAGAAAAAAGATAATGGGGAGTGAAAGCGGGAGTGGATTAAAAATTGAGCGCAACGTTCCAACTCAATCCCGTATTTTATTCGCTAATTCCCGATCGAGCATCGATCCTTCACAATATCTTCACAATTCTTTCTCTAATCCTAGCCTAGACTATACCTGTCTCTCCTATTTACATATGTATATGCAAATCTCAAATTTGGCTTCCTTCACCTTTACTGGGTTAACTTTCAACACAGTCACTTCGATATGATTCACAACTGTCTACAACTATTATCGTTCAGCACATTTAACGTTTCTTCTCTTTGACTCGCTTATTCGCGTATCTATTCTCGCACCCGCCTTCTATCACTTCCGTTGAGCCAGTTTTCAAGATAGTCACTTAAATACTTCGATATGCCTCGCCGTTAATCACGAATTGTTCTAATAATTCTAATTTTCAAGATAGTCACTTCAATACCTCGATATGATTCACCGTAAACCACAAATTGTTCTAATAATTCTAATTTTCGGGATAGTCACTTCAATACTTCGATATGCCTCACAGTTATTCGCGAATTGTTCTAATAATTACTCTGAGTTTTTAATATGGTTACTACGTTCGCTTCAACACGATTCGCGATCAAACGATCCCTCTTCGCTAATCATAGTTATCTTAACTTAATGACTACAACACTATCTGTTCACATAAACATTACTTTATCCTCATGGGATCGATGCTACTTTCGCGCTTGACTACCTCGTCGCGATATCTTTCAAACCTCTATCTCTTTCACGTCACTCCCAGCTCCACTCTCTGTCTCAATCCTCCGAAGACTCTGCCGCTTTCTGACTACCAGCTAACTAAGGAGGTCGAGACGTGTTCCCTACTCCTTTTATATCTGAATCCCCTTGTCCTTGGCTTATTCCTCGGTCATTCAACTCCAAGCCTAGAGTTCAAAGTCCGAGGAAGATCCCGTAATGGAGCCACTCAGGGATCCAAATTTGCCAAAATTCCACAAGTTTAGTAACCCAAAATTTGTGGAATTCGCATCCTGAAATTCATTTTTCGAAACTCATTGCACAATTTTTCGGGTTCAACAACCTCGATCTCATCGTTGCATTGTGCAATGAGTTTCGGCGGACAGAGGATCCCATAGGGGATTTGGGTCACAATAGACCAGAAACAAGGGGCGGCACCGATGATGTAGCGGTTCGATCGTCCGAATGAGACAATACCCTTTCTCATTCGGCAGATCGTAACGAGAATCGGGATTGCACTCGCACAATTTTTGATTGATTCGTCAATCAAAAATTGTGTATCCGAATTATCCCAATCTCGCTCCTCCCCATGAAATGAATCACCCTGATTCCATTGGTGCAGGTCAGGAACGAGATTCGGGATTGCATTCGCACAATTTTCGATTAGATTTGTTAATGTCGTTATGTTGATGATATAAAAGGTTATGCTACGCGCAACCCCGTTACAATCTCTCCCCGGGTCCAGATGGTCTACCCCCTTCCTACTTAAAAGATGTGCCAACTTTCTTTCCGGAGCGTTATCCCAACTATTCAACCTCTCTCTAATAACAGTCATGTTTCCTGATGTCTGGAAGGATGGACTCTTAATCTCCGCCCACAAAAAGGGTTCCAAGTCACTAATCTCCAACTACCGACCGATAGCGAAACTTTCTGTTATTCCCAAGCTTTTTGAACGAGTCATTTTAGATAAAATCTATCCCTCCTTCTCTTCCTTAGTTTCTCCTCATCAGCATGGCTGCCTTAAGGGTAACTCGACCGACACTAATCTTCTCCACTTCACATCCAAAACTATCAATGCCCTTGAACGCGGTGAGACTGTTGATGCAATCTTCACTGATATGAGTAAAGCATTTGATAGCATCCCTCATAGCCTCATTATCCTTAAGCTCAAACTAGCAGAATGTCCCGGTCCTCTCATCTGCTGGATTGACTCCTACATCCGTAAGCGGACTTACGGTATCCTATTCCGCTCCCAACTCTCTACTTCCATTACCGCCACCTCGGGTGTCCCTCAGGGCAGTCACATTGGTCCCCTTCTCCTTATCTCTACCACAAATGATGCCTCCAGGGTAGTGCGTGACTCCTCAATTCTAAGCTATGCTGATGACACTCAACTCTTTAAAAACATACGCTCTCTGTTTGATCCCAGGCTTCTACAAAAAGATCTTAGTCGGTTTGCTGAATGGTGCCAGACAAGCAATCTGATGCTCAACACTTCTAAGTGCGAGCATGTATGCTGCTCCAGAAAGCGTGACACTGTGCCTTACACCTTCAGCATTAACGACTCTACCATTAGCACGGTCGGCCTCGTTAAAGATCTTGGAGTCTACCTAGATTCGAAACTCTGCTTTACGGACCACATCAACTTCTCCAGTCCGTCGACCGAGTAAGTCGCCTGCAAACTTATAATCTCACGAATTAGTTCTAACTACTTAATTAGTTAGTCTGGTATATATTGTTGTTTTTTTGTTTCAAAAAAGAAGAGTGTTAACCATTTCTCTTGACATTTTTGCAAATAAGCTTTGTTTGCTAGTGAAAGTTTCTGGTGGAATAACAATTTTACTGTAAATAAATAAATAATATAACAGTGATCCACTCTAAGTCTTAACAAACGCCTGTTTTGTTTTGATAAATTCCGCAAATATAACTTGGCTTTTACGAAAATTTTTGAAATTCATATATTTTGTTAAGAATACCATCGTGTGTTCAGGAACTACAAATAACAGTTGACGCGCTAACTGATACTGTGCCACTATTGTTCTTATTCCGTGTGTTCCTCAACTGAAATTCTGACTTTTGAATTTCAAACTGAATATTAATATTTTGAATATTTTATAATATCTTGATATTTGCTGTAAAAGTTGACACTCTGAGACATTAACCGGTGAAGTGACCTTCAAGACTAGGCCCACTTCCGATGTGCTACTTTCAAAATCGGATCACCTCACGGAATTATCGACCACCGCTTCTACCTCTTCAACAGTATACATACGTGCTTAGAGAGAGCAGAATTGTACAGTGATCCATCTTCATCTGCGTGTTTTGCTGCCAGCCACACTTTCGTGTGTTCGTGTGTTACGGTACTGATCCTTACAGCGATCCCCAACAGAGGAACGGTGACGGTGACGTCAGCACAGGGTGCCTCCTACAATTTAATCACCGAAATTATTGTTTTAGCTTTATTAATAGTTTTCTCAATCTTCTTTTTTTTCTTATTTTCAGCTTATTCTTTATTTACTTCTAACTTTTTAAATTTTTTAATTTCGCCTAGACTCCTTTTGCACTTTTTAATTTTTAATTTCCCCTTTAAATTTCTTATTTTTGTAGTCCAGCTCGGGTTAGGTTTACTAGTCCCTACAAGATGTCCTTGTTTTGCGCCGCCGAATCCTGTAAAGATGTTGACTCTGACAGGTATTTATCCTGCAATGGTCTTTGTGGTGGTTATTTCCACCCTAAATGTGTTGGCTTATCCGGTCCAATTGCTGATAAAGTCCAGTCGAAAGATTCTGGAGTGCACTGGTATTGTTCAAAGTGCCGCAAACTCTCTCCTAGTGTACTTTCCTCTCGTCTTCATCAAATCAGCACGGTTCTGCGCAAGCTTGGGTCTTCCCTATCGGCTTCTGTCACCTTGCATACCGAGCTTCAAAACCTCTTCGATTGCCTGAGGGATCCTCATCCCTCTGGAGCTGCTCCTTCCCCCAAATGCAGTTCTAAGGAACATCCCGTTGCTTCACGGCAAAAACCTCCCCCATCCGAATCTTCTAGACTAACAAGGTCAAATAAAGCCGCCTTGTCCCTTGCAGCCGCAGCTCTACCGCACCCCGAAACCGTCCCACTAATCGCATTATCACCCCTTTGTCCTGCTACGTCTGGGATATCCCCATCATCACGGTCCGACCGAACTGTCCCTTCCGCTCCTTCACTTTCTTCCTCTTCACCGCAACCTGGTAACGCGGTTATCCCTGTCAGCGGTGACTGTGGCGTGCCTCCTAACTCAACGAATAATTCTCTTCCTCCCCCCGCTCCTCCTGTATCCCTTCCAGCTCTTACGCTTACCGCTCCCTCAAATACCTATCTCACTGCCAACCCTATACCTATCCCCGTCGTGTCCTCCGACCTGTCGGATTCCCTGCTGATCAAATCAACTGCTCCCCCTCTCTCCACCTCCAGCTCTTCAGTACCTATTCCAGCCCACGCTTTGCAGACCGTCCCTAAAACAAGGTCTATATTTGTAACTGAGCTTGTTCCGTCAACTTCTACGGACGACATCCTTCGCCACATTGTTAACGTCATTAGGGTTGATGTTATCTCTAACAACATAAAAGTTATGAAGCTTTCGGAGGGCAGATGCTCATCATTCAGAATCATAGTCCCCCCCTCCCTCTTTGACTTTATCTTGTGTAAAGTCAATTGGCCTAAAGACGTTTTCATTAAGGAGTTCGTCCCTCGGAGACGCTCTCCTGCTAGCTTTGGCACTAACTCAGTCGCCGCCCCTACTGCCTTCACGGCCTCCTCTTCCACGCCAGGAAAAAACTACGTCCCCTCTCCATCTTCTACCAAAACGTGAGGGGTCTTAGGACAAAGACGCACGCTACCTTTCTTTCTTCTCTCACCTTACCCCACGACGTTGTTAGCCTTACGGAAACCTGGCCCTGCTCCAATATCAATGACCTTGAGATCTTCGACAAGGAGTTTAATCTTTACCGTAGAGACCGGTGCGACGGCGATCCTAATAGACGTGGTGACGGTGTCCTAATCGCGGTTCGTTCCTCCTTTAATGTTACCCCTATATCGATCCCCTCCATTGAGACGCTGGAACTCCTCTCCGTCAAGATACACTTCCCCTCTTACAACCTTTTCCTTTCGACATGTTACATACCTCCCCGATCAGATATAACCGTGTTCATGCTCCTCTTTCGTGCACTTGATTACCTCTACAATCTCGTAGCTGATAGAGATCATGTACTACTTATCGGCGACTTCAACTTACCTCATATCATTTGGTCGCCTTCTTCTGGGTCTAATTATCTTACCCCATCTATTCCAACCGTGTACCCCGACACTACACTTATCGACTCTTTGAACTACTTTTCCCTGTTCCAACTCAACTCTATCCTCAATCTGAACCAGCGCTTGCTCGACCTAGTCCTATCGAATAATCCCACCAACGTAGTTGTTTCTCCCAGCACAGTCTCCCTCTGCGCAATCGATCCTCATCACCCCCCCCTCTCAATCTCTATATCACACTTGCACAGCTCCCACCTCGCTTCATCCCCCCTGCCAGCTAGTTTCAACTTTCGCAAAACTAATTTTGATCTCCTTCTTCACTCCTTCAGTGGTTTCTACCTTAATATGCCTTCCACCAATCTTTCTCTGCTAGTTGAAACCTCTATACTCTACGAGGCCTTACCATCCGTTCTTCTACTCCTTTCTCCTCACCTATTCCTCCTGATTCTTCCCCTAAATGGTACACCCGTAAGGTGAAGTCCCTGAGGAACCGTCGCAACTCCCTTTGGCAGAAATTTCTTCGCTCTGGGTCCCCAGTAGATCATAAAAACTTCTGCGCTGCCCACAGTGATTTCTCTTCCCTCGTTATCTCCAGTTACAAGGCCTACTTAAGAACTGTTAAAAGCAATATGTCGGCGAATCCACGACTCTTCTTCTCCTTTGTGAACTCCAAACGGAAACGCAAAGGTGATAACTACCCCCCAACGATCTCTTACCTCGGCTCGGGGAGTGATGATCCCCTAACCATTGCGAATCTCTTCGCTGACTTCTTCTCCTCCACCTTTACGGATGGTCATTTTGAGCCTGACGTGGAATACTTCACTTCACTGAAGCCCTCCCTTACCTCGCCCCCTCTTAACTTTCCTGATCTCCATATTTCAGAGGTGGAGGTCCTCTCAGAGCTATTACGTCTCAAGAATGACTTTTCCCCCGGCCCTGATGGAGTTCCACCCATTGTTCTGAAAAGATGTGCGTCTCTTATTGCTGGACCTTTATCTCATCTCTTCAATCTTTCTCTCCAGTCCGGTGTTTTTCCTGACTGTTGGAAAACCGGATTTCTAGTCCCGGTCCACAAGAAAGGTTCTAAGATTGATGCTACTAATTACAGGCCTATCGCCAAACTTTCCACCATCCCTAAAATCTTTGAGAAGATACTAGTTACCAAGCTGTACCCCTTCCTTACCTCCTCCATCTCTCCTAATCAGCACGGCTTCCTCAAAGGTAGATCCCCCACAACTAACCTTGTGCAGTTCGTCTCCTTCATCCTAAATTCCCTTGAACGTGGTGAAGTCGTCGAAGCCATATTCACCGACATGAGTAAGGCCTTCGACAGTATCCCCCACAATCTTATTTTATTGAAGCTTAAGCTGGTTGGCTGCCCTCAATCCTTCCTCAGGTGGATTGATTCCTACCTGGATCACAGAAGATACCGTGTTCGGTTCCGATCATCCCACTCCAAATGCATAACGGCTACCTCTGGCGTCCCCCAGGGCAGCCATATCGGCCCCCTTCTATTCATCACCGCTACAAATGACTTGTCCAGCGTTATCCAAAGCTCCTCACTCCTTTCCTATGCAGATGATACCAAGCTGTACAAAAACATTGTCAATCCTTCTGACAATATCAACCTACAGCTTGATCTCAATCGGCTATCTCTGTGGTATTCCAAAAGTAACCTTGTGCTTAATGTTTCCAAGTGTGAGCATGTTTGTTTCACCCACAAACGTAACTATGCTCCCTACATGTTCACAATTAACGACTCCCCGTTTCTGATCTGGGGGTCCATCTTGACTCCAAACTTTCCTTCCATGACCACGTTAACCACATAATCCGGAGAGCGGGTGTCATGTTGGGGTTCATTTCAAGATGGTCTAGGGAATTCTCTGACCCCTATGTTTTCAAAGTCCTTTCCACGTCCCTTGTCCGACCCATACTCGAATACGCCTCGCAAGTCTGGTCCCCTTACCATAACCACCTTATTGGCAGAATTGAGGCCATTCAAAAGCGATTTTTTCGTTTCGCCCTCCGCCGTCTTCCTTGGTCCGATCCTTTCCATCTTCCTCCTTATGCGGATCGTCTTAAGCTAATCAACCTGCAATCTCTCTCGGGACGCCGTGCTATGGCCGATTTGTCGTTCGCCCATGGCATAGCCCTGGGACATATTGTTGCTTCAGACATCCGCAGCCAGGTCGTTTGCCACCCTTACGTACGATCCCTCCGAGCTCAAGAATCTTTCCTCATCAACTACCACCACACAGACTTTGGTAGGATGGAGCCTATTACGCGAATGCTAAGGGTGTATAACAGGGCCATCCCCCACACCCACGCACGGTCTGTGTTTCGCTCCTTGGTCGATCACATGTCCTAATTGCAACTTCCCGGTCCTGTGTTTCCTGACCCGACTGGACACTACTACCATCCCATATATTTAAGTAGATTTAAGTAGTTGTAATAGTTGACCGTTAATTTCGTTCTGTTTTTCTCCTTTAAAGTCTCTTTCTTAATTTTTTTTACATTCTTAACTTTTGATATTTTATAATGCTAACTTGTATTAAGTTTAATAATAAATAAATAAATAAATAAATCAACTATGCAGTTCGCAGAGCTAGTGGGATGACTGGTTTCATACTTACGTGGTCCAGGGAGTTTGCTGACCCATACATATGTAAATCTCTGTATACCTCCCTTATTCGACCAATCCTCGAGTATGCTTCCCAAGTTTGGTCTCCCTACCATCAAATACACTCGGGAAGGATAGAAGCTGTACAGAAACGCTTACTGCGGGGTGCCCTTAGATTCCTCCCATGGTCTGATCCCTTTCTCCTTCCTCCGTACGTGGATCGCCTGAGACTCATCGGATTACAAACTCTTTCTTGTCCACGGGCGATTGCCGAAATCACCTTCGTGCATGGTGTCCTCCAGGGGACCATACGTGGGCCGCTTATTACAAACCAGATTGCTTCGCGGCACGGAAACTGGGACCTCAGAAGTTCACACTTGTTCGAGATAAGCTTCCACCACACTGACTACGGCAGGATGGAACCGGTGACTCGCATGCTGCGGGCCTACAATCGTGTAGCCCCTCTCGTTCAATCCACTCTAGGGTCTAGCAGTCTCCGCACACACTTATAAAACTGTGTTGAGGCTGCTCCACCACTAAAGTGATCTGGGTACACCTTGACTCGTTGAACCTGCTCTCCCTGCTAGTAATTTTAATGCTAGATCTTTAAACCCTTAATGTATATATTTCTAAGATTTTTGAATTGCTGTCTTTAGTTGGGTTTAGGTTTAGGTTTTCAGGGTGGAGTGTTCACACCGATTGTACGATCCACTCCCACTCGGAGGCCAGATGGCCCATTGTGATGCCCTTTAGTTTTGAAAAACCCCTTCCTCTCCTATCGCTTTTTCCTTTTGTCTTCTGCTCTGAGGCATTTCCACGTTTGAGCAAAGTTCCTTACTTGTTGGACATCCATGGCTCCTACATCCCCCATCCCTCTGAAGGATTCACTTCCCAGTGTGAGCCGCCGACTTTCGGCTAATGCTGGGCAGGAGCATAAAAGGTGTTCCACAGTCTCCTCTTCCTCGTCGCACTCCTTACAGAGACTGTCGTTTGCGAGCCCCCACCTTTGGAGGTTTTTCCCAACCGGACAGTGTCCTGTAATGACCATTGTGGTGGTCCGCACCGAGGTCTTTGTTGCTCTTAACAAGCCCGCCGTTCTTACCTCATCAATTCTGGGCCACAGTTGCCTTGAGTTGAAGCAGTCGTCTCTGTTGCTCCATCTCTTGCTGTGTTGTTCCCGAATTATCCTGTCTATGGAATCTTTCAACAATCTAATCTGTGGCTTTGTGGAGTTAGCTTCTTCAGCACTGTGAATTTCGGTTCCGATCCTTGCCAGTTTATCCGCCCGTATGTTCCCTTCCACATGGCTGTGTGCGGGTACCCAACAGAGGCTGACTTTGTCTCGGATCCAGGACAGTGCTTCCCTGCAACTCATCACTGCCTTTGACTTGATTGTCTTATATTCCAGCGATCGCTGGAATCGCTGTCTTTAGTTACTTTTACTTACATTTATTTTGTTTTCTTTTTCTCTTTTCTCTTATTGAGCTGTTTTTTAGTATTAAGTATCTTGTATATTTTTTTCTTTCTTTTTTACTTTTTCTAAACTCGTTGAATCGCATGCGAGCCAGAAGTCTAATTGCCCTCTCTTTTTTTTGAATAACTGCACAGTTTGTATACTGTATATTCTAGCCGTTGAAATCAAGTAAGTCACTTCGTTCCCTTAGTGCAACATGGACCCCTAACACCCTCTTTGTCTCCCGTCAGCCCTTACGCAGTCCAATATCTTTCATGTCCTAGGCATGACATTAAACTGCACTATCTTCAAATTCCCTCGCTCATAATCAACATGCTTCCTCCTTGGGGAATCACAACTTTCATGTGCTCGGCTCCATCAACTGTAACATTAGCGTATCCTGTCATTTTATTATACCCTTTCGTCGTCCTAAGCATGACATTAAACTGCATCACCTTTTGTGTCCCTCTTTTTCTCTTCGATCATCGTTCTCCCGCCTTATTTGCTCGTCCCAGGCATGACGTTAAACTGCTATCTTAGCACCTCTCCCCTTTTTGTGGTTTTTCGTTTATTGCTTCCGATCAAACTGCACATAGTTTGCATCAAACAATACATCGTCCTAAGCACGACGTTATACTGCCCTTATATTGCCCTGCCCTACCCCTTTATTTTGTATCGTTTTTTTATTACTCTATTTTCTTATACGTAACGTGAGCAGTCCAAAGATTTCAGTCCAACGATCTCCATCGTCCTAGGCATGACGTTCAACTGCTCTCTCTCCTTTGTTCGTTTTTTTCCTCTTCTTCCTTCTTTCTCTTCCTCTCCCTCCAATCCTTGTTCCTTGGAATATCCTATGGATTTCGATTGACGATATGCTTTTCTTGATACTCCACTTTTTCCTTCATATCTGTTTTGTGGTGCTTATGTCGAGATTTAGAATGCTTCCGTTTCAAACTACATCCTTCCTTGCTAGATTTAACAGAGTTCTGTTGATCATTTTCCACCTTAGATTTTATTTTATATTTTTTTTTCTTTTCTCTCTCTCCTTTGAAACTTCTAAGAATGAAGTTCGAAAATCTGAGTTAATTGATTTCGAAGGTTTATGAGTGGTGCTTGGTACTTTAAAATCATCGAGAGCAGTCTTTTTAATACTTTGAGTATATGTTATATTCATTTAAAATATTTGAAGACGAAATCTTTTTACCTGACTTAGACTTAGCAGCCATATTTATTCATCACGTCGATCTTTTTGTTGAATGACATTCACAATTCTATTGTATCTTGCTTCCAATCAAACTGTCGTTTGTCGACGTAAAACTGCAGCCGCAATTGCACCTCAACTGAATCTTGGGTCAAATTGTGCATAGTTCAACGTCTCCTATCATCCCCTATCGTCCCTGGGATCAATTGCCTATTTCTTCATGTCCATTTACGTATCGTTTTCCGCTGACCAAGCCTGCGAATTTCCTGACCGAATATAAGAAGTGTTATGACCCTAAATATTATGGCTCATGCAAGGGTCGATGAAGGAAAAGAATGCAAAATATCCTAAAGTTCACATAAAAGACAAATAAGACTCGCAAGAGGTATAACATTAAGAAAAAAAGCGAAAAATATATAAGCGAAAAAGAAATGTAATCCTTAATGGAGAAAAAAAAACAAAATGTAATCCTGATGTAAGGGAGATATATTTATAGTATATGGAAAATATGTATATGCCTATATCTACCATAAATTATAGAAAAAAGGACACATGTACTCACCTAACATTAAGAAATATAAAAATTATAAATAACAAAACGTAATAGAATATACACACTCGCACATAGTAAAAAATTTTCACAAAAAGAAAAAGAAAATATGTAATAATAATAATAATACAATAGAACGGTCCTGAATACATATACACAGTTTTGAACCTCTTTTCTTTCGTAATTCACGCCATCTAGCCACCTCAACAACAAAAATTTCCCCGTAATTTTTGTTTTTCCAAGGGTGGTGGAATGTTTTGACTAGGCCTAGGCTCAGTCACACATGTATCCTCCTTTTCCCCTACCCCCTTCTCGTAAAAAACTTTTCACGGCGACTTGTCCGTTCCCAACCCAAAATGCTGACGCCGCATTTCGGGTCCCATGCGCGATAATTCTGTCACGATCAAATTTTATCACCAAGATGAAACCTGATCGCGAGAGAATAAACAATCAAACCGTTCCCATGCGCGACCATGCAAGCCTTATCACTCTGATAAAACTTGATCGCAACCAAATCGTAGCATCGTGACGACTTGTCGCGATCGGATTTCACCACCGATGGAATCTGATCGCGGAAGTTCGAAAGAAATTAAATTAAAAGCGCTAATTGCGCACATTCCCGGTCGCCATGCGCGACCTAATGAAAACGCCCATCAGCACTGTTGTGTCCCTACTTAAGGGCCCCAAGTGACGCGCATTGGGCAGTCGCGCTTTGGCCGGTGACTGGAAGGTTGCCACGGCCATCTCATCTTCTTTCGCGGTCAGTCACTGGACAGACCCGGTCTCTCTCTAAGAATGAAATCTAGGAACAAATTAAATTGCGAAAATGTAGAAATTGTGAAAAGTTTAATTAATAATTAGTAAGTAAATTAGAGACAGAATTTTTGTGATTAAATTTAGAACTTTTGTGGAAAGATTAATTAATGATCAATGAACAGAATTTTTGTGACCGAACGTTGAATTTTTGTGAAAAGATTTATGATCAATAAATAATTAATTTCAAATTGTGAATTGAAGACAGAATTTTTGTGACAAAATCAATAAAGACAGAATGTATGTGGTCGAATTTTTGTAAAATTTTGAATTTTTGTGATCAAATTTTGAATTTTTGTGAAGAGACTAACCACTGATCAATAAATAATTAATTTCGAATTTTGAATTAAAGCCAGAATTTTTGAGACTGAATTTAGAACTTTAGTGAAAAGATTAATTTATGGTCTTTAAAGACAGAATTGTTCGTGAAGGCTGTAGTAAAGGATCGAGTTTTGAGCAAGGAATAGAAGATTACCCAAAATTGATAAAACTCTGTAAATGTATTTAATTTTGAATAAAAGTATAGAATAAGGGAGGAACTGTTTCAATAAAGAAATTAACACCAACAGGTACAGGTGAACTTCTCCTCCGGGAAAGCACACCCTGTCCCTTTCCCGATCAGATCGCCGGGATAAACCAATGCTTCTTTCGTCCTCCAGCTTCTTCTTCCTTTCCAGTAACCTTCGGTACTCTGCTTGTTTATCAAAGTACCCTTCCCTCTCCTTCCCTGTCCTCACTAGCTTCCTGAAACTTTCTTGTAAACCCCTCCAGCTTGTAAGGCATTCCTTATCCCACCGCAGATTGTCGTATCTTTTGTTTCTTACTAACACTCTTACCCACGACCCTTTTATATTTTCTACCAAATCCCCCCAGCTACCTATCTCTTCAAAGTTGCATAGCCTATTCCTAAATACTCTTATTGCGTGTTCATCCCACTTTGATTTCCATATCTTCCTAACTTCCGTCTCCGCCACCTTCTTCCTGTCCTTAAGGCCAATCTCAATAAGAGCATGGTCTGAATCAATCCTGTGATTTATAACTAAGCCTTCTACTTCCTCCATTCCCTTATCGTTTACGGTTATGTAATCAATTACCGAGCTACCCATCGGGCCTTTAAATGTGGACTCCCCCTCCTCATCCCCTGCCACTCCCCCATTTAGTATCTTCATGCCCAATTCGCCTTAATTTTCTTGCATCTCACGACCCTCATTATTAACGGAACTATCCTTGGACTCCATAACACTTTCCTCCTCAGTCCAATCCCCGCTTTCTGTAGCAATTTTTTAGTTGAAGTCCCCTACAATCCAACCAGGACCTGTACTCTCTCTCATTTTTCGCCTCCATTTTTTCCGAGTTCTCTGCCCTCTCCTCCCTCATATACGTGGTAACTATCCGCAAACTCCGGCCCCTCATAATCAACGCCCCCCTATAACTTCGTTTCTATCCCTCCAATTGAACACCTCTCCCCAGCCTCCTACCTCTCTCTTCACCGCCATCACGAGCCCTCCCTACGCTCTTCGCCTCATACCATTCTTCGTGCATCTTTCAAAATGACTTCGTAGTCTTTCAGCTCTAATTCAATCCGATCCTTCCATTTACTACCTTCCTCCGCCCACATTTCCACCATACATACTATGTCAAACTCTCTGACATAATCCCAAAATTCCCCTTCCTTCTTTCCCTCCCCTGCACAAGCATCTTCCCTGCCTTACTCTTTTTTAGTTCAATCCCCTCCCTCTTGTCCAGTCTACTTTCTTCTTCCTTTCCCCTAGCTGTGCCCCTTTGCGTTGCACCTCTACATCACCCCTCCCCACTTCTATCGCCTACAATTCCGGGACTTTTTTTGGAAACCCCAATTTCCTATCATCCCCCGCATACTCCTCCTCCCCAATCCTTACGTAGCTTCCTTTTATTGAAATATTTTCCCTTTCCTTGCTAGCTCCCTTTTCTTCACTCTCCTCCGCCTTTCTCTACAAGTGAGGTCCCTGTCTAGATAAATATTGGTACCCTTCAGCTTCACTTTCTTGTCCAGAACCTTATCCCTATCTCCTGCACTTTTACATTCTACTATAATCTTGTGCTCCACCCCTTTTATTAATTGAGTCCCCTCTACCTTTATTTCCAAACCTAACTTCTCTAGGAACCAGCCCTCTAATTTGATTTCATCCCTACTCCCTATTCCTTCAACCCCTGTGTGTACAAGATTTTTCTTTCTTTCCCTCCTCCTAGCTAACTCCAGCTCCCACTCCAACCTATCCTCTCTCCTGACCCTCTCCTCTTTCTTCTCACCCTCTTATACCCCCTTCTACAATTTCCTTCAGGCATCTAAGTTTCTGCATCAACGATCTCAGATCCTCCTTAATCTCACTCACTTCTTCTTTTATCAGCCTGACTCCCTCTGTAGGATTAACTTGAAATTTCTAGAATATCAGCACAGCCCGTCAAAGAAAGTTGCCTCAAACCTTATGCTATCACTGACCGTCGGGGCTCCCTCGTATCTTCCTTCGGCTAGTGTACCTCCAAGGATGACTACAGAAACCCACGATATTTTATAATTCCGAACGGCAGCTGTTCTTACTTTGCAAGTCAGTCATACAGATAATTTTGGGTTTTCACTAATTCCATGGTAGAGTTATCAAATATCGATTCTTAATAAATGTTTTGTTCCTCAAATAGACAGAACCACCCTTAAATTTAAATTTTTAGTTTTCTCACCAAAGTCCGTTTAATAAATTGACCTCCGTTTCTTCACCAATGTTCGTTTAATAACTTGACCTCCGTGTTCACTAAACAGCTTGCTCCACTCTGGTAATTTTACTCTTTGTCACTTGGCCTACCTTGACAAAACCCGGAGAAGAACGCGATTACATAAAAGAGTCCGTTAAAACTTGCTCAAGCTCTTGTTGACTATATCGCCCCCCAAATACAAACACCTTCGAATTTATAAAGCGTTTTTAAAATTATACCGGTATCTTCAAAAAGTTCTTGTTAACTGGTCAACACTCACTTCGAAGGACAATCATACAGAAAATATTAATTTTGTGAAATTCAATGTCCGTTTAATAAATTGACCTCTGTTTTTCACCAATGTTCGTTTAATAACTTGACCTCCGTGTTCACTAAACAGTTTGACCCACCCTGCTATTTGACTCTTTGTCACTTGGCCTACTTTGGCTTGATCCGTTGAAAAAAACAGGATTGAAACAAAGAGTCCGTTAAACAGACTCCAGATTTTGATGACGATTTATGACTTTTCTATATATGTACTAATATCGAAATCTAACTAAAAAACTTCAAAATTTTCCACGAATGAACCGCATTGAGTTCTTGCTAAAAATAACTCGTGTCTCTTTTCAATTACACTCGTATCCAATCACTGTTGACACCGTTATTTTCCCCAACGCTCCTAAAGCGCGCGAAAATTTAAACGGGAACCTGCCCCGAGCTCCCAACTACGGGTGTCCCCGAACGTTATCCCCTTTTCAAAAATTTCTTGCGCCACTATTCAGTTCACCAAATCAACTCCAACCTTCACAAAATGCAATCAGAAAAGAAAAACTCAAATAAGAATCCAAATTCCAGAAGAACATCGCTCGCACAACCATTCGCGTCGGTAGCTCCACTCAAACTCTAAAGTAATTAATTAACTAGTAAATTAATTGTTAGTAACTCATAAATTATTAATTTTTTCTCACACCCCGATCGAAAACTTCGCTGTTCACCTCGTTATCGAGGTTCAAAGTAGTGGATTTTTCCATTTTTCAACACGGATGCAAATGCTCTGCTCTCTTCGCGAGTGAATTTACTATATCCACATTCACGCGTTGAAAATAATCATTTTTCCCGTGGGAAAAATCCACTACTGCGAACCTCGATAACGAGCCCAAAAGTGGAATTATCGAAAGGTGTGTGTGTGAAAAAGTTGTTACAGTTACGCTCTTGGTAGCAAAATTTTAGATTTTACAAAAGTACGGGAACAGACCTAATATCAAGAAATATCGGTATTAACCCAGTCTTATGTGAGTGCGACACTGCCAATAAATCGGACACACCCATACTAAAATATCGAACTCTCTGAATCCAGATCAGTACAGGGATTTCTGGTCGACTGGCCACTCCTCTCTTCAACTCACTTTACCATCACTTTCCTAGATTCAACAACTCCGGACTAATATGTGAACCCTAGTTATGATGTACACGAAATTGAGATAATCAGGGTTATTCCACAGATCGCAACGTAACCGCAAAGCGTTTCCTTTCCCGCCCGCAACGCATTTCTTAGGTATTCTCGTGAACGTACGGAAAACTGCAATACCGATCCGTATTTCTTATACTTAAAAGAGTTAGCCCCGTTACGGTCCTCATGGTAACTGATTTCCGTGTTCACAGTAAGAAACGCAGTTCCGTGGGTGCGTTCGCGGTAGCGTTCTCAAGAATATGTAGTTCCCCAAACGTACTTTTTTTTCGCGCTTACGTTCTGTGGAATAACCCTGAATATTATCATACCCTGTTTTGTCTGATCTAAGGTTTCGCCCATTTGGATATCAAACCGCATTAATGTGACTTCGCTGTCTGCCCGTCTGTGATCTCTTGAACCATTAAGTTAAAAATTCATTTCACAATAATTGGTTGTTTGTACGGTGGTTCGGAATCATTCGTGTACGGTTCCGACTCGCACTTTTCCACCTTAATTTATTCTCTCTTACTATTCAACCAACTCCACATATACAGCATTCGGCAAATGACAAATATTCGTCATATGTCAAATTGCCAGCGAAAGCTCGGAATATGCAGAGCACAGAGGTACACATATATTCGAGTATTATACCGAATATTGGGTACACATATATTCATATATTATGTTTGTCGAACATTCGGCCACTTAATGTGGCTAAAAAACGGACAACATACCGAGCACGAGCACAAACTACTCGCCAATGCGCGAGCAACCTATCCACGCTAGTTGTAATTCGGTGAAGTTTTGCTCGGCATTCGTCGAATGCCTCATGTGTGCAACCGGCTCTAGAGTTTTGTTTCTGGTGGTAAAATTTGACAGAGAGCTATTTTTTCCTAGAAGAGTACGAGAAAAGTGTTAATATAATAAAACATGTATACATAATTAGAACAGAACAATTTTTTTACAAGTAACTTTGCGTATGCGACTACGTTACTCCAAAATCGCCATAATTCCGGTACACTTAGGCTGTCTGCACACGGAGCTACCGAAAAGAAACTGATTAGTGACTCGAATTTGTAACCAGTTTCTTTTGAGTCAATTCCCAAATAAACAAATGGACGGCTATACTGCTTGCAAACTGGTTTATGATTCCTGGAAACTGGTTTGTAATCAGTCACCCGCGGACTTGCATGTCGAGTCACTTACGAAAAAGTTTGCTAAATTTTTGCTTTGAGAAAATGCAGAATCAGGAATTAAACGATTTGCTTGCCGAGGAAGTTGAAAAACGTGTTAAATAACGTCCTGTGTTATATAATTTTCAGCTTCCAGAGTATTCAAAACAACCTGAACAGGAATTTGAGTAATTTACACACAGAGTTATTAAGAGCAAACTAAATTGTTTGGTAACTTGTGTTACAAACCAGTTTCTGACTTGTTAACGACCGGCCTCCGCACACGAAGCTACTCATCCAAAACTCATTTTAATTACTTAAATAAGTATTCAAATTTTTTTGAATATCCTGGAAGCTGAAAATTATTTAAAACAGGCCGTTTTTCAACTTCCGCGGCAAGCAAAAAGTTTAATTCCTGAATCTGCATTTTTTTAAAACAAATATGTAGCAAACTTTTTCGTAAGTGACTCGACATGCAAGTCCGCTGGTGACTGATTACAAACCAGTTTGCAACCAGTATCGCCCTGTGCGGCGTCCCATTTGCTTATATGGGAGGTGACTCAAAGGATACTGGTTACTAATTCGAGTTACTAACCAGTTTCTTTCCGGTAGATCAGTTTGCGATCGGCCTTAGTCAAAAATTTTTGCTACAGTTTGAAGTACTTGTTTTATATTCGTTTCCTTGAAGTTACTTATTCGTTGAGTAAAACAAATATTTACTTTATTATTTTTGGACTGTGTTAACAAATAAAATTTCAAAGATAACATAAATCATAAGATTTCATGTTAATTTGGCAACAAAACTTTCAGAATTTGTTTCCACAGTACCTCTTGATCTCAAAGATCCAAAAGACGTCAAATTTGAGAGCAATACAAATGTCCTCAACATGAGAAACAAGTCAGGAGCTAAGACAATCAACAACAAACTTCAGTCAAACGACGAAATGAGGCAGTAAGTCTTCTGTAATCAAAGTATTCAATTTATTGATATGCGTACATTATCATGATGAATATTAGGATAATTTTTATTGATAGCAAGTATTCGAAATGCGGAAAGAATGCAAATTGAGTAACATATATAACTCCAGTTATTGAACAAAAAATTCCGTACATTTTTGATATAAATAAGTTGAGATTGAGATTAAGTTGTAAGGAAACTTAAATATCTTGGAAAATAAAAACTGTTCACAATTGTAATGCTCATGATAAATATTATTATTAACTATTATTTATTCCTGGAGAACAGCCAATGAAAATGATTTATTAATTTCTAGGCAATTAAAGTCTAGTATGTCGTCGAAATGTGAGTGCAATTATTATATGTACATCATTCAATGTAAAAATTAGATGTGAAATTTAGTTCATGAAAAAACAAATCGTTTCTGCTAATATTGGTATTGACTCCTCATCAATGTGCATGATTATCGTGCATGATCATATACCAAGCAGTTCATTAAACGTGAATACCCCAAATTGCCCTCCTTCAAATTGTCCTTGAAGAACCTTTGACTATAAGTAGTACAGAGTGTCCTTTTTATTACAGAAATCAGCATATCCTTTCAACACTGAACAGTAACAGCCACTTGTAATAGTCTTTATAAAAGACGAATAAATTGTGATTTTAGGTGGTAAGGTAGCCCTCCAGCACACGGTAAACGCGAACAAGTTTTATGCTCCGCAAAATTTCAGTGAAAGGATCGTTGAGAAAACTGGTCATCGCAATGTAATTTTTTCCAAAATTCCTCAAAGGTCGTGGCGATATATCCAGGATGTTGTTACAACACTAGTAAGTTTCCAAACGTAGTTATGAATGGATGCAAATCTAGGAATATTGTAGTATATAAGTCGTTATTTATAATGTAGGTGTGTGCCTTTCAGTGTACACAGGTATGGGTGTTTCTCGTTATTCAAAGGTAGAGGTGCTTTTTCCGGGGAGGAACTTATTTTGTAGACCCCGGCAAATATCCAAATTAAAAAAAAGATGTGTTCTACGATAATTGTCAAAACACCTTAAAGCGAGAGAAAGTGGATCTAACAGGTCTGTTCACGAGCTCGAAATCGGCGACCCTCAGTAAATAAAGTTGTCAACTTAGAAGGTATTGAAAAGCGTTTTTTACAATTTGAGCAAAATTGTTTAATTTTCTAAAACTTCTCGTTTTCCGCCTGTTTAAGTCGAGCAAAGTCAAACTGGACGTGAACAAAAACCCGCTTTGAAGTCTGGAAATTTTTAATATTAATTTTAGTCCCCGGTGAATGAAATTCATTTCCAGAAAGCGGAGAGAAATTCATTCAGTCTTTGATTTACATAAAATCAATTTTCCCAGCTTTCAGAGAGTGAATCAAATTCATTTTCTGCTTCACGACCATTAGGATTTTATATATTAAGATAATTTGCAGAGATCTGACAATTTTCGTGGAACAAATTCTATTACATTTCATTTAGTTTCCATGTCTGCACCATCAAACCCCGTGGCCTACATAATAAGTCCCTTGACCCTTTTCACGTCGTCAGGCTTCTTTTGTGTTTTTCGCGCCAATTGTTTGTGCTTCTTGTCGTGTTTTTCATATGGGTACAGCTCACGATTGTTTTCACATTCTTAATATTCTTGTAGTTGTGTTATTTTCACAATTTCCATCGAGCACAAATCCCATGTACCACCAACACAGCTGGGACTTGCAATAAATAGAAAAAGTTAGAGATAAGGAATAAATTGACTTTCTTGTCACAGTGACATTCGTGACAATGACAAAGAAATCACAGTGACAAATCACCGTGACAAAGTAATATTCGTGACTGAAGTAACTACGACAGCATATTACGAAGGAAACCTGATCGTTCCTTATAAACTGATTTCATTACATTCGTTGAACTGCAATAATTAGAAAGGATTAGATAACGAAGGATAAGTTATGAATTATTCAACCGTTATAAAATACAAAAAATATACCAAAATATTTTCCAGTGTTGTCCTACAGGTACAGAAACAGGAAAACCTATCAAAAATAAAACTTTTAAACATATTAATAACGTATTTACTTCGAAAATCCCACGTTTCAAGTAACAGGAACGCAGAAAATCATGAAAGTTACAAATATCATACAAAATCCAATTTCGTGAATCGAGTTACTTGAGTAGAAGGAACAGATATACGTATCCTACAATGGTGATTACTCAAGAGCGCCTTGTATTTTTGAGGGAAATGAGAGAAAAAAAGTATGCTCGACATTGTTATATGTATGTGTATGTATATGGAACTTTGAATTCGGCTTGGTGATAGAATAAAGGCGCGTTTCCAATGCCAGCTTGCAATGGAGTGTTTTCACGCTGACTCTGGCACTCGTTTCCGATGCCAAAGTGGATTGATTTCACATCCATCTACCGAGGATAATTTCAGTTGTTTTAATTATCAAATTCTTAATATTCTTTCCACATAAAATAACCACATTTGAATTATTTTAACTTAATTATATTAGAATTGAATATTTTTTTCCATTTAAACCTAATTTTACCACAAAAAAAAAACAAAAATGCGTCGCACATTTCGAACGATCTCACCGCAGCCATCTGTTGGAATCGCGCCGAAATAAATCATTTTGCCACTCCAGTGTGGAAATAGAAATAGATCCTATTTCAATTCACGCTGGGCCCAGATTGCACGAGAGGCACATATGGCGGAGTGCGTGGGTGCGAAACGAGCGGAATATGTAAGCCAATCCAATCCACTCCAAGCTGGCATTGGAAACGCGCCTTAAGTATAGTACGACTGCGACGAGGGCTGAAGATAAGGTAAGAAACGAAATTTAAATAAGAGCGAAGTGGAAGTGACAAAGCAACTTTAATTTCACTCCCCGAGTCACTGTCACGTGAGGTCGAGTCACTGTGATTTTGTCACCGTGGCGTGAAATATCACCCATCTCTAGTAAAAGTTTAAGATCAAATGAACGAAGAGTTTTGAATATGTAAATTGTAATTTGTAACGCGCGTGAAGTAACAGGTATATCAAGATGTCACCATGGCGAGAACCTAATATAATACTTCCAAAACTATTACAATCGAATGGAGTCATTTTAACTCGGTTATTAAGATATGACAGCTTTGCGCCACTGGAGTGACCAAAAGATTACTTCTCGTGAATCCCCCCTTGTAGCATGCACCTTAACTGAAACCTATTTTTAACGGAGTCACCTTAAAATTGATTGCCCTTCATTACCGCTGTATTTATGTCATTATGTACTTTAAATTGTTCTAGTCGTTTCATTCCCGCCTTTAATTTTAGATTAATCACTCATTAATCATCATAATATGACCATTTTCGAGGTATTTTTAGTATACTAACACTTACTGCGAAGTACTCAGATCTCCTTAAGATCTCTTATGAGGAGAATTTCGTTTTTGAAATATGAAATCTTGTTCCAAGTTTATCTCTCTCTGAACTCTGTTGTTTCGAAGGTAGTGTCAAGGGGCACTCTAGCTTCATTTTCGGGGTCTTTCATTTAGTGTTTTGTTAGTTTAGTGTAATAGTTGTGTTTTGTCTGATGTTCAGGTATGTTTCTATGTGTGTGGTTGTGGTGTCAGCTTGAGTTTCTTAAGTTATATATCTTTTTATTTTTATCTTGAATTCACAAAGTTAATATCTTTATTTCTATCCTGGATTCACTCCAGCCCGACTGTGGAAGGTCCCGTTAGTCTCCCGTCTGAAAGTAGATAAAAAACTTCCATGAGCACAAAACTCAGTGAGGACAGTTGACTCACACTCTCAGAAAATGCAAACATCCGAGGATCACACAGATCCATCACCAAATGGGTTCACACAGAACTACCACCCTCGTCCAAGCTGGTTCACACAGAACCACCACTCTGCTGGATGACACAGATCCTCCTCAAGGCCGCACAGACGCCGTGATTACTTACATTCACACACAAGCACACAGCTACCCTCACCTGATCGACTCACTGCTAAACTCCATCCTTCCACTTGGATCACTTCACTACAACTGACCTTCTAGTTACCCAAAACCGTGACCTACAAATCAGGGACGCACCAAGCCACATTCTCATACAAAACTAGACAAAAATTAAGTAAAGACGGATATACCTTTTATTTCTAACATGATACCTTTTATTTCGCTTGATGGTTTCTTTGTTGAGATCTTTGTGTACAGTGGTGTTGCGGATATACCAGGGAATGGCAAAGATATTTCGCAAGGAGATGTTTTGCTGGGGTTGCAGAATCTCTAGGGTAGATTAAGCAGCTGTGGAAGGGACCGTGTTGACAAATAGTCAACAGGGTCTGATGACTTGCTTGTATATTAGCAACTTGTTTTCATGGGAAAGTTTTTTGGATTTAAGGATAGGGTAAAGGGAATATAGGATTTTAGTATATGCGAGCAGTTTTTCATATATACGAGTATGTTGCCGCCATGTCAGCTTTCGGTCTAGGATTAGGCCAAGGTATTTGGCTTTGGATTGCCAGAGGATGGGTTGATGGGAGACTAGTAGGTTCCTTGGGTGCATGTTGCGCTTCCTTGAGACAAGGATAGCTTGTAATTCTTCTGGGTTAACTTTGAGAGGAATTTGGTATTGCTGCAGCTTGAAGTTTAGTCCTGCATGCCAGTCTTTGTCAAAGACCTCTGCTATATCGAACATAACTATGCCGGTGGCTTGCCTTTTGTTCATACCTGTGATAATGTGTAGTACAACTCCGGATAGTTGTTGTTCGGTGAAGAGATTTGCCTGAAATCCATATTGTTCGGGCGGAATGATTTGCCTTTCCTCTGCATCTCCTGTTAGACGGAAAAAAATGCTGCGTTCTTTTTTTACGGAATTACGCAATTTTGACAATGCTGGGTAGTAGACTGATTGGTTTCCAGTCTTGGGAGAGGGTGAGGTCTTGACCCTTTTTTTGGGGACACTATAATGGTTTCCAGTTTCCAGGATTGGGGGAATCTTCAGAGGTGGAACACTGCTTTGATTAAGGCGCCTACAGACGATCATATTTCTATGATGTTTCATCATACATATGACGAAAAAATATATTGAAGCTGTACACACGGAATATGACGAAAAAATATGACAAATTTCTATGATGTTTCATCATATATATGACATAGAAATATGTCATACTATATGATCGTGTTAACGATTCATCGTATATATGACATATAAATATGATGAAAAGAGGCGCCAGTTGTAAATTTTAATTGTTTCTTTTGGAAACAGTATTGGAATTCAATATTTCTTTTTCTGACGAAACTAAATAATATTTATGCAGCAGGAAATTTCTTTGTAAATAAAAATGAGTGTGGTAATTTGGAAAATAAATTATAATTTTTATGTTTTATTTATAATTTTCAAAGACAATCTTATATTCATCACTCATTTTGTTTCCAATTTGGTAACTTGTATTTTTCGTTAAATACAATTTGTGTTCGGCAACTTCGAACAACACACAACATTAAAAATATATGGCATATTAAATTGTGTCGTGTGTACAGTAAAAATCGCTTTGTCATATTTTTTCATCATAGAAAATTTACACCATATTTTCCGTCATATTTTCGAAAAGGTGTGTATATAGTTCATCATATAATATGTCATAGATATGATATGATACAACTATGTCATATAATATGATGTATTTTTCTATGATCGTCTGTAGGCGCCTTTATTGTTGCAATTTGTTGCGCTACGTTGTCCGGTATAAGTTTCAAAAAATTGTTTGTTATGTTATCGTATCCGAGGGCTTTGCGAACAGTGAGATTTTTATGGATTGGTGTTTATGGGGGTTGAGTCATGATCATCATCTGATGAGTTTTTGCGGGATTGCAGTTCTAGCACGTCTGCAAAAGCTTCTGCTTTTCCGTGGATGTCACATATGATGCCACCTTTCAACCCCTTGTATGTTGTGTATCATTATATGGTTTCTATTTCTGAAGTACTTGTTGATTCTCCAGAAACTTTTGTGACTTGTTTCAAGGTTCTCGAGGATGTTACCTCATCACTCATTTTTAAAATGGGTTATGCGGAATCGCATCTCCTTTGCCATTCTGCTAGCCTCTCAGCGCAGTGTGGGGTCACTCGTTACCCTAGCTCTTTTTCTTTGACTGTTCCTCAGGCGAATGTGGTCTTTAATTTCTCTTGGAAGATCGTAAGAATTGTATCTGTCTTCCAGAGTGAGTTGCATGTGTTGCGATTTTGCTGTCGTTATTTTACCTGTGAGGCACTTGACAGCGTCATCTATGTCACTGTCTGTTTCGAGTTTTCTGTGGTTTGGGGTTTCTTCAGACAGGGAGTCGCAGTCTACTATTTTTTTCATTTGAGGAGGTATGTTGAAATATAAGTGCCTTAGAAAGAAGATGACTGGCCTGAGAAAGAGCACTTTGTTATGGCGCAGACCTTAGTATGTAGGCTCGTCTGGGATATGCTTCAGAATGTTCTGGCTTGTCGTGAAGCGATATAATTTTTTACCAAAAACGTTAGTTGAGGGAGCGCCCCATGCATGGTGGTAGGAGTTGAAGTCGCCTGCTAGGAATGTTGGTTGGTTGGAACTGAAGAGTTCGGATAGGTCCTCTTCGAATTTTTGCGCCCTTGGTGGTTTGTAGACGGATGTGACTATGAGGTTGAAGGAGGGGGAGTTTATTTTTATGGAAGTGGCTTCAACTCCTTAGACATTTGGATTGTTTACGGGATCGTGAGGGATGTTGCGTTTTACTAACATAGCCGTTCCTCGTCCTCCTCTTGCCAACCTATCATTACGATACAGTGGGTAATTTGGGGCTCGGACGCTGATTCCGGGTTTCAAAAAGGTTTCTTGAATTAGAACAATGTCCATTTGGTTATCAAATAAAAATTGAACTAGTTCATCCTTCTTTAGAACCACGGAATTGGTATTCCAAGTGTGTATGGAGATATTGGGTGGGTCAGGCATTGGGAGCTCTGGGACTTTGAACTGTGAGCCGGGATTGGGGTTAGTGTTTGGAGTTTTGCATCTCCGTGCTAATAGTAACTGAAATTTTTTTTAACAGCGCGCATATCTGCGTCTGCAAGTTGATGCAGAATCTTTCAATTTGATTCATAATTGGCTGGGATGGCTTCGGTTAGTTGTTTTAGTTTGGGTGGCGGCGGGGGGGTGGTTGTATGAGCTGCTCGGGAGTAGAAGAGGTATGGTAGATTTTTATGGTTTTTGAGGTAGTTGGCCGTATGGTTGCCTCCGCAACTGGTACAGGTTGGTTTTTCTGTAGCGGGTTTGGTGCAGTCCAGGAAGTGGTGTTCACAGTCACACTTCACACATTTCGGGTTCGCTGCGCAGTAATTGGCTGTGTGGCTGAATTGGCAGTTATGGCACTCTTTGGAAGTCTTTTTGGGATTTTGTGATGCTATTTTTACCACTAGGCTGCAGATAGTTTTTAGGTTGTATATATTTGTCTCGGCTCGTGGTAATAGAATTTTAATAAGGCGCCCTTGGTTAGTTCTGGTTTTCAGAAAGTAACATTCTTTGGGGGAGAAGCCTTGGTTTTCAAGGTCCTATTTAACTTCCTCTGGTGATATATCCTCGAGCCCTCGAATGTTTATGTTAAGGCATTTTTCCGCTTGGTGAGGTATGTGTGAAATTGGTACTTCTTTTTGTGAGCAGTTTAATCATAGCCCTGTGGTCGGAGGGTTTTTGGGTAGGATTTCGATTCCGACGTGGACTCGTTTAGCTTCAGTTATTTTGATGGTCTGCTCTGAGATGAGGCGCTTGATTTTTGGTCAATTTCTTAGCTTCCCTTCCCTTTTTGAGTGTTGGTTTTTTGGGATTGATTATTTGGAGTTATTGGGGATGGCGATTGCGATTGGGCAGATGTTGTGGTTTCCGTTGCAATGGGTTCTGCGATGTTGTTTGCAGTGTGGGAGGTGGCCGTGTTTTGATTTGAGGAAGTGTGTGTTTCGGGAGTGTCGAAGGTGTCGGACTCGGATGTGGTGGAAGTCGTTTGGCGTGGGCGTTTGATTTTTTTTTTTTAGATTTTTTGAGGATTTCTTGGAGCTTCTTATGAGCATAGCTACTTGCTCGGTGAGCTGTGAAATCTTCTCCAAGAGTTTCGCGCCTTAGTTTTTCAATTGTGGCGTTGGGGTCTTCTGCCATTTCCTGATCAGGAGTTTCTGGGGAATCGTCGGGTGGCGTTTCGGCCATGTTTTTACTGTTACTGTGATTGTAGTTGTCATGTTTCTTTAGTGAGTGAGTATCTAAGGCACTAAGGTGGGTGTCACAGGGTTCCAATTTTTAATTGTTTTAAATTTTGAGAATTGGTTGCCTAATTGGATTTGTATTTTTCAACAAAGGATCGATTCACTTTACTTTTAAACGGTACTTTTTTGTTGCTCTGGTTATACGACGCGCGTGTCCACTCAACCACGGTTGAAAATAGACTGTTTTTCTAAGTTTATGGAAATGCAGCAGAGCTTTTATTATGTGTAGTCACATTTGTTCGAACTTCGAAATGACTCTCAGTCTAAAACTGGCGCTCTTGTTTTCTAACGTAGTTACGAACGAACCATCCGAAGCTGTTGTTAAGTTATAAATGTATTTTCGTTACGGAATACTCGTTTTCCTCCATCTTAACGATCGAGTGATATTTTGCTTTTCCATCATCACAAACTCAAAACCACACCTTATGGCTGGAGTCGGGTATAACATTCTTCGCTTTTCTTTCTGGAATATGATATATTATTTCGCAAATATGAAAAAATTCCACACTTACTGACTTGGAACAATAAAAATGAGTCATTTAGAAGGAAACGTAGAAAAAATATCCAAACTCAAGAGAAACTATTAACGCTCCAGAAATCGAAATTGAATATCTTTCAGAGTTTACAAAGCGTTCTCTTCGCAAAGAAGGGAAGACTTTCATAAGGGAAATTGTGTTGGACACGACAGATTCACCCTTAACACTGAGGTACTCTCGCCTTAATTTGTAACACGCATACTCGCTACCGGGTGAACACACAACAATAATAAAACCAAATTTTTTTTAAAAATTATTATTAAAAGTGAATCTTTACTTTATTATAGGGATAATCTGTTAATAAACAATGACAATAGTGAATCACATACTAACATTTTTTGTTTAAGTTTTTTACGCCTTTCGCCGTGCTACACTATCGTAGAAGGGTACTAAGAGCGGCAACGTCGCAAACGTCATTTTGGAGCGATTAAAACAGGTGGCCGCGACAAGTTCCTTCGAAATATGTAACGATCTTTTGCATTTTTTGTATAGTAAAATCAGGAAAAAATGTAAAAAAAATTACTCAGTAGTAATTTATTGAAGACATGATAATTCAAATATACTTAATTTATGTGGGAAGAATATAATAATTTTCATTATCAGTTTTGACATTCGAAATCAATCCACAGGAATCGAGTGGCAGAGTCGGCAAAAGTGAATAAAAACACTCTCCACTCCAAATTGGAATTGGAAATGCACTTTGAATTTCACAACCAGCTAAATTAGCTTGGGTGCACGCGCACCATATTGAATACATTAATTTTTCAATTCAGTGGTTTTAATTCAATTCAGATTCAATTGTGAGAACGCTTACATATTTTATATCTCCAAACAAATTTGAGAGTTGAATAACTGAGAGTTTCATTTGCTTTACACATCTTTAAGCGAAAGTCGAGTGAATTTTTCATCCGTTATTCATGACTCATGACGATTTCTAAATTTTTGGGAATTAACGACTAATTCATTGGACTTCGACTAACTAACAAAACATCTTAACATTTAACTATCTGACTAACAAATCGTGTCTCACCTTCATTGTGAGTTTGTCAAACGTATGTATGTCAATTGAAAGACTCATCAAAATCTACCTTTAATAAATTCCTAAAATTCGAACACTCCACTAAGGCCGATCGCAAACTGAGCTACCGGAAAGAAACTGGTTAGTAACTCGAATTAGTAACCAGTATCCTTTGAGTCACTTCCCATATAACCAAAAGGGACGCCACACACTGCTATATTGGTTGCAAACTGGTTTGTCATTCCCGGAAACGGGTTTGTAATCAGTCACCAGCGGACTTGCATATCGAGTCGCTTCCGAAAAAATTTGCTACATTTTTGTTTTGAGAAAAGGCAGAATCAGGAATTAAACTTTTTGCTTCAACTTTTTGAAGTTGAAAAACGACCTGTTTTATATACGTAATTTTCAGCTCACAGGGTATTAAAAAGAATTTGAATACTAATTTGAGCAATTTAATTGAATTTTGAGGGTAATTTGAATTTTGGATGAGTAGCTTCGTGTGCGGTGCCTGGTCGCTAAATAGTCAGGAACTGTTAGTTACTTGTTGAACTTGCGTTACAATCCAGTTGAGTTATCTTTAAGTAGCTCCGTGTGCGGAGGGCCAACTCTCACTGTGTTGAGGGACACGGAAAAATGAAAGCAATCGAATTTCATACATTTTTTTTATGCCTCTGTATATGAGAAAGTCCGATCCTGCACCTCAATACATGAAAAACTTGGATAAGAGCGAAACATCCAAAAGCGAAAAAAGATTTCTCGCTCATCCAAATTTGACTGTATTGTCGGCGGTCCACAGAAAATTTGGAATATACTAAGTAATTGATAACATTAATTCCACTTGGAGCTCTATAGCTAGTCAAATAGCATTATATATGAGCGCAGTATTAGGTTCGCAGCATTAGTATTCGGTTAAACCATATATTTTTTTCAGGTTGAGCAGAGATGGTATTACACTATCACCATGTTCACTCTTAGCTATCTCTTAAGCTGGCTTCTATTTGCCATGCTTTGGTATTTAATTGGCTATGCTCACGGAGATTTATTCTTCGATTCAGAGACTGGAGAACGACTAAATGATGGAAAAGATGTCTGCGTCACAAGAGCACATAATTTTCCAGGATTCTTTATATATAGCGTCGAAACACAAGTCTCAATTGGTTATGGTGAAAAATCTCCAACTGAGGAATGTCCCGAAGGAATATTTCTTTTAGTTGCTCAGATCATTATTGGAATATGTATTGAGGGTGCAATGGTGGGGATTATTTACGCAAAGGTGTCGCGACCACCAAAAGAAGCCAAAAAAATTATGTTTAGTAAAAATGCAGTGGTTTGTAAAATTCTTAAATTTGGAAAATATTTGAAAGTAACTTTTGTTTGTGATCAGATCTGTCAGCGAAATGGCAATTTATGCCTACTTTTTCGAATTTGCGATCCAACAGAACAACAAACAATTGGCGCAAAAATTAGAGCCTATTATTTTGCTGAAAAAACGTAAACAGAACTTATCCTTTTGAACTATATCGATTAATTTCTTTCTTTAGGACGAAAGAAGGTGAAATGCTCGGAAAAATCTCGAAGGAATTAAAATTGGAAAATAGTGGCACTGCCTTTATGATGTGGCCAGTCATAATTTGTCATAAAATTGATTCTAATAGTCCTTTATACAAATTATCGCCAGAAATCATGCACACTCAGCGATTTGAGATCGTTGTGTGCCTTGTTGGAACGTCACCATCGACAGGACAACTCACACAAGCGCGTACCTCTTATCTACCAAACGAAATTTTATGGGGGCAACAGTTTTCCAACATAATTCGATACAGTAGCACTAGACAAAGTTATTACATAGATTTTCAACGATTTGATCGCACCTTACCAGTAAGGTAAAATAACTGAATTTATAGATAACTACTCCTTCCGGTAATTTGTTCGATTGATTAAAGTTTATTACGTTGTATGAGTCATAAATTGATTCTGAAATTTTGATAATGAAAAGAATAAAAACAAGAAAAACGTAACTGCAAACTGTGTTTTGAATTGATATGTAAATTTGACAATTTTAAAAAATTCATTATGTTCACTAGGTGGCATTCGCGGAGTCGCACACAAAATTGAGCTGAGCGGCCGAGAAGCTTTATATAAAGTTATAGACACTCTCCACCACAGTCACTGATGTCATGTCAAATTTGGTGACAATTAGTCCAAACTTAGGCCATGCATGTTTACTTGGTTTGAATGTATAACAATATGTGTGTGACAATTCTACATCTAGACACTGACCTACGGCCCGTTTCTTGTTTCTTATTCTGTCTCTTCGGTTCCTGCTGTGGGTAAACTCAACAGATTTTCTATCCTAGTTCTAATCCTTTTGTGAGCCATGTTTAATTATAGTTTATAAATGATTATTTACTTTACACTGTTTAATTACGCATCTTTGCTACCTTATGTTATTAAGACGCTAAGTATTCTGTAATTTTATTTGAAAGTTTTATTATGTTGTGCAGTTGTTTTCTAAAGCTTTTGCTCAGTAACGATTACAATAGGAAACTTATATCTAACATGAATAAATTGTTATTATCTAATATATATCGTACTTAGCAGCCAATTATCTCTAACTTCATCGTAGTACCTAGTTGTGGAGTCGTAATCCTAGTCCTTATAAATGTACCTATTTCGCTTATTGGATCTTATGATCTACGATACATTAGTAATCTTTTTTTCGTTTTTGTTATTTTTTGTAGCATTTTTTTAGTTATTTTCTTTCTTTTTCGTTTATTTTGTTATTTGTTATCACTTTTTTATTAATAATAATCAGTTAGTTAAGTATGTGTCAATAATGTTAGTGTATTAAATTGAAGATTGTAAGTAGAGTAAGCAAGTTGATTTTTTGCGTGCTTTTTTCGTGTAAATTCCATTTTTTATTGTTCAACAAACCCACCACTATTGTTTTGCATTTTGTTCTTTTTCTAAGACATTAATATCGTAGTTCGGTGTATTGTAAGAGGTTGAAGGATATTGTGGGAATATTTAATATATCAGGCATATTGGAAGCTCAGAAAGCAATGATAAGCTCACTGAAATATTAACGCATATATTCGATGTAACAAATGTTATTCCAAATACAGAAGACAATAGCAACGGAGACTGAATTTTTCATTGTAGTTATATCGATAATAAAGGTTATTAGTGCTTTATCCCAAATTATATTTTATATATTTTTCAATAACATATATTGCATTGCCCAGAGTATTGAATCTATCAACTTTTTCAACAATTTTATTATTTTAAATAAACCCGCTGTGGTGAAAGAACTACGCTCTCCTTTAATTTAATTTAAAAGAAAAACAACTTTGACAAAACGACTTTACTGTATATAATAATATTAAATTTTATCTAGTAGGTTTATTTATTTCAATATTAATATCTAGTTAGCCTAAAAAATGTTATTTAAAAAATTAATTTTTTGAAAATCAGTTGAAACAGGGGTATTTTAGAAGTCAAATCCAATTGAACTATGATAGTTAAAAAATATTACTTGGAATATGAGTAAAAAATATTACTTGGAATACTTTGTTAATAAGAAATAATTAACTGAAATTAATAATTGATGTATTAAACTCTACTATTTGTTAATTTGTGAATAATTAGACTAAATAATAAAATAAACAAGTTACTGAAGTCATTGGTACTTATTTTTGATCTTTGAGGTTTTTAGTGGCCTCAATAAGAATTTTTATTATTGTGACTAAATCGCTACACCCACCCATCGAACATGTATGTAATTGCTACACTGGGTAAAATAAATTTGTACATATGTAAAAATATAGACTTGGTAACATCGAGGTTCATACACATTGTGTATTAAGTCTAACCGCAGACTAAAAACTAAAAGACTACAGACTTTTTATCTGCCGATAGTTTGAACGGATCGAGTTTTAAGCGCGCACATTGGCCCAACTAAACTGTCGGGTTGCTAAGCTAAACATTGTCGTTAGTTCAATTTGAAGGCAATCGTGAAGCCCATCAAACGTATTTGTCAGCCGGTACCAAATCGGTGTAATGTGCGTACTTCCATACATGGTCCAAGTGATCCAAGTAAAAGCCCGATCAAACTATCGGCAGATAAAAAGTCTGTAGTCTGCAGGGGCTCTAAGAGTGTGAGTGCGCGCACAACTTTGTATAAGTTGTTGTAGATCAGTCGTTCTAATGAAAGGTATTAAAGAGCAGATTAGTAGAGGTCCCCGAATGACTTTGTATTAAAAACTAATCTCCAATGACTTATCACATCAGGTTATGGGCCAAGAACGATTAGCAACATCAACATCTGACAATATTTTGGACCCAAGAGCAGTCCCAGTTATTTGAGCTCTACACGCATGTAATCCCATAATTTTATTTTTTTTATTTTTTTTTATTTTATTTTTTAACAGTCTCCCAATCCATTCATCTAACACCGTAAAGCTAATATTATTCTGCTCTTCAGCTGTGCTTATAATTTGATTAACATATTCTTCAGAACTGCTACATTTATCTAATTGTGGGGTTACTATCTTACGCATTAGTTTCAATTTGATTTATGAAACTTGGGCCTTCGCAAATTTCATGGAAGTTTTCCCACATTTGTTTGGGTGTTTTAGTATCTTTGATATAAGGATAAAGGAGCCAACCAAAATTTATGTTTATAATAATGCAGCAATCGCTCTTTCTAATAATGCATCTTTTAAATCAAACACAAAACATATTGATATAATATACCACTATTTTAGAAGATGTCGATACCAATCAGATTATAATTAAACATATTAATACAGAAAAAATGTTAGCCGAAACCCTCTCTAGCCATGAATCAGAAAATGCGTATGTGTAGAACTAGACCAACTATTTCCGCGACATTATGGGTTTTTTAGTTTAAGAGTGCATTCTAGAAAATTTAAGTTAATTATTATTAGTTAAAGTGTTGTTTATCTTATGGGTCGACGAAATCTGAAACCTTTGATCAAACTCCTCCTAGACCGTTTAATAAATCGATGTAAAATTTCACATACTAATAGTATTTTCGACGGTGAGTGCTAACATCTATTTTTTGTACTAAATTCGCGGAAAAAAATCAGGGGGGTGGGGGGGTTATTTAGTTAACAATTTTTCTGATAAACGAACCAAAATTAGTACGAAGGTTTTTGTCATGGAAATCTAAATATAGATTTTATGTATTAAGAACGATCACTGCGTTTTTGTCCAAAAATATATGGGAAACAAAATAAAATTTTGACAAAAAATCGCTCTCTTTTCAACAATAAACGTTAGTTTACTTGTACAAATGAAGCTATGGTATTGATCTTAGGTAATTAGTTTTCGCGTGCTCGAACCAGAATAAGTATTAACATAAAGATCTTAGCACAGACACCCGATTTTGAAAACCCATTCGCTGTTTGGAACTTTGAACTTTCAAGAGAAACCTTTTTTTGGCTTATTTAATACGTAGGAAGTGAAGTTTCATAGGTTCGTTAAAAATAGTAGGAATATTTATATTTATTAGTTTTCAACGGTTTTTCGCCCGTAGCGGCCAAACTAAGCGTCTTAGGGAACTCATATCTATGACCGACCCCCATTATATTGTCATTTCTTACCTTTTTTTCGTACATCATTTTCCTCTATATTGAGTTTCTAAAGGTGTGCATACAAAAGATGGGAAAATTGATAAAATTCAGATTTTGAATTTTTAACGGTTTTTTGCCCATTAGCGGCTAAACGAAGCATCCTAGGAGGCTCATATGTATAACCGACCCCCATTTTTTTGACATTTTCTACCTCTTTTTCATATATCATTTTTCTCAAAATTGAGTTTAAAGATGTGCATACAAAAGGTGGTAAAATTGATAAAATTCAGATTCAGATAACAAAAAGTCATGATGAATTAGAAAATATTAATTAGAGTAATAGGAATCAAGTTATTTCAAAGTTTAGCATTTTTCAGAACAATGAATAACATAAATTACATGTTTTCTAAATTATATAACATAAATTAGAGAAGCTGAGTAATTCAATAGCGTAGAGGAAATAATAATTTATAAACTATAATTAAATAAGGCTCATAATAAAGTTAGAACTAACATAAAAAATACAGGCAGGGCCATCTAACATTTGGAATTTGAACTGCCGTATATTTTGAGTTTGATAGGCATAATGACTTTCATGAGCTAACAGAAAATTAGTCTTATGTTTGACACATACGAAATGGGACAATTTACGTTTGAACAAAATTGGGAAATATTGAAAACTTACTTCCCCAGTGAAGCGAGTTCGTGAAACCGGATCGTTATTGGACAAAACAACCCGTTCCCGTTTTCTTAAAAAGTTAATGAATGCAGAAATTTTCCTTTGAGAAAGTGATTCTGGTTTTCGCGCAAGAACAGTAAGGGTCACTGGGAGCATTAAAAAGCAGCACGAATAGGTCGCTTAACTATTATTGGATAAATATATTTTATATTGGGTGAATATGTTGTGTTTAAAATATGTTGTATTTAATTGTGCATAGAATTAAATATTATATAAATTTTATATCCTGTGCTTAAATAAACTGTGTTGTGATTAGAATTATTTAAAAAAACTGGTGACGTTGATGTGAAACATTTTTTTTAAACGAGTGTCTGTGCAGAGTTTATTTGTTGGTCGTCCGCTTCAGCAGAAGCTACATAGAGAGTGTCCAGTGGACGTTTGCGTCGCCAGCTGTGGAGTATTTTATTTGCCGGTTATAGTGAAATTCCAGAATTTCGATATTCGGATTTCAGAAATATTTGTTATCATTGGGGATTGTGCCGATATATCTAATGAGTGTCATTGTTTACTAGTTGAAGTACATGTCTGCTGAAAGATTTTATTTGTTTCTAGTACAAAGTTGTTTAGACACTCTCCTTCTATACGCTACGAAACAGAGTTTTCGGTATCATTTTCTGCAGCATTCTCAATTTCTTTTAGACTTGAAACAATGGGTATGTGATAACTGAAGTAGGATACGAACATAACGGACTCGAACGAATTGAAGTATCTTTGAAGTACAGCATCGGTAGTGATTTTAGTTCCATGAGGTAGTGAGTCGTGTGCTGCACTATCACCTAAAAGATGAAACCTCAATTTGTTTGTTTATTCATGATTATCGGCAATATAAGCATTGTCTCATCCTTTTACATTTAGATGCGACAGTTTTCCACAGCAAATTGTCACTTTTCAGGCAATTACCATTGTATAAAAGAGTGCATTTTGCAGCAGTTTTCGGACGCGTTGTTTTAGTTTCCGCACACCTGATTTTATAAGACTGAATTTCCCGTTACTGTTAAATATATCATCTCTATTTCAATTTTTAGTAACATTTATTATAACATTATTTATAGTGTGTCTTTAACCTTGCCAACCTGAATTTGGTGCACGTTTCTGTATCCTTTTTGGGACGCAGATTAATGCTGCTTTCGTCGCAAAATTCTCCTGGGATTCTCTTAAAGCGATTCTTGGTTGATTTCTTTTAGGTAGGCCAGGAGATCTGAAAACCAGGTTTTGATGAATTGCTCCGTCACAGCAGCTCTGCCCTTGGAAGGAGGGCTATAAACAGCTTCTACCTGGACGATCATTTTTGAACTGGCTGCGTCCGGAATCTAACTCTGACCACAAACTAGTACACTTATCCTAATTCCTGATAGTTTGTACGAAACGAACAATACAAGACCGATTGGCGATTTTACCCCATGTGTGTGTTACGTGTTGTAACCCCATGTGCGCCGAAAGTTTCATAATTAAATAAATTTATTTTAAACTAATTTTATTAACAACGATTTAATTGTAAAAGGAAAAGTAAAAAGAATGAAAAAAAATGTATAATAAAATCAAATATGTATGGCTTCTTGGTTTAGCCAAATAGCCTAGACAGACTGTAGTTAAACCGGCTAAATTTAAACCGGTTTAGGGAAACTAGCTTAAGTTTATGCGGTTTATTAACCAGCTTAGCCTGGCAGACTTAATCGGGTTTTACTGTTAGAAGGACTCTTTGGTCGACTTCCTCAACTCTATAGAGGACGTGAACGAGGCCTCAAGGTTCAGGAAAATTCTTTCCAAAGACGTCATAGTCACGGGAAACCTAAAGAGACCAAATGGTTCGTGGACGGAGTCGAGCATGGAGACACTAGAGCTGCTGATGGAGACTCACTTCCCGGGTTGCCTGACAACATGGGGCGAGGAAGAGAGCCCAACGATCAGGATTAGTCCAAAGGAGGTAATTACAAGGGACGCCATCACCAAGGAGAAGGTAATATGGGCGGTGAAAACATTTGAGCCATACAAATCTGCGGGGCCGGATGGAATCACATCAGCCATGCTGCAGCATAGCAGCATAGGCAGCATAGCAGAGGTACTGACGAGCATCTTTCAGGGCTGTTGATCATTAGGATACATCCCTGAAACATGGAGAGAGGTAAGGGTTGTCTTCATACCCAAATCGGGGAAGTCGAGCAACACTACACCTTTAGGCCAATAAGCCTCTCCTCGTTCCTATTAAAGACAATGGAGTGCCTTTGAACCTTAACATTAAGCAGAACACCAAAATAGAGGAGGAGTGTATAGCACAGCACGCCTACCTCAAAGGTAAATCGGTGGAAAGTGCGCTGCATGAAGTGGTCGGAACGATTGAAAAATCCCTCCAGCAAAAGGAATATGCCCTAGGGACGTTTCTGGACGTAGAGGAAGGGTTCAACAACGTCAAGACCAATGCAATAAAGGAGGCGTTAATGGAGCTGAAAGTGGAGCTCACCATCACATACTGGATAATAAATATGCTAAAAAGCAGAATTATCAGTACAGAGACGGGGGAACACAAAATCAGAAGACTGGCGACCAGGGGTACGCCAAAGGGAGGGGTAATATCCCCACTTTTGTGGTTGATCGTAATCAACACGATCTTAAAAGAACACAGGGGTAGGAGAGTTAGGGTCACTGCCTACGCAGGTGACGTAGTTATACTGACAACGGGCAAAAATCTACAAACGATCTGCGACGTCGTGGGTGAAGCTTTAAGAGAAACGAACAACTGGGCCGATTGAAATGGCCTAGGGATAAACCCGGAAGAGACGAAGCTAGTTCTCTTCACCAGAAGGTATAAGATACCGAAGGTCAGACTACCAAAGGTGAAAGGACGGGTACTAGACCTCTCTAGAGAGGCGAAGTACTTATGAGTCATCCTGGACTCTAAAATCACTTGGAGGAGTAACGTGGAGGAAAGGATGAAAAAATGGATAAACACTTTCTACATATGTAGAAAAATGTTTGGTAGGAACTGGGGTCTGCAACCAAAGATCATACACTGGATCTACACAACGATTGTCAGACCCATTATCACATATGGAGCCCTTGTGTGGTGGAAAGCCATGGACAAGGAGACGAACAGACAGATGCTGGGAAAGGTGCAGCGACTAGCAGCGATAGGTCACAAGCACACCGGGAGCGATCAAAAGCACACCTCAGGCGATCTTAAATTTGCAAACGTTAGACCTATTTATAAAGGGCCTGGCAGCTAAAACAGCCCTACGGCTGAGAGAAACGAAACTGTGGAGGCATACAGGCCAAGGGCATGCTAGTGTACGGAAAGAGATAGTAAAAATGGGAGGCACCGTGGAAACCGGAGTGCTACGTCAGCGCACGGACTATATGGTGGCAAAGCAATGGTTTGGGGAGGAGCTGGAGATCAAAATCCCAACCAGAGAGGAATGGGAAAATGGTTCCATTTTTTAAAAAGACGAAATAAGCGTCTTTATGGACGGCTCAGTAACTGAAACGGGGACTGGAGTCGGTAAATTCTCGGAGATACTAGAGGTCAAGGAGTCACACAGACTCAACAAAGGCTGTAGTATATTGCAGGCGGAAATTAACGCGATAGAGAGAGCAGCAAGACTAAAGCAGCTTACCGACGAAGAAATTCTGAAGGTCACAATCTACAGCGACAGCCAGGCGGCTCTTAGAACACTGGAATCTAAGACAATCAAGTCAAAGGCGGTGATGAGTTGCCGAGAAGCACTATCTTGGATCCGAGACAAAGTCAGCCTCTGTTAGGTGCCCGCACACAGCAATGTGGAAGGGAATCTACAGGCGGATAAACTGGCAAGGATCGGAACCGAAATTCATAGTACTGAAGAAGCCAACTCTTCAAAGCCACAGATGAGGTTGTTGAAAGATACCATCGACAGAGTAATTCGGGAACAACATGGCAAGAGATGGAGCAACAGAGACGACTGCTTCAACTCAAGGCATTTGTGGCCCAGAATTGAGGAAACAAGAACGGCGGGCTTGTTAAGAGCAAAAAAGACCTCAGTCCGGGCCATCACAATGGTATTTACAGGACACTGTCCGGTCGGAAGAAACCTCCAGAGCTCGCAAGCGACAGTTTCTGTAAGGAGTGTGACGAGGAAGAGGAGACAGTGGAACATCTATTGTGCTCCTGCCCACCATTGGCCGATAGTCGGAGGCAAATATTGGGGAGCGAATCCTTCACAGGGTTGGAGGAAATAGGGGTCATGGATATTCAACTATTGAGGAACTTTGCCAAGGGGTGGAAATGCCTCACGACAGAGGAAAAAAGGATCAAGAAATAGGAGAGGAGGGGGATAGCAATATAAAGCATCACAATGGGCCATTTGGCCAGCGAGTGGGAGTGGATCGCACAATCGGTGTGAACACTCCACCCTGCTAACCTAACCTAACCTACTGTTACAACAAGCTAATCCATTAAATAAAACTGACCGTAGAAAATTCAGTTGTGAGGCCGGTACTACAGAAGCCAAATACACGAGATAATTCGGCTTAAGTTCTGTAATCTGTCTGCGCTTTTAGCTGGTTGTAACCTGCTTATTGCCAACTACAGCATCCATTTTGTATGAGTTTTCTTTGACAAATGTAACCGATTTAGTCTGTCCAGCGAAGTTGGTTAAACCGGATAAACTTAGTTAGTTTTACTAAATCCAATTAAATTCAACCGATTTAACTATAGTCTTAACTACTATCGGCAGGGGTGTGGTGAAAAAGGACGATAGCGAATGATTCTATTGAAAACGTTGCGTAACTCCTACCGCTCTCATGCTTTAAGCTGGATTCACTGGTCCGTTCGGCGCGTGCGGAACTGTTTTTTTTATATTGAGTTTTGACAACTCTCATGCTGGATCCATTTTGCGGCGAATTCAGTTCTCTCTCTGCCAAAGTTGAACCAACTTCAACTTTCGTGCGGAAGATTTTTGTTTTCACCGTGAATGTGTCGCGTCGCGTCGTTTAATTTGTGGATTGTTCTAAAAAGTGCGGCAGATTCATGACGAACGAATGAATCATGAGCCGAGACACTCTCTTCGCGACAAATTAGTTCCGCACGCGCCGAACGGAGCAGTGAATCCAGCATAAGAGTGACAATTTGGGCTGGTTGCGCATCGTTCCCTCCAATAGGTAGCGTCGATTCATTTCTGTGTAAGGAAAGGATGTACGAGTAACATTGTTAATTGATAGCCAATCACTCATTCATCCCTTTTCCATGCTTAAGAGAGAGAGTAACAGTCAGCGATATGTATTCGAGACAAACAATTTGCTATCCGCGCAAATTGCCACTCTTAGCTATGAGAAGGGGAGGAATGACGCTACGTTTTCAAGAGAACAATTCTCTATCGTCCTTTTACATTTCTTAATGATACGTTCAAATGTAGGGAACGCCGCGTAGGACGATAAACGGAGGAATTATACATGCATTCCCAGCGGGGGTCGTCATCACCCGAATAGGCTATGTGACAGGCCCGAGCGTTACATGCGAAATTTCACTCCAGCCCTAAATTCTATGTTCAAATGACATGGGTCCATAGTTGATAGAACTTTTCTTATCAGGCAGTAGGCTATGCTAATTGTTGTAATATTGTTAATTACGCCATCTAGGTTTTGGTATAGCTGGCATCATTTTTGTTTTGTTATGTAGCGCCAGCGTCAACAGGGTGCAAGCAACAGGCGTGCAACCAAAGCACAGACAATCCAGATGTCTTATTCCTATACAACGAGTTGGCACCCGATTTTGAAAGCTCTTTTCAGGAGCTTTTGCCAAATCGTTGTTGGGAATGTGAAACTGGGAATGTTGGGAATGTGAGCTTGCTCTCTTCAAAGTTTCATTTGTTTTTAGGGTGAAAACCGGTTTTGAATTTATTTCATAGATCGCAATGTTCTATGAAATAAATTCAAAACCGGTTATATATTTGGCAGTGTGTTGGTACATAAATTCTGGTAGCGAATTTTTCAAAAATTCGAATTGAATTTTGTTTCCCAACAACAACAATCCCTTTGGTCATTCAACCCGTAGCAGGTGAATTTTTAAGGATTATGTAAAATGGTAAGTTTATTTACGAATTACAGATTAGAGAACATTATAGTTTCCGGGAACCATAAATTAATCAATTTTCTTCCGGTTTTTAGGGGTCTTTTCCGAAAAAAATTTAATTTTCAGCGGTTTTTTGCCCGTAGCGTCTAAACCAAGCTTCCTAGAGGATTCATATGTATGACAGACCCCTTTATTTTTCTATTTGCTAAGTTTTCCTCTTACACAATTTTTCTGTAAATTGAGTTTTTAAAGGTGTGGAGACCAAAGTTGGGAAACATAATAAAATTCAGATTTTGCTCGTAGCGGCTAAACTAACGATCCTAGGGGGTTCATATGTATAACCGAGCCCCATTATTTCTACATTTTCTAACTTTTTTTCATTTATCACATTTCTCTAAATCGATTTTCTTAAGGTGTGCTTACAAAAGTTGGGAAATATGCCAAATTTCAGATTTTTAATTTATAACAACTATTTGCTCCTAGCGGCTAAACTAAGTGTCCTAGAGGGTTCATATCTATGACCGACCCCCATTACTTTTCTTTTTTCTATCTTTTCTTTACAAACAAATTTTCTCTAAATTGAGTTCTTGAAGGTGTGCAGACAAAAATTGGGATATATGATAAAATTCAAATTTTTAATTTTTAGCAGTTTTTTGTTATTAGCGGATAAACTAAGCGTCCCGGAGGGTTCATATATATGACCAACCCCCATTATTCAGTTATTTCCTAACATTTTTCCATACACCACCTGTCTCTATTGTGAAAAGTATAAATACAAAAGTTTGGAAATATAACAAAATTCAGATTTTCGATAATTTTCTTATAAATTAATAAAATTTATACTACTAATGATGAATTATTTGAATGAGTTATTCAAAATTGTCTTATGACTTCAAGATATATACTCGTTATCATCATAGATAAAAATTTAAAGTTGTAAATAGTATAAAAAACATAAAATCCCATGATAACAAAAAGTTATTATTAATTGGTAAATGTTAATTAAAGAAATAGGGATCAAGTCATTTCAAAGTTTAGCTTTTTTCATAAAAATCTATGAATAACAGATTTGTTTCCCATATGCACAATTTCCTACATTTTTATATTGCAAATTAATCATTTTTAATCAGGTGTGGAAAAATTAACAATAATAACATTACAAAATAATGTATCTATTAATGTAATAATATACGTATATAAATAATGATATATGATTTATTATTTCCAGTAGTACTCAAGATTCTTCAATAACTAAATATTTTTCTAAAATATATAAATGACAGCGAATAGTTATCATTTGCTCATTAACTGCTTATTAAATAGATGTTATTGATAAGGAATTTAAAAATATACACAATGTTCTATTTTTCTACTTTGTTTTTATTTGAATTTTTGATTATCAATATAAATAATCGAGATACTATTTGCTAACGTATAAGAAAAGCGGGCAAAATAGTTAAAAGCAGTTATTTTTTAAGTTAGATAGATTTGCATATGGTTCTATCAAATCGATAAATACAACTATGATAAACATATTTTAAGTTTATCAAATGAAATTTCAACTTACAATCACAAATTACAAATGAATTGATAAATATTTTTGAAAAAAATTTAAAAATCAAACAATATACAATATAATGCCCATTAAATGCTATCTATCTCAATAATAAGAAATTTGAAAATGTGCACAATTTTCCATTTCCTTCAATCATTGTAACCATTTTCAGAAAAATATTATAAAATTATGAATAATAATAGTAATATGAAAGCATTATGAATGCAAGTTCATTCAAATAATTAAGCAAAAAGTAAATACCATCAATAACTATCAAAAGTTAATTCACAGATTTCAAAAATTTCCCGTTTTCTGGAAATATTCGAAAAATAGTGATTTTTCAATTTTTTTTAAATTTTATTTGCATATTTTATTCCCACAATTAATCAAATTTACCAACACATACAAAAATTTCCATTTTCAACACAAAAAATAGAAATTTTTGAATGTATTTACGTGTACGTGAATAAATTGTACTCACGAATATACACACTCAAACAATTTTTGTGTGTGTGAGGGAAACGAAAATTTCAGAAAATGAAAATTATGTCCCATTGTGTCCCAAAGGGCGAGCGTTGTGGAAATGAATCGGCATTTTTAACGTATCATTTGGACAACGATGTAAAAGTAAATTGTATCAATAGTAGCATTTATGCTAACAGATGAAAAATAACATGGCTCCGCGATAGTGGCTCATGACAAATGAGATGAATTCATGACATTAAAAGAACTCAAAAATGTATTCTTAGGAGATGGTAAAATTTTGCAAGCTACAAAAGTGGGAAAAAAGCTATACTGCACCAAAATCCTCTACTCCCTCTATCCGATCCTAAAACCAAAAAACTGAGCCAGAAAAACAAACTGCTCATATTTAAACATGTTATAAGGCCTTGCTTACTATATGGCAGCATAGTTTTCTGCACGACTGCGAATTCCTCCCTCGAGCTATTACAGCGACAACAAACGACAAACGGAACAAACACAGGGATCTAAATATACATCCAGGTAAAATATAGGTACATAAGAGACCTTGCCATCAAGCTTTTAGACAAAATCGATCAGTCTGCCAACGATTCCCTCACAGCACTGCGACAAACTGATGCACACGACACTAAAACTTAAGGTGCCTACAGACGATCATAGAAAAATACATCATATTATAGGACATATTTGTGTCATGTCAGATCTATGACATATTATATGATGAACTGTACACACACGTTTTTGAAAATATAACGAAAAATATTATGTTAGTTTTCAATGATGAATAAATATTACAAAGCGATTTTTGCTGTACACACGACACAATTTCATATGACAGTTTCCACATTTTGATTAGATTGCACGGTGGTCTATACTGAGGTCCTTTTCCTACTGAACTTGTCAGGTGTCGGGTTCCTACTTTTATATCACTACTCACTTCCATTGATTGCCAGGAAAATCCAATGGATTTGTATGATTTCATGAATTTCATATTCATTGAATTGTCCTGGCATCTGGGAATTCCAACGTATATTAATGAATAGTAGAAAAATTAAAGAATGTTTTATAAAAATTAATATATTTGAACAAAAGTTCAAGGTATCTGGTTAAGGGTTGAACTAAATGTTCCCTCCCATAAATATTTTACATAAAAGATGAAACCGAAAATTTAAAATTTTTCTGATCCTTCAAGTGTTTTTCTTTATTACCACACTCCTTTTTATTTACCAAGAAATTACCTGATGCAATTTGAAACTGGCGCTTCTTTTCATGATATATTTTCGTCATACTTTTCTTTTCCATCGAAAATGGAAAATAAAAATATGACAAATTTATATGTCATTTATATGATGAACCGTCCACACGATCATATAATATGAAATATTTTTATGTCATATAAATGATGAAACATCATAGAAATATGATCGTCTGTAGGCACTTTTATCCTCAACTTGTCGCACAACATTCATATTATTTCTTCCTCGATTGTTTTCATCAATTGTTATGTTATTCATAGGACCACTATAGACAGTATCTGTGAATCTTATTCCATCTTGGATTCGTTTATAGTTATGAAGGACACAACAAGCTTTAATAATTTGAACACCAAAATTTATGTTGACATCAATTGGGCGATGAAAAATACGCCATTTTTTAGCGAGAATGCGGAAAATACATTCATCTAAACGTCGAGCTCTTATATGTCTATAGTTCAAAATTCTCTTTGTGAAGTTTAAGCTTCTTTTTGCATAAGGTTGTAATATCTTATTTGGTGCATACGGTCGTAATATCTTAATCTGCGTCTGTCCAAGCCATTAAAACGCACGAAAAAAACTTTTTGTAGTCAAAATATGATAATCCGGAATGTTTTGATTGTACATATCATATATGCTTGACTTCTTTTGTTCCAATGGTATTTGGAAAATTTATGCGGCTATAGAATTCGTCTGCAATTTTAATCCACTCCTCCTCTTAACTGGTTCCCATATACCTCCAATAGAAGCTCCAATTAGATAGTCAAAAAACAAAGTATTGAAGCTAGCTCTAGTAGCTAAATATCTGCAAGAGACATTAACGGACTTGCGAGAATTAGGCGCACAAAAGAACACCAAGTCGAGACAACCTGCGACCAAGAGCCTACTTCCATGGATGGAAAATCGAGAAACGGAAGGCAACCTAAATGAGAATGAATCTGAAAATAATAATGAAGATGATGAAGAACCCGGGTCTTTCGCTTCCATACCTATTCGCCAGCGTAAAAAGAGGACGAATGTTCCTAAACCAACAAATCTAGATGACGAAGTAATAAAAGAATTGAATGAGACTAATACTACTGACGAAGACAGTATCCACTCAATCGTTGTTATTGCATTATTAGGTTCGTAGTTATAAGCGATTGAAATATGACGGTATTTTGTAACATAAAAAAGTTCAACTTAATCAATGTCATAGACAATAACTAACCGGATGTCGCGATCCCATACATGTTTGTGTACCCAATTTTCTCTGACGCAGTCATGAAATGATGGATGAAAATGACGCTGCAGGGTATGTGTTTTTGGTGACTGCAACGCTAATTCGTTCTTTAAAGCAATTTTTTAATGTTTAGGGAGTAAAAACCAGTTTTGAGAGAAATGGGGCATAAGTGTACCTACATACTCCACCAAACGGACTGTTGGCTATGTAGTGGTACATAAATTCGATTTTCGAAAATTTGAATTGAATTTTGTTTCCTTCCACTTTAGCAACAACTACAATCCCTTTGCTTTGGTTGAAACACTATTTTGGTTCATTGAACCCGTAGCAGGTGGTTTTTAATGCAAACTTACATGCAAATTTATGAATTTTATGTTGAAGAACGTCATTGTTTCCCGGAATCAAAAATTAAACAACTTTCTTCCGGTTTTCAGGGGCTTTCTCCGGTAAAAATTTGATTTTTTAACGTCTTTTCGCTCGTAGTGGCTAAACTAAGCATCCTAGAGGGTTCATATGTATGACCGACCCCCATTTTTAAAAATATGCTAACAAAAGTTTGGAAATATGATAAAGTTTAGATTTTGAATTTTTAAGTTTTTTGGTCGCAGTGGCTAAACTTAGCTTGCTAAAGGTCTCATATGTATGACTAACTCGCACTATTTTCACATTTTCTAACTTTCTTTCCTACATCATATTCCTCTATCGTGAGTTTTTAAAGCTGTCTGCATACAAAACTCAAATTTTGAATTTTCAGCTGTTTTTTCTTGTAGCGGCTAAACTAAACTTCCTAGTTTAGGCCAATAAGTATGGTTGAACCCCATTATTTTGTCATTTCCTATCTGTCTGTCATGTATCATATTTCTCTAAATTATGTTTTTAAAGGTATGTCCATAGATAAGTTAGGAAATATGATAAAATTTAGATTTTTGCGCGTTTTCCGGAAGTATCCGTGGAAGTAAATCTCGCTTTTTCTGTAATTGTCCATAAAATTTGTAATTTTAGATGTTTTTTGATATAAAATATAAAATTTTCTATACAAAAAACAGTAATTTTTGAGTGTATTTTCGTGTACGTGAGTAAATTTTACTCACCAATTGTACACATACAAATGATTTTTTTTTCGTATTTGTTTAGTGAAAATTTCAGAAAATCCAAAAATCGGTTCCATCCACGAAATTTTGTTTGACCCACCTTTCCCCTTAGTGCGATGACCCTTTTCCTATAAAATAATCTCACATCAGCTAGAAGAAAAGCGCATTGTCTGTGCTTCAGACGTTGCAGTCGGCCCAAAGCGCACACGCTCCATGCGTTATTTGTCTGCTGTTGGAAAAAATTGGGTACGAAGTAAAGAATGGGATCGCGACATCTGGTAAGTTATTGTCTGTGTCAATGTATTGTACATACACTGTACAAAAAACGGTTTTTACACAGCAAAATAGTGATCAGAATCAAAGACAATACAAAATCTTGTAAAATGATGAATCATCGTATTGATTGTCTATCTGTGTCATAAGATGCTGTACTAAATTCACTATCATTCAACCGAATATTAGATTTGGCTCACATTGGTGAATAATTCGACTGCATTTTAGCACACCAAATAAATTTGTACACAAGTCGTTTGAACAGGATCAAACATGGCTTGGGTCAGAAATCACCAAAAAGTTGGTTTCTTCAACACCCGATAGGTTGAGACAGATCGTTAAAATGAAAGGACATGTAAAAAGGTATTGAATGTCCAACATGTTTGTTCTTGATTGAACTGTGTACAAACTTATTTGGTGGAGAAAACTTTGATTGAAGGAATAAAGGTTAATTTACATTTATCAAAATTATTTTATTCAAATATTCTTGAATTATATTGCTCCGGAATACTAAATCGTACTTTTAGTACTAGGTTCCTCGTTTGTTTTCAAGTTTAGTGTAGTACCAAAGTGTAAAGTAAAGCTGTTTTTTTACTGATCCAGATCAAGTTGTGAATATAAAACGCTATGAGTAATTTTTCAGATTTTCAAAAATTAAAATTTTACATAAAAAGTGTAAAGCTAAATTTTCTGTAGTATGCATAAAACTTATTCCATTATGTCTTTATTTATTAAAATATAATGCCTATTTTCTGTTTTTGACAACACTAAAGAAAACCTTTCAACGGAACGAAACGAAACGGAACGATTTTCGGTGATCCAAATTATTGATCTAACTTTCAGTCTGGATCATCGTTGTTGTTGCAATTGCGGGTTATGCATTTGATCGGATCCGAACCAAATGTAATAAAAAACACGGCTTATGAGTGTTTGACGATTTTGTTCTCACTTTACCCTGATGCGTTAGTTACAACGGAACAGAGTGGAACGCTAGAAGTGTCAAATTGTACTTTTATATTGTTGTTGTTATAATATTGTTGTTTCACTAGCAATATGTTTCCTTTTGTAGCATGCAAATACGATGATTTTGAGGGTTGCTATCAGATTTCTTGTTTCTAATTTGGAGCAAAATGTTGCTATGTACAAACTTTTTTGGTACAGTGTACATACTTAACGAGAAGAAAGGCGTTTAAAGGTCAATATATTGAACAAGTGGAAACAGTTGCATCGCGCAAAGTATGTACTACCCGTTTAGAAGTTGGCAATGAAGAGAAATAAAAAAATTAAAATAAATCTAAATTAAAAGCTTTATTTGACATTGTTTATATTATTTCTTTTTTTGAACCCCAAGGAGGAAATGTTTCGGCCGTCCAGCCATTCATACCTCTGTTGTTTTTATTTCAATATTGTTTCTTTATTACAATAACTGTGCTTTAACATACTATAAATTGCTAAATTTTGCGAAAATGATGTTCTTTACTTTTGATCAAAAAATATCAAAGAGCGTGTACAGGATCACTAAATTTTTAGCGAACCAAAGTCTTCCCAAAAATGTTTGTCATATAAAATAGAACATACATATTTACTTTTTTTGCCAAAAATAAGGAGAACTTAATGTATTCTAAAATGAGTTTATTGATTACATCAGTTTTGTACAATTTTTACTTACATATGTGTGAATATTTTCCTTAAAAAGCTGTTACTGCCAATCTTTCCCTCTGAAACCAAATCGGAAAGGTCGCACTATTGCACCACGAGGAACTGCTCCTCTTCCCCGGTTACTTAAATGTGTGGGGGTATTACGGTTGACTCCGCGAATTCCTCTATGATTACTTTGCTTTGTCTGTGGTGAAAAATTCCTGTGTTGCTGAGGCATTGGTCCAGAGAATGGATTTGTCTGACGGACCGAAAATTGAAAACCAGTGTTTTCGCGGAATTGTGGCAATGAATTGTTTCCATCGCGTGGTGTTCGCCATAAATTAGATCCTGTACCATCTTTTGATAGAAGGGATCCATTAATGAAAGTTTCCTGCTGGTCCCAATGCTGCTGGGGTAACTCCGGACTTTGAAGTAGTGGTTTTCCAGATACAATGAGTTCCGTTGTTGGCAATAATTCTGGATGTTTGCATTTATGGCTAGGTTTAATTTCGTAACTAGAATTGTTTCTGTCCGTTGATTCGGAGGGTTGACATAAATCATCTAAGTATAAATAATATCAATGTAAATAAAATCAATATAATGTATGTACATAGTTTAACTGCTATTTTCCTGATGCATTCAGTCACACACATATCAAACGACGTCCCATATTTATCAAGCAATTAAATTTTGTGTAAAAATTTAAAGCGGAAAATATGCAAACATACACCAATAAATATGTTTACAGCGCAAATATGTATATATCGTGATTTTCCAGCAATAATGGAAATTCAAACTATTAATTTATTATTATTGATAACGACACACAACCAAAATGCAAACACAAGGCACATAACACCTTTTGAAGCTGTCTACGAACCTCGGCTGTATGCTTCTAAATCTTCATCTGACAATTCCATGTCAATACTTTCATTGTTGTCACTTGCGTTATTGCTTTTCAATCCAGTTTTATCTATGTAATTTGAAAAATCAATAACTATTTAAATCATTTCAAATATATACTGGTTCATACTCAAAGTTTTTGCTACTAAAAGATCTTTGTTTGGAGTGCCCGACGTACAAGTTTCTTGGCCCTGCAATAAAGGTGGCGGCATTGTTGTATCATAGTTCTGAAAACATACCAATTAAATTGCACAATATCTTGAGACTGATTTAATTTATCAATATACCGGGCTGGATGTTTCCAAGAAGCCACAAACTTGGGGAGGCAGTGGAGGTGGTTTTAATTGTGTTGTCGAAATCTTTTTTGTCATAACTGGTGAAAGTGACATTCTGTAATCCCTATCCAGAGCAAAACGCTAAAAATATACATGATAATTGCTCATTTAATAAACATATTTGGATATTACAACCTTATCGTCAGCTTGACTAATGAGCGACCCTTTTCGAATATTCAAGTCGTCCTTGTTTGTACCGGGAGAACCAGTTAATGAGATTAAATTTCTGTGGTCAATATCTTTGCCTAATGTTGTTGGTAGTGCATCTTCTTGCCGTCCAAGAACTCGTCTATGATCAACATCTTTTACTCCACCTATAATAATGTCACCTCTTCTTTCGGATTTATGATTCAAGCCATTTTGTTCGAAATATGCGGGTGATACAGGCGACGCCAACTGGTGACCGAATTTCCTTGTATGATCTACGTTCCATGGCATATCTACGGTCCATGTAGAGTTAAAATCATCCTCAGTTGATCCTAATCCCGGTGGAATAGGTGGCGGAGGCATTAGCGGAATGTTTGTCTGATATGATGAATTGATTGGCAAAAAACTATTATTATTTGCGTATTCATTGGGAAGATAAGATTCCGCGTGAGACCGATAATCAGGTGCTGTGCTTCCAACTGTGTTTGAAGTTTGTTTTGTTACCGAGAAAGTTGATACGTTTGTAACGGACAGAGATTCTCTGTCGTCACGATACGTTGAACTGTTTTTGGGTGATTTGAAAAAGTCACTGGTGTCGAAACTGGCAATATTTTCCTTCGGTCTACTATTTATTACTTCAATTGGACGGGCTGAAATACATTTATTGTTTTAAATTATGGAAGTGGTTACATCATATTTTTACTTACTGGTACTATCTACATTATGATGTTCTGATTTTGGACTACCGCATTTAAAATCTTTAATGTCGAAAGGTAACTTCCCATTCATATAACTAGAAAATCCGTTTGACGTATCATCAATGAAACTCTAAAAACACAATTCTTGAATTGAACACGATAAAACAAAATAAATAAGCTCAAATAAACAAGAAATAATAGAAGAAAACTAAGTTAACTTAAAATCAGTTACATTTAAACTGTATTGCTCATCAGGCAGCATGATATCAGCATCTTGTTCTGGTGATGGGGCATTAATATCAGGTGAAGGAATTGGACTAGGTAGTTTCGATGATACTTCATTTAATTTTTTTTTCATAGTTTTTATGCGGTTGCCGAAGTTTTTGTACGCCTATAAGGACTGTATTAAAACATATTCAAAATCTTGTTTACAGTTATGTAATACTTACGTTAACAACAACTTTAACTTCCCCTCTTTGATTTTTATAAAATGTTTCAGCATTTTCCAAATGACTCATAAGAGATTTCCTAGATAATATTTCTAATTTCAAGCTCTTCACGTACCCTTCGAGATATTTTAAGTACGTGTTTAGCTCACGAGTAATATCCTCTGAATTACTTCTATCTTTTCATTAAAAATTGTATATGCAAAAACCTATAGCAAAGTCATTAAAAGTGATACACACCTTTCAAAGCATTTTTGATTGTCTCCGTGTCACAATTAGGTGTCCTGGGCAATTGTTTGAAATACTTATCTGTGTTAGTTTGTAGTTTCACACAATTACGAATACTCGCTACTAATACTGAATTCTAAATATTAAATTAAATTAATAAGTCGAACTCATATTTTGCATAAAACTTTTCCACCTGAAAATCATCACCGGAGTCAATGTTGTTTGATGGCGGTGTTTTTTTTACCGGATTGACGCTCAATAAACCATTCAAATCACCCAAAAAATCTTCAGCGTAGATTTCTCGTTGTTCCCATATTTTAAATATTCTAAAAATTTTATGGCGAACCTTTTCATCTCTGCAAATAGTTCAATTGTATTGATATAGAGAATTACTTTACGAATTTTGCGTTTCAATCATAGGAAGGCTGTTCAGTTCCGATCGCTAAGGGGACACCGCTCCGATTTTCTTGAAATTTTAGTATATTTTACTGTTTGTCATACTGGACAAGAACATATATGACCCGGTATACAACCAGGAAGAATTTGGAAAGTATAAGAAGGTGAAAATCACTGAACTATGTTGCCGTTAACGCTCTCGTCTTGAAAGAAAACCACAATATTTCGTTTTGGTTTTGCCGCATATGACTACAACAATTTGAGACATGCAACATGCAGCGAGAGGATAGTCTCATTATTCTCTATATAAATTGAATCATATTCTTTGCACATCACTTATCAATCACACATCACGTTCAATCATGTAATGATCAGAAATTTTTATAGCTTCATTACAAAGATTTGATAAAATTGTAGAGGAATGTAAACTATCCGAGCTACGTTTAGTGATAATTTGTATGTATATAAAATTGTTTCTAACAATTTTGAATCACCTGTCACCTGTACAATTTTCTAAAATTTCAAGGATAACTGAGTTATGGCCCCAGAGCGGTGGATCAACACTATAGAGTCAGCTACTCTCACAAATTAAATAATTTTATTAAACAATTTCGTAATAAGGAGCAACTATAAAGGACAAATTCATGTAAGGTATTTATATAGATAGATAGACTTTACAAAAATACTCACCGGACCATTGTTGTTGCCTTTTGTAAAGTTGTTCCCCAGCTTTCAACAAATTCATAGTTTTTCCTCTTGCTATACTGTATAACATCATTTGCCAGGTAAAATAAGGTAAGTCTGTGTTCCACTCGCACTTATATAGGAGAAACAAAAGAAGATTGGCATATTTTCGTTGCTAGATAAAAAATTGGCTTGCCTTGCTTAAGTACGTTCAACCAACTGCTAACTATTTTCTTGTGATGACTTCTTTGTTGTAAGCACCATGAAGACATTTGCTGAATGCCTTCTTGAGTGTCTTTTAAGTTAGTTAAGCGCTGTTCAAATAGTTCTACATCAAATTCTGAAGAACACATATTTTTCATTTTAGGAGCAATCAAATTGTATAGTTTTGCGGTCTTCACAGATTTAAAGTTTTGACAGGTATGTTTACATCACATCGAACCATTGATTAAACCATTTTGAGTGTTACTTTATTTTGTTTTCAAACTAAGAACTATGAACATAAGCCTATGCGCTTGAAAACTTGCAAATACATTTTCAACGCATTGATTTCAACACATAGGAGGTCATCACTTGAAAATACTAACGTCTTCATACGACAAAGTACGGTTTATACCTCAAAATGACATTTAAGGCGCAAAATATTTTCATGAAGTATGTTCACAATATGATTCAAATTCTAAATTTCTATTTTTCACAAAACGAAGACGCTAGTAAAATGTGATTTATTTCGTTAGCAGAAAAACACTTCTGTTCTGTATAAATTGTCAAGAAAAGAATAAACAGTATATGGTTCGTAACTATGAACAAGCAACAAAACGAATCGACATTTACGCCCGTTCCTTCCTGCCAATGATTCTGTCCTCACTCATTAGGTCTGTTCCCGTACTTTTGTAGTAAAAATAATTATTCTAGCACCGAGAACGTTTTGCTACCGAGAACGTATCTCTGTCAGTGTGAGCGATAAATAGAAAAAAGTACGGGAACAGAATTGCAGTAAAACTGTCAAATTTTGATATGGGGTACTGATAAAAATAAACTAAACATAAAAAATTTTACAACACATATAAAATATGTATGATTTATTAGTTACTAATAATTAATTTACTAATAAATTTACAAAATACCTATCTAAAAACAAATTTAAAATCAAACTAACAAATGTCATATCTTAAATACATACATTCGACAGTTTTTCAACTTTTTACTACACCAAATTTTTGCACCAAGAAGTAGTACGGAAGGGAAGTGCTTGCGCGAGCAGTTCTCTTACACTTCTCCCTATTTTCTCTCATGCGAGAAAGCAAAATATTCAAATGCAGTAAAAAACTAGTAAAAGAAGTAAGATTTTCGAGTACGGGATCAGACCTATTCGGGGCAATTCTGTGCATACTTAACAGATTCTGTTAATTTGTCAACCCATGTAATTTGTTGTTGGATTTCGAAAAGTTTAGTTACGGTCGAAATTGGTATTCTGGGTGCCAAATGTTAACAGATTTTTGTTAAAAATCCTTTGACGTAACAGGCCCGAAATTCTTCAACTTAAACGTAAAATGGTTTTTGTTAAGAAAGTTGAGAGATTAGGAACAAAACCGGTTTCGTAACAGATTTGAGAGTAAATTTTGGCCAGAATACCAACTTAAAGAATTCTGTTAGAAACCAAATCTTTTTCTTTCTTAACAGAAATCTGTTAATTTAATGAAAGTGGCCAGAATCGCCCGATTATGTAATTTCCATTGGCTTCTTTGTGTTATTTTCGGTCTGTAAGTATACAAGTTATATTTATTCCATTTTATTTTTATATTTTTCAAATTCAGTTACCCAAAAGTTTCGATTAAATTTTCATTTTGTCACATTTCAAACCAATTTGAACCTAGTGAAAGGGGAAATATAAGCGTTGAGCCATCTTCATTCTAATAGGCTAATTTATACTGAGTGGAGTAATTTTTGACCAAAGTCTAATCGAATCAGTTTCAACTTTGCCCAGTACTATCATGTTCGCGATACGCTCCAGACTAAAGCAAAGTTCAGAAAGTTATAAAGTGTCTGTTCGCAAAACGCTTCACCTTAACCATATATATGAATTTTTAATTAGTTCCTTACCTAAGTGTACCTTACATTAACATAAATATTTAAATGCCTCACATAACTGTACCTCAGCCTAATGTGAACAAATGTTTCACTTACCTTGACCGATCGGATCGTCTTACCTGGGATGCCATTGCCTTTGCATTATCATCAAAATACGAATCGCGTTACCTGAAACGTCATTAACTCTGTCCATTGCCCCATCAGCAAATTATTCCCCCATTCTCGAGAACAATTGACTTAAACTAAATTATTTTTGACCAAATCAGCTTTAGTATTTAAATAAGGCGAATTTCAATAAAGCAGTCAGTCGTTAATCAACACTCAAGTTTTTTATTTCGATCCCTATTATTTGTGTATCGGTCCAAGACCTTTGCACAACCAAAAGCAGTCTTGGTGTAACACCTAGATTGGCCTTTAAACCTTCCCTCTTGAAAAGCAGTCCTGAAAGATTAAGTTGTGGTGATACAGTAATAACAAGGATGTCCTCTTTAGAATTAATTGCCAAGCAACAGGAAGATACAGGAAAAGAAATTGAGAGGCTCATAAGGAATTCCAAGAAAGATTCCGCAATCCGCAAGGACACTGACAACCTCACCAATAGGTCCAAAACCGTCACTGATTTTTGGGAAACATTCCAGGCTGTGGACCATGACATTCGGTCCAAATATGGCAACGAAACCAGCCATTCATATTTCAAGAAGCAGTCCGATGAAGTCCGATGTCTGCAATAATAGACTTACAACAAAATTCTACACTATCCACACATCCAGTCACAAGTGATGTTTCGTCCCAGGTTAAGCTGCCAACCATCACGTTGTAAAAATTTGAAGGCAATTATCTTTGTTGGAAGCAGTTCCACCACCTGTTCTTGCAAGTGGTTCTCGAACAACATCTGGGCAACGCGCAGCTCAAGACGAGTTTGACTGGTGAAGTCGAGGGATGTATAAACCACCTTACTATTTCCGACGCGAATTATCTTTCTGTTTGGAACCTGCTCAAAGACAGATATGACAATGACAGACTATTGGTAGCAGCACTCATTAACAAACTGTCAAACCAACCTATCATTCATACCGAATCAGCAAAGCCATAAAGTCCCTTCATGACACAACTCGAGAGTGCTTGCTAAGCTTAACAAATCTCAAAATTGATATCAAAAACTGGAATCCTATGTTGCTGCACATCCTTATTAAAAAATGAGATGGTGCCTCACACACGCTTTATGAGCAAGGCCTGGAACATCCTAGGAAGTTGCAATCTGTGGAGCATTTTCTCACAATTATGGAAAGGCGCTTTCAATCATTAGAATCCATTCCCAATAAGAGCGCTAGGAGCACCGCCATCGGCAGCAGTTTCGGGAAGGGAAGACCTTCAAGAGCATTAACTGTAGTGTCATCCCAGCCGTCCTGTCTTGCCTGCCAGGGAGATCATCTACTGCCTTCCTGCCCTACTTTCCTAAACTTCAGCCCTGATAAGCGCCCTCAATTAATACAACGTGCAGGTCGCTGCGTAAATTGTCTTAAAAAGGGACATCGCTCCTATGAATGTCCCTCTGGTAACTGCAAGAAGTGCTCCAAGAAGTACTGGAAGTAGTTCCTAATAACTTAGTGAAGATTCAACCAGGTACAGCAGGAAAACAATATATAACAATCGTTGGGGCACCAAAAAGCAAAAAGACCGATTTATACACTTTTCAGAGAAAAAGGCCGGAGTTTCGAAGTGGTTCTGGATTCAACAGAACTCACACAAGAAATTGAATAAATTGGTCTCAAAGTCAGAAACATAACAATTATGAGAATATATACTACTAAGGAACCCTTGCAATTGTTTTCTGTGGAACTTGAAAGCGATGAAAAAAACAAATTATTCTACAAGATGAATAGGCTACTAAATCAAAAAGTTACATTCGCATCTCCAAGGAAAAAATTGACTTGATCTTAAAATTTTCTTTCCTAATGCTTCCAATGAATTGTCCGTTATCTTGCAAGAATAGATATGGTTGGCGTTTATGATACCTATTTTCAAGCTTCGGACTCCTACCTCATCTATTTTTGTCTTCAGCCCTTCCCCATCATCTGTGTACTGTATTTCTGCAGCAGATTTACATGCATTTATCAAAGACTACGCGATTGAAGTTGCCGTATAAAGCTTCTGTAGGTACTCGTAACTGTCGTACATTCCTTAGCTGGTTATTCAATGTTATGTACTGTGAACCTTGCGTTAAGTTCGATCTCAGTGTGTTTGTGATGTCTTTTAATGAGTCTTTCGTGCCTGATTGGACAGCTTGCAGAGCTCTTCTCCTCAAACGTGTGGGTAAAAGCTTTACGAAAAGGATTCTATCGGGCATTTCGGTGAGTGTGTCATAAGCCAAAATAATGCAGTTTATGAATTCACTCAGTTCCTTTTCTCTACGTGGATTGTCCTCCCCTGTTAATATTGGAACATTGTTGAGCAACATATTATTTACTAACAAAATGTTTGCCATCCTTTTCGTACTAGTTTTAACTTCACTTTGGCTACTTGTTTTTATTTTGTCGTCGACTTGTTCCTTTCTATTGGTATATTTTCCAGGGTCAGTGTTAAACCTAAGGCCGGCCGCACACTGGACGCTTTTTCGTGCGAATTTGACTCGTACGTACACGTACGCATACGCACGAACGATCCCAACACTCAACTTCTAATGGTACCGCCAAAATCCCCTGGATGTAGTAGTAATACAAGCCATGAACCAGACTTTTCTACTACCACACCCTTAGCATCAAAGGGCCGGTTGCCACATCGAAGAATATGAAATTTCATACGAGAAATGAAATTTTCATTGCGGGAGTTTTGAAAAACGCAAATATTTTATACTAAAATCACTTTGTTATTCATTTTATGATATTTTTTATATACAAAAATGAATACAATTATATAGAAATATGTATTAATACATATTTATATACAGAAAATCGGAATAAAATTAAATTATATAGGAAAATGAATTCACATATATAAAAATTGAATGAGAAAATTGCGTTATTTACAAATTAACAACAAAAGAACAACCAAATATACGATACATAAAACAATAACAAGGGAAATCAAAAAAAAAATAATAGAAAAATTAAAATTATAAAATATATATATAAAATGTTAACAATTTTTGTACCTGAAAAATTAAATAAAAAAACACTTTTTATTATATTTGAAGTTTCATTTATCATAAAAAATTGAAATTTACATAAATAATTTTTAACATGTTACATTTATAAACGTTTTATTTAAATTGTTACATATTTTCACAAGTTCAGCATATAAAAATAACTTTTTTTTAGAAATTTATGTATTACTATAATTTATTTTATATTCAAACCATCACAATAAATTGTTATTTTATTATTTTTTATTATGTCTTTGTTAATAAAAATATTATTTCACTATTTAAAAATCACAAACACTAAGTTTAATAAATATTTGCGTTTGTTTACCGACAAAACAACAAACGTCAAAATTCGTATCGCCGACAAAATCCGATTATGTGCGCGTTTGGCGGACTTTTCGATTTAGAATTTGTTTTATATTAATTAAAAATACTTTAATAATTGCACTCATCATAAATTTTATATGAAATAACCATTTTAAACACTTAAATTACATGAAACTCGCGTACGAAATAACAAACGCGATGAATTTCTCGTACTTCACTACACGGAATATCGAGAGACGACGGCCCTTACACACACATAGGCAAAATCTGCTTCATGGCTTGTCGAGACCACTACATCCAGGGGGTTTTGGTACCGCGCACATTGGGTGCGTATTAGTCGTACGTATACGTGCGTAAACATGCGACTAGCAAAATCAATCCGAACTTGTTCCGATTTTTCGCATGAATGGTGGATTCCAAAAGAGCAGAATTTCTAAAAAAAGAGAGTAGTTAAGGGTTAATTTTTTAAATTATAAATAATTATTCTTATTATAAGTAATTATTTTTATTATAATAATTTTTCTAGTCATAAATAATCGTATTTAATTTCTAACATGGGAGAACAGATTGAGTGCAATGTGGTGCAAAATTAATAATTGAGTGCATAACTGCCAAGCTAATACGCACGAAAACGTAAGTAATATGCGGACTTAATTCGTACGACCAGAATCGTACGTTTACTCACGATACAAATTCGTGTCCATGGTGCTGCCGGCCTAACGTAATTTCTACCGCGTCTAGGTTGCACAGTCTCTAATGATTTTTGTAGCTCTTGTATCTGACTAGTTCCATGGTTTTCTTGCTTATGCAGTTGTTCACTATTATTGATTTCCGATGGTTGATTTTTGTTGGGTATTTCTTCTTGTTGGTCCACTTTGCCTTCATTATTTGCAGTAATTACCTCGTCGTTCCCGAGATATAAATAACGGCTATTCTAAGCCTCCCTAGCCACAGGGCGCGTCCACAGGTTGTGGATAGTGGGAGTCCAGGAGAAATCTCTTGGATCGTCAAAGAATAGGCCGAAGAGTAAAGTTATCTGAACTCGGAAAGGTTAACCCCTTTTAAACATGGAGGGTTTGAGCTTTAACTTAATTACCCCAATGTTACAAATGAGACAAGGCACAGGTAGATCGGTCAACAGCTCTACAGGCCTGGAGTTAAACTCCCAAACTGACGACGGCATGTCCGTCAGCAGCGCGGGGACCATTGGCTCTGAGGTCGAAAAGAGACTGTTGGGCGAGCCCGCCGAAGCCAAAGTCTCTTACAAAAGAAATAGGAAGCCGACCCAGGCGCAGTTGTCACTCAAAAGATACAAAAATGCCAAGGCCAGCTTAAAAAAGCTCCTACTAAGGAAGCCCGAAGACATCTCTGATAAGGAGAAGGGCTACTTGGTGAGAAACAGGAAGATTGTCGCTGATTTCGAAAAGAGTGGCATTGCTGCGCAGAAATTGGTGACAATCGATGAGGAGCTCCCAGGACCTTCACGGTCCGAAGGTGGAGCGAACGGTAAGAGCCCAAGCTACAAAGGTCAAACGCTGTTTCCTCCTTTTCCTCACGAAAAGCCCCACATATAACTTTCCAGAAGAAAGCTAAAGCTAAAAGGGACGGATTCAACGAGGAGGAGGAGAAAATGGCGAAAAAGCCAAAAACCTCTTCGACAGACCACGCAACCGCTGATTGTCAGATGGTGAATATCTGGTGAAAAGTGAGAAAAGGTCGAGACGAGGTTGTTGTATGCGATGGCAAGCGAGCAGAGTGGCTCGATAGAGGAGATGTCCTTTCAAGGGGCAAGTTGGCACAAGGGAGTCTAGGTTATTGGTTGCTCGGGGCGGAAATCCATTGATTTCCTAAGCTGAGTGGTCGAGAGCCTCGGTGAACTTTGGCCAGGCGCCAAATTGGAGGTCATCCCGAAATCCAGCCTCCCTCTGAGGAAACTGGCGCTTTTGTGGATTCCTGCTCCACTAGTGGAGGATGAAGCCACAATGAAGTTAGTTTCCAAGCAGAATGGCTTGGACACAAGTAAATGGAGAATTATCTCCACGAACAAGTGTCCAAATGGAGTTGGCAAAGACCTTGCCAAACTTAAGGACTCAAAAGGAAGCATCAAATTCGGTTTTAGCGCAGCGAAGGTGAGGTTTCCAAATGAGTCAAAGAGCGCCACCGGGGAGGCTGCAGGTGGTACAAAGTAATTTGCACCACTGTGAGGCGGCCACCGAGGCTTTGATGCTGTACATGGTGGAAAATGAAGTAGACTTGGCCTTAGTCCAGGAACCATGGCTCTCAGGAGACAAAATCCGAGAACTTGGGTCAAAAAGTTATAGTTTACTGCATTCAAGCATAACAGGTAAAAGAGGGCGTGTATAGTAGCAAAGAGATCACTAAATCTCACTTGACTTTCACAGCACAGCACAAACGACTTGGTGGTGGCAGTATTAGAGGCGAGGGGCAAAACAAACCTGCTCTTGGCCTCAACGTTCATGCCATACGAGGAAGAAGACCCCCATCAGCATCGGTCCGGGCCCTTGTACAAGAGGCCGAAGCTAGAAAATGGCAAATGGTGATGGGATTCGACGCGAATGGTCATCACGTCCAATTGGGGAGCAGTGACATCAACAGAAGGGGTGAGTCAATTTAGAGTTTATAATTACTACCAACCTAACAATTTGTAATCGGGGTGACACACCCACCTTTACTAACAAAATTAGGGAGGATGTAATAGACCTTGCATTGGCCACTAACACTACAAATTTTAACGTAGAAAACTGGAGAGTTACTCCCGAGCACTTCTTTTCGGATCATGGGAGAATTCTTTTCGACATTAATCGGAAGTTTCAGGTAGGAAAACCTTACAGGAATCCAAGGAACACGGATTGAAAAAGATTTTCCACCGAAGTGGAGAAGACAATGAAACAAAAAAGCACAGAGTGCTTCGATACCTACCTCCACACGGTGGCGGATCTGGAGAAGACCGTAAAACAACTTAACGAGATATTGCCAAAAGCCTTCCGGAAAACTTGCCACATAAGCAGAGCTCGAAGGGAAACCAATAAATGGTGGACCAAAGAGCTCAAGCAACATAGGGACGGTACTAGAAGGCTTTATAACAAAGCAAAGAAAAGTAAAGAAGAGGAGGACTGGGCTAATTATAAGCGCAGTTTTAATGAGTATAAGGGTAAGATAAGAAAGGCCAAATGGGACTCACTGGTCGACTTCCTCAACTCTATATAGAACGTGAACGAAGCCTCATGGTTCAGGAAAATTCTTTCCAAACACGTCATAGTCACGGGAAACCTGAAGAGACCAAATGATTCGTGGACGGAGTCGAGCAAGGAGACACTAGAACTGCTGATGGAGACTCACTTCCCGGGCTGTCTGACAACATGGGACGAGGAAGAGAGCCAAAGGATCAGGGCTAGTCCAAAGGAGGTAATTACAAGTGATGCCATCACCAAGGAGAAGGTAATATGGGGGGTGAAAACATTCGAGCCAGACAATTCTGCGGGGCCAGATGGAATCACACCGGCCATGCTGCAAAATTTGATAGGCAGCATAGCAGAGGTGCTGACGAGCATCTTTCAGGGCTGTTTATCATTAGGATACATCCCTGGAACATGGAGAGAGGTAAGGGTTGCCTTCATACCCAAATCGGGGAAGTCGAGCAACAATACAAGAAACAACTTTGGGTCAATAAGCCTCTCCTCGTTCCTATCAAAGACAATGGAGAGGCTTTTGGACTTTAACATTAAGCAGAAGACCAAAATAGAGGAGGAGTGTATAGCACAGCACGCCTACTTCAAAGGTCAATCGGTGGAAAGTGCGTTGCATGAAGTGGTCGGATTGAAAAGCAGCTCTCAGGTTGAGGGAAACAAATCAATGGAGGCACACAGACCAGGGTCATGCTAGTATACTGGATGAGATGTTGAAAATGGGAGGCACCGTGGAAGCCGCAGTGCTACGACAGCGCACGGACTATATGGTGGCAACGGTTTGGGGAGATCAAAGATCAAAGTCTAGAGATCAAAGTCTAGAGATCAAAGTCCCAACCAGAGAAGTGTGGGACAAAGGCTACACCCTGAACAGGGGAGAAATAAGTGTATTCACGGATGGCTCAGTAACTGAAATGGGGCCTGGGGTCGGTCAATACTCGGAGATACTACAAGTCGAAGAGTCACATAGACTCAATAAGGACTGTAGTATACTGCAAGCGGAAACCAACGCAATAGAGAGAGCAGCAAGACTAACGCAGGTGACCTGAAAGCCACAATCTACTGCGACAGCCAGGCTGCTCTTAGAACACTGGAATCTAAGACAATCAAGTCAAAGGCGGTGATGAGTTGCCGAGAAGCACTATCCTGGATCCGAGACAAAGTCAGCCTCTGTTGGGTGCCCGCACACAGTAATGTGGAAGGGAACATATGGGCGGATAAACTGGCAAGGATCGGAACCGAAATTCACAGCGCTACAGAAGCTTACTCCAAAAAGCCACAGATAAGATTGTTGAAAGAGACCATCGGCAGCATAATTCGGGAACAACACAGTAAGAGATAGAGCAACAGAAATGACTGCGTCAACTCAAGGCAACTGTGGCCCAGAATTGATGAGACAAGAACGGCGGGCTTGTTAAGAGCAACAAAGATCTCGGTGCGGACCATCACAATGGTTATTACAGGACACTGTCCGGTCGGGAAAAACCTCCAAAGGTGGGTAGTCACAGGTGACGGTCTCGGTAACGAGTGCGACGAGGAAGAGGAGACAGTGGAACACCTTTTGTGGCGAAAGTCGACGGCTCATACTGGGAAGAGAATCTTTCAGAGGGGTGGGGGATGTAGGAGTCATGGATGCCCAACAAGTAAGGAACTTTGCTCAAACTTGGAAATGCCTCAGAGCAGAGGACAGAAGGAAAAAGCGATAGGAGAGGGATGGGTTTGTCAACAAATAAAGGGCATCACAATGGGCCATCTGGCCTCCGAGTGGAAGTGGGTCGTACAATCAGTGTCAACACTCCGCCCTGGAAACCAAACCTAACCTACCCCGTCGTTATTGCTTTCTTCGTGGGTGGTTGAAAATTCAGGTTCAGCGAAAATATAGTGTCATTTTTTTTTTATTTATTTATTTTATAATGCTTTTTTTTATTATTTTTGGTTCGTTGTTATAATTATATATTTGTATATATTCGTTGTCATGTATTTTTTTGTTGATTTACTATTTTTCATTATTTAATTCTGTTATTTAATTTTGATAAAAATTGAGTTGTTTCTATATCGTTTCCTACATTTGTGTATATTCGCTGTGATGTATTTTTTGTTAATTTTATTTTTTTCATAGTTTAATTATTGTATTTAATCTTAAAAATAAACTGAATTGCCATTATAAAATTTAATTGTTCCTATAAAATGAAACTTTGTTATTGAATTTTAATTAATACAAACATATGTGTAAATTTTATTTTCCTATATAATAATAATAATAATAATAATAATACTATTGTATTGATTAACAATTGATTTTCAAAAATTTGCACAAAACTTACAGAAATATAAAGAAAGTAGATTTATATAGAGTAGCTTACATAGAACCGACACAAAAAGGATATAAAAATAGTATAATAGTAGATAGTAGAAGTAGAAGTATAATAGTAGAATAGATGACAATTACATTAATTGTTTATAAGCCTAATCTAATACCAAGAAGGGGGGTGTATTAGGGTGCTTCTTATTTTTCGACTTTTGAAAAATTACTGTGTCAACCCGCCATTCGGTTCTATCACCTAAAAAACGAACCTATAATTTTTATTTATTTTTCAGACGAGGTTTTAGGGGTCGCTACCTCCTGTCAAAGTTTAAAAAAATATGATTATGATAACTTCCAGCTCAATGCAGCTCAATTCATTCAAACATGATGAAACTACTAATGCAACTCAACCCGTGGTCACATTAGCCCGTTGTAGGACCCTCGTATCCCACCCCTCTCTCCCTCCCGCACACACATGTCTCGCCATGGCATTGGCAAATGAGTAAATGATTAGTAACAAGTACGCTGTTATAGAGAGTACACTTTCGATAGTGTTTTAGCGCGCATCACGTTTTGTTGCATCATGGCGTCCTCATCTAATTCGACTTTGTTGACTAGAAACAAAACAGATGTTTGGTTAGTTGGACAAACCTCTGACCACTTTATTCAAAGCAAGTTGCCGACGACAAAAGAAGTGTTGAATTTATTTTTTCATTTTAAAATCGTAATGAAGCAAATCAATCGCACTTCGGCCAATTCTACTGCTGGTGACGTCATGGCATTACGGCAACGAGCGGGCATTCCAACTAAACTGAAAAAAGATGTTATAAAGAAGATAGAAAACAAGTTCAATGAATGGCAAAAGTTGAAAAAAAACAAAGAAAATAAAAGCAAACAAATAAAACGGTATATACTGCAATCGTAACTGAAATTCAAAAAGAAGCCTTCATTTATTGTAGTTCGATAAATTAAGTCTTCTTTTATAAATTACTCCTTGGAGAGCCGAAAACCTTCCCCCCCTTCCCTAACACATCCCCCTTATTTCATCAACCCCCGTCACCACACAATCATCGAAAACGTGCCTTAAAGATTCCTTTTCTCTACCGCAAACTCTACACGTTTGCTTCTCCTCCCGCAGCCAGTACTTGCACGGCCTGAACTCATTTTCTAATCTTAAGCCTGCAATTCTAGCCACCTTCCCTTTTCTACTATTCCTGGCCCCTCCAAAGTATTAAGGTTTCTTCTCCTCTTGTAACAACGTCCTTGCCTACCTATATCTTTCCCCACCCTTTCAAACTCTCGCCAAGTCTCCATCCCTTCTCTTCTCCTACGCTCCCACTCTTCTTTAGACCATCCTCTTTCCCTAAGAAAATTTCCTCTATCCTGTACAATCTCGGAACCTAACAACATGCCGCCCATTATCCTGCTGTACTCCCTTCTTTTATCTCATTCCTCTAGTTTACGCCACTTCTCCTCAAACCTCACCGCTCTTGACGCGATTTTCACTGCGAGTTTCTCCTTCTCTGCTTCTTACCTCTTTGTTTCCTTCAGCAGTATGTGCGCTTGGGTGGACCTGTCTAACCTGAGACACCATCTAAGAAACCTCTCATGTACTTTTCCCACTTCTTGTCTTTCTTTCCACCCCGAAATTTCCGAACCGTAGGACAGTGAACTTCAAACAAGTGCAAGTGAAGAGCCTCATTTTCCCTTGCCAGTTTTCTCCTAACCTTCTTTCGCCTAAACTCCAAACTTTGCCCATTACCCCTCTCGCTTTTTCCCTAGGAATCGAGTGTGCGCCTCATCCCGATTATTCCTTTCCAACATATAGTCAAAGTATTGGATTTCTCTCACTTCCTCTATTATTCCCCTCTCCATGGGATCCTCATTCCCCTCCCTTTTCCAAACATCATCGCCTTCGACTTTTCAACATTTATTTTCAACTCTTTCCCTTCCGCATGTCTATCAGACCCACTCACGATCTCCTGTAAACCCTCCATGGTTGCTGACACCAAAGATGCATCATCAGCGTATCCACCATAGCTTTTTTACCCATCACCAAGCCATCTATATCTTCTGTTTTAGATCAGCGAACGCTGTGTTGAATAGTAGCGGGCTAAGCGGGCAGCCCTGTCTGACCCCTTTTCCTGTCCAGAACTGTGTTACGCTTTCCTCACCCACCACCACTCTGCTGATCGTTTCCCTATAAATCTCAGCTACCGCCTCCCTCAACTTTCTTCCTATTCCAATCTATCCATAATTTCCATCAATACTACGTATCTATTGGTACTTTCAGGTCCGCAAAGCAGGCGCATACCACCCCAAGCTCGTTCACTTTAAATTTCTTCCTCTTCCTTAAATTTTTATCTATCAACGCTTTCAGTAAGTATACCGCGTCTATTGTGCATCTTCCTTTTCTGAAGCCCATTTGAGTCTCTCACAACTTTCCCACGCCTTCCAGAATCCTCTCCATTTTATTTCTCACTATTTCCGCATAAAGCTTATACCCTGTATCCATGACTGTAACTCTTGTTACCTTTTTTAAACACCGGCTTCACAACACCAATAATCCATTCTAGCTAATGCCTTCTCCAGTTCAAGTCTCATTCGGAATTTTGTCCGAACCTGGCACCTTTTTTTTCCTCAACTTTTTTATTGCCTTTTGTACTTCCCTTAACGTAATTTGTCCCTCTCCCCCTCCAATCACCAACAGGCCCGCATCCTGGATTTCTCCAGCTTTCTACTTATTTGACTCTCAAAATATGCCTTCCACTCTGCTTCCTTAATACCTTACTCACCCCTTCTCCCTTCTTCCTGTTCTTATTTTTTTCTTCCCAGAATTTTTTCCCGGTCCTTTTCCTTATGATTCTCGCAATCCCTTTTTGGTTATCCCTCTATTTCTTCCTTTCCAGAAGCCTCCTGTACTCCGTGCAATGTACTTCTCCCACCCTTCCCCCGTTCTCACTAATCTTCTGAGTCTTCCCTGTAAACTCCTTCTGCTTATTAAGCAATCCTTATCCCACCACGGTTTGTCCTTTCTTTTCTGTTTCACCTCCACTCTCACCCAAAACTCTTTTATCCTTTCTGATAATTCTTCCCAGTTACCTATCCCTTCCAGTATTCCTAGCCTATTCCTTTATACTCTAATTGATTCCTCATCCCACTTTAGTTTCCATTTCTTCCTAACTTTCCATTCCACCGGTTTCTTCCTTTCCCTAAAGTTAATCTCGATCGCTTAGTGATCTGAATATATCCTGTGTTTTATTTCTATTCTTTCTACTTCCTCCATTCCCTTTTCGTTCGCGGTTACGTAGTCTATTACTGTACTGCCCTATATATGCACATGCTCTATATATGCACGCTCCCTCCTCATCTCTTGTTAGCCCACCATTTAGTATCTTCATGCTCAAATCCCCTAACTTGTCGAACATCGTCCATTTTTCCTCTTTAACGGTCCTATCCCTGGATTCCATTTCACTTCCCTCCCCATTCCTCCTCAATTCGCCCCCTGTCCGTTCCTGTTCTTGCATTAAAATCCACTACAATCAGACTCGGTCCTACCCCATCCCTCATTATTTCCTCTATCGTCTCCCAGTTCTCTAGGCTCCGCTCTCATAAACGTCGCAACAAGCTGCCACTTCCCGTCCCTCAAGTCCAGTGTCTCCTATTATTTCATTTCTTCCCTCCCCATTTTCCTACATCTTTTTCCACTGCCATCTCTAACCCTCCCTTCGCTCTTCTCCTTATTACCTCTCTTCTTGGCTCTTTTATAATGGTCTCGTAATCTCTCAGCTCAGTTTCAATCCAGTCCTTCCCTTTTAAACCTTCTTCCGCCCAAGTTTCCACCAGGCACACTATGTCAAACACTCTAACATAATCCCAGAAATCCTCTTCCCTTTTTGGTTGACCCCCCTTCCTCTTGTCCGGCTGCTTTTTCTTTTCTTTTCTCCTGGATTTTCCAGCCAACAGTGGTAGGATCTACATTTTTCTGTTTTGACGCCTCATCAATTCCCTCAAAAGACATATTGTCGAATGCCCCTCAAATGTCCAGAAACGCACAGATAGCAATCTTGCATGGTTGAAAGCTTTTTATCGCCCACCTTGCCTTGTCCCTTTTGAAGATTTTCTTGGAGAACTTGATTGGGTATTCTTTGTATTGCGGGTATTCCCCGCGGTTGTAGAGTGGGACGGCTGCAGCCAGGAAAGTGAGTACTCAAGAGCAATGCTAGAGTCTCATCTTCGTCCGCAGTGTACTCTCCATCGTCTTTCTGCGGTTGTCCTAGGCATGAAGAGTATTCCCTCTTTAGTATCTCTTGGATTCTGGCGGCACTGGGTTTGGTTTCAATCCCTTCACACATGCTTTTCAATGAGTTCCTTCTAGATTCTCGTAGCATCTTGTTATAGTTTGTTAGGGCTGCACGGTATTCGTCCCATTCACCCATTTTCTTTGCTCTGTTGAGCAGTCTTCTAGTTTCTCTTCTATTTCTGTCCAGCCTCTCACTCCACCAGGGCACATTCCTGTTGACTGCCCTTTGTTTCATGGCGCAGCTGCACTCCAATGCGTTGATAAGAGGACATGTAAGGTCGTCGGTTTCCTCTATGGTTTCGATGCGTTCGTCCCTTAGGTCAAAGACACCTGAACATACTTGCTGCTCGAATTCGACGCAGTCCGACTTTTGGACTATTCTTTTCTATCTGGATGTGCTCAGCCTGAAATGTAAACCGTATAAGCTATGGTAAGACATTGAGGCCTTATTTGAAACCCTCCGCTTAGAGATTTTCGTTGCAGAAAAGGCATTTGCCAAGGTTACATTTAATACCTCCTGCCCCAATCTGTTAGTAAAGGTAGGTGTATTACCCTTGTTGAGCATCTGCAAGTTATTGCGGGTGATGTTCTCATGTAGGTCCTTCCCTCTTTATGTTTTTATTTAAGGTCACCATATTTGGCCCCAAAAGAAGAAGCGCTTGCCTGATGAGAATCCTTTTGGCCGCATATCCCACCGGTGGGCTGTTCTTTGTTCACCTTTTGTGGTCCCCCGATGTGGCATCCCAGCAGCTTCATTCACTCATCAGTTGAAAACACTCCCTTCCATTGCCTTTTTTGGGGGGATGCGTCCATTCACGCCTTTCGCACACTACACTTGCATTCACACCCTGCTGGTTGCCGGAAGAGATTAAGCCTCCGAACTCGCTCTCAGTCAAGGCCTTCATCAAGGTTTCACAGCCCCTATCGGAGGATTCATTTTTGTAAATAATAAAATTTATAAAATTAATAAAAACGTAGTTTTTATTATAAAATATTTGAGTTTTTGGAATCTTCAGCGATGTTAATTTGGTTTTTCATATGAAATTTCATATTCTTTGATGTGGCTACCTTGCACTTTGAGTGTGGTAGTAAGAAAGTCTACTGCATAGCTTATACTACTACAGAGGGTTTTGTAACCACATATGTGTCGGTAGTGTGCTAGTTTTTTTATGAAACTCACATTTCTTATTGGTTTAGACGTCAAGGGTGTGTAGCACAAATTTATTGAAATTCATGTTGTACCAAAACCCTCTGTAGTAGTACAAGCCATGAAGTAGACTTTCTTACTACCACATTCACAGGGAAGGCCTACCTTCTGCCGTATGGAATGAAATGAAATTTCATATGAAAAATGAAATTTTCATCGCGGGAATTTTGAAAAACTCAAATATGTTATAATAAAAATCATTTTTTTATTAATAAATGACTTTTATTACATGCAAAACTGAATACACTTGTATGTAAATCAGTATTAATATATATCTACATATTGAAAAGTAGAATAAAATTAAATTATATATGAAAGTTGAACCAGATATTACAAAAATTTAATAGCAAAATTACGTTATGGACAAATTAACAACAAAAGGCAATCAAGTAAACGAAATATATAACAATATAACGAGAAATTAACAAAAACTAATAAAAAAATAAATATTATATGGTATTAAAATTAAACTTGAACAAATTTTGTACCTGAAAATTTTAATAAAAATACACTTTTTTATATATTTTAAGATTTCTTTATTATTGAACAATGAAATTTAAACAAATTATTTTTAACATTTTATATTTATAAACATTTGCTTATAAATTTTTACTTTTTTTCATATTTTGAAACATTACAATTAATTTCTAATGAGCAATTTACATATTGCTACGATTTATTTTATCAGCAAAACTTTTCAATAAATTATAATTTTATTATTTATTATAAATAATAATATTTTTTCACTATTTTAGTTTCACAGGAATTTAATGAATATTTGCGTTTGTTTTGCACCGAAACAAACAAACGTCAAAATTCATACCGCGGATAAAATTGACTTTTATAGATTTTTCGCGGATTTTCCGATAGAAAATTTATATTATATTAATTAACAATACTTTAACAATTACACTAATAAAACATTTTGTATAAAATAATAACTTTTTCCACTTAATTAACATTAAAACCGCGGAAACGGTATGAATTTCTCGTACTTCGCCATACGGAATGGTGCGAAATGAAGGCCTACCATGCACACATTTACAGGGCCTACTTCATGGCTTGTCAATACATACAGAGGGTTTTGGTTGTACGGATTTTGAATAAAGTGTAAGTTTACTCATCGTCAATTTGTAGTTGTGGGTTGAAAATTTTCACAATTTCATTTTTAAACTTTGTGCGACTTCATGAGCAATTCTAAATGAAATAGTGTTGATTATAAATAACTAGCTTGGTTTTTGGGTTGTAAATTATACTATTATATTGGCATATTCAAATGGGCAGTTTCCATTGTAAATTGTCTTTTCTTGTTTTGTAGAATGAAGTGTTGCATTACAATCTGCAGGACCAATCATAGATATTGCAGAAATTGAGTATCCTTTCATTGGTAAGTTTTGTGTTATGATGCAATATGTTAAATATTTGGGTAAAATAGTAAATATACAGTAATTTGAGGGTTTTTTTATACATGTTTACCTCATTGTTAAATTTTCGCCGTTCAAATTTGTTGTTTGCTCGAGAAACAAGTTGAGTGTCATCGAAGACCAGTGTAGTAGATCTTCAAGGGATAAGTGTAAATATCTACATAAATTGAATTTCGATTAACAATGGGAATCTCATTTTCATTTAAATAATTTATTTTATTTTAACACTCGCTGGCTTCCCGCGGATCATGCCCCCAGGACTTTCTGAATTGAAACTCTTGGTCTTTCGTATATAAAAGTGACCAATAGTTACCACTACATCCAGGGGGTTGGGTACAGCTATGCAAATTACCATTGTCATTAATAGCCATATAAGTGTCGCAAGCGTGTTGGTATTTATATATGAAATTCACTCTTCTTATTGGCCTAGGCGTCGAGTATTCGTACCACAAATATATTCAAATTCCTGATGTAGGGATAGTATATAAAGTATAAAGTTTACTCCTTGTGCAATCGGAAATCAGTGAAGTAGTTGTTCGAGGGGTAAGTGTAAATTAATAGGTTTGATCCCGTACTCGAAAATCTAACTGTTTCAGTTCAGTATAGATCTGAAAACCGTCATATTCATGTTTGTATTTAATGTTTGACAATTGTTAATTTGACTTCAAATTTGTTTATTTATAGGTATTTTGTTAAATTATTAGTGACTAATAAATGAGTGATATATGTATATTTTTGTGAACATTTTTTTAAATTTTGTATGTTTAGCTTATAGTCCACATCAAAATTTGACGTTTTTACTGAAAGTTATTGAATGATCTTGGTAGCAAAATTTGACAGTTCTTAGATTTTCACGTATTAATCAAAATGATTCACAAGTTATTAATTTTTATCATTAAAACCACAAGTGTTCATTACTTTGCGCATGAAATTTAATTTGCTTACAAAAATTTTGTATTAATATATCACATTTTAAAAATTCGCGCTCACTGTTAAAAAAATACCCCTTTGCTTTTTGCTACGCCTTTGAAATTACATCTCCATATAAGCGTACTAACCCTATCAAACAAAATTTGCATAATTTTCTTCGACTTTTCTGGCAATGGTCCATTCCTGGTCTATTAATTCAATGTTCCTAACCAAAAGAAGACGGGTGTAGTCTGTCTCCGGCATATGGGACATTTGTCGAAATTTATTTACTTTATTGTTCCTCTCCTTATGTTTCCCATTCGGAGAAATGTACGAATGGAGAGTCGATGTCTACGAATTACTACTCGTGTAAATTTGACGCTAGAACTTCTGAAATATACGTAATAGAAGATAGTAAACAGTGTGAATGAAATCCAAGCTATTCGTGTTAATATTCTTCACTACTTTTATTTTAACACCTTAAACGCGAAACAAGTTAGATATAACTATTGGGCTGTCAATTATGTTTTCGCACTTTCCACAAGTATTTTGATTATTGAAAGAAATGATAGGGTAATTGTGTTATTGTGTTTTCGGTTGAAATTTAAGTAAATTTAGTCCGTGGGCACAATTGTGGCTTAGTGTCTTACTCGCAGTGAAATTGTATCTAAATTTAACTCATAATCAAAATGAACTATGCCTGGATTCTGATGTTTGGATTATTATTTATTTGTTCGTCGCACACTGCAGCTCATCTCAATTTGTTTTTAAACTACAAAGAAGTTATGCGACTTTTAGGTAAGATTCAAATTAAAGTACTCAGTCTATTATGTATTAATTTTACATTAATTCTTCGTCTTTGAGAAGGATTTTGTTAAGAGAATTTGTGTTTGAATACAATAAAATTTGAAAACAAAAACATGCTTCTGTTCCTCGCAATGCTAAAAGTTTTCAATAATATTGTTTGATATTTAACATGGAAGAAAGAAAAAATATTGTTCAATATATGCAAAAGATATTTTAGCCAGACCGCGCGACTGAACTGTAGCTATGTATACCTAACTTTGCATCATCTTCATTACTTTCAATAAATACTTGAATCTAACATCACTTCAAACGCACGTCCCTACGTACGTTGCATTTCTTCCTAAATTGTTTATTTCACAACCACAAATATGAGAGGCACTTATGAGCTATATTACTTCGACAAGATTGAATTTTCTGAACATTTTGTAGCGTTTAGATGAGAAAGGTTGGGTATGCGACGATGACAGATAGGTATAATAATAAATGTTGGAAGATGTTATTGCTGTATTTATTTATATATTTGTTAAGAAATGTATCAAGGTAGTGTTGTCGAAATAATTTTCTTCTCTTAGGGTTTACATCGTAGGGAATGGGGAATTTATTTAATAACCATGTACCTACCTAATAATAATACAAATGGAAATTTAACATTACATTTGAATATGTGTTTACATTATTTTATGTTGAATACAGTGCATTCGATACTGATATATCGGTGATATGTTAATTTTTTCTTTATTGATAACAATTTACTGACAAATGCATTTAACCCTCCACTGGTCGCACCCTTGCGTCGGACACAAACGGTCGCGCGCGGTCTGTGACTCCGCAGATTTTCGGGTCTGGTTTAACAAAACGAATGGATTTTTCAGGACATTGCTTAGCATATGATAAAAATAAGTCTATAATATATACAAATGATGTTAGGATTTGGAGTACAAACACAAGTTGGGTTGGAGGTTTTTTCTTTATTTATCCTTTGGTTCCTGACAGCTTAGCTGGTGAAAGGCGATGTGTCCCGGAAGTAAAAAGTCCTCAAATACAATGCGTGTTCGTCCAATAAGCGGCAGCCCGAGAATAGCGTGAAACAATCAGTTGTGTCTTCAAAGAAGCGGTGGCCCAAGAGTATTGTGGCAGGATTTGTTGTGTCCCTAAAGAGAGCGGTGGCCCAAGTTGCGTGACACAAAGTGTCCCCAAAAGAAGCGGTGGCCCAAGTTGCGTGACACAAAGTTGTGTCCCCAAAGAAAGCGGTGGCCCAAGTTGCGTGACACAAAGTTGTGTCCCCAAAGAAAGCGGTGGCCCAAGTTGCGTGACACAAAGTTGTGTCCCCAAAGAAAGCGGTGGCCCAAGTTGCGTGACACAAAGTGTCCCCAAAAATGCGGTGGCCCAAGTTGCGTGACACAAAGTGTCCCCAAATAAAGCGGTGGCCCAAGAGTCTTGTGGTGATTAGCTATCCAAGTAGATTGGTGTTACACAGCGAATTGGTCCAAGTAGAATTGGTGTTACACAAAATGTCTGCGCAGCGAATTGGTCCAAGTAGAATTGGTGTTACACGAAATGTCTGCACAGCGAATTGGTCCAAGTAGAATTAGTTTGTATTGAAAGTTATCTCTGAAAATAAGCTAAACGAGTATGCTGAGTAATTAAATGCAAAATCAAACTTAGCTGGTTCAGTGGTTGTCGAACGACTCCTTTAAACACGCATTTTCCTTTGGTTTTAAGGAAAATGAGACAAAGGATTCGTTTTTTTGTGCATTGATTTATTGCCAAACGGACGTAAGGGACCACCATCAAAGTGAGAAAAGAGGCAACCACTTGACAGCAATTCCCCGAATGGCGTAAGAATGACGACGAGACAAATTTCGAAAGGACAATAAACCATTTCGAAAACCATTTCGAAGATCAGTTTTAACGACCGATCCTGTGCACGCGTGTATAGCACATGTCGTCGGAAACGAACATTTATGGGTTCACCGAAGAGAAATTAAGGACAGCATCGTCCTTGACGACGCTAAGGACTGTATTCGTCCTCATCTATCAATGATTTTGAACAAATGATAATAAGAAATATTACTTATTCATAATTTTTCCAATTTATTCTTAAAAGTTCAGAAGTCACTCTTATAAAAGACAACCTCATAATTTCTAAAATAACCAAACAAAATCAAATCTCTTGTCTTAGTTTTAAAGATTAAGACTTACTACAACTATCTTCGAGATGAATCAACATTATTATCAATTCCACCTTGTTTATTAAAGATCTAATTTTCAGTACACTACTAGTCGCGGGCAGAATCTGACACCACAAACAGAAAAAAGCTCGTGTAGTTCCGACGTATATTAAAATGGTCGTGAGAGGTAGTGGCTTACACCCTCGGAGATATCAAAGAACAGCAACCGTCTATTGTGCATATTTTTCATAAAATCACCGAAATATGTTCGCTGCGGAGTCAGATTCCGTGCGCGACTGCTGGAGGGTTAAAATTTCAAGTCATACAAATGGCATGGTAGGTGAATTTTCCAAAGATTCTTTTGACATGGCTTCCGTCTTATCAGCAGTTGTATTTTCTTACTGCATCGTGTGGTGTAGAACTGTCAAATCCCATACATTAAATTTGCACTCGATAATAAGTGGGTTTTCTCTGCACCACTGCACTCGATAGCGTCTCGCAAGAAAACACGGTTAGTAAGTATTTTATGTCAAACTGTATTCTGAACAGTATCAGTACGAAGCCGACTAAATGGCTGTCAAAATAAACTTAATCTGTTATTGTACATTACTATTTATCATATTTTCGAGCTTGCTCATTCTGATTTCAACGGTCTAAATGGGACACCTCAGAGTTCTTTGAAATTTAATTTTGCATTGAAATTGGACAAGATTTAGACGATTTTGCTTAATATTGTTTTATATGCCTAAGGCGTGTGCGAAACCATGCTAAATCTAAATCTAATTCATTGGACTTTCATTGGAATCGTTTCAATGAGTTTCCAATATATGAGACAGGCTGTGCGAATTGGTTTGCTTGTCTAAATTTTGACATCTGGAATATGATGTAGAAATTCGTATAAAGAAATTTTTATATGTTTAAAATTAAAATTAAAGTGAAACTGCTATGTATGCAATTATTTATATTATTATTATTAATTTAAACTTCTTTAAAAAACTTTAACTTAAATTTCTCATGTTTACAAATTCAAAAGACGCGCCAGTCTAACTATTCAAAAGAACAACAAAATTGAGACTCCTTGGAATTAGTTTAGCATGCTCGAAAAATCACTAAATGAACAAGTACTACAATTAGCCAATTCAGCTCCATTTAGATCGTTTCGCACACGCCTTAAATGTAAATATAATGTTTGTTTTAATTAGTTTATTTATTTTGTAAAAATTACTTCCGTTCTGTTTAAAACTGAAACGTTAAAGTGAGGACTTTAATCTCATAGGCTCGAAAACGTTAGTACAAAGTGTTAGTGTTATTCGGAGTGTTACTCTTACTAGCTAAGTTCAGTTCTGATTTCTCTACTCTGCTCTAATCCAAAACAGAAGATAGGCACCTTATTATAAATTAGTTAATGCAAGGTTTTGACGTCCACACAATGCGCTACTCAAAAGGAACTAGATTGGGTGGGTACTTGGATCGCTAGCCAGTTTCCTACCCATTAGGGATCAGGTGACCCAACATATAATTCGCCTGGTGACAAACCGGATTTGGATGCAACCGCAATTAGTAGCGTCCACACTCGAAGCTACTGAAAGACAACTGATTAGTAATTCACTATTCGAGTACACTTTAACTCACTTTTTATGAGTAATTTTTTTGGAAATTTTGATTTCCGGGATTTTGGTTATAACTCGAAAAATATTTATTTATTCTTCTAATACTTTTCCATTGGTTTCAAAGTAGTGCTCGTCCGATGGAATACACTTATGCCAACCTTTTTTCCAATTCTCGAACCAGTCCAAAAAGTCATTTTTCGGGATGAGCTCCAATGCCTTCTTCGCTTCGGCTTGTATCCCCTCTTTCGACCCTAAACCAAGTCTAAGGAGCGGTCTTTTGAGCTAAGCGAAAAGCCAGAAGTCGCATGGGGCTAGCTCAAGCGAATACGGCGGTTGCGGAACGACATGGATGGAGCTTTTCTCAAAATGGTCACGAAAAATTCAGCATTTTTTCACCAAACGAGATCTGACTTTTCTCAGGCCCAAATGGTTTCTCAAAATGGTCTTCACTGATCCTCCTGATATTCCAACCAGGCCAGTAAGGTTTCTAATAGTCAATCGATGATTTTTGAGCACTAATTCCTTATCCTTGACGAGTTGCTCATCAGTTGATGTGGATGGTTGGCCATGACGCTCTGTATCTTCAACGCTTTCTCAGTCTTCTTTGAACATTTTATACCATTCAGATACTCATATGCTGACTCTCTGCGGAAAAGGGGACCATTTGAAACAGCCATGAAACAAATGAACAGAACCAAGAACTGATGTGTGATTAGACCTACGCATGGATTGGGGATAACTGCCGAATAGGCAAACTTTGTCCAATAAATGGTGCTACCAAATGCACATTGGTATTGGTTAAGCTGAAATAAAGTCTCTGACTATGAAGACCAGTAGAAGGAAGCCCGACCGAAAAGTTCAGCCACAGTAGACCAAAAAGACTAGTGGCCAGGGAATTAGGTAAATCTAAAACGTCTGAGTAAACCGGTGCATAGCCGAATACCAAAAGCCCTGATTAGGCTTGATAGCTAAGCAGCCCTCCGATTTCCTCAAAAGAAAGTGACAGCAACCTGCAGATGGAGTCGCACCAAAAACTACAACTACAATCAACACTGCAGAACCCAACTGCTGGACCCCGTCCTCTTACCATTGAGGAATATCGTAGACGTCAGAAGAATCTTCCCAAGGAACGTCCGCCAATACCACAGGTTAAGGAGAAGAAGGTTAGGACCGGAGTTGAGGTCAAGTTTCTGCTATGAATAATAGAACTCCGGAGGGAATTAGTTCTGGCTGGAAACAAGGAAGCCAGAAATTTAGCCAATCACAAAATAGTGAAGACAAAAGCTGAACGGCAGATTTAATTATTTTATTTTATTTTACGAGAAAAGCGGGCAATAAAAAATAATTTGGGGTACAACAAGAGAACAAATGGGAGCGAGCAAATAAGAATTAGTTTGTTAAGAAATTGCACACTCTATCTTCACATAAATGGCGAGGTAATGGTGTCGAGTTTTCCTTTTTTTCTAGTTTTAACGTATTTTAAAATAATAAAGTTTTCGAAAGTTTTGATGAAAAATCAGTATTGAGACTTCTGAGTGTTAAAAAATTGGAAAAACAAGAAAATAAAAACTCGACATTGTTACCTGCAAAAACTTATTTATTATACTAATGGAATCATTTTGGTTTTTTGATATTATATCAGTGATGAGTTGTGAGGGACACCGCAGTGACGCTTTCTTTCGAGACGTTCACGGAGATATGGCACTATCAATGGCCATACATATAAATTAAAAAAAAATTCATAACTGTGTCGTACAAAAAAATTATCAAAAATATGATTTTTTTGTACCGAATTAAACTTTCTACACCCTTAATCGCGTTGGTGGCACCATCTAGTGCTGATCATTTTTGTAATATATCGTATATCAGCACTATTTAGTATTCTTTTGGTTAAATGAAATCAATTCTTTGTTGCACGCGTTGCTTGATTTTCCTGAAGTTTTTTGCATTAGGTACTGATATTTTCCACCATCATGTTGACATCGTTCGATCTAGAAAAACTGGGAAAGTGTTAGTCGGACCCGCACATGAAGAGTTCCGTAACACCGTAATAAAAAAAAATTATTTGTTGTTATGGCGGCCGTAATAGTACACATTTTGTGAAAATTTTAAGTGAACCTATTATGATTCAAGAGATACAGCCCTGTGACAAAAGGACGGACAGAGAAATCAGGGTTCCGTTATCACCTATTTGGTTCGGAACACTAAAAACTAACTTCAATATATTAAAGTCGTCCTTCTAATGTCCTCTTCCTTTACTCGCGTACGTATTCAACTTACTGAATAGCTCACGTTTCAAGGAGAATGTATTCTTATCTGAGTTTTCTTCCGTAACAATCAGGGCGATTCTGGCCACTTTCGTTAAGTTAACACATTTCTGTTAAGAAAGTTAACAGATTTCGTTTCTAACAGAGTTCTTAAAGCCGGCATTCTGACCAAAATTTACGTTCAAATCTGTTACGAAACCGGTTTTGTTCCAAATCTGTCAACTTTCTTAATAAAAAACCTGTTACGTTGAAGGATTTTTAACAGAAAACCTGTTAACTTTTGGCACCCAGAATACCTATTTCGAAGTTTATCTACACTTTTCGAAATCCAACAACAAATTACACGGGCTGTCAAATGAATGGAATATGTTACTTGCGCAGAGAATTGCCCCGCTTCTTCTCGAAAAAGACGAACAATATGAAGTACATAGTCATACCAACACTGGCTTGCGATGTTTTAGTTGGTCGACGAAACTTTTCCTAAGCAGTTTTTAATTTCATTACCTTGTAATGTTTTCAATCGAATACAAGTATCACATAAAAAGTGAGACAACAAATTAAGTCTATTATAGAGTTTTCTCATTTTAGGTCTTTCTGCTGAACTGTACTATGTACGTGAGGGCCAAATTAACGTCTATGCACTGAATTTCGTTGTGCCTGTTCCGGCAAATGTAAAAGATATTAATTTCACATGGCAAAGTTTAGCTGGTCGACCATTACCGTATTTCATAAAGGTAGTAACATCGGATGCGAATGTTTTGCCGCGTCCAGCACTGAACATAAGCCACAAGGGAGATATACCAACCGACCTGCAAACTTTTTCAATCGCAATGAAATGCACAGGAATAAAACCAGCCGAAGTTGAAGTAACAATTACAATAGAAGTAACTTTAAACCGAAGTACAAATAACGTCACAGATCTTGTATTCCGGCGAAAGAAAATATGTCTCGAAGGAGATCGAGATGTAGCAAACATCGATGATCCTCTGCTATTAGAAACCGTTGTTCAACCCCAAACTGGAATCATACCACTTATTGTCGGAAGTATATTGGCTGTAATTTTACTTGCTATTATGATTTCAATTGCCTTTTGTGCTCGTGGTCCATTGAAACGCCAAAAGCAAGGTGTTGAAGCAATTCGAACATCCAGCTTCCAACGACTTCAAACACATCTACCTTCGGGTCAATCGTCTATATATGTATCACCATCAATCCTGCCCAAAAATGTGCCAAGAAAACACGAACATCAGGAGCCTGAAGAACTGCACAGAAGAATTGGAGAATTGACAGTAGAACGTTGTCGTGTACGACTTTCAAGCTTACTTCAAGAAGGTACTTACGGAAGAGTGTACAGAGGGACATATAATGATAACCAGGACGTCATAGTCAAAACTGTGGCCCAGCATGCAAGCCAAGTTCAAGTTTCTCTTCTGTTGCAAGAAGGAATGAGTTTGTATGGCGCATCACATGCTGGTATTTTATCAGTATTAGGCGTTTCGTTAGAAGACCATACCACTCCATTTCTACTCTATCCTGCTACTCATCACACAAGAAACCTGAAACTCTTCCTTTTGGAGCCAGCATGCTCCAGGTCAATCACTTCCATACAAATTGTCATGATATCTTCACAGTTGGCATTAGCATTGGGACATCTGCATTTACACAGTGTTGTGCATAGAGATATAGCTGCAAGGAATTGCGTGTAAGTGGAAAAGTGAAATGAGTTAACATTACTATTGATATGATTATCACTTTTGGAGTACCAGAAATAACTTCGTACTTAAGTACACATTATATATTAACTTTCAGGATGTTTTTCAATTTAGATTTCATTAATAAAATTTTTTTCTTTTTCGTATACTGTGTAGAATTGATGATCAACTTCGAGTGAAATTAGCTGATAGTTCACTCTCTCGTGATCTGTTCCCTGCCGATTACAATTGCCTCGGGGATAGCGAAAATCGTCCAATTAAGTGGCTTGCGCTAGAAGCTCTTGAAAAAAAGCAATTCTCAGAAGCAAGTGATACGTGGGCTTTTGGTGTCCTCATGTGGGAACTATGTACATTTGCCAAACAACCTTATGCTGAAATTGATCCATTCGAAATGGAAAATTACTTGAAGGACGGGTATCGACTAGCACAGCCTTATAATTGTCCAGATGAATTGTAAGTGGTTATCAGAACAAATCGAATCGACTATAAATTGATTATATTATTTTTTGTCTTTTAGGTTCACTATAATGGCTTATTGCTGGGCGATACTACCTTCAGAACGTCCAACTTTTGCACAACTGCAAGTCTGCTTGTCAGATTTTTATACACAAATAACACGATATGTGTAACGGAAGCTTCTTGGCGACTTTGCTAACAGAATTATGTAAATCACAGAAACCAAGAGGCGTATACATAACAAAACAAGTTCGTACTTGATAATAACCGCGGTAAAGTTCCACCTCTCGATAAATACTTAAAGAAAGAGTATTGACATGGCGATATGGTTCATTTTTTTGTTTTAAATATTTCTTAACTTAAAAATTTCATTTGCTTCCTACTTCATACGGCTTAAAAATTGTTTTAACACATGCCAAAATTTCAATTTGTTTTTATTTTAATTTTAGACGTGTTCTTTTACGACAGTTCTTTCTAGTGCTGCACAATTAATAAAATGGTATGTATTATCGAGTGCACATTTTACAGTCGAGAAAACCTGTTTCAATCTTAGATATCAATTGAACTTGGTAAATCTATCTAGTAGAAACCAAGGCTGTCTATTTTGCAACTTCTGATTAGAATTCAATAGAATTCAATTCGATTTGCAAAAGAATACGGCTTTTGTCTTACAAAGCTTGAGTGAAGAAGGAGCAATGGAAACTAAGGAAAATAAACTAAACTATGAACCTTAAGGTCAACTTAATTTGACTAACGCTAGCAAATGTGGCAACAGGTGGCAACTTTTATCTCCAAATCAAAACAAAATAGTATGCTCAGTTTGTGCGAAATTCACGTAGTTTTTGAAAATTACGTACTGACTTAAATCAAATAAAAAGAATTCTCAGTAAGTTTTATTGCTGATAATATAGAAAATAATAACATAAATTAATTATAAATAAACATACACTTTAGAGTAAGTTTATAAAACAGCTAGTTGGATATCAAATTTCATTTATGTATTAATCTGAGTCGTAGAATAAGTAAAGGAAACTATTTTTTGTATAGTTACCGAGCGCCTGTGAATGGTTTTTCATTAACAAATTCATATATAAAATTGGAAAATCGAACAGTAACCATTTGTTTCGAAATTAATATACAAAAAATTCATCCTACGCAGGTATTCTAAATTTCGATTTATCCTTTGTTATAACAGGCTTAAGCATTTTAAAATTTTAGAAAAGAAAATTCCTGTAATAGGAAACTAAAACACATATTTTAGCGTGATTGACTATTAATAAAGAAAATCGCTGGAAAACTACATGGTTTTCCATAAAAGCCTTTAGTTTTCTTTCCGACATTATGTAACAAAATTCTGCTCAACACTGTTTAGCAAAATTCTAAAATCGTTTTGCATGTTATTAACATGTATATACATTGTTCATTTTGTAGGCTTATTTTGACGATTATGTAAGCAATGATTAACTGGAATATCATTGACACCAATGTAAATAAGTTATGTAATAAATAAAGTTATATAACTAAAATCTTAATGAAATATACCACCAATTCGCATAATTTATTTTCAATATATTACTAGCTGCCCCGGCGGAGTTCGTCTTACTTCATATCGATATCAACACTTGATTTACAACCATCCTTGTCCTATATGTTACTTTCGTCGTATTGTGTACTGAAAGAACAATTAAATGAAACATTTGGATTTCATCTGATTCACACATTTCAGTTCACTCCAACGCTTTGTGATAAATAACGTTTGTTTTGTTGTCCAGTGCGTAAAAAACGAATCCAGACGGCTTCCCGATACGCGAACACGCCACATACACTTGTTCGTGCAAAAAGCAGGGAAATTCGAGACTAAAGTAGAGGTGTAAAAACTACTCAAAACTGAGTAATCGAATGTATTCGTTGCTTGATGAACGAGTATTCGTTGTATCCGCATCATCGTTACTGATTCCTACAAAGCGAGCAAACAAAAAAAAAAACAAATTTTCCATTATGAATGTCATTTTCCAATATGAAACCATCATTTCATTTCTACATAAATTTCAATTTAAACTAATTTTGTATCTTACGAAAATGGGGAATATAAGTTCATTGTCATAATTTCATTACAAAATTCCTTATTTCCAAATTCCCGTGCAAAAATCCGAAAATACCCAAAAAAACTAATACTACCCAATGAGTATCCGGATCACTATTCGTTACCAGAGCAGTCGAATCTTTGTATGAAAATTCCCATACAAAAGTACTCGAAAAAATGGAACGAATACTACCCAATGAGTATCCGGATCACTATTCGTTACTTGAGCAGTCGAATCTTTATATGGAAATTCCCATATAAAAGTATCCGCGAGTACTCGTTTCATTTCGACCCGTTCCTGTCCCTCTCCCATTCCCATTCACACATTCTCTCGCACACGAAACCCTCGTTCATAAATTTACATTCATTTCCAATCATTCCTAGACGTGTTTGAGTGAGCGATTTGCTATCAACGCACACTGATAGCGAATCGCTCACTCGATTACGTACCGTCACTCATCTCTATTCTTGTAAGAGAAAGAGTAGTCGGTAACGAGTAACATTCGCGAGTACTCATTGGATACTCGGAATCATAGTGAGTATCGGGTACTCGGTAACGAATACTACTCGTTTCCTCCATCTCTAGACTAAAGCGACCCTTGCACGTTCAATAATACTGTACAATAAAATTTCAACTCGCTTAAATCCTTATTTAATCATGGGAATATTATTGAACGTGAATGGTCCGCCTCTAAGGCCACGCACTTGCAACGATTGGGCTTGCAATTTATTGATTGTCATCGCGAATGCGGGTCGAACAGGAAACTGAATGTGCTTAAACTCGAAAGGCAAGTCAGTCGAAATACTCGGAATAAGAACTTCCTCGCCTTTGATTGTCGTCGCTTGGATGACATTGTTCATGAGCTTCTTCACTGTCAATCTGGTTCCACTGCACAGCTTCGGTTGATTGAGATTGCACAATGTAATGATGACTGATTCAAATTGTGTGGTGGTCGAACGGGCAGATCTAATGAATTCAAAAACTCAGTTTGATAGTTCGTGGCTTCATCTTTATTCGTAACGCAATCAACCGATAGGAACGAATGTAATGTTGCAGTGATTTGATTTTGAATGATGATATTCAACTCACATGTGTTTTTTACGCATCGCCAGCAGGATCATCGCGCTTACAAAAGGTCTCGCAGTGCTCCGCAAATCTTTCATGGTTCGATCCAGCGCTTCCCGTGCTCGCTTGTGTGCATTCATTCCAAATGATGATTTTGCAATTTTTCAACACTTGAGCTATCACTGAGTTTTCTGAGTTTTTGAAATGTTGCATGTTGACTCGTCATTCATATGGAGATTAAGGGAAAATTTTACCCAGAATGAGCCGTCCGACCACCTTCCAACAACGTGACGGTTTTTCCAGAAGAGGCGACCTATGTTCGAAAATCTTCGAAGTTGGCGGTTGGGCTGACAAAAACCAACTCGTTTTAATTGTTGTACTTTGTTGGCAACCTGGTTTGTCGTCTGTAGTGAAGTTGATATTTCGGACGCCAACATCATTTAGTTTTGCGCCTTCAAGCTTCAACAAGTGAAATGAAAATGAGTTCTATACCTCAAAATCATAACTGGAGTAATTTCTTTGATGCCTTTCAATACTATCCCGAGTTATGGAACATAAAAAGCGACGAATTCAAAAAGCATTTTTCAATACAAAATGCGGTTGTCAGATTGGTCAGAGCAAAACCCCCTGGATGTGGTTGTAATACAAGCCATGAACCAGACTTTTCTACTACCACACCCTTAGCATCAAAGGGCCGGTTGCCACATCGAAGAATATGAAATTCATACGAGAAATGAAATTTTCATTGCGGGAGTTTTGAAAAACGCAAATATTTTATACTAAAATCACTTTGTTATTCATTTTATGATATTTTTTATATACAAAAATGAATACAATTATATAGAAAAAAGTATGACTATATTATAAAATTAAATTATATAGGAAAATGAATTCACATATATAAAAATTGAATGAGAAAATTGCGTTATTTACAAATTAACAACAAAAAAACAACCAAATATACGATATATAAAACAATAACAAGGGAAATCAAAAAAAAAATAATAGAAAAATTAAAATTATAAAATATATATATAAAATGTTAACAATTTTTGTACCTGAAAAATTAAATAAAAAAACACTTTTTATTATATTTCAAGTTTCCTTTATTATAAAAAATTGAAATTTACATAAATCATTTTTAACATGTTACATTTATAAATGTTTTATTTAAATTGTTACATATTTTCACAAGTTCAGCATATAAAAATAATTTTTTTAGCAATGTACATATATATTACTATAATTTACTTTATATTCAAACCATCACAATAAATTGTTATGTTATTATTTTTTATTATGTCATTATTAATAAAAATAATATTTCACTATTTTAGAATCACAAACACTAACTTTAATAAATATTTGCGTTTGTTTACCGACAAAACAACAAACGTCAAAATCCATATCGCCGACCAAATCTGATTTTGTGCGCGTTTGGCGGATTTTTCGATTTGGAATTTGTTTTGTATTAATTAAAAATACTTTAATAATAGCACTCATCATAAATTTTATATAAAATAACCATTAAACCACCTAAATTACATGAAATTCGCGGACGAAATAACAAACGCGATGAATTTCTCGTACTTCACTACTCGGAATATCGAGAGACGACGGCCCTTACACACACGTAGGCAAAATCTGCTTCACGGCTTGTCAAGACCACTACATCCAGGGGGTTTTGGTCAGAGTTTTGGTTGCTGTGTCTGTAGACAAACTTCGAAAACAATGTTGGCAACATGCTTTGTCGTCTGTAGCAGGCATTCTGGATCTCATAGTACATGTCAATCGATGCTGTCGTTCGGACTCGATGCCCAATATTATCAGCCATGTTATGGAAAACAATGGAAAACAAGTAGATGAACAGTAAACGGGCGTTTCCAATGCCAGCTTGGAGTGGAGTGTGTTGACACTGACTCTGGCACTCCTTTACAATGCCAGAATAGATTGGTTCACATCCATCTGCCGAGCATAATTTCAGTCGTTATAATTATCAAACTTATGACATTCTTTCCACATAAAATATCCATATTTGAATTAATATGCCTTTCACACATAAGAACTGAATATATTTATAGGATACGATAGGATCTATTTTTATTTTCAAACTGGAGTGGCAAAAAGATTTATTTCGGAGCTATTCCAACATGTGGCCGCAACGAGACCATTCGAAATATGCCAGAGTCTGCTTCAAGAAACTCCACTCGAAGCTGGCATTGGAAACGCGCTTAAACTGTAAAAACACATGCATTTATTCGGTGCAAATTACCACTCGATAATAACTGATCTTAAATTACTCTACTCTATAGATAGTTAAACTAGAAATATCCAAATGGCGACTTGGTTCATTTTCCTTGCCCCGAGTTTAAAATTTTTTTGGAATTCTACAAAATCAGGATTTCTTCAAAACATTCAGTCAATTTCATCTGAAAATTTAAAATCAAGTAAAATATAAGGAATTTGTGAAATGGAGGGTCTAACAAAATGAAGAAAATTCGAAGGAAATTCATATAAATGGTAAGTGAAGTTGGTAAAAGTTTGTAATCTATCGAGAACAAGTCCGGTGCGTTCTTTTGCTACTCTAGTTTTGTACTCGATAGCGATGACCATGAGATCGCGGCTAGTAACGCGGCTATAAATATGGACTGAGGTTGGTAAACGTTTATAATGTATCGGGTGTGCTTTTGCTACTTTCGATTTGCACACAATAGCGATTACCAAAAGAAGACGGCTAGTATGTTTTGAAAACTGTTTACAAGTTGTGAGTTAATGAAAGACCTGACCGAGTTTGGTCATAAATGAAGTGTAACAATACGAGAAAATACGACCAAAACATAAAATTTACGTTTTTGGTGAATGGAAAATGGTGATGATCACAGAAAAGTTATTAAAGCTTAATAGTTCTTAACTTTTTTATTAACATAACACATAAAATAATATGCAAATATTCTTATTACATTTTTCCTCTATTTTTGGACCTGTGGCGGTACAGGGGTGCTCACAGGGGTGAGGCAATCTTGCCGTTCGATCACTCTACTATATAATGAAAAAAAAAACACCTGTGAGCTACTATACTCAACTACTTGTGAGTTGGCTAAATACAGTATTCACTGTTAAAAATCATTTCAAAATTGTTAGTGGTTCTATCATTTAACACTGGGACCAATGGAAATTCGCATTTGGACCCATAAAACTATCAGAAGGAACCGCGCTACCAGGTAATCGAATTGTGCGGAATACCACGACACAAACTGACAATATTAAAACCAATCTTTTGGACTTAAGGGAAAACCACACAAGAGTCCAATCAATCCAAAAAAAACTCGCTTTAGACTCAAGGGAAAACCACGCAAGAGTCTAATTAACCAAATAAAACTTACCTTAGTCTCAAGGGAAAACCACATAAGAGTCAGTTTAACCCAGAGGTCCCCAAACATTTTTGTCTCCTAGACCACTTGCCATGTTTTTCGGTTTTTAGTAGACCCCCTGCTTAGCAAATAATGCATTTTTGAAAATTAACTTCAAATGTGTTTTGACTGATGTTGGGTGTCTTAATAGTAGTAAACTGTAGTGAGATGTCGAAGAAAAAAAAACCAAAAACAAACACATGTTTATTTTTATACATATATTTATTGATGGAACCAAAATAAAATTAGGTATTTACGTATTACATAAAATCACGCATTTTAGTGGGAAGGATGAACCTGGTGGTTTGATACTAAATTTTCAGTATTTGGCGCCAATTTAGTTAGATTTAATCTTAAATCTCCTCGGTTAATGATGTCCAGTTTGTTTCTTTTTTTGTTAGGAGATTGGCAACCGAGCTGAAACCTTTTTCCACTAGATATGAAGACGGAAAAGCGATTAAAAACTTTCTCGCGATATTCCATAATGCGGGATAGATTACATGTATATCTTTTTGAAGCCAGAATATCTCATATCAGTTTCTAAAATCTACCTTCAGTTCTTCGTCAGTACTTATTCCGATAAGTTCTTATTGCAATATGACATCTATTTCTTCAACGTCACCATATGGATTGATTATCCACTGCGGTATAACCATGTTGATAACATCCACAAATCTTATTTCAAAATCTACATAGAGGCCATGTAAATGTTGAACGTAAGTTGCTACGTCATCTTCCTGACAGTTTGTTTGTGACAAATTGGGAAACTGGGAAAATTCGCCCCGTCCAATGTACCGCCCCGTACCTTGTAAGTTAACGTCATTAAATTTACTGAATAAATCTGTTAAATAGGCAATGTCTGATTCCCCCCTAATTAAATTTTGTTTTGAAATTGGAATCTTAGCATTCAAAAGCTCCAAAACAGTGTCAAAAAGAGCAAAAAATCTTGTCAAACATAAGCCTTTCGACAGCCAGCGTACTTCAGTGTGAAGAAGCAATTGATGATAGTTCTCATCATTTTCTTCACACATTTGAGCAAATAATCGCGTATTTAACGCGTTACTTCGAATTCGGTTTACTGCATTAATGACGAATTGAAGAGATTCATGCAATCTACTACTCAGATTGTTGGCAACTAAATGCTGTCGATGGATAACGCAGTGTTTTGCTAACACCCCGGGTACATTTTGTTTTAAATGGCTTACAAATCCACGGTACCGTCCAACCATCGCAAATGCCCCATCCGTTGCTACTGATATTATATTTGTGAAAGGTATCGCTTTTGCCATGAAGTCATCCTTCAAAACCTTAAATATTGACTCAACTGTAGTGTCAGTAGTCAAAGTTTTGGCGAAAAGCAGCTCTTTGTTAATTTCTTCATCCATAATAAAACGAACATATGCTAATAATAATGCTTCATTATAAGGCAAGTTTGAACGTCCAGCTGGATTGATAAATAAGTCGTTTGCAAAATATTACACAAGGTGCTTTCAATTTCATGGCTCATTTCATCAATACGCCTTTGAACTGTGTTGTTGCGTTAAGGAATTCTTTTAATTATATCATATGCAGGTTTGTACAATACAGTTCTTAAAACTTCTTCAATGGCTGGCAATATTATTTTCTCCGATAGTATGGGGTTTTCCGGATTTAGCTATAAGTAGCGAGATATTGTAAGACGCTCGCAAACCATCATCATCTCTTTGTGACGTCGAAGCGAACATTTTGTCCACTGTGAGATTCTTCTGAACTTTAATATCTTACCCTATTGTATCAGGGTGACATCTTCCCAAATGATCCTCCAGCTTAGATGGTTTCGTAGCGTCTTTGCTTAAAATTTTGCTGCATAAAAGGCACATAGGCAACTTTTTGTCCGACAAGGAAGGAATGAACTCAAATTTTAAATAATCGACGCTGTATTGTCTACATTTCTTTTTCGATTCAGTCATGCTTTGTATCAGCTACCTGTAAACTAAATGTAAAAGACACCAGGCGACAAAGCGTATTTAAAATAATGTAACTTATTGTAAATCTACTTGTTGGTGTTTCTAAAGCCGGTAGCACTTCTCCACTGGAACAACTTTTGGGAAAAGGGTGCTGAACATACGAAGGATGAGATTGCGATGAACATTTTTGTCCGTGATCATATTTAAAACGCACAAGGTTAAATTTCGTACTCAGTAATAATCATATGTATTGTAGTTTAAAACACTAAAAAACTTGATTGTGCGTACCTACATCATACACACTTCGACTTGTTAAAACGAATCTTGAGTCCAAATTTAAGGGGTTAGTTAGCTAGTGTCGTTGAAAAACTCCATTATCCACTCCACCATTTGGTTCCATTGTATTTTATTATTCCATTAGCTCAGCTCGATGGAATAATGAAATCATGTTAAAAAGTACGCGAGCAATTTAACTACGTTCAACCTTGCACGTTTAAAATAATACCGTGTGTAATATTCAACTCACCCAAGTATAATTAATTAAATTTAAGTCTTTTAAAACTCTTCCTCTTTCAAAACAACAAATTCCTCTTATGTACACATAGTTTAACCAATAATTTTTAAAAACAACTTCTTTGATTTCAATTTTCTTGATTTTAATTTTATCTTCCACTTTTCGCTGCTCGATTAAGACTAATCGAACTTTTCCTTACAACCTCCTAGGAAAAAACATTCCACGACCACCCAAGTAGAAAACGATGAATCCTTATAGCCCTTAACATGACCTTATCAGCGCTGACTACGTCTACTTATCAGCGCTCTCAGTGGGCGACGCGCCGAAAATCAATAAGCAATTGATAACAAACTGTTCTTGGTCTGCGCAATGCTTAATAAATAACGTTTCTGATTGTTTTACTTTTCAAATCATCAAGAATCGCGACCTACTTAAATGAGAAAAACTGTCGTGGACCCCGGGTTACATCTCACCGACCCCTAATTCTTTTTTTCGGTCACATGGACCCCCTGTACGTCTAAATTTGAAGCTCATTTTTAACATCATCTTCATCTGGTGTGTCGATATTTTGTGCTGATTCTTGCTCCGTTATTCATTTGAGAGAATATATGTTCACAAGTCGTATTGGGCATAGGCAAAATCATTATGGCCTTTGTAAAATTAACCAAAAGTGGTGTTGTGATACAAGAAATACCCCTTGTCTGCGAACACTCGCAAATGTCCGAACGGAAACCACACCGAGAATTCCCACAGGTCCCCGACCACCTATAAATAGGGTTAACCATACCCCAATAGCCCTCGAACCCCGAAAATAAATTAATAAGCAAACCCCCAAGGGAAACAACCCGGACCTGTATCACTCAATGACCGAATGACCCAATTCTACGGGAGGCACTGCATTAAACAATATTTTCGACATAGTGATCACGACGGGAGGCGCTGCATGGTCTATTTTTTTCGACAGAACGATCGGGAGGCGCTGCAACACCAATTTTTTCGACAAAAACAGAAACGGAAATCGGAGACATTGGAATGCAGCGAAAAAAACCGGGACTTGGATAAGGGAACTCAACACTCTCCATTGCAGACATGATAACGTGAAAGTGAATGAACATTGGAATGCAGCGAAAACAACCGGGACTTGGATAAGGGAACTCGACACTCTCCATTGAAGATGTGACAACGTGAAGGTGAATGAACATCGGAATACAACAAAAACAACATGGGATAACGACCTGGAATGCACTGCGGAAACATGGCACCTTCCACAGCAAATAGGAACATTAACAGGTGAATGATCGGATGGGAACATGAACAGGTAAATTGCCCGTCAACGATCAGAATCGAGGAATAGGAATCGCAGAATGGGTAAGATATTTGAACAGGTCAATAATCGAACTGACGGGACAGCCAGAGGAATGCGCAGGCAAAGCACATGGGGGATCAGCAACATGTTCCATCAACATTGGTGGGGCATTGCTAGCCTCAGCGGAAAAACGGAATAAAATAGCCCGAAAATGCCACAGGGAAGTAGTTGATGACCACTAGCTGAAGTAGATGCTACTGAGAGGCCAACCGCTGCCGTGACGAGATCCCGCTACTGAGACGATAACATTCCCCGAGACGACATCCCGCTGCTGAAGAGACAAGCTGCTAATCGAGAAGAAGACCAACGCATACGAACCGCTGCCGTGACGAGACTCCGCTGCTGAGAAGATAACCATTCCTGAGACGACTTCCCGCTGCTGAAGAGACGAGCTGTTAACCAAGAAGTTACCACCAGAAGTCAACCGAGCTGAGACGTTACCACTAGGAGACGTCAGACACACAAAACAGGTAGAGGCCCCAAAGTCTACCTGCAAAATCCATGTCCAAACCGGCTTTCGGCTGGGGGACCAAACTCGTCAAATATACCTAAAGTTCAAACTGGCCATTAGGCTGGCGGACTAGGTAGACAAAGAGGTTCAGTATTCTGGTTCAAACCGGCTTCTTGGCTGGGGGACTGTATAGAGATACACACTGGAACCGAAGCGCCGAAACAAAGATTCTACGTCACCACTCCAACGTATAAGGAACAAATCAATCAAAGACAAAATAAAAGGGAAACTAAAAAGAAATAAGTAATACAAACTAATACCCACAAAAAAGTAATAACCATAATAAACGGAAACTAACAAAGTCAAATAACTAAAACCAATAAACACAGAAATATAATAGTTATTCGAACGTAACGGAAAATCCAAAATTAATAACGGAGTGGCTCAATCAACCCGGGTTTTAATGAACAACATCGAACTAAAAAAGGCACTAGAGGACCCTCGGGCTGGACGACGCCCCATATCTATAGAGCAGTACCGGCGAACGAACCCAACACCACGACAACCTAACAGAAGTCCTCAGCAAGCCGTGAAAAAGGAGAAAACCGGAGTAGAGGCTCGGTTCAAACGTGACATTAGGGAAGCCGTCCGAGTCTGGGTCCTAGCAGAGAACAAAGAAGCGCGAGTCGCAGCTAGCATCACGATAGACCGGCTCAAGAAGGAAAGGAAGGTTTACCGACAACAGAAGGCAATGCAGAAGAGAGCGTCAGGCCGCAAACAATCAAAGTAATAATTGTATAAGTATTAAGAAACGAATAAATATATAAAAGTAAATGGAGAAACCTTGAGTTTTTATCCCCTTGGTTCCCCACAATTTCCCAAAATAGGGAAAATTCATAACAGTGGAAACTTTTTAGTTCCATCTGCCTGGTCATTTGAGAAATGTAGCTCCAGAAAGTTTCGGTGTCCATTGCAATGCTATCAGAATTTCCTCGCGATAGTAGAATTTTCTCTAGATCGCTCCTGCTCTGTCCAATTTTAGCTCCCTGTATTCGGTGTCAATTGTTTGTATGACAGGCATTTAAAACATTAAACAACATTTTACGGATCAAGAAATTGCATTTGCTCAAATAATTTACTAACAGGTAAACGCGATTTTCAAAATAAAATCCAGAAACTTAGTAAAGGGCGAATCCTGGTGAAGTTTGGTTTGATTATACTAAAGTCTGTAACATTTTTCAATTCTGCTAAGGATTATGCTAAGCCCAAAATTGGTGGCTAAATTCTGCCAAAATAGCAAAATTGTACTAAATCTGGTCACCCTGTTGTACCCAGCGAATTGTTGACCTCTTCTCAAATTTTGAATATGAGATTTATGCTTATTCAGCATAATTTTTTACAGAAAGAGTCATCAACAGGAAATGCGTCCAAACAAACTGGAGCCTTTTGTTTTTTTTTTTTTTTAATATTTATTCGCTCATATAACATTATTTAATCTTATTACTACATTCCCATTTAACGGGAAAAGAGGAAAGGACATTATACATCTAGAAGGTCAACGACCTTTTTCAAGAATATTACTACATTAAGGAGTCAAAAAAAACAAAAAATTTTGATCAAAATTACATCTAGCTTAAGGATCTAAAGCAAATTAGGGAAAAAAAAGAGCAGTAAACACCCCGTGACAAAAAAAGTGATTAGAGGCATATATGTGTATTATAAATAATAAATAATAAAAGTCTCAAAAGCTAGGAAAGAGGGAAGGAATAGGAAAAGGGGCGGCATCGGAAAGATGCAGCAGAGCAAGCCGGTAGTATCAGAAAAAAAGAAATAAATAATAGGAATAATAATAATAATAATAATAAAAATACTTTGTAATTAAGATCGTCTGTAAGATCGTTGCTATTATATTTCCTATTATAAAACGTTAGAAGTCCTTCCCCATTGTGGAGTAATCCAGATGTATATAAGAAATTGAATAAAGTAGGTCCAAGTACTTTGTATTTGTTTTTACGCCAATTCATTCGATATTCTCTCCCCATGTAGTCAGCACAGGTGATCCTGTTTAGTTCAGGAAGAGAGTCCACGGACAGGTTGTTCGGAAATTTGACGTAGAAATTAACCAAGAACACATCAAGTCTCGGAAGATTTGGGAAGAAACTGTAAAGTAAATCACGTTTCATTTTGAAATATAGCCGTGTAGAAGGATCATGGTAGTGGGATTGATTAAAGGGAAACTGGAGCCTCAAAATCGAAGATGCAAAAGTAAATAAACATTGGCGTTTTCCACGCCAACGGACTCTCCTCGTTTTACGTTTACTCAAACGCATTTTTATTGCTTTCATTGTCTCGGACCGAAGTAAATTTGATCCAAGACTGAAATAAACCTCTGAAATTAAAAATCTATAAAGTTACTTACTGAAAAAAAAACACATTAGTAACTAAGTAGCAATTATCAAGCTTAGTATAATATAATATTTTAAACGAATTTTTCTCAAATTGTGTAATTTTGGAAATTGGTGTGCATAAACCATAATTTTTGTGATTTTCATCCAATGCATTTGTTTAAAATTTAAAATCTATGGATGCAACAGCTTTTCAAAGAGAAATTAACAAATAATTTAACTTAAGTCATTCCATACAAATACGTACATTTGTAAATTTAGGTTTTAAACAATTTTAGGTTTACTCTTTGTTCTTGTGAAACCTTCTCGTGTTTTCTTTGATGCTTCTCCGAACTCCTTTCCGATTTCCTTCTTTGGTTTCTCGATTAAGCATCCAACAATAGCTGTATTCCATTTAACCGAAAATTTAATTTCGAAGTACTTGGGAAATGGAACGAACTTTTCGGTACAAAGTAAGGAAAAATTTCAAAACCTAACCTAAATGTTCTCAGTTTCACGTTTTTTTCGATTTTATTTGTGTTAAATTTATTTTTAAAGGATAAAATTTAATTTCAAACTTTTCTATAAAAATCTTAATAAACATAAAATGTCAAAATAAACAAAATCCATCTAGCGGAAAACTGCCGCGTAACTACCACTGGCAATCTACTCGCGTACAAGTGTAAATGGAACACAGCAAATAGTCAGCGAACATATTGACATCCCATTTTCCTTGGAAACGTATCTCAAAATCACGGACATCTTGATGAAATCTTTCACCCTATTCTTCGCTGTAGGCTCCCAAGTTTTCAGGAAAACCGTCAATATGGGATCTTGCATCATACGCTGCAAACATGCGTTGTACAATAGTTTTGTAGTGAAGGTCCTTATTATTCCCCAAAAACTTGTGCACTACATTCTTGAAAGAGTCCCACGGTTCTTTTTCCTTGCCTTCCATTATTTCCAAAAAGAGGGCATTAGTTAGAAGTTTTCTTATGTGGGGGCCAGTGAAAACTCCCTCTTTTAACTTGGCATCAGACAGTTTCGGGAAGTTGGAACACAGATATCTGAAACTATTCCCATCTTTTGGTAGTGACTTGGTTAACTGCTTTACAATCCGTAATTTAATATGAAGAGGTTGTAATAACGGTATTGATGACGTTTATCTCGCCGGGGGTTAAACTAACCCGAAGAGGGCAGTTAGTTGTCTGGCCCTACTATCCCATAAACAAAGAAAGCAAGGATATTTTGTAAGACCTATTTTCTCCGTACGGGAACGCAAAACTCTCAAGTTCAATAAATTTCAGTAACAATTAGTAAGATTTTCGAGTACGGGAACAGACTTATTGTCCGATTGTGATCTCCACATGGCCCATGAATCATATGCGCTGTTACGACTTCATACAATTTCGGATCGACTTCCGGATCGGGGATTACTGCGCTGATGATTGAATCGACTTGGTCCGGTCGGATTTTCTCAATTAGTCAAAGGACTGAGGACCATTCGACTGAGTACATCCAGCAACGCGGTTGCCCGTAAAAATTGTGTTTAACGATTTTTCTGGGAGGCAAGAGTTTCGCAATTTCGGTGCATTAGGGATTACAGATGAACGTAATGAATAAAAGACGGGGCTGTTTAATAAAAAAAGGAAACAAGATCTTTCTGCATCCAAATTTTCTGATCTCTCTCTAGATGCCAGTTTTACAATGAGTGTATAATTATTTTACGAGTTAATTACGAGTTGCGGTTATCTAGTTACATAAATCTACCTTCGTCGTTTTTTTTTTTTTTTTTTAAACAACGTGCCAGGGTGCACAGCTCAGGGACACTGAGTTTTCAAAATTTTATTCCTATCCCCCCGGCCTTTACTCAGAGGTGTACGCGATCCCTAGTGCCTTGCAGAACGCAAGCAGGTTGTTCACGTTCACCTCTTTGAATAGCTCTGAATCGAGGATCCCTCTGCCCAACCATTCTTGACGACAGTTCATCAGGATCGGACATTTGCAGAGGAAGTGTCTAGGTGTTTCTTCCTCCTCACCACACCATCTGCACAGGCTGTCATGGCCTTTGTGTTATGGGTATAACAGCGTAGGCCACAGTGCTCTGTTAAAATTCCCAGGACATCGCGTGCTCTTCGTCTATCAAGTTTGGTGATCGCTTTCGCCCAGCCGGTAAAATAGTTTCCCAGCAGCTCTTTCGACCACCTGTATCCAGAGGATTTCTCCCAAGTCTCCCACCTTTCTCTGTCGATGGTTTGTGAAATGATGTTGCAACCTTCCTGGTATGGGACTCCCACCTCCATTTCCGGTTGTTCATTCGACTCGGCTCCCCTTTTCGCGAGTTTGTCCGCTATTTCATTACCTCTCTAGCCTGAGTGACCGGGTATCCAGGTAATGATGACTTTGTTCTTTCGGGCTAGTTCATTAAGAGTTTCTTTTGCCTCCTTAACTAGCCTGGATTTGGTGCCGGGGTTTTCTAACGCCTTTATGCAGGCCTGACTGTCGGTACAGATGCGTATGCATCTTCCCCCAACATCACCTCGTACCAGTACTCCAGCACATTTTACCACCGCAGCAATCTCTGCTTGGAAAACAGTGTTGTATTTCCTCAGACTAAACGAGCCATCGTCCACTCGCCTGGGTCCAGCTATTCCAAATCCAGTGCCCAGGTCATTTTTGGAGCCATCTGTAAATCAGATGTCTCTATGCCCGAGGCCTTGTTTGCTCACCCAGTCCTCCCTGTTCGGTATTAGCGTTTTATAGCGCTGCCCAAATACCTGGATCCTGTTTATTCTATCCTGTGGTGCGTCAAAAACCGCCCCCCTCAGCATAGTTTTCCGGATGGACGCATGTCCGATTCCATTTCCCACCCATTCGTTGCCGCATATCAGTCTGTAAGCAGACCTGGCCGCCGCTAGCTTAATGTCTAGGTCAATGCTATTGACGTCCAGTGTCATCCTGATGGCAGCTGTGGGTGTGCTTCTTTTCAGCCCGAAGATTCCCCTCAAGGTGACTGCCTGTATATGGTCCAGACTGCGCCTCGAGGTGGCCTTCTCGGTTGCTTTCCACCATACTAGTGCAGCATAAGTAAGTTTAGGTTTCAGTATTGCTTCATAAATCCAAAGAGCTTTAAGGGGTTCAAGCCCCCAACCTGTCCCAATCGCCGACCTACACTGCATAAAGATGTTGAGGATCTTCTTACATTGCGTTTCCACATGCTGTCCCCATGTTAGTTTCTTATCTAGATAAACACCTAGATATATGACACCCTCAGTATATGGTATGATTTTCCCACGCATTGAGACTTCCCTCGCAATCTTGCTCTTGTACTTCCTGGTGAAAGCAATAATCTCAGTCTTGCCGGAGTTGACACCCAAGGATCTTGCTTCGCACCAGCTACTCAACCTTGCCAGGGCATTCTGCATGAGGTCTGGTAGAACCTCCTCAGACTTACCCTTGATAAGTATGGCAAAATCGTCCGCATAGGCGATAGTGAAGATTTTCTCCTTGTTCAGGGTAGTTAATAGCCCATTTGCAACAAGGTTCCACAGTAGGGGTGAGAGGACTCCGCCCTGCGGACAACCTTCACTGACTTTTCCCTTAACGGTCTTACCGTTCCATTCGCTATAGATGTCTCTGTCACTCAGTACCCCCGTTATCCATCTTCTGATGGCATTCGGTACTCCCTGATCCGACAGAGCATCGTCAATGGCTCTCCTAGTGGTGCTGTTGAACGCACCTTCTATGTCAACAAAGGCAGCTAGGACGGTGTCCCTTGTATCTATAGCTTCCTCAATAAAGCTCACCACTTGGTGTAGAGCTGTCTCTGTGGATTTCCCCACAGTGTACGCATGTACGAATAGTTGCCCGCTCATACCTAATCCCCTAATACGACCCTTGTGTAACCAAGGTTCTTGAATTAGTGCTACGTGTGTATGCATCCTTGGCAGTCGCCTTGCTAGAACGGCAGAGGCGCTTTTACAATGATGCAAGTTAATCTGGGAGAAAAGCATCAGCGAGGGAGCCATTTTTAGTGCTCTCCCGCGTTCTGCGTGTTCCCGCCAGCCTTCACCTCAGCCTTGGCGGTACCCCGATCAAGCAGCTTAAAAACTGTTTGACCGACGCCCACTTTCAGCTTACAGTTTAGGCTCTTTAGTGTAGCGACCGATGGTTCATCTAGGCCAAGAATTAGACACCCTTCAGGTGTTTCATTCAAAACCACCCATTTGGTCGTATCCACCCCCTTGTTCTGCATGCAGACCAACTTCAAGAAGTCCGCAGCTTTCTCTACTCCCGTCGGAAAATGCACCACCACCTTTCTGGTCCTCATCTCCTCCGGTGGTACCACCCGAACTGCTTGGTCCCCTTGCCCAAGCTTCAGGTGCCCCGCCTTACCTTCCAGCCATTCCCCGGACTCTTTATCCTCACAGATAAAGACAACGGTACCTTTTCTGGGGAAGGATTCCAGAAATCGGGGGACAAAAGCCCCCTCCTCGATCGCAATGACCTCGTCCACGACGGCCTTTTTGATCGCCTTGCAAACCGCGGTCGGCATTTCCCCTCCCAAGTATTCCCCACAAGTGAGGAATACCCTCGGCGCGTTGGAAGCCACCGCCACGTAACTCACATCCAATTACGGTCTTTTCAGCAGTTTAGCGTCGTGCTTACTGACCGCCTGCTCTGGGCTTGCGGAAGCATTCCTCTTCCCGGCCTGACTTCCTTGAGCAGGGGTTGCGAGGGTGATGTCGGTTCTAGCCCGTCTCTCGGCCCTCCGCCTCTGCTTTCTGGCTTCGCCAAACTTGGGAAGCGGTCTGCCTTCCTCAAGCGCTTTTTCCTTAAGGAGTTTCCTCCTTTGTGCCCCGCTCATGCCCCGGTGCGAGCCCGGTGTATTGTTCGTTTGCATGGGTTCTAGCCCCTGATTGCTGACGTTAGAGGTCCCAGGGATCGGTTCGAGCCCGACATTCCTGGTGCCTCCATTGCTTGTGCCGAAGAGGTCCCATGAGTCGGTTCAGAGCCCGAAATTCCTAGTACCTCCGTTGTTTGCGTGTGTTTTGTTTTGTTTAATGCCTCATTCATGTTTGGTCCCACGAGTAGTGCGGATAAAAAGGTCCACTCGCCATTGGCCGCAACTAGCGAGTAAGGCTTGGCTACGACGGGACTTAACCTGGTGTCCCGAAGGGAACCGTTAATGACACAGCACCCCCTGTGCCACGAATCTTTCAGCACGGAAACTCACACCTTAGATTGGGCGGACCACTTCTTAGTTCCATGAGATTTGGCTGCTCTCGTGTAAGGGAGAGCTCGTTTATAGAAATCCCTACACTCGCGAGACAGCCCCCATGGGTAAGCTTCCGCACCAACGACAAAGTCATGTAGTCCCTAGTGGAAGTACCTATGTCTTACCTTATTATGTATAACTAGACAAGAAAGCCGGGTAAAAAAAAAAAAATTATGGATATTTATCATAAAAACGTCAACTTTGTTGAATTAATGATGTGAGGTGTTAAATATCAGGTTGGAACTTCGATGCACTGGGGCTTTCAAATTTATTATGCGTCCCGTGTAGTGTACTCATAATTATTATATGTAACTCATATGTTTAAGAAGTTTTCGCGAAAACGTTGGCAGAATGCGTCGTTATCTCCCATGGCAAGGGACGGGGACCCTTTTTCGCATGTTGCCCCATAATTCTCTTTTTATATTTTCTTGGAATTCAACTTTAATTTGTATAAGTTTTCATAAATCTGTCCTTATTTGGAAAATATTTCGTTGTACTCAATGTTTGGTGTGACGACTGCTTCAGGTCCTGGTATGTGTTTGCCTTGATATGGTCCAGTTATTATTTTGATTTTAACACACGAAGATTTTTGTACTTTTGACAGTGCTACATATTACTAGCCATGAGCAAATACAGGCTCTGGGAAAAACATTCCAACTTTTTCGAGGGTTTGTCCTTGTGCCTTATTGATGGTCATGGCAAAAGCCAATTTAATTGGGAATTGTCTCCTTCACAAAACGAAAGGCAAATCTGGAGTTACCGGTACCAAGTCTATTCTTGGAATAAATACTATATCTTTTTCAGCGCTGCCTGTAAACACTTCTACAATCACTAAATTTGGTTTCAGTCCTTTAAGGCGCGTTTCCAATGCCAGCTTGGAGTGGAGTGGAGTGGCTGACATGTTTCGCTCGTGTCGCACACACGCACTCCGCCATATTTGCCTTTCGTGCAATCTGGGCCCAGCGTGGATTGAAAATAGGATCTATTTCTATTTTCACGCTGGAGTGGCAATACGATGTTTTTCGGAGCGATTCCAACAGATGGCTGCGACGAGATCGTTTCAAATATGCGACGAATTTCCATATGTTTTGTTTTAAAATTAGTTAAAAATGGGAAAAAGTATTCAGTCCTAATACATTTTAATGTATTAAAGGTATGATAATTCAAATATGATTATTTTACGTGGAAATATATTTCAATTTCGATAATTTAAAACGACTCAAATCATGCTCGCCAGGTGGATGTGAAACCAATCCACTCTGGCATTGGAAACAAGTGCCAAAGTCAGCGTCAACACACTCCACTCCAAGCTGGCATTGGAAACGCACCTTTAACCACCAATCTTATTCCATTACAAAGACCACGTTCAGTTCAGATTTCTTAATAAGATCACAATAGTTCCAATGCATAGCTTAAGCTTATGAAGCGGCATACCGGACGGTTGAAGTTCATTAAGAAATTCGATGGGTTAATTTTGTTTATACTCATGATTTGCATCGTCCATTGAGTCAGAACTAAAATAAGTACAGCACTCTCCTGTGAAACGCATCAAAACTTCTTCATTTACTTTATCGACATCTTAGTTCTTTGGGCACAAAATTGCAATTTTAGAATAGCTATTGACTTCACTAGGAGATAATGCTTCGCCGAAAACTTCTGTAATGATTGAATCTTTGCAAATAAGATTCATAGGAATTTCTATTATGTCAGTAGATAATCCATATTCGTTTGTTAATGTACCATCACCTAGTTCGTTCAACCAATCGTTATATTCTAGCTAGATCAATGGATCTTACATTATTATGTAGCTGTAATCTTTTAAATGTTTCCCACAAACTTGAAAATTTTATGCTTTGTTCGACAATTGCTGCTTGATTTCCATGAACTATAACTGGAAGTGTCTGCCTAAAATTTCCTCCAAGAAGTATGGGTTTATATCCAAAGGGGCGATCATCCCTCATTATCTCCTTTAGTAATTTGTCCACACCTTTCAGGGCAACCCCTGAGGCCATAGTTGATTCATCCTATATTATGTGTGTGCATTTTCGTATTAACTCAGCGTCCTTGGATGTCACAAAGTAAGTACTGATTTTTACTGAGCTTGAGAGTATTGCGTTCCCGCGCGGAACATTGTGAGAAAACTACTCGCACAGGCACTTCCTCTATTTTCCGTTCCACGCGGGATATCAAAACTCTCAATTTCTGTAAAAATCAGTATGATTTTCGAGTTTGGCCGCGAGTTTGGTTCCCGATTTGCGGCGCATAGCTAAATTCAACACACAACGCACGAATTTGTTGATGTGGACGCGGCTTTAACTGTTCCTACGCATTAACTCGTGTTGTCGTGTTCTCTGTTGCTCGTGTTGTCCTCACCAAATGGCATCTCCCTTTGACTTTGCTGCCCCCTTGGTTCACAAAGTTGTCTCACTCTCAATATCTCAGTGTGTCAGGTTATGTTCATCAACATCAATGTTCAAAAACGGGGGGCCTCAGTTTTTGATGATCCCAATAGTTAAATTATCAAAATAAACCAACTTTCTCAATACATAAAACCCGTCAGAAAACAATAAATAGGTTTATCACTAAGACTGTGTGCTAATCAACGGCATAACCTTTTGGACGACCTTTTGAATTGAAGTTCGGACGTTTTTGACATTTGATTCGCTTGTTACTAAAACAGATATATGATATATATTTCTCCAAGGTATATAGATAGTTTATTTATTTTTCCATCTAACGTACTATAATCACCACGCTCCGCGAGTCTGAATTAAGAGTAATATTTTGGTAGTTCGGATTGTCGAGGCTCTACTGTTTATCGTTATTGGAAATTTATTGAATTTGTGAATAAAATTGCGTCACTTGGTATTTCACGTGGATGAGTTATTTTGTGAGAATGGGTAGTGCGATTTTATAAATCGCGTTACTTTTCGACCAATAATGCCCCGTCCTGATCTCTTTAGTATAAGATTTAGTAGTTCAACGCTTGAATATCCTTTCTGTTGAAACGTTCATCAACTGCTCTAAAATGTACATTTTCAAGACCCGAATACGCGGAGCTATCGGAAAGCAAGTGGTTGGTGACTCGAATTAGGAACCAGTTTACCTTGAGTCACTTCCCATATAAACAAATGGGACGCCTCACACGGCGATACTGGTTGCAAACTAGTTTGTGATTCCTGGAAACTGGTTTGTAATCAGTCACCAGCGGATTTGCATGTCGAGTCGCCTACGAAAAAGTTTGCTACACATTTGTTTTGAGAAAATGCAGGAATTCATCTTTTTGCTTTCCGCGAAAGTTGGAAAACTACTGTGTTCCTGTGTTATATAATTTTCAGCTTCCAGGGTATTCAAAAAAATGTTAATACTAATCTGAGTAATTTAATTGAGTTTTGAGGGTAATTTAATTGTTGGATGAGTAGCTTCGTGTGCGGAGCCAGGTCGCTAATACATCAGGAACTGGTTTGTAACGCAAGTTACCAACCAGTTTAGTTTGCTGTTAGTAGTTCTGTGTGTGGATGTCCTTAGGCCATACTGATTATGGGGATATTACCTAATAGAGGTTAAAGCCCAACTAAGTAAACTCCCTTCTTTAATTTCATTACAGAACACTTTATTCATTCCTAATCTCAATTAAAACAGTTTTATATTACGAAATATGCGTTGAGTGTTCCATTCCGCGACCGGCGTCGTCACTTCCTCCTGGAATTAAAAAGAAACTTCCTTGGATTTGACAATTCAGTAGGTGATAGAAAACCATACACGAACTCAACCTCTCACACTCTAATACTACCACTCGATTCTTGAAGAACATTTGAAACGCCTCACCACATCAATATTTAAGAACAAAACACACCAAACATTAGACTTCCAACATTGGGGAGAACACATCTATCCCCGAAATATTGACACTGGGGAGAACATATCAATCCCCGAAATATTACCACTAGGGAGAACACATCAATCCCCATGCCACCATCAATTTGTAGGTAGAACATATCCATACTCCACACATGGTTAACTACTAGACACCCGCCTATATATTTCTTCTAAATATATTTATATATTTCTTCCAAATAAACACTATTTATTCACTAAATCATTCACACGAACCTACTTTCTGAACGTCTTTGAGAAAACTGAAACTAACGACCCTAGAAACCAAACCGATGTTCGAAATTTCAAAAAACATTCCTAATACGGCGTTTACTCCGAACTAACTTGAGAAGATTTATCTCTAAATCTTGCTTAAACTTATAGGATTTACCATAAATTTTCCAAATCTTCTAGCGAGTAGATTGATTCCAAATCCGCACTAAATCACCTCAGTGGCACCATCTAGTGGTGACCATTGGTGCCATTTTTCGTCTTTTAGCACAATTTAGAACTCTTTCGACGTATCCGAAGCTTAGATTATAGAGAACGTTTACACCGTTCCCGTTTACACCGCCAGCGAGGAGATTTAGTTTGATACTTCGACATTTTTCTTGTGAAATTGTAGTGTTTTGTTACTCTGTTTTGTTTTAAATCTATTACAAAACTTTCTTGGTCTATGCTTTTCCTCTTTTGATTTTTTTTTATTGAAACTAAAATAAATTTTCAAAATCAGAAATCGCGTCAGATAATGAAATCAAACAACGCGCACAACAACCAATTGAACTCACTTCGGATTAGTCGAAAGAGTACTAAATTGTGCTAAAAGACTAAAAATGGCACCAATAGCCACCACTAGATGGTGCCACTGAGGCGATTTAGTGCGGATTTGGAATTAATCTACTCGCGAGAAGATTTGGATAATGTATGTTTGATCTTGTTGGTTTAAGCAAGATTAACGCCTAAATCTTCTCAAGTCGCTTAATCTAGTAGATGAAGTTCGGTGTAAACGCTGTATAACACACTGCACTGCAAGCTGGCACTGCAAACGCACCTTTAATTAATGCTCCCAGTGGTTGGTTGGGTTATGACAAGCAAGCATTTCCTATGCATGTTGTAGGTGGATGTCCTGTTCCATTGTACTATTTTATCTTTGGTAAGACAACTGGTATGTTTACTATTCTGTAGATAAGAAGGAATATTAGTTAAAGTTATTTATTCGTAGTTCTGGATGCATGTATCTGCATAAATTTCCATTTATGCATGGCATTCAATAATTTACTTTATTCATCATGTTTTTGTAAGAATATGAAGATCTACATCGATATCGAAGTACTTCGAAACCACAGTAGAAGTTGCTAAGGAGTAACATGTACTTCGTGCTCTAAATAAGCCAAATCTAGTGTGTCAAATGAAGCAGGAAAATTTGGCTGCAAACTTCTCTGGTTTCTTGGCCAGTATTGGATATCACGGTCTATACTGATGATGTTTTGTTTGCTCGAAAATTAAATGGTATTATTTATTTTAGAAAATCCTATTGAATGGAGAATACTCGGCCAAGAGCAAGATGGATCAATTTTGGTTTCTTGGATATTCGTCGAGGAGAGCGGGAAAAAATACTGTAATATAGGAATTTACAGCCCTCTCCAAAAGGCGTTAAATATCTTGTACAAATTCGACAAAGTAGAAAACGTTGTTCAGGGTTCTGTGAATATCGCGAAATCTTTGTTAACATACGTCGTGAAATATGAAACTAAGGAACCAGACGTTTCATGTCAAATATCAAGGAACACTTTTCACTATGAAGCATTTATAGTGGAAATAAAATCTTCAAAAAAAGGCATTGCACATAAAGTGTTGGATGAGGGAAGAAGCAATCAGGTTATGACACAATTTCTGTGGCTCAAACATGGATCACAAGATGAAACTCATCACGAAAAATTTTTAATTTTTATACACGGGGAATGTAATATTATTCGTCTGATTGTCAAAAGTATACTAAAGATCTTTTCCTTCAAGGTATACTTTTGTTCACTGCTGTTATTAAAAGACAGCAAGGATCTGATCGTCCATATGGAAAAATAAATTTCCTCGATGATGAAACCTGGTTTTTTGACACGAAATGTCTTACTTCAGAGGCTGTCGTTCATAAATTCATCTGGGCCCAGTGGGATCCCACCGTACAATCTCTTTACTATATTCACTTGAAGCCAGTAAGCAGAAGTAATAGTTTACTGGAAAAAGAAGAAGGAAATGGACTGAGTCCCATGCTGAGCGCTTTGCAGTTCAATGCTAATTTGCCAACAGAAACAGTCGTAAGTCATGTGAAATTGGTAAGCAGTTAGTTAATTTTTTATTTTGTTTTAGCTTAACATTCCATTAAACTTGCCGAAAATTCCATCGAATGCAACCTCTGTTCCGAATGTCTATGAAGACAGCACTGTGCCACTTTGTATACATGATTCATCTTTAAATTTATCTGTAGTTTCCGATGAATCTGGAATGATCTTTGTTTGCCACTATTATCTCTACCAACCAATTAAACCACCCACTGAAGATTCTGATAAAATAAATAATGTTCATTTCGCATACTCCGTAACACTTGTCCACCATGGCTGTGTTATTCATTGTGTAATGCCCGAAATACCTTGGCATAAAGCAAAACTGATGAAACCAACATTTGGATTGCATGGGGATCATCACATGCTGGTATTTCAACCAGATTTTTTTGTCCATTTGTTGGATGTTGGTCAGTCACATGAGCCTTGTTGTCATATTGTTTGCCCAGCTTTTAACAAACATCATCTGACACATGTTGTGCCATGCCTTAAATGGGGGCCACTTGCGTACGATTCAGTTACTTTAGACTTGGTCTCTTTGCACATATCGAAGTCACATTTAGTTGATACTTTTCGTAGCGATAGCTCGATAAGTAATCGTTTAAGTATTGTACACTATTTTCTAGTGCACTCCAATGATGTAGATGTGCTTTCGGAACTGTTAGGTATTATCATGGAAAATCCTTTAAACGTTAATACTGTGGCATTTTTAAAAGAGGCACTGGTGGCAGGCACTTATAACGTTTCAAAAAAAGAATTACCTGCTGAAGCTAGGCCACTATCTCGTTTGCTTCCACTCACATCTGCAAACGTCCACAGGCCTACTCAAGCTAAAGTTTCGAACAAATCGGTTGGGATTTCTCACGAAAATTTGTGGAATTCAACAATGATGTTGCTTTCACCTCAACAACGGCTTTCACCATATAGGACTGATATTTGGAACAAGTTATGGGACTGTTTGAACGAAAGCAATAAGGAAACGAGTCGTTTTTCATCAGAGCATGTTACAGAAAAATTGATGTTTTCACTTACATGTTATCAACCCGAAGCTCTCTCGGGATATAGCACACCTCTTTCACCTCGGAATAGGAACAACGTTACTGACATGTTCACATCTTCACTGCAACTTCAAAAGGACGTTCTACCATTTATTGAGTTAGATTCTTGTACCGCCAGCAAACAGGAGCATGTTGTTTCTGTGGTAACATTTAATTGGCAGTTTTTATTTAAAATATATATAACATATCTTTTTTCAGAATTTACGCGAAATAGGTGTTCATTTGGTGAAACACTCCGCTAAACAAATAAGAGGATTTCGTTGGTTGAAACACTCATTTTATGAGCGTTCGCATGTTCCAACGCACGCACATTCTGTTGCCGCACACTATGTTTCCGCTCAGCTGGAACTATCGCGCGTATTATGCGCATTCGTTTGTCGTGCTGCTGGTGTAGACGCACGTGTCGAGTCGTCTCAAGGTTTTCGTTTAATGTAGGTATATTATTTAAAAATAAAAGTCCCTAACAAATCGTTGATACCAACTTATATCGATGATTCCAACTTCTGAATTATTGCAGTGATCAGCTATCAAGAAAGCAACAGTATGTTCTCTTCATGATATTGGAAAGGTACTACCTTGCAGTGGAATCTATCGCATTTCCTCTACCTCACGGTTTCACATCATTTTTCGCCTATTTGGGATATCGTACGCTTTCATTTGAAATGTTTTTGCAGTATGTTGTTCATCATGGCTTTGAATTGCAAATTGATGTTATGAAAGAGATCATAAAGGGTATGTATTGGGTTTGAATATTTATTGTGGTCAAAATATCAGAACATTGTTTCAGATATTGATGATTCAAAAGAAGGTGTGGAAAAGAAGCTTACTCTTATATCAACACTGCCCCGGTCTAGGGCATATCGTCTTTTAAAAAACTGGAAACATTCAATAAGTTTAATGATTCGTGGAAGGGATCATAGTGCCAATGTACTCTCCGGTAATCTACTAGTTCAACCTGTTGGATGTGTTCAGTGTAGAAATAAAAGCGGTACATCACCAGGTAATTATTTCCATTTCAGTCGGTGATTTAACGTAATTCCAATGATATAAAAGGTGCCATTTGTTCTCAGCACTTTCTCATCACCTAGGTTCACTCTGTATGAATTGTTATGGTTTTCCCATGTGGTTTGAAAGTTTTGTCTTAGTATTGTTAGCTATTTCCATTTTGAACCTTGCATGCAGTTTATACAGAATTTCGTTTAGCAATTTTACTTTTCATTTCTATTAAAAAAGAAATTCAAACGTAGAATCAAAATTTTGCAAAGGTATCAAAATTAAGGAAATTAAATTAGAGGTGCTAATGTTGCTTTCTAATTACTTGATATTTAAAACTGAAAAAAGTGACTTGTGTAGAAGTAAACTAAAAATCCGAAACTCTCCTCATGGTGAAATGCGAATCGTGAGACATTTACACATATGCTGTGTTCCATTTACATTGGCAAAGTATTTTTTTACTGGCAATCTACCCTGTTTCTTGTACGCGAGTAGATTGCCAGTGCTAGTTACGCGTCAGTTTTCTGCCAGGTGGATTTCATTTAACAAAAATCCTCAAGATGGCTAACCGCATTTACGGGCTATGACAAGCGTCAAATTGTGATATTTTGTATGGAAACTGAATTGCATTTTTTGAAAGTAGTAAAGAAAGAAGCAGAGATTTCAGAGTTTATGAAAAATTGTTTGGAAAAATTTGAACTCAAAAATCGAAATTTTATTCTTAAATAAAACATTAACACAAAGAAAAACTTAAAACACAGAAAATTCCGGTTAGGTTTTGCCATTTTACCGAAAAGTGATGCAATTGAAACAAGCAGAATTACCAAAGTGCTCAGGGGCCATTGCACTGCGTTATAAAGCTTACACAGTCAAACGGTTCTCAAATGCTGTACGTACCAAGTCTACGATTTCACAGTGGGCGAACATACCGGCCCTATGACTCGACATACCTAGTCGTTTAACTTTGCATTGAATTTTGGCATGTCAAGTGCTTCTCATGAATTCTCGTATTTCGGAGCAAATGAATCTTTTAAAACACAGAATAAGGAAAAGTCATAAAAAAGGACGGGCCACTTCATAATTTCTTTAACCGAAAAAAGTGGGCAAGTGCGTGTCGGACCCACACACGAAGGGTTTTGCACCAAGTTGTATATTTTGTTTTATTATTTGTTGTTATAGGGGCCATATTAGTACACACTTTGAGAAAATTTGAAGTGTACCTATTATGTTTCAAGAGATACAGCCCCGTAACAGACGGACGGACAGCGAAGTCATATTAATAGGGTTTCGTTGTCAGCCTTTGGGTACGGAGCCCAAAAAATAAATAGACGTACACTTTGAAGGAGACAAGTTGAAGGAATTTCAAGAGTTTTCTTACAGTTATGGATTTCCCGGTCCCGTACTATTTTCAGTTTTTCGCTCACATTGAAAGGATTACACTCTTGGTAGCAAAATTTCAGAAAACACTGATTTTTACTGATAAATTACGGGAACAGACCTAAAACCATCGCGCTTATCTGAATCTTATTCATACTTACACAAATACAACATTTAGTCAGTCTTCGAACATAATCCGAGCTTACAACAATTTTAAAGCCAAAAATTTAGCGAATTGCGAATCTGTAATTGAATTGTGTATGATAGTTATGATAAGGGATCTCAGCACTATTCCAAATGTGAGCAAAATTACACCCACATGTTTTCCTTATATGTTATTTTTTGCTATGAGTTTATTGCGTTCAACACAAGCGGTTTTTTACTTACCTACATTATATAGAAACAGAAAACCTTAGATCATAGAGAACAGGATATGGCACGATGACAGATGAGCGTATCATTTTAACGCAACCTAACAAAATTTACTACCACACTTGAACGAAATGCATTGACGTCGGAAAATTTCTGTACACGACCATGACACAAGTAGAATTGTACACAAATAATTAAAAAACGCAAATCTATTCTTTTAGAAACATTTATTTATAATTTTTACGTATGTTACATGTTCTTAATTATAAAATAAACTATTAAAAAATTTCACTATACAATTTTATAAAAGTTTTATACTACTACTCCACTGCTCGGATTTGACACGAATTTCACAACCGATGCGTCATTTACTAAGTTCCATTTTTCCAAACTTGAAATTTAATTAGAAAAACAATGTTTTTCACTTTGAAAACAATTAAAATAATTAAAGAAAACATTGAATTTCACATTGTTAGCAAATAAAATAGCTTTCTTCGTCTGAAGAATATAATTTGAACAATTTTTCCGACAATTCACTTCGTGTTTTTCCTTTATTACTGATATATTTTATTAAAATGAAATTGTCACTCCACAAAACTGTTACTATCACTCCAGTCTACCTCACTTTATTTTATTTTCAACAAATTACTAATTTTTTCCAATGAAATACTATAAAATTCATTAAATTTTGCTTTGTTTTGACATTTGATGTTCAATTTATTTACAAACACTAACCCCACCACAGATTTTTATTTGATAAAAAACGAGTTCAAGTTCAATTTTCGTACACCAGTTGGCTCCCACGCTAGCTGAAAATGAAAAACGGGTGTGACCCAAGATGAAAAAGGTGCGTGCTTATGCTTTGACAAGCAAATTTATTTTAAATTTTCTGAATTTAAATCTAAAAAAACTCAAAAAAAAACTCTGCAGGGGACCATTGCAGAATAAATTACACCTATTGTAAATAAAAATGTAGCTTAAAAACCTGTAAATTATAAATTGCATTTTTTGATGACATAAAAGAAAATGTGCGCCTGAGCTGGTTGGTTGCGCCTAGAAAAGGGTTTCAAGTTCAACATTAACTCGTTGGTACGCTGATGTCGCTGCTGTGCCCGTATATGTATACGGATTTTAGATAAGGTGTCATATCCTGTTCTCTATGATCTAAGCAGAAAACCTACAAAAATTCCACGAGTCAATTTAAGATATTGTTTATGTAGGCTGAGGTTCAGCTCAGCGAACGTTTTGGTTTGCTAAGACTATACAGAACAGAACAGGGGTGATGCACACATAGGTTCTGTTAAACGATAAACATATTCGTCCTCGTTTTGTATGAGTATTTCAAAACAATAAACAACATTTAAAATGAAGCAACAAATCTTTCCAAACAGAATTAATTGCTTGGAATGGACAGAAATACAACGTCTGTTAGAGCCTCAAATAAGGGTTTATTCAAATCATTAGGGGTATTCATTTCACTTCGTAAACTTTTCGTTTTTGTTGTAAACGTCGTATTCCTTTAAGTTTACGAAATTTCGTAAATTTTTCCATACGGAAAGGAATACGAAATTTCGTAAACATTACGAAGCTGAAATGTCGTATTTTGCGTTTATCGTATTTCGTATTTGCTGGCAGATGTCAGTTTGTGAATAGTTTCTTTATTTTTATTTCATATATTTTTGTAGTAATTAAGTAATTGATATTAAAAATACATAATTATTAAATTTAAATTATAAATTTAATTTTAATTATAAATTGTCTGCTTTTCACTCGTTTGTGGCATTGTTTTAATTCAAAAAAGTTAATAAAATAAAAAATTTTAATGACTTGTAATTTTAAAATGACAAATGATATGACAGATATTTACAAAGTTTACGAAGAGAACAATTTGGGGTGTTCACGTCAATTTTGATTACGACATTTACGATTGACGACGTTTACGTACTTACGAAGTGAAATGAATACCCCTATTATATCTGAGAATATGTAAGAATAATTATAATTATGTAATTATGTAAGAAATCAATAAGAGTCTCAGTTAGGGAAATATTCTGAATATTATTCACATATATGAACCGCACAATTTGTTTGCTGTGTCCTATGTCTCATTTCAGTTTAAGACTGTTTCATTATTATTTGAATTTATGGCTATGATATATGTCTGTTAACAATTCAAATTAACACACTTAATATTATTCTATACTCTAAATTTGCAGAGAGTGCTACTTACTCCTTTGGCGAGAAGCTATCACCGTTAGATAAATTCTTAGATATGCTAACGGCTAAAGCAAGTCTATGTGAACTAAACTTTAATCTCTTGATAGAAACCGTCTTGGGATTGCTGAACGAGTTTGATGCGTAACTTTATTGACACATGTCGGGTTTTATACGAAATCCTTGTACTAACATTTATAACACAAATGATTCTCGACCCTTAGTAATTTGTAGCAGTCAAATTTTTATTAACGAGATATTACTCGATGTGCGACGCATTCCGTTACTAAATATTTGAAAAAGAAAATTCACAAATTTAAGCTGATATTTGCTTTAAGTATATTTCTTTTACCGGATTTACGCCAAAATAATTGGTTAAAACTAGTCAATAGTGTAACAAAATAAGAAATATATTGATAAAATATTTATTTAATAGGTTAAAGTGGTGTAATTTGCTAAGGCAAATACGTCTTAGCTTTTGTGCGTAATTCCATATCTGCATATCGTTCTTCGAAACAATTATAAGGTTACCGCTCAATTTAAATATAAAGTAATCACCCTAATTCTTATATGAATAAACTTTTGCACCCAGTGTACTTTCTCTCTTACTCCCTTGGATGGGCAAAACAGTTCAGTCAAGACAAAGGCTAATCCGTTCATTATTTATAAAATTATAATTAATATAATGGCTTAAATTACGCGGTAACCTTACAAATGTTTACGTATGAACTCTAATCTGAGAAAGTGACATTTGACCACGCTCAAGGAGTAATCTTACCATTTTTTGGAGTTGATAAACTTAAGGGTCGAGTTGGTAATCTAATTATACTGTACTGATTGGGACATTACAATGCTTCTAAACCTTTTTAACTATATTTAAGTAAATGTTTGAACATGTTGCATGTTGTGCATTTGTGATTGGAAGAATGTATGATAAGTAATTATTATTATAGTATACATGGAAGAAATAAATTCATAAATTCGAAAAAAGGGAAACTACAACTATGTATGAGTAAAAATAATTAAAATATTTTCCCGTCAGGAAATTGAAATGAAAAGGAATTATTTATTGTAGTAGAAAATATGATTGACAATGAACAAATTATATATATTTAAATGAGACTGGGAAAATAAAAGAACAAAACGTATAACATTAATTATATGTATACATTATGTATATTTAACATTGATAATACTGGCTTTAGGCTCATTCATTTTACCATATTTGCGCTGAGCCCGCGGAAATAAATTTCTCATAAAAATAAAGAAATAGATTTTTCATAAAAATTTAAAATGATGTAAAGGCAACAGTAGATGAGTAATAGAATAAATGAAAAAATTGTGAACCGAATATGGAGCACGATGAAGTTCTGTGAACCTGGAACCCGTAATTAAGATATCGAAAAAGTAAAGATAAATTTGGAAACTACCAAAGACGTAGAGGTTTGTAGTAAAATTTTTCGTTTGTATCTCCGACGATTCCGTAGAGAATCAAAAAATGTGATTCCTACGGCCAATTTTTGCGCGTGTGGAAAATGTTTTTTTGCCATCTGCAAAATCGTTTGTAGTTTCTGAAAAAAATCTTCTAGTGTAGTGTATGTAATTTCTGAGAACAATATATAATTTTTTTTGGACATCGAAAAACATTTCCAAAAAATTTCTAGAGGCGTGGAAGTTTGTACTGAAAAAATGTTTTCTCTAGCTGTCATACAACCCGAGAAAATCACAGAAATACGGTTTCCTTGGAAAACTTGGGCCCTGTTACGAGTATCAATAAAAGAAAAATTCAATTTTTTTTAAATTTTCTGTTACTACAAGCGATTCAGAGATTCGAAACGATAGGAGTATGGATCCCAGGGAAACGTTTGTTCTTAAATTTAATTGTTTATTTGATTTTCTACAGTACTGGAAACTAAAGAATTGTCATAATCTTCAACGTCGTTTGTAGCAATAGGAAAAGTGGAAAATTTTTTATTTTCAGAAATTACATACGACTTTGAAGGACTGGCAAAAAAAATTTCAAAACTCGTAAAAATTAGCCCTATACGTCAAATTTTTTGATTCTCTGCGGAATCGTCGGAGGTACAAACAATGAATAAGTAATACTATAAGGAAACGCTATTTGGAAACGAACTGGAAGCCAAATCTGATAAATGCGTTTGTGGTGTTGGTATTTTTGTCATCGTGTGGGAAAGTACTTGCGGAGTTACTTAAAGGGGCATTATTTTTAGAAATTGCGCGCGGATTTTGAAAACATCCTTTTATTTTAAAGAGCGTTGTTTTTAAAATTGAGAACAAAATGTATATGATGATGTTTATTGCAATAAACTGAAAATTTACTTTTATAAATTCAAGCTATCCGCCCTCTTCTTTTTACAACCGGGCTTGGGCCCGGCTTTGGCAGAATTAGGCCGGATCCGTACTATAGTGTCGATCACGGTTCGTTCGCCGTCCGATCTCGGTCTGGGAAAATCTAACGATGTCCACATCAGACAATCTGACTCAGTTCGAACGAAACGAAAGAGCATTCATACTATCGATGCGTCTCGTGACAAGTTCGTTCCTGCTCAAAAAAAATTGCTACAAGACCGATCGCGACTGGAATGAGATTCGACCGGAACTTGACTGTTACCGATAGTGTGAATCCACACAATGTTTTTCTTTAAAGAATATTTTCCCAGACCGAGATCGGACCGCGAACGAACCGTGATCGGCACTATAGTGTGGATCCGGCCTTACGGTGCTGTTTTGATTTGCTAGTTACCCTTTGAGTCTTCATTATTCACAATCAATATTTTATTTCTTCTTACATGCCTTTGAAGTGAGTTAGTTTTTTATTTTTCTGGCGGTCGGAAATTTTTTCACTATATATTTTGGCAATGAAAAAGTACCTTGTCCGTAAATATTTCTCTGTGATCAGTTTGACTAGACGACTGTAATGAACTGTTGTGTTCATATGCTCATTATACTCCGGAAAAAGATTTTTTCCGACGAAATAAGATTGTACGGTAAAGCTAATTTTGTTAAAGCTGGTTTTATGTAGAACATTCTGATCACAGAGAAGCCTTGTTTGTTTCAAAGCCTGCTCTGCCTTTGTGCAAATTTCTGTTACGCATCCGGATGGGTATTTCAGGAATCCTTTGGATTTATAGCCAATCAAGGAATTGTGCGTAAGGATTCCTTGCACCGCTGAACAGCATTCGTCGCACTGCAGTTCTTTGCAGAGCTTAAATACCACGAACCCAGCAATATATTCAACTACGCGGCGTGTGAATTCGGTTAATATTGATGGGTCCGGGGCATAACTATGGTCTGCCAAAAATTTCATGTTTAGGCCCTCAAAGTCTTCAGGTTCTGTTGGCTCGATCATACGGGAACGAGAAGCAGTGCTATTAATTTCTCGTAATGGGCCAACAGGAGCAATACTTAATATGCTAATTTGTTCTAAAGGCAGTTTCCCAGACCGCCATCCCTTAGTTGGCTCCTAAATATTAGCCTTTTATAAATAGCAGTGAACTGCTTCACAGATGGGTTGTCGTTGTTGCCTAACCCCATACGAATATATGCAAAAAATAGCTCGATAGCATCTTGATTTATTTTGTATAGGGGTAGGAATTTCAATAGACCGGAGCCAACAAACCGTTCATAGACCACCCGAATATTTTTTAAGCAAGACATCAGGCCCACAAACCCTACATTTCTTCTAGAACTGACAAGATTTATTCCAGAAGGCAGTTTTAACTTGTCAATATATTGGATCATACCTTTTGAATATTCAATTATAAAGGATGCATTGTTGGAACAGAGTGCTTTTTTCGTGAATTCTGCCTCTTGCACTTTTCGACTATTCAGAATATCAAATGCATCATTCAATATTCTTATATGAATTTTAAGGTTCCTTCGCTGCCAGAAAATTCTCTTAAACAGAGAACGTCCCGACAATAATCCGAAGCATCCGCGACCGATTTACTTAAGGTTTGTATGGCCAACTTTACTTTCATTTTTTGTGAATGGAAAAAGACGTGAGCTTTGCGTAATTTATTTCCCAAATGAAGACCCTCCTGCTCTTGCAGTTTTTGAAGCGACACTAAAAATTTCCATTTGATTGGGTTGCCATCCCCATCAATAAATTCTTTGAGATCTGCCAAGGCATTACGGACAAGTTTGACCATGTGACACGGGTCTGGATGGAGTACATATTGCTCGAGACCTCCATCAATTGTTATGAATACTTTTGAATTCTTATCTCGAATATCCGAGCCCAACAGTTTTGATGCTGTTAAATTGGTGGCCGCTCCATCGAAGGTAATTCCGAGTACCTCCGCCCCACATTCTAGTAGACTCCTCATGCACATGGTTATCATATTGACCTTTTGCTCTGCGTTGATTGTGGCAATAGGGAAATAACCCAGGGGAATCTTCCACGACTTGTTGATACAGACCGCCATGAAAACCAATATTTGGGTGGCGACAATATCACTATTGGCCCCATCGCCAACATCAACGAAGCCGTGAGACTTTTGTCCGTCCCAATCTACGTGTTGTCTGATGTGCATCTCGTCGTATGTTAGATTTACCACGATCTTTTGTAGGGAACTTGCCACAACTCTTTTAATAGCAGAAAATGATTCTGCGGTAAATCCGGGTGCACATCCAACTCTTTGATACCATCTTTGTATTGTTCTGGGATGTGGCAAGCAGTTTGAAAATGACTCGCGGACATAGTCATAGCCCCTTGGTGATAAGAAATTCAAATTTAAAGCAAAAGCTTTAATTTTCAACTCAAAGCTCTTGGACGATGATCTACATTCACTCTTTGCTATCTGTCTTGCTAAAATTTCTTTGTTTGGTCCTGTTAATTTCTCCAAAAGCTCGGTCGTGCTTTCACATGTAAGGTTCTTCTCTTTTAGAGAAATTAAAAGTTCCCGCATGTTTTTGACTTTGTTTTGGCTTCGCCTTGCTTGTTGTTGTAATTTCTTGATCAGGTTGTTTTTCCTTTTCAACTTGAATTTAAGGGAAACTATTTGCTGTTTCAGACGGTTTGTGGATGCCTAAATGAAATTGTTTTCTCAAATCGACATTTTACAAGAAAGAATCATTTCCCCAAATTGACATTTCACGAGACAGAATATTGTTTCTCCAAATCGACATTTAACAAGACTTTCATTCAACTCCTAAACACACTATTACAAGGAATCATGGATATCTAGGAATAGGTTTACATATCAACATATACACATAAAACATGTAACTACAACTACAATTCATTTATTTTTTATCATTTTATTCAATTTTGTTAACCTTATTTTTAATACTTACGTTATCAATTACGTTTGCGATGAATTCAGCAGGCAGGCATGTGTCGCTTTCACTAGGCAGGCATGTGTTGGTTATGTGGCAGGCCTGAAAGAAAGAAACGAAGTTAATATCTTCAAATATATGACATATTTTACAATAAGTACTTTGTCGGTTATTTGAATTCCACTTTCATCAGCTGGAAAATCAATTAAATCAGTCATGTAGGAGTCCTGAAAGAAAGAAACCAGGTTAATATCTTCATATATATTTCATATTTTATATCTAATACATTTTCGGTTATTTGAATTCCACTTTCATCAGCTGGCAAATCAATTAAATCAGTCATGTAGGAGTCCTGAAAGAAAGAAACCAGGTTAATATCTTCATATATATTTCATATTTTATATCTAATACATTTTCGGTTATTTGAATTCCACTTTCATCAGCTGGCAAATCAATTAAATCAGTCATGTAGGAGTCCTGAAAGAAAGAAACCAGGTTAATATCTTCATATATATTTCATATTTTATATCTAATACATTTTCGGTTATTTGAATTCCACTTTCATCAGCTGGCAAATCAATTAAATCAGTCATGTAGGAGTCCTGAAAGAAAGAAACCAGGTTAATATCTTCATATATATTTCATATTTTATATCTAATACATTTTCGGTTATTTGAATTCCACTTTCATCAGCTGGCAAATCAATTAAATCAGTCATGTAGGAGTCCTGAAAGAATGACACGAAGTTAGTATCTTCATATATATTTCATATTTTACAATAAATACATTTTCGGTTAACTGTATAACACTTTCATAAGCTGGAAAAACGAATGTGTTAGCTATATTGCAGTCCTGAAAAACGAAACCAAGTTAATTCTTCGAATAAATTTAATGTTCTATATTACGTACATTTTCCTTTCTTTGGTTAAAATCTCCGGCGTTTGGTAATGTTTAGTATTATATTCTTTCTGTGAATAAATAAGAATAAATTAATTCAAAATATTGAAATTGCAATGTATCTGAAATACTTACAATATTAACTACAGGCACTGCATTTGGTGCTAACATTGTCCTGCTGGAGAAATGTACTATATCGCCTGGCAAAAAATGTTTTGAGCAAACAACAGTATGTTTGTTTGGCACAAAATCAGGACGATTGATTTTGTCTTTCCATTGTTCCCCTAGCACCTGGTCTGTAGGAAATCTATGAAAGAAGGTGGGAGAATAATGTGAATTTATTATCTCCAATTTTTATAAATAAAACAAAATATTTTCACTAATAATAACTTAAAATTACACAAAATCAATTCTTGCACTATTAAGCAATATTTTAACACCAAACTCACCTATGAAATGAAATTCCTTGACAAGGTCTCAAGGTATTATTTCTGCAACTTGCAATACAGCACTTCATTCTGCAAAATAAAATATTTAAAACAAAATTCACCTAATGTAATAGCACTTATTACTTGATAAATAAATTTTGAATATTATAAATGCCAAAGTTCACAATTTTTTTTTTTATTTTTATTTTTATTTTTTATTTTTTTTTTATTACTAGCAATTTTCTCGAAAATTACATTATTGAATCAACCAAACAATATTCCACGAAAAAATTGAACTTCTAGTTGAAAGAGATGGAGACTACGAGTGAGAAGGACAAAGAACAAGGGTACCGTTAAATTTTGGCACCAAACATGTACACTGTGCATGTGACATATAGCGCTTCCTTATAATATTACTTATTCATTGGGTACAAAGTACAAAGAAATAACTAAGGAAATGAAAATAAATGTCGAAAGTGTTGTACGAGTTTACTAGAGAAGTCGTTGTTTTCAGGGTAAAATTATGAGAAATTGGGCCCGCTTTTCAAATGCGATATATATTTTAAATTACTACATTGTACAATAGAGTATACTTTATTATTTATTATAATTTAATGTAGTTACATTATGTTGTTCTATTCTATTGTATTTCATTTATATAACAATTTCAATTAAATTTGTTGAATAATACTTATTTTTTTATTGCAAAATTCAAATAACAACACCAAACCAATCTTCTGGCTTTTGTAAGGGTTTGACTATTTTATTAACCTTAATGATTAGATATTATGTACTGCTTATCCTTTTCTTATTGCTTATTGTTTTATAAATTAATGAGGACTGCCAACATCATTACAAATGTACACTAGTTCTACAAATCATGTACTGATTGTCCATTCCTCTTTTATTTTATACTAAAGCAGTCCCTAAAACTAGAAATATTTCGTATGGAAACTGATCAGTTCTGATAAAGTTAGCAATACATCCGATGACTACCTCTCATCTAGGCCTACAAGAATTATGTTTGTTTGTTTCCAGAAGTTTAAACGTAGCCCACTCATTAGTATAACATCATTACTTTAAAAAAACAATGCTACTAGTGGCTTAAGGCCTGAAAAATTTAGATAATATTAATATTGAAACTTTATGAACAAAATTTCAAATATAAGGAAGTTACTGATTTTCGTTTCCTTAGTTATTTCTTCGTAGAGTACAAACGAAAAAATTTTACGACATACCTCTACGTCGTTTGTAGTTTCCGAAGCTGTCTTTAGTTTTCGATATCTTAAACTCGGGTTCCAAGTTCACAGACCTGCACGAGGGCACTCCATAAAGAAAAGAAAAAACGAAATACGAATATAAGTAAATGCTACAGAATTATAATCTCCGGATCCTTTAAGATCCGCATGTGGTCTTACAAAGGATCTACACGAACTTTAAAATGCTTACAGGTTGTTCAAAGGTTTAATATTTCATTATATATCACCATACAATTTAAATAGTAGTTCGTAAAATGATATGAGATCAAATTTTTTATATAAAATTAAAATTTTTTGGAAACAATTAAAATTTATAAAAAACATGTTAAGAACTCCTTAAATAAAGTATTGGAAAATGTCACTGTTTTTTATTCAATTAAAAAACTACTAGGTATTCACTTGTGGATCACTTCAATGGTTTTTTTACATTCTGAGAAAATATAATTTCTTTTCTTGCCTTTCGAGATGAAAATGAGAAAGGCTTTTTTTTGTCTTTAGGATAATTAATCGCATAAGGATGGTGAGTTCTATAGCGAGGATTTGGGAGATTTTACTGATGAAACAAAAATGAGTAAACAAACAATACTAATTTTCTATTGAATTGACAACTAGTGACTTGACTACATTGCTATCTTACCGTGATGTAGCGATTTAATCGAGTACTCAATCATTAGCTCACCGATCGTCGAGTACCGTGAATTTAGGACATCATATTCCTGACATCTTTTATTTAGTGAATCCGTTTAATGCTTTTCCAGATTGAGGTAATATCCCATCAGTGGTAACAGTAAACAAGGTGACAACTATTTTTTGGTGGATGAAAGGAAACATGGTTCTTGATGTTAGCGGAGACCAACTGCTACGATTTGAATATTTTTCTACTGAATTATTGATGTGAAGGTGATTCAGACAACTTTCTACCATAATAAGTTGGTTCTGCTAGCAAAAATATGTGGAATGACATCAATTATGTGGCACTTTGGATATATTGTTTCGAATCATTCGTTTTCCAATATCTGGCATTGGTTACGTGACGAGTGATTGGGTTGAATAAATGATTACACGAACTGAAACTGGCATGGGAAACGCACTTTAACACATCATTGCAGAGTTTGGAATGTTAAGGCTTGAAGTCCAATCGGAAAAACAGTTTTGGTTGCTTAACGTTACTTTTTGGTTAACGGAAAGGATAATGAAAACCGTAATTTGACTCTTCTACAGTTTAAGTTTTTTTGTAGATGCATTGTATGGAATTTTATTTTATTATATTATTATAATATTTATTATAGTGCACCACTCACCTTGACTGGATGGTAGGCCGTTGCTCTAAGCCCCGTCAGCAAACCAAATGTTCATAAATGCACCACTCACCTTGACCGGATGGCAGGCCATCGCTCGAAACAACGCTCGTCAGCAAATCATAATTCGTTCATACTTACCTGACCCACCACAAATTCTGTTGCTCTCATCAGCCAAGCACGGTTTCATTTATCGTCGACAATTGATTCAATATTGCTTATGATTAAAATTTCAACTATTTTCACGATGAAGAAAGTGCTCGAATTACTCCTTACCTGTTACGAATTACGTTCAATCCAAATTAGTATCCAACTAAGCAATTTGTCCATGTAAGCATTTCATTTTATATACAACCGGAACCAATTTTAATAAATCCTCAGTCGTTAGTTAGAACTTTCCTTTTACTTCATTTCCTTCTTTATCAAATTGTGCTCAAGTCCTTTGCACAGATTCACAGGCTTGGGGGAACACCTAGTCTCACAAACTGAATCTTACAACATTCCTTTGAGAAGCAGTCCGGAAATATTAATTTTGGTGATACATCTTAATTGATCCAATCAAGCGTAAGCAAAGGACCCTGCGCTCAAATTGGTGACCCCGACGTGATATACGTCATGCAAATTTTAAACCGTTTACGGTCGCGACGAATCGTTCAAAACGCGAATATTCATCATTAATTCATCAGGACAGCTGGCTTCTTCTACTACGCCATTATGAAATCCTCCGTTTCTGACAATAGTTTGCAATAGTTTGATCATCGCTTCGAGTTGTTCGCTGATTTTGACGTACTAGCTTCGCCAAGCTCACTTCTAGAAGGATGACTTCTTTAGAAGAGCTTACCAAACAACAGAGCGAGACTGTTGGAGAAATTAAGAGGTACATAAGGAACTACAAGATGAATTCTTCAATACGCAAAGACAGCGAATAAATCGGGCTAAATATGACCTCGAAACCAGCCATCCGTATTTTAAAAAACAATACTTTGCCAACATCGAAGAGCTGTACAAATGGTTTCTCAAGGACGTCAAACAAGCATTCAGTCTATGGGACATGCATGAAACACCAACGAGTTTGTAGACGTCATGGCTTCTACGGCCGATAGTTCTCCATTGCAGGTCACGCTGCGGATATTGAACGCTGCAATCTTCTCCTCAAGGCGCGCCACGTTGAAATCTGTTTTACCATGGTGGAGCCATATTACTTTCTTCCACATCATTGTGTCCTCAGACCCGAAATCACAACAACAAAATTGCTATCAGTTTTGCACTGTCACTTATGGTACTGCTCCAACTTCATATCTCGCCTTGCGCACCTTGCATGTGTTGGCCGAATATTTAAGGGACCAGTGTCCTTTTGCTGCTTAATCCCTCAAAAATGATTTTTATGTGGATGACGTCTTGTTTGGTTCGGATCACTTGCCCCCCTGCCAATTAAAGCAAACCGAATTGGTGGCATTTTTAAAAACTGCAGGCATTAAGCTTCGTAAATGGTGCGCAAATCATACTCACTGGACATACTGGCGCCAGTGGTCATAACGGGTAAACTAGTTTTGCAGAAATTGTGGGAGTTAAAACTCGATTGGGATGATGCACTCGCTCAAGAACTGCACACCAAGTGTATCAGTTTCAGAGCTGGTTTGAGCGCAATGAATCACATAGCGGTGCCCAGACATGTATTGGCTCATAAAATCACATCCAATTTACAATTGCATATCTTCGCTTACGCCTCGGAAAAGGCATATGGTACTACCGCTTACATTCGTTCTACAGGTCGAGACAACGTTGTCATCGTGCGGTTACTATGCGCTAAGTCTACAAGTCTATGCGCTAAGTCTAGTAAACAGCCACAAAAGGCTTACATCGTTGTCTTTTACTGCTTCGCTACGAAGGCCATCCATTTGAAATTGGTTAGCGATCTATCAACAGACGGTGATTTGCATCGTTTCATATCACGACGAGGGCATTGCCGGGAGATCTACTGCGATAACACGACCAACTTCGTCGGTGCTCGAAATCAATTGCAGAAACTTAATAGTGTCTTTAACGACAGTGCTTCCAAGCAGAAACTATGCAGGGAATGCAGCTCTCGATTGACTTCCTCTTCATCCCTCCTCGAGCACCTCATTTCGGTGGACTGTGGGAAACCGCCGTCAAATCTGCCAAGAAACTGATGCAGCATAGCCGCAGACAATCCAGATGTCTCATTTCCATACAACGAGTTGGCACCAGATTTTGAAAGCACTTTTCAGGAGCTTTTGCCAAATCGTTGTTGGGAATGTGAAACTTTGAAGAGCTTGCTCTCTTCAAAGTTTCATTTTTACTTAGGGTGAAAACCGGTTTTGAATTTATTTCATAGATCGCAATGTTCTATAAAATAAATTCAAAACCGCTTATTACTATAACTACTAAAGGGATTGTTGGCAGTATGTTGGTACAAAAATTCTGGTAGCGAATTTTTCCAAAATTCGAATGAAATTTTGTTTCCCAAAAACAACAACAATCCCTCTGCTCGGGTTAAAGGACTTTTAGTTCATTCAACCCGTAGCAGGTCAATTTTCAAGGTTTATGTAAAATGGTAAGTTTATTTACGAATTAAAGCTTATAGAATATTATAGTTTCCGGGAACCATAAATTAATCAATTCTCTTTTTGGCGGCCTTTACCGGTAAAAATTTAAATTTTCAACGGTTTTTTGCCCGCAGCGGCTAAACAAAACGTCCTAGAGGGTTCATCTGTAGGACCGACTCCCATTATTTTTCTAATTGCTAACTTTTTTTCATACAACATTTTTCTCTAAAATGAGTTTTTAAAAATTTACTGACCAAAGTTGGAAAAAATTATTAAATTCATATTTTGCTCGTAACAGCTAAACCAAGGATCCTAGGGGATTCATATGTATGACAGACCCCCATTATTTTTACATTTACTAACATTCTTTAATACATTATTTTTTCCTACCGTGAGTTTTTAAAGATGTGTCCACATAAACTTCAAATTTTGAATTTTTAACAATTTTTTGCTCTAGTGGCTAAACTATCCTATAGGGCTCATATGTATGATCAATCTTTGAAAACTTCAAACCCTTATTGCACCATATGATTGTCTCCCACTATATTGACAATTGCATAGTTTATATAGTTTATAGGTAATTTATAGGTGTAATTTGTAATTTAATTGTATAGTTTAAAATTTAATTAGAATACCAAATAAAATTTGAAAGATCATTACAATATATTTGTTAAAATATTAAATGTAAGTTAAATTTGTAATTTGTTGAACTTTCATTTCATCTTCTATAGTTATTGAGATTGAATTAAAAATTTTTTGTTAAGGTATACCTAGTTTGATGCAATTCCTATTCTTATACTTTTCTTATTTTTAACAAATAAGTAATTACATATAAATAAAGTTAGATTTAATGATTACATTTATTATATGATAAATCCAAAGACAAAATTGTGGGTTTTGTTGAGTATGGTGGTGAAGAATCCAATATTATAGCGAAGTCAATATATGTTTTTATTGTACGAAGTATATGTGGACAATTCAAGTAACCTCTTTACTATGTACCTTGTACTAGTAATATCCCGGCTGAAGATCTTTCTGTGCAAATATTCAAATGCCTTAACATTTGTCAACAATTTGGTTTAAATGTCCGTGCGTTATGCTGCGATCAAGGTCCAACAAACAGAAAATTTTACAGCAGTTTAAATATAACAGAAAAAAGTTCATATTTTTTGCATGAGGGTAGCAAGATATTTGCTTTACATGATTATCCGCATTTATTCAAAAGCATGAGGACTAGATTATTGGCTAACGATTTAGTCACCAATGATGGGATAGTTAGCTGGAAAGTCATATCGTATCTTTATAATTTGGAAACGAGCAACCCAACTAAGATATATCCAGGTTAACATATGCCCACATATTCCCAACAAACTTCCAGAAAATGAGTGTTAAACTCGCAGTTCAAGTTTTTAGTGAAAGTCTAGCTATAGGCTTGGAAACATTATATTATACAAAAAAATTTCCAAGCGAATTTAAAGGTTACGCTTTGCCAACAGCACTATTTTTTAGAAAAATGAACCGCCTGTTCGATGTATTAAATGGGAAACCCCATTTTAACAGAGAAGAGAGAAACATTGATTTCCTCAAGGAGATGCAAGGATATTTGCTGGAAATAAAGCCCGTTGGCGTAACAAATAGACCATTCTGCTTTAAGGGAACAGTGATGACCATTGAAGGTGTTCTTGAGCTAAACAAAATAATATTTTCCAAATACGACAGCATAGATTTCATAAACACAAAAAAACTAAACCAAGATCCATTGGAGAATCTGTTTGGGCAAATTCGGTACAGAAACCGGAACAAATCAAATCCAAGTGTTTATGAGTTTGGATGTATGAGGTTTATGTTTAAATCAAAATTTGGTAATTGTGAAGAGGATGAAGACCAAATATTGCAAGTAGATTGGTGTGCCATACTTGAAAAGCAGTCGGTTGCGGACATCGGAACCTGACAGCACACAGTCGACTTCTAGTAGTCACTAGGCGACGTAGTTATAAGATAGAAATTGTAGTTATTGTAACAGGAATAAATAAATGTTGTACAAATAAATGTAACCGGTAACCAGTAGTCGTTAGTTGTAGTAGTTGTAAGCAAGGAACTTGTAATCATTGTAAGGAGACTAAAATTGTAATCGGTGAAATAAATATTGTACCGCCTGAATTCAGTCTTTTGAGATTAAAAGTGTATCTGAGGTATTGTTGTAAGGTTTTACCATACGACGGTAAAAACTACAACATAACATTTGGCGCAGCCGCAATTTAAAACCTACGTTCGGGAATTTGATAAAAGTAATTTGAAAAATCATAATTCTTAGTAAGTCTAAACTTGGAAAACACATGATAAATATAGGAATTGAACATCCAGGTACACTTTTAATGTTAAGACTACAATAAGTATGAGAGAGAAAGAAGTGTAATTGTTTTAAATAGAAACAAATGTCATTAGAATAGTTCTCAAAGTTAGGACACTATAGAATTTACTTATGGATACACAAATAAAAGAAGAATAGTGACCATTACGGGTATTAGAAAATCGTTTGATTGAAATTGCTATTATAGAAAAGAAAAAAAATTTTGACCATTAAGAATATAAGGAAATTGTATGATCGAAATTGTAATTATATAAATGAAACTCGTATGGTATGGTAATGATTGGCACTTGTATTAGAAATAAGAAATAACACTTGTATAAATACATTAAGTACACAATGCAAAAAGAGAAATTGTAAAAAAAGAAAAAAAAAAAACAAAAAAAAAAAGAACAAAAAGAAAAAAAAATATAAAAACAAAGAAAAAAAAAACAAGGAGATAAACGAAAGAAAAAAAAAAATTATAATAATAATATGTATATATGGCACATTCTACGCCAAAGATACCACTAAACAGACGTTTGAGTAACTTTATGTAAAGAATAGATACTTTTTCGTTTTATAATTTTGAAACCCAACTTGAACAAAATAACGTTAACGGGCACTTGGCCAATCAAAACAACGCCCCACATCAAGAAGGAGAACAACAATTGGCTAATCAACAACAAGTAGAATCACTAGAAATAAACTCTACAGAAGAACATCAGACACCTCGCGAAGGGGAACAACAATTACCCGATCAAGGACCAGTAGGGTCACCAAAAGTAAACACTGAAGAAGAAAACCAAACAAATCAAGATAGCGAACATCCATTACCTGACCAAGGACCCGGAAATCCAGTAGTTGTGAACGAACAGCCACTCATGCAAGCTGAGGATCAAGGACTTACAGAAGGTATTGGTACTCTGCAATCAGAAATAGTGAAATTACGACACGGAAGGTGTTACGTGAGAACAAACTCCTATCCGGGGACTTACACTGTGGAAAGTGAGCTACCAGATATAAATAAATTGTCTACTGACAACCAGGCTGACAAAGAAGACAAAGAAAATAAAATGGCTGACATAAGTTTAGTGAACAATATATTGTATAACAACGTACCGATTCTGGTAGGGGAAGATAGCCCACGCAAGTCTAATGAGGTGAACGAGTTTATAAATTGTGCACGACTGGGGTATGAAACGCTCACCGAGATACAGGATAAGATTCTGTTCATGAGACTATTACCAACACGCTTGAGGGGAAGAGCATTGGAAGTGGTGCAAACGGAGACGAATGACACACTGGAAGATATATTTACTGCATTAAAAACAAACCTACTACAAGGCACATCATATATAACCCTTAATACTTAATACCCAATTGAGGAACGTTCATCAACTGCCAACGGAAACCTTATTGGGGTATTTCCACAGAGTGAAGGCTCTTATTAACGCCTGCAAAAATGCCGCTGCTGCTCAATACACAGATGGTGGAGATGGGCTGAAGGCCGAAATAGAGGAAGTAGGCCTGCATTGTTTTAAAATGGGTATAATAAACCCCAACTACAAGTTTTACCTACTCCAAGATGTAGAAAATAACGTGAACGCATTGGAAAGGAAAATAACACGATAAGAGCAGACGGAACAATGTATGCAGCAAAATCTTACCCAGCAAAACTCCCTGGGGGACCCAACATCACTAATGGGACTAGGCGTCCCTACCCACGCTCCAATGAGCAACCATAACTACAATCCCGTTTACAACCCACCACCAACACCTGGTAGAAATCCAGGTTATAACCGATATCCAACAGGCCAACCCAATCAGAGCCAACCAAGGAATTTTCAGCCAAATGGTTATACACCCAACCATAATACACCTCGAAACAGACCGGATAGACGACAGATAAAATGTAATTTCTGTCACAAAATGGGACATATTATGGCAGAATGTCGAACTCGGCAGATGCCTCCTTTCTGCTCCACCTGCAGGGCGTACGGTCATAACACCAGAAACTGCAACCAGAACACACAGCGAAATTTCGGGAGGAATAACAACACGCAACCAGGAAGAAATAACCATCAACACCACCAAGTTAACCAGACAACGGCGAGCAGGGTTAACCAGGAATGTAATTTTTGTTTGAAACCAAATCACACGGAAGATGCATGTTTTCTACGAGAACGGTGGGAAAAACTACAGCTACAAACCCAACTAAGGGAAGTGGAAAACTCTACAGGGACGACCGAGCGCACCGCGAGTCGTCCATAATAGAACAAGATTATAGGTGCGACAACAGGACAACCATGCCGGCACTGCCAATAATAAACTTACAACTAGACATTACTAAGGAAAGAAATTCGAAATTCATAATTGATACTGGATCAGAGATATGTTTGATTAAACATTCCGAAATAAGCAAAGTAAAACTAAAAGACGTAAACAAAAATGAAAGAGTCACTCTCAACACTATCTCCGGGCAGATAACATCTGAAGGTACGATTGTGGGACAAGTAATGACGAATCAAGTCTATCCCTGCAAATTTCATATTGTGAAAAATTTGAGTCCTACAAATATCACGGGAATTATAGGGAATGACTTCGTAAGTAAATACTGCAACGTAGAAGGACCAGCTAAAAGACTTGTTTTCCCGGCGACCAAGACGGGAGAGGAAATCGTCATTCCATTCGCGAACCAAGGCGACGTGTACAACACCGAGTCTCGATCCATTGATGTAGTAACAAAAGACGCAGCTACTGGCCAGAAAAACCCGTCTATCGAAATCGAGCACTTATGTAACCGCAGCTCGCAAACTGCGGTGTGTTCAGTCAAACCGAACGGGGAAATAAAGTACGGACAGGAAGCTTCGCTACCATCAACGGAAGACAATGAAACAACACAGGACTTATCAGACCTATTCGACTGGGAACCAGAGAAAAAGGAACGAGAAAACCCTCCTGGGCAGATGCGAATGGGAAGTCCGAGTGCTAAGGGGTCCACAACCACAGACTACGATCACCTAAACCACCGAGGCTCGCACGCCTCGGAAGGTGAAAATGTCACAACGCCAAAAACCCACGAGGGTGGACAGACTGATTACCTCAAAAATACAGAGCAAGTCACCATAAGAGAACGCAGAAAAATACAGATACCCCAAAGAACGGTGAAGTTCCTCGAAATACCAGTACCAACTCCAGGAGAATATGTCGCTATAGGAGAAGAAATCAAGCAAGGAATTTACCTCTGTAACGCACTGGTCGAGTCAACCAATGGCAAAATTAAAATGAGCATACTAAATGTAAACGATCACGAGGTCGAAATAAACGACTTAACAATTAATTTAGAAAAATACAACACGTGTAACAATGAGTTAACCACTAAGGACTCTCCCGAAGTAAAAGAACACTACGGGATACAGACAGATGTGTTCGAAACCAGTAAAGAGAAGAACGCACGAATAAAAGACCTACTGCGAATAGTGGGCATAGAGAAAAATCTGAACAGTGAAGAGAAAAAGTCAATCGAAGGGATTATAAAAGAATTTCACGATACCTTCCACATACCAGGCGAAAAACTAAGCCACACTACAACGGTTCGGCACGAAATAAGAACCAAAGAAAATCAGGTGCCAGTAAAATGTAAAATGTACAGATTGCCGGAAACGCAGAAAGGAATAATTACTGAGGAATTAGACAGATTGCTAATAGATGACATTGTTGAACCCAGCTGGAGCCAGTGGAACGCTCCTCTGCTAGTAGTCCCAAAGAAACCAGGACCTGATGGCCAGAAAAAATGGCGAATTGTGGTAGATTACAGAAAGTTAAACGAAGTAACAGAAGGCGATGCATATCCACTACCTAGGATCGAAGATATCCTAGATCAGTTAGGAAATGCTCGTTACTTCTCTGTACTCCACCTCGCCAGCGGCTACCATCAGACGTTACGTCGTAATCCGCACGCAGGACCACGACCGATATCTATAGAGGAATACCGGGCCAGACAGACGGGCCACCACACGAAAACGGAAGTGAAACTTTCGGACAGAATAGAGGCACCAACGAAAAAGAAGATACCGGGGATTGAGGCGAGGTTTAGGCGAGAAATAGAAGAGGCTAGGAGGGATCTCATGTTGGCTGTGGGAAGCCAACAAAGAGCACTTTTCAGTAGGGAGTTGCAGAGACTCCACAACGAACGGATACGCTACAGGAAGGAAAAGCGTTTAGCCAAAGGGGTGAAGCGGACATCAGACCCTGACAGCACACAGTCGACTTCTAGTAGTCACTAGGCGACGTAGTTATAAGATAGAAATTGTAGTTATTGTAACAGGAATAAATAAATGTTGTATAAATAAATGTAACCGGTAACCAGTAGTCGTTAGTTGTAGTAGTTGTAAGCAAGGAACTTGTAATCATTGTAACGAGACTAAAATTGTAATCGGTGAAATAAATATTGTACCGCCTGAATTCAGTCTTTTGAGATTAAAAGTGTATCTGAGGTATTGTTGTAAGGTTTCACCATACGACGGTAAAATTTTAATGAAAATTTTAAATTTTTATTTTTTAATGAAATTTTTAGGGAATTAGGACAAAAATTATGTGAAATAAATGAACCAACAAAGGAGCAAAGAAAGGCAGTCGATTAGAAGCAGACATGAGGAGTCATTCATCAGACAGGACGAACAGCTAGAGGAGACTTGAGCCATTTACCAGGAAGCCGAAAGCAGGAAGAAAAATTAGAGAAGACTTGAGCCATTTACCAGGGAGCCGAAATCAGGAAGAACAATTAGAGAAGACGTGAGCCAGATACCAGAAAGCCGAAAGTAAGTATGCAGCCTTCATCAACAATACGGAGTTAGCGGGCATAATTCAATCTTGCTCACTGGGCAAATCTCCCCTCGTGAATGACCAAAGACAACGACTAGAAGGGGACTTAAGAGATCCCGAGGCGGGACCCCGGCCACTCACCATAGCCGAGTACAAGGAACGAAGAAAGGTGCAGCAAAAGCCGCGAGCAGACCCGATTTCTCCAGTAGTGCCTACCCCTAGGTAATGTTTTGTAAAGAGGAGGTTAAAGTAGAATTTTAGGGGAAAAGAAAAAGAAAATAATTAGCCTACCTCTAGGTAATGCGTGGTAAAAGAGGAAGATTTTAATAAATTTTGAATAACAAAAAAGGAAAATGAAAGGAAACGCACTTCTGAACACAAATTAAGATAATAACATTCTGAACTGCAGGGATAAAACAATATTACATACATACTAAATGAGAAACAGTATAATATAATATAAATGAGAAATAAAGAAAGTAGTCAAAAACAATTGTTGTCAAACATATATAGGAAATACTATTAACATAAGACCTCAATGTATAGTACGTAAGAAGACAGTGTTTAATTGATGGTATGATCTGAAAAAAGAAAAGAATATTGAGTAAAACACATAAAAAAAAAGAATAATAAATAAACGAGAGAAAGAAAAGAAGAGAAGAAAAGGAAAATATATATATATACAATACAATTACGGTAGAAATAGACAAATCTTTGTAGACCATGATAAACTACGCAACTAAATGGTACAGGAATATATGGCACAATCCACACCCAAAATCCCAATAAATAAGAGCTTAAAAAGGTTTATGAAAAGGGTCGACGGCTTCAGCTTCAACGCGGGGCTGTCCTCGAAACCAATTGTATCCATTCCGGCGCCCACAGCGGAAAACGGTGTTAAGGATGAAAATAACAGCTCTGGCGAAAACGAATCGACTAGTGGGCAGGAATCAGATCAAACCGAAGAGGAGAGCCAGTCAACCACGGAAAGCGTGGAACAAACCAAAGATCATTCCGACATTACTCCAAACCCGGAACAACCAGAAGAGCTGGAAAATAACAGTGAAAATAACGAATCAAGCTGGGATATCCGAACAGAAGAGCCGGAAGGCGGTTATATGCAACCAGAAGATCAGGTAGCGCCAGAAAAAAGCGATTTTCAAGAACCTAGAAGACCTGACATAGTAAACCTCCGGCACAGGAGACAATACGTCAGAGCAAACTTCGTATAAATCTGTATATTTTATTTTATTTTATATTTTTTTCAAGCCAAATTATGTGAAGGAATAGTTAACTCAAAAAATTTCATTTAATATCTTAGTAAATATTCATTTATTGATTATTAAAATTTATATACAAAATATTAAAAATTTTATTTTATTTTTTTTTTACTTTATATTATTTAAGTTTTTTCAAGACAAATTATGTTAAGGAACGCATTAACCTAATTTACCTAATAATATCTAATCATCTTTATATATATAAAACAAGATCTTTTTACAAAAGTTTGTCGCGGCAAAACTCCGGATCTACCGGGACAAGTTTTATGAAATTTAGTAGGATTTACTCTTATTAGAAGGAGAATGTTTTTGTGAAGTTTCAAAGAAATTCGCCGAAAACTTTACGAGATATGGTAGTTTTAAAGTTTTGGTCGTTTTGATTTTAAGAGAGCATCTTCCTTCCGTGCGAAAGCTTGAAATAAAGAAATTAAGAGCGATCGTTTCTCTCGAGTACAAATTTTTACCGATTTCTCTCACTCTCTTGAGCATGAACTGTATTCGCGAGAACAATTCGGTAGTTTGATTTCATAATATCTCTTAATTTTAAGTAGAGTTCTCTTGATATGAAAACAATGATTTGTATCCATGAATAACTCTCAAGAGAAAATCTACTTTAGAATATAAGAGAGATCGTGCAATTATTGTCGCTCCGTCACGCCAAATATTTCTCGGGTTATTCAATACAATTTTGGTTCATTAAATCCGTAGCAGATAGATTTGTTGAAATTGGTGGAAAATGGTAAATACTTTTTTGAGTTTCAGATTGTAGGACATCATAGATTCCGGGAATCCCAAGTTGACCGATTTTCTTCCGGTTTGAAGGGTTCTTTTCCGGTAGAAATTTGAATTTTTAACGGTTTTTTGCGCGTAGCGGCTAAACGAAGCGTCCTACGGGGTTCATATGTATGACCGACCCCCACTATTTTGACATTTTCTACCTTCCGTTCATACATCATTTTTCTCTACATTAAGGTTTTAAAGGTATGCATTCAAAAGATCGGAAAATTGATAAAATTCAGATTTTGAATTTTTAACGATTTTTTGTTCCTAGCGGCTAAACGAAGCGTCCTACGGAATTCATACGTATGACCGATCCCCATTTTTTTTAAATTTCCTAACTTTGAATCCCAAGTTGACCAATTTTCTTCCGGTTTGAAGGGTTCTTTTCCCGTAAAAATTTGAATTTTTAACGGTTTTTTGCCCGTAGCGGCTAAACAAAGCGTCCTACGGGATGCATATGTATGACCAACCCCCACTGTTTTGACATTTCCTACCTTCCCTTGATATATCATTTTTCTCTAAATTGAGGTTTTAAAGGTGTGCATTCAAAAGATCGGAAAATTGATAAAATTCAGATTTTCAATTTTTAACGATTTTATGTTCCCAGCGGTTAAACGAAGCATCCTACGGAGTTCATACGTATGACCGACCCCCATTTTTTTTAAATTTCCTAACTTTGAATCCCAAGTTGACCAATTTTCTTCCGGTTTGAAGGGTTCTTTTGCGGCAAAAATTTGAATTTCATACGGTTTTTTGCCCGTAGCGGCTAAACGAAGCGTCCTACGGGGTTCATATGTATGACCAACCCCCACTATTTTGGCATTTCCTACCTTTTTTTCATACATCATTTTTTTCTACATTTAGGTTTTAAAGGTATGCATTCAAAAGATCGGAAAATTGATAAAATTCAGATTATGAATTTTTAACGATTTTTTGTTCCTAGCGGCTAAACGAAGCGTCCTACGGAGTTCATACGTATGACCGACCCCCATTTTTTTTAAATTTCCTAAATTTTTCAATCCATCTTTTTTCTCTGAATTGAGTTTTTAAAAATGTGTCCAAACAAAAGTTATGATATATGATAAAATTCAGATTAAAATTCGTAAACGCAAAATCCTGCGTTTTTCGGAAAAATTTTGTAACTTTTTATATATTTGAAACTCAATTTGTATATTTTTTCTTTAAATCAATAGAAATACTATTACACAGAAAACAGAAATTTTTGATAAAATTTTACTCTCCAATGGTACACATTTATGTTTGTGTTTGTTTTGTGCAAATTTCAGAACATCAAAATTGTGTGCATTGTGTGTACATGTACATTGTGTTCCATGCGCGAAATTTTGTATCAGCCCCCTTCCAGTTATTGTGATCACTCATTCCCTATTTGTCAATCAAACATCAACATCAATTCGCGCACTGTCTGTTCTTTGAACGTTAAAGACGGTCAAAGGCGCATACGGCCCATGGATCTTTTGTCTGCTGTTACGTGTGTGATGTTGGAAAAAAATGGGTAGAGAGTCACATGGGATCGCGACATCTGGTAAATTATTTTGTCTGTGATTAAACCTTAACTTTTTTTGTAAGTAGAAGAAAGTAATATTTTTCAACAAATTCGCCGAAAATAAATTTACACGGCTAACGTGGGCGTATTGTTCATGTGGCCGATCGGATCGGATTAACCTCTCAAATATTACTGTGCCATAAAAAATTTACATCCGGTACTAATCGAAGAACAGCAAAAAGTTAACCAGTTTTGTTTGAGTTTCAACCGGCAATCTATAAATCCTTATTTGTTTCATTGTTGTCACCGAACATAGGATAAATTTCGATTTCTTATAACTACTATATTTCAATTTTTTTGTAACTTTAAAATTAATAGGTGCTGTAAAGTTTAGTAATAATTCCAAAATTGTCTCTTTTTGAAAGAGTGCTTGAATAGTTGTTTTAAGTTTATTTCTCATTTTCTTATTAAGCACAGTGCCGGATTAAGCCAGCGCGGGGCCTGTAGCAAGTTTTTTCAAGGGGCCCTTGGTTTATTTAAGGTTATCAAGTCTATGGTATTAAATAAAACGAAACTCATACAAACAAACTTTTCTCGATTTGATTTGAGCAAATTTAGAAATAATAATATTCATGTCGACTTTTCTCACCAATTCGTATTCAATATTCATCAAAGTGAGGTGATTAAGACGTTCTTGACTCATCGTGTTCCTTGACTCATTTTAAACGCGTTTTAATGTTGCTGCTGTAATGCAACCGCTGTAATGGTCGTATTTTGTATTTCGTGTTCCTCGTCTTGAAGATTCTTGCTGGTATTCCTCACAATCTGTTAGATCTTTGGCTTTTGTCTCAACATCTGAAAATGTGGATCACATTTCTTGGATGTACCCATGTAATGATACATAAAGGGCGTATCCAGTATTTAGGTCTTGGTTATCCGACTACAGCGAAGCACTAGTTGCTTGCAAACGTTCTAAAATTCCATTCCACGCAATTGTCATTATTCCCGTTTCCAACTTACTCATCCTTGAAACTAGTCCGTAAGCTTGATTTCGACACTCTGCCTTCTGGCCAACGTTATTGGAGATGTCTTCCAAAATCTTTTTGATCGTAGTAAAACCACATAAGAGTGCCTTCGTAGCATCAGCTCGGGCTGACCATCGAAAATTTTGTCTAATAAGTGATTATCCTACTCAGAATTGAATTCAAACGCCGCAGGTAGGATCACTGCCAACTGCGCTATTCGTCTCATGTGAAAAGTCCGACCGTTAAATTAACTGTTAAGATTCGAGGTTGGTTTCGTGGGTCTCCTTCTTAATAAAAAACCATACTTGCTTTTCTTATAAACGGTTTAATCCAATATATTTAATAACAATAATTCTCTAACAATCTTCTTAGTTCGACGGGCAGACGAGAACAGGTTCACTCGCGTGCTTCGTCAGAGCACACGGCGTCCGCTATCAATGTATGCCTATTCCAACCATACATGTATGTTCCAGCCATGCATGTATGTTCTAGCTATAAATGTACATCTACTCAATATTAACAAACTATAAACAACAGTTCAAATTACCAAACAATGTATACATGGCTAAATATCGACTTGCCCTGATCTGCTACTAAATTTTATCTATTTGACGGTAAGTTGAAAATTACTATTTGACAGTTAGTTAGTAATATTCAGCGATTAAACTCACCTAATCAAAAACTCCTATCACTTTTACAGAATAATAAGAAGAAATAACGCTATTAATGAAAGCTTGTAGATTGAAAGGACACTATAATTCTAATGTTTTGAACAAACTGAAAATGCATAACCAACGAAGGATTTGGCATCCCTATGCTCAGGGTATAAAGTGTACATCTTATCAGTCGCTTAAATGCGCAACCAATTCGAAATGAACATACATACATATGTGCTTATATCAGTTTAAAAACAAAGGCGAAAGAAACTCTTACAAATTGGTCGGGTTATCACACTATGAGTGTTACGTCCTGGAACCATATGCATCGGACCACACATCAACTTTCAAAAATTCGAAAATATTTGAACAAATAATATATTTGAGCTTGGTGGCGTCGTTCTTACATCATATGGAACCACTTCAAAAATTCTTCATTCATTCTTCATTTTCATGTAAGGAAAACGTGTGGAACCACTTCAAAAATTCTTCATTCATTCTTCATTTTCATGTAAGGAAAACGTCGTTTTAGATTCTTGCAAGAAATGAAGGAATAATTTGGTATAGTTCCTCACTTAATTCAGAAACATTTGAACATTTTGATACCATTAATTTGAAAAAATATTTTGACCATCCTATCTTATTGGAAAATTTTTTAACCAAAGGTAAGCGTTGGTGCGCGGGGCCCTTAAATGCGCGGGGCCCGTAGCATTTGCTACTCTTGCTACGTGGGTAATCCGCCACTGATTAAGCACTATTCATACTTTCAATTTATTATCCATTTTACGGCGAAAATTTGTAGCCAAACGTTAATAAAAACATTGTTGAAAAAGTCAAAGATTTTTTGGAAGTTTTTGAACTTATGTTACAATCAAAAGATAACTGCTAAGAATCAAAAATCTATAACTAAAGAAAAACAACACATATATAGTATCAACATATACAGTATACAAAAAATAAGCAGTTTTACGTAATGCCCAGCAAAGCGGGCGGGTACAGCTAGTACCTAATATTACATTTACCTAATAATATCTAACCATACCTTATATCTTTATATATTCATTTATTGATTATTGACAATTATATACAAAATATTAAAAAATTATGAATTATATTTAAAGCTTATCATCATATTGTATCATAGTACTTATGGGCTTATGATAACTATAATAAGATGTATGTATTTGAGATTCAATTTTGTCCAAGAATCTCGAAAAAACAGCATCAATTGTAGTACAGTATGTTGTTGTGTACTGTGCTGGATCATTATTCATGCTCAAATTTAAAGTATCATACAAAAAGGATGTGAGTGTTTCAAATTTATCTTTATCATTGAAGTTAATATTGAAGTGTCCAGCTAATATGAGTGGAAGTTTATGATAATTTTTTTGAAGTAATTTAGAACCACCCTCAGTATATTCTAACAGCGATCGATGAATAAATAATGTAATATCCTCAATCTTTTGATTTGTGGATATATAAATAGTTACAATAACTACTTCATCACTGTTTCCTACATAACAAACTACTGAGCAAATGTCGCCAACTGATGAACGCCTATTACTCAATTCACTCATGTTTGACAAAATCCTTTCCATATTTGGTGTACAAATATTTACCGTATCTTAACAGTTTTGGTACATTGCGACGCCACCTGCACGAATATTGTCGCGCTTATAATGAGAAATGCAATTGAAATTAGGAAGGACAATTTCTTCTTCATTTCTCAGCCACGTTTCAGAAAGTAATAGTAGATGAGAATTTTCAGTTACTGGATCGATGAAATCTAATATATGATTTTTTAAACTTTGGCCGTTAAAAGTTAATAATGAAAGGCCTCTTCTGTTACAAATCATATCCAAAATCATTTGCGTTCTGGTCTGGAATGTGTTTAGAGATAATCTTTGAAATTCTTGCAGTAATTTCTCTGTTGATTTAGCTTGCTTTCGATCATGATAAAATTTAAATTTCGTGGGATCATCTTTAGGTGTTTCAATATACAAATTTTCGATATTTGTTACGCGATATAACGCAACGTAAAGAAGTTCTTGCGAATGATCTTTGCTGTATTCGTAAACAATTTCACTGAAAGTTCCACCCTGCGATTTGTGTATGGTCATAGCGCAAGCTGCAATTCAAGGAAAATGTTTTCGAGTATCGATAATTTTCTTATCTGATATCATTGGAATACTCACAGATCGTAGTTCAATGGGCACAGCAAGATTACTAACTCCACTTTGTACAGCCAATTGAGCAGCTTTCTTCCTTTTCTTACGACCAATATTTGTTGAACCACAAAACTCCAACCACACTCGAACTACAACATTGTTTGTATCAATGTCTAAATGCACCAATTTTCCAGTTGAACCATTACATGAGCCATCTGATACATCTATATTTGTTGTAATTAGATAAAACATGCCTTTTACAAAAGTAATTTCATATGGTAAACCACCAGTGTCGATGACTGACTTTGTATGTATCTTCACTCTAAAATTAGCATCTTGTTCATGGTTTTTAGATCCTGTAATTGAATCAGTAGCTGTAGAGAAATTATCTCAAATTATCTCAAATTATTCAAATTGTTGTAGAAGGTAATTGTTGTAAGCGTTTACATGCTCTTTTTTGAAAAAAAGACGAATCCCATTAGGGCACAATCTTTGAGTATCGGCTTTTGTAAAAAACCTTGATTCTATCATCTCAATTTCATGTTGCTCTAATGGTTCACCATTGCATACTTTAGTTAGTACTTTGGAAAAAGCAACATTAGCCTGTCTCATGACTTTGTTGAGTTGATAAAATTTAAGTTTCCGCCAAAGATGCGGTCCAACCATTTTTGTTCTAATAGATTGATATATTGGTGTTGCTCGTACCGGTAGTAGCTGCCGTAAATCTCCAATGAAAATAATATCCATACCACCAAATTCATCCCTATGATTATTGGTTATTTGTTTTGAACGCAAGTCAATTTTTACTAAGAGTTCTGCATTTATCATACTTATTTCATCGATGATTATTACTTTTACATATCCAAACAGAAATTTATATAAATGTGCGATTTCAGATGACAGAGGCAATAGTTTTGAGATTGAAATTCTAAGTGCAGTATGAATTGTTGTACCATCAATTGCCACAGCAGCTTTACCAGTTGTAGCGCAAGTTTTATAAGCATTGCAATAACCATCTGTATCAGTAAATCTATTATAATTTATATATTTCCATTATGTGTTTAATGACGAAAGTTTTACCAGCGCCTGCTGGACCAGTGAAAAAAAATTGAAAAGGAGCTTGCTCTGGAGTTTGTAAATGATAAATAATATGCATCAATAATTCTTTTTGTTATTCGTTAGCCATTCTCATGAATTCGTAGAATTGATGCCTGTCTATCAAATTCTCTTTTTTTTCGCAATAGCACCAAGTTTGCTGAGAGTTGCATTTTGTATATCAGCATTAACAACGGAATGTGGGTCACGCTGTAATATCTCATAAGGATCATTTTCAAAAATTACATTGGCACGTTTTTCTAATTCCTCATCTTCGTTTTCATCATTATCTCTACATAATTGTCTGCAAATTTCAAGTGTTTTTTGAATGTCGAAGTTTAATTCAAATTCTTTTCTTCGCTCTAAAATTAAATCTTTGTTATTTTCATATATATTTATGAATTTATTATCAGTTAGAATATCAATATCTTCACTTCTAAAGGAAGATGTAATAAAACCATCTCTCTTCTATAATAATTAAAGTTCGGGTCTATTTTCGTACTTGTCAAACCAATTTTGCTTCCATATGTCTGTACAGTCATCGTCCAGTTCATTTAATTCTTTAAAACTCTTCCTTATTCTTTGACGTTCTGATGGATATATGGTTGGTATATAAACGGTAGCTGTTGATGATTTAGCCATAGGTTCTCGTAACAAAAACCATGCAGCTTCGTGCGCCGACATTTCCACTGAATGAAGTACATCAATACTCATTTTTTTTGTAATATCAACAATATCAAATTCTGGGTTTTCGTCCATTATCTGAATAATTCGTCGTTGTAAGTTGCTAATTCCTCTATTGTGTTTGTTAAACATATTCAAGGAGCACAAGCATACTCATCTTGAATGATTTGACTTTAAATGATGCAACACAAATGGGTTAAATATAATTGTGAGTATAAAAATGATGAAAATCTGTATACTCAAAATTTTCAAAGTTTGTTCTAAGTACTTTATAATGGTTTTTATATTCTTTAAAATTTTGTTCAGAAAAATCAGAATCAGTATCTTTCATAGGTAACAATGTTATCGTATACCTAGATGGCATAAAATGTGTACCAAATCGACAGTTATCTTTTTTATTGGGGTCCATTTTTTTGAAGCAAGTGAAAGTATGTTTATGGGTTTGCAATTTAATATTTCCAGATGCTTCTGTCTCAGATACGGAAACTAACTCGTCGATCATTTGAATTACGTCTTTGTCGGTATTTAATAAATTTTTCGGTGCAGTATCCAACCATAAAAGAATATGAGCATGAGGGCTTCCACGATTTTGAAATTCTATTCTCTTGAAGTAATGAATCACTCTATATTTTCCAAATGGACTATTTTTCTTGTATTGCAAAATTTTCATCAAACAATTAACTAGTTTATTAAAGTAAATAGTACAAGTAACTGAATCTTCATTCACTAATGTGGCTTTGTGAACGTAATTCATGTTTAATTTAACTCATCAGATACATCCTTCCCATTATTTTTCAATTTATACAATAATTTTAATAAATTTATCCAGCCAGTTTCATTTGCACTAAGCGTCATAAAGGCAGTTTGTGCTCCTAATTGCCGAATCATTGCAAAAAGATCTTTCTTACGATCTGCCCAGTACCAAGCGGAATTCGGTATACATCGAAGAAAAGCAAGATTAGTTTCTAAACAGTGATTAATATAATTTTCTGACTGTATCTGTTCTTTATTTATTGTAGTATTATGACCAAACTGTTTGAAAGCAATAGTAACCCTTTGACTAACCCTTATTCTCATAATTTTTGCAGCCAAATATAAAAGATGTTGTGGTTCAGCACCGCGTCGATCAGTACGTCGCAATTCACTGGTAGCTTTCATAAATGGAGTAACAGTAATTTCTTCTCTGTAATTTCTAAACTGTCCACCGTATATTGTTGGAAATGAAAGCTCTTCGGCACATTCATCGAATAAAATACTGAGAGGAGAGCTCCGTTCGCCCGGTGCTATATGCAAAATTTTATCTTCATTCCACAAAAAAGTTTGTTGTTGAGCAGTTAGGTTATCTTCAATAGGCACATGTTTGCTAACATCATAAATTATCAACAGTGGAGCTACTTGATCACGTTTTAAAAATTCATCATCAATTTCTATTTCATGATGAATATAAAGCGTGGTTTGAACTAAGTATTTTAACCATTCTTTAATATTTTTTTTGTTAATGAGGCCGTGAACATAACTAGTTTTATGTATTAATTTTTTTTTGAGTTCACATAAAAGCAGTGGTCATGTTCAATATCTCTAGGCAATTTTTCTCTCTTGATTTCCACTGGAACACTGATAATTTGACCATAAATGCCATACTGACTATGAAAATGCCTAAGTCTTCTGATTTGCATAAAAGGAATTCTCGGTGTGTAAGAGAAGTTTTTTTTGTCCCTAGCAGTTTATCTGTAAGTGGCTTTAGATGGTTGATAATTTTTGTCCTCTTGGTGTACTCTTTGTTTAGATTTGGTTTAAGATTAAGACATGGCTAAGGTTTTTCTTTCTTTCTAGTTATTTAGTGCATGAGGAATTGTAGTTTAATGATAGGAATTAAATTGTGAGAACCACTTCACGTACTATTAGAAACTTTGTTTAGGTTTAAAATATCTTTAGTAGTTTTAGGTTTATGGATTTTTACTAATAAATTTATAAATTTATGAATCATAAATTATTATTCTGAAAAATTGAACACTTGTTTAATCATAACTTTCTTTTGACGGAGAATCCATAATGTCGTAATGTTTATGTTTGGCATTTCGTTGGGCCGAATCTTTTTGGGAAGGGATCAATGGGTTCTTTCTAGACAAAGGACAAAAATCAATATAACTGATTTTAGATTAGCGGATCAGTTAGTTTGATTCCAAACTTCGCGTCGTTTTTATCTTTTTGGTACAAAAATTTTTGAAGAATTTTCTAAGAAATTTGTGAGTGAGTAAATTGAGAAAGTGTAATAATTGTGAAAAACGAACGTTGTGAAGGTGCGAAAAATTTAAAGTTTGATCCCGCTTGGAAGCAGTTAGAAGTTTAGTTAAAAGGGTGAGTAATCACTGAGTTTTCCCTTAAACAAAGAATTTTGTATTTTTGTAATATGTATTTGGCAATGAAGAAATAGTTCGAGTTTGACTTGTGGTTTTGGTGAATTTTACTTGTATAGTGAATAATTCTCGTAAAGTGTGAAGCGTGGAAATCCCGCTTGCCTTTGATCGTGAGGTGACGTTGTTTTTACACTCGAGTGGTTTGATTTGCAAGTATGAGCGTGGCGATCCGGCTCCCCTGTTTGCTTAGATGATCAGTGTAGTTTTTGTTCTCTCACCTTAGATATGTGGCGCGATTTTCCCCTATATCTAGTCTGTGTTTTCTTGACGAGAATTGTTCACTCCAATAAATAACTCTTTTTGCTATTCGAGGAAAGTCCGATGAATTGCACTTTCCAATTTCGTAAACTTGATTACGCATTGTGAAAATCATTTCCGTAGAATCAATTAGTTTAAAATGTGTAATAGTTCGGTAATCTGATTGAGGACGAGTATTCTCTGAGGTGTGGAATCATCCTACTCAAAGCTGAAGTTCAGCGGGATAGGCTCCCTTACGTTATGTTGCTGGAGATCCGCACCTGACACAGATATCCGAACATCAGTTTCGGTTTTTACGTTTTGAAATCATTTTAAAAAAAACGATGCGTAGTCAACGACTAGTTTTGAGTCGAAAACTCATACTCATTTTTAATTACAGGTACAATATTGGGAGCAACTCTGACCGACCAGATTCTACGCCAAGTAGTTCCTGACAACATTATTTGACATAAGATGGGTTTTGATTTGTTTGAGTACAAAAAAAAAATCACTATATTTTTAACCCTTTATCTTATATATCAGAAGTGGGATCTGAATCTGGTCAAACGTGTCAGGATTGCTCTCGCCATTTTATTGGGGTTAAAATTGTATGTTTGAAAATTTTCTTGAATGGTAGCATTTGAAATGTGAAGCCCCTTAGCTGTTCGATTCTTTTCGTTTCACTTGATTTTCAGAATTTTCAAAAAATATCTTCGAATATGATTGTCATAAATGGAAATTATCTTTTGTTTTTTTTTCTGTTCCTATTTGGTCATTTCAAAGGTAAACGGAGTGAAATTATATTAAAAAAAAAAGAAAGTAAGATGTCAAAGCAACAAGCTAAAAGAACACGCCGCGATCATGAAGAAGAAAGGAGAAGGTCACCGTCGAAGTCTCCAACGGACTCTTTGTCGCGTGAAAGGAGGAGAAGGTCCTGCTCTACCACGGAAACTTTGAGTCGGTTTACTGAGGCTATGACGAGGTGTTTTGAGCAGACGTCGAATCGTCAATCTACGACGCAGTTTCGGGGAGATACTGTTCCTGTCTTCAATCCATCTGACTTGAACCAGACGGCTACTATGTGGTGCAAAAAAGTTGATGAACTGCGTCAACTGTATCACTGGGATGAGGATACAACGATTTACTATGCTTTGGGAAAGCTGAAGGGTTTGGCAGAAACGTGGTATCGTGGTCTTGGTTCACTGAATTATACTTGGGATGAGTGGAAGACAAAACTCATTGAAGCATTTCCTTCGCAGTCGAATTATGCTTTGCTATTAAGGGACATGATACGCAGAACGAAACGGAGCGATGAATCCTATACTAAATATTTTCACGAAAAGTTTGCCTTGTTGAACGCGTGTAACATTCGAGGGTCAAATGCTGTCGACTGTCTTTTGGACGGGATCCAGGATCGATCGTTCATCGCTGGAGCGAAGGGTGGAAATCGTCAGACACCGGAGGCGCTGTTCCAGTATTTTGGATCAATGGAGACTTCCAATAAGGAAGAATTAATAAGGCCATATCGACGTGACGATCGACAACGGAAAAAGTTTGCCAGCAATTCAAGGCAACAACAACGAAAAGGATATCAGCCAAATGAAAGCAAAATCACTTGCTTTAAGTGCAACAAACTGGGTCACTATGCTAACGCGTGCAGAGAAAAAGGAGTCGCTGGGGCATCAGAGAAACGGTGTAAAGTTTGCAGAGCTCGTGGACACGATGAAAACAACTGCGGTTTAAAGAAGACGGCAATGTCACGTAATGTTGCATTAATGAAAGTTAAGGATAATGAACCTGTAAATCAAAAATATTTTAAGAATGTTGAAATAAATGGATCCTCTTCGCAATCTTATATAGACTTTGGTAGTTCATGTACTCTTATTACTTTAAATGAAACGAAACGCTTAAAACTTGCAATTGATGAAAAATATACGGTTTTGTCTGGATATGGTGGTGGTAAGACAATGAGCATTGGAGCTACAAATTTCAACTTAAAAATTGATGACGTCTCAGGACACATAACTTCGTTGGTAGTAAACAATGACGAACAGGATATTCCATTGCTAGTGGGTCGCAATTTTACTGAGTTGGACCATATTTTGGTAAAGAAAGATAAAAATGCTTTAACTTTCTATTCTAATGAAAGTGAAAGAGAGATTTTTAACGTTGAAGTTGGAGTTTCAAATCAGAAAATACCTTTGTATGTATGTCAAGACGTAGTTATACCTTCAAATCATCAGTGCTTCGTACAAGTTAACACCGCGGAATATGTAGGAGATCTTTACCTCGAGGGAAGTTTCAGAGTCCAAGAGGGGAAAGAATCTTGTGTTCCGTATGCAGTGGTTAAAGTTGGTAAAGACCATGTCACTTATGTTCCAGTCATCAATTTTTCGGAACAGGATGTCGTTTTTAAGGCAAAACAAGTTGTTGCAAGATCTTGGCCTTGTATTGAAGGTGAAGAAGAGGAGGAAAAAACATTACGTGTGGATGTTATGCAATTGCCGCCGTTGAATAAGGATGATGTCAAGATTGGATCAGTCAGCCAGGAAGAAAAAGAACAGGTATATAAATTGTTACAGGAATTTCGAGATTGCATAGCAGAAAATGTAGATGAGTTAGGGTGTGCTGTTTCCGCCGAAATGGACATTAGGCTTAAGGATGAAGTACCATTTTCGTATCGACCTTATAGAGTAGCAAAAAGTGAGCAGAATAAGATCACAGAAATTGTCAACGAGTTATTGGATTGCAACATTATTCAAGAGTCAACGTCGGACTATTCGTCACCTGTACTTTTAGTCAAAAAGAAGAATGGTGAACAGAGGATGTGCATTGATTACAGAAAACTTAATTCTCTGACAGTACAGGATCGTTACCCACTACCCAGGATAGACGACCAGATAGATCGGTTAAAAGGAGGGAAATATTTCACCAGTTTAGATATGAAGTCAGGCTATTACCAAATTCCTATGAAGGAGGAGGCAAAAAAATATACGGCGTTTTCTACTTATGCAGGACTATACGAGTTTAACAGAATGCCTTTTGGCTTGACAAATGCTCCGCGTTGTTTTCAGCGGTTTATGAATAGAGTTTTAGGACCGGTGAATAAAATTGCTGCTGTATATTTAGACGACGTTCTACTCCACTCTGAAACGATTGAGAATGCCATTGAAGACTTGAAGAAAATTCTGTTGATTTTTAGGGAACAGAATTTGTCACTAAATTTAAAAAAATGTACTTTTCTTACGACGTCCGTTGAGTTTTTAGGGTTTGAGATAGAAAAGGACACAGTAAAACCCGGGAAGGATAAAATCCAAGCAGTGTAAAATTTTCCAGTTCCGAAAACAGTTAAAAACATACGACAATTTTTAGGTTTAACTGGGTATTTCCGACAGTTTGTCAAAAATTATGCCGAAATCGCGAAACCATTGACTACACTCATTAAAAAGTCAGTAACCTGGAGTTGGAATGAGGCTCAAGAAAATGCGTTTAAGAAACTGAAGGAAGTTCTCGTCAATCGACCCATACTAGCACTATACAACCCAACTGCTTCTACGGAAGTCCATACTGATGCTAGCTCTGTTGGTTTGGCTGGGATTTTATTACAAAAACAGGGAGATGAAAAATTGCATCCAGTTGCCTATTTTAGTCGACAAACGAATGATTTGGAGTCAAAATATCATTCATATGAATTAGAGACCTTGGCTGTTGTAGAAACGCTAAAGAAATTTAAAGTTTATTTAATAGGAGTTAATTTCACGCTTGTGACGGACTGCAATGCATTAAAATCCACCCAGCATAAGAAAGATTTAATACCTCGCATTGCCAGATGGTGGTTGCAAATTCAGGAGTATACATTCGAGATCAAATATAGACCTGGAGATCGAATGAAGCATGTGGACGCTCTAAGTCGTAATGTAGAGGAACATCAAGCAGAAGCCAGTGTTATGCGGATTACACAGGATGATTGGGTTCTGGCTGGCCAGTTGACTGATCCCAAAATTAAAGAAATCCGCGAAATTTTGAAACGACCACCGGTTTCCGATTACGAAAAGGGAATTTATAAAGATTATGCATTACGTGAAGGTAGGATCTACAGGATAACTGCGAGAGGATTACAATGGGTAGTGGATTACCTCGTGGTATGAGGTTTCATGTTGTACGAGCAGCACATGACGAAATGGGACATTTCGCGACTGAAAAGACATTGTATCGCTTGTGTGAACACTATTGGTTCCCCAAAATGAGACAATTTGTTGAGAGGTACATTACTTGTTGTATTCAATGTCTATTTAATAAAAAGCATGGTGGCAGAAAAGAAGGATTTTTACACCCAATTCCAAAGGGTAGTGATCCTATGAAAACCGTTCATATTGATCATTTAGGACCATTCCCCAAAAGCAAAAAAGGAAATGTTCATCTGATAGTTGCTGTGGACGCATTTACCAAATTTCTATTCCTAAAGGCTGTAAAGTCTACAAAAACGAAATATGTGATAGAGTTTTTGAGGGATGTCTTTTCAACGTATGGTGTTCCTCAAAATATTATTTCGGATCAAGGTAGTGCGTTTACTTCAAAAAATTTTGCTACTTTTTGTCAACAAAATGGAGTACGACATATTCAGAATGCCGTAGCAACACCTAGAGCGAATGGGCAGGTTGAACGTTTGAATCGCTCAATCTTGAGTGTTCTTCTAACCACGACATTAGAAGAGGAATTGTGGGATTCAAACGTGAAAAAGGTACAATTTGCTATAAATAACGTTGTAAATAAATCCACAGGAAAGACACCAAGTGAGCTGTTGCTGGGCTACAAACCAAGAAGTGGTAGTGATGCATTGTTGATAGACGAAATAGAGCAAACTTCGCGGGTTTTGGATAATTTGCTGGAGGAAAGAGAAAAATCTGCAAAGCGTATAGAAGAACAACAGGTAAAGCAAAAACAACAGTTTGATCGACGGAGAAAAAAGCCAAAATTTTACAAGGAAGGAGATTTGGTGGTAATTGAGAAGACAGAACCTGCAACTTCTACGAGTCGAAAATTATTATCCCCATACAGTGGACCATTTGTGGTGAAATCTGTTTTGCCAAATGACAGATATGTAGTGGTTGACATGGAAGGCTCACAACGAATTGGCAGGAAAGGTACTTATTCCAGAACAGTTGCGGTTGACCGTATGAAACCCTGGGTCATGTTTAATGGGGACGAGGAAGATGTTGAAGATGAGCAAGAGCCGATTGAGGATGGAATTGTTTTGTCCGATCCAGAGCCAGATCAGCCCGGGACGGCCTGAAGTTCAGGAAGGCCGACTGTAAGAGAAGTTTTTTTTGTCCCTAGCAGTTTATCTGTAAGTGGCTTTAGATGGTTGATAATTTTTGTCCTCTTGGTGTACTCTTTGTTTAGATTTGGTTTAAGATTAAGACATGGCTAAGGTTTTTCTTTCTTTCTAGTTATTTAGTGCATGAGGAATTGTAGTTTAATGATAGGAATTAAATTGTGAGAACCACTTCACGTACTATTAGAAACTTTGTTTAGGTTTAAAATATCTTTAGTAGTTTTAGGTTTATGGATTTTTACTAATAAATTTATAAATTTATGAATCATAAATTATTATTCTGAAAAATTGAACACTTGTTTAATCATAACTTTCTTTTGACGGAGAATCCATAATGTCGTAATGTTTATGTTTGGCATTTCGTTGGCCGAATCTTTTTGGGAAGGGATCTGTTAAAACCACGCAATATAAAAAAAATAAATGTAAAAGAAAAAAAAAGGAATCAATATGTTTTCTTAACGAATACCGACGAAACGCTGGCAACGGACGATTCGTCATTTGGTCTAGGCAGGCCGATCAACGGTTGGTCTAGGCAGGCCAATATGCAAAATATCCTTAAACCGTATCGTAAAATATCCTTAAAATACCTCACACGGACCATGCATGGGAAGACAAGAACTTTTTGTGCTAAATTCTCTTTGTTTTTCAATTGCTACATATACGACGTTCGAAGCCTTCAGCAGGCAGTCTTCTGACGACATTAGAAAAATCAAGTCGAGTTCATCTTAGTGTGTTTCCTTGTGCTAGTTGTGTTTTCAACATTTTCACCGTGTTTAAATTGCAAACGGATTTGCCTGTTTTCCATAAGTGACGAATGCATTCAATCCTCAAAAGGAACAACCGCTGTAAGGGTGAGTTCAACCGCTTTTACTTAACCCCGCTGTCTTGTAAGGATAAACCGCAACCTTTCTTTGGGCCTTACAAGACATTTCAAATTCTTAACGGTGCAACCGCGATCACTAGATCTCGCTGTCTTGTAAGGAAAACCGCAATCTTTCCTTGGGCCTTACAAGACATGCAAAACTCATAACGGTGCAATCGCTAACGGGCGGAACCGCTCTTTACTTACACTAACAACGTCTTGTGAGGAAAACCGCTTCTCTCCTTTGGGCCTTGCGAGACGTTAGAAACATCACTCAGGAATAACCGCGATTGTGAAACCACGCTTAAATGACAGCTACCCCGCTGTTTTCTACACCATTTAGAGAAGAGTAAAAGTAAAACCATCCCAGTCAGCCGGAACCTACAACCATGATTGAATGGTAATTCAACAGGATCAATGGGTTCTTTCTAGACAAAGGACAAAAATCAATATAACTGATTTTAGATTAGCGGATCAGTTAGTTTGATTCCAAACTTCGCGTCGTTTTTATCTTTTTGGTACAAAAATTTTTGAAGAATTTTCTAAGAAATTTGTGAGTGAGTAAATTGAGAAAGTGTAATAATTGTGAAAAACGAACGTTGTGAAGGTGCGAAAAATTTAAAGTTTGATCCCGCTTGGAAGCAGTTAGAAGTTTAGTTAAAAGGGTGAGTAATCACTGAGTTTTCCCTTAAACAAAGAATTTTGTATTTTTGTAATATGTATTTGGCAATGAAGAAATAGTTCGAGTTTGACTTGTGGTTTTGGTGAATTTTACTTGTATAGTGAATAATTCTCGTAAAGTGTGAAGCGTGGAAATCCCGCTTGCCTTTGATCGTGAGGTGACGTTGTTTTTACACTCGAGTGGTTTGATTTGCAAGTATGAGCGTGGCGATCCGGCTCCCCTGTTTGCTTAGATGAGCAGTGTAGTTTTTGTTCTCTCACCTTAGATATGTGGCGCGATTTTCCCCTATATCTAGTCTGTGTTTTCTTGACGAGAATTGTTCACTCCAATAAATAACTCTTTTTGCTATTCGAGGAAAGTCCGATGAATTGCACTTTCCAATTTCGTAAACTTGATTACGCATTGTGAAAATCATTTCCGTAGAATCAATTAGTTTAAAATGTGTAATAGTTCGGTAATCTGATTGAGGACGAGTATTCTCTGAGGTGTGGAATCATCCTACTCAAAGCTGAAGTTCAGCGGGATAGGCTCCCTTACGTTATGTTGCTGGAGATCCGCACCTGACACAGATATCCGAACATCAGTTTCGGTTTTTACGTTTTGAAATCATTTTAAAAAAAACGATGCGTAGTCAACGACTAGTTTTGAGTCGAAAACTCATACTCATTTTTAATTACAGGTACAATATTGGGAGCAACTCTGACCGACCAGATTCTACGCCAAGTAGTTCCTGACAACATTATTTGACATAAGATGGGTTTTGATTTGTTTGAGTACAAAAAAAAAATCACTATATTTTTAACCCTTTATCTTATAGGTGAAATGAGCCGTTGCTCGATAAGATTTGATGTTGGTAAGTACGATGGAATCGTTGGATATTTGAAACCATTATAAGTCGAAAGTATTGGATTTTTTTTTTTTATCTAAAGATCCCTTACATGTAGAACAAACCTCAATGCTTGAACTGGATTCGTAATTTGGTCTTATTGTTTGTAGAAGGCTATCGTCTACGTTAGAAGGCTTTTTTAAATCGTTTTTCCACCATAGCCTGTCGCAAATTGCACAAGTATGACCAAACGTATTATTTTGAAATTGATGATTGAATTCTAGATGAGCATGACTATGTTTATAATAATCTGTGTAAGTTGAATTCATGACATTCGACCTTTCAATTTCAACATCATTTTCCAAATGAATTGAAGTACTTTTTTCAACTTTAATTCTACCAGATAATTCATAAGAAAGACAATCTTCATTTTGCTGAGAGTCAATTCTGTCGTCCAGAACTATGATGTACGGTGTAAAATGTGTATCACGGAGATGAAGATGCAAAAAATTTATTGAATCATTCGCCTTAAAATAGCAGAAACGAACAACTTCTCTTTTTGTATTATTATTATTAAAATAATGAAAGTGCACGCATATGTTGTGATTGTATGTTCTGGAAAATATAAATAAACAATCTAAATCTGCATACTCAAACTCACTACTAAGTATTTCTCTTGCGCTAGTTGGATTTTGACATTCACTCACGAAGGGTGAGTCATGAAGCTGCTGTCGGAGAATTGATGCCGATATTTGAAGATGTAAAATTTTTATGGGAGATGAAAATAGACAGTTACCGTCACCAGGAATGTTGGTTTCGTGACGCAACAAGGCGTTTGGCATTGAACATTCATCATGCTCCTCGTATGGAGCTTGAAAACTTTGACTGAAAATTTGCTGAGCCTCATTATTCATTGATGGTTGAATTTGATTTGTTTTCATTTGTTCTTTCGATGATAATGAAGAGTCAAGTTCAGCACGTTGCTTTTTTGATTTTATTCTATTTCTATACCTCTTAGAACGTTCAGCATCATTTTTTCTTCTGCAATTGAAAATTAATTATAATTTTTACATTTTATTAGTTAAAACCGAAAAAGAAGAACAAATATATTTGTTGCTTATTCTCATAAAAATACACACATACCTGGCGTGTGTTGAATCCAACTTTTCACTTTGTTGTATCCTTTTTCGATTCTGCCGGAATTGTTGACGTTGAGCATTGGTTTTTTGAATTTTATTTTCACCTTGAATATTTTCGATTTTTTTGCGTTTTCGTAATGTACTATAAACGAATATAAACAGTAAATACTTGTATGAAGTTATACAATTACATATACTTACTTTTCTAAATTTATATTGCACACATTTACTACAGTTTCCATTTTTCAAAAGTTAATTGTAATAATGAAACAATAAAACTCACGTATAACTAAAACTGCGAATTGTTTGTTAATAATTTCAAAAATTACATTAATGAGAAAAAAAAATTTTTTTTCTTTTACCCTTTTTAAATTTTAAAAATCAAATTTTAAATAAAACTTCAATCAAACTTGAAGGATAAATATTCATTATATAATAATAAACACGAGTATAAAAATATAATTAAATAACTTAAACTATGAAAATTGTGAACGATATATGCATGTTAGTAGTAGAAATATTATTTTTTGAACACGACCTAAATCACACGATTTATTTTATCTGATTTGATTTACAAATATTGTTTTTAGTTCCTTCTTTTAAGTCTTAACAAAAAGTTTAATAGTCTGTTACTCTTTCTGTTTCTAGCAGTAGCGACAAGAACACCTACACGATTTATATTATAATGCACACTTATTTGCGTAAATATCATCATCCACTAAACATGGCAACAAAAATATTAGATTAACTACACTTAAAACAATTACCATTGCAGTGAGTGATAGTGCATACATAGCCTGCTTATGATCCGATTTTTCCACCCAACACCTATTCCTTGAGTACCCACAAGTAACCCTGCTACTCATGGGATAGGAGCGCAGAAAATCTTGAAAATCATAAAAATCAGTCCGATTCGATTTTTCCACCCAACTAGATGTTGATTTTTGTCATGTTCATTCATGATTTTCTGCGCTCCTATTACTTGAGTTACGCGATTCTGAAGAGAAATATACTATTATTTATGTTTTATAAGCAACTAGCTGAACCCGGCGTACTTCGTAACGCCCCAAAAAGGATAATATTTAGCTTTATTACACACATTTTTGTTTTTTTCGAGACTATATTTTGAGTTTATTAATTGCATTTAAAAAAAATTGATACAAAATTTCATTGTTTATTTATTTTAATGCGAGTGGATATACGATATTTTTAGACTTTCCATTTGGTGCAAAAATGAACAATTTTTCTGGTGTTCCCACTCTGGAGCAAGCCACATACAATTGGCCATGAGAGAAACATGGTTTCTCGAGATTTAATCCAGCAACAGCTAAAGATTGTCCTTGGGCTTTATTAATTGTTATAGCGAATGCGAGACGTATGGGGAATTGTAAACGTTTGAAATTGAATGGCAAATCCGTTGGAATCATTGGAATGCGTGGGATGAGAACATCTTCACCCTTATTTTTGCCGCTGATTATCGTCGCTTCGATTACATTCGGTGATAATTTCTTAATGGAAAGTCTCGTTCCGTTACATAGTTTTGGTGGATGTAAATTACGAAGAAGCATAATTGGTGAGCCTACTTTCAAACATAATATATGCGGTGGCATTCCAGATGGTTCCAAAGAATTCAAAAACTCTATCGGATAGTTGACAGTTTGATCTTCATCGGTAACTGTGTCGATTGATTTATATTTTGTTGCCTCACCAGGAATTTGAATTTGAATTCGATCATTGATTTTGTTAACATTATCATTTTTGGGAGCTAAAATGGCTCGTTCGCAGAGCCAGTTGTGATTTTTGAAATTCGTTGAAATATTTGGGAAAACTTTCTTCTCAACATCTTGAATTGATGAATGCATTTGGCAAAAGTTTGATGGAAAAGTTATCTCATTTGTAGCAGGATCAATGGGAAATTTGCCGTCACCGATATCAAGTAGCTGTTTGGAAAACGTTTGAGCATTTTCATCTTGGAGTAGATGCACGCGCATGTTTGTCGTTAAAGTAATTTTTTTCACATTTCTCCAAAGTGGTGATGCTTTTAGGCATGCATTTAGCTCGTCTGCCGGTGTTGACCGCGGAATTACTGGTAATGTTTGACGAAAATCGCCTGCTAGTAAGAGAAGAGTTCCACCCATAGATTGATTTACTCCTCTTAAATCTTGTAAAGTACGATCAAGAGCTTCTAGCGATTTTTTATGAGCCATCGTACACTCATCCCAAACAATAATTTTACATGTTTTCAATACCGAGGCCATACCTGACCCCTTACCGATATTGCAGGTAGGATTTTCGGTTTGGTTTACATTCAATGGCAGCTTTAAAGCGGAATGTGCTGTCCTACCCCCATCTAATAGTGTTGCTGATATTCCTGAAGAGGCTATAGCAAGTGCAATTTCATTTTCTTTTCGGATCACAGCGAGTATTAAATTGATTAGGAAAGTTTTTCCGGTACCTCCTGGTGCATCAAGAAAAATAATTCCACCGTTACCGTTCTGAACATATTGCATAACTGTATCGAATGCATGTTTTTGATCATCGGTTAAAAGATTGATATGAGATTCAACGAAATCTTGTAATTGCTCGATATCATATTGTCTTTCACGAAGAATGTCTCGGTCGCTAATATCCATTCTATCACGTAACGGTGAAGGTAAACCAAGTTGAGAAAGTATTTTGTTGTTGATGGATATACATTTATCTTCAAGTAATATGAGCGCTTGATTGTAAATGTTATTAGAAAATTGTATGTTCATATCAGGATTACCTCTGCGTGCTTGCCGAAGTATGTCTTCACTCATACTATCTTTATGTTTCTCCCAAAGATTTTTTGGATCAGATGGTGCACATGTTGTTAAAATAATAGCTAACAATGCTCGTAATTGATTTGGGAGACATGTGACAGCTGCTTCTGTTATCGTAGTGTCCCAATGTTGATCATTTTCTAAGAGGCCAAGTTTGAAACAGGCTTCTCGATATGTTTCGCACATAACACCATCAATAGTTCTAAGTGATTGGAATGATATTGGACCTCGGACTTCATGAAGCAGCATTCTTAAATAATAACATTCTGAGTTATTAGGATGGATCGTGTATACGCGCCCAAGTGCATCGGAAGTGTGTATTCCAGGATGATCGGGGTCAAATGCACCTTGTTTTCTTCGTTGAAATTCACGTTTCGATGCGTTCCAAACAAAATATTTCGGAATTTCATGGTACAGTAAATTTTTTGCAAATTCATCCGTTCGACACAAATGGAAAAAGGCGGTCAATGTTGTTTTCGGTGGATTCACAGCTCTTTCCGCTGCATTTTCTTCAGTGAAATAAATTCGTTGTCCATTTTCCAAGTGAACACTGAGATGAAAAACAGTTGGATAGCGATCGTGAATACTAAAACCGAGGATCCGCCAGACTGCTTCATTACTACTAATGTAACGACCCATTTGGAATTGTGTGATTTCGTCGACGGGTGTGTTTCGATCCGAAAGACCGAAAACGGCCATGTCACTGCCTTTGTTTATATACTTGCATATATATTTTATCGATTTAACCGAATTACATAATTCTACGTTGATGTGGGCTTTAAACATTTTTGAGAGTAACGGAGTATATGGGACAACCCATCTGTTGTCGATTTCGAACTCGGTATTATTGATTTTGATAATTGTCGTATGCCCTCCATCGTCTGGTTTACGTCTTCTGTAAAGTGGATATCCATCTCCACCGGTTTGTGTTTCATGAATCATTGCTCTCGGATATCTTTTCTGGCATTTCCCGTCCTTCATGCATGGTGAACTCATATTTATTGTACCGCATGGTCCATGGATCATATTCTTACTGATAATTTCAAATAGTATTGGATCTTCTGTATGATTTGGCAGTTCAGCAGATATAATATTATCGATTTGATCTGTTTGAATTTTCTCTTTCATCCAAACTAATATGTGTGCGTGTGGCAGTCCGCGTTTCTGCCATTCTATTGAATACATAAAACAGCGTGTTTCTCCGAAAATATGATTTTTGCTGATGACGTCCATTAGTTTAATAACTTTTTGATTGAAGACTCTCGCAGTAAGATCATGTCGGTGAACTGGTGTTTGTCCTGGCATAAGTAAATCTGTTATTTCTATCCAAGATGGATTGCAAGTAAACGTGATGAATAAATCAGGACGACCATATTTACGGACATATGCCATTGCGTCTTGGGCGTATTCGTTCATATGCCTGGGACTACCGGTATAAGTTGCTGGTAGTATGACCATTTGTCCAATGTTTGTAACATTTCCATCATTTGCAATAGCGTCACGTAAATGAATATATTCATCGGCACGAAGTTTTTTTTGATTAAGGCGAATGAAAAGAAGACGTTCGCTTTCAATTTTTGCGAACATATCAACGATAAACTGATGGAATAACTCTCGGCACTTCAGGATGTGATTGAATTGTTCAGCCCTAATCATGATGCGATAAGCATAAAAATCCATGCACGATACCTGTGTGAGAAAAATATATTCGTTAAAGTGAGGTTATTTTGATTTGTTGATATGTTGTTGATTGTATTATTCATTTCATTACTCACTTTTTTTGTCGTTGCAATACCTGTAACAGGATTAATTTGCATAATATTAAAATAATACCCATCATCTCCTTGCCAGAATATGATTGGATATTGAAGTGCATCATACGATCTGTGAGTTTCACTGACACGTTGCAAACTTTCATTTCTTCTGCTAATTACAATGTCTCGCCGTTCAAATTCTGTTCCAACCATAACAATTGCTACGTCATTGATCGTTGGAGCATTATACCGCCTTTCATGTTCACCACTTGGTGTTTTGTCGGCTCTGATTATCACTTGATAATCATCCGCTGGCATTCGTTCCAAAGCGACTTGGAACAGTCTAACCAATTGGTTATGTTCATGAAATAATTTCTGGAGTTCTGAAATGATTTGTCGTTTTGATGCTCGATAAATTACACAACGCTGTTCGATCTCTGTAGATTCATTTCCCATGAAGTAAATTTGTAAGAACTTCGAATCTTCATTGGGAATTGGAAGAAGTGAACCGATGCGATGATACACTTGTCCTTGTACTTTGAATGTTGGCATGAAACCATCAGTAACAATATTTGTTGCACCAAATGATGTCATTTGAAAGCAGGAATTATAACTTCGAATGTTTTTCAAAAAGTGTTGTGACAATGCATTTGTTCCAGAGATGTAACCTCGAAGTGGTTCGGGTGGTTCTTCCAATGGGGGTAATTTAACTTTACCATTAGAGCAACACATACCAGGAGACTCTTTCTTAAATTTCAAAGCTCTGCAATATATGCAAATGTTGTCCATTTGACCGATAATAATATCGGCATGTAAGCTGTAGTCGCAATCTCTGTCATAGTTGAATGCTTCTAATTTCAAATCGGATCGCAGCCTCGATTGGCCTCGTCGAGAGCGTTCATTTTGAAGACGGACTGAACTTTGTTGTGGTGTTTCTGTTGCTCTTGTTGCTGCAGTTGCACTTCGATTACTTTCATTTCGCATTGAACGTTGTTGTGGTGTTTCTGTTGCTCTTGTAGCTGCAGTTGCAGTTCGATTACTTTCATTTCGGGTTGAACGTTGTTGTGGTGTTTCTGTTGCTCTTGTGGCTGCAGTTGCAATTCGATTACTTTCATTTCGTATTAAACGTTGTTGTGGTGTTTCTGTTGCTCTTGTGGCTACAGTTGCAGTTCGATTACTTTCATTTCGTATTGAACGTTGTTGTGGTGTTTCTGTTGCTCTTGTGGCTGCAGTTGCGATTCGATTTCTTTCATTTCGGGTTGAACGTTGTTGTGGTGTTTCTGCAGCTCTTCTGGCGGCCACTCGTCTCGACCTGCTAGTTGATCTACTCAATGATGATCTTTTAGGTGGCATTGTGTTCAATTATCAACAACAATTCTCATTATCACTATTCAAACAACAATGCAATGATCACATTTATCATTATTTCATGCTCCATGTATTGAGATACACTGAATTGCAAAGAATTAATATTTACCATGCCAAAATGAATTAATTCCCAATCGAAATTTTTGTTGGTTAGGTTTCTTCAATCCAAAATCAATTGACGCTATGCTAAACGGACGATGAATGTGGATTCACTCCAAAATTATAACAGAAAAACAGTGGAAACACTTTATCGAAATTCCAATGAACTTTGTCACCACGAACATGCCGTGTCATCTGTCGGTCGGAGTCGGGACCCCCTCTATAACCTTCGCGGAGACTCAAATAATACATCCTGAAATTTTGAGCCAAATAGGTTGGATTAATCTAAAAACACACATGACATACCAATGAAATCAAAACGAATCGAATATATATCGAAAAGTTTTATAATCAAGATATTTTTTTTCATTCGTAATTGGGATAAAGAATGTGAAAAAAGTAGCTGCTGTGTTGCACAAACACACACTGTGAGTATCACTCCAAAATTATAACAGAAAAACAGTGGAAACACTTTATCGAAATTCCAATGAACTTTGTCACCACGAACATGCCGTGTCATCTGTCGGTCGGAGTCGGGACCCCCTCTATAACCTTCGCGGAGACTCAAATAATACATCCTGAAATTTTGAGCCAAATAGGTTGGATTAATCTAAAAACACACATGACATACCAATGAAATCAAAACGAATCGAATATATATCGAAAAGTTTTATAATCAAGATATTTTTTTTCATTCGTAATTGGGATAAAGAATGTGAAAAAAGTAGCTGCTGTGTTGCACAAACACACACTGTGAGTATCACTCCAAAATTATAACAGAAAAACAGTGGAAACACTTTATCGAAATTCCAATGAACTTTGTCACCACGAACATGCCGTGTCATCTGTCGGTCGGAGTCGGGACCCCCTCTATAACCTTCGCGGAGACTCAAATAATACATCCTGAAATTTTGAGCCAAATAGGTTGGATTAATCTAAAAACACACATGACATACCAATGAAATCAAAACGAATCGAATATATATCGAAAAGTTTTATAATCAAGATATTTTTTTTCATTCGTAATTGGGATAAAGAATGTGAAAAAAGTAGCTGCTGTGTTGCACAAACACACACTTTGAGTATCACTCCAAAATTATAACAGAAAAACAGTGGAAACACTTTATCGAAATTCCAATGAACTTTGTCACCACGAACATGCCGTGTCATCTGTCGGTCGGAGTCGGGACCCCCTCTATAACCTTCGCGGAGACTCAAATAATACATCCTGAAATTTTGAGCCAAATAGGTTGGATAGTTTTTGTGTCCATAGGGAACACACACACACACACACACACAAACTTTCATTTTTATATATATAGATAATGCATACCCTGCTTGAAATCTCACGCATACACATGCAGCATACTACATTTTGTTACGTGACGATTTCTTTCAAGTCACATTACCCGTAAGCCGCGTTAAGGAACTTCGTTCCAAAAATGGCTGACATAACTCTGGTAAATAACGTGCTTTACAACAATGTACCAATCTTAGTGGGTGAAGATGGAACACGCAAGCAAAGCGAGGTGAATGAGTTCATAAATTGTGCTCCTCTAGGGTATGAAATCCTTACCGAAACACCAGACAAAGCGTTATTCACCCGCCTTTTACCAGCACGGTTGAGAGGTAGGGCACTTGAATTTGTACAAACAGGCGCAGGAAATACGATTGAAGATATATTCTCAACGCTGAGATCAAATCTTATCCAGGGAGCACCGTACATAACGCTGATCACTCAACTCCGAAACGTTCAGCAATTACCAACAGAAACGTTGTCTGGATACTTTATTCGAGTAAAAGATCTCATTGTGGCCTGCAAGAATGCAGCAGACGTACAGTACCCTGGGGGAGATGGGGGATGCAGCAGACGTACAGTAATGGGGGAGATAGGTTAAAAGCTGAAATTGAGGAAGTCGGCTTACATGGCTTTAAGATGGGAGTACGAGTAATAAATTCAAATTACAAGTTTTACCTACTACAAGACGTTAAGAACACCCTGGAGGCTCTGGGAGCTAAAGTAAGAAGAGACTGAAACAGACAGAGTAATGTAGGCGACAGGAACAACAGGACGCCGGTAGCCTGATTCAGCAACCAAACGAAGGATCGGGACCCAACTTCTACATGGGGGCAAGACACACGCAGCAGCCATATAAACCAGTTATGAATCAGCAGTATCCTCAACGGGGTAATCAAAGCAATAGGAATGGTGGTCAACATTACCAGCAACCGCGCAGGAATAATTTCCAACTCCCTGCGAACAACTACCGAAATCGGAATTAAAATAGTCCGAGAGATAGGCAAGAGCGTCGTCAAATAAGATCTCCCTTCTGTAACCGACCGGGGCATGTAATGGCAGAGTGTCGCTCAAAACAAATGACGCCATATTGCACAAGTTGTAAGGCGTACAGACACACAGTGCAAAACTGCAATGCTCACGGTTGGAGTTAAACAAACCATGGTCCACATGGATAAAGGGGTCGCCAGGTGATTACACACCACGGCAAACGGCACAGAAGAAACGTATAACTTTTGTCTGGCGGTTGGACACACGGAAGGCAGATGTTATATGAAGGAGAGATGGGAACTGTTACAGCTGGAGAAACAAGCCGCAAACATGCCATCGTCACTAAAAAATAAAGAATGGCGATGTGGATCGTGTCCAGAGATCCCTATAGTGAGTTTACCTCTAAATGTGGCACAAAGAAGTCAAAATCTGTTCATAGTAGACACTGGAGCCGAAATAAGCCTTATAAACGAAGAGAAAATTAATGAAGAAAGGAAAAGAGATATAAATAGAGAAGAAATTATCAGACTCAACGCTATTTCAAGGGAAATTCCTTCAAAGGGAACTATCATAGGACAGATAAATTTAGATAAGATTTATCCATGCAACTTTCATATTATCGAAACTGTCAATCATGGAAACAGAACGGGATTATTGGGTAACGATTTCTTGTCTAAGCATTGCAATATTGAGGGCCCCGTACAGCAGCTCATGTTCCCGCCCACAAGCAATGGCAGAGGAACGATTATAAAATTTGAAGAAAACCGCAACCAACGCACGAATGACGTACACTTCGTGGACAAGCTGGGGTACAAGCTTTGAGCTGGGGGAACAAGGTTTGAGCGTAGTCACACCAGGGAGGGAAACACTCGAGATGGCCAAAGTAATGCTACTATGGGGAGTGATGAGAAACCTGAAACACTGAGTAAAGACAACGCTGACCAGTCAGAAGAAAAGCGACAGACGGAGGATCCAGGTAGCAGCTCCAACGCCAGGCAAAATTATCCGAGATTATGTGGTAACACAGGGGAAGTAACGCGGACACCGAAAGTGTTAAGCGACCTGGGACAACTCTTCGAGGCAGGTACAAACGGTGACAACTACGAGAGTAGGAGGCGTACCGGGAAGAGTAGTTCCAAAAATCTTCCATTCCATACTCGCACGTATGATGAAGGCGAAGAAGGCTGTGAGGAAAGCTGCTCAAAGGAAGAAATTGTAACCACCGAGCCCAGGAAGATCATAATACCAGCGAGAACAGTGAAATGTGTGGAAATGACCACGGGAAGAGAGGGACAATACTTAACCGAAGGAGAGGAGATAACGTCGGGGTATATCTCAGCAATGCGCTAGTACAGTCAATGAACGGACGAAAAAAAATGAGTGTGCTAAACGTGAACAATCACAAGGTGGAGATTAACCATGTAGTAGTAAAATTACGGAAATACAAGGAAATGACTACAACGGAAGAAGTCCTCAAAGGTACCGAACGGAAACTCATGTATTGCATGGGCACGGATGTAGGCAAAACCGGAAAAAGGGAGGCCCAGATCAAGAAGTTAATAAGTATGGAGGGTTATTTGAATGCTGAAGAGAGGAGAGAAATAAACAGAACAATCGAGGAGTTCCAAGATGTTTTTCATCTACCGGGAGAAAAACTGGGGCACACAACGACAGTGCAGTACGAAGTGCGGATACAACCAGGAAAACAGTCGATCAAGTGTAAGATGTACCGCCTGCCAGAAACACAGAGAGACATTATAACCGAGGAAATACAAAGATTGCTCGATGAGGATATAGTGGAGCCAAGCTGGAGTGAATGGAACGCACCATTGCTAGTAGTCCCCAAAAAACCGGGACCTGATGGAAAGAAGCGATGGCAGATAGTGGTCGACTATAGGAAGTTGAATGAAGTAACCGAGGGGGATGCATACCCACTGCCCAGGATCGAAGACATTTTGGACAAGTTGGGAAATTTCCGATATTTTTCGGTGCTCGACCTCGCCAGCGCCCATCATCAGATAGCAATGAAACCAGAAGACCAGGATAAAACTGCGTTCAGCACCCCTTATGGGCATTACGCCTTTAAATGAATGCCTTCCGGACTGAAAGGAAAGGAGCACCAGCAACGTTCCAGCGGCTCATGAACCATATGTTAACTTGTTTACAGGAGCCGCGTTCCTTTGGTCATCGCTATCAAGTACAAATACTAGAACAGCAAAAGAACGGCACAGAATTGTACTGGATAAATCGTGTATGTTGGCACCCCTGTTTTAAATTTTCCTAACTTCGTTCATGTTCAATTGATATGCATCATGCGTGTTCAATTGACATGAGGAATATCACTATCAGTCGAATTCTATTCGTTAGTGGGATCGTTTGAGTTTTTGATTTTTTGTTTTGATTTGAAAGTGTTTGATTTAAAACTTTGAAATGGATTCACAAAAATTTTCAAGGTAAGTTTAGTGTGAATAAATTTAATTATAAATAAAGTAAATTATCAACATAAAATATTTCATTTTTAGGAATAGACGCGTTCTCTCTTGTCATTTTATGGGCAGCGAAAGGAAGAGTTCAGCCATCCGCGCAAGAAAAGGTTTGCCCACGTGCTGGTAAGAAATTTGAATTTGTGTAAAAACATTTAACATAAACTTTCTTTCTTTTAACAGAAATCACCAGTAACACCAACGCTGGTGGAAAACAAAATTAAAAGTACGCTTCGCGCGTACAAGGTGATGGAAGACGCGGGAAACAAGAGTGGCGCCGGATCCTGTGTAGCGCCTTACGCAGACATTTTAGATGCCATATTTGGAACGAGAATTTGTAAAAAGGCAGTTGTGGACCATACGGTTGCCGCCGGAAGGAGAAAGGAAAATGATTCGACCATTCAACCACGGTAACTGCATGAAATAAAATTATAGAATGAAAATAAAAATGAAACATTTTTCAGGTCTTAAACTTCGTCCTCTGAAGTGCCGAGTCCATTGCCCGACGTTCCATCTCCCGTATCCTCCGGAGTGACTATTATTGATGGGGGAACACCAATCCAAAAGTAATATAAAATAATTGAATTGTTTGTTTATTTAATTAATTTTTATTATTTTCACATATTTGCAGCGCGAAAACTCCAATGTCGGGAAAGAAGCGGAGGAAGACGCTTAGTGAAAAGGAGGAACAAACAGAAAGGCAGAGAGAACGGGACTTGGAGAAAAAGAAGGGGCACGAGGAGAAGGAGCTCCGCAAGAATAAGGAGCTGGAGGTGAAAATAAAGTTTCTCGAAGAGCAGAGATTGGGGCGGGAGCAGAGGGAGCGTATTATGGAACTTATACTTTTGCAAAACTCAAAAAAATAGTTTTCGTTTCTATTTCTTTGTTTTATTTTTACAATCAATAAATGAGTCAAGCTAACAAAATCTATTATTTATGAAATTATTCCCATTGACGTCATTGAATTAAAAAGTGCTTGTCGTCTGTTGTTGTCGGTTGTTTCCATTTCATCTGGTGTAAGCTCATCATTGCCTGGGCTTTCGGTTAATAGATCACCTTCGCTCACACAAATATTGTGTAAAATGCACCAAGCTAAAATGGTTTTGGCACATATTTTCAAGTTGGTTGAAATATGTTAAAACAAACCAAAACTACCATGAAAGCTAAACTCAATGGAATACTTACATCGTAAAGCATTTTATACAAGTCTTCAGAACTATATTCCATATTTATTTCAAATTCCACTATCAAATTGTTAACAAACTTGAATTTTCATTTATGTCAAAAAATTTCGTTACGTGTGAAGTAGGAGGCATATAAAATTTTTAGGATTGGGAAAAATTTAAGAAAGAATATGAACCATGTCGCCATCTGCATACTTCTAGCGCAACTATTCTGTTCAGAGCAGGAATTTAGTTCCAGGTATTATAGAGAACTAAACTTGTTCTGTTAAATGTATGGGATTTGATGTTCAGTTCTGTTAGGGTGACCAAAAGAACACTGCAGTGTTTTGGATATCTGGACGATATAGTCGTGTACGGCAGAAATCTAATTGACCATCAAACAAAACAACGGGCGATACTACAACGGTTGAGAATACATAATCTCAAATCAAACGTAAAGAAGTGTAACTTCCTCAAGAAAGAAATTATATATCTCGGGCGCAAATGTACAACAGAAGGGGTAGAGCCAGGTCCGAGTTTGGTAGACAGCGTCAAAAACTTTCCGACGCCTAGAACTGTCCGCAAAGTACAATCGTTGCTAGGGTTAGTCAACAACTATAGGAGATTCATATCGGACTTCTCCAAAATAGTGGCACCCATCAATAGACTCCTAAGAAATGACGTGAAATTCATTTGGGATGAAAGTTGTGTAAGGGCGTTTGACAACCTCAAGGAGAAATTGATAAGTCCACCGGTACTCAGGTACCCAACCTTCAAGGAACCATTCGAACCATTCGCTCGAAGCCGCACCAGCGCAGTGTCCACCCAATGAGGAGCAGCCAAAAGCTTACGCGAGTCGAGTTTTGAATGCAGCCGAAAGAAATTATTCCCCCATAGAACGGGAACTCTTGGCCATAGAATGGGCAGTCACGCACTTCAGGTGCTACCTGTACGGACGGCCATTCAAAGTCTTTACCGATCATAAACCACTAAAGGGGGCCATACGAATAAAAGACCCGACAAGCAGAATTCTACGGCAATGGCACAAACTATCCGACTATAGGTTTGGGATAGAGTATAAGGAAGGTCGCAAGAATAACAACGCGCACGCCTTAAGCAGAATTCCCTACGACGTGCTGGTAACCACGCGAAGGCAGTCGAGAGAACAAAGGGAAAAATTGGAAGAAGAAGAAATGTAGGCTCCACCAACGAATGAACAGACTGAACCTGCATCACTAAGCAAAGCACCCGACCAGAAGAATACACACAGACCTACCATCGGTTAAAAAGAGAATTTAGCTGGAAGGGAATGCTGAAAGACAAAAAAAGATACATAAGGAAGTGCAAGAAATGCCAGTTAAACAAATTGAGCAGAGAACATAAGGAGCCGATGATCATAACCGATACAGCCCAACAACCGTTTGACAAGGTCTCCATGGACCTAGTAGGACCGCTTCCGGAGACACCCCGTGGAAACAAGTACATCTTAAGTTTTGAAGATGACCTCACCCGATTCATGGATGTCGTACCATTACCAAACATGGAGGCGAAGACAGTGGCACAAGCATTCGTGGAGGAAATTATAAGTCGGTATAGGATACCGAAAAAGCTAATTACCGATCAAGGAGCAAATTTCACTTCTGAGATGTTCAGGGAAGTGTGTAAATTATTCCGGATACGGAAACTCGAAACAACACCGTATCACCCACAAGCCAACGGTGCATTAGAAAGATCCCATAGGCCCCTGGTAGAGTACCTGAGGAATTTCGTCGATGACAACCAAACGGATTGGGATGAACACCTGCGGGCAGCCATGTTCGTCAGAAATAACAGCATGCATGCAACTACGAAACTAACACCCATGGATTGTCTCTACGGGTTCTCCGCCACATTGCCAAACAATTTGAAGAAAGAACCACAACCGGTGTATGACCATGAGAACTACTTTTTACACCTAAGAAATAAGCTACAAAAAGCCTATCAAACAGCCCGAAAGAATTTGGAAGAGGGTAAAATTCAGTCGAAGGAATACTATGATCAAAAGACCAGTCTGCTGAAAATTCATTTCGGGGACCAAGTGTTACTGAGAAACGCTGCCCGAAAGAATAAGCTGATACAATACTGGGTAGGGCCATATAAAGTGGTAGCCATAAATAGACGGTCAACAGCACCATAATGATAGGCAAACGGAAGTGGCGCATTCATAATAAAAGGTTAAAACTGGTCCACTAAAACCGTCTCTGTCTTTCCAGACATGCTCCTTCTACTCACGCTACTAACATTGGGAGCCACAACCCAGTCAGCACCGGTCGAGATACATCCAATTAATCGCAAAGGAGTAGTGTTTGAACCTCTCGGAAGAGTGCAAATCTACCGCGATCATTGGACCATTGTAACTCGTCTACCAAAATCAACGTGGGAACGACATCAAGGATACATTGGAGAGTGTGAAGCAGCAATACATAGACTATGCGACGATGCAGGCAGTTTAGTTGGGGGAGAGTATTGCCATCACTGGCAAAGTGAAATTAAGGCACAAGCTATACAAATACGCGAACTCATCAACAAGGCAGATTTTACGCAAGCACCTCTCAGTCGAACCAAGAGAGGACTGTTAAATCTAGGGGGAAAGATAATAAAGAGTATTTTCGAAACCATGGATAGTAAAGTTTCGGAAAACATCCATTTAAAGTTAGCGGAATTGGAAAATGACACAAAAACCACCTTGGATTTAGCAATACAGCAAGTCACGGTGATGAAAACCACTCTGAAGGCGATAGACAAGGCCAAAGAAGAAATGACTGCCAGACAAAATAAGCTGGTACAAAAGGTCTAGTTTTTCGATTCGAAACTAAGAGAAATCGCTAATCAGTCGGACCAACTACGCGTTATACATGTACGACTAGACCTCAATGAATTAATACTATTCATGATGGCAGAGTTGCAACAGATGTATTCAGAAATAATGGACCTGTTCATAGTACTCGAGACACTGAACAGACGAGAGCTTAGTCCACTGTTGCTACCCACCAGGCAAATCCTGGAGGTGTACGCCAAAGCATTTGAGAAACAACAGGAAAGAAAAACATCCATAGACCCAATTACACTAAAGAAAATTGTAAAAGTAGACTATGAAAGGAGTCAAGGTGGAACCCTCATGCAGGTCCAGATACCACTACTGGAAGGCCAGTTATACACCCTGAGTAGGGTATACACGACGCCAATAGACTCAGGCCACAACTCCTATTACGTGTATGACATCGGGACCACGTATTACATAAACACCAGTAGGTCCCAACAGAATTTCGGACTAACTGAATTAGACTATCTTAACTTAACAGAGCTTAACAGAGTAATTTTTTATTAACAGAGCGAGAAAATAATTTGGTGTGACCGATCAATACAAAAATTCGACACCCTAACTAAGGGATCGGTCATCACAAGGAATGACGGTTAAAAATACTGCCTGGAGTCAAGGCCAAACTCATTTTGCTGACTCCAGACAATATTTATCGAGCTGATAAGAGCCAGCAAATTTAACGAGGGCCGGCGACAATGCTGCGTAGATTGCAACAATCATGTGATGTACTTTCTAAGCGACTTCTCGTAACACACTCCCCGTCTACCGCAACGCCATTGCAATAGGAAGTACTATGAGCTTGGCGATAGGTCTGGTTAATGTTGTCTTCGGAGTTTTCACTGTGATCACTCTTATAAGTCCATCTTTCCCGGGGTGAACTTCGATGACTCGAGCTAGAGGCCATTGAGCTGGAGGAAAATTGTCATCTGTGAGCAAAACGAGCGTACCCAGTTCACATTCCTTGGACCATCGTCGCCAAAAGTGTTGGAGCCTTTGTTGGATAAGCTGCCACAAATGGTAAATGGGTAAGAGCTATTTCTGGCCACATTCCTTGATCTGACCCATGAAGAAAATGAGCTGGAGTAAGAGCACGAAGGTCTTCTGGATCATCCGAGAGTGGTGTGAGTGGTCTCGAATTTAAGACAGCTTCGAATTGAGCTAAGAGCGTTGGAAGATCTTCAAATGTCGGAAGAGTTTTTTTAAGAACTCGGACCAGGTGACTTTTAACAGATTTCACGGCTGCCTCCCATTTCCTACAAAAATGAGGAGCATCTGGTGGTGAATAAATCCATCTGGTTCCAACCTGAGCAAGCGAGCTCACGGGCTGAGCGTTTGCCTGAGAGCTGGATGTGTATAATTCCTTGAGAAAAGAGTCGGCACCTCGAAAATTCGTTCCACGATCACTATAGAGCACTGAGCTTGCTCCTCTTCGACTGATGAATCGACGATATGATTTAATGAATGCTTCTGTTGAATATGAAGACACAACTTCCAAAGACATACAAAGACAGCTATCCAACCTTTATATGTCTTGGCACCTCTTCCTTGGAATGTTTTGAGCATGAAAGGTCCAGCATAATCCACACCAGTAGTATGAAATGGCTTTATTCAGTATTGATGCTGGATGCTGACCCCTGAGCCGTTGAGCTCGTCGAGCACGATATCGAGCGCATATTACACACTTGAGAATAAATGAGCGAACTGGTGCTCTTCCTCCAAGAATCCAAAATTTTTCTCTAATAGTCATGAGAGTGAGTTGAACTCCTCCATGTAATGTTTGCCGGTGAGCTTGATCTATGATGAGCTGAGAAAAACGAGATTTCCTTGGTAGGATTATTGGATGAATTTCGTCGGCTTCTAAAGGAGCGTTTACGAGCCGACCTCCGACCCGTAGTATCCCATCTTCATCCAAAAATGCAGTTAACTTTGAAATGAAACGTGAAGATGGTAGTTGTAAATCTTCTTGTAGAGCTTTGAGCTTGTTTTCTTCATTCCTTAGCATTTTGCAAAATCTTTTGCAAAGAGATGTCACCCATAAGAGCCTGTAGAGCGTTGAATATCTTGAAAGTAGAAACCATAGTGGGTGAGCTTCTTCATCTGGAGTTTTGATTACATGTAACAATATTCCAGGCTTTTCTTCTTTGTAAGCTAGAGCTGAACGTTTGAACTGTTGAGCTGGCCAAGAAGAGGATGAGCTAAGGAGCCATTCAGGTCCATTCCATCACAGATTGAAGTTGATTAACTGTGTTGGAGTAAGTCCTCGAGAAGCACAATCCGCAGGATTTTGTTTTCCAGGAACATAAAGCCATTTTGCTGTTGGATTGAGTTCTTGTATGGGGGAAACTCTGTTTCTTACAAATTCTTTCCACTTGGATGGATGACTTAAAATCCACGTTAAAGAAACTGAGGAGTCAGTCCATAGATAGAGCGGAGCGTGATTTAGTTCCAGAACTTGTTGAGCATGTTTGAGGAGCTTTGCGAGCATCCATGCAGCAGATAATTCGAGGCGAGGAATAGTGACTGGTTTAAGTGGTGCTACTTTTGTCTTAGCATACAAGAGCTTTACTTGAGCTGATTCTCCTGAGCTTTGAACTTTGATATAGGTACATGCAGCCATGGCTAATTGCGATGCATCTGAGAAGCCATGTATTTCTATGTATGAGCTGGAGAGAGTATTGAGCCATCTTGGAATGTGAATATGAGCTAAATGAGGCAGCTCATTTCGAAGATGCGTCCACCGTTGAATAAGCTGCTCAGGTAATTCATCATCCCATCGAGATTTATTTATCCAACATTTTCGCTCGAACTACTACTGGAGTTAAGAATCCAAGTGGATCGAAGAGCTGAGCCACTTCCGAGAGAACTGTTCGTTTGGTTATCCTCTTGAGAGATGAGCGTTTAGGTGAGAATATAAACCAATCTGACGTAGGCCTCCAGGAAAGTCCTAAAACTTTCAATTCAGTATCGTCTAGAGAGCTTGAGCAGGAGCTTTTGAAATACTTTCGAGAGAGAGAGTTTGCAAAAAAGCAGGGCTATTGCTTGACCACTTTGCGAGAGGGAAACTCCCCGCCATGCAGAGCTTAATTAAATCCTGAGCTATGAGCTGAGGTTCGGGCAGGGTGTCTGAACCACCATAAATGTCATCCACATAACGTCCTTTAATCATAGGAGATATGGCGAGTGGGTATTTGGAGCCTTCATCCTGAATAAGTTGCAGTAGTACCCGAACTGCAAGGAATGGAGCTGGTCCATATGTCCATATGGTCCATATGTAACGGTAGTGAGCTGGAACGGAACAATATTGTCATGTTGATCAATCCATAAAATTCTCTGGAGATTTCAGCCTGAGGGATGAACATTGATCTGTCGAAACTTTTTGGTAATGTCAGTGCCAAAGATAATTTTATGACGTCGAATCCACAATAACACGTCAAAAATGTCGAGCTGAAGTTTTGCACCTGTGTGCAGAACATCGTTGAGCGAATATCCGGAGCTAGAAAGAGCTGAACCGTTGAACACAACTCTCAATTTTGTACTGAGACTTTGTTCCCTTAAAACACCATGATGAGGCAAATAATAGTGAACTGAACCTGATTGTTCACTTGTGTCTGAGCTGATTTGAGCATTCGAAGCCAGTCTCATATGGCCAAGAGATTGATATTCTGCCATAAAGTCTCTGTAGAGCTTATTGAGCTGAGGATCATTCGAGAGTCGTTTGAGCATGGCTTTTAGACATCTAAATGCTATATTTCTTGATTCTCCAAGAGCTGAAGGTAATTGTATTGTTGGTAGTTTAACAATATATCTACCTGAAGAATCTCTTGAGTGAGTTTCGACAAAATGAAAGCTGTAGGTGCAGAGTGAGCTGTAGGTGCTTCTTCTTGAACCCAAAATTTTGCTAAGAGTTCATGAAGATCATGATCTTGATTCACATGGAAAACTGGACTTGTTATTTGAGTTGAGCTTAAATATGTTGGACCAAAAACTACCCAACCAAAGAGCGTGTTCAGAGCAATAGGCTCTGAGGGTTGACCTCTTCTTATATCTGAGCTTATAATTTGAGCGAATGGTGTAGAACCCAAGATAATATCAATGTTACCTGGTGTCCTATAGTCTTGATCAGAAAGTTCTAGTCCGTCAAAATGTTTCCATGAAGAACTATTAAGGTTGCAGCTTGGTAAGTTTGTAGTCAACTAATTTAATATATGTACTGCAACTTGAATTTGAGCTGTAGAGTGTAGAGCTTTGAGCGTGATAGAGCTGACACCCTTTGAGCGACCGGCATCTACATTACCGATACCAGTAAACTGGATAGCTGATTTGTGTTTTGGGAGCTGGAGCTTACGAGCGAGTTTGTGCGTAATAAAAGAGAGCTCTGGGCCTGAATCTAAGAGCATTCTCACTGGATAGCAACCAATGACAGGAGCGATTAATTGAGCACGAGCTGTAGCAAGTAGAGAAGATGTATGCTGGAAGAGTTCTTGAGCAGTAGGTTGATCTGGTGATTGCGTTGTAGCATTGAGAGAACTTGACAGTTGACTACTGGTAGAGCATTGAAAAACATGAGCAGAGCAGGAGCAATTTGTAGCGGTGCTGGTAATTGAAGAGAGAGCTGGAGCTAAGACAAGACGGGCAGTTGGAGCTGATGAACTTGGTGGTTATTGAGCTGGAGCTTCCTTTTGAGAGCTAGTTGATAGAGCTGACGTCGCTGGGGCTGATGTTTGAGCTTGTTGAGCTGCAGGTGTAGTATCACCGAGGTGTATGAAGGTGTGATGTTTGATACCACAGTGCCAACATAACTTTTTACTTCTACATGCCTGCACATCATGTCTCCCAAGGCAGTTGGTGCATAATCGGGTATTTATTACAAGATTATGACGTTTCAGCGGCGACATTGATCTAAACTGGCCACAACTAGAAATGTAGTGATTAGCACCGCAACAGTCACAGGTGTAACCAAGTTCGTCAGGACCACGAACCCCCTTCATCCATGGTTTAATGGGTCTAGAACTCTGTGAATCTTGACGAAGTAGAGCTTGAGCTGTTGATGAGCTTCTTGGCATATCCCATTCATCAGTTCTTGCCCCAAGAGCATTGAGCGAATCAAGAGCTTCATGGAGAGTGTTCAGCAAATCATGAAGGCCTTTTGAATTAGTTTAGATTCAATTGTAGAGCTGGAGCCGAAGAGCTTGTCGAGCTGGGTGGAAATTAGTAATCGTTTATTTTCGTACCTTTTAACTAACAGCTCCCAGGCAATATGATAATTTTCATTGGTTGCCTTCATGTTTGCTAGCAAGCGAGCTGCATCTCCTTGCATTGCGTTTTTAAGGAGCGACATTTTATGGACCGGTTGCAAATCCGGATTGTTACCAACCATGGCTTGAAACATATCCACGAACTCTTTCCAGTCTTCATATTTCCCACTGAAGGGCTTAAATTTTATCTTCTCAAAAAGATGAAGACCAGAAATGCCAGTTAAACATTGAGCTTCTGATGAGCTTAGAGGTATTACAGAGCATAGAGCTTCAATTTTGTTTAAAAGAAGAGCACGAGCGTCAGCATACATTTCGAGCGTATCCCGGAGAACTTTATTCTTGGAATAATCTGAGCTGATGTAGAGCTGAGGATATTTACATATTAATGCATCGTGCTGTTGCTTAAAGTCCTCCCAAGTTTTCTCGAGCACCGTGAGCTTTGATTCTAAATGGATCAGAGTAAAGTTGTCAAAATCAACGGACTTACATTCTTCCACGATGCTTGTAATGAAGTCTTGTCTCTCGTCTTCGAGTGATATTCTGGCTTCGAAGAATACAACAGCATCAGCTTCCAGCATGGATTCATTCGCCATTGTTGTATCACGACCACAAAACGGATTAAATTGAGAGAGCAAAAATAGTTGAAAGAGTTCACAATTGTTCGAGCGAGCGCGAAAAGTTTTAAAGAGCACACCAATTTCAAAACATTAATAAAAAGTTTGAAAGAGTACAAGAATTATTATTTTTTAAATCAAGAACATCAAAATTTTATCAGTTTATCTTGAAAGAGCACGAAAAGTTTGAAAGAGCACAATTGATCGAAATCGAGAGAGCGCGAAAAGAGCACACCGACAAAATCAAAAACTGTTCAAAAGAGCATTAGAAAATTGTACAAAAGAGCGCGAAAGTTTATTAGTTTAATTAAATTAAACGAGCACAAATATTATCGAAAAATTTCAAATTCGAAAAAATCCTTAAGAGCACAAAAAATTTTCGAAAGAGCACTAAAATGATCAATATTCAATTGTCCGAAAGAGCATAGAAAATTCACAAATTGATTGCAACTAAAACATCATTAATTTGCCACAAAATGTTCGAGAGAGCACAATTTACAAATTAAAAACAGTTTCGAGCTAGTAATATTTTAATGTTTGAGAGAGCACACAACAATTTTAAAAAGTTCAGAGCACAGGCGTTTACACGCGAATTAAAGATTGCTTTTTATCTTCGGATAAAAAAACACTTTTCACTATTTAAAAACTTATATTTTTATTCGTGACACTTAGAAACACGTTCTTAAGAACTATTTTTCTACAATAATGAACTCTTCAGAGTTGTTACATTGACTGTGGTCTTTAGACTGACTATTCCTCTAATTTTACTGACTCAAATATATTTTTTAATTGATTTGGTCATCAAAACTTATTGAAATTGGAATTCGTTGATCGATCAAAATAAAAGTTCATCGGAGTTCGATATGGTAAATTGGAATTCGTTGACCGATCAAAATAAAAGTTCATCGGAGTTCGATAAGGTGAGAATTTGCTGAGGCAAATATTGGTTTGAATTATTTTGATGGGAAAACAGGAAACAGCAAAGCAAGTTGGGGACATTAACTCGGACATCGGAAATGGTGAGTTTACTTAGGGTCATGGTTTTAGAGTCATTGATTTCTGATCACGTTGATAGAAATCAACGAGAATATAAGTTGCTGTCAACATTTATGGGGAGTTTATGCAACAGGTTTACTTTCATGTTTGAAGCTTCATTTGTTGCAGAAACTTCTTGTAACTTTTGTGGTTGCGTTATGTTGCATAACGTAACTCGCGCGAACACAATAATTCTTTTGAAATTATGAGTTTACCGGATAAACTGTTATCCGGCTCGAAGGATCATATGTTAAGAGCACTAGTTTGTTAGAGCTGAGCGTAGAGCACGAGCGTACTAAATGAAAACACCATTATTTTGATCTTACTATTTTTAGTTTATTTTTATCTTTAAATATTCTTACAACCAACAGTAAGGAGCTATTTTACACAAGAGCTTTACAGAGTAATTTCTTATTAACAGAGGAAGAAAATAATTTGGTGTGACCGATCAATACAAAAATTCGAAACCGACTAACTAAGGGATCGGTCATCACAAGGAATGGCGGTTAAAAATACTGCCTGGAGTCAAGGCCAAACTCATTTTGCTGACTCCAGACAATATTTATCGAGCTGATAAGAGCCAGCAAATTAAATGAGGGCCGGCGACAATGCTGCGTAGGTTGCAACATTGATGTGATATACTTTCCTCCGCAACATTGTTGCGACTTCTCGTAACAGAATATTTATTTAATGTTTATTGACCTCAGAATTGCAAAGTGGGTCCATGTTTCAGTTTCAATTCTGGAAACAGGAATTGGTGGTTGCAGCTATCCTGTTGCTAACTTCAACTCAATATTTGACGTCAATATCAGATATTGACTGTGATAATAATTTCTAATATGAGTTGAGTTACAGTTATTATTTATATTATAATACTATAAATCAATGAATAATTAAATATCATAAATATATATAAATTAATGATTAAATATTATTGTTTAAATCAATTATAAGCAACTTCGCTTTCATTTCAAATTCCATTTTCGTTGGCAAATAAAGTGGATGCGGTCTGTCAGGGTATAATGGTCAAACTACAAAAACTTTAGGTAGTTTCACAAAACTACAAAATATTTTTGTGGTTTCACTGCAGTCTATCTAGGCTATAAGGCTACTGTTAGCCGTTGCATCAATTCTGCGTCCATTTGGTTTATTTTGGCTAGGCGTGGCCAAAGTTTGTTAATCTTGTCTAATCGTGGAATATTGGCAGCTTGTTTTCTGCCCTTGATGTTTTGGGTCAAGCACTCGTCTAATTTGGGTGTCTGGTGCACTAGAATTTGTGTCTGCACTCACTGTTAATGATGTTGGTCCAGCACTTCACCTGATTTGTAGGTATTTGTTCTGGTTGGTTTTGGTTGATTTTGATCCAGCACTCCCCCTGATTTTTGTTTGTTGGTTTAATGTCTGCACACTTTTATCACTTGTTTTCCTTTTATTATGAGCTGCAAACCCTTCCCAGCCTCAGGAAACGATACAATTTATGATAATGATCGCGTTTGGTTCGTTCTCGTTGGATTCTGTCCGTTTGATCAGAAACCTACCGACTGCGACACTTAGAAAATCGATAATTGGCTTTCTTAAAAAAAAACAACGTCTATCCACTACTTTAACTTATCTTTTATTAAACTATAGTTTCTTTCTTGAGTACAGTTCTTGAACACTATTGATCACACCGATTAGAACGATTTTGACGAATTCAAGTTGCTAGAACTTAGCAACCCTTGAAAATTTGTCTTGGACATGATGAGCATGATGAGCTAAGTCGTTTGTTAAACTTCAGTCAAGCAAGTGAATAAGTAGTGCGGATTGAATGAAGTGTACCACTTAGATTTAATAGATATTACAGAAACAGAGATAAAGCTATTATACGGAATATTAAAAGGTGAGTTAGCTCACAGAGTGATGAATGTTTAATTCTTTGCATGAAAAAGGTTGTTTTGAACAATGGCGGTAACCGACGAAGTGTTAATTAGTAAATGTTTAAGTTTTGGCACGTGGTGACATGTATGACTTTCCCCCATGAATAGTGTGGAAACGGGAGTAAGAGCGGATAGCTGTCCTATGCGCGTTGAACGGTGGGTGCTTCCCTTCGCCCAGGGTGTGACCTTCCACACTAGTTAGCATGATGCTTTCCGTTGCCAACGTCGACTAACTGTGTTTACTGCCGAACCATGAACAACGACTTTGTGAATAATATCTGGACTATCTACTATATTTAAGAAGATATGGAGACCAGTGTACTTGACCAAAAGAGAAATTTTGGAACAAATAATTCTTGACCGCAAATGATTTATTTGCAATTTTTATTTTTTTTTTTTTTTTTCAGTTATTTTGGGAATTTTTATATTTAATTTATATATATATATTTATCTTTCGGTACACTTGATTTCTTAGCACCTACTCTTATTAATAGATTGTTTTCTTGAAGATACGATTAGTTTACTAGTTTTAAAAGCAATCTGTTAATTTTACGTGCATTTTGAGAAATTTGTTTGTAATTGACAATTTTTGTTTCAAGAAAATCAGCTTCATGATCCAATGCCTTCAGTATTCTGGCGGTTAGACGCGTAGCTCCTAATTCCGGAGGGTAACATTCAGACAAACCAAATAAAGCAAATGAAACAATAAAGCATAATCTACCTACGTACGGAAATCATTTACAACCTTATCATCATTGACACAAAACATCTGCATCAGCATAATCCACTTGGAATGGGCATGTATTCTTCAAAAACAATGCTCCTTACCTCACAAGAATATTGAACTGATCACATGTTGAAAGCACAATACCATTCTGCTGCAACTATTTATGATGAATGCGGCTTTAGACTGTGCTTGGAGTCTTGGAAGATTATTAGATGACAGAAGGGTCAATCTGCATTCTCAGACAGCCATCTAATTTCAAGTCCAATATAAATACTTTTTTTTATACAATCCGCCTGATATCTTTGAATAAGTGAAATATATCACATATCAATTATGCGATAATCCCGTTGAGACCATTATTTTGATCCATAGCAATATCATAAAAAACCAACTAAACGTATCTTAATTTCGGGACATGTATATGTGTGGATCCCTTGCTGGTGATCTAAGAAGGAAGAAAAGAAGCCCAAGTCAGGTGTCCCGCCTTAGCCCTGCATAGAAAGGTAGGGCTACGTTTGAGCTGTGATCAAACTTCACATGAAATTCAGGCATATTAAAACCTACTGCTTCAACCTAAGGCCACACGCGTCACTATTTATGTAAATTGGCGCCGTAAATCGTGGATATCTGTCTACAACACTAGTTGCGTGCGCATTTTCTCTTAATAATCTCCAAGAAGTTGGAGGCTTTGACACGTTGCCAAAAAAAGCACGTGACAAGTGTTCTTGTAAACGGGTTCTCATAAACACATATTTATTTAATATACTTTAATACACAAAACTGTCAAAACAGGTTTTTCTGCGAAACTTTAAGTTTACTAATTGATTTCATTATGGAGTATGGATGCTATAAGTACTAACTTTTCCATCATCATCTAACGTAGTTGTTGCAGCTTTGTACCCAGCTTTCTTACCATCTAAATTGTGCAACTCACTTTCAGCCGTCGAAAGATAGTTGTAGTTTACGGGTCGTCCATCACCCCCATACTGAAAAATATTATTTACATTTAAAGCTTTGAATCATTTTATCGTAACAAAACTGATTTGTTACAATCTCGTACATACCTCAGTACCGGAAGCCCATTTTGAGGTTTTTTCCCATGACTTGGACCTGTGGAATTTTCCGTGCAAATCTGGATTATCTAAATCGGCAGCGCTGACCAAATTTGCGTCTAAAACTGTGCTTCCCGTACGTACACCTCCACTTTGTATATGTTGTGCTTGTAATTGAGCCAATCGTTCCGATTCAGCCATATATTCTTGTAAGCTAGTACTACCAACATTACGATAAGAACTATCAGTTTTCATATTCAAATTCGATCCACTTGTTGTTCCAAAGCGAGACCTCGATGATATTTCCGACGTACTCACGCCTCCAACAGGATAGTATCCTGCATTCCCGTGAGTCATAGTTCTTGTGCTTGAAGACCTTGAAGAACTAGTTTCTACGGGTAATTCTTGCACAACTGGAAGCCCTTGCTCCCTTTGAGAAAGTGCTTCGGATGACTGCGATGAGAAATACCTTTCAGAACCCGGTAAATATTTTGGCTCATGTGTAATTTGTTGATTTCGTGTATGACTTCCTTGGCGGAATCTTATATCGTCACTGTGATAGTTTTCAGATGGTGCATATATGGGAGAAATATTCCGTTGTTTAGATCCATACTGGGGACTAGAAGATTCAGATGGAATATAAATTTGCTGCGATGTTCTGGCATTATGACGTTCAGATTGAGCAGATGATTGATACTCAGAATCACTGTGGGATGGTAAATGATAGTTTGGGTAGGATGTTTCCGCCCTCAATTCCTGCCCTTCTTTTATAGAGCGATGATAGTGCACAGGTGCATTGCCAGATGTGAAACTAGGCATTTGACGCCGTTGAGTTGTTTCCGCATGCTCTGATCGATCTGAATATTGATTTTCGTTGGACGAAACATAAACAGGGGCAACACCACCTAGTTCTGATCTAGCTACTTGTGATTCTGAATCTGCGCGATAGAGTTCTGTTGAATGTGTTGGTGAATATATTCTCGAAGGATTTTCATTGCGGTGAATCAGACGATCTGAATCTTGATTAGAATAATGTTTCGATACAATTGGTGTATAGATATGTCCAGGTGCTGAACCCCTTTGATTTTCAATACGATGTTGTTCAGAATGAGCTGAGTAGCTTTGTGATTTAGCCACTGGTGTCACTACCACAGGTAATGTGTTGATTCTGCTCACATGTTCCGTTTGACCTGTATAACTCTCGGAGTCACTTCCGACCACTGGTATGAGAACAGGCCCACCACTGGTTCGTCTTTGGCTGCTACGCTGTGAGACAGCAGCGTAGCTTGTGGATGCTTCTGCAGGTGGTGCAATGTAAACTGGAGCAATATCTTGTCGCCTGGATATTGCTGATTGTGCTCCATACGCCGAGTGATGCGAATTGCTGGTACTGCCATCAGTAAAAGCAACGTAGCCAACTCCAACACCATATTGGTCACTGACGTATGCATGCTACCGTTAGAATGATTTAAATAAATTTCCAATATGAAAATATATACCTATCACATCGAGTACATCCTGTTCCTACCGGGTGAGGATCCGTATACCTACCACGAGAACCCAACGTTGATAGTCGTTGTTCGACACTTCTCCGACCTGCTTGCACTGACGCTGCATGTTGATCATAGTGTCTAATATAAAAATTTTAAATGTTTATCAATCTTACATTCAAACAAAATGTCAGCAATCTTACATTCCATGAGCAGTATTCCTTGTTTCCGAAATAAAAGGAAAATTCGAAACATAAAATTTTGACTAGATTTTTTTAATAATGACCCCCTTACCTTGATTGCTCTGCGTTCCAAGTCGTACCTAGAAAAGACAAACATAAATTGATAGATACAAGAAAAAAGATTATCAGTTGGTATTTGACCCGTGTGTGATTTGCATTCAAATGCTTCATTTTCTACGAATCAATCAAACAGCACATTGTTTGTGTATAAAAATTTATACGAAAAATAAGCCGGCCTGGAGCCCAAATAAACATAAAATATTTTCATGTGCTGTCAGAGACTAACATGTAAATTTATGGGCAGAACCTTCCCAACGAATGAACGATCTGTACGAACAGACGGAAAGCCACGCGTAGAGGAACTCAGATACCATAAATGACGCAGAGCGCTAATTTGTGTGTGTCAATAGCATGGAATAGATTAACAGATCTATCCTGTGACAGACTAAGCTAATAAGGTTAGCATCGTTAAGGAATTCATATGACGTACCGCACACTATTAGTACAAAACAAGCGGCAACTGAACCATCGCCAATATCATATATATATTTACACAAATCTGTTCCTGACTGACTGACTGACTGTGCGAAACGCTCAGTGTTTAAGACACCCTTTAGCGCACAATCATTAAATGAAATTATGGATCAGTACAAAGGGAATGTGGTCATGAGTTCTGGGTTCGACGCTCAGTTGAAAAATTTTTTTTTTAATTTAATACATTTTTTTTTATAAAAATAAACAGAAATATTTATATTATTACTATTTTTCTTTAGTTATAACATAATATATTTATTTTTGATGTAATTTGTGATCATTACGTGTCTGTAATGGATTGTTTTATCTGATTTTGTATGTATGATCAAATTTTGCAAAGGTAACTAAATTACTATTAGTAGGTATGGACTTTTTGTAAAATCTGAATATAATAATATATGATATACCATACATACGCAGAATAGTTTTTCTTTTAGTTTTTGTTTTTTATTTATGTTTATTGAGGAATCTTAATATCTGAATATGCTTTATTTATTGGTTAAAGTTTATGATAATTTTTGATGATGGTCACTTTTGCTCCTAGAGAATAGTAGTTTTAGTATGAAATAAATGTTATGAATTTAGGTTTTCAACAGAAATATATGAAGAAAATATATGATGGAAACATCAATTATTATCAGATATCTGAACTTGCTGGAAGAGTTATAGGCGCATCAACTAATATTGAAGCTCTTGAAATGGATGATCAATCATTGACTTGATATCTGGAGATAAAAATATTTAATATAGTCCTGACTCGATAGTTACAGGACATTCGAATGACGAATATAACTATCCAATAGAATTCGGAATGCCGCTTCATTAGTTAATTCTTAAGAAAAAAATCTGTTGCTGCGAAACCTCAACCAAAAGAAGATGTATGTACGGGAACAAGATTGATAGTTGAAGAATTGGCAAAGATAAGACTGTTCTTATACAAAGAACCATTCTGGCTCCATCAGATACGATATCACCATTTGTTTTGAAGCGACGTCCGTTTGGAGATATTCCACGATATCACAATTAACAAATCACAGGGCCAGACTTTCGACTACATATATTGGAATTGATTTCCAGAGTCCTGTTATTTCACTTAGTCAGCTATACGTAGCATTGTTCAGATCGAGAAATTACCGTGAAAATGAATAAAAAGACAATTTTACTTCAGCTCTCCGTCATTCATGACGGGGAATTAACTAGTATTGATATACTACTTGTAACAAACAGTATTTGAATTTTGTTTGGTAAAAAACTGATTTTTAAACGAACACATACAAACATACTTACGATACACACTATCGGGATCACCAAATGAGAAAACTAGACATGCGCTCAGTAAATGGTAAAAGTTGGCACCCCTAGCAACCGTTAAACAACAACAGTCAAGTAAATTTAGCAGGTAATATTCACAGTTTAGTTGAATTTTTCTCGTTTTTTTTTTTTATTATTTTCTTTCCTTCTTGTTAATAAAGTTTTTCTCAGAAATAAACGTATGGTAAAAATGTGTAGAACTGTGAAACAGTATATTGTTAACCAAGGGGTAAAAATGCAACATTTTCATCGAATGTAAATAAGGAGGTGAACACTCAACGGAGATGTATATTTTCTCGCGAGGTGACCATATTTGTTTTTCACACACCCTCGCATCGAAAATTCCGGTTTGCGTTGAGTTATTGAGGAGCGTAGCGTAGTAGTGAATTTTTTCTTCGGGTAGTGCAAAACCCCCTGGATGTAGTGGTCTTGACAAGCCATGAAGCAGATTTTGCCTATGTGTGTGTAAGGGCCCTCCTCTCGATATTCCGCGTAGTGAAGTACGAGAAATTCATCGCGTTTGTTATTTCGTCCGCGAATTTCATGTAATTTAAGTGCTTAAAATGGTTATTTTATATAAAATTTATGATGATTGCTATTATTAAAGTTTTTTTTAATTAATATAAAAAAAATTCTAAACCGAAAAATACGCCAAACGAGCACAAAATTGGATTTTGTCGGCGATATGAATTTTGACGTTTGTTGTTTTGTCGGTCAACAAACGCAAATATTTATTAAACTTAGTGTTTGTGATTCTAAAATAGTGAAATAATATCTTTATTAATAATGACATAATAAAAAATAATAAAATAACAATTTATTGTGATGTTTTGAATATAAAGTAAATTATAGCAATATGTAAATTGCTAAACAAAAATTATTTTTATATGCTGAAATTGTGAAAATATGTCACAATTTAAATAAAGCGTTTACAAATGTAAAATGTTAAAAATGATTTATGTAAATTTCAATTTTTTATAATAAAGGAAACTTGAAATACAATAAGAAGTGTTTTTTTATTTAATTTTTCGGGTACAAAAATTGTTAACATTTTATATACAATACTTTATAATTTTAATTTTTTTATTATTTTTTGTTGATTTCCCTTGTTATTGTTTTATATATCGTATATTTGGTTGTTTTTATGTTGTTAATTTGTAAATAACGCAATTTTCTCATTCAATTTTTATATACAATGTGAATTCATTTTCCTATATAATTTAATTTTATTCCACTTTTCTGTATATAAATATATATTAATACTTATTTCTATATAATTGTATTCATTTTTGTATATAAAAAAAATCATAAAATGAATAACAAAGTGATTTTATTATAAAATATTTGCGTTTTTCAAAACTCCCGCAATGAAAATTTCATTTCTCGTATGAAATTTCATATTCCTCGATGTGGCAACCGGCCGTTTGATGCTAAGGGTGTGGTAGTAGAAAAGTCTGGTTCATGGCTTGTATTACTACCACATCCAGGCGGTTTTGGGTAATGAGTATTTTTAACGGGTGGGTGTGTGAAAATAGTATATTCACTCGCGTAAGAGAAAATAGAGACGTAAGAAATAGGTTGCGTCAAAAATCACACTCGGATACATTTGATGATTTATGTGTTTTTTTTGAGAGTAACTTTCGGTAACAAAATTTAAATTCAATGAATTTCCTAGAAATAAATGTGAACTAAAATTATAAACGAATTGTAGTTTTAGTATACTGTCAATATCTTATATATATATAAGAGGTATATGGCTCGAAATTTGTGGTTTTTCTGTTTTACTAACTTTCAGTTAAAAATTGCCGTCGATTGACTCTAAGACTACGTACTAATCTATGGCATTTCAGTGAAATGCTAATTTCGAAAGATTTGCGTCTCAGGAAATGCCAATTCGAAATTGACATTTCAATGAGAGTTATGCGTCGAACAAAATGGTTAAGTGTAAGTACTCCAAACGATGAGAAGACCATAAGAAATATCACGTAGAAAAACAACAGAAGCTTTTAGATAACGTTGTGAGTCTTATGGATACCGCATATGGATCATATAAATGACTTAAAAATCAAAGCCCTTTGCGATTTATATATCTTATGCTAGACCCTTTATCTAAAAAATTTATTTGCATATAATAACTACACTCCCGGAAATCAGGATACTTTCAGATGGTTTTTAATGATATATTCGTGATTGGACTAAAATATTGAGCAGAAAAGGCTTATCACATGGTGGTTAATCTAAAATCAATGAGTAAATGGAAAACTTTCCAAGATAATTTACTGGTTCAATGATCTTAATGGGATTTTCCAAGATACCGAAAGGCGTAGTCAAGGTCCGCGCCGTAGATTTTCCGTGAAAACTTCGGGATAAAATTATAATAAGTGTTTCTCATTAGTATGTACTTAAATCAATCCCTTTAATACAATGGTTGTATAGAGTAGTAGGGTGACGGAATAAACAAATCACAAGTTTATTGCTTTGCGCCGTTTTTTCATTTCTTCTTCGAAGCCCCCGCAGCTCAGGCAATGGCTCGACACTGGGCATTTTTGGTTTTTTAAATTCGTTTCGAGGCGAGTTTTCTCCGATTTGCATTTTTTACAATTCGGTGCATATTTACGACCCATATGAGACGATATCTTTCACTTTTTTTCCATTTCAAATTCATACCACTTTTTATTTATATTTCGGCCAGTTTCTTTATTGTGTCACTTTAGATCCTGGTAGTTCTTTTCAAGTCCTTTACAGTGACACTCAAATCAACGTCCTAGCTTAACACGTTCTCACGCTACACTCATAAATATCTTTAAGCAACCCTAAATACAACAAGCACACGTAGGCACTTGCACTAACCCGATGACGTCACTGGCAAAACAAAAGCCGCACAATAAATACGAACAAATATGCTCCATCTACTGTGATCTCAACCGTTATCGCATTATCAGTCTCGTAGTTATTAGCGATTGAAAAATGACGGTATTTTGCAAAACGAGAATGTTAGACTGGCTACCAAATTACATACTCAACGAGAAGAAAGACGTTTTCACGTCAAAATTCTTAAGGAATGAAGATACGTTCATTAGTCAGTCCACAGGGTCCAGCCGAGTCCACTTAGTGAGATCAGACAAACAGATCCCGATCAGACCAGATATTTTTTTTGGTTTTTAAAACATACTGCTCGATATGAGAATTTTTTGATAAGTTGCTAATAGTAAATACAATAACGTGATAACCTTGTACAACAGCGAAATAAATACATAGTTAATAGTGGAAATCAAGAGTTAAAAATCTTTGACACTGTGAAAATTCGACATTCGATTCAAAAGTTGTAAAATTCTCACGGTAGAACACCCCGACGTCCACCAGATTAGGCAAACATTTTGACATGTTCCTAGTTCAAATGGAACAGTCAAGTAATCAAAAAGAGTTGGCAAATGTCATATATTCTAAATCAATGAGTGCAATGGGATAACGTCCAGGACCGAGCTATTACCCTGAATTTAAATATCTTTAAATTGTAACATGACGTATAAATGTAACTATAACCGACACAAACGAGAATGTAACCGACAATCTGAACTTCTTAAATAACCAATTCAAAAAATACTTTAATACGGATATGATGCAATTTGCAAACAAAATAAACAAAGTTTTCAACCTCTCCAGGGGTAACCCCAAACCAAAGCAAGGAAACATGCGTTGCATGCATGCGTTGAGCAATTAAAATAAATTCATCCAGATACGAAAGACATATACTAACCTTAAACACGATCTGAAACTCATCCTGGAACGACACTCTATTGATATTGCAATCCTAACTCGGACAAAAGAGGTGATGGTGGTGTGGCTATTATACTACCGGAGAACACCATTCATGAAATTCTAAACTTGTTAAACTTCACCTCGTAAGAGGCATTAGCGGCAAAACTCAAACTTATAGACGGGACGAGTGTCATTATCTGATTATACACTTAATCCCTTGGCAACTGTGACCTGTTAAGACACTGTTAAGACACATAAGTATTTTAATTTCAAAGAATTTGTATGTTCTGAGGGAGATGGACGTTTCGAGCACTTAATTTGATTCAAATTGGCATCTAAGCTAAGGCCTAAAAAAAATTTCTTTGTTCTGAATTAAAAACTTAACAATTTGTCGTTCCATTCTTCCAGTCACTATGGAGGTGATTAGCCATTATTTTAAAATAACGCACTATCTAAGCAAGTTAGAGAATAACAACGCCACCGTTATTTGTTGGGGAGACTCTATTTTACAAATAAAATGACGAAAACTGAAATATATTGTTTTTTTACACTTTTTTCGAAATGTAAAAAATTTATGTCCTGGTTTTATTCTGACACACAGTAATATTAGCTATTGAACAAATCTAGGTTTTTCAAATTCTGTTTAGTAATTTCCAAAAAAAGTTTAAAAAACGAAGAAGAAATTTTTTTCGCCAAAATAATTTCAAAGTTAAATATTTTTGATATAGACCCCTACTTTTGCGATTTTTCGTGATAATTTTCCGTCTTCTATTTGACCTTCTCTTTTGAGCAATGTGAGCAGCGACACCCTTTATAGAGGTTAAATGTTCATTGTTTCACAAAAGCTTCATGTAGATACTAGGGTAAAATTAAAATTAATCCTGGACTAAGTGTTAGGTATACTTAAGAAATAGTAGATATAACATTTCGTTTTTTTCACATAAATGAAAGGTTCATTGTAAATAGTCCTGAATAAAAAAAATTTCCAAAACTAGAAACTACCTACATTAGTTGGTTTTGCCATTTTGAAGAGATTATCTGGCAAAATGACACCATCACCCAGCAGAACATTCACGTGACAAATTTTACAAATTTTTTATTACAGAATGTGAATTTTTTATTTTTTATTATTTTATCTCAATCAGTAGGTCTGTGCACGTGCACCTGCACTTTACTAGAAGAAAAATGAGCAGTTTGTGAGAATTTAACTATAGCCGTATTCTTTTGTTCATCGTTACCGAGAGCAAATCAAAAGTAGCAAAAGAACAGCCCGGACTTGCTCTCGATAGATTACGAACTTCAACCAACTTCAGTTCACATTTGTAGGAATTTTTTCGGCACTTTTATAGTTTCTAAAGCCCTCGATTAAACAAATTCCTCATACATTACTTGACTCAATTGCAAAAGAAAACGTTTCTGAATAATTTTTAAATTTGACGTTTTCACTTTCAAATTTGACAACTTTGACAATTGTGAACAAATATTTCAAGCGTCTCGACTTTTCTCGACAAAATTTCAGTAACATTTTTCGATCTCGACCTCGTTTCCCCACCCTGTCGTCACATGATATCCTCTCAAAACTATTAATCGTTTCTAAGCCAATCTCGAGCTCAAAACATATTGCAATGTATCGCAGACTTATTACTATTGAAGATACTTTCTTTACTGTTATTGGGTCAATGTTGTTATAACCGAAATGATGGAATCATTTGGTATTTGGTTCTACAACAATATTATTCCTGGTGATATTTTTCTTACTATATCTCAAAATCTTTCACCTTAATAATTATTGTCTAAGTTATTTACGTTTTGAGTATTCTATTAATTTTACGTTGTTATTCATTATTCTGACATCTTATGATATTCTATCATAATTTGTATATGCACTGTTTGTATATGCTATATGCAATGATATTTGCAAGTATTGGTAATGATATGGTCGCAATTCTTATAAAGGGCTTGTGCGAAATCGTTCTAATTCCAGTCTAATTCTGAAATTTACCAGAATTTGAATCGAGCTGTGCGAATTTATTTGCGTTCTAAACGTGCTAAACTTTCACAACCGGACTGTGAAGAAGCAAGGGTTTTGAAAAATCTATTCCAAAGAAATTAAAATTACATTTTATTAAAATATGTATAATGAAGTAAAAACAGATAATTTGAATTTCTTTGCGAAAATAACCATCTCAATCAAAGGTAAACATGTCAAAAATTAGAATGCTAGAATTAATATTAACGTGCTCACAAAATCGCTCAACGGAAAAGTAGTAGAATTAGAATGGAATGGGTGTTCAATGTTTTTGGTCGTCTTCGTGACCCGTCTCAACATTATACAAGTATATCTTCATTTTTCACTATTAAGACAAATGGTGTTGTAAATGAAAAATTTTCAGTCTTTTTGTTTACAAAGTTGCAAATTTTTATCTTTTTGTTTACATTCGTTAAAATATGAAAACTGGTTTGTTTACCAATTTGAAAGGCAGTCATTTCTCTAAAATAAAACGTTTATTTTATTATCTTCCCGTAAGTATTTTAGAAGTTATAGTGAAAAATGTTGAACACCCTGTAACTCCTAAACGGTGCATATTGCCCCCTTCCCCTCTCCCATACAAGTTTTTACTCCCCTTGTGTCAAGGAATCTTTCCTTCAATTTAATGTACTCGAGTAAGGGACACCCTGTATAGTCTTTAGTTGAAATATAATTTATTTTCTTGCTTCTAGGATTGTCAATGCGTCCTAGTTATGAAAATAGCGTATAAAGTTTGCCGCTTAAACATTACTCCAAGTTGTATATTCGCATAAAAAACCCAGTTTTGTTATATATTTGAACAGGATGAATAGCCTTCATGACAAGAACTTTTGCGGATTTGCAACAATCTTTGCGTGGCTATCGACGTCTTCAAGAAACGAGTAGTGACGATAGTGGCAAGGGCCGAACTGACATAAAGGTCACAAATTATTTTATTATTAGAATAATGTGGCAACCTTGACGGCGAAAGTAACATTGATTATTACGCCAAAGAAATTGAGATAATAATAAACACATTTCCAATGGGTCATTTATAAAATATCAATATCACTTCGTGAAAACACTTCGGTTACATGCGATTTCTGTGAACGTTCATTCTGTATGACATCTTGCTTGAAATTTGGGTTTTGGTTTCGAAATCTGTTATTAATTAATTCTTATGTACATATATTACTTTTCAAACAAATCACCTGCTAATCCAGACGTAATACATAAGACGAAAACGAATGGCACCCTCATGGTGAAAATTGGTACACTCTTTCTCAACAGCTAAAAAGATTCGGCAAATGCACTTTCGCAAAAAATAAAATTTGTATTTTATTTCACTTAATTTTAACTTCTGAGATGCTAACCACAACTCTAGCGCACAATTAAATCTGCCGTTTGTTCTGGCAAAAATTGATAAATAACATCGGATTGTTAATATATAAATTAGGTGGGGATATTGATTGCAATTCGAACTTTGACATGAAAATTTGGTCTTATGACTATTCACTGAACAGTCGATAGCGTCTGGAAAATAAACACATACATATATTTGATAATCTTAAAAATTTTTGTTTTAAACAAATACATTTAAAATCTGAATACGTATTACTTTATTCCGTGCTATGGGCTAAATATTTCTACGAATAGCGATTATCGGATTCTGGAAAAAAAAGATCGCGACAAGTTGTACTAAACAAAAGAAATATGTCTCTGAATCGATGGAGAACCGGCTCGTTAGCGGTGACATTATGCGTAATAATCAGAAATTTCACAATAAGAACAATAACTTAAATATAATTTTAAAAATATGAAAGTGACTGCAATAAAACCTAAAAATAGGTATTGAGCAGCGATGCCTTCATATCTTTCAATGCAATGGGATTTAATGACAAGGTTAGAAGATTATCTTATATATATGTATGTATTAAGCTCACTGCGAGTTATTGACACTATTAAATTGCGACAAAAATTCAAGTGTATTTAAAAGTGATACAGTTCAATTTTTATCGAGATAACCGATGAAAACTTCGAACTTAGATAATATACACGATAATTAAAGCGTAAAACGTTAATAAATTAACAACAAAATGATTCGAACCTTGGTTCAAACCCTGATCTGTAAATTTTATTTATTGGAATTGGTTTGATTTGAACTTTTCACCTTAAAATTCTTTGAAAGTCCATAAATCTAATTAGACTGTGGAATTCGAAGCGAAACCTAGCTTACAGCCGTTCAATAAATTAATCGACCATCTACTTTATACGCTTTATGTTTCTGAATACTAAAATTGTTCCGAAAAAATTTGTTCCAAAATCACGCAAAGCAAAGTATTAATATTATAAACCATTACTAAGAGACAAGGATAATAGTTATTGAGAATGGAAACGGACATTTGAAAATACCACTTGTGTAATGGATTTCTATATTATAAAATTAGTAGTATGATTGCATCTCTTCTACTAGTTACTGCAGCCAATATTTGACCATTCTTTCCTTGGAGCTGCTAGACTTATAGCTTCGTTTTGTTGGTGATAGAATGTTTTATTTTAAGCCATCATCACACATGTAATTGTAAACAAACTATGACATAGTTGTGCATAGTTAACAGCACCAAAACTCTCTGGATGTATTGACAAGCCATGAAGCAAGTTTTGCCGAAGTGTGAGGGCAGTCCAACAATGTGTAGTGCGTCCCTTCGACAAACACTTTAAATTTTGACAGGCGGACTTTCTATATCATGTCTGTTTTTCGCGTTTCTAAATATATTAAGAAAATTATTAAAAGTTAGTGTTAGTTTTTTTGAAAAACTTACCCTCAAGAAAATGAATCGGTATCACTTAAGAAGAACGGTGAAATCAAAAAATATGTGAAAAATATCGCTATGTTCCTAGCTGGTTTGTGTGAAATAGTGTTATTAAAAAATGAAAAGTGTAGTAAGTAAGTAAATAAAAATAGTATAACAAAAAAGAAACAAGTCAAAATCTCACTATTATAAGAGGAGACGATATTTTAAAGTCAAATATTCAAGCTTCAAGTATCGTGGATATTCCAGAATATTTTGTATGTTATTTGAAATAATTTGATTGAGATAATTTTTTTATATTTAAGGATGAGCTGATATCCACCCATCTGAGGATCTAATTTTCTCATGTAAAATACACATTTACAATTTGATTTATTTGAATTTAGATACATTATTTTATCACTTCGAGGGAAGTTGGGAATATGGAAGTAGTTTTTTTATTATATATATATGTTAGGTAAAAGCAAAAATTTGATTTTTTCTTGAGTTTACTTGATTTAATTGTGTAATTTGATTCAGTGTTGTAAAATACTGTTGAATGTTGAAATAGATAAATTGTTAAGAGTAATTGTTTTTTTATTTTTTAAGGTATCTAAGATCTGGGGCCGTATTATCGAATGCGAGTGTAATGTAGATGCGAAGCGAACAAAATTTTCGCTTCGTACTAGATTCAGTATTACAGTATCCGACTAAACGCCTAATGAGTCGGATGCTTCAACCGTTTGTTTATGAAGGTAAGACATATTTAGTTTTTAAATAGGTTAGAAATATTACTGGTATGCAAAGTTGAAATGATGTATTAAAATTATATATTAAGCCATAATACTTACATTTTGAATTTTTATCACCACCGTTAAAACTTTCACTTTCGACTAATCAGGTGCAGACGAACGGAAAAAACTTGTTCGCATTCGGTAATACACGAAAGTGACAAACGACTCATTCGCCGTTTCGTTCCACTATCGAAGTCGCATTCGGTAATTTATCAATTCATTTCGGAAGAATGTACATACGCGAAGTCGCGTTCGGTAGTTGAAAATTTCCGACTTCGTTATTTTTCTCATCGGCTTCGTATTCGATAATAAGGCCCATTTGAAAACATTGAAAAAGCGGCATAAAATTCAATTCCATGTCTATATAATTTAGTGATATAAAAGTAAACCAGTTTACGTTCGATACTCTTTCGAGGTGGACGTTTTTCTTTCTGTTGTGTGTAAATCATGACAATTTGATAGTGACGCTTCCAGAATATTCTAGAATATTCGTTGGACTTTGATAGGAACTTTCATATCGTGTTAATCCTAGAGATTGATATAATTTTCTTTAACCGATATTATATTATATTATATTATATTCTATTTATTATTTAACTACTTATTTTTCATTCTTGCACAATGAGTGTGCCGGCGCTGGGTGTTCTGCCACCCAATGCCACCCTTCAAGCGCTCCGCTCTTTGATACATGAACTAGTTCAGGATAACTTCGCTCTTCGTAACAAAGTTCTATCGCTGAGAACCCAAATTGGCGTCGCCCAACATACTCGCTCAAACAAAAATGACGAGGACTTACATATAATTGCCCCTGAAGATTCATCTCAACAGATGGACACTTCCCAGTCTTCTCACAAGAGACCAAACCACCCTCAAAACCCTCAAAAAAGCAGCCAGCACTTTCAGCTGGGACTCCTAAACCCAAATCTCGTACTAAGACAGTCATTCGGGCTACTCACAATCCCTCTCCACCTCCTTCTGGTACTCCCAAAGTTCCAGCTGCTGCCCCCAGGCCCCCAGGCCCCCAATCGCTACCCCAAACTCAACTCGTATAGGTCCAGATGTTGCACCTCGTCCACCCAATACTGGCCCAACATACTGTGGCAAAGCTCCAACTCTTGCCCCTCTGCCCCAAACCGGTGCTAATCCCTCTACTGGTCAGAATAGATTGCCGCCACTAATCGCTACTCCCAATTCCTCTCCAACTCCTTCTGGCAGTCCCAAAGTCCCACCTGTTGGCCCCAGGCCTCCAATTGCTACCCCAAACTCAACTCACATAGGTCCAACTGTTGCACCTCGTCCACCCACTACTGGCTCAACCTACTCTAGCAAAGCTACTGCTGTTGCCCCTCTCTCCCAAGCCGGTGCTCCTTCCGCTACTTTACCAAACACCCTTAAAGAGAAGTAAGGACATTCTAACTTCACATTGCGTAATATCAACGCCAATAAAGCACACATAATTGCTTATGACAAAAGGTCGCTAGGTATTATTCAAGAAGTGCTAACTTACCTCAAAGTTAGTCACTTCACTCATACTTCTAAGGATGATAAAACTAAAACCATCCTTCTTAAGAAAGTCTGCAAGACTTTTGAACGCGACGATGTGTCTAACTCTCTTCAAGAGGCCTTCCCAGAGGTCAATTTTCTGCAAATTGATAAATTAGCTCCCCTTCCTCGGTTAAATAAAATCAACCCCACCAGGTACCAGAACCTTAACATCTGGAAAATCCAAGTAGCAGCAGGTACAGACTTAGGACCCATCCTCAAAACCACAAAGCTTCCTGCGATTAATTCCCTTGTCATGTTCACTACGTACCAATCCAATGAGTTAGCTCAATGCACCAGCTGTTGCCGCTACAGCCACGTCAAAAAGAACTGCAGTATACCCTTCCGTTGTGTCCGTTGCGGTGAAGGGCACAAAGTTGGTGAATGCCAAATCCCCGAAGCTCAGTTCGACGCTTCAGGAAAACAACTTGAGGAATCAATCCCCTTCTGTTGCATGTGCAACCAAAAAGGGCACCCAGCTAATTATAGATGCTCAAAGTATAAGGCGATATAAAAAAAATGAAGGCTGCAAAGGCCGTCGACGTAGCTCTTGCCGCTCAGAAGCAAGCCGCGCTTAATAACTATGTTAAAAATGGCGTTTCATTTGCCTCTTCATTCGCTCCTCCTTCGCAAGGTATTTCTAACTCCCCAATTCCTAAGGCTACTTTAACAATTCCCCCTCCTAAGCCAGCGCCAACCCCTGCATCTCGCTCCTCCTATCCGTCTGGTCCAAGTCCATCTGTCGGTGATTTTCCAGACTATAAGAAATTCCTTGACATTTATAATGTCATTCTTAAAATCAAGAGCACCTATGATAAATTGGTACATCCTGGGGAGAAAGAAGCTCTTCTCTACACCACCTTTGCCTCTCATTTATTAAATGGATAAAGGGTTTAAAATTATACTCATTAATGCGAACTCTCTTGTATCCCACTTCAAGCGTGAGCTTCTTCGTGACTTTCTGCGGTTACATAAACCACACGTTCTGCTCGTAACCAAAACTAAACTTCTCCTTACTCACACGCTGTTCCTTAGCGGGTATAAATCTGTTCGTAGGGATCGCTACGTCGTGCCCACAACTACTTCTTCTGGCGGCGGGACTTGCATCTTAATAAGCGAAAATTCTGTTTTCGAAGAACTGGACCTTCCTCTATTTCAAACCATTGAAGCGTGTGGTATCAAACTACAATTAGACGATGAAAATTGTCTAAATCTGTTCTCCATTTACCACTCCAATTTTCTAGCTAATCGTATTGACACTTCTGAGCTCAGTTCTCTTATTAATATTTCTGCTACCACACCTTTCATTTTTGGAGGCGATTTCAATGCTAAGCATTCGCTTTGGAACAATAGCAAAAATTGTTCCAACGGCTTATCCCTTCATAATTGGTACCAGTAAAATACAGTTTTCCTCGATTTTGAAATTTTAGCCCCTCTACTTCCAACCAGGCAACACTCCGTTCTTGACTTCTTCCTCGTCTCTTCCTCCCTAGTTTCTCAAATGACTCACCCCACTGTAATTGATGGCATCTCTGATCACAAAGCTGTCGTCACTACCTTTCAAACCTTGAAAATTTCCAAAGCCTGTTCTGACAGTATCCCTGATTTTAGCAGAACAAATTGGCTTAATTTTAATAACACCGTTGACAAATCGCTTAGCGAGATGTCACTCCCAACTGATAGGAATCTCTCCTTTAGCCAAATCAATGATTCTGCTGAAAAGCTGCAGGACATTCTCCTCACCACAACTGTCCAACATGTCCCAACGTACAATATTCAGCATACCTATCAGGTCCGTCTCTGCGACATCACCCTTCGACTTATACGAGAGCGCAAGTCCCTTGGACGTGCGCTTCATCGTGCTAAGCTGCCCGATCGTATCTCATTACTTCGATCCACCCTGCGCAACCTTGATACGATCATCAAACAGCGTATAAATCTCTGCCGTTCGAAACAATTTGAAGACAGACTCAAGGGTATTCAGCCTGACAAGAATGTTTTCAAAAATGTTAAAAAAATGAGTGGAACCACACACTACAATGGTCCTATCCTTCATAGTGGGAATCTTATTAACAATCCCATCACTAAAGCCAACATAATTGGTGAAACTTTTCAAAGTAACCACAAACTCACCTTGAACTCTGGCGATCCCACCTTTTCCCATGATGTTAACACTCGCATCAAAAGTGAGTTTGAAAACTACACTGACTACATTGTAGACTTCTGTCCCGAAAATCCAGCAAGCTTCGGAACCAATTGTTCCAATCCAAATGGTTTTGCTACCCCAACCTCTCTTCGTCTGCTTGCCAAAACCAGGAACCTAAAGAAAACTCCAGGAGTCGATAAAATTTCCAACTATTCACTCCTAAAGCTATCTCGACTATTCTTTTTTAAACTGGCTATTCTTTTCAACCACGCCTTCAATGCAGGTTACTTTCCTAAAATTTGGAGACATGCTATTGTGTGTCCCATCGCCAAACCTGGGAAACCGAGTCATTGAGCGACCAGCATCAGGCCGATATCACTACTTACATTAATCAGTAAGCTATATGAAAGATTCATAGCTTGGAAGATCCTCCGTTTTATTGATGACCATGGCATAATACCAAATTCTCAATTTGGTTTTCGCACTTTCCATAGTACCACCATGCCACTGAATATATTTCAAAACTTCATTTGCGTCAATGCAAGTAGAAAGAAACCTTTCCTTGCTGTCAGCATGGATATACAGAAAGCGTTCGACACCACATGGATAGAGGGTCTGATCCACAAACTTCTAGTGTTTAGTTTTCCAAACGTACTGTGTAGCATTGTTGCACATAATCTTCCAAGTTAGAGTCCAGAGGAAGTTATCCGGATTTTCAGTTGCAGCTGGAGTCCCCAAAGGTTCTGTATTGAGTCCAACTCTCTTTACATTTATGTTAGTGATCTAACCTGTCCTCCGCCTTTGGTTAAACAACTCAGCTTTGCTGATGATTTGCTTGTTTACACAGCATCATCTAACCCTGCTCACGCCTCAAATTCGCTCAATGAACATCTAGATAGTCTAGTACATTACTATCACCGATGGAAGGTCAAGTTGAATCTATCCAAGGTAACTGCAATATGCTTCACTGGTACCCAGAAAGATCGACCGCGTAGCTACAAGTCTACCAACGTCAATCTACTGCTTGACAACACCACAATTGCTTTAAAAAGCACCATGAAGTACCTTGGTGTACACTTCACACCAAAAATCAATTTTATTGAGCATGTCAAGAAAATTTCGCAGAAGGTTCTTATACGAACCAAATACCTGCACAATTCTCTTCGCCGTAATAATCAACTCGACCCTAAAATAAAGATCCTTTGCTACAAGCAACTTATTCGTCCTATCCTTTCATACGCCTTTCCTGTTTGGAACTGCATTTCATCTGCCCAAATGGAAAAGCTTCGTGTTCAGGAACGGAAAATTCTCCGCCATTGTGTTAACTACCGGAGGAAACACAATGGCAAACACTTTAGGAATTCTTACCTATATAGAACGACAATTTTCTCCTGTCCATCGCTCATCGGGTATAAATATTTCTCACGAGCGTCAGTCAGCGACAACAAACTACATAGGGAAACTTGTGCAATTGACCGAACATTAATTGATTCTCTCCGAATCAAACCCCGTCAATACCTTCGTCAGTATTGAGAAGAAGAGCTCAATAATGCTAACATGCTAACATACCCCTCTACTATCGAGGTTATTTTGACCCACAGCATCGAGTTTACAAATGAGTAAACTATAAATCTCTCCTTTAGTCGATTAGCTATAACTATTCACCCTAGTCTCCACTGTATAGCTTCACCCATCCATCTTGAGTTTAGAGAAATTGATCAAATCAATATTAAACTCACTCTTTATGCAAGTTCAGCCGCCTTCTCCGTCTTCTAAAAAAAAGGACTATTTTAAGCAGCCGACATCTTGTTATCATTTTCCTTATATGATTTAGCATTATTTATATCTTTACTTGGTTTTAAATATAATTTATTTAATTTGATTAAACTTAAATTATCTCAATATGATTTACATATTTTATATTACATATTAATTTTATTACAGCTTAACGTTATGTTTTATTTCAAATTTTAATTGAACTAAAATAATTTGTTAAATTCTTTTGTTCTCTTTTAAGATGTTGGAGCTGCGGGAGTTTCAGGAGTAAGTTAATCTCCCACTGAGCCCAATTCCTAGGAATGGGGGAATGGGGTTTTCTCTCATAGCGGGAGAATTGATTGGAACAGTGGTTCGTTCCATAATTTCAACCATCAAACCAAACATTTTTTTTTTTTTTTATATATAAAAGTAAACGGTTTTCTTTTCCAAATTTCCCACCTAAAAATTGGGATTTCATTATTATTTTCTCAATATTCCTAAAATATAAATTATGTCTCTTGTGCCTATGTGAATGTATTCTCTTTTAAAATGAAAATAATAATGAAAAAATTATTTATATTGTAAAATTTTTCATTCACCCCTCGTTCGCTACTCTCACTCGAATAGCTCGTGCACGGCGCTCCATATACAGTAGCATTGTAAGTAAAGAGGTGATTTAGATCAGATGGCAGTAGCAACCACTTTAGCTCATTCTGAAAATCAAGGTATACCTACATTGAATGACGCCCTATCTATAACTATCTAAAACCTTGCGGATGCGGTTGCGGATTTGAAAAGATCTTAAAATTTCCTTATAAACAATACTTTTTGTAGAAATTATTTTATCTTCTGCCAAATGACCTTCCTCTTGTGTCAAACGATCAAACGACCCTTAAACGATCTAACTCTACTGGCTACAACATACAATTCACGGTGAGAAAATACAGATTGTTTGAGTAAGATTCCTACTTTTTGGAATGTTTGCCCCTAGGATTTATTAATTGTCATCGCAAAAGCCAGAAGGATTGGAAATTTAGATCTTTTGAATTAAAAGGCAAAAGTGTACCTGAATAATTAAGGTGTATTTGTAGTGTCAAAATATGTGTATTTCGAGCAGCTCCTGTTAAACTCTCACAATCTTAGTAATTATTATGCATTTGAACTAAACGCATACGTATGCCATCGTCGAAGCCATGTTCTGTCCTCAAATTACGAACAAGTAGAAGTATGCATTTTGGTTTTAATATAAATTTGTGGCGGCGGGAGCCTACTTACATCAACTGAGTTAAAAAATTCTACTGGAAAATTATTTTACTCTCTATAATCATCACTCAAGATTTTATCGAAACGCAAATATATTCGTTCTTCTCCAGACAGACTATTAAGAATTTCTGCATTGATCAAATGCAGTCTCGATATTTGGGTGCTAATACGAGTGATTAACAGGGATTAGCCAGGTCTAGAAACGAAAGGGAAATGTAATTAAAATAATGGACTGTATTTTTTTGTTTGTTTACTGTACGGTTAGAATGACTTAAAGTATTTACCAGGATCAATGTGGATGAATGGTCGCTCTCCAAAGTCAAGTTATCCAACTCCTCTTCGTCGATAACAGAAGTCAATGAGGAATGCGTATGAGCAAAAGTACTGTCTCTGAAAAATATGAGGTAGCCAATGAGAATAAATGCAAAAACTTCTGCGGAAGCAGAACCAAGTCTAAGAAATTTGCAGTAAATAATGAATTTGCATTATTCTCTGTAGCTAACAAGGCACCATTGAATATGAGTCTTCCTTTATACGTAAAATTTGTGTTTTAAGTGTAAGTGACTTTATTTGGTTACCAGATCCATGATCTGAACATACATTAGGAGAGTAAATGATTTATAAACCATGAGGGTTGGTTTATCACCTTTGTCTAAACGTAAATTGGGAGATTAGATGGTTTATAAACCATGAGGGCTGGCTTATCACCTTGTAGAAAGGTCAGGACACTTTATTAAGTCACTGGGTATCCCACTGATACCCAGTCATACAATTTATGTTTTCAAATATACAAATTTAGATATCATTTGGACCATTGACTGATCCAACATGATCACCGTGTTATGTAGTGCACTAATCACTTTATTATTTCACTTATAAGACTCAATTCAATACATGGTTAAGGACACAGAAAAATAGCTACCTGATGTTAGTGATGGGGATGCAGGATCAATGCCGCCACTCGTCACCCTTAAATTCTCAGCACACGTTGAATAACCACAATAACTCACAGCACTAAAATTGACCAACGACACTTGTATTTCAACAAAGAACATAGATGAGGCGTCAACAAGGATGAATTTCAGACTGACTTCATTGATGACCCTTAATGTATTTGTACGATGTTGAAGAATTTGGCAGAGTGTGAAATGAACCAAGCAACCATTGAAATATTTCCAGACAGGACGTAAGTATTTCGGCAATCAACAACTTTGTAACCTCAGTAAGAAGGCTGGTAGGCTGAGAATCTCAGTAAGTAGGCTGGGATTTTATGGAATTGTAAAGTAGGCTGGGATTTTATTGGGAAAAGGAATTGTAAAGAAAACATGAAATTAATTTAAGACGAAATATATTTAAATTGTTAAACCATTATTACGTTAACTTTAAACAACGAGTATAACTGAATTCAGAATATCTTTAGACAGAATGGCTTGAGATACATTGCCATAAGTATCTGCAATCGCGGGTTTGCTGTTAACTAAATGAGAAAGAATTTCAATAACATCTTGTCTAAAATCTGGAAATGTGGGTAAAGTTGCAATACCTCGGACCATGAAGTAAGGCAATTCTCAATAAGGGATACACGTGTACAGTGAGCTACAACTGGCAGTGTTCATCAAAACTCTACACAGAATAAAATAGTCTTACCTCCGAAAAGTTTGGTTGAAGTACCACATATATCGTTTAAAAAATGGTCAAATAATTTGAGAGCATTAAGCGGGCACATTGAAATTTCATTTGTGATAATGATAGATGCAGTTCTTATGAACTGTGCTTGTTCGCTATTTACAGAGAGGATTGAAACGGAATTCTCTAAAATGGGTATAGGTAATTTGAAAACTTTTTGAAGAATTCTATCTTTCATTTAAAGAGTGAATGCAATACCACTGAAAGCGCACGCAATACACTGGAGGTTCAAAGAATTCAATTTCTGAATAATTGCTGTTTGGGCAAACATCTTACCAAAACTAGCGTGAGCTGTAAGACAAAAAAAATTCCAACTAGTATTACTATTTAAAAGTTCCTGTAAAACTAAATTGATGGAGGATTGCTGCTCGGCATTGGCACTTTAGAACATTTCAATTTGATTGATTTCAAAGAATGCAGTCAAATTTGTTCTTCTGTGATTTCTAAGAGCTTGCTCAACATCTCCTTCCCTAAAGGCTAGATTTTGCCGGAGAGGCAAGTAACTTCCAAGTCGGACAATAATATATTATGTGGCTGGTAATGCTTATTTCTTCCTCTACCTGCATCAATTAATTTTTTTTCTTAAATTTAATTATAAATTAGTTTGATTTTGAATTGAAATTTCAAAATCCTATGGGAATGTATGTGTGAAATGTGCACACGTATAATGTAGACAATGATGTTGGGAAGAATAAATGCGTGAATACTCATAAAATCTATTTCTATCTCATAAAATCATTGGCATAGATCATACGTTCGAGTGAATAACCTTCCATTTATGCCAAATACGAAATCTGTGCCAATAATATTGTGAGTGGCAAATGCAGCCATATCAGAGACAATACCACAGACAATAAATTACCAGATGTCACGATCCCATGCATGACTTCGTACCCAATTTTTTCCAACAGCAGACAAATGACGCATAGAGCGTATGTGCTTTGGAACGACCGCAACGTTTGAAGCACAGACAATGCGCTCTGAGGCCGAATTTTTCTTCTAGCTTAAATGTTTGATTGCCATATGGGGAAAGGGTCATCGCTATAAAGGGAAAGGTTGGTGAAACAAAATTTCCCGATGGAACGGATTTTTTAATGTTCTGCAATTTTCACTTAACAAATACAAACAAATATCATTTGTATGTGTACAATTAGCGAGTAAAATTTGCTCACGTTTACGAAAATACACTCAATAATTTCTGTTTTTTGTATAGAAAACGGAGATTTTTGTGTGTATTAGTTTTTTTGATTAATTTGATAAAAAGTATGCAAAATTTTATTTCAAAAAACAATTAAAATTACAAATTTAATGGATATTTCCAGAAAAAGCGAGACTTACTATCACGAATACTTCCGGAAAACGCGCAAAAGTATGAATTTTATCATATTTCCTAACTTTTCTATGGACTTAAAAACATAATTTAGAGAAATGTGACACATGACAAAAAGACGGGAAATGACAAAATAATAGCTCTGCCATACATATAAACCCCCAAGGAAGCTAGGTTTAGCTGCTACGAGAAAAAACATTTAAAAATTCAAAATTTGATTTTTGTATGGAGACACCTTTAAGAACGCAACTTATGTTTTTATTAACTGAAGTTAATGAAAGATTTTGTTTTAATTTTGTAAAAACTAAAACTTTCTTCTTTTATTTCCTAAAAGTTATTACACGATTTTTTATAACTGCAGAGTGAATCTTAAGACTCAATTAAAACTAGAATTATTAGCAATTATATTTTCCAAAATTGCTGAATTGGATTTGGCTGATTCGTGAGAAAGTTTTGATTTTTTGATCAACAGGAAATGATGACAAAAGCGATTGTAGGCATTAACGGGAAATGGCATGGCAGACAGGAAATGGCATGTGGATTGGTTCATATAAGTTCAAGATTGGTTCATTTAAGTTCAAGATCATTGAACGTTCGAGTTCAAGATCATTGAATTAAATGATATTCGTTTGACTTGGAAAGTATTCGAGCTAGTTAATCTAGTTTGAATACTTTTGAATAATTCTATGAAAATTTTCGTTAGAGGAATATCTAACACGCACGACAGAGCTTAATGATCTATGAAAGAAGGTTAGGAAATGTCAAAATTCTGGGAGTCAGTCATACATATGAGACCTCTGGGAAGCTTAGTTTAGCAACTGCGACCCAAAAATTGTAAAAATTCAAAATCTGAATTTTATTATGTTTCTATTTATATACATTTTTGGAAACTCGGTCTAGAAAAAAATTATAAATGAAGAAGAAGAGTGTTGTTTCATTTTTGATTCACGGAAACAACAACGTTCTTATACATAAAATTCATAAATTTACATGCAATTTTGCATAAAAATCCACCTACTGCAGGTTCAATGAACCAAAATAATGTTTCAACAGGAGCAAAAGGATTGTTGCTGTTGCTGGAGTGACAGAAGAGACAATTCGATTCGAATTCTTTAAAATCGAATTTATGCACCACTTTACAACCAACAGTCCCTTTGGTACACTTATGTATGTAGGTACACTTATGCCCCATTTCGCTCAAAACCGGTTCCCATTTCGGTTAAAACCGGTTTTTAATCCCTAAAAATGAAAATATCTCGAGGGAACGAATGAGCGTTGAAGTCGCCAAAAACACATACAGACCATGCGTCATTTTCATGCATCATTTCGTGTCTGCAGTAAAAAGAAATGGATACACGGTCATGTATGGGATCGCGACATCTGGATAGTTATTGTCTGTGACAATAGGCATATGTTCATTCTTTTGCTTTTTGCCTGGAAGAGGGCAATCTTTTGTGGAACGTATGTGGTTTTTATTTGGATTAGTATTTTTTGTTAATTTGATAAAAATATATGTAAATTTTATTTTAAAAAATATGAAAAATCACAAATTTTACAGATATTTCCAGGAAACGTGGGATTTACTTGAACGAATATATCTGGAAAACGCGCGAAAATCTCAATTTTATAATATTTCTTAACTTTTGTATGGATACACATTAACGAGTAAATTATAAGTGTGCACAGCTCTTACAAATTAATTATGAGTAGGTCTTTAGTTTAGGAGATTAAATGAATAAGTCAACTTAGTTATTGTAGGAATTATAAGAAAAGTAAGTCTTTCAAAGTATTTCAAAGAAAGTTTCAGAGCTAATACTACTAATTGCAAATATGAAATATGTATAAAGTGAACTAAATTTTTTTTCATATTGTATTCCTCAGATGTTTACGAAATTAATGCAGGCTACTGGAGAAAATGTCAATGTTGTTAGTAGATGCATGGCATATATTGTACGTCCTCATCATTCGATTCAAAGGCGCTGAGAGTCCGAGATTGGTACGAGATGTTAAGGGCGCAAACACAGTATAGTTGCGATGATGTTTAACCTGAGAGTGGTGAGGTACTTATATACGAATCTCAACCAGGAGGGATGGTACGTCGAGTTGATTATTTTGTGCAGCACTACTTGATCGGCTATCTTTCTTCGGTTTTCTAGATGCTGCAGCAACAATAGTGTCGATGTGTAGTTTGAATGTGAAACTGCTGTCAAGATAGACACCTAAATCGCAGATCGTATTCACCTTCTGCAGTGCTTTGCCACCTAGCATCAGTGATGCCAGATCTACTGATTTATCAGTAGATCTACCTGATTTTCCACAATTCTACTGATCTACTGATTTTACGCCACCAGATTGAACAATATACCTGCTTTTACACTTGCCACCAAAAATTGTTAAATCTTAAATGTTTTTGGTTCAAGTTGTCAATTATTTAGTATTTAAACCATATGCCAGCAAGCCCTCCATATTGTGAAAAAACAAGGAAAAAACGGTGTAAAATGATTGTCTGTAAAAAATAGCGTTCACTGAATGTTCACGAGAGGGGGATACTATGTGAGTTATTCAAGTGGGTAGAGTACACTCTTGCGGATTTTTTATTAGTGATTTTTTTAAAAAAAAAAAGCACATATTTAGTTAGCTGTGATTATTATCTTTACTTTTAGGTGAGGAAAACAAGGTTTTTCCGCACCAAAACACTAAATTTTCAATTTTATTCCGCGAGACGCTCATACAAAATTTTGACATTTGTCAAAGTTCTAGTACAAATCAGACACATTTGCCTTTTACAAAAGATGCGGGGGGGGTGCGGAAGGTCAAAAAATGTTCCTCACCTTAAAATGCTCAGAATAGTCTAATATATCTAAATAAAAAAGAATTTTTTAAAAAAAGTCACTAATAAAAAATCCGCAAGAGTGTACTCTACCCATTCAAGTTATGAATCGTTTGTGGTTTGATCTTAGATCATATGATTAGATCTCTATGATCTAAGGGTTTGATTTATTTTCTATTTCCGCACATGGATGGTGTTGAATTAACTACCAAAATGAATTTCAAAATTTTGCAATTCCAGTTTTGTTCCTATTTGAAATTTAATAAACATAATTCTAATCTTGTACCATTCTGTTCATGCTGTAATGCATGAAAAGATTCTTAATTAATCTTTTTCCGTTAATTCAATGTCATGAAGAAGTACTAGATATATTCTACTGTTTTTTTCTCTGTTCTACTGATTAATTTGACAATTTTCTACTGTTTTCCCCAGATTCCGTCTGGCAACACTGCCTAGCATGTAGGATGACTGTAGCAGATTACGTTTTTTTGTAAATGTGATCTGGTAGCACTTTTTGGCGTTTAGTGTCATCCGGTTTTTTATGCACCAATTTTGTAAAGAATTGAGGTCGTCTTGAAGATATGTATGTCACTATGTGATCCTATTACTCTATATAATTTTAAGTCATCCGCTAAAATTGAACACTCGCTATGCTTCATACTATCAACTATGTCATTGATAAATAAACTCGGACCCAAATGAGATCCTTGGGGAACGCCGGACGTGGAACAATATAACGGGGAATGATGCCCCTTTACTACTTCTCTTTGCCTTCTATCCGTTAAGTACGATTCAAACCACGATAAAAGCTGTCCAAATATGCCCCCAATTGACATCTTTTGCAGCAAAATCTTCTTGCTTGCGAGAGTTCACAGCTCTACTCGTATTAAGGTTAGTGACGTATTCAACTAAGTTGGTTTTATGTGGAACGAGTACGTTCTTATATGTCCGTACACGCGTTGACCATAACGACGCGTGTTTTATTCATTTACTCAACAACTTTTATTTTAAATGTATATAACTTTTATTATCAATGTTTTTGGGTTTTTACACTACTTTATTGAATATAACACAAGAGTACAACTTCAACTCGGGAGGCTCAATACTCGGCCGCGGACAATGGGAGGACCCCGTTTTAAATATGGAGGGTGTGAGCAAGTCAAATATTACCCCAGGTGGTGCGGCGACTCAGTCGTCCAATCCATCCACCTCTTCAGAGTTGGCCGTGCCCCATGCGGATTCTGGAAGGCACACTCAAGCCTCTGACAGCAACGACGGTGGAACACTTGGACAGCGTTGCGGTGGATGTTACCAGTGGGAGGCAACAAGGCATAGGTGGGTCGTTTAGTCTCTCTACAGGCCTGGAGTTAAAGCTCCTAACCGACGACGGCATGTCCGTCAACAGTACAGGAACCATTGACTCTGAGGCCAAAAAGAGATTGCTGGCCGAGGCTACCGAAGCCAAGGCCTCTGAGAAGAAGAAGAGGAAGCCGACCAAGGCGCAACTGTCCCTTAAGAGGTACAAAAGGGCCAAGGCCAGTTTCTTGCTGAGGAAGCCCGAAGAGCTCTCTGATAAGGAGAAGTGCTACTTAGTAAGAAACAAGAGGATTGTCGCTGATTTCGAGAAGAATATCGCTTTGCAGAAATTTGGGACAATCTTTGAGGAGCTCCCAGGACCGCCACGGTCCGAAACCGGAGCAAGTGGTAAGAGTGGCAAACTAGAATGGTCCAATGCTGTTGCTTCCTCACCCTCATGAAAACCTACTTCTCAGAAGAAAGCAAAAAGGGAGCGATCCAACGAAGAGGAGAAAACGGCAAAAAAGGCCAAAACTTCGTCGGTAGACCAAGCGCCCGCCTATTTTCAGATGGTTGTCATAGATCAGTCGGATCTAGATGGGAAAATATATGGCGAAAGGTGGGAAATGGTCGAGAAGAGGCTTCGGTAGGCGATGGCAAGTGAGCAGAGTTGCTCGATGGAGGAGTTGTCCTTACAAGGAGCAAGCTGGCACAAGGGAGTCAAGGTTATTGGCTGCTCGGGGAGAAAATCCGTTGATTGTCGAGAGCGTGTAGTCGAGGGCATTGGCGAACTTTGGTCAGGAGCCAAATTGGAGGTTATTCCAAAATCGGTGCTACCACTCCGGCAACTGGCGCTATTGTGGATTCCTCCCCCACTAGTGGAGGACGAAGACACAATGAAGCTGATTTCCAGGTAGAACGGTCTGGACTCGAGTAAATGGAGAATGGAGTCCACCAAGTGTCCAAACGGAGTTGGCAAGGACCTTGTCGTGACGGTTGACGACTTGTTCTTCGCCAAGTTAAAGGATTCAAGGGTAAGCATCAAATTTCGCTTTAGTGCAGCAAAAGTGAGGCTTCCCAATGAATCCAAAGCGGGACCGATGAGGTTTCAAGCAGTGCAAAGTAAATTGCACCACTGCGAAGTGGCTACCGAGGATTTGATGCTGTATATGGACGCAAATGGAGTAGACGTGGCTTTCGTCCAGGAACAGTGGCTCACAGGAGACAAAATACGAGTACTTAGGTCAAAAAATTATAGCCTACATCATTCAAGCACAACAGGTAAAAAAAGAGACCCCCCATCAGCAGCGGTCCAGGCTCTTGTACAAGAGGCCAAAACTAGTGGCTGTGTCATGCTGATGGGATGCGACATGAACGGTCATCACTTCTAATGGGAGAGCAGAGACAGAGCAGAGAAGGAGTGAGTCAATTTTAGAGTTTATAATTACAACTAACCTAACAATGTTTTATCGGAGTGACACACGTACCTTTACAAACAAAGTTAGGGAGGAGGTAAAAAACCTAACATTGGCCAGTAACACTATCGATTTCAACGTGGAAAACTGGAGAATTTCACCTGGGCACTCCTTTTCGGCTCATGGCCGAATTCTCTTCCGGAAGGTTCTTGGACAAAGAAGAGGGGGATTGGGCGAAGTACAAGCGCAGTTTCAATGAATACAAAGGTAAGGTGAGAAAGGCAAAGTGGGACTCCCTGGTCGACTTACTCAGCTCCATAATGGACACGAACGAAACCTCAAGGTTCAGGAAAATTCTTTCCAAAGACGTTACAGCCACAGGAAATCTGAAGAGGGCAAAGGGTTCGAGGACAGAGTCAAGCAAGGAAAAATTAGAGCAGCTGATGGAGACTCACTTCCCCGGCTGCCTGACAACATTGGGGTCAGGATTTGTCCAAGGGAAGCAACTACTAGGCGGCGTTGGCGAAGTCGCACACAAAACTGAGCTGCGAGCGATCGAGATATAGACACTCTGCTTCATAGCCACTGTGGCAATGTAAAATTTGGTGGTAATTGGTCCAATTTGATACCATATGTGTTTACTTGATTTGAATGTTTGCTATTCCATCTCTTCTATACCTGCTGTAAGGAAACTCAATAGATATTTTCTTTCAGATAATCCTAATGTGAGCCCTATTTAATTATAGTTTATAAATTATAAGTTCCTCTACACTATTGAATTACTCATCTTCTCTAATTTATGTTATATAATTTCGAAAAGATGTAATTTATGTTATTCATTGTTCTGAAACTGCGTAACTTTGAAATTACTTGATTCCTATTACTTTTATTAACATTTTCTAATTAATCATGACTTTTTGATATCATGGGATTTCTAGTATTATGTTTGTTATATTATTTATGAATCTACATATGTGTTTATTTATAATGATTACGAGTATATAATATATATTGACGCTATGAAACAACTTTGATAATTCATTGAATCATCTTTACTATCAGATCTCATCAATAATTAATTCATCTTTACTATCAGATTTCATTGATTTGTATGAAATTTGAAATCGAAATCGAATTTGAATCTAGAATCGAAATTTGGTCATATTTTCTAATTTGGATATGGACACATTTTGAAAAACTCACGGTAGAGGAAAATAATGCATTGGAAGAAGGTAGGGAATGACAAAATAATGGGGATCGGTTATACATATGAACTTCCTAGGATGCTTCGTTTAGTCGCTACGAACCAAAAATTGTTAAATGTTCAAAATCTAATTTTTATCAATTTTCAAATCTTTTGTATGTACACCTTTAAAAACTCAATTACGAGAAAAATTGTGCATTGAAAAAGGGTAGAAAGTGTCAAGGTAATGGGGGTTGGTCATACATATGAACACTCCAGGATTCTTTGTTTAGCCGCTACGGGCAAAAAACCGTTTAAAAATAAAAAGACTTTTATCAGTTTTCCATCCTCTGTATGCACATCTGCAAACTCATTTTAGGGAAAAATTATGTATGAGAAAGAGGTAGAAAATTTAACCGCTACGGCAGAAAACAGTTAAATGTTCAAAATCTAAATTTTATCAATTTTCACATATTTTGTATGTATACATTTAATTGAGTTTAATTAAGGGAAAAATTGTGTATTGAAAAAACGTAGAAAATGTCAAAAAAATGGGGGTCGGTCATACATATGAACACTGTAGGACGATTCGTTTAGCCGCTACGGGCATAAAACTATCGAAAATTCAAAATTTGAATTTTATCAATTTTCCAATCTTTTGTATGCACATCTTAAAAAACTCAATTTAACGAAAAATAGCGTATTAAATATTGGTAGAAAATGACATAATAAAGGGGGTCGGTCATGCATACGAACACTCTAGGACGCTTCGTTTAGCCGCTACGAACAAAAAACCGTCAAAAATTCAAAATCTGAAATTTTTCAATTTTCCAATCTTTTGTATGCACATCCTTAAAAATTCAAATTTTTACCGGAAAAGTACCCTAAAAATCTGAAGACAATTGTTCAATTTTCGATTCCTGGAATCTTTCTTGTCCCATGATTTGAAATTCATAAATTAAAATACTAAATTTTACAAGAACCTGTAAAAATCCATTTCCAACGTGTTGAGTAAACCAAAATAAATTTTCTCTTTAAAGTTTCCGATTCCCCACAGCGAATTGGCGAAAGCTCCTAGAATAATCAGGTGCCTGTGCTAAGATCTTTATGTAAATGCTAATTCTGGTACGAGCACGCGAAATGTAATTACCTAAGATCAATACCATAGCTTCATTTATACACGCGAACTAACGTCTATTGTCAAAAAGACAGCGATTTTTTGTCAAAATTGTATTTCGTTTGCCGTATATTTTGGAATTCTTGGAAAAAAACGAAGTGATCGTTCTTAATATATGAAATCTAAATTTAGATTTACATGACACAAACCTTTGTACGAATTTTGGTTTGTTTATCAGAAAAATTGTTAACCAAGAAGCCTACCCCTAGTGATTTTTTTTCGCGAATTTAGTAACAAAAAATAGATGTTAGCACTGACCGTCGAAAATACTATTAGTATGTAAAATTTCAGATCGATTGATCAAACGGTCTAGGAGGAGTTTGGTTACAAGGGTTTAATATTTCGTCGACGCATAAGGGACAATCAGGGACACCATCACCATGGAGAAGATGATATGGGCTGTGAAATCATTCGAACCATACAAATCTGCGGGGCCAGGCAGAATTACACCAGCCATGCTGCAAAATTCGATAGACAGCATAGCAGAGGTAGTGACGAGCATCTTTCAGGGCTGTTTATCATTAGGATACATCCCTGAAACATGGAGAGAGGTAAGGGTTGCCTTCATACCCAAATCGGGAAGGTCGAGCAACACTACACCAAAGGACTTTAGGCCAATAAGCCTCTCCTCATTCCTACTAAGGACAATGGAGAGGCTTTTGGATCTAAAAAGAAAGAGAGGACCAAAATAGAGGAGGAGTGCATAGCACAGCACGCCTACCTCAAGGGTAAATCGGTGGAAAGCGCGCTGTATGCAGTGGTCGGGACGATTGTAAAATCCCTCCAGGATAAAGAATATGCCTTAGGAGCGTTTCTGGACATAGAGGGACTGTTCAACAATGTCAAGACAAATGCAATAAAGGAGGCGTTAGCGGAGCTGAACGTGGAGCCCACTATCACGTACTGGATAAAAAATATGCTAAAAAGCACATTATCAGTACAGAGGCGTGGGAAAATTTGATCAGAAGACTGGCGACCGTTATCAACTCGATCTTAAAAGACCTCAGGGGAAGGCGAGTTAGGTTACCGCCTACGCAGATGACGTAATTATACTGACAACAGGCAAGGACCTACAAACGATCTGCGACACCATATGGGTGCAGCTTTAAGAAACGAGCATTTGAGCGGAGAGGAATGACCTAGGGATAAATCCGGAAAAGACGAAGCTAGTTCTCTTCACCAGAAGATATAAGATACCGAAGGTCAGACTATCAAAGGTGAAAGGACAAGTACATGACCTCTCTAGAGAAGCGCAGTGCTTAGGAGTCATCCTGGACTCTAAACTCACTTGGAGGAGTAATGTGGAGGAAAGGATGAAAAAAGGGATAAACAGTTTCTACATACGTAGGAAAATGCTTAGTAGGAGTTGGGGTCTGCAACCAAGGAATTGGGATCATACACTGGATCTGTACACCGATTACCAGACCCATTTTACAAGGAGACGAACAAACAGATGTTGGAGAAGGTACAGCGACTAGCAGCGATAAGTATCACGGGAGCGATCAAGAGCACATCCCAAGCAGCGCTGGAGGCGATCTTAAATTTGTAACCGTTAGACCTATTTATAAAGGGCCTGGCAGCCAAAACGGCCCTACGATTAAGGGAAACGAAACAGTGGAGGCATACAGGCCAATTGCTTCAAATCAATACAATTGCCGTATCTTTTTGGTTTTCGCAATCGAGGGGAAATCCAAAGTAGCAAAAAACATCCCGGACTTGCACTCAATAGATTACAAACTTCAACCAACATCAGTTCACATTTGTATGAATTTCCTTTGATTTTTTTAAATTTTATTACGCCCTCGATTAAACAAATTTCTCACATATTACTTAAATTTAAATTTTCAGATGAAATTAATTGAATGTTTTAAAAAAGTTGTAATTTTGTAGAATTTATAGAAAAATTAAGGTTCGCGGCATAATTATGAAAAGATGTAATTTATGTTATTCATTGTTCTGAAAAATGCTAAACTTTGAAATTACTTGATTCCCATTACTCTGTCACTCTATGATCCCCACGACTTTTTGTTATTTCTAGTAGTTAGTAGTTAGGGATTTCTAGTATTATATGTTTTATATTATTTATGAATCAATGTGTTTATCAATGTTATGATGATTACGAGAATATATAATGTAGTTATGAAACAATTTTCAGTAATTCATTCAATCGTCTTTACTATGACATCATCATCATCAATTAATTCAATTTTATCCAGAATCGTAAATGTCATACTGTTTACATTTTTTAAAACTCACGGTAGAGGAAAATTATGTATAAAAAAAGATACGAAATGTCAAAATAATGCGGGTCGGTTATACATATGAATACTCTAAGATGCTTCGTTTAGCCGCTACGGGCAAAAAACCATTGAAAATTCAAATTTTTACCGTGAAAGTACCCTGAAAACCGGAAGAAAATTGTTTAATTTCTGATTTCCGGAATCTTTGATGTCCTATGATTTAAAATTCTTAAATAAACGTACTATTTTTCATGACCCTGTAAAAATCCAGTAGCTACGGACTAAATAAACCAAAGCAGAATTTCTGTTCAATGTTTCAAATTCCCAACGGCGAATTGGCGAAAGCTACTGGAATGAGCTTTCAAAATTGGGTGTCTGTGCTAAGATCTTTATGTGAATACTATTTCTGGTTCGAGCACGCGAAAACTAATTACTCAAGATCAATACTAGAGCTTCTTTTATACAAGTAAGCTAACGTTTTTTAAAAAAATCAATATAATGTCTTATTGCGTCGAACAGACGGTCAGTCGACGCGAAAGGAGGCTCGAGGTTTGGATTTAGAGGCAAAGTAATTTCAAGGTTGAGGGACTACGTCGATCATGATGGAAACATCATAGAAAAATTGTAGACAATTGCAATTGTAGACCATACCGAAGAACGATGGCCATTAGAGATATCGCACGACACATCAATTATAAATTAAGATCAGGGCGTGAGTTTCAGTTGATTTAGGTTCAGACAAGTTAAATTTTTCGTAAAACATTCATTATTGTTTGATGCGATGTAATGTCAACACTGCTAGTTCGTTAGTTGCAATGGCTGAAAAACAAAAAATTAGTTGTTATAACGAATCCTCCAAGTTAGACTTTATATAACAAACCTAACTGTTACAAAATACTTGGTATCACGAATACTTTCTACTACCGTTCCGTTTAGTTTTGCATGCATGCATTCGAGCAAATATTTGTAGGTAAAATTCGGCATTTCGCAATGTACTCTCTCGGTCAAAAGTTTGAAACCATCATGATAAGGTTCTCTGTATCGGTTTTGCATCTTTTATGAATTATTGTTGTGTTCTACAAATAAATGAATAAATAAAATAAATAAAGGTAAACCTGTCAAAGGTATTCTTGTCTTTGATGGAAAGCAAAATTTCAGTGAAGAGAGGGATTTGGGAGTTAAAGTTATGTGTTGTCTTAGGAACATATCTATCAATAGTAGACAATATGGCCGTATTGAGTCGCTCAAAAGCATCTTCGATATGGACTGTAGTTTGCGGGAATGTGTGTGGTAGGTGGATGTTACAGCATTTGGTGGAAAGTGTGCTATAGCAAGATTTCAATTAACGTTTCAAAAACTGGGAATGGTACGTGGTTTGACGGGGGAAATACATATCACCGTTGCAATAGAAGCGAAGAGCTACAGCAGAGTGATCACAGTCAAATGATATAGTATTGAAGTAGCGAAAGCTACTTGCATCATCAATCACGTTACCGTTCACGGTAGGGGCAAACAGGTCCAGATAAGATGAGTAAATGCAGTCGAACCTGGATAACTGAAAAATCAAGGAACCGCAATCCCTTCTTCGCTTATGTAGATTTCTCACTAAACCGAGTTTTTAGCTTATAGAGATGAATACTGACGGGGTCAGGCAATTACTTTCACTTAAAGAGTTTTCTCGCTTACTCAGTTTTCACTTACCCAGGTTCGACTGTACATTTATGATAAGTGGGTAAAGAATAATTAAGTAACTTAAGTTGGATTCATTGCTACGTTCGGCTCGTGCAGAACTCATTCGCCGCTAAGAAAGTATCTTTGCTCATGATTCATTCCTTCGTCGTGAGTCTGCCGCACTTTTTAAAACAATTTACAAATTGAACGACGCGACGTGGAACGCATTCACGGTGAAAACGAAAATCTTTCGCACGAAAGTTGAAGTTGGTTCAACTTTGGCAGAGAAAGAGCTGAATTCGCCGCAAAATGAATCCAGCATGAGAGTTGTCAAATTTCCTTATGAAAAAAACAGTTCTGCACGCGCCGAACGTACCAATGAATCCAGCTTTAATGTGAAGGCTGGCAATGTTGTGAAGATATCACCCGGGTGGAAAAATTCTCAAAAAGTGCTTGTAAAAATTGCCTTGAAAGAGGCAAACGTAAACCAGTCGAAAATTAGTCGGAGGTGGTGAACGATTGTCGGAATTTAGACAAAAAAGAACAACTTTTCCTGTTTGAGGGCTTTTGGATGGAACTGAAGTTAGGTAATTGATTGATAATATATGTATTGACAAAAATTCAAATCGATAATTAAAAAATATTGGAATTTTACTTTAAATAAAACACTGAATTTCTATTAAAATTAAGACTTTTAATAATTCTTTTACTATGTTGGAAAATGATCACGTTACAACTTGATTGGAAGAAGACTAAAATTCAACTAACTAAACTAGATCGATTTCAATAATCTTTGTCCCTAAAAACCACAATATTTGTATACAATAAAATACTTAATTTATGATCTTTACTTAAAACTAAATTAATTTTTGTAAACTAAATTTACTGAAGTGTGAAAAGAATTGTGGGAAATATCAAGTGGTTAAACGTTAGAAACTAAGAAACTAAAATCTATACTGATAAGTCTAAATACCAAAACTAAAATGATAAGAATGTTCAAGTGGCGATTTAATCTAAAACAAATATCATAGTCAAAATTCTCATAAAAAATAAAGCATTAATATCAACAAAAATGAAGTAACTAATAATATTCGGGAGGCGTATTTTCCCAATAATATGTTGGTTGGTAGGAAGGCATATGTTGGTTAGTTGGTGGTTGAAGTGTTGGGGGTGGTGGCTAATCGGTGGGGGGAATGAAAATGGTTGTTGTGTTGGGGGTGGTGGTTGATTCGTTGGGTGGAATGGAGGTGGTTGGTGGTGTTGTGGGTGGGTTGTCGGCTGTAAGAACAATACTTGTTTAATTTTACATAATAACTACAATTAGTAATTGCATACCAGGTTTTATTTCAGTGCTTTCCTTTCTGTTGCGTTGGACCGTACGCTTATTTTTTCAATATATGTTAACAAGTTTTACCATTATTTTTTCCTTCGACAATAAAGGATCCCTGAATCGGCTTTCGCTTTGAATGATTCTGCCAATTTTGACAAAGAAGCGACAATTTGCGGGGTGACTGGAAAAAAAATTTGTATAATTACAAGAACATTGAATTCTTTCAATTATAATTCTTACCAAACGCGGACCAGTTCCGGCATTTGCAATTCTTACAATTTGCACATTCTACTTTATTGTCAACAGGTGAAACTGAAATATTTGTTTCCAACGAATCCGTCAGGTCTGCTTACTGTCATCATCGGTCGAAACTACATCCTGTATGTTTTCCAGTTTAAAAACTTTTCGCCATTTTTATAACTTTCCTCCTGTTTTTAATAGTTTGCTGTTCTTAAAGTTCTTACAGATTCTAAATATGCTAAATTTCCTACAATGATTAAATTATGATAACAAAATTAAAAGTAATTTCATTGAAATATATACATAAAATGCACTTACGGAAAACTTTCAAAATTTTAGCCTCGTACAACTCTGTGTAGTTGTCCTCTTTCCACGCAAATCATCAATCGACCCTCTCTTAATTAATAAAGGTTTTAACGCTTCACTGACGTCTTTAAAACTTATAACCGAAAACGTTTCAGTTTCACTCCAAAATATTAACACAAACTTTTCACTATCCTTAAACCGTTGTCGCATTTAAAAAAGTACTGCAAAATTTAGTACATGTACTCACTGTGGCTAAAACAATAGTGATCCTTACTCGTGAAATTTTTCAATCCGTTCAAAGTTTTCGTTGTTAGTTCGTTGACAGTACAATAAGTTCAGTTTCACGTACATATATTGACGCACAATTTTCATATACGTCCGAATTTATACTGGTATGTATCTTATACACATAAAATATTGCTAGGAAAGTGAAAAACAAAAATCTAAATCACAAAGTCGCATACTTACACCATGCCTCCAGTTAAAAACTCTAAAAACTTGAATGATTATTCGAGAATACGGCAGTGGCAAATAAAGAAGCAATTACCCTGCATCAATCAAATATTCCAGACCAGAGATATTCGGCCATCCTTCGCGTGAAAATGGGTCAAAAGATGACCTAGTGCAGAATTTGAACCTACAGGTAAGTTGTAGGGATCAACATGACCAAAAACTTGAAGAATAAGTGGCGGAAACTGATTCATTTGGATATGAAGATGAATCTTAATACGAAGAAGAAGAGAGTGAAATATATGCACATGAAGAAATAGAATCAAAAAATGCACTTTTTGATGGACAAAGATTGGGAGATGATGGCAATGAGCCTCTATACGATGGAGCGACAATAACTGTAGCAGAGTTAATTACAACATTTGCTTTGAGGTTTAATTTAACTGGCACTTGTCTAAGTGCTTTGTTGAAATTAATTGCTCACATTATTCAAACGACTCCGAAGTTTGAAAGGACCATTTACACGTTCCACAAGTTTTTCGTCAACATGACATCTCCTCTCGTACGGCACTATTACTGCTAATCAACTTTCACTGAAATTTCATATTTTTTAGAAATACGTGTTATCAGACAATTACAAAGCTTTTATTCAAGACCTGATTTTTGGAACGATTTTCAAAAAAGTTCCAGGATAGAAAGTTCAACTTCAATCAAAGATATTTACAATGGACAAATTTATGAAAAACATGCCAACTCTAATGGATTACTAACAAAATGAAATAACACTATTTCTTTTATGTTTTATACCGATGGTGCACCAGCTTTCAAATCGTCAAAATGTAAAATATGGCCCATATATCTGATAATCAGGGTCAGGGTTGTCACATTGGGCTATTTTCCGCTAATTGGGCTATAAAAATTTTCAATCGGCGGTAATCTTATGCGTCGACGAAATATGAAACATTTGTAACCAAACTCCTCCTAGACCGTTTGATCAATCGATCTCAAATTTTACATACTAATAGGTACATATTTTCGACGGTGAGTGCTAACATCTATTTTTTTGTTACTAATTTCACGAAAAATAAGTCACTAGGGGTAGGCTTCTTAGTTAACAATTTTTCTGATGAACGAACCAAAATTAGTACAAAGGTTTATGTCATGGAAATCTAAATTTAGATTTTATGTATTAAGCAAGATTACCACAGATGTCCTATTGCCATACATCGTGTTGGCACAAAATTTGTCTACTAGCGGACATAATGCTTTTGATGAGCGCATGTTTTATGCGCTCTGAGAGCGAAATTTGTCTGCTAGTTGGTGTCGACTAGTTTGACGGTTGCGGGAAGGGAACATCGAAATAAGAAGAAAGGGGGGGGGGGAAATAAAATTTGGTGGAAGGAACAAAATTTTCATTTTCTGAAATTTTCGGTTCCTTCACACCAGCAGAAATCATTTGAGTGTGTACATGCGTGAGTACAATTTACTCACGTACACGGAAATACACACAAAAATTTCTGTTTTCCGTGTTGGAAATGGAAATTTTTGTATGTATTGGGTGTTTTTAGTAATTCGGGAAAAAATATGTAAATTATATATAAAAAAATGAAAAAAAAATATTTTGACGAGTTTTCTTGAACAGTATCAATTAACCGAAAACATAATCGAAGATCTAAATTTTATGGGAGACAAAAATGATGGGGTAGGGCCAGTGTTGCCAGACGGAATCTGGGAAAAACAGTAGAAAATTGTCAAATTAATCAGTAGAACAGAGAAAAAAACAGTAGAATATATCTAGTACTTCTTCATGACATTGAATTAACGGAAAAACATTTATTAAGAATCTTTTCATGCATTACAGTATAAACAGAATGCTACAAGATTAGAATTATGTTTATTAAATTTCAAATAGGAACAAAACTGGAATTGCAAAATTTTGAAATTCATTTTGATAGTTAATTCAACACCATCCATGTGCGGAAAAAGAAAATAAATCAAACCCTTAGATCATAGAGATCTGATCATATGATCTAAGATCAAACCACAAACGATTCATAACTTGAATAACTCACATAGTATCCCCATCTCGTCTACATTCAGTGAACGCTATTTTTTACAGACAATCATTTTACATCGTTTCTTCCTTGTTTTGTCACACTATGGAGGGCTTGCTTCTTGCTGGCATATGATTTAAATACTAAATAATTGACAACTTGAACCAAAAACATTTAAGATTTAGCAATTTTTGGTGGCAAGTGTAAAAACAGGTAGATTGTTCAATCTGGTGGCGTAAAATAAGTAGATCAGTAGAATTGTGGAAAATTAGGTAGATCTACTGATAAATCAAATGCTGGTGGTCAACAAATTTTTCCCTAAAATGAATTAAATTTCACAAATATTTACATATTAATATATGTAATATTAAATATACAATAATTTAAAGATATGTATATTTATATAATTTTTTCCGAAATTTTATTTTATTTATTTTCCGAAAATTACTGAAAATTTACTACAATAATTGAATGTTAAATAGATTTAGCTTATGTTGCTTTAATAAGGAGTTTATCAAAAATTATCATCAGGAAGGACTTCTCTTCATTAAATTTATGGAAAAGTTGTCCGTATTCTATAAGTCAAGAAAAAAACTATAACTATAACTTTTTCCAGGACTAAAATTAATAATATTTTAATACTATTTTCACCTTAAAGTAAACGTCATCATTAAATCTTAAAAACAAGAAATATATACGAATATGATTTGCGTTAAATTAGATATATCTTAACGGAAAATTTTTGATTCAATCTTAACAAATATAGAATATGAAATGAATGAACAACAAATTACAAACTAAACTTCCTTTATATAATTTAACAAAATTATTTTAATGATCTTTCAAATTTTATTTGGTATATAAATTACATTTTAAACTAAACAATTAAATTACAACTATAAACTAGGTACCTACCTATAAACTATATAAACTATGCAATTCTCAATACGGTCGGAGACAATCATATGATGCAATTCAATTAGGTTTTGAGTTTTTCAAAGATTGATCATACATATGAGCCCTCTATGAGCCCTCTAGGTTAGTTAAGCCGCTAGAGTAGAAAACTGTTAAAAATTCAAAATTGGAATTTCGTATGGACACACCTTTAAAAACTCACGGTAGGGAAAAATATTGTATGAAAGAAAGATAGAAAATATCATAATACTGGGGGTCAGTCGTATATATGAGCCCCCTAGAATACTTAGTTTCGACGCTACGAGCAAAATTTGAATTTTATCATATTTCCTAACATTTGTCTGTACACCTTTAAAAACTCAATTTAAAGTACAAAAGTGCAGAAAGAAAATGCAAAAAATCGAAAAATAATGGGGGTCGTTCATAGATATGGACCCTCTAGGACACTTAGTTAAGCCGCTACAAGCAAAAAGTTGTTAAAAATTCAAAATCTGAATTTTTTAATATTTCCTAACATTTCTATATATTTTCAAAAACCCAATCTAACCCAAACAGATAGGAAATGAAAAAATAATTGGGGTTGGTCATACATATGAACCTCCTAAGATGCTTAGCTTAGCAGTTATGGGGGAAAAAACTGTTACAAATTCAAAATCTGAATTCTATCATATTTCTCAACTTTTATCTGTACATTTTTAAAAACTCAATTAAGAGCAAAAGAATGTGTGAAAAAAAGTTAGCAAATAGAAAAATAATGGGAGTCGGTCATACATATGAACCCTCTAAGATGCTTTGTTTAGCCGCTACGGGCAAAAAACCGTTGAAAACTCAAATTTTTACCGGAAAAGACCCCTAAAAACCGGAAGAAAATTTATAAATTTATGGTTCCCAGAAACTATAATGTTCTGTAATCTGTAATTCATAACTAAACTTACCATTTTACATAATCCTTAAAAATTCACCTGCTACGGGTTGAATGAACAAAAAGTCATTCAACCCGAGCAAAGGGATTGTTGTTGTTGTTGGGAAACAAAATTCGACTTGAATATTTGAAAAATTCGCTTCCGAATTTATGTACCAACACACTGCCAACAATCCCTTTGGTAGTGTGTGTAGCTACGTACATATATAACCCGTTTTGAATTTATTTCGCCCGTAGCGGCTAAGCGCGGATCCTAGGGTACTTGTATGCAAGACCGACCCCCATTATTTTGTCATTTTCTACCTTTTTCATAAAACATTTTTCGTTAAATTGAGTTCTTAAAGGTGTGCATACAAAAGATTGGAAAATTGATAAAATTCAGATTTTGAATTTTCGACGGTTTTTTGTCCGTAGCGGCTAGCCGAAGCTTCTTAGGGGGTCATATGTAGGACCAACCCCCATTATTTTGATATTTCCTTAATGTTTATCATACACCACACATCTCTTAATTGAGTTTAAAGATTTGCATACCAAAGATGTTAAATTGATAAAATTCAGTTTTTTTTTTCAACGGTTTTTTGCTCGTAGCGGCTAAACGAAGCATCCTGGAGTCATGCTGACCAACCTCTATTATCTTGACATTTTCTCCCTTTTTTGATGCACAATTTTTCTCTTAATTGAGTTTTTAAAGGTTTACATACATAATATTGGAAAATTGATAAAATTTAGATTTTGAGCATTTAACAATTTTTGTTTCGTAGCGGCTAAACGAAGCATCCTAGGAAGTTCATATGTATAACCGATCCCCATTATTTTTTCATTCCCTACCTTCTTCCAATGCATTATTTGCCTCTACCGTGAGTTTTTAAAAATAAGTCCATATCCAAATGTGACCAAATTTCGATTCTAGATTCAAATTCGATTTCGATTTCAAATTTCATACAAATCAATGAAATCTGATAGTAAAGATGAATTAATTATTGATGAGATCTGATAGTAAAGATGATTCAATGAATTACTCAAAGTTGTTTCATAGCGTCAATATATATTATATACTCGTAATCATCATAAATAAACACATATGTAGATTCATAAATAATATAACAAACATAATACTAGAAATCCCATGATATCAAAAAGCCATGATTAATTAGAAAATGTTAATAAAAGTAATAGGAATCAAGTAATTTCAAAGTTTAACAGTTTCAGAACAATGAATAACATAAATTACATCTTTTCGAAATTATATAACATAAATTAGAGAAGATGAGTAATTCAATAGTGTAGAGGAACTAATAATTTATAAACTATAATTAAATAGGGCTCACAATAGGATTATAACTAAGAAAGAAAATCTATTGAGTTTCCTTACAGCAGGTACAGAAGACAGAGAATAACAAACATTCAAATCAAGTAAACACACATGGTATCAAATTGAACCAATTGCCACCAAATTTTACATTGCCACTGTGACTATGAAGCAGAGTGTCTATATCTCGATCGCTCAGCTCAGTTTTGTGTGCGACTTCGCGAACGCCACCTAGTATTACTTGCGGCAAGTAGCCGTTTAAATTATTTTAATTTTAATTTTTATTCGGACGAATTTTTGTTTTAATAGAGACATGTCATTTTGTACGGAATTGTCTAGTCACTTTAACCTTCCTTGAATTAAAAGACCAAGAATGGTCCTAATGTATACGTAAAGAATACGTGAGTGACGCAAACATTGATTTAAGAAAAGTGTGCGTATATCACTCACAAACGTAAAATGTGGTACAGTATGTCAAATTTTCTCACCTATTGTGAAAACTCTCATGGAAGCGCCTCATCGTTGAATGTATTGGTAAGTATTTCCCATGTGTTTTTAATTTTTCTTTGCATTAACTCTATTTTCGCCATGATCTGCCTTTTGTGGAGAAAAACGTTGTGAATTTGAATTTTTTCCTCCGATTCTAAGAGTTCCTGGTAAGAAACATTATACCGACAACCAGAAAGACACCGAAGTGGAGTCTTGCTTCCAAATCGTCGGTTTGAAACTTTTCTAGTAAAACGTACTTAAATTTCATATTTTTGAAAGTATAGCTTACTAAGTCCGATAAAGTGGACGTAGTAAGAACTGCAGATTGATATGTATCAGAAGAAAATGTAGAAAAATTATTTTCTGCCTGATTCCAGGTGTGAAGCCAATTTATAAAATAGGTCAGAAATTCCACTTGGGCGCCAGATAAATTAAAAATGGGGCTACAGTAAACGTTTCTTTTGTCTCTACCTTTGTGAAGTTGCTTCACATTAACTATGTTCCACCAAGTGCGAATAATTTCGCAAAAATCGGCAGTTTGGAAGCAACCTTCGGACTTCAAGGCTGCGATGGTGGAATCATGGTACACATTGTCTGCATAACAAACTTTTTGCCTACCCAGATTGCTAGTGTCAACAGTTCTTAAATTTAACTTGAAAGCCTTCCTTACACTCAGGTTTCTTTCGCGGTTAAACAGATTAGAGATATCTTGAAAGGAAGCTTTTTTAATTTCACCGGTCTTGAAATCACTATAAAAAAGTTGTTGGGGATCTAAATTGATCCAATTATTGCGAAAGTTTTTGTATAAATGTACAGTGTCATACTGCAAAAAGACTTTTTGGTCAGGGAAATCTGGATTGGGGAAATAATTCTCTGAATTTTTTTGAAATATCTTGAACATATTTTGATTCGTTTTGCTATTATCAGTAACAAGAACCAGAACTTGAAAACCTATTTTTTGCACAAATTTGATGACTTCTGTGGTAAGTTCGTGCAAATGCTTACCAGTGATATTAATGGCCGGAACTAATCGAACGATTTCTTTAAAGGTTCCATTAATTGACTTAATCATAAATGATTGAACGGTTCTAGCCAATTTTGAACTACTATTTTCCGCCAAACCGGTAATATTATTGGATTTAAATTGTAGGCACGGTTCAACATAAATTTCGTCAATTAGTAATGCGCCTACTTTTTCTACATTACTAAGTGACTTTATTGCATGCTCCACATACCGTTCGTCGTTGTGTTCATTTTTAAAATCAGGTGTTATATTAAATGACGACGAAATACTTTGAAAGTGTCTTTTGCAAGGGAGAAACATGAAATTGCGCAGAAGTTCGTATGCGGCCGCAGAATGCGAATATATTACAAAAGAGATTATAATGATGGAAGAGTCGTACCGCGTTCTTTTAGAGAAAAAGTGTTTGAGTTGGTTATTCAATATTTCCAACCTTCCAGAATGTTCGCATTCATCGTCAACCTGAGAAGCTGCCTCAAGATTGCGCAAAGCAGCCGTTAAACATATTTCGCGACTTGGCTTAGGAGTTTCATGGCATTGCTTATATCTGCTCAAAATATTCACAAGTTGCGACCAAAGGCTAAGTTTTTTGGATTTGGGCAGAACCCATGAAAGATCTTGAAAGACCCATGAAAGATCTGCGGCGGCAAAATGCGAATATATTACAAAAGACATTATAATGATGGAAGAGTCGTACCGCGTTCTTTTAGAGAAAAAGTGTTTGAGTTGGTTATTCAATATATCCAACCTTCCAGAATGTTCGCATTCATCGTCAACCTGAGAAGCTGCCTCAAGATTGCGCAAAGCAGCCGTTAAACATATTTCGCGACTTGGCTTAGGAGTTTCATGGCATTGCTTATATCTGCTCAAAATATTCACAAGTTGCGACCAAAGGCTAAGTTTTTTGGATTTGGGCAGAACCCATGAAAGATCTTGGTCGCTCAATTCAGAATCTTTCATAAAACCCGTAACAAATAGATCCTCCGAAACCGATATTCTAACAACGAACTCGCAAATTTCAGTTGGATCTTTTTCAACAATGAAGAAAACAATACTGTCCGCATGTATTTTAATAAACCAATCATTTAATTCTAATTGAGACTTAAAATTGTCTCGGAAATTTTTGAAATTGGTGATCCGGTCTCTACTGAAGAACTATTCATTGATTTCTTCGCAATGCGCAAGAGCTTTCTCTCGGCGAATATTGGGATCTTTGCGTGAACATCATGGTTCTGGTTTTGACAAGTAAGACGGACAGTTTGGGAAAAGTGAGGGAACGGCAGTTTCCGTTAAACGAATGCGTTTCAGAGGACGACCAACCTCATTGACTCGCAGAATTTCAGAATCCCGGAAATGTTTCGAGCAGATATGCGAAAATTTTGTGGGCTGCCAGTTATCACGGGGTATACTCTTTACCCATGAATTGAATAGCGAAGGCTCGTTTTTTTTAAATGAAAACGCAGAAACTGAGCCTTCTTTCGCGATAGAACTGTCATAGTTCGAAGAACAATTAGGCACACATCAACGACGCGGCATTTTGAAGTAAACTAATGTGTACTTTATATAGAAAAATTCAAAGAAAGAGAGAAAAAAAATAATAATAAAAATAAATATCTCCTAAAATATCAAAAATTTATCTTTTTCCAATTAAAATATCAACTTACCAAAAATTTACGAAATCCATCCATGTCCAGTGCTTATTCCTGTTCCTTTGTTATGTATTTTTTACTTGTTTCTTTATGGTTCCAATTCTCAATGTTAACCAGTTCAATGTTGAAAGCAAGCTTGACACAAGTTTTAAGTTGGCTTAATATTTATTATTGTGCTTATTCTAATTACACTTCTCTTTTACATTTTCATTCATTTTCCTTTAGCTTAATACAAATCCAACGTCCAAGCGACAACTCTACTAATTACCTTCCTAAGATTTTATATAAATCAAATGCTAATGTTACCAATCTACTAGTTATCTTCCTAATATTTGTTATAAATCAAACGTTCATGCAACCAATCTACTTATTACCTTTTCATTTCACTATTTAGCCGGATTCAAATTTACTTTACGTTCTTATCTGATTTCATGTTTGTAAATTTTGTGTTTTTAATCCTACTTTTATTTAGTTTTCATTCCATTTATTCCATTAAATTTAATCTAGTTTACATTTGTTTTCTTAGTTCTATTTTTATTTCTTTTGCTGCGGCGGTACTTCAACCGCTCGTTATGGAGCCGCTGGATCTCCTTGCTGATCCGCAGGCGCTCCTCTTTCCCAACTGCCAGCAGCAGACGGCGACGAAGCTCCTCTATGGCCCGCCTGAAGTTGGCCTCCACTCCAGTTCTATATTTCACGGGACGCTCTGCTTCTACGACCGGTGGCGCGACGACTTGCTGCTTGCCCCGATTTCTGGCTCGGTACTCCTCCAGGGTAATCGGCCTCGGTCCGGCCCTGGAATCACGCAACGCCTCCTCTAAACTCGTTCGCGACGTCCCCGACACTATGGAGTAGCCACTTTAATGACGCCGTACTTGGAACTAGGTTGATGGGTTCTGGTGACCACTTTCAACACGAAGTTCCTTACTGCACCGATAGGTTTCGAGAACCTTGTTCGGTTTTGCAGCTTCGAGCTCGAGTTTGATGGGTTACTGTGACCACTTTCAAGCTCGAGCTCCCAACGCAGAAAACCGATAGGTTTCTAGAACCTTGTTCGGTTTGACAAATTCGAACTTGAGTTTGATGGGTTACTATGACCACTTTCAAACTCAAGCTCCCAGCGAACCGATAGGCTTCTAGAACCTTGTTCGGTTTGGATCACTTACTTCTCCTTGTATGTCTACTCCCGTGAATGGTCTGCCTGACTTTTAAGGTTTTTGAAGTTGATCCAACTACTGGTGATATCCCCAATTTTTCTCCGCTTTTTATTCCAAGCAACCGGGATTTTTGACCGTTGGAGCGAGGTTGCCGTCAATTACGAAACGCACTTCACTTTTGCATGGCGCCATCTACCGGTGACGGGCGGAGGTTTTTAGAACAACGTAAGTTGATGGATTTGTTTACGTTTCCCCATGTTTCGTTTTGACGTTTCAGTCTAGGTTAAGAACGTGTTGTGATGTCGCGTGTTTTATGTTCGATAGTGGATTTCATGTTGTTTACATAAGTTTCCGGGATCCAATGCTCAAGTAAGTGTTATGAAATAGTAGATTTGTTTACATTTTACTTATTTACGTTGTTCCGCCGTGTTGTGTTTACGCTTGATGGTAAGTATAGTGCATGTTTAACTTTTGGTGTTTTATGCTTTTTAGGCAGTTTTCTATGCTTTATGCGTTATGTTTTATTCCCTATGAAATACTCCGTGTGCACTATCGGTGTGGGATATGTTGCTCGCTGTGTGGACTATGTTGTGTAAACATAAACACCGACATCGACTTCTCGCATTATGTTTTTAGGTTCCTATGTGTTGCGGGTATGGTTAGTGACTCGCATAGTTTATTTGTTATGTTCTAACCTCCCTTCTTTTTAGGTAACGCGACGCATCACAACATTCCTCCCCCTTTTAGAAGTCCTCCCCAGGGTGAGTGGCAGTTTCTGGGATAAAGGTGGGTCACTATGATCCTCTGAGTTTGTGATTATGGGTATTAACTGGTTAGAGGGTTCGCGAGATTTGAGTGGAAGTGTTATTTTCATGATAAGAATAGTTTTAGCTTATATTCTTGGCGTTGTAGCTCTCGTGTTCCATGATTTTTTCTTTATTCCTCCTTACAATTTACATTAACTTAATCTTAGTTTTAATTCTAGTTGATTTTGGTTTTTGCTTTCTGCCTCCTACGTCTCGGGTCCTTTTGGTGTTGACTGAATTTGACCAGCTTCTCCATGGCTGGCGGCTCTTCTATCTCCGGTTTGTCCAATGTAAGTTGTTGAAATAGTTGGTCTGCTTCCTTCAGAATGGATTCGAATTGAATTTGTTGGTACAACTGGTCTGCTTCTTGCAGGATGTTATCCCACTCGGCTTTTGTTAGTCCCAAATTATCCACGTTCTGGTCCATTGTAAATCTGCGATTAGGCATAGGGTTTTTATTAATACGTGTCAGATAGAGTGCTGTTGGGGCTATCGTGTCGGGGACGTAGGTTTTAGTTTTAATTAAAAAGCTTCAATCGGTTGTTATGTACGCGGCGTTTGCGCTTGCCTATCATTATGGTGCTATTTACCGGACTGTTTATAGCTACCACTTTGTACGGTCCTACCCAATGCTGTGACAATTTATTTTTTCGAGCCCCGTTCCGTAGCAATACCTGATCCCCGAGGTGTATTTTTAAAGGGTTAGTCTTTTGGTCGTAGTACTCTTTGGACTGGATCTTACTCTCTTCCAAATTTCTTCGTGCTGTTTGATATGCTCTCTGGAGTTTGTTTCTTAGTTGCAGGAAATAGTTCTCGTGATCGTATACTGGTTGGGGGGCTTTCTTCAAATTGTTGGGAAGAGGGGCGGAGAAACCGTATAAGCAATCCATAGGCGTTAATTTTGTGGTTGTGTGCATACTATTATTCCTGACGAACATTGCTGCTCGCAGATGCTCATCCCAGTTTGTTTGGTTGTCGTCTACAAAATTCCTTAGATATTCTATTAAAGGCCTATGTGATCTTTCCAATGCTCCGTTGGATTGAGGGTGGTATGGTGTTGTTTCGATCTTCCGTATCTTAAATAACTTGCACACTTCCCTGAACATTTCGGAAGTGAAGTTGGCTCCTTGGTCGGTAATTAATTTTGTTGGTATTCTGTAACGACTTATTATTTCCTCCACAAAAGCCTGTGCCACAGTTTTCGCCTCCATATTTTGGAGTGGTATTACGTCCATGAAGCGAGTCAAATCGTCTTCGAAACTTAGGATATACTTGTTCACGCGTGGTGTTTCTGGAAGTGGACCCACAATGTCCATATAAACCTTGTCAAATGGTTGTTTAGCTGTATCCGTTATGACCATCGGTTCCTTATGTTCTCTGCTTAGCTTATTCAGCTGGGATTTCTTGCATTTTCGTATATGTTTTTTGATATCTCTCAGCATTCCCTTCCAGTAGAACTCTCTCTTCAGGCGGTGATATGTTTTGAATACTCCTTGATGGCCTCCTAGGGGTGCATCATGACAGTCTCGTAGTATGGTTTCTATCTCCTGAGGGTCCGTTAAAATTCTTATATGTGTTTTCTCTCGTTCAGGTACTTTGCTTGGTGATGCATGCTCGGGACTTTCACTTGTGGTTGAACCTTTTGCTTCTGTTTCTTCCAATTTTTCATTTTGTTCCCTCGTTTGTTTTCGCGTGGTTACTAGCACGTCATAGGGGATCCTACTTAAGGCGTCTGCATTGTTATTTTTGCGTCCCTCTTTGTATTCTATCTCGAACGTGTAGTCCGATAGTTTGTGCCATAAGCGTAAAATCCTACTTGTGGGATCCTTGATTCTTATAGCTCCTCTTAGTGGTTTGTGGTCGGTAAATACTTTGAATGGTCGTCCATACAGGTAACATCTAAAGTTCTTAACTGCCCATACTATGGCCAAGAGTTCCCGTTCTATTGTAGAATAATTTCTTTCTGCTGCGTTCAATGTCCTACTAGCATAGGCTATGGGTTTCTCTTCACTGAGTTGACCTTGTGCTAGTACGGCGCCAAGTGCTTCTCCGCTCGCATCTGTGTATAGCTTGAATGGTTCTTTAAAGTTTGGGTATCTAAGTACCGGTGGACTTATCAATTTCTGTTTGAGAGTGTTGAAAGCGTTTACACAACTTTCATCCCATTTGAACTTCACATCTTTCTTTAGGAGATTATTGATTGGAGCAGCTATTTTGGAGAAGTCCGATATGAATTTCCTGTAGTAGTTGGCTAGTCCTAAGAAGGACTGTACTTGGCGCACCGTTTTAGGCGTCGGGAAATTTTTTACGCTATCCACCAAGCTCGGATCTGGTTCTACTCCTTGCGTCGTGCATTTATGTCCGAGGTATATAATTTCTTTTTTGAGGAAATTGCACTTCTCTACGTTTAACTTCAAGTTATGGTTTCTCAATCGTTGTAATATGGTTCGTAGTTTTGTTTGATGATCCTTTAGGTTTCTGCCGTATATTACTATATCATCCAGGTATACGAAACACTGTAGACCCTGTAGTCCTGTCAGCACATGATTCATGAGACGCTGGAACGTTGCTGGTGCTCCCTTTAACTCAAAAGGCATACGCTTAAAGGCGTAGTGTTCGTAAGGGGTACTGAACGCAGTCTTATCCCGATCTTCTGGTTTCATTGCGATTTGGTGGTATCCGCTGGCGAGATCGAGTACTGAGAAATACCGAGAATTTCCCAGCTGATCCAGGATATCTTCAATTCTGGGTAGTGGATAAGCATCCCCCTCGGTGACTTCATTTAGTTTCCTGTAATCGACCACTATTCGCCATCGCTTCTGTCCATCAGGTCCCGGTTTCTTTGGGACTACTAGCAATGGTGCGTTCCATTCGCTCCAGCTTGGTTCTACTATGTCTTCCTCGAGTAATCTTTGTATTTCTTCCGTTATTATCTCTCTTTGCGTCTCCGGCAGGCGGTACATCTTGCACTTGATAGGTTGTTTCCCTGGTTGTATCCGTATTTCATGCTGCACTGTTGCTGTGTGCCCCAGTTTCTCTCCCGGTAAATGAAAAACGTCTTGGAATTCTTCAATAATTTTATGCATTTCCCTCCTCTCTTCGATGTTCAAATTGGTTTCTAAGCTTATTAGTTTTTTTATCTGAGTTTCTCTTTTTCCTGGTTTCCATTCCTCGGTGCTAATACAATTGACGAGTTTTTCTTCAGAGTTATTAGTATCGTTGTTGTTTGGTGCTGTCGTTTCTTCGTATTTGCTCAATTTTACTGTCACATTGTTCACTTCTACTTTATAATTGTTTATATTTAGTACGCTCAGTTTTATTTTCCCATTTGTTGACCTCACGAGCGCGTTACTAATATATACACCCGGTTTTATCTCCTCTCCTTCGGTTACATACTGTCCTTCTTTGTCCGTGATCATTTCCACACATTTCACTGTCCTTCCCGGTATTATGATGTTCCTGGGCTCTGTGGTTATAAATTCCTCCTTTGAGCAACTTTTTTCGCAGCTCTCTTCATTTTCCCCATACGTGCGAGTATGGAATGGAAAACATTGCAAATTACTTTCTTCGCAGCTTTCTTCGTTCTCCCCATACGTGCGAGTATGGAATGGAAAACATTTTAAATTACTCCCCCCGGTACGCATCCCACTCTCGTAGTTTTCATGCGTTGTACCTGTCTCGAGGAGTTTTCCAAGATCTTTCAACACTTCCGCTGTAGGCATTACTTGCCCTGTGTTATCACATGTATTCGGACTGCTTTGCCTGACGTTGGTAATGTTCCCTGGTTTCTCCGTTTGTCGGGATTCCTCTGGCTGCTCGGCGTAATCTTTTTCCAGTATTGCAGGCTTCGTATCACCCCCCATAGTAGTTCTACTTTGGAATTCTCGGGTGTTTTCCTCCCTGGCATGACTCCGCTCATGATTTGCTTTACCAGCTGCTATGACGACCACAAAATGAACGTCGTTTGTACTTCGGTTTTGGTTTTCTTCGAATTTGATAACCGTTCTTTGCCCATTACTTGTGGACAAGAACACGAGCTTCTTCGCGGGGCCCTCGATGTTGCAATGCCTGGACAGAAAGTCGTTGCCCAGCAGGCCCGTTATACTACCTTGGTTGACAGTTTCGATAATATGGAACTTGCATGGATATATCTTATCTAATTTTATGTGTCCTGTATTTTATGTGTCCTAATTTTATGGTTCCCTTTGAGGAAATTTCCCCTGAAATCGTGTTGAGTGTGATAATCTCTTCTCTGTTTATGTATTTTTCCATTGATTTATTAATTTCTTCCTCTTTTATAAGACTTATTTCGGCTCCTGTGTCCACTATGAACTTATTTCTGCTTCTTCTCGTAATATTTAGGGGTAGACTTACTATAGGGACGTCTGGACATGTCTCACACCGCTTTTCTTTTTCTTTTAGCGACGACTCGCGGTGTGCCCGGTCGTCTCCTCGCAGTTTTCCGTTTGTAGGTTTGCTGTTTGTTTTTCTAGCTGCAACCGTTCCCATCTCTCTCGTAAATAACACCGGTCCTCCATATGTCCACTTTCCAGACAGAAATTGCATTTTCCGTCCGCTGTGTTCCCGATGGTATGATTCACTTGACGACCTCTATATGTGCTTGAAACTGAATTTTGTTGATTTCTGCCGTGCGCGTTACAGTTTTGAATCGTGTGGCCATACGTCTTACAGCTTGGGCAGAATGGCGTCATCTGCTTCGTACGACATTCGGCTATCACGTGTCCTGGTCTTCCACAGAAATGACATCTTATCTGCCGCTTATCCTGTTTCTCCCGGGGTGTATTGGTGTTGTAGTTTCTTGGTGTCTCTTGGTACCCATTATAGTTTCTCGCGGACTGGTATTGTGGTTGTTGCTGATTTTGTCCAAACGTTCGGGGTTCTCTTTTCACTTGATTGTAAAACTGGTTTCTAGGTTGGTCCATCGTGTGTAGTCCTGGGATTACGGGTTGCTGACTAGCTAGGTGCTGATTCATACATTGCTCAGTCTGCTCAAGCCTTGCTATTTTTCTTCCTAAGGCTTCTAAGTTGTTTTCGCAATCTTGGAGCAGGTAGAACTTGTAGTTAGAGTTTGTTATCCCTAATTTAAAGCAATGCAGGCCTACTTCCTCGATTTCGATTTTTAAACCTTCACCCCCGTTGGCGTATTGTTGTTCTGCTGCGTTCTTGCACGCATTTATGAGTGTTTTCACCCTATTGAAGTAGCCCATTAGTGTTTCCATGGGTAATTGCTGCACGTTTCTTAATTGAGTGTTTAGGGTTATGTAGGAGGTATTCTGGATTAAGTTCGACCTAAGAGTGTTGAATATATCCTCAAGTGTATCGTTTACTCCAGCTTGTGCAACTTCTAGGGCTCTTCCTCTTAATCGTGTTGGTAATAGTCTTATAAAGAGTGCCTTATCTTGTGCTTCAGTGAGGGTCTCGTATCCCAGGCGCGCGCAACTAATAAATTCATTTACTTCATTTTGTTTTCGGGGGCTGTCTTCCCCCATTAGTATCTGTACGTTGTTGTGTAACACGTTGTTTACTAAAGTTATGTTGGCCATCTTCTTGTTTTCAATTCCTTTTGTTTCCTCGATTTCTTTTTTCTCGATCTCTGTTCGTGTGTTTATTGTTGGCTGTGGTTTGTTGTTGGCGTGGTCGTCTTTTCCTTGGTCCGAGTTCGTCTTACAATATTTTCTCCCGTGTCTCAGCTGCACTATGTCTGTTTCTGGCTCTTCTGGTGTTTGTTGTTGATCTCCTGTTCCTATATTTCCTTCTATCTGATTTTCTATTCCCGGTTCTGTTATCTGATAAGTCTCCTGGTTGCTTGACATCAATACGTAAGTTTTGTTATTTGTTTCTTCCTCGTTGTCCTTCTTTTCGTTAGATTCTTCACCTGTGTGGGTTTCCTCAGTGCTTGTAGAGAATTCCGGTTCCGGATTATCAATTGAGAAGTATTCTAGAAACCTCGAAAATCTAGTTATAGATGATTTCAGAGACGATTTCGGGGTTGACTGGGCCATATACTGTGTTTTTCGTTTGTTTTATCATTTTGTTATGACTAATTTTTACTAGCTAAATATTTTTTCCTTGAATATTTTTAATTTCTTTTCCTATTTATATTTCTTTTTTCTGATATATATATATATTTTTTTTTTTTTTTTTTTATGTATCTTTTTTTTTTTTTTTTTGTGTTTTTATGTATTTTTGTGTATAGTATTATTCTTTTATTGTATCCTTTTTTAATTTCGTATATCTTTGTTTTTTGTTTTTTCTTTTTTCAGCTTGTAACAATTCTAATACAAATATTCCTTAATAAATAACTTATACAAACAATCCTATTTTATGTCTTATATTCTACAGCGTACCTTCAACATTTGCCTTATTTAAATTCAATTTGATTAATTTTCCTCAATATTATTTTCTGTGCGTTTAGGTTCTTTAGTGCGGCTGCTCCAGTTTTGTTATGTATTTTTTACTTGTTTCGTTATGGTTCCAATTCTCAATGTTAACCAGTTCAATGTTGAAAGCAAGCTTGACACAAGTTTTAAGTTGGCTTAATATTTATTATTGTGCTTATTCTAATTACACTTCTCTTTTACATTTTCATTCATTTTCCTTTAGCTTAATACAAATCCAACGTCCAAGCGACAACTCTACTAATTACCTTCCTAAGATTTTATATAAATCAAATGCTAATGTTACCAATCTACTAGTTATCTTCCTAATATTTGTTATAAATCAAACGTTCATGCAACCAATCTACTTATTACATTTTCATTTCACTATTTAGCCGGATTCAAATTTACTTTACGTTCTTATCTGATTTCATGTTTGTAAATTTTGTGTTTTTAATCCTACTTTTATTTAGTTTTCATTCCATTTATTCCATTAAATTTAATCTAGTTTACATTTGTTTTCTTAGTTCTATTTTTATTTCTTTTGCTGCGGCGGTACTTCAACCGCTCGTTATGGAGCCGCTGGATCTCCTTGCTGATCCGCAGGCGCTCCTCTTTCCCAACTGCCAGCAGCAGACGGCGACGAACCTCCTCTATGGCCCGCCTGAAGTTGGCCTCCACTCCAGTTCTATATTTCACGGGACGCTCTGCTTCTACGACCGGTGGCGCGACGACTTGCTGCTTGCCCCGATTTCTGGCTCGGTACTCCTCCAGGGTAATCGGCCTCGGTCCGGCCCTGGAATCACGCAACGCCTCCTCTAAACTCGTTCGCGACGTCCCCGACACTATGGAGTAGCCACTTTAATGACGCCGTACTTGGAACTAGGTTGATGGGTTCTGGTGACCACTTTCAACACGAAGTTCCTTACTGCACCGATAGGTTTCGAGAACCTTGTTCGGTTTTGCAGCTTCGAGCTCGAGTTTGATGGGTTACTGTGACCACTTTCAAGCTCGAGCTCCCAACGCAGAAAACCGATAGGTTTCTAGAACCTTGTTCGGTTTGACAAATTCGAACTTGAGTTTGATGGGTTACTATGACCACTTTCAAACTCAAGCTCCCAGCGAACCGATAGGCTTCTAGAGCCTTGTTCGGTTTGGATCACTTACTTCTCCTTGTATGTCTACTCCCGTGAATGGTCTGCCTGACTTTTAAGGTTTTTGAAGTTGATCCAACTACTGGTGATATCCCCAATTTTTCTCCGCTTTTTATTCCAAGCAACCGGGATTTTTGACCGTTGGAGCGAGGTTGCCGTCAATTACGAAACGCACTTCACTTTTGCATGGCGCCATTGCGCTACCGGTGACGGGCGGAGGTTTTTAGAACAACGTAAGTTGATGGATTTGTTTACGTTTCCCCATGTTTCGTTTTGACGTTTCAGTCTAGGTTAAGAAAGTGTTGTGATGTCGCGTGTTTTATGTTCGATAGTGGATTTCATGTTGTTTACATAAGTTTCCGGGATCCAATGCTCAAGTAAGTGTTATGAAATAGTAGATTTGTTTACATTTTACATATTTGTAGGTTTATTTACGTTGTTCCGCCGTGTTGTGTTTACGCTTGATGGTAAGTATAGTGCATGTTTAACTTTTGGTGTTTTATGCTTTTTAGGCAGTTTTCTATGCTTTATGCGTTATGTTTTATTCCCTATGAAATACTCCGTGTGCACTATCGGTGTGGGATATGTTGCTCGCTGTGTGGACTATGTTGTGTAAACATAAACACCGACATCGACTTCTCGCATTATGTTTTTAGGTTCCTATGTGTTGCGGGTATGGTTAGTGACTCGCATAGTTTATTTGTTATGTTCTAACCTCCCTTCTTTTTAGGTAACGCGACGCATCACAACACCTTGAAAAGTGGCCTCCTGCTACTAATGAAATGTACACGTTTTATTCAATTATTAAATATGTACAGTAATTCTAATCTAATTAAGTAAAAACATTCAAAATAATTAAAACAAAACTTAAATAACTAAATTTACACTTGAAATTTTTGTGTATGGTATCACTTTTAGGAAAACATTTTGGAACACAAAACAAAAACATTCTTATTTTAACACTTTATTTTTCTATTTTAATGTTTCCCTAAAGTTACACCAACACTTATTAACTAAATATATAAATCATATTTCTAAAACTCACTTTTAATACACAAAAACACTCACAATAACTATTTTTTACCGGCGTCGCGAAAAATTCTTCTCTCAAATGTCAAAGCGCGGATGGAAATGGCGCAATCCATAGGCCTGTACACACACATGGATAAAATCTGCTTCATGGCTTGTCAAACCACTATATCCAGGGGGTTTTGGCACCCCTTCGTACATATACTTTCTTACAAATGTGAATTCTTTGGTATTGTAGAAGATTGGTGCTAGTTTTTTCTTATTTCCATGCCTACCTTTTTGGAATAAAATTAATTTTATTTTCTCGACATTCATTTCAAGTTCGTTTATCATGATTGGGCTTAACACTGCACCTTGTAAGAGGCCCTGGTTTATATAACATTTCTCTGAAGTTGCTTCACAGCTCTTCACCAAAATGTTCACATCCTTGCAAGACTTTACTCAGAAACAGAATCGAAAGCTCATTTAAGGTTGACAAAAAGGGCAAGCAGTTTGCCACTCTTCTTCCTCACTTGGGTTTGCATTATCATATTTAGAAAATGTGATCAATAGTACTCCTTGCGCTTCTAAATCGCATGCGACTCTGGGAGCTTTCCTCTTATTACTGCCCATTTATAAATTCAAGTAAAGATAACAAACATAAAGATTTTTATTATTGACTTTACGGATTTGATGCATCTCCTATTTTGTAAAGCATCTTACCGATAATCTCACCCCATGACTAAGGTACCCTTTGCTGCCTAATTATTTTGACGTGAAAACGTCTTTCTTCTCATTGAGTACGTATGTACATTGGTAGCCAGTCTAACATTCTTGTGTTACAAAAAACCGTCATTTTTCAAACGCGAATAACTACGAGACTAATAATGCGATAACAACGGTTGAGGTCACAGTAGATGGAGCATATTTGTACGTATTTATTGTGCGGCTTTTGTTTTGCCAGCGACGTCATCGGGCTAGTGCAAGCGCCTACGCGTGATTGTTGTTTTAAACAACAATTGAGACCTTAAATGGATTCATTAGTTATCTCATTTCTACCCGGTGCTTTTTCCTCTTTACATTTTTTAAGACTGTCTCAGTCTCCATCAAGGTAATTTAAATATCCAAAGTGGGGTCTTGGATGACAATGAATGCCATTTAAATTTATGTGAGGTTTTGCTTTATAAAAACTTTTAAGGAGTTCGGACCATTTCTTTAAGTCAATGAAGTTCATATCTACTTTTTTTATTTACCATAATATTTTCAAAAATTGCTTGGATTCCTGGACACCACATAGGGAGCGGATTGTTTGTTTTAAGAATTCAAATTTTTTTCTCTCATATATTTGAAATACTCGTTTCTTATTCGATGTATGTACTTTGGCTTGGAAATTTCATTTTGCATGCTTTTCCGAATTCAGTATCATAGAAGTTTCTATCTTCCCTACAAGATTTTTCATACCAAGGTTTCGGTAATTTTCCTACCATGTATTTGCCTTCTGTTGCATGAATTTTCATTTCTATCTTAGTATCGTATCAGTCAAGTTTTTTGACATGTTATTTAAGGCTTAGTAGATATTTTCAACATATTTAGAGAACCTCATTTCGTTTGTTATAATAATCAATACTTTGTTCATCTGTACACTTAATTTTAATTTCCTTTTTCGGTATGTCGTTCTCTTCTCATATTCGCTTACATTTAGAATGTCTGAAATATGCAATTGGTCAAAATTAGATACCATTGGATAACCTTAAGTTTCGCTATTTCATGTAAAGTCTTACAAATGTTCATGAATTGAGCTGCACTGAGTTAATTTTTTTTTATTTTCAATAATTGGGATAAAGTAACTGCCATTGTGGTTATTATGAAGTTAATGTTCTGAATTTATAATAGTATGAGTTTTTCTTTAGAGATGAATTTTCAGAAGCAAAAAAGCTTTTATTATTGCTACTATTGTCGGCTGAAGAACTAAATGCAAGGCTAAGCATGGATATGTTGGAGCTGCGAAATATTATTTCCAAAAGAAAATTGATTCACCGATCGGTTATTTACAAAAAGTAACAGTTTTGGGTTACCTTGATTATATATTACCTGTTTTAGTTTGCACCATATTATAAGACACCAAGTGAAACCGGTTTAATGACGCGTCTGCTTCAATCAGAACACGAAGTCATAAAGGCCCATATAAGAATTGGAGGTCCAACTTCAGCTAGATCCTTGATGTGCTTCCCAATAAGCTCGCAGAAGTTGGAGCTTATTGTGTTTTTGTTTTGGTTGACCACAGGTACACCATATGTCGTTGTGGTATGTGCGTCTTATCTTTCTCGGTATACCGTGAAGCAGATTATCCACAAGAAGCTGATTGATATCACGGCAATTACTAATAATGCAGTCAGGTACCCTTCTCCGCAATATTCCCAAGCGTTTGGACACGAATTTGTTAGCGAGTTGGTAAAAATGCCTTAGAAAATGCGCTTTAAGCAACTGATGGATCGCACGTCTCAATTAAATGTCCTGTATCGTTACACGACCAGTACATAAACACGAAGCTTCGATATTGTATACAGCTGCAAGCTGTTTGTGACCTTAGAGGGAAATTTTCAAACATTTTTACTGGTTATGTGGGACCGCTTCATGACCAGAGGGTGCTGAGAAATAGCTCACTATACTGCGACGCCATGTTTCCTCCACAAGGATACATCTTGCTTGGCGATAGCGGGTATCAATGCAATAGGCAACCGATTACCATCATCACACCTTATAAAGAATTGAGATCGCTTGATGCCAGGCAAAGGAACTTCAACCTTCTTCACAGCAAGGCAAGATCGATTGTTGAATGTTCGTGAGGGTATTTAAAAACTCGATGGACACGTGTCTTCAACAAAGATCTTGAGTTGAAGATACCCAACTGCATAAAGACAATAGTAGCTTGTTGCGTTATGCATAACTTATGTCTTCAAGAGGACGCCCTTAAAGAACCATGTGAAGAGTGTATTGAAGAGGATAGTGAAACTCCTTGGTGATGATTGTTCTTTTCTTGACAAGAAATTATAAACAAAAGAACAGCGAAGTCAGTAAGAAAGGAGTAGAACACATAAATGAAGAAAAATTGAAAGCTCATGAAGCAAGTGCCAGACTGGAATTTAAAGCAAACTATAAGGATAGAGAGCAAGAAACAGATACAGCCGTTGACAACTAATTAGAAACGACGCTTTGCTCTACGTTCTTGTGCTCCAAACACTATGGATAAATTAACAGTATATTTCTTACTGATTCTTTGCTTTGTACAATTATTTCTCTACAAAATAAAATGCAAATAACGCAAATAACTCATTAGTCAGAAATTAGGTTTCAATCGGAATAAGTACAAGAGTTAATTTGCCACATAATTATAAACAGTTGAGCTTAGTTCTAAAATTTTTAGATTTCCTATCTTTTTGTTGAATATTTTGGTAAGTTCACGAAGATTTATTGTTTTTCTTAGAAATAAATAAAAAAAATTTAGTATTCAGTAGTTTGCAGAATGGGCCAAGGTAAAAGTTGTACGTCGGTGACGTTGAAAGCTATTGATGCACTAAATGAAGCCAACCTTTCTTATCAGAGCATTGAAAACCGGCTGAATTGCTGCAAGAAGATGGTTTTTGGTGTACTTGCTCTTACCGGACGTATGAAACAATGAAAAATGTCCCACGCCGAAGAAGACCGCGCAAAAGGACAGAGAAAATCGACACGAAAATGAAAAGGCTGTTAATTGTGGACGTTAGAGAAAGCGCTGCAGTTATTCAGCGGTCATTCATGGACATCAATGATATTATAATACCCAAGAGAACTATTGCACATCGTTTGGTGGAAGCTGGGCCGCACGGAAGACTCGCACGGATGAAGCCAATGATCACATTGTCCAACAGAAAAAGTCGCATTGAGTTTGTGAAAGCACAAGCTCATTGGACGGCAAACCAATAGAAGTACGTACTTAGAAGAGACGAGACAAACATACGAGGGTGGTCCGACAAGTACTTAGCCTTACAGCCCGATGGCGCCACTGTCGCAAGAGACATCTACTATCCTGTAGTACATTTTCGTAGACGGCTACTGTCAAAATTTCAGCCGAATCGGACTCGTAGTTTTGTTTTGACAGCGTGTGTAAGCGAACGTATTAGTGAATTTTATAAAAATGGAGAAAGAACAATATCGGTCGGTGATTCGATTCCTGTTTTTGGAAGGTAAATCGCGCAGCGAAATCAAGGAGCGCCGGCGATTGAAGGTGGGCGAGATAGCAGAGACACTAGACATCTAAAAAGACCGCGTGGGTCATATCCTGCATGAGAAAGCTGTCGGCGCGATGGGTGCCGCGTTTGCTCACTCCGGACAACAAGCGCAACCGTGAAACCACTTCAGAGCACTGTTTGACGCTGTTTAGGTGCAAACCCAAGGAGTTTCTGCATTGTTTCGTGACCGTCGACGAAACATGGATCCGCTGGTACACACCAGAGACCAAGGAACAGTCGAAACAGTGGACTTCACGAGGCGAACGTGCTCCGAAGAAGACGAAGACTGTTCCATCGGCCGGAAAGGTGATGCCGACCGTTTTCTGGGATTCACGAGGCGTGATCTTCATCGATTACCTGGTGAAGGGCAAAACGGTCACAGAACTGTATTATGCCGAATTATTGGGCCGATTCGACGCGGAATTGCAAAAAAAACGGCCTCATTTGGCGAAGAAAAAAGTGCTTTTCCACCATGACAACGCACCGGCTCACACCTCCGCCATTGCCATGGCAAAACTGGTCGAATTGCGCTACGAACTGCTGCCTCGTCCACCGTATTCACCAGATTTGGCCCCGTGTGACTTCTTTTTGTTTCCAAACTTGAAAAAGACACTCGCCGGGCAGAAATTTGGGTCGAATGAGGAGGTCATCGCCGCCACGGAAGCTTACTTTGCAGGTCTCGAGAAAACGTATTTTTCAGACGGGTTAAAAAAGTTGGAACATCGCTGGGTTAAGTGTATCGAACTCAAAGGAGACTATATTGAAAAATAAATCGTCACTTTTCCAAAATCTCCGTTTTTCTTTTGTAGGCTAAGTACTTGTCGGACCACCCTCGTAAATTGAGTTCGTTCTGACGGCAGAAAGTACGCCAGGTGCCCCAAAATAAAGGAACTTGATCCACGTTATACTTCGCAAGTAATTAAGTATGGTGTTGGATCAACTTTCGTTTGGGGATGTTTCTTATGGAACGGCGTTGGTCCAATTCATCATATTGTTGGACATATGAACAAAGAACATTACGTTGCAATAGTGGACATCGTAATGCTTTTATGCGCAGAGGCTAGAAGTCGCTTATTTGGTATTTTCATAGCGACAATGACCCAAAGCATGCCACGAAACTAGCGAAAACTGTCCTTGACCAAAACTAGAGCGAGTTCTTGAGTGGCTATCACAAATTCCAGATTTGAATCCAATCTAATACCCGTGGGCTACCCAAAATATCAGTAATTTGAACCAATTATACGAAAAGTGTAGGAGGCATGGTACGAGATTCCAGTTAAGGGGTGTCGAGATCTTGTCCAGTCCATGCAGAAAAGATGTGGGGCTGTATTAAAGCAGAAGGGATTTCACACAAAAAGGGTATTCATTTCACTTCGTAAACTCTTCGTATTTGTCGTAAACGTCGTATTTCGTAAAGTTTACGAAATTTCGTATTTCTCCCTATACAAAAAATAATACGAAAACTTTACGACGGTAAAAAGTGTCGTATTTGGCGTATTTCGTATTTGCTGTCAGATGTCAGTTTGTGAATAGATTCTTATTTTTATTTAAATATATTTTTGTAGTAATTAAGTTAATTATATTAAAAATACATAATTAAAAATTATAAGTTAAAACTAGATGATTTTACTTATATAATCAAAAATTAATAGCTCTCAAACAGCTTTGTCGTGTAGGAAGTTTAAAATTTTCTGCTTTTCAATGGTTATAGGCATTGTGTTAATTCAAAAAAGTTAATAAAATAAAACTTTTTAATTTTGAAATGACAAATGACATAAAATATGACAGATATTTACAAAGTTTACGAAGAAAACAGTTTGGGGTGTTCACATCAATTGTGTTTACGACATTTACGATTTACGACGCTTACGAACTTACGAAGTGAAATGAATACTCTTAAAATATTGATCACTACAATGAAGTTCCTAATTTTTTTCTTGCGTTTTTTCGTTGTTGGTGTTTTCCATTCCAAGTTTCTAATTAGTTGTCTAAGTCAAATGTTAGATCTGAACATTTGAATATTTCTAAGACTGTATATCTCAACAAAAGAATATCTATTATTGTGATATTTTGAACTAGTAAGCTTTAATCATTTAATCAAATATAGCGATTTTACATCAAAAATGTATCGTTTCTAATTAGTTGTCAACGGCTGTACATGGAGACGAAATTAAAAAGTAATGAGTATTGTAATGGATGCTTCCCAGCATTGCTGGGTAATTTAAAGTCGCTGGAATCCTCAAACGTAGGACTCAACATGAGAAAAAACTATCAAAAGGGATACTTTACGTTATGTCGGTTCTCGATACTTTAAGAGAATTTCTACCTCTAGTTTGTTTGGCCGCTACTAGAACCTAGATAAATATATCAACCCATTCTCATTCTCAAGTGTTTTCGTAGTATACTTAGGATTTACAGTAAAAAATGTAACCACGAGAAAATTGAAAGAATTTTCGATGAACCGTATAGTGATCCAACATTTGATTTGAGTCATCATTGTTATTGTAATTGCATGTAGAAGGTTTGATCTGATCTGGATCACATGTGGAAAAAACACGGCTTGGTTTACAATGAAAGAGACATTTATTTAGAGTGCGCACAAAACTAATAAGTAAAAATTATAATCGTAGTAAACGATAGGAAAGTCCTTACCTCCTTCTTGCTGGTAAAGATGCTATCCAATGATATCCTAGCACTGATCAACTTTTAAATGTAAAATGTAATACCTATGATTTTGCTTGAAATAATTCTGGTGGTTACTTTGAAAACATATCTTATAAATACAATTGCAAGACTGAAGCAAAAGATACCTCATCAAACGCCGATATAAATTTTTCGTACATTTATAAGGAAACTCAATACCGAGTACATCGCATCCAATAAATAATGGAATTATTTCGTTAAAGAAAGTATGTTAAACCACGTGTTATTAGCTTGCATTAGGACCATCCAGAAAGTTCACAATAACAACTGCGGCAGCAAAATTGAAGTACATTTCAGAAGGCGTGTTATCACATGTTCCTCTTTCGAATAAATAGTTTCGAGCTCTGGCTCATCTTAATTATTCTCCAAGAAGGTATCACAACTTTTTTCAGGGACACTTCCACGTTGTCATCCGTAATTACATACGTGTGCATGATTTTCTAATGAACAATCGCAAAATATGTCAGAGTTTTCCATGCTGTGCTCATAGTTTTCATTTCCATTATTTATAAATGATTAATCAGATGTTTCCGTGTTCAGAACAATTTACTTCATATAACGGTTCATTGAATGAAGTGAATACATTATATTCACTTCATTCAATTTGGTGTTGCTTATTTAGGTAGGTACTTCGTTTCTGTCTTGATTCTTCTTAAGAGGACCGCTATTTTGTTACAATCTTGACAGATTAGAGTTAAACCGGCAGAGATTAAACCAGTTTAGTAACACCATCTCAAATTTAATCAGTTTGCCCAAAATCACCTGACAGGCTAGAATTGGTCAATCTGTCAAAACAACTCAAACAAAATGGATTCTGAAGTTAGTAAAAAGCTGGTTACAACCAGCTCGTCCTTTGAGCCTAACAACCGGATTTTTTAAAGCTGATAAGCCGGTTTTATAGCTTTTTTATTCCAAAATTTCACGTAAGAAAATATCCTTTTATGCAGAGGACACGTGCATCTTCTTAGCCTCGATATCCGCACAATACTTCACATCCAATCTGCAGAAACACAGTGACAAACTCACGGAATACTTTCACAAGTGGAAAATCAAAGTAAACCCTGACAAGACTCAAGCTAAATTAATTTCCCGAAAAATTAACTTCCTGCCAGGCTGTCTGTCAATTAAAAATGAACAAATTCCATGGCAGCTTACAGCCAAGTACCTGGGCATAACATTTGACAACAGGCTGATGTGGCAACAACACTTCCAAGAAAAAAGGCTATCCTTCACGAAAATCCTCCACTCCCTCTATCCGATCCTAAAATTGAACAAAATAACGCAAAGGACATTAAAAATTACCCTTACATAAGACAAATGACACATCTAAAATGTGTTAAGAGGGGAGTTGACGGCACCCACGCCGATAATGAAATAAGAGTGCCCAGCCTAACTCTTGAAGTGAGACTGGTCTACCAGATTAACGCCGGGATATATTGAACATCTGAGCTTGGGATTTGAGCAATAATATTCATATGGAAAAAAAATAAATGGATTATTTTTAGTATCTTCGTCTAAGGATGAGAAAAACAAATATTCGCTGGAAATGGTTTTTAGTGTATGTTTTTAATAAATTGATCATACATTTACTATGTTATGATTGTTTCATTTATGAATGAATGTTTCAATTTAGTTTTTTCGCCATTATAACATTTTGGAATGAAAAAAGTTTGCAGAGTATGACAGAAAATAAATTACGCCTGTACGTTACTCTTCAGTTTCCCGGAAAACAGATTTTCAACAGAAAACTTCAAGTAGGTTATTATGAATGTAATGTATGTTGGGTAATTTTTCCGTTATCATTGACAATTGTGGCCGCTCCACGTCGGTTTGATTGCATTCCATTAATATCACTGGACTCGGAAAAAGATGATGTTGACACTCCGAAAAATTGGGGCTTGCCAGCAACTGGGATCTCTGCACCGAATCTCGAATCAACATTGGGCATGCCCTAAAAGAGAATTTATTCATTCTAGTGTATGTAAAACCCGGCAGATTTCAAAAGAAGAAAGCTTTTGTTCATTATTCAAACGAACGTAGACATTTTATGCGAACCACTCGTCTTAATTTTTATATATGTGACGAAACATCAGCTCTAGCACATATTCGAAGTTTGAATACTCACTGGATTTGCGGGATAAAGAGTAGCTGTTTGATGAACTCCCTGTGGACCGTAAGTAGCGGAAGCCCCTGCAAAGTTTGGTGCATAACCATTGGCGGGCGTATGCACAGCTTGTTTTCTAATAGCTTCATAAATAGCTTGCTGATGTGCTAATTGCTGCTCATATAAGCTGAAAATAAATAATAATTTATTAGCATTTTCGTAAGTGCATTTTTCCATAATTCTACAAAACGCGTGCAACAAATTTAATAAATATTTACTCTTGTGGAGAAAAAGAAGAAGAAGCAAAGGCTGAACCACCAGGAGTTGTGTACGTAAAGGTGAGAGTGCTAGAGAGAAAGTTTAGACGGAAAAACATGTTAATCATAAATACATATCTGATTGAAGGCAATCATAAAATTAGATTTGCAGTAGAATACGTTTAACACGAAAATGCTTCATAAGAAAACACGAAATAATAATGTGGTCTCGACAAAAAAAAGAGGTATTTTCATAGATTTGGATTCTTTTAAGGCGAAACATAATCGCTTAAGTTGACAATTTGATGCTAAAAAAATACGAGATTTCATGTTTTTGTTAGTATTTTGATTTGTTTTATTGACTTTAATTGCATGCATACATGCCCATATATGTAGGTATGTTCAAAATGTATAATGATTTTGAATTTAAATAGAGGTCTGTTTACGTACCTTTTAAGCTTAAAAGACTTTACTCTGATTTTGAGGACTTGAGGATTTTGCTTTGTTACTCAAATAGTAAAATAAACGCTTTTGAGTAACATCCAGCAGAATCACTTAGAGATTTGACACCTGTGACAAAATTTTTCAAGCAACTTTGAAATTCTTGAATTTCTTTTGATTTTAATTCAGAAAATTGAAAATAAATTTGCTTGTCAAAGCAAAAACACCCACCTTTATCATCTGCTTTCACAACCATTTTCCATTTTCAGCTAGCGTGGAAGCCAGCTGGTGTACGAAAATTGAACTAATATTTCTCTTATCTCAAATGGAAATCGGTGTTGGTGTTCGTCCTTGTATATAAATTAAATATCGAAACGAAGCGAAATTCAATGAAAAATATATAGTGTTTTATTGGAGAAAATTAATAATTTGTTGAAAATAAAATAAATGGTAACAGTACTATGAAGTGACATTGTCAATAATAAAGGAAAAACATGAAGTGATTTGTCAAAAATTGTTCAAATTATATTCTTCAGATGTAGAAAGCATTTTATTTGTCATTTAAAATTTTATTTAGCTATTTTTATACTTTTCACTGAATAACAATTTTTTTCCAACTATGTAAATTTCAAGTTTGAAAATAAAGAACTTCGTAAATGATGCATCGGTTGTGAAATTCGTGTCAAATACTTGCAGTGGAGTAGTAGTATGAAACTTTTATATAATTGTATACTGAAATTTTTCAACAGTTTATTTCATAATTCAGAACGTGTAAGATAAGTAAAAATTTTTAATAAATGTTTCTCAACAAATAGATAAGTGTTTGTAGCATTATTTTGTTTCATGGTCGTGTTCAGAAGTTTACAGACGTTAATGCTTTTCGTTCAAGAGTGGTTGTAAATTTTGTTAGGTTGCGTTAAAGTGATACGCTCAACTGTCATCGTGCCCTATCCCGTTCTCTATGATCTAAGAGTGCAATATATTGCAATATGGTACGTAAGCAGACCTAATAGGTCTCTTCACGTACTTTTCGAGTTTATTAGAGTTTACTAGACTTTACTCCAGGAAAAATAAGAGGTTCGATTCGATTTCGCTCTGTTACTCAAATAGTAAAAAAAAAAGGTTTTGAGTAACATGTAGCAACTTCATAAGCGACATAAACAATTGTGATATATGAAATTGTCAAATGAACCTCATTTTCCTAGTAGCTTGGAATTACTCGAGCAAATTTCTCTAGTAACATCTAGGACTTTGAAGCATATTTCCCCTTTGTTAGCTCTTGTCAAACTCTCTCAAAACAATTTTTTGAGCGAGTACAAAAACGCCAATTTCGTGCCCGGAACATATTGCAATATGTTCCGAGCTAGTACGTAAACAGTGCTAATATGATGCAATCTGATAAATGTAATTTTCGTATCCATCGTTTAACACGAAGAACTATTTGGGTGCTTTTAGTTTCGTGTTAAGCGATTTTCACTGTATGTGTAGTATGACATTAAATATTAATTTCAACGTTTAATTTAACTTACCAATGTTAAAAGTATGTATCTACACATATGGGTTATGAAAGCAAGGATTAATAAAGAGAGCCTCATGAAAACAGTTATTTCATATGATAACATGGAAACCTCACGCTAACGATAGTTTTTTTTATGCTTCACTTGTGTAACTTTACTTACTTGGCATAGTTTTTTTGTAAGTTTTCTAAATAGTTGCTCAATATTTTGTTAAAATCTTGTGGATCTAGTAGTGGTTGGGTTGGAAATTGAGGAAAATTTGAAAAACCAGGAAACGGTTGATAGAAGGGATTAGGATTGTAAGGAAATGTTGGAAAGAAACCCGCTCCATGCACGCCATTATTTGCGAAAGATCCACTTGAAGCACCTGCAAATCCAGGTCCATGGCTAGTTTCAGTATAACCACCCTTTTGCGGTTTACCTAGAGCTATTGGAAAACAATGTCATAATTATTTCATTTATTTTACAAACGAAACGAAAAATTTCAAATATTTGGAACTGATACTTTTGGAAACTTGATGAATATTGAGAAACTCACAAGAATTTAGGCCGCAAATGAAGACCAATAAGCTGACTAACGTCCACATGTTTTTTCTCTTGAAGATTTGGTGCAATCAAATAATGATACGTCTTACGAATACCGAAAACATAAGCTAAATAAAAAATTTGTGGTTAATTGGAATCGCATACTTTCGTAACATACTTTTTGGCGCAAATAATGATTATACAAAAATTTTTAATCTACGCATGCTAGTTGTGTGAATAATATGACATTCTAGTGTTCACTGTTCTGTTCCCTATTGCTTTTTTTTGCGTTTTTGTCGAAACTACTTTTTTCGAACTGATGTACAAAATATCTCAAGATTCACTTAATCGATAATGTCAGAAACTCCAACACGTATTCTTACCAATATTATCCAAGTCGAAAGATAGACGAATATATTTATTGACTGAGTGCCCTGTTATTCCTAAATAAAAAAACACGGGAAGTTTATCATATAAGAAGGTACTCGTATACTACTTTTCTCAATAAAAAAGCTTCTTATATTATTTTTCGAACAACGCCATCAGCAGAGGTATTGAGAAATAGTAAATTGTTCTTTGTAAATCGTTTTGTTCTTCAAGTTAAATGCTTCAAAACAAGCTTCAGCTAAAAATTTAAGTCCAGTTAGAAAACTCACTGAGTGACTGAATTTGCAAATTCAACAAATCCATAATTAAACAGGGATTGTCAATAGTTAACAAATATAAATAAATTTTGATACGAAAAATTCACACCGATCCGGCCATATAAAAACAATTTATTCTATGTACAATATAAAGAATTGCAGAATGTGCACGACCTGATAATTGATATAAATTGAATCACTTTCTTACAACGCATAAGTTAAAAGTTCCTCCTGAAGTCAAAATTAACAATATAGGTAATAAATTATATATAAAAATAGAACTATTTACCAAAGTATCTCAAAGAGCTTAACAATTTTACGAAAATCTTCGCGTAATCTATCCAATTCGGCAATGGTAAACAGTAAACAAATTTTATATGTATGACTTGATAAATTCTTCCTTCTTTCACATGTCACTCTAAACTGATCATTGAATGCTGACAAACATCACGAGTTAGTCTTATGTTAATTTTTATATCAAAGTATTCTTTGAATTTGATCATCTTAATGTTTTTTATTTTAAATTAAAACAGGTCTGGAACTGGTTCTTGGAAAGCTTCATGAGATTTTGCTACACCATGATGTAGCCTGTTTCTCGCCACTTGAAAAATAAATGCGTCAGAAGGTCTCAGGGGAAGATACAAAATCAATGACTCTTAAATACGACTTAAAGCTCGTGTTTTCCGCTCATGAAATTCAACCGAAAATTATTGTTTTGAAAGCACTGAACATGTTAAACGTCTCACCTCAAGTTTTTATATTTTTTACGGTATATTGTGTTTATTTGTTCACGATTTATAAGCTGGAATCAAAACAATATTTCGTCCACGTTCTATATGATATATTTGTGGAAATTTAAAAATAATAAATGTTACGTAATCAACGTATACAGCCGCGTGGAAAGCGTGCTTATTTCTTAGAGTTAATATTATGTATGCCACTCTGATGTAAAATCACAATACATCCTATAATATTCCAGAGTATTCTTACCTAAAAAATAGATCCTCTCTTGTTTTTGCTAATTTTTGTTTATTGTTTGTGACTTTCGTATAATCACGTTTTAAAGTGCGGAGTTATACTCAGAGCCAAATAATACCAGGGATCATATGGGTGATGAAGAGATAAAATCAGTTCTATCGGTAGTTAGTCGATCGTGCCTCGTGAAGGTCAAACGATTGAATTGCGGAATAAATGACTATGTTAAATAACAGTATATGAAACCGCAAATTATCAATCAGATTTCTTCTGCCGTGAATTACTATAATAACAATAAGATTATTACATAAGTCAAACCATTAATAACCAACCCGAATTCTGAACGAGGTGAACAATGCATTTAGTGTTGATTATTTCGTTTTGCCGAAATTTTGGGAAATTCTGAGCATCTTAGGTCAAAGGTGTATTTAAGCTAAGAACATACAAAATCAATCCAATCCACTCATTTGTGATTAATTTTTCAACACCGAATTGCATACATTTCGAATATCGTCGCCTTATAATGTAAACCTGCTAAGCCCATGTTTTATCTCATATGACACAATTAATACTGTTCGAGAGAAAAATTAAGCCTGTGTTCCATTTCGAGTAATTTCAGTACAAATGTTCATTTCAAATTTCGAAAGGCTTCAAGCGAGGCTGTCAAATGTAAGAATAAATTCGAAATGAAATGATTTGAAGTGGGGCACAGCCTAGGACCGTTAGAGTGAAAATAAGGGTACCGACTAAACCTATTCTGCGTTTACACCGAACTAAATCTATAAGAATTAAGGGCTCGAGAAGATTTTAGATTTAGATCTAAATATTGCTTAAATCTACAAGATTTATCATACATTTTCTAAATCTTCTCGTGAGTAGATTTATTCGAAATCCACTCTAAATCGCCTCAGTAGCACAATCTAGTGGTGATCATTTGGGTAACTTTTTCGTCTTTTAGCACAATTCAGACTGTGTGCTAATCGACGGCATTTCATTTCGAATGATCTTTCGAATTGAAGTTCGAAAAAACATTTTTAGGTTAATTACTTCGAGAATATATTAAAATACTGACGTCTTTTCCTGCATTCACGTGACGTTTCAGTTTTGTTTTGAAACTATCACTGAACGGAACAATGAAATGCCAACATAAAGCACAATCATGTATTCAGATGTCCAATTGCCATACATCTTGTTGGCCAAAAATAAATTTGTCTACTAGCGGACATAAAGCTTTCGGTGAGTTTAGTTTCGCTTTTACGCTCTTTAAGAATGCAAAAGAACTTACGGTATCATACGGGAGGAGTCATACAAGTAAGGAGAAAGAGGGGTTTTCATGCGATTCTCGAATGGGACCGAATTTTTATTTAAAATTTTTTCTTGACTCACACCAACATTAAAATAATTTGAAAGTGTGTCATTCATGAATGAAATTTTCACACCATTATTCACACAAGCGCAAAAATTGCGGTTTTCTGTGTGAAAAGCGGAAATTTTTCAGTGAGTTAGCGATTTTAATTAATTATGATGAGAGTATATGCAAATTTTATTTGAAAAAAAATTAAGAAACATTTTTTGCATATATTTTCAAAAAACGCGAGATTTTCGTAGTTTCTTTGATTATATATCATTTTACATTATTACTATTATTTATAAATTTCGATAGGCATTCGTTTTCCTAAAATTAAGGAGAATTTTTAAACTGATATTTAAAACTATGATTTTGTTTGTATTAATGGCATTAAAAAAATTTATGTCTTATCGATGTTTGAAAGTTTTTAATTTTATCATGGTTATTGTGATAAACCATTTAAAGTGATTAATTTGATAAATTTGTATTATTTGGACCTACTGCCTTTTATTATATGTAATTATTGTGTGTGCTATTTTTATTGTTATTGCTTTATTTTATTGTCATTTTGTTCTCGTTTATATGAACAGCATTTCATTGAATAGTATTTACATTTTATTTAAATAATTAAATACATAGTAGTCAATAAATTAATGATGATTTAGATATTGTCATTGATATTTTATTGTACCTAATGAAGGTTTTGCGGAAAATTGGAGTAACTGTTCAGATTATTTTTGTTTAGATTATTGATTGAGCTGAGCGAGCGAAGCTCTTATGGATTGTCTGTGTTTTACGCGTCAACGAAATATGAAACCTTTGTAACCAAACTCCTCATAGACCATTTGATCAATCGATCTGAAATTTTACGTACTCATAGTATATTCGACGGCGAGTGCTAACATCTATCTTTTGTTACTAAATTCGCGAAAAAAATCACTAGGGGTAGGCTTCCTAGTTAAGAATTTTTCTGAAGAACGAACCAAAATTTGTACAAAGTTTTGTGTCATGGAAATCTAAATTTAGATTTTATTTATTAAGAACGATCACTTCGTTTTTTTCCAAGAATTCCAAAATATACGGCAACGAAATACAATTTTGACAAATAATCGCTGTTTTATGACAACAGACGTTAGTTTACTTGTATAAATGAAGCTATGGTATTGATCTTAGATAATTAGTTTTATGGTGCTTGAACCAGAACTTGTATTTGCATAAAGATTTTAGCACGGGCACCTGATTTTAAAAGCTGTTTGCAGGAGCTTTCGCCAATTCGCCGTTGAGAATTTGGAAACCTGAAGGGAAACTCTATTTTGGATTATTTAATTCGTAGCAAGTGGATTTTTATATGTTCATTCAAAATATAAGTATATTTAAGACTTTTAGATGATAGGATATCAAAGATTCCGATAATCAGAAATTAAACAATTTTCTTCCGGTTTCCAGGGTACTTTCCCTGTAAAAATGTGAATTTTCAACGGTCTTTTGCCCGTAGCGGCTAAACGAAGCGTCCTAGAGTGTTCACATGTTTGACCAACCCCCATAATTTTGTGATTTTTTACCTTTGTTTCATACTTAGTTTTTCATTAAATTGAGTTTTCAAAGGTGTCCATACAAAAGATGGGAAATTGATAAAATTCAGATTTGGAATTTTAACGGTTTTTTGCCTGTAGCGGCTAAACGAAGCGTTTTAGGGGTTTTTTTATGTAAAACCAACCCTTTTTATTTTGACATTCCCTTTCGTTCTTTCATATATTTTTTACCCCACATTGAGTTTTTAAAGATATGAATTATTGACGGTTTTTTGTCCGTAGCGGCTAGCCGCTAGCCGCTAGTTGGATCATATGTAGGACGCGTCCCCATTATTTTTATAGTCCCTACCTTTTTTCACACATCACATATCTCTATATTGAGTTTAAATATGTGCATACAAAAGTTCGGAAATGTAACGGTTTTTTGCCCGTAGCGGCTAAACGAAGCGTCCTATGACGTTCATATGTATGACTTTCCATCATTATTTATACATTTTCTACCCTTTTGCAATGATTTATTTTTCTATTAGATGATGTGCCTACAAATCTTAGATGTGAAATGTGATAAAATTCTGATTTTGAATTTTCAGCGGTTTTTCGCCCGCAGTGGCTAAACGAAGCATCCTAAGGGGTTCGTATGTATAATCGACCCCCATTATTTTAACATTTCCTGCCTTTTTCGTTTTTCTCTACCATCAGTTTTTTTAAAATGTGTCCATACCCAATTAAGGAAATATGACAAAATTGGTGAAGTCAGTGAAATCTGATAGTAAAAATTGAATTAATTACTGAAAATTGTTTCACAACTTCAATATATATACTCGTAACTATCATAAATAAACTCGTAGATTCATAAATAATAAAAAAATAATATACTGGAAATCCCATGATATCAAAATGTAAAGATTAATTAGAAAATGATAATAAGAGTAATAGGAATCAAATAATTTCAAATTTTAGCATTTTTCAGAACAATGAGTAACATAAATTATATCTTTTCGAAATTATATAACATAAATTAGAGAAGATGAGTAATTCAATAGTGTAGAGGAAATAATAATTTATAAACTATAATTAAATGGAGCTCACAGGATCAGAACTAAGATAGAAAATATCTATTGAGTTTCCTTACAGCAGGTACAGAAGAGATAGAATAGCAAACATTCAAATCAAGTAAACACATATGGTATCAAATTGGACCAATTACCACCAAATTTTACATTGCCACAGTGACTATGAAGCAGTGTTTATATCTTGACCGCTCAGCTCAATTTTGTGTGCGTCTTCGCGAACGCCACCTAGTTATACATACTTGTTTAAGAATTATTTTAGAAAACTTTCAATTTTTAAGCAGTTTTTTTCTAATAGTGGCTAAAGGAAACATTTGAGCGACCTAATTTATATAACCGACTCCCACTATTTTTTACTTTTCTAACTTTCTTCAATATATTACTTTTGTCAATTGAGTGTTTTTAAGGGTCTCTTCATACAAAAGGTAGGTTTTCAATAAAATTGAAGAAACATCAAATTTTAAATATCCAGATTTGAGTTCAACTTATTAATTTGTAAGACAATCAGCGAAAATCTGGGTTTGGCCCTATTTCTTAACTCTTGTGTGCAAAGACTTTTGAAAACTTAATATAGAGAACAATGATGTATTGCAAAAAGTTTGCAAATTTAAAAATAATAAGGGTCGTCTATACCTGTGAACCCCCTAGGACACTTAGTTTAGCAGCTATCGGGGAAAAACTGTTAAAATTTTAAAATCTGAATTTTATCATATTTCCCAACTTTGGCCTGCATACTTTTAAAAACTCAATTGAGAGAGAATTGATGTATAAAAAAAAGTTAGGTAATAGAAAAATAATGGGGGTCGGCCATACATATGAACCCTCTAGGACGCTTAGTTTAGCCGCTACGGGCAAAAATCCGTTGAGAATTCAAATTTTTACCGGAAAAGGCCCGTAAAAACCGGATGAAAATTGATTAATTTCTGGTTTCTGGGAACTATAATGCTCTGTAACCTGAAGTTCATAAATTTACTTACCATTTTGCATAAATCTGTTCAAATCCACCTGCTACGGGTTGAATAAACCAAAAAAGTCATGCAACCTGAGCAAAAGTATTGTTGTTGTTGTTTTGGAGTGGTAGAAAACCTAAATTCGATTAAAATTCCCAATTGAGTTTATGCACCAATACACAGCCAACCATCCATTTTGTTGGTATGTGTGCGTGCATGTACGCCTAATTATGAATTCATTTCATAGAGCAAGCTCTTCCAATTTCCAAATTTCCAACAGCGAGTTGGCAAAAGCAACTGAAAAGAGCTTTCAAAAACGTGTGCCAACTCGTTGTATGAAGACAGGAAGTCTTAATAGTATCATTACTAATCTTTACCACAGACAATAACTATGCAGATGTCGCGGATACACGACTGTGTACCCACTTTTTCTTACTGCAGACATGAAATGACGGATGAAAATAACGCATGCAGGCTATGTGTTTTTACCGACTTCAACGCTCATTCCTTCTCCCAAGGCATTTTCTAAATTTTAGGGATTAATAACTGGCTTTGAGCGAAACGGGAACCGGTTTTGAGAGAAATGGGGCATAAGTGTACCTACATACACCACCAAAGGAACTGTTGGCTGTGTAGTGGTACATAAATTCAATTTTCAAGAATTCGAATTTTGTTTCCTGCCACTCCAGCAACAACAACAATGCGTTTGCTCCGGTTGAAATATTATTTATGTTCATTGAACCCGTAGCTAGTGGATTTTTTATGCAAAATTGCAAATAAATTTATGAGTTTTACGTTAAAGAACATCATTGTTTCCGGGAATTACAAATTAATCACTTTCTTCCGGTTTTTAGGGGCCTTCTCCGGTAAAAATTTGATTTTTTAATGGTTTTCCGTTCGTAGCGGCTAAACTATGCGTCCTAGAGGGTTCATATGTTTTACCAAGCTCCATTATTTTCCTACTTTCTAGATTTTCTTCATACATTATTTTTCCCTAAACTGAGTTTTCAAAGGTGCGCAGACCCAAGTTGGGAAATATAATAAAACTCACATTTTTAATTTGTGACACTTTTTTCCCCGTACCCGGTAAACTAAGCTTTCTAGGGGATTTATATGTAGGACCTATCCCAACTATTTTGAGATTTCCAAAATTTATTTCAAACATTATTTTCCTCTATGGTGAGTTTCTGAAGGTGTGTCTATACGAAATTCAAATTTTGAATTCATAACAGTTTTTTGCAAGTAGCGGCTGAACAAAGCATCCTATCTTATTTTTATGTATCATATTTCTCTTTCCGGAAATATTCGTGAAAGTAAATCTCGTCTTATCTGGAAATATCTGTCTGGAATCTGGATCTGGATCTGGAATATCTGTCATAAATATCTGGAAATATCTGTAAAATTTGTAATTTTTCATATATTTTGAATAAAATTTGCATATATTCTTATCAAATTAACAAAAAATACTAATACACTCAAAAATTTCTGTTTTGCGTGTACGTGAGTAAATTTCGCTCACCAGTTGTACGCATAGAAACTCATTTTACGCACTCACCAATTGAATTTTGTGTGTTTTTGTTCCCTGAAAATTTCAGAAAATCCAAAATTCGGTTCTATTTGCAAAAGTTTGTTTCAGGCACCTTTCCCTTTATTGCGATGACTTCTTCACGGCATATGTCCTTTGGCTCTCAAGGCACATTGTCTGTGCTTCAAACGTTGCAGTCGTTCCAAACCACAAACACTCCATGCGTCATTTGCCTGCTGTGCGAAAAAATTGGGTACGAAGTCATGTATGGGATCGCGACATCTGGATAGTTATTGTCTGTGTCTTTACTAATCTTCTCTTTCTTGTCTATGCTAATAGTCTACATTAAGTTACAGGAAGACCTTAAGTTCCCGCCTTTAAAGAAAAAAAATAGTTGTTTTTTTAAATTTAATTTTGATTTAAAAAAAATTTTTTTTTTCTTTTTGATTTCATTTTATTTTTAGGTTGTCTTATACATTCATGATCGTTTGATCATTACAACTATTGAATTTAGTTTAAATATAATTTTTTTTTCATATATTGTAGCGAACCAAAAAATTAATCGTTATACGCAGGAAGGTCGACTCCATGTCCTCGTAGGTCATTTTCCTGCTAACGATAATTGTTAGTTATTGCTTATGTATTTACTGGCCGCTATATTCATTTTTATATAGTCTTACAGTTTTCTGTGTACAATACATATACATATTTTTACTTATCCTAAGCTTTTAAATCTATTATTATGCACATATTTTTTCCTTTATCGCCTAAGTTTAATTTTATTTACTTTATTTCAAAACGACTGTGGACATCAATCCCAAACTCAAATAATTGTTATTATTTAACTGACACACAATAAGTTTCTAACATGAAATGATTCTTCAAACAATTACACACAAAAAAATTACATATTATAAGTTCTAGTTATTATTCATAAATTCAAATTAACAAAAGATTATTTACTTATTTCGTCTGCCAGTTAGACTGACTAAATTATTACTAACATTTTTAAACAGTTAAACATAAATTACAAACAATTGACTACTGAGTTCAATATAGAAGCCTTTTAAGAATGTTATGTAAACAAGTAGAGCTTAGTTGATTTATTTATTTATTGTTAATTAAAAAATTTATCATTATTACTTATTTATATAATTTGGCGCATCCACCCAGGTATGATAGTGGCACATCCGTCACAGGACCATAATATTGATTATCCAGTTTTCTTCTGTTTTCTCTTCTTAAAAGAACTTTACCTCCTGTCTTTACTTTTAGTAAATTAGTATTTTTATCCAAATTGTCCTTTCTTTTTACCTTTGCTTCCGTTAATAATTCATTGGCTCTTTCATGTGCTTTTTGTAAACAGTCATCATAGTTAACCGTGGAACCTAGACTTTATGATGTTGAAATTTTGTTCTGATTTCAATATGGGTTACGACAGTGGTTTATTGATCCGGACTCCTGTTGGAAGATGTCTCCCACGATTGATTGTTGGTGGCTCAGAAAGTTGCTCGCAGACTTGTTATGATGATCCTTTTGATGAAATCATTTGCAGGAAAAGATTGAAAACATGAGTTCTTTGAAAATTTGATCACCTAACCAAACAACCCCGATCGAATGCCGCATGGAAATATACATTGATAATTTTCGTCGACGAATAGAATCTATTCGTATCTAACAGATAATCAAGTAAATTTGAAATCAATAATTTTTGATGATCAACTATATATGTATATTTCAATCAATATTTGCCGCTCACTGAAATTTCGAATCAACCTGTTTTCATGACCAAATCATTCAGAAGACATAATTATCATCTCAGAAGCAATAATAACTAGTCTTAACACCATAGAGATTGTGTAAAAACTCTAAAAAGATAAATCAGATAAAGAAATATCCGCAGATAAAAAACTAAGTAATGAATTATCAGGTTTGCAATAATCTATGTTAAAAATGATATTAAATTATATTAGACAGATTATTCAATCAGGAAATCACAGTAAAAAATTTAAACACATTTCTTGATGATTTTTGCAAAAATAAATAAAAAAAAAACTAAGCAATAACGCTTCCTTATGTCCTTGTACCATTCCTTGTTGTTTTTGTGGTTTCACTACATACAGTCTCTTAAGTAAGATCGTATACAATGAAATCTATGCTAATTTTATTTATTCTTTTAAAATATTCTCTATATAACATATATACATAGGACATGCGACGAGGCATTGCGTAATTATATTAGTAATTTGTCCAATCACCACTAGCGTCTACAATCACATGACATCTGCGAGGTATAATGTCCACTACATTTTCTGCATATTCGTCGGAAAGCGTCCTCAAAATGCAACGTAGGAGAACTAGCTGCTTCAAAGTAAATACACGTTTTGCTCTAAGCCTATACTTCATGCAGTACCAAACATTCTCTAGCGGATTAGCGTTAGGTGATTGTAAATTGTGTGATTATTCCGTAGTGTCTTGCTATGACAAAAGTTTGAAAGCAGTTAAAATATTTTTATTTAAGGCCAGAAAAGGTCCCATCTTACTAATTAACAAAAATTAAGCTGGATTAAGCGTGTGCGGAACTAATTCGTCGCGAAGAGAGTGTCTTGAGTTATGATTCATTCGTTCGTCATGAACCTGCCGCACTTTTTAGAACAATTCACAAATTAAACAACGCGTCGCGGAACACATTCACGATGAAAACGAAAATCTTCCGCACGAAAGTTGAAGTTGGTTCAACTTTGGCGGAGAGAGAACTGAATTCGCCGCAAAATGAGTACGGCGTGAGAGTTGTCAAAACTCAATACAAAAAAAAACAGTTCCGCACACGCCGGACGGACCAGTGAATCCAGCTTTAGGGTTGTGAATACCAACTAACTACAAGTTAAGCTGTATATCTGATCTTACTGAACAGACAGTACCATATACGCATATTAATTATAACTTACCTTTCTCAAATTAAAAGCGTCCGGCACCAAGTTATAATAACGTTTATCGACAGAAATCAATTTGAACTGAATTTTATCATTCTTTGATTGTTACGCAAATGTTAAATAATTGTTTCACATTAGAAATGAAGGGATGAAGGGGCAGTGCTATCCGACACATGGCGTTACACATAAAGTAGCGCTCACAAGTATTTTGGCAGAGTTAAAAATTAATTTAATTAGAAGCAATTGGAAATTAATATAAACAATTTTTTATTTTATTCAACAACATTGAAAATATCTACGTTATCATACAAGCTGAATTTTCTAACGTTTGAATAACTCTGTCTACATACATTGCTCTGAATGGTAGTAAGACATTTTTTTTATATATTTTCAAAAAAAAATACTTTTGAAAGCGACTGTATCTGTAGTTAGCTTTATTCAACCTCTTTTGGTAAATAGTGCGCAATAGCCCGTTAGTTCCCCGCAAAGTTTTAAATTTAAAATTGAAATTTTTCAACTTTAATCCTTAATTTTTAATTAACATAGGTCAAGAGTATAATTCGCGAAGCTCATTTACGCTTGCATTTACGTTCACAAGTCTTACGTTTATCCCAATCCTTCACTTCACCTCACATGTTCCAGCGTAGAGAATCACATATCGTGTGTTAGTTGGAATGAAATGGAAAACTTCTTTCACATGTACAATTCTCTCTGTTGTTTCCGTGTGTATCCTCGAAGAGCTCCACTTTTTATTTGGAATTTAACATAATTTAAGTCGAGAACATAGCTCCAACGATATAAAAATAAGTTGTGGTTCAAGTTTGAAGAAGTAATCTTATCATAGAACACGCTTCTCTCTGTTCCCATCGTTACCAAGTACTGCTTTTGCATTTTTCTTTCTGCTGATGCGGTCGTATTTTATGTTTTGCTTTCCCAGAGTTATCCTTAAAATGAATCATTCAAAGATTTATCCGTGAAGCTTTATTTTATGTTTTCATCCGAATCATTGAGCAATATTGAGGGTAAACCATAAAATGTCTTTGAAAATCGATTGACTTTAGCGTTTTTATATCAAATTTTTGGCCAATATGAATGGTTACAGTGGCTACTGGCGTACTGTAAACGTGAAAGAATGCTTTCTTATTTCACCTTATAGGATCAGCCGGTATATAATGTTATTTGACCTTGATCTGTTGTTTGCTGCCATTGTTACTCTTCAATTTGGACTATTTGCAGATAAAATATAAGTATAAGTACATGTAAGATAAAACTTTGAATTCTCGGACAAGTGGTCCAACAAATGGTGCACGTGTATGCTTATTTCAAAATATCCGTTTGTTCTATAAGCTAACGTTATTGTCCTTTATGATATAAGGCACACCCTGTTGTGATGTAAGTCCTGATTGGTATGGTTTTTCTGATGTCACCAGTCAAAACATGTGGTATATATCGGAGTATGCGGATGATACACCCCTAGGTATGAGGAGAGTCAGAAAAGAGACGAGTTTGAATTGTACATACATGAGGTGGAGCACTTACAGTTAAGTCCCACTTAGTTATGAAATTTAGTAGGAAAATACATAAAATGGCAATACTATTTTCCTTGTTTTATCATATCATACCTATTCACATATGTATGTATGTGTAAAACGCTTATTTTTTGGTGGCCATTTTCTTCATTCTTTGACACTCTCTATTTTATAAATATGTCTTACAATTTGGTCATACAATAGTCCGTAGAGGGTATGGTTATCGTTAGCAAAACTAATTTTGTCCCATACATCGTATTCAAAAGTCATGACAATAAATCTACATGTATTGTATATAAATTTACCATTTTGAAGATGTTTTCAATGACGCCAAGATGTTTTCACTTTTTACAGACCGTTTAATATCTGACCCTATGACCGTTTGCTCGAAAAAATTCTTGAAATATGAAAAAATAATCCATTGTACTTTGCCGGTCACAAGTTTTAGATCATCATAATAATTGGCAGAAAATGAACTTTGACTCATAATTCTAGAAAAGATATCAGCCGAATTCCGAAAAACAGAATAATAATTGAATAGTTTTTTTATGAGAAAATATTTATGGAACACGATCAAACATGTCCAGTTATTATGTTTCAACAATGTCAGACAACAACATAGTACACTACAGTAATGTGTTCAAGCTATGTATAATATACATACATTGCATTGACAATACAGCAATATACAATAAAATCATTAGCATTCACATCATTTTTAACCAACGTCAACATACTGACCGTAGACCCGCTAATGGCTTCTCTCTGACATTCTATTTTCTGACAATATGAGGTCTGTTTACGTACTTTACTATTTTACTAGACTTTACTAGACTTTACTAGACTTTACTCGAAGCAAAATGAGAAGTTTGAGAGGATTTGTCTAAGTCCTCTCTGCTTACTCGAAGTGTAAGAAAACACTTTCGAGTATCATCTAGTAAAGTCTAGTAAAATCATTCGAACGTAAACAAAATTGACGTTTGTTCAGTTTTAATTTTCAATTCGCGACCTGACTGAAATTAAACTGAACCAAACTTGTTGAAAAGCAGCTGTCAAATGTCATTTGACAGGATTTCTGAATTTACTAGACTTTACTCGACCAAATTTGTCAAGTAAAGTCAAGTAATGTCCAGCACATTTCCCCTCCATGACGTCACGCCAAACTCTCTCGAAAATTTTACTCGAGAAAGTAAGAAAACGCCAATTTGGATGTTGAAACATATTGCAATATATTGCAATATATTGCAATATGGTACGTAAACAGACCTATGATATCTCGATATTTCCTGAATTCTTTTAGTGTTCTATGATTAACAATAAAAACAGGTATATTTACGTACAGCTTACGATTACTCTAGGTACAAAATTTGAGTGAATTCATCTAAATCATTTCTGTTTACTCAAATTGTTAAGAAACGCTTTAGAGCACCTAGAAAATCGTAAATTAAACAAATTTTACAGGACTTTTCGAGCATCTCGACCAAATTTTCTGAATAAAATCTCTTAGCATTATGGTCATTTCACGTCATATTCTCTCAAAATCATTTTTCTAGCAAGTAAAGAAACGCAATTTTCAACAAAGTACTTATACAGACTTCAAGTTATTTCGCCACACAGTCTCTGCTTCAGCGTTAATTTTTCCTAAATTTATTTTCACAAAATTGCTGGTCTCAAAATTTTGACCGGCAGAGTACTTGTTTTGTTATAGTTGATAACCTTTGGTTCAGCTTGTGCCAAAAAATTTCAGAAGATTTTGATTTTGGTTAGTTAGGTATTCGCAGTTTAACTGTGAGTGTCTCTAAAAATGTTAAGGCTTCTTCTGATTTTTGTTTCATGTGCTTTGGCAAAAGTCAATGGATTGGATATAGTGAGTTAATGTTTAAGAAACTATAATTGACGTATTGTAAGTCTTTGTCGATTTTGCATAGGAAAAATTTCATGTGCGGCTTATCAAAGCTGTTGAAGGGGACTGCGGCCAAAAGCACGGAATAGACGTGCTTGCACTGATGCAATCAAAAATTGCTCCAGATCGAGACACGTTGATGCTCTATCTCGATTGTTTATCTACTGAAAATAATTTCTTCAAAAATGGCGAATATAATCCACCAGGGGTTGAGACGATGCTGAAGGAAAAATTGCTTTTGGGTGAGGAACTTGCTAGGAACTACTCCAAATGCTCGAACAACACGGTTCCAACAGACACGGGAGAGGTCGTTGGATGCTTATTTTCTTCAGTTATATGGCGAACGGTAAAGAAAAATGTAGAGATATCAAGTTCTAGTCCTCAAAATTAGTTTTTCCAGCTTAAAGCCGTGACGGAGGTAGATCGTGTTGTGGAAGATAAATGTAATGCCCAATACGGAGTAACAGAGAGATTCAATTTTAAAAAAGTTAACAAAAATGTAGTAACAGAAAGCACAAAATGCGCGATAAAATGCAACTTTCTGGAACAGTATGATACATATGATGGCTTGTTTCAAGAAGGAGGTTTTCTACACTTTTATGGCATCGTTTTCGGTGTTGGCAAGTCCAACATGACTAATTTGTTGCAATCCTGTGGAATGATAGACGCAGAAACATCCTGTGACACAGCATTCAATACGGCACTTTGTATAGATCGCACCTTAAACGGGATCACCTACCAGCAGTTCGGTATTAAGGCTCGTTCCTAAATTTTATATCCGAATGGATTTTTTTAAGTTTAAATTCGAATAAATAAGATTTGTGGACAGGTTAACTCCCAACAAACTATTTTGAAATACTTTTTACTATTTCGTTCTACATTACGAAAATCAGCGAAAAATTGAAATTTTGTTCAAGAAACAGATAAAAAAACCCTCTTGAGAACCCAAAGAAACTTGTTTAACAGGAATGTTTTCATTAGCAGGTATATTGCCTTTATATTTTGGTAAGAAAGCAGCACAACTAGTTCTGTTTTCGCATCCATAAAAGCTACGTTGTCTTCAACTCAGAATGCTTGTTTTTATAGCAATATCACTGTTATTGATATCAATTGACGCTTTAACTCCTGAAATAGTAAACAGTGATTTCATTTGTATATCAGTGTATTGTAAACTCTGGCTTTTTACAGAACTCTCTCGCGAGAAATATTTTGAAACAGGTCGCGGAAAATTGTGAAGATAAAAATTATTATTCTTCTACTAAAATTTCTGATTCCTATTTGAACTGCACGTTGATTGCTAATGGACTTGTGCAGGACAAAGGATTTGTTGTGGAAGCAGCCGAAAGAATGATGAAAGAAAAGCTTCACTTGGGAGATTATTTTGCTGCAAAGTTTGCAACGGATTGTTACATGGGCTATAAGAATACCGGATCTGAAAACATCATGACTTGTTTGATTAACAAAGTAGTGTATTTCATGGTGATGACTACTTATAACAAATGTGTTTCAGTTTCTAATTTGTACACCACTTAGTTCTTTCAATCAGCAAAGGAGGATAAAATAATAGAGATGAACTGTTCAGCGATGCACGGACATGAAGGTGTTATAGACTGGAAACCAGAAAATTTGACACGCGCCTCCAACAACATGATGTGTGCCGCAAAGTGTTACTTGCTGGCTGTAAATGACACTTGTAACGGAGTTTTCCAAGCCGGCGGTTTTATCGAATTTTATAAGGTGGCACTAGATGCTAATTCTTCGATAGGTTTGTGCGAAAAAGTAGACAACAACACTCCGTGTCAGTTGGCCTTTGATATTGGAATTTGTTTGCAAAATTTTTTAGAAAATCTATTCACGTCAAGGCCAGAGCTGGCTGAAGCTGTTCGAATTCTTGCTAATCTAAATCCCTCAACATTCATGAAATAGCATACACATACACATATGTATCACCTTGTTGAAATAATTTGAAATTGACTAGTATCAAACTGAAATGAAGCCTCGATTTCATCGGTTTAGAGCTTATAAGTCGTACAAAACATTGGCACAAGGCTTATTGTATCTTCAAAATCACTCAGAAGATAAAACTATACGACTTTATGTAGTAGGTACTTCAATATCAAAATTTTTAAGTATTGTCAAATTATTTGTAACCAAAATTTAAACTTTAAATGTTCTGAATTGTTTTTAAGAAAGTCTTCTCTAAGCAACTCAAATAAAATTAATATTTGTTGTACTTTAATATCGAAATTTGTTAAAAGTAAATTAAAATCTTCTTAATATATCTTTAATGATTTTCTTGCTAGATTAATGGTACTCTCTTTTCATCCTGGGCATGTGCCAATTGGTCTGGCTATTCGAAGGCAATATTAAAAATTAAAAATATATTACGTTATGAAAATTTCTATTATCCGAATCATATAATGAGGAATTATTTTCCATTCAATTGTGATATATTAGTCCCCCAGTAACCCTCATCTTGGCATCTAGTTGGTCGGGAATAATGGATAAATTAGCATGCACTAAATTGAAATGTAAAAATAAACTAAACAATGACATTAAACCTTCACTTGTTAGAATTGCTCTTATGTCAGGTGGAAAAGTTCTTCGCAACGCAATACCGTTCATTGTGAAACGTTGAGAAATAATTGAAAACCTCGTTTTGTTGATCATTTTATTAAAACCTCATTTTTATTTCTGGCATTCGGAAAGAACAGAAAAAATTTTGCAATTCTGCAGCAAATGCACACCTCACTGTAACATTTTAACCAACCCAACCCTATTTAATTTGATTGTGTTATAATTTTTCGTTTCATGCTCTTCCGAGGAAGAAAATTCTCTTCATGAGGGTTGATTCTTTTCCCGGTATTCATTCGTTCGTTTCTGGAAACGTCTGCAATTCGCTTTGTATTGTAGGAATTCCATTGTTCCATATCCTCACAAACCTTCGAGGCATTTTTTCTGGGGCACCCTCTGAAAACAGCAATCTCATTCTATGCTGTGGCAAAAAAATATAACTTTTTTCAAATTGTAATTGAAATCATATTATTGCAGTGCAGAAAATGACTTGGCGAAGCCTTGTTTCCGCTTCCTTCGAAAATACAACACTTAATTCTTTCCTTCCCCATTTTTCTAGGTTAAAGTAAACGCGACAAGGGTTTGGAAAAACTTTTGACAAACCACTATACATTCTATCATTTTACCACTTTCATCTTTTTAGTAGAAGAATAATAGTTCTGAAGTTAAAACTGAAATATGCAACAATAGTTCGGTCCATAAATATCCTTTAAAAATATTGAAATATTTCAATTAATTATCGCATCTGAAAATTAAAATTAAGTTTTATTCATCGTTTCTATTGAGTGTGTTCACTGTACTATAGTACTACATATTCCTAACACTTTATCGAAGTTAAACAGGGAAGTCTCTTGGGTAATATGCGAATAGATAATGTAACGTACATATTTTTTAAGCCAGCTAATAGTGCTATTGGAAAATTAACTTGGTCCTTAATAAGATGTGGTAGATTCAGAGAGATTTATTCACAGCACAATCATGGTATTCACAGCTTTAATTTACTTAAGAACCGCCCTAATTCATGCGATGTCGTTTTCAATAAGTGGAACACCGGTAGACTACTGAATAATCTCCTCCGCTCATGTATCGTAAAGGTTTGTAGTTTTATTACAGCTTCTATCATCTATCTACAAGTGTATGTGAAAACTAGTGAATGTGAGGGTGACATAAGATTTATTAGGATGATCATGTAAAAAAATTAAAAACGAAGGATTAAAATTAACCACAAAACCAGAGCCCACTCTGTTCACATTGTCATGTATAAATGATTTCTATAAGGACGCATACAAAACTTCTGCTTTGTCTGTACATTAACACTTGAGAAGAAATATTTCTGTTTCTGGTACCTATTCTCATATCAATACGTGAAATGATTGGATATCCTTATTGTTAATATCGATATGAAAAGGAATAACGACTGCCGATAAGTTGGCGATTGGATGTCAATGAATATGTTGAAGCAGATTAACCAAAAGAATGTTAAAGAGTGGAATACTAGCCAAAAGTATGGTTCACAATATATGCAAAAAGATTAAATAAATAATTGAAAATGTATGTGTAGTCATTAGAAAACTTATAACAAATTCAAATCTGGTTCCGCAAATATTTTGCACTCAAGTCACTGAATCAGCATTATTTTGTCTGTCTACAAATTTTCAGGGAGCGTGTGCAAATATTTAGGAATCGTGCATTTCCAACGTTAAGGCACCTCATATGAACGCGACCATTTGTGCTAGGAATTTTCGTAAACTATGTATGTTTGGCCACAAGTAGCGATTCTTGAAGAAAATTTCAATATGCGGCTAGGGCTAGCTTTTAATATAATCAAAAATTCGTCATGTTGGCTGATTTATTGCCACTACTAAGATGAAATCAGTTTTCAATCACAGCTGTCTAAAAGTCAAAATGCTTCCATGTCTCTCTCGTAGTTCTGCTTGGAATTCATTATGCACTCCCTCGATTTTCCGGAACTTTATAGAATTTTCAAGACAGATTCCAATATTAAATCTTTGATGTGGTCAAATGTTGCACGTAAGAGGTTAATGTGGTTACATCGAATTTTCAACAAAACCTCACTTTATAAATTGTTAAAAGAAAAAGGAATTGAATATCCACATCCTACACCGTCCATGTTTCAATAATCCTTGAGTGCTTCTATAATGCATCTGCAGTCATTTCTTTGTGCTTTTCATATTCATTTTTATAATAGTTAAATTTGATTGTTGAAATATGCGTTTTAAGACTAACGACTATTTAACTAAGAGATTAACTATTTAAAAAGGTTAAAGTGCCAAAGAGATAAGCCAAATTATTCATATAAAGGTTATTATCACGACAGCAAATATGTGATGAAAACTACAACAAACGGTTTAGCCAACTTCTGTGCTCTGAAATGACGGGTGAAAAGGGCATAAAGTTTAACACAATAATTGGTCAAACTCAGTGATTATTTAATGAAGATTCTGCTTCTTTTCGAGTAACAATTTTATTTTCCATTTGATCACTGAGTGTATTTTCCATTCTTCGTTACAGAAAAGGTTATCTCGGAAATTTAAATTTTGCTCGTTGACGCCGTTGAGACTTATTTTTATTACGACTCCAGATAAAATTAAAAGGTAGAAAAATATAATTCAAATTCACTAGAATGAAACAGTTTCCATTTCAACTTCTCTCATTAACTTGTACGAATTTGAAGTTGTACCTGCGCTTAAACTAGAACGCGCTGGGACTCTGGCAATAATCGTAATTCACTTACTATTAGGAAATACATTTTCGTAGAGTTCGCGTTATTATTAAATTCACAAAATTCATTCAAAATATTTCACGGCTACAATATTACTCAGAAAGTAAAATTTCAGATTTAGCATAAAATCCTTTGCGTTATATTATTGTTGTTGTTTTTGCGCGTATCACGAAGTAATTGTCTTAGCAATGTTTATCACCTAATTCGTCATTCGACCAATTTGTTTGAACTGCACTTTTGAATCGTGATACAGAATATATGTAGTTCTACATAAAGAGAGAATGTTATAGCTTATTTTCATTTTAATAGAACTAGGGGGACGCCCCCTGCTCGCTACGGTCGCCAACCCCCGCCGTTCGCTCCGCTCACTCTTATAGCACGCGCATGGCGCTATATATACAGTAGCATACTAAATAAAAAGGTTATTTAGTTCCGACTGTAGTAGCAATCATTTCAGCTCATTTTGCACGTCAAAGTACATCTATATTGAATGAGGCCTCATCTATAATTATCGAAAACCTTACGGGTGCGATTGCGGATCTTAAAGGATTTTAAAGTTTACTCATACAAAATACTTTTTGTAAGAATTCTTTCATCTTCTGCGAAATGACCTTGGCCTTGTGTTTTAGAAATACATGTAGACACGCTATCGATCAAACGATCTAACTCAACTGGCCACAACATACAATTAACAGTGAGAAAATATAGGTTGTTTGAGTAAGATTCCTTCATTTTGAAACGTTTGGGATTTATGGGATTTATTAATTGTCATCACAAAAGCCAGAATGAGGGGACATTGAGTTTTTTGATAGGAAAAAGGCAGAAGTGTACTTGTATAATTAAGGTTTATTTGTGGTGTCAAAATACGTGTGTTTCGGAAAACTCCTGCTAAAATCTCACAATCCAAAAAATTTTCTTTTGCATTTGAACTAAACGAATAGGTGTACCATTGACCAAGCAAGTCATGTCCTGTACACAAATTACGAATAAGTAAAAGTATGCAATTTGGTTTTTAAAATAAATTTGTGGGATCGGGAGCCAACTTACATCAACTGAGTTTAAAAATTCTACTGGAAAATTATTTTGCTCTCTATAATCATCACTCAAGATTTTATCGGAACTCAAATATATTCGTTTCTCTCCGGCCAGGCTGTTAGAGATTTCTGCATCAATGAAAGTACAGCCTTCATATTTGGGAGCTAATATAACCGAATTGAGAATATCGTTAGACTTTATGGTTTCAGATACATTGCCGTAAGTATCTGGAATCACGAAGTTGCAGCTAACTAAATGGGAAGGAATTTCAATAACATCTTGGCTGTAATCTGGAAATTTGGGTAAAGTTCCATTACCAAGAGATTTAATAAATTCAACGAATTCAATCTCATGAGGTGAAGCTCTCATGTTTTGGGTAAAAGTTATTTTGTGGACTTTGAAAATTCGGACCATGAAGTAAGGCAATTCTCAATAAGTGGTACACGTGTACCGTGAGATATAGCTGGCAATATTCGTCAAAAATCTCCATAGAGTAAAATAGTCTTACCTCCGAAAAGGTTAGTTGAAGTACCGAATGAATCGTTTACTGACCAAAATTTCCTCAATAGCTTATAAAGCATGCTCATATGAAACATTTTCTGAAAAATTTCTTAAAAATTCTTCACACATGAAAATTTTGAATTCATTCCACAAATCTAGAGCATTTGTAGGAAAGTTCATACCACAAATGGGATATGGTAAATAACTCTCTTAACTGCTGAGAGGACTTACACTCTTTTACTTCTAATAAATATTCACGCCACTCTCCATCATTTCATGCGATACGTCGTGCATGTGCTGAAAATGTGCAGTAAATAATGTTCCCAACAGTACCCAAATCCTGATGGGACCTCGAGCATGAAGCAAAATAGTCTCAAATGAAACAGCTCAACATAAAACATAAAATAATCTAGCAATAGCTTTACTACTTCTTCTTTGACGTTTTTTCCATTTCTTTTCTTTATCTACCTAAATATAATGCATCGGCGTTTCTGTATATAGAAATTCGGTCGAACTAATTTGGTTGATTTCATAGAATGCAGTCAATTTTGTTCTTCTGTGACTTTCAAGAGCTTGCTGAACATTTCCTTCCCTAAATACTACATTTTGCCGGTGAGGCAAGTAACATTCAAGTCGAACTATAATATATTACGTAACTGGTAATGCATTGGATACTCATTCATGCGCCAATTAGCTTCCGTAGATCCAACATAGTGACCGGACAAAGAGCTATTGATTTCATCTATATAAACTTTGCCCTCAACTCCACCTCAAACTCTTACAAACTGTAATGAGGCACAGTCGTATCCCTTATTAACATATTTGTGCATATATTTTAGGCTCTTAACTGTGCCAAGAACTTCCACATTTAAGTAGCAATCAAATTTCGCTAAAAGATATGGATTTTAAGGAACAGCATAACGGCTGTCAACAGAGTGGCCACGAAAGTCAACTGTTATACCATTAACACGGCGCATCTAACATTGCCCTGAGTTGTATTGTAAAAGTCCTTAGAAACGCTTTTGCTGCATTTACCATCTCTGATACAGACGGGGATACGATTCAATAAACCACATGAACCGTGGATCATGTGGTTTTTAACTAAATTATGAAGTTGTGGGAAATACATTGTATATTGTAAATAAAATATATCTGGAATTTTCGTACAAACGTACCAACCTTCATTTCCTACCTTTTCTTTTTTCTCTAAATTGAGATTTTAAGGGCGAGCAGACAAAAGTTTGGAAATATGATATAATTTAAGATTTTCAATTTTAAACAGTTTTTGGCTCGTAGCGGCTAAATCAAGCATTCTGGGGGGTATGACCAACTCCTATTATTTTTGCATTTCCCAACTTTTGGCCATATATTATATTTCTCTAAATAATGTTTTAAATGTGGGTCCATACAAAAGTTGGGAAACATTATAAAATTCAGACTTTCGTTCGCTTTCCATAAATATTCGTGAAAGATAACTTCGCGTTTTCTAGAAATAACTGTAAAATTGTGATTTTCCATATTTTTTGAAATAAAATTTGCATATATTTTTATCAAATTAGAAAAAAACAATGGTATAAGTAAACGATGGCTTTAAATTTGTCTGTGGTAATGCATCCATATTATTGTCTGTGGTCATATGTTCATTGTTTTGGCTTTTGTCTGGAAGAATGCAATTTTAATAGCCAACGGTTGCCTTCTTCCAGGCAAAAAACAAAAGAATGAACATGTGAATATTGTCTGTGATATGGCTGCATTTGCCCCTCACATTATCATTGACATAGATATTAGGTTTGAGTGAAAAGAATGCACGTATTTGGCATAAATGGTTGTTTATTCAGTCGAACGTATGATCTATACAAATGATAATGTTAAATAAGTATGTTCTATATTTTAATTTTTTCGTAGAGGAATGCAATTATATGTTAATTCTTTTGGCACAGACAATAACTATCCAGATGTCGCGATCCCATAGATGGCTTCGTACCCAATTTTTTGCAACAGCAGACACGTAAGAGCAGACAAATGACGCATGGAACGTATGTGCTTTGGAACGACTGCAACGTCTGAAGGACAGACAATGCGCTCTGAGAGCGAATTTTTCTTGTAGCTGGTGTTTCATTGTTATTATGGCAAAGGGTCATAGCAATAAGGGGAAAGGGGGCTGAAAGAAATTATCGCGGAGCAAATAGATTTTTGGATTTTCTGAAATTTTCAACAAAAATAACACAAACAAAAATCATGTGTATGTGTACAACTGGTGAGTAAAATTTACTCACGTACACGAAAATACACTCAAAAATTTCTGTTTTTGGTACAGAAAACGGAAATTTTTGTGTGTATTAGTGTTTTTGGTAAATTTGATAAGAAAATATGCAAATTTTATATCAAAAACCGTTGGAAATTGCAAATTTTATGGATATTTCCAGAAAAAGCGAGATTTACTTCCACGAATACTTCCGGAAAACGCGGAAAAATCAGAATTTTATCATATTCCCTAACTTTTCTATGGACATATCTTTAAAAACACAATTTAGAGAAATATGATACATAGCAGAAAGATAGGAAATGATAAAATAATGGGATTCAAGCATACATATTAGCCCCCTAGGAAGCTTAGTTTAGCCGCTACGAGAAAAAACAGTTGAAAATTCAAAATTTGAATTTTGTATGCAGACACCTTTAAAAACTAACGATAGAGGAATATGATGTATGAAAGAAAGTTAGGATATGTCAAAATAGTGGGAGACAGTCTTACATATAAGACCTCTAGGAAGCTTAGTTTAGCCACTGCAACAAAAAAACTGTTAGAAATTCAAAATCAAAACTTTGTCATATATCCCAACTTTTGTTTGCATATTTTTAAAATCTTAATTTAGAGCAAAATGATGTATAAGAAAAGGTTTTAAAATAGAAAGATAATGGGGGTCGGTCATACATATCTCCAAGGATGCTTCGTTTAACCGCTGCGAGCAAAAAACCGTTAAAAATTCAAAATTTGAATTTTGTATGGACACACCTTCAAAAACTCACGGTAGAGAAAAAGATGTATGGAAGAAATTTAGAAAATATCAAAATAGTGGGGGCCAGTGATACTAAGTTGCCCTATAAGAAGCAGAAAACTGTTAAAATTCAAAATCTGAATTTTATTATATTTCTTAGTTTTTGCATACACTTTGGAAAACTGAATCTAGCGAAAAAAATGTATGAGAAAAAGATAGGAAATGACAAAATAGCGGGGGTCGGCCATACTTAAAAGACCGCTAGGATCCATAGTTAAGACGCTACGTTACGAAAACTGTTACAAATTCAAAATCTGAACTTTATCATACTCCTCAACTTTTGTCTGCGCACCCTTAAACACTTATTTTAGAGGAAAATTGTATATGAAAGAAAGTTATAAAATTAAAAAATAATGGGGGTCGGTCATACATATTAACCCTCTAGGACGCTTAGTTTAGCCGCTATGAGTGGAAAACCGTTAAAAAATCAAATTTTTTACCGGAAAAACCCTCTAAAAACAAGAAGAAAGTTGTTTAATTTTTGATTCCGGGAAATAATGACGTTTTTTAACATAAAATTCATAAATTTACATGTAATTTTGAATTAAAAATCACCTGCTACGGGTTCAATGAACCAAAATAGTGTTTCAACCAGAGCAAAGGGATTGTTGTTGTTGCTGGAGTGGAAGGAAACAAAATTCGATTCGAATTCTCGAAAATCGAATTTATGTACCACTACATAGCCAACAGCCCCTTTGGTGGTGTGTGTAGATACCCTTATGACCCATTTCTCTCAAAACCGGTTCCCATTTCGCTCAAAACCGGTTTTTACTCCCTAAAAATTTAAAAATGTCTCTAGAGACCGAATGAGCGTTGCAGTCGCCAAAAACACATACCCTGCAGCGTTTTTTCCATCCGTCATTTCCTGACTGCGTCAGAAAAAATTGGGTACACAGTCATGTATGGGATCGCGACATCTGGTAAGTTATTGTCTGTGCTTTTGGCTTGTGTCACCAGTAGAAGATTGATCCATTTGGTTTGATTTTCGACTAATTTAGTACTTGTTATGTATCGGCGACACAAACCAAAAATTCGCATATGGTTGCATATTTCCAGGCAAAAAGTAAAACATTCACACGCACACATTCTTCCCAAAAGCATCATCTACGCTATACGTGTGCTCAATTCACAAATACTATCCCATTGAATTTTTTAATTTCAATTTAAAATTAAACTAATTTATAATTAAATTTAAGAAAAAAAATTAGGTGATGCACATAGAGGAAAAACTAATCTTTCGAATGGTATAATTTTTATGCTGGTAGTTCCACCTGGTTTCCTGTAAAAGGGATAACAAAAATACGTGTCGCCTATTTATATATAGATTATCTATTATTATTCGAGGCAAACTTTCTCTCTTTTTGCGCGCTTCAAATTTCAATTTCTTCACTCAGAAATAGGTGTGCATTCCCATGCATAGAGTTGATCGGGTTCTCCACTACAGGAATCACTATTTCTTTTCGGTTGAGTTTCCTTCTTTATCATCATTTCTTTTACAATGTCTGAATCTAATTTGATTCGTGACAAAGCGTCAGAATTTGTATTTATTTTACCTTGTTTGTAAACGATTTCAAAATCATAATACGTCAAGTCTAATTGTATACGTGTTAACTATGATGATGGATTCTTATGTGTAAACAAGCTTACTAATGGTTTATGGTATATTTCGACTATGAATTTTCTACCGTGAAGGTATGGTCTGAAAAAATTTGTCGCCCAGTGTATGGCCAAAAGTTCTTTTTATATAATTGGGTTTTTTAATTTCATGTATATAATATACAAGACCGGCAAATGTTAGTGAAAATGCCCTTTCATCTGTAGACATAATGAATAATGTTTTATCTTTAACACAAATTCTAGAACAGTAGCTTAAACAAAAAAATTTAAACTTGAAGAAAAATAAAATGTGTGCCTAATTTCGTCCCGGGGACAATATTAAGATCCAAAAAAATTTCTGTCACTATTTTATTTAACTTACAAACTTATTTTATTATAATTAGGTATTTTATTATTATATTATATTCATTTTATCAACTAACAATAACTACTAATGCTATGAAAAATTAAAATTATCTTATTAATCTTAATTTTAGATACCTAAACATGAATTACATAAATTTCAATTTTTCCTGCAGACTGTACAAACAAAATTTAATCCTGGATTGCCGGCGCAATCCTCATGCATCCATTGGAAACATTTGGTGCACCGTATCCATACTTCACCCATATTATCCTCAGAGTATTTTTTTTTTGCAAATAGGACATTCTGCATCATCGTTGTTGCCATGTTCTTTCTCATTTTCATCTTGATCCTGCTGGTTAGAAGAACGTTTCTTCTTCCGCTTGGTTTTACATTTTTTACAGTTTCTCGTCTTTTTTGTTTCTATTTCCTCTTTATGTGGGGTGGACGTGATTAACTTAGCTTTTCCTCTTCTAGTTGATTTTGTAGGTTCTACGATTGGAACAGGATTCATGTCTTGAGGGAGTATGAACTGGGATAAAGAAGCTGTTGGTGTAGCTGTTTTTGACCTCGTCGGTGAAGTGATCTTTTGCACCGATGCTGCTTCCATTGCTGAAAACTTTGTATTTGATTGAATTGAAGGAGCATAACTTTCGTTGAAAATATCTGCATTGAATGGATATATTCCCGTTTTCCGAAAACCATTCACTGCAACATCAATTTGGCAGGCCTTAGCATAAGCTTTTCCCAACAATTCTGAAACTCGATAGTGAGTAACCACACGACCTGGATTATTTACTAACCAATTTTCTATTTCTTGTGCGTAATATGTTTTCAATGGAAACATAAATGAAACATCCAAAGGCTGCATTCGATCTGTTGAATGAGGAGGGAGGCATATGATGGATATGCCATTGTCACGTGCAATGTCAATTACATTCAAATTTCTTGTATGACAATAATGACCATCTAAAACCAACAAAACAGGATCTTTTTTAGTTGGTTTTACTATCGACACGAAATGTTTCAGCCATTTCGTGAACAGTTCAGGCTGGATCCAACCAGACGGGTGGCATCCAGCTGTAGAACCTGGGGGTGCTCCATTAAGTAATTCTATTTTCATATTTTTTCTTGGGAAAACCATTAACGGAGGAATGAACTGGCCAGCAGCTGACATGCAAGTAACAATAGTTACTAGTGTTTCCCTCTCAGCAGATGACAATTTCTGAACATTTTTCTTCGCTTTTATAGTCAGAATTTTCCTAACTTTATGTTGAACTGTGCTTACCCCGGTTTCGTCAACATTGAATATCTTATTAAACTTTATCTTTTGCATCTCAGGTTTCAGTATATCAAAGAAAAGTTTAATATTTTCGGCTGTAAATCCTTGAATACGAGCTCGTGACAGCAATTCTGGTTTCCGGAAAGCCATATCATTATGACGAGCCATAAACAGTTTCATCCATTTTTTGCCCGCCTGTTTCTTGGTCTTGGAAAATGGGTTAGGAATATTATTCCTAAGTGCTAGTTGGAAAGCCATCCGTTTAAGTTCGGAAGATGTAACACCATAGAAATTTTTTTCCATTTTAAGCAATAGCTTACCAATTCCTCTTCTAATTCTACTGGTAAAACAGGTTTCCATTTTCCCACCAACTAGATTTTCTATTGATTTTCTAACATTTTTGACGTAATCCTTCAGAGTAGCTCTTGGAACGCCAAATGGCCTTACGGCTTTCTTGTATCCCATTTCCTTCGCTCTTACCGCTACAACAGCTTTCTTCATCGCCACACTATCCCATAGCTTTCTTTTTGTCATCTAAGAGAAAATAACATTGAAAAGTAGAAAAAAGTACATAAATTAAACAGCAAGGTGAACGGGGACGGTATTTGGCCCACTCAAGGGGACGATATTTGGAATTTTTTATGTATTACATTAAATATCAATTCCAGAGAAATACGTGACATGATGTAAATATAATTACCTTGTTTTGTATCACAATTAATCTACGTTTGTTGATATAACACTTTCTTTTTAATAACTTATTCACGGAAATATTTCTGCGTAACCAATGATATATTAGTAAAAGGCTTACCTTGATGAACTATTTCCTTTTTATTAACACTCATCATAGGAGTTAACTTTGCCATACACATTTTCACAGTAGCTGGTAAAGTGGAAGAACTTTTGATTAGAAACATCAAAATAGGTGGTCATACTTCCATAGGCAAAAATGGAGGGGGGACGATATTAGGATTGGGGAAGATATTTGGCGACTGTACCCTACTCAAATTCTGATGGGACCTCGAAAATAAAGCAAAAGTAGTCCCAAATGAAACAGCTCAACATAAAACATAAAATAATCTAGCAATAGCTCTACTACTTCCTCGTTGACGTTTCTTCCATTTCTTTTCTTTATCTACCCAATTATAATGTATCGGCGTCAATTTTGTTCTTCTGTGATTTTAAGAGCTTGCTGAACAATCGGTGAGGCAAGTGACATTCAAGTCGAACTATAATATATTATGTGACTGGTAATGCATTGGATACTCATTTATGCGCCAATTAGCTTCCGTAGTTATGATGCACAATCGTATCCCTTATAAACATATTTGTATATATATTTTAGGCTCACCTTGCCAAGAACTTCCAGATTTAAGTGACAATCAAACGCTAAAAGATATGTATTTTAAGGAATAACATAACGGTTGTCAACAGAGTGGCCACGTAAATCAACTGTCATACCATTAACACGACGCATCTAATAGTGGCCTGGGTAGTATTGTAACAGTCCTTAGAAAAGATTTTGCAGCATTTACTATCTCTCATACAAACGAGGTTACAATTCAATAAACCACATGGACCGTGGATCATATGGTTTTTAACTAAATTATGAAGTTGTGGGAAACATATATTGTAAATGAAATAATTATGTATTTGATGACGAGTAAGACTTGAAGCGTCTCAGTCTCATCAACATTTACTCACAGTTAATGTCTTAACTATTTAGTTTTTTTTTCACAAGGATACAAAAAAGGTAGCCGTTTCTAATCACAAAGTAAAAATAACCACACAAAGAAAACTGTCTACAATTTTAGGGTGGATTAAAATAAAAACAAACAACTTTCGAATTTAAATTAATTAATTATTTATTTGATCTATCGTATAAACCAATCACTTAAACTAACTTCACTTTATCTTAAAATTCCATCTTAAGCTTTCACTAATTTAAAATTCGCACTCGTCCCTCCAAACACAAAAACTGGACTGACTAACTAAATCAAAGTTCATCAGAACCAAGTCTTTTAGAATATCTTTTGCTTTAATTTTCCCCATTCCTCAAAACCGTGGGAGATTGCAAAGATTCCACGTTCCCATGTAAACGAAAACGTTTCCACAATTCTGATGAAATCATCTTTCGTCTACACAGGTCGGGATTCCACATTTTTCAGACCGTTTTGAGTAGATAGGGTATGCGGGGACTGGGCCAAAAACGCGTGTATTTTCTTATGGAGCCTCCAAAATCCATTTTCCGCCATCTTGGATTTTTGGATGACGTCAAAGGGGGTGTGGTTAGGCGAGGTGATGTGTGATGACGTCAGGGGGGGTGGAGTCTCAGTAGCGGGGGCGTGGTTCCAGGTGAGGTGACAGAAGCGGGGGGGGCGGAGTCCCAGTAGCGGGCGGGCGGCGGAATCCAAGTAGGGGGTGGAGTGTCTGGTTGTGACATCATAGTTTTTGAGCAATTTTATCTGGTTGTGACGTCATAGTTTTGAGCAATTTGATCTGATGACGTCATGATCAAGAATTTCGTAATCTTGAATTCGGGGAGGTTAAACAGGGTCATCAGTAGCTCGCCTTATCATGATTACGGCGCTGGTGCGTAATCAGGTTGCGGGTCAAGAGAAGGGTCATGGGTATGGGTTGTTTGTCATGTTCATGTTCGAACACGCACCAGCAGTCATATCAGGAACAGTGTTAAGGGTCATTGACGCACGCGCTAGCGGGATTGGTGCAATCTTGTGACGATGTGTGTGTGTGTGTGTGTGTGTGTGTGTGGGTGTGTGGGTGTGTGTGTGTGTTAGCAATTAAAAATGCAGAAATTTGTCAAACAGGAATGGTGTGTTTAACTTTTACAATTTTGAAAATTTCAGTTGTCCAATTGGGTGTATAACCCTTCTCAAAAAAATGTTTAAATTTGCTTATGCGTACAGAATCACCAATTTTATATTTTCCTGAAGCAGCAATTTTCACTCGATTGTACACGGTTGAAAGTAAATATTGCTCATTTGATTTATTAACATCAATTGGAGCCATTTTTATTGTTCGATGTTTTCGTGTGTTATAGGTACCTAATAAATCAGGTAATATATCAAGCCATTTATAAGTTCCATTTCTTACTAAATTTTTTCCATATCATACTTTTCAGCGTTCTATTACCCTTGTGAAAGCAATGAATTCGTGAGAGTGTTCATGGAGCCTGAGGAGGAAGTAAAACTCTCATGTGGGGTAGAAACAAATTTACTAAACCAGGCAACGAATGTTCATTTTCATCAACTCAGCATGTGAAGATTATAGTTGAGGTGGAGTCGCATCAATTGGGGGTGGAGCTAATGAAGCTGTAGAGAAATTAAAACCAATAAATAAATTTCCTGGTACGTGTCCATTTGGAGGTGAAAGTGGATGGGAAAAACTGAATGCTATAAGTGCGAGCGATATATCTCCGCGAACTCTGTTGAAACAAAAACTGAATCATCAATCCAATGGTAGACTTGCCTCACCTAAAATATTAGAAGGGATTGTTAGAAGTGACAAATTCGTAGAGAAATATAGATCAGTTCTTCGAGATGAACATACAAAACTATTGAGCGATTCCACCAATCATGTGAGCCAACTATATTTTCTGGGAGGAGAAAATCTAAATATGGATGGCATTACGGGAATTGTATTTGGTCTGAGGATAATGTGCAAGAGGGACCAGATATTTGCATCTGTTTTCCGTTAAAAAATGTGTAACTGAAATTGATAATATAATTGAGTGGTATAAAAAAAAAAAAACTTTAGATAAAACAAATTGATCTCAACCTAAAATTCATGGTTTTTATTTATTTCCCATTCTGAATATTACAAGCATTGAAAAAAACTTTCCACATTTTACAGGCTTTTGAATGGAGTGTATCCAGTATGTATAATAGATAAGTCTGTGTAAAGTTTTTCTAACTTGTTATCAATATATTGTTTTCTTGCAACATCGAGTGACATGCATTCACGTTTTATATCTTTAATTTAATTTTTACATCGATAGAATCCACATACTCTACTTGCGATGTACATTTTTTATATATAGTATGTGATCAATTTTTTCATCAGCATACTGTATGTATTTCAAAAATTTTTCTTCTTCTCTTTCATTAATCAGTATGAGCTCTTTACGTATTTCTTTAATATGTTTTACAAATTCCCCTTTTATTTCCTCTTCTTTATTTATGAGCACTTTACGTATTTCTTCATCAACATATTTTTTTGTAGCTGCATCATGTAGATCCATTGGTTTCTCATTTGCATATCATAATCTCCATCTATCGTCAAACTAAATCCCACCCCACGTTCTCCCCGTAAACCGATTGAGCTTACACCAACTCCAGAAGATGTTCGTCCAAACTTATCAACACTCATTTTAGAAATAGGAGGTTTCAATATGAAATGTTTATTTTTAATAGATTATATCAGCCTCCTTCAGTTCTTCGATAATTGAGATTATTTCATTGTTATGATTGTTGTGACCTGCCTGTTGCAATGCAATAAGCAATCGTAATCGATTAACTAATTCATTCGGATCATCCCAATATAAGTGGTCAACATTTTCTTTAGGAAGTTTCATCAAACTCTTCCCAGAATGAACAGTTGCCGTATTTGAACCATTTTCGCTAGTGGGAAGTTCCACTGAACCCTCTCCAGAATTGTTATTTATAATATTTTTAATAATAGTTTTATATATCTTGCTTCTACCTGTCTGTATCTGTTGATTTGGTTTATTGTTACGTCTATAAGCGTTTGTGCTCGATAAGATCTCACTATAGGCTTTGAGATCATCTTGTGTATACATATGTATGTGTTTGAGGATTTTTTAGAATAATTAATTTATATAGTCCTGGAGTAAGGTGGTAAGTTTTATCTTTTAAATGTAGTAGCTTATCATTATCTATTGAAACACTAGCGTTTCCAATTCTTAAAGAATCTGCTTCAACATCATATCGAATTCCATATTTAAAATCAATATTTTTAGGGCTAATTGGATTTCCGAAAATATCATTCATCAATTTATGAAAGTGAATACTATATTATTACTATTTGCTGATGGTGAAACATCATCTAGTGGAGAGAAGCTTTGATCACGTTCTCTTGAGGTCCGTGGCGTGCTAGAAATTTCTATATTTTCTTCTTTCACTCGCTTGACAGGTAAGGGAGTGATAAAATTTCCTACACCATCATCACCATCATCATCATGATCTGCATGTTTAATAGACTTAGACTTAATATCAATTTTCTTAGATATTTGTATTAATGGATCAGTTATCGGTTTGAAAATTTCTTGAAATATATTCTCTGCTTGCATTTTGCCCGTTTTCAAAGCTTGATGCTTCTTACGTATTATTTTTCACATTTTAACAATTTTTCTCAACAATTCTATATCCTTCCCATTTCGATTCATTTTGAGTAGTTTATTTAAAACAGTGTATAAGATGCTATATAGATCCTTTAGCTTCTGCTAGCTTCATTTAAGATAGTGTATTAGTTGTTTATTAGGATCCTTTGGCTTCTGCTAGCTTCATTTAAGATAGTGTATTAGTTGTTTATTAGGATCCTTTAGCTTCATTTAGGTCTTGTATACAACTGACCTATAATTTCCAGTGCACATTGTTTTATACCTTTATGAAAGTGTCAAAACCTTGACGATAACGACCATTATGGAAACTCCTATCCTTATCAACAACTATAAATCCATAATCTTCCTTCCAACATTTAACACATATATCATGAAAATTTCCAAATGACATATCAGCATTTATATGATCGTTGTAGATATGTTTTAGATTCATATCATCCTGTTTGAATATGATGAGTAAATTTGCATTATCTCGAATGAGGTGTTTCGGGATACGGGTGTATGTTTGGCACAGATAAAAGCTATCAATATTATTATGACGTCCCATACAGAAATAAGAGCGCACATTATTCTGCTTTTCACATGCAACGTCATCAAATATAAATATTGAATTGGGTTTAGCTTCGTTAGGTGGAATAACATCAGAATTATTTGCGAACGCATAAAACCCGATTTCCTGCATTGGTGATATCAATTCTTTTAAAAATTCATATTTCGGTTGATGTAAAGATTTTGAATATAAGTAAATACTGCTAAAAGCTTAACCATTAGGATCCAATATCATGCTTAACATTGCATTAGTCTTGCCACGATTGGAAGGACCAACAACGAGCGCGCGTATACTGTTTGGTAGCAGGTTTCCATGCCGCAATAATTTCCCAGGATAGTCACCCTTACATAGAAGTTCATTTAAATTTTGTACTGTTAATTGATGTTGTTGTTTCGTAAACTTCATATTACAAACTAAAGGGATGATGTATAAATGTAGGTGTGTATATCACACTTCATTCATTAAGATATAAGCTTTAAATATGCTAATATATAATGAAAATCTACCATTTACTTCGAAGCGTTCGTTAAAGAAACATGGCAAAGGGTTAGTAAATATGGTGATAAGCAATCTACCTATAGAATTACATTTACCTGGTTATGAATATTGTGGACCGGGAACTAAATTACAAGAAAGATTAGCAAGAGGTGATCCCGGTATTAACCTGCTTGATAAAGCTTGCAAAGAGCATGATATAGCATATTCAAAACATAAAAATATCGCAGATCGACACATTGCAGACCGAATATTGGAAGAAAAAGCTTGGGAAAGATTTAAATCATCTGACGCTAACTTGAGTGAACGAGCGAACGCTTTGTTGGTTACTAATATGATGAAAGCTAAGGTTAAACTTGGTATGGGGTTAAATTGTTCAAAACCAAAACTGAAAGCAATAAAAAAATCGTTGAAGAAGAGGATGAAGAAGATAAAGAAGAAGAAGAAGTATGGGAAGAAACCAACATTACGTTTAGCTATTGATAGTGCACGAAAAGTAATTCGAAACAAAAAACCGGAGAGCATAATTAATACTATAAAAATGGGTCTTAGTGCTGCTAAGAATGTGGTTAAAGCGAATAAATCTATCAGCACTCCACGAATTATCCCAATACCTAAAGTTGGAGGTGTTCTACCCTTTCTAATACCACTTTTCGCGGGATTGTCTGCTGTAGGCGCTTTATCGGGAGGTGCTGCTAGTATCGCTAAGGCTGTTAACAATGCTAAAAATGCTAAAAATCAGCTGGAAGGAAGTCAACGTCACAACAAAACTATGGAAGCGCTTGCTATGGGTCACGGTCTATACTTGAAACGATACAGGAAAGGATTAGGGTTATATCTTAAACCTTGTACAAAAAACTAATAAAAGCGCTACCTAATAGACCCCTAAATGAACTTGATTTACAAAAAAATGCCAAATTTATACCATGTTTTCGTGGAGTATTTATGATAGATAGTTTACCTACAACAAAACCTTGGAAGAATGAATGTGGTATTGTTAACTTAGATAAATCATCAGGACCAGGAACACATTGGGTAGCGTACAGCAAACGAGGTGCTAATAACATTCAATACTTTGATAGTTTTGGAAACTTGCAACCCCCAAAAGAAATCATAAAATATTTAGGAAAAAATATAAAATATAATTTCAATTCGTTTCAAAACTATAACACATTCATTTGTGGTCATTTATGTTTAAAATTTGTATACAACCAACTTCTACAAACAAAAAAGTGAATAAATAAAGTATTTTATTTAGAAAACGGCATTTTATTATTAGAAGTTATGTCGATAACACTCACTCTTACTGAGAACTCATCTGTGCTTAATGCAGAATATTTTCCACCCATCGAACTACATGGAGAATATAGTTGTGTTCTTGTTGATTTTCATACATACAATTCCATCCCCAATGTAGATTTTGAGAACAATTTACTATCTATTGGGAAGGTTAATATTGAAGTACCAGTTGGCTCATATGAAATTGATGATCTTGAGAATTATTTTCGAAAACAGCTTAAAAGTCTAGATTTAAAAATACATTTCTCTTTGAAGGCTAACAATTATACGTACAAACAGAAATAAAATCATTTGAAAAAGTTTATTTTAATCGTTTGAGAACTATAGGTAACCAATTAGGATTCAGTAAACGCGAGTTAGAACCGAACATTATCCATATTTCCGATCAACCTGTTAATGTTATCAAAGTGAATGCAATATAATAACTGGATCTTACATCAACAGCAAGCAAGTGCATACATTGCACGAATTTTTACCTGTAGTGGCTCCTGGGTATAAAAATAGTTGAAGTACCCTCTAACGTAATCTATTTACCTGTGAACGTTCGGAGGTTAAGTTCTATCACATTGAAAATTACTGATCAAGACGGTAATTTGATCGATTTAAGAGGGGAGACAATTACAATTAGATTACACTTAAAACCACAAAATGTTGATTTATAATAACTATAAATATTCTCAAAGTAGAAATAAACGTGATAGTTGGGAAATCTTCTCCAACAAGCGTAGACATACATAGGCTCTCAGCTGCAAATAAAACATATTTAACATCAATAGGATATAAATTGAAAGAATAATGGTTGATATGTTGAATATATCTCAAGCTAGCTACGACAATAGCATCACAAAAAAAGAAGAACATAGTTATTCACCGTTCAACAATACCTTTGCTAATAACGATGAAATACGTATAGCAATACAACATCAAGATTTGTATGTTCTTCCTAGCGATAGCTCCATTTACATTGAAGGTGCATTAACAAAAAACGATGGAACAATCAGTGCAGAAAGTGTGCTTATAAGTAATGCTATGGCTTTCTTGTTTGAGGAAATACGATACGAACTTAATGGTGTTGAAATCGATAAAAACAAAAATGTTGGTATAACTACAACGCTTAAAAATTTAGTTTCAATTGATAGTGGTGAAAGTAAAATGTTGCTAAATGCAAGTTGGTCTCCATCAGAAACCATAAAGCTTGATAAAGGTTACTTCAATTTCGTGGTGCCACTCAATCGCCTCTTAGGCTTTGCTGAAGATTACAAGAAAATAATGTTTAACGTGCGACATGAACTAATTTTGATTCGTGCTAGATCCGATGAAAATGTTTATTTAGCACCAACTACATTGAAAGATAATTTGAAAATTATGCTTATTAAGGTGCAATGGAGAGTACCACACGTGAATGTTGATTATAGTTCTAAAATATTGTTATTAAAAACCATAGATGTTGCACATCCAATTCAAATTGCTTTCCGTAGCTGGGATCTCTACGAATTTCCAACATTACCATCAACTACACAGCATACATGGATGGTGAAAACTTCAACACAAGTTGAGAAACCTAGATATATAATTTTTGCGTTTCAAACCAATCGCAAGAATCAAAAAGATGTGGATGCAAGTAAATTCGATCACTGTGAGCTGTCAGACATTAAGGTTCATTTAAATTCTGAATTATATCCATATGATGATTTGAATGTTCCATTTAGCAAAGATCGATATGCTTTGTTATATGAAATGTATTCAAAGTTTCAAGAAGCCTATTATGGGGGTGGTAAGCCGTTGATGGGGAAAGTTGATTATAAAAATGAAGCACCTATTATGGTAATTGATTGCCGACATCAAAATAAGATGATAAAGTCTGGACCTGTTGATGTAAAATTGGAATTTAAAACATCTATCAATATACCTCCATTGACTTCAGCATATTGTTTATTAATACATGATCGAATAGTTGATTACAATCCATTAACGAGTGTGGTGCAAAAACGTGTGTAGATACAAACACATACACAATCACATTTTACAATTATATATATATATATATATCATCTTGTTTGATAATAGAAAATAGTTTAGTTCAAGCTTTATACGAGTGCGGTTCAAACAACGAGTATTGTAAAATGTTTATCGATGTACAAGGTTATAACGGTCCATATAATACCTTTATTCTTAAAGAAATTGCAATATTGTCAGAAAAAAATGAAGTTCAACATTTCATTGTGCAGTCACCATATAACTTCACCAATCTTTCACCACATTTGCAGAAACAAGCAAAATATGTGTATGAAAAACATCATGGCTTAGAATGGAACTGTGGTTTTACATCTCTGGATACCATAATTACAAGTTTTTCTCAAATGTTGAAGGGTCAAACAATTTACGTGAAGGGGAAATGTAAAGTCAAGTGGATTAGAAGCCTCTTCCAGTTAGATGAGAGTACAATTATTCAAGATTTGGATGAAGACGGTTACCCAAACATTGAAAATTTGCGAAGAATGTTTCCTTTTACCAAAAGATGTATACTCCATTGTGGTGTTTGTGCATTACAAATGTTATAATGTAAATGAGCTATAAACAACAACAGCAGCAGTAAAATAAATAAATGATTAAATAAAATAAGTTATATGTATAAACAATGCTTTTTATTTTCACACTTATCATCTTAATCGATTACAATTCCGCTTAAGTTATATTAACATCTTAGTCGTTTACAATAGTGTTTACGCTATAATAACATCATGGTAAAGTTTTATAAGAATTAAAAAGTAAATCTAAACAATGTTTTTATTTTAATCATTTAACAACTTAATTATTTACAATTGAGCTTATGTTATATTAACATCTTATTCATTTTCGATTGAGTTTATACTATAATGACCCCACGGTAAAGTTTCATGAGTATTTGAAAGTAGAAACCTTTTATCATCGTCTGCGCTTAAGGCGATTTTCATTTGTCTAATTGAATATACGATATGTCTATTTGAATTAATTAAATTTTGAGAAATTATTTTACTTACATTTGAATTCAAACAATCAACATAATCTTGGAACATGATTTGTGTTGCTACCCGAATCTTTTTAATACCTTTCGATTTTTTGATTTTATCTTCACCTTCAACCCAAATTGCGTACATTTTCGATCTGAGTCCTACGAATTCTGTCATAATACTACCATTATTTTCATCTTTCAAAAGACCTAGAACTTTTTTATTAACGCGAGATATATTCCATTTATTATTCGCGGGATAATCGCTTGTACCGAAATAATTATGGCAATCATGTTTAATTGTTTCATACAAGTCAGAGCAGGTTATTTCATAAATTAGCCTATCTGTGTCCGTGTAACATACAGTACAATTATGATTGAATTTTGGGATCATATAATTAAAATGAAAGCTATATATTGTTGTTTTTGCTAAATCTAAAATGCACATACCAACATAAATTGGCTTATTAAAGTAGACCTCAGATTTATTTAACTCTATTGCAACCAGATTTTCCTCAAATATGCATGAAGTCTTGAATTCAGGTCTACTTATAAGCGCATTAGCACCATATCTACCATCCCACTTTGTTGCTAGCTTAACGATGCTATATTTGCGAACATTCTCTATTGTTTTACCAAAAACAGCGTTGTTCATCAGTTTGAAGAGGTTTTTTTTCACAATCATTTTTTGCATGGGTACGTAATTCAGTATTTAAATCTATGTATGGTTTTAACCATTGAGACTGATTAAATTCTAATATTCGATAAACGTTTTTCAATCTCAATTCATACTGGAGAGCTTGTTTTAAATTTCGATAATGAATCACGTATTTTTCTTTATTAATCAAAGAAGCAATTAACTTCTTCGCTTTTGATTTTGGTGGGCAATAATGTTCTGGACAAAATGGTAGATCTTTATGCTGATCATGAATTTCTTCAGGATATTCTAGAATTACTTCCAGTATATATCCTTTAGATGAATTATCATCAATAGTATTCAGATCGAAAGTATTTACATCATCTACCCATTTGAAACCAGCATAAGGCAAATATTCAGACATTGCCCAGCCATACTGATTTGTAATATCATTATAAATTAAAAATTTATCCGGTTTAGATGGATCATAATTTGGCATATATTTGTTATTAGCCTTTGCATATCGTTTCGAACACTGACTGAGCCCACCCCTAATACCTCGTTCAACAAACATAACCATATCCACATCTGTAAGTAACTCTAACGTAACATTAGTACTTTTGAGCATCGCATCCCAAGTATACCCTGGGAGCGTGAAATAATGTGCAGGATCTAATTCATATGTTTGGAGGCAGCTAGCTCGAAACTGTTCAAAAACATCAGCTAAAAGTAAAACATCTATTTTCAAATATAAATCTGAATATTCACCTAAATTTCTAATATCAAATTCTTTCCAAACTTTATAGTGCATGCGCATAATCATTTTCACTAATATGTGTTCCATTCAATTTATTATAAAATTTTGAGATATGAGGTAAGGAGATTTCGGCAAATTTCGATTCACTATCAACATAATCGTATGGATAAACTCCTTTACGTTTCAGAAGATTAAATTAAGTGTTGTTTAAATGTGGAAATTGTGATGATACAATTGGAAAAAGGGTTAGATATGATGCAAGGGTATCAAGACTACTTGCCATAAATCGAAACGAATCGATGAATCTAAATTTAACAACAGTCTTAGAAATTTTTTTCGTAAACGAAATATATCGTTCTTTATTGATGGGTAACAAATCTATTTTGCCAGGTAAATCAACAGCTTAATCTTTGATAATGAAATGAGAGTCATATCCCCTCAAATTATGAAAAATAATTGGAACACAGTGTGAATCTTTAAAATCAACATTACATCTGTTGTGTGCAGCACCTCTATAAATACCGGTCAAGTGACAGTGGTCGCGTACTTTTGAATCCGCAGCAGTAAATAATTTTTCACAAATAGGGCAATTTTGCGAATCGTTGAATTCATTTATTTGCTCAAACGTTAAATTTGGCATAGGTTGAGGGTGAGCAAAAATAAAATCGAGTTTATCGGCAATTTTTTTCAGTTCTGCAATGAACCATTTTATGCAATTTTCACCACGGTAACCAGCATAAAACGATAGCGTGGGGTCGTATGAACATATAAAGTAAAAACCTATACTGCAAGGAACATGCTCTTGATATACATTTTGTTTCTTACAATTTAATAGCAAACACTCTAAGTCTGCATAAATGATAAAAGGAGCTTTAATCTTATTTCTAAAAGCTTTAAATGATAAGTTTTTCTGCTCACCTGTTGGCAATCTTATTTTACAATCATTGAGGTATTTGCAGTCTTCAGAATGGATCGATAGTTTTTCCTCTGAATGATAATAATGCAAACATCTATCACAGAAAATAACTTTTTCTTTATGAGATGATTCTTGTGCTGCTAGGAGGCGTGAAAGGCTTTTAATCCATATATAGTGATATTTGGTAGGTTCATATTCTTCACCATCATCACTGTTGTCATCACCATCATCATCTACTTCATCATCATCATCATCATCATCATATCTGTTAGCTACCAATAATAAATTTGGGGAGAGACTCCCATTCTAGCCCCTCGATTTTGAGAGTGGAACTAGATAAAAAAATGAAAATAAAACAACTTTTGTTTTACGAAAATTTCCAAATTTGTTTCGTTTACAAGATATTCGTAAAATAAATTTCGAAATTTCCTAACCTAAAAGTGTGTTTTTGTTTACATTTGAGCATATGTTCGCTGTTCAAATGTCATTTCCCCTCCTGTCATATCGGCGCCGATCTCAGAAAGAGGGGAAATGACATTTGAACAGCGAACATATGCTCAAATGTAAAGAAAAACACACTTTTAGGTTAGGAAATTTCCATCAATCCACTGAATATTTTGGTTCGGTCGTCTTAATCTCGAACCAACTCCATTTCTTAATATTTTAATTTGCGATCTTATCCCATTTAGAAGGCAAATTATATTACCTACACTTCTTTTCATCCCCATATTTGGAGCAAATTTCAATGTTTTATTTAAACTTCTTAAGTCTTTATTACATTCTTTTAACACTCTTTCAACGAGAGTATTATTTTCGATAGCACTTCTAGTGCTAATTTATTTTTAACTATTATCTTTTATAGCGACACCATTTTTACAAAAATGATTAGAGGATTACAATAAACTAAAATGCTCATCCATTCAAGCTTTATATATATATGAGAATAATTCTAGGTTCAAGATAATTAAAATTTATGGATCAGATGTAGTGCAACCTTCAAATAATTTCATCATCAGAAATAAAAGATTTATTTTATTTATGTATTTATTTATTTTTATTTGACATCGTTTTTCGTTCTACAAAATTAAACTTATGGCAATATCTATTCTTACCAACATTCTTAACATTATAAATGTTTGAATTGAGGCTTCTTATAACTTTATCATCTAGGATTTTATATTTTGGCGGCAAAAACAACTGGTGATCTTCTAATTCCAGTACAACTTTCGTCCCATACTTTGTAGAAACTTTTCTTGCAGCTACGATTGTATATTCACGATTTATTTCCATGTCTGCACATTTTATTACAGGTTTAAAAGTCTCTACGCGGTCCAACTTCTTTTTTATTTCTCTGAGATCTTCTGCAGTATAATCGTAAACATCATCATCATCATCATTATCAACATCAGACGTGTATGGGGGTGTTAACTGTTGTGGTTTTTGACTTTCCATCTCCAACTCCTCAAAATCTGCCAATAATAGCTGCTTACATGCAGTAGCAGCATCATCATCATCAGCAACAACAAAATGTCTCTTGTTTTTCATCTGACGTGTTGAATAATCCATTGTAGAGATTTAGCGTTCTGCTATATGTTCGCAGAATTACTGATTAAGGTACACAATCTGCAGTATCTTATATATAAATTTCTTATCAATTAGTAAATTAAACAGACAAGGATAGAAAATATGTTTTCAGGTTACACAACATTTTAAGATTTTATTTCCTTACACAATTCTAAATTAAATGTTGAACGCACTTTCCCCTTATTAGTAACACTATATATATTTCGGTTTAATTCTAATATAGTTTCTTCGCTGAGTCTCTCATATCGGGCAGGTAGGAAGAGTTGATAATTTTCCAGTTGCAAAACAACTCTATTTCCAAATTTTGTTGTCACCTTTCTTGCTCCCACAACCTTATACCAAATATATTGAATCATATCCTTCACTCGCAATATTGGTTTTATGCTTCCAAGTTTATTAAGCTCACAAAGAATTGTATCATCTTGGTTAAAAACGGGTGAAATTGAATTACTACCATCCTCAGATGACATAAAGTAGCTAAAATAGTTTTGTTGTTGGTTCATTTTGATGTCACTAATTCCTCAATATCACAAATGTTGTTGTTGCTCTTGTTCTTGCTGTTCTTGGTGAGTCTCCTCAAATGCGGCGTACTAAACCACAATAAATGAAGCAACCCATTTTATACGAAAGGGGGTAGAGGGGACGGAATAGATATTGCACAAGATTGTGAAATTCCAGTCTCGCTAGCGCGTGCGTCAACAACCCTTGACCCTTTTCCTGATATGACTGCTAGTGCATGTTCGAACATGAACATGGCAAACAACCCATACCCATGACCCTTCTCTTGACCCACATCCTGATTACGCAGCAATCTCGCTAGCGCGTGCGTCAATGACCCTTAACACTGTTCCTGATATGACTGCTGGTGCGTGTTCCAACATGAACATGACAAACAACCCATACCCATGACCCTTCTCTTGACCCGCAACCTGATTACGCACCAGCGCCGTAATCATGATAAGACGAGCTACTGATGACCCTGTTTAACCTCCCCGAATTCATTTCGTAAGATTACGAAAATCTTGATTATGACGTCATCAGATCAAATTGCTCAAAACTATGACGTCACAACCAGATAAAATTGCTCAAAAACTATGACGTCACAACCAGACACTCCACCCTGTGTGTACTTGGAATTGGATTCCACCGCCCGCTAGTCGGCCGGCCGCCCGCTACTGGGACTCCGCCCCCCCCGCTTCTGTCACCTCACCTGGAACCACGCCCCCGCTACTGAGACTCCACCCCCCAGTGACGTCATCACACATCTCCCCGCCTAACCACACCCCCTTTGACGTCATCAAAAAATCCAAGATGGCGGAAAATGGATTTTGGGGGCTCCATAAGAAAATACACGCGTTTTTGGCCCAGTCCCCGCATAGCCTATCTACTGTTTTGCAAATTCAAAAATTTAAGTTTTAAATATTTTTAGAAATATAACGTTTAATTTCTCTAAACTTTGTTTTTGCATGTCCATACACAAATTAGGAAATATGATAAATTGCACATGTCCTCTCGTTTTTCGGAAGTGTTCGAGAAAGTTAATCTCGCGTTTTCTAGAAACAACTGTAAAATTTGTGATTCTTCATATTTTTTAAAATAAAATTACCATATATTTTTATCAAATTAGCAAAACATGCGAATAAATACCAACAAAACTGTAATTTATATGTATACAGTCTTTCATTGAAGGTATTTGCAAATTAAATAGTTAATAAATTAATGATGTTTTTGATATTGTCTTCGAAATTCTATTGCGCCTAATATAGGCTTCGCCAGTAATTGGAGTAACTGTTAAGATTATTTTCATTAAGATTATTATTAATTAAACATACTTGTTTAAAAATATTGAAAGTTTTAGAAAGCTTCCAATTTTTAAGCAGTTTTTTGCTGATAGCAACATGAAAAATTGTTATTTTATCGTAATTCTTCGAAAAAACGCGAGATTGTCGTAATTTTCCTTGTATTTGATGTAAATTTTTTGAGAATAATAATGTATTATTTTATAATTGTATTATTTTCATAATTACTGTCTGTATTATTTTCCCTTAAATCGAGGAAATTTTTTGATCTATCTATAGGTAAAATAAGAAAATTGGACGTATTGGACCTTTAATGGGAAGCTATTATTATTATTTTGTTTGTATGAATTACATTAAGGAATTTTATGTTTTTTCGATGCTTGTAAGTTTCGATTTTTTTCACGATGATTATCATTCTTAATGATAAATGGTTGGTTATGCATAAGTTCTGTAATTTACACATAGGTTTGAAGTGGTTCTCCTAGGTCATACAATAAGTACTTCAAATACATTTTGTTTTATTGCCTTTTATCATAATTATAATTATTAGTTCATTTTTGATTATGATTACTGTTATTATTATGATTTGAAGATGTTATACAATAGAATATAATAAAATATATTATTATCGTTGGCATTGTTATTTTATTTTACAATATTTTTGTCAATTATGTGTACATGTATAGTATTTTACTGAAAGTGTTTGGATGATATCTGAATGATTAAATAAAAAATAAATCAATGATACTTCGGCGTTTGCCGTTAAAATGCAATTGAACCTGATATTGCTTTTGCCGGAAATTGAAGTTATTCTCATGATTATTTTTACTTAGATTACCAGTATATTTTTCATTTTTTTTAATCAAGTATATTAAGAAAACTTCGAGTTTTTAGAATTTTTTGCGATTAGCGGGTAAACGAAGCTCTCTAGCGGGTTGAAATATATGAACATCCTACATTATTTTTTAATTAAACCTAAATTTTTTTCATACACGATTTTTGTCCATTGTGTGTTTTTAAGGGTCTCCCCATACAAAAGTTGGGTTTTTAATACAGGAAACCTGATATTTAGAAAATCCAAATTTCAGTCGGAAATTGAATTCAGGATCGACAATCTTCCTGCTCCATACATTTAAACCTTCATTTGGTGGAGTATATTGAATACATAGAGCACGTGCCAATTGTCCTATAGGGAATTATTTGTTTGAGAAAAATGGACTAAAAACCGGTTTTTTACCTATAAAATGGACACAAAACCAGTTTCTCCCTTAGGAAGAGCTCGTCATTCATATGGGTTTAAAAGCTCTCAAAAACTCTCTCTCTCATTTGCAGGGAACGCTCTTGAGAACATCAAAATCCAACGAAGAGTTGGCAAAGCTCCTGGAAAGAGCTTTCAAAAAGGTGTGCCAACTGGTTGTATCACAGACAATAACGATTCCATACATGACTGTGTACCCAATTTTTTCTGACGCAGTCATGAAATGACGGATGAAAATGACGCTGCAGGGTATGTGTTTTTGGTGACTGCAGCGCTCATTCGGTCTCTAGAGACATTTTTTAATTTTTATGGAGTAAAAACCGGTTTTTGAGCGAAATGGGAACCGGTTTTGAGAGAAATAGGTCATAAAGGTACTTACACACACCATCAAAGGGACTGTTGGCTATGTAGTGGTACATAAATTCGATTTTCGGGAATTCGAACGAATTTTGTTTCCCTCCACTTCAGCAACAACAACAATCCCTTTGCTCTGGTTGAAACAATATTTTGGGTCAATGAACCCGTAGCAGGTGATTTTTTGAAAAAATGAAAATTAAACGACTTTCCCCCGGTTTTTAGGGGCCTTCTCCGGTAAAAATTTGATTTTTTCACGGTTTTCCGCTCGTAGAGGCTAAACTAAGCGTCCTAGAGGGTTTATATGTATGACCGACCCCCATTATTTTTCTTTTATCTACCGTTTTTTCATACACTATGTTTCTCTAAACTGAGTTTTTCACGGCGTGCAGACAAAAATTGAGAAATATGATAAAATTCAAATTTTGCATTTTTAGCAGATTTTTCCCCGTACCAGCTAAACGAATCATCCTAGGAGGTTCATATGTACGACCGACCCCCATTATTTTTTAATTTTATAATTTTCTTTTGTAAACTATTTTTCTCTAAAATGAGGTTTTAAGGGTGTGCGGACAAAAGCTGAGGAATATGATAAAGTTTAGATTTTGAATTTGTAACAGTTTTCGTAACGTAGCGTCTTAACTATGGATCCTAGCGGTCTCATATGTATGACCAACCCCCGCTATTTGGTCATTTACTATCTTTGTCTCATACATCTTTTCTCGCTAGATTCAGCTTTCAAAAGTGTATGCAAAACCTAAGGAATATAATAAAATTCAGATTTTGAATTTTTTACAGTTTTTTGCTTGTAATGGCTAAACTGAGCTTCTTAGAGGGCTTCTAAGTATCACCGGCCCCCACTATTTTGACATTTCCTACATTTCTTCCATACATCTTTTTCCTCTACCGTGAGCTGTTAAAGGTGTGTCCATACAAAATTCAAATTTTGAATGGTTTTTTGCTCGTAGCGGTTAAACGAAGCATCCTTGGAGATTCATATGTATGATCGACCCCCATTATTTTTCTATTTTATAACCTTTTCTCATACATCATTTTGCTCTAAAGTAAGTTTTTAAAAATATGCAAACAAAAGTTTGGAAATATGATAAAGTTTAGATTTTCAATTTCTAACAGTTTTTTAGTTGCAGTGGCTAAACTAAGCTTCCTAGAGGTGTGATATGTATGACTGTCTCCCACTATTTTGCCATTTCCTAACTTTCTTTCATACATCATATTCCTCTATCGTTCAAATTTTTAATTTTCAACTGTTTTTTCTCGTAGCGGCTAAACTAAGCTTCCTAGGGGGCTACTAGGTATGGCAGAATTCCATTATTTTGCCATTTCCTATCTTCTTGCCATGTATCAAATTTCTCTAAATTATGTTTTTAAAGGTATGTCCATAGAAAAGTTAGGAAATATGATAAAATTTAGATTTTTGAGCGTTTTCCGGAAGTATTCGTGGATGTAAATCTCGCTTTTTCTGTAAATGTCCATAAAACTTGTAATTTTTGATGGTTTTTGATATAAAATTTGCATATTTTTTTAATCAAATTTACCAAAAACACTAATACACACAAAAATTTCCGTTTTCTATACCAAAAACAGAAATTTTTGAGTGTATTTTCGTGTACATGAGTAAATTTTACTCACCAATTGTACACATACACATGATTTTTGTTTGTGTTTTTTTATTGAAAATTTCAGAAAATCCAAAAATCTGCTTGCTCCGCGAAAATTTCTTTCAGCCCCCTTTCCCCTTATTGCGATGACCCTTTGCCATAATGACAATCAAACACCAGCTACAAGAAAACTTCGCTCTCAGAGCGCATTGTCTGTCCTTCAGAAGTTGCAGTCGTTCCAAAGCACATACGTTCCATGCGTCATTTGTCTGCTGTTACGTGTCTGCTGTTGGAAAAAATTGGGTACACAGTCATGTATGGGATCGCGACACCTGGATAGTTATTGTCTGTGCTTTTGGTGAGCGCATGTTTTATGTGCTCTGAGAGCGAAATTTTTCTGCTAGTTGGTGTCGACTAGTTTGATGGTTGCGGGAAGGGAACATCGAAATAAGAAGAAAGGGGGGAAATAAAATTTGGTGGAAGGAACAAAATTTTCATTTTCTGAAATTTTCGGTTCCTTCACACCAGCAGAAATCATTTGAGTGTGTACATGCGTGAGTACAATTTACTCACGTACACGGAAATACACACAAAAATTTCTGTTTTCCGTCGAAAATAGAAATTTTTGTATGTATTGGTTGTTTTTATTAATTCGGGAAAAAATATGTAAATTATATGTATATAAAAATAGGAAAAAAAAATATTTTGACGAGTTTTTTTGAACAGTATCAATTAACCGAAAACATAATCGAAGATCTAAATTTTATGGGAGACAAAAATGATGGGGTAGGGTACACATAAGTTAATTTTTTATTAGTGATTTTTTTTTAAAGTACATTCTTAGTTAGATGTGACTATTATCTTTGTCTTAAGGGATGGAAAAATTGGTTTTTCCGTTCCAAAACCCTAAATGTTAAATTTAATTCCGCGAGGAGCTCAGGAGCGTTCAACAAATTTTCCACCCCTTAAAATGAACATTAATTCAGTCTAATATTTCTAAATAAAAAAAAAATTAAAAAAAAAATCAGTAATGAAAAATTAGTTTAAGTGTACCCTACCCCTAAAATGAATTAAATTTCACAAATATTTACATATTAATATATGTAATATTATATATACAATAATTTAAAGATATGTATATTTATATAATTTTATTTTATTTATTTTCCGAAAATTACTGAAAATTGACTACAATAATTGAATGTTAAATAGATTTAGCTTATGTTGCTTTAATAAGGAGTTTATCAAACATTATCATGTCAGGAAGGACTTGTCTTCATTAAATTTATGGAAAAGTTGTCCGTATTCTATAAGTTAAGTAAAAAACTATAACTATAACTTTTTTCAGGACTAAAAAAAATAATATTTTAATAATATTTTCACCTTAAAATAAACGTCATCATTAAATCTTAAAAACAAGCAAAATATACGAATATGATTTGCGTTAAATTAGGTATATCTTAACAGAAAATTTTTGATCCAATCTTAACAAATATAGAATATGAGATGAAAAATCAACAAATTACAAACTAAACTTCCTTTGAATAATTTAACAAAATTATTTTAATGATCTTTCAAATATTATTTGGTATTTAAATTAAATTTTAAACTAAACAATTAAATTACAACTATAAACTAGGTACCTATAAACTATATAAACTATGCAATTCTCAATACGGTCGGAGACAATCATATGATGCAATTCAATTAGGTTTTGAGTTTTTCAAAGATTGATCATACATATGAGCCCTCTATGAGCCCTCTAGAATAGTTTAGCCGCTAGAGCAAAAAACTGTTAAAAATTCAAAATTAGAATTTTTTAATATTTCTTAACTTTTCTATACATTTTCAAAAAAGCAATCTAGAGAAAAATTATATATGCCAAAAAGATAGGAAATAAAAAAATAGTTGGGGTTGGTCATACATATGAACCTCCTAAGATACTTAGTTTAGCAGTTATGGGGGAAAAAACTGTTAAAAATTCAAAATCTGAATTCGATCATATTTCCCAGCTTTTGTCTGTACATTTTTAAAAACTCAATTTAGAGCAAAATAATGCATGAAAAAAAGTTAGCAAATAGAAAAATAATGGGAGTCGGTCATACATATGAACCCTCTAGGACGCTTTGTTTAGCTGCTACGGGCAAAAAGCCGTTGAAAGTTCAAATTTTTACCGGAAAAGACCCCTAAAAACCGGAAGAAAATTGATTAATTTATGGTTCCCGGAAACTATGTCCTGTAATCTGTAATTCATAACTAAACCACACAAAACTTACAATTTAACAAAACCCTGAAAAATTCACCTGCTACGGGTTAAATGACTTTTTGTTCAAGGGATTGTTGTTGTTGTTGGGAAACAAAATTTAATTCGAATTTTTGAAAAAGTCGCTACCAGAATTTGTGTACCAACACACTGCCAACAATCCCTTTGGTAGTGTGTGTAGCTATGTACATATATAACCGGTTTTGAATTTATTTCATAGAACATTGCGATCTATGAAATAAATTCAAAACCGGTTTTCACCCTAAGGATAAATGAGACTTTGAAGAGAGCAAGCTCTTCAAAGTTTCACCACGTTTCACATTCCCAACAACGAGTTGGCAAAAGCTCCTGAAAAGAGCTTTCAAAACCGGGTGCCAACTCGTTGTATGGGAATAAGACATCTGGATTGGCTGTGGTTAAGCTTTTCATTGATCAGTAGTTGTCATTGCTAAACTTTAGTTCATGTCTTTGCTGACTTTAGCTAAATAATTGTCTTTACTAATCTTTAAAATCTTTACTAATCCTTACCAAAGACAAATCCAGATGTCTCATTCCCATACAACGAGTCGGCAACAAAAATTCCAAACTAGCAGACAAAGAGCTTTTGGTGAGCGCATGTTTTATGCATTTGCATTTTATGCATCTCACACCAGCAGAAATCATTGGAATGGGTACATTCGTGAGTACAGTTTAGTTTACAGCACAGACAATAACTATCCAGGTGTCGCGATCCCATACATGACTGTGTACCCAATTTTTTCCAACAGCAGACACGTAACAGCAGACAAATGACGCATGGAACGTATGTGCTTTGGAACGACTGCAACTTCTGAAGGACAGACAATGCGCTCTGAGAGCGAAGTTTTCTTGTGGCTGGTGTTTGATTGTCATTATGGCAAAGGGTCATCGCAATAAGGGGAAAGGGGGCTGAAAGAAATTTTCGCGGAGCAAGCAGATTTTTGGATTTTCTGAAATTTTCAATAAAAAAACACAAACAAAAATCATGTGTATGTGTACAATTGGTGAGTAAAATTTACTCATGTACACGAAAATACACTCAAAAATTTCTGTTTTTGGTATAGAAAACGGAAATTTTTGTGTGTATTAGTGTTTTTGGTAAATTTGATAAAAAAATATGCAAATTTTATATCAAAAACCATCAAAAATTACAAGTTTTATGGACATTTACAGAAAAAGCGAGATTTACATCCACGAATACTTCCGGAAAACGCTCAAAAATCTAAATTTTATCATATTTCCTAACTTTTCTATGGACATACCTTTAAAAACATAATTTAGAGAAATTTGATACATGGCAAGAAGATAGGAAATGGCAAAATAATGGAATTCTGCCATACCTAGTAGCCCCCTAGGAAGCTTAGTTTAGCCGCTACGAGAAAAAACAGTTGAAAATTAAAAATTTGAACGATAGAGGAATATGATGTATGAAAGAAAGTTAGGAAATGGCAAAATAGTGGGAGACAGTCATACATATCACACCTCTAGGAAGCTTAGTTTAGCCACTGCAACTAAAAAACTGTTAGAAATTGAAAATCTAAACTTTATCATATTTCCAAACTTTTGTTTGCATATTTTTAAAAACTTACTTTAGAGCAAAATGATGTATGAGAAAAGGTTATAAAATAGAAAAATAATGGGGGTCGATCATACATATGAATCTCCAAGGATGCTTCGTTTAACCGCTACGAGCAAAAAACCATTCAAAATTTGAATTTTGTATGGACACACCTTTAACAGCTCACGGTAGAGGAAAAAGATGTATGGAAGAAATGTAGGAAATGTCAAAATAGTGGGGGCCGGTGATACTTAGAAGCCCTCTAAGAAGCTCAGTTTAGCCATTACAAGCAAAAAACTGTAAAAAATTCAAAATCTGAATTTTATTATATTCCTTAGGTTTTGCATACACTTTTGAAAGCTGAATCTAGCGAAAAAAGATGTATGAGACAAAGATAGTAAATGACAAAATAGCGGGGCTCAGTCATACATATGAACACTCTAGGATGCTTCGTTTAGCCGCTACCGTCAAAAAACCGTTGAAAATTTAAACCCTAAAAACCTGAAGAAAATTGTCCAATTTCTGATTCCCGGAATCTTTTTTGTCCCATGATTCAGTATTTTGAAATTTTGTACCTTGTTTTGATACATCATTTTTCTCTAAATTGAATGTTTAAAGGTGTGCATACAAAACATCGGGAAATTGATCAAATTCAGATTTTAAATTTTTGACGGTTTTTTGCCGTAGCGGCTAAACGAAGTGTCCTAAAGTGTTCATATGTTTGACCGACCACCATTATTTTTTCATTTTCTACCTTTGTTTCAGACATAATTTTTCTCTTAATTGAGTTTTTAAAAGTGTGCCTACAAATGTTGGGAAATGTGATAAAATTCAGATTTTGAATTTTCAACGGTTTTTCGCCCGTAACGGCTAAACGAGCCGGGCAACTGTCAGTTTTTTTTAAATGTGTCCATACCCAATTAAGAAAATATGACGAAATTACGTGAAATCAGTGAAATCTGATAGTAAAGATAAATTAAGTGAATTAATTACTGAAAATTGTTTAATAACTTCACTATATGTACTCGTAACTATCATAAATAAACTCATAGATTCATAAATAATAGATATATCTCGACCGCTCAGCTCAATTTTGAGTGCGACTTCGCGAACGCCACCTAGTACTATATTTTTGTATAAATGAAGGAATGTATAAGGATCTCTAAAATTTTTGCTACATCTTTGAATAAATCCAAGTTTTTTATATACTTTATTAACAGCGTATTCAATATGATTTTCAAATGAATGAGTTGATTCTGGGTAAATACCTTAGTATTTAATTGTATTGACACGTACCAGATCTTGACCTCCTAAGGCATATCTATAGTTAGTAAATTTACGTTTATAAAACGATATTATGGCACATTTCATTATATTAAATTCAAAACCGTTATTTAGGGACCATTCATAAACGTTATTTAACTCACTTTGTAGTTGTTGATTCGTCATCAACAGTTTGAATTCCTTTATAAATTTTGAAGTCATCGGCAAGGAATATTGTTCCAGAGAAATTAATGCAATTTATTAGATCATTTATCATAAATATAAACATTAGACGACCACAGTGTGAACACTGTGGTACACCACTGGATGCCTCAAACTCATACCTTTCATAATTTTTTATTTTAACAATTAATTTCCTATATTTTAAAAATATTTTTATCCATTTTAAAATTGCCCATTATTCCAGCTTTCCTTAGTTTACTTAGTAAAATATCGTGGTTCACTTTATCAAAAGCTGCTTTCATATCAGTGTAAATTACATTAACTTGCATATTTGATTTAAATTGTTTGTTAATAAATGTAATATAATTTGCTAAGTTGGAAGTTGTTGAGCGCTTAGGCATAAAACGATATCTAGATAGCTAGATAATTGCGCTTCTATAAGTAACTCAAAAATTTTCCCAAATATAGAATTTTTAATGATGGAACGGTAATTTTTTACATTCTCTTTATCTCCCTTTTTCGGGACTGGCGTAATATTCGAGATCTTCCATAATTTTGGGAAAATTTCCGTACTATTTGATTTTACAAATATTAAATATAACGGTTTGACTAATTTACCAACAAACGGTTTTATGAAAATTACTGGCATTTTATCAGGGTCCATCCCTAATATTGATTTTTTTATTACATGTTCAGAGATTTCAAATGGAGTTAGAGATGAAAGGTTGTAACTTAGTAATTTGGTTAAAATTATTTGCTATAAGAGGATTACAAATGTAAGTTTGTTTGAAATTATTAGCAAATAGACTTACTGTTTCATTAGACGTGTGGCGAACCCTCAACCCTCAGTGTCGCCATCACTTCGCCGACACCGGCGTAAACAACTGCTGTGCCCACGAGCGGTGTTCGCGGTGGGGTCGGCGAGCTGAGGGCTGTATCGTAGCACACTTCACTTTGATGCGAGTAGTGATCATCGAACTACGAGTTGCGTTTGGATTTGGTTGGAGTTCTGAATTGAATAAAGTTTTTGTAATATAATCATCGAGCTACGTGTCGCGTTTGGATTTTGTTTGATTTCTGAATTGAATAAAGCTTTTGTAATATAATTAATTTATAGTTTCCTTCGCTATAAACTGGTGACCCCGTCGAAGAACGACCCCGCGTGTGGTGATCTCATTAAAAATGGCGACACAAAATTCCGCCACGTCCTCTGATAACGCGGTTTCCGATGAAACAACGTCGAATTCAGGCCCGACAGCTGCCATGTCAGTGGAACGTTGCAAGTTGCCTCCATTTTGGAGGATAAACCCGGATCTATGGTTTTTACAATGTGAGTCAGTTTTTGCCACGAACCGCGTCACATCAGACGTGTCTAAGTACAACCTAGCTGTTGCTGGTCTCGACCCGTGCACGGTGGCAGATGTGGCTGACATATTACGATCCCCTCCGGAAAACAATAAATACATCTCTTTAAAGAATGCTGTTCTCAGCCGGCTTATGGAGACGACGGATCAACAGCTGCACAAAGTCCTCACCGGACTCGAGCTCGGCGCTCGAAAACCGTCACAGCTTCTTCGCGAGATGCAGCTTTTAGCCGGTAATCGCGCATCAGATGATGTAATTCGCGTCAAATGGCTGCATCTGTTACCTCCTACTACTCGTCGCCTACTGAAGGTAATCAAAATGTCCAATTTAGAAGAGTTGGCGCTAGCGGCCGATGAAATGGCAGAGGGGGACCCTACGGTCATGTCGACTTGTGGCAGTAGTGATCTCGCGGTTGCGGCAACCTCTCGGACGTCATTCACAGCACAGGATAGAGTCGCCATGGAGTTAGCTGCTTTACGTGAAGCCGTCGAGCGTCTAACTTCTAAAATCAACGCATCCCTCGAACGACCAAAGTTTTCAACAATGTGTACACCCCGAACTAGTCGCAGCCGATCTCGTGCCGTCACACCAACTAACCGGCAGGAGAACTCACCGTCAAGTGATGCAACCTCGGACCTTTGCTGGTACCACAGGAAGTTTGGTGTGCAAGCCAAATTTTGTCGCTCACCGTGCTCTTCTAGAACTGCGACTTCGGGAAAATAGATGCACCGTCGACGCCTGAGGTGGTTATCGTCGGTGCTGCTCCTTTAGAAAACCGCCTTCACGTCACCGACAAGAGATCTTCAACACGTTTTTTAATTGACTCCGGATCAGTTATTTCGCTAATCCCTAGGAGAGCGGTAACAACGCCTCTTTCTCGTCAATCGCTGCTGCTTTGTGCTGCCAACTCTTCGAAGATCGCTACGTACGGTACCAAAGAGATGTCTTTAAATATTGGCCTTCGGCGAGATCTTAAGTGGGCTTTCACTATAGCCGACGTTCAAGTCGCAATCATCGGCGCAGATTTTTTGTCTTATTTTGGGATCATCGTTGACGTTCGTAACAAAAGTATTTCGGACACGACTACAACACTTTCCGCTCCAGGAGTTCTGTGTGCTACCGGAGTGTACAGCGTGGCTATCACTTTGGGAACAGCCGTACCTGAAGGCCCTCTTGGCGATAGCTACTCTCAAATCATCCGCAAATTTTCCGGCTCATTATGCCCCCAGGCAGCTACCGCTGCATCAGAAGATTTTCCAATCCATCACAGTATTTGCACAACCGGCTACCCAATTTTCGAGCGTCCACGTCGACTTTCCGGCGAAAGGTTAGCAGCAGCCAAAGCAGAGTTTAACACCCTGCTCTCAAGTGGAGTAGTTCGACCCTCCTCGAGTCAATGGGCCAGCCCGTTACACCTTGTTCCCAAGAAAGGAGGAGGTTGGCGCGCTACGGGAGACTATAGACGTCTTAATGCCATCACGATGCCTGATCGCTACCCGCTTCCAATCATCGAAGATTTGTTACAGGAAAGTCGAGGATCAATTTTTTCAGTGATTGACCTTCATCGGGCGTTCTACCAAATACCGGTGTCGGCGGAAGACGTTCCCAAGACAGCTGTCACAACCCCGTTCGGACTTTATGAATTCCTTGGTATGCCTCTTGGACTGCGCAACGCGGCTCAAACGCTGCAACGAACCATGAACCATCTTTTGAACGAGATGCACTTCGCGAAGTGTTATGTCGATGATATTCTAATTCATTCGAACTCGCACGAAGAGCATCAGCGACACCTTACAGCGCTGTTAACAAAATTAAGAGACACGAATCTTCACATCAATTGGGCGAAATCCACCTTAGGAGCCAATACGGTAAATTTTGTCGGCTACGAAATTTCGAAAGATGGTTTTAGGCCCCCACCTGCGAAAGTTGAAGCTATTCTGCAGTTTCCAAAGCCGAACGACTCGACCGAGCTCCGTCGATTCTTAGGCGTAATAAACCACTACCGCCGCTGCATACCGAAGGCAGCACAGCTGCAAGCGTCGCTTACAGACTTATTAAAAAATGCACCCCAAAAGAAAAAAGCAAAGCTTATTTGGACCGTTGCTAGCGAACGAGATTTTTTTCAGTGCCGGCAAAGCATCGCATCAGCGGCTGACTCAGCTTTTCTTCACCCATCAGCTCCTCTGGTTCTTCGTACTGACGCCTCGAGTACAGCCATTGGAGCCGCCTTGGAGCAGGAGCATCGTGAAAATTTTCGAGTGCCATTAGGTTTCTTTTCTCGCAAACTTTCTCCTGCCGAACAAAAGTACAGCACTTACGACCGGGAACTTCTCGCAGCATACGCCGCAACTAAATATTTCCTACGCATCCTAGAAGGACGCCCTTTCGTTATTGCAACGGACCACAAGCCATTGATATACGCTTTTGAGCAACGTTCGGACAAGGCGTCCCCAAGGCAAGCTCGGCAACTTGACTTCATTGCACAGTCGAACGCTCGTTTCATTTTTATACCAGGGTCCGAAAACTCAGTGGCAGACGCTTTGTCCCGTATATGCACCATAACTCTGCCAACCACGCTCGACGCAGCTGCTATAGCAGCAGCCCAAGTCAACGATGACCAGCTTCCACATTTGCTACAAAAAGACACATCGGATTTAAAGCAACTTAACATCGATAATCACTTGCTATATTGCATTATAGTTGACAATATAATAAAGCCGTACCTCCCAGTTAGTCTTCGTAGAAAAGCTTTCGATATCGTGCATAGGTTAGCGCACCTCAGTGGACGCGCCTCAGTTAAGAAATTACGGGAGAAATACTACTGGCCAGGAATCAGGAAGGATGTGCTTCACTGGGCTCAAAATTGTGAGGAATGTCAGCGTGCTAAAGTTTCTAGGCACAATCGTGCAGAATTAGGTAACTTTACCGTGCCAGACGCTAGGTTTGACCACATTCACGTTGACCTAATAAAACTCCCAGTCACCAACGGTTTCCAGTATTGCTTAACCATTATCGACCGCTTCACGCGCTGGCCTCAAGCAGTGCCAATTCCAGACAAATCAGCTGAAGTGGTAGCGAGAGCTCTCTTAGAGCACTGGGTATGTATATTTGGAACCCCCTTAAGAATTACATCCGATCAAGGAAAAGAGTTTGAGGCCAACCTGATCAAAACACTCTACCAAAGGATGGGTTCCGAGCATAGGCACACGACGCCATACCACCCGCAGTCAAATGGACTTGTGGAGAGGCTTCATCGAACGTTAAAGGCTGCACTCATGTGCTACCCACAAATTCCGTGGCCGGAAGCGTTACCTTTAGTTTTACTCGGCCTTCGCTCAGCAGTAAAAGAAGATTTGTCAGCATCGCCAGCAGAAATGACATTTGGTGTCGCACTTAGGATACCCGGAGAATTTTTCAACCCAGTGGATTTACCTGTTTCGTAATCTACGTTTCTTGACAAATTGCGCTGCCTGTTTCAATCCATACGACCAGTTCCCGCATCTCGTCATAATGCATCCAAGCCTTTCTTTTTCGCGAACCTCCGAACATGCTCACACGTTTTTCGCAAAATTGGTAGAATACGTTCGCCGCTGGAGCCGCCGTACTCAGGACCACACCGAGTCATAAGTCGTATTAGTGACCGCAGTTATGTCATTGAGATCAACGGTAACAGGAAAACCGTATCTACAGATGACCTGAAACCAGCCTTTGTGGATGCCACTTCCAACCCGATACTTGATGAAGACGGACAGACACCCCAGTCGAAACAGCCTGATGCCCAAGAAGAATCGACAACACAGACACCCCAGTCGAAACAGCCTGATGCCCAAGAAGAATCGACAACACTGACACCCACGATAGCACCGAAGGAGCCCAACACTAAGAAGGTATCGTTCCCTGCTCTTCCTGAGCAGGCCACTGGGGAGGGAGTGACTGTGGCGAACCCTCAACCCTCAGTGTCGCCATCACTTCGCCGACACCGGCGTAAACAACTGCTGTGCCCACGAGCGGTGTTCGCGGTGGGGTCGGCGAGCTGAGGGCTGTATCGTAGCACACTTCACTTTGATGCGAGTAGTGATCATCGAACTACGAGTTGCGTTTGGATTTGGTTGGAGTTCTGAATTGAATAAAGTTTTTGTAATATAATCATCGAGCTACGTGTCGCGTTTGGATTTTGTTTGATTTCTGAATTGAATAAAGCTTTTGTAATATAATTAATTTATAGTTTCCTTCGCTATAGACGTAACAATTCTTAGACGTAACATTATCAAGATAAACTGAATCAGGTATATCTCTATTTTTGCTTTTTTTTAATGTCGACAAAATTCCAAAACCTTGTAGAGTCGTATTTAACATTCTTTTCAATTTTATCTATGTATCCTCTGTGCTTTAAATGCGTCAACCTTTTACAAAGTGTTCGTTGTGAGCTAAATTCTTTATAAGTTATCGGAGATGGAGATTCTTTAAATTTGCTATGAAGCTTTTTCTTCTTTACTACGGATTCTATTAATTCTCCATCAAACCATGGCAAAAAACCTTTATAAGAGATAACTGTTTTAGGTATTTCACTTTGAATTATCTCATTTAATATTTAGTAAAACTTATCACTCATTTCATTCACAGATATTAAATTAAAAAATAACTTTGCCCAATCATAGAGTCCTAGTTTTTCATTTATTTTTACAATATTCATTTTCTTAAAGTTAGAGATTGTTTCTTGAAACGAAATTTGCTTTAATAATTTAATCCCTAATTCAATGAGAAAGGGATGCGCCTGAGCGTTATCAAATACCGTTACAAGTGGGTCCAGTGACATACTATATATAGTTTCAGTAATATATGTAAACAATAAATCTAAACAATTGGCAGAACTATTTCTTTCATGTATAAACTGATTAGAATGATATTTATTGACAATATTTTCTAGAATATTGATCGACTCACGAATCTGTCAGTTTTGGTGCAACCCTTGCGCTAGCGTTACCTCATTAGATGATTGTCACTTCTTTGTTTATATTTTCTACCTGAGATTGCGGTAGTCTATAACTTTTTATGTATACTGAACTTTTATCTATAACCGGAATTTTTGTTCATAGGAATTATGATAACTTAAAGTATCCCCTTGACGATAAAATACATCCAAGAATTTCTTTCAAATATCTCTAATGGGTTTTCTTGCAGCACAATCTAGACCATTAATATTTAGTTCTTTCAGCAGCCATTCTCTCTTATCTGATTCAATATGAGATGTTTTGAAGTTTAAAATCTTCTAAAGGTTCTATCTTCGGTATAAAATTATTTAATAACACATCGTGGTCCAAAGTATTAAATATTTTAACATGTGCTACACCTTTTGGCAGGTATAATGCTATTTGCAACGAAAATGCCTTCTTGAATTTGTTCGTTAAGAACTATTGCATCTTTTTCAACATTAATATTTAATGCTATGCTTGCTGTGGTGGCGCTAGGCGTCGGCGACATCAGTTATTTGAAATCTATACAAAAGAGGATCTTCTCAAACATTGTAATGATTTAGGTACAATACAATTAGGCGAAATAGTGACATACAGCCTTTCGAATTATATGAAGAACTTCAGCTTTTACAATCTAATTCACTAGACTCGATCAAAGACGCGAAACAACTTATCCAGTACATTTTAGAAAATAATTTAGAAGAAGTATATCCAAATGTTTACATTACAATTAGAATCATGCTCACAATTCCGGTCAGTACAGCTTCCGCTGAGAGAAGCTTCTCAAAGTTGAAATTGATAAAGACCTATTTGAGAAGCACGATGAGCCAAGGCAGACTATCCGCTTTATCAGTTCTGTTAATCGAAGCTGAAATAGCGGCTAGTCTTAGCTACGACACAATCCTGAAAAAATTCAGTGAGGCTAAAAGCCAAAAAGTTCGACTATTTTGATTTCTAGGTGTGTAATTATCTTTTGTCATCATTTGATTATCAACAATAAAACTCGTTTACACATACATTATTTTATAATTTGGCTCACTTAATTTAACGTTTTTTTTGACTGCGAAGTAAAATAGGCCTCGCGAACTTGATGTCGAACGTCCACATGTGTAAATAATTAATTATAATAGTTTTTTAGTAAATAATAATAATTAAATAAAGCTACTGAGTTCTACTTGTTTGAGTTGTATTTTTTATTGGACTCAGTAGCAGATCGTTTGAAATTTATATTTACTTTTTTTAAAAAAGGTAGTTACAATTGAGTCAGACTGAATGGCTGACGTATTAAATTAAAAAATCATTTGTTTAATTTTTGTTTTTAAACCATTATTTTGTGTGTAATTAATAAATAAATAAACAGAACTATTAATTAATTATTATTGTTGTGAAATTGTTAAATTAAATATTTAATATTTAGAATAAATTGTGTTTTAATTAATTAGTAACACAATTATTGGAGTTTGGCATTGAAGTCCACATTTTTGCTTCTCACGCCTGAAATTTCGCATACATTCTCATTTGAAACATTATCTAAGCTACTTAATTTGTTTATTTTTATGATAGATATGTCAGCACCTGTGTCAATTAAAAATGAAAGAATACCATGGGATATATCTGTTACTAAAGATATGTAGTTTGTTAAATGACTATTGATGGTATATACAGTGGGTGGCCAAATTATTATGGATACTTTTCTTGCTTATGGTTTTTGTAGCTTTTTAGCTTTCGGTGGGGCTACGATTTCTGGTATTTTCATAAGGTAATTATAGCTCTCTCTATTACTATGCAAGCCTACATTCGATGTATTCTGACCAACTTTATGTTATTGTATAAAAACATTGTTCAATCATTGGGATATGAGGATGTAGTGATTTATTCACAATAATAAAAATTCTTATTGAGGCCACTACAAATCTCAAAGATCAAAAAAATAACAATGATTTCAGAATCTTGTTTATTTAAATTCAGTAACTTGTTTATTTAAAATGTCCCTGTCTCAGCTGATTTTCAAAAAATTAATTTTTTAAATAACATATTTTTAGGCTAACTAGATATTAATTTTGAAATAAATAAACCTACTAGATAAAATTTAATTAACAGTAAAGTAGTTTTTCAAAGTTTTTTTTAAATTAAATTAAAGAAGAGTGTGGTTCTTTCACCACAATACTCCCCTTCCAGTGTTTGACGAAGTCTTAACACGGTATCATCCTGACTGGTTTTATCTTGAGAAAAAACGTAACAAACTTGTGAAAATAGCTTTTCGAAGTTGACCTCGCACATTCAAAGTTACCACTATTGATTGTTAAATTCATATTTTCAATATTAAATAGCTTTTGTCATTATATTTGTAACCTGATAATTATGAGTATTATTATTATTGTTATTATTATTATTTAAGTTTTAGTATTATATTACAAATCTTACATTTTTAATCGACTTATTAAACTTTGTTGTGTTAAATTGTTTCTTAATCTTTTTATTATCCAAAATTGTTTCATTTACAATATTGTGACGTGGAAACACTTATAATCACTTTGTGGCCACTGCCAATAATTACAAAAAGTAAGCGGGTGATTGTAATGTCATGAAACCATTAGTTTTATAGTAGTGGTATAAAAATGGTTTTTATGGAAAGGACGGTTATTAAAATAAAGCGCAATCTAGAGATACGAACTCTCTTTTAATTTAAAAACGTAACAATATCAATGCAAATGTATGCAGGTTTCAATCTATCTATCGATATTTTAATTATTTTTCCTTTAACATTTACATCAGTTATCTTTTGTTCTCGTTTAATAACCTCAAAAGGAACGTAATATGGCATTTGCAACGATCCTGTTTTTCCTTCTTGACGGATAAAAACATTCTTGCAAGTTGGTAGATCTTTAAAAACGAATGGTTTTTTACTGGAGTGTCCTTTGAAAATTGCAGGACGAAGATTTTGAAAATGACGTCTTAACTCACGTATGAAATTCGATACACTGTCATTATCTTCAGAATTATTTAAAAGAAATTCACTTGGTAAACGAATTGGTTCGCCATATAATAATTCTGCAGAAGTTGTCTCTAAATCTTCGTTCCATGCTGCTCTTATACCAAGCAAAATTGTCGGAAGAATATCTGTCCATCTATCATTTTGATGACACTTTATGGCTTCCTTCAGCTGTCTATGAAATCTCTCAATTATTCCATTTGACTGAGGATGGAAAGATGTGGTCCGAAAGTGAGTTGTACCTGTCAATCGATTCAAAAATTTAAACAAGTGTAATTCAAATTGACGTCCTTGATTTGTAGTCACCCTAGATGGAGTTCCAAACTTGCAAATCCATCCATTGTAGAAGTTCTTTGCAACTGTATCTGCATTTTGATCTTGAAGTGGGAAAACTTCTGGCCAACGTGAAAATCTATCGATGCAAGTGATACATTATCTGAAATTTTCACAAGGTGGTAAAACAATAATGTCAATATGAACGTGGTGGAATCTTGAAGTTGGTGGAATAAACGTTCCTAATTTAGCTGAAACATTTCTCGTTACTTTTGATCTTTGGCATTCTAAACACTCTTGAGCGCATTTCCTTGCATCAACCTTTATCGAAGGCCAAACATAACGTTCAGTTATGAGTTTGACAGAATTTCGGATACCTGGATGAGCTAACTGATGGACTGAATTAAAAATCATTTTTCGAAAAGGTTAAGGAATAAAAGATCTGTCTCTTGAAGTTGAGATATCACAGTAAATATGTTCAGATGTTCCAGGTATCAACAATTTCTTTATTTGGAGCGATGAATCTGATGAATTATGATTGATAAAATCTTGAAGTTCTTCATTCTTCTTGAAGTTCCTATCAACTGCGCATTAGACAGTGCTGAATAATTTATTGGTTCATTGATAGCTTCAATCCTTGACATAGTATCAGCAACTAAATTATCCTTTCCAGAAATATGTCTGATGTCTGTTGAAAATTGACTTATATAGTCTAACTGTCTTGCTTGTCTAGGTGATGCTTTATCTAATTTCTGCTGGAAAGCGAATGTAATTGGCTTATGGTCAGTAAATATGATGAAGTCTCTTCCTTTAAGCATATATCTAAAATGCTTTATTGATTTGAAGATAGCTAAAAGTTCTCTGTCAAATGTACTATATTTTATTTCTTGCTTACCTAGCTTCTTTGAGAAAAAACCTAATGGTTCCCAAATACCTTTCACACATTGTTGGAGAACTGCTCCAATTGCAAAATCTGATGCATCACAGATCAAAGTTCTAGGGGCTTCGTTTGATGGATAAGTAAGCATTGTTGCTGCAGCTAAACTTCTTTTAATTTTTTCAAAATCAGCTTCTGTTGTATCATTCCAATTAATTTTCGCGTTCCCTTTTAGATTACCAATTAATAAATTGTTTAAGGAGGCCTGTTGTTTGGCTATTCCAGGCATGCATGGTCTATATAAATTTACCATTCCAAGAAAACGTCTCAATTCCTTAGCTGTTGATGGACGAGGATATTCCGAAAATATCTTTACTTTTTCAGGCATTGGTTTGATTTCTTCTCTTGAAACTAGGTAACCAAGAAAAGATAACTCTTCGACCCCAAATAAACATTTAGCCACATTGATTACTAAACCATATTGGTTAAATCTGTTGAAATTTTTTCGTAAATGTTCAATGTGTTCATCTTCATTTAATGGTGCAACAAGAATATCGTCTTGGTAAGCGAAACAAAAATCAAGACCACGAAGTATTTCATCAATAAAACGTTGAAAAGTTGGGGCTGCATTACGAAGTCCGAAACTCATGACCTGAAATTCGAATAAGCCGAAAGGAGTTGTGATTGCCGTTTTACAGATGTCTTCCCCAGCAACAGGAATTTGATTATAAGCCTTAACTAAATCAATTTTTGAAGAGATAATTTTGTTCCTGAGATTGTGGACGAAATCATGAATATGCCTCACAGGATATCTATCAAGAATTGTTCTTGCATTTAAGGTTCTATAGTCCCCACAGGGCCTCCGTTCCAGTTTCAGTTTCTAGTGTTAGGTTGAATAATTTCGTGGGACGGCCTAGTAAAATTAGTCCACCTATTTTTAAGGCTTCATTTGTTATTCCGTCGGGACCTGGGCTTTTATCTGATTTTAATTATTTTAACTGTAAACATACCTCTTCCTCATCTATAGGTATTAGCGTTTGTGTGTCATTATGCTGTTTTAATTCCTTGGCTTTGTTGATGTTGTTTTCTTTGCTTTTGTATAGTTCTTGGTAAGAAATGGTTGCCTGATTTATTATATCTTGTCTAGTATTGGCTTCTTTAGATTTGCCTTCCCATTTTTGTAACCATGTATTACGTGAGTTGTTCTTTAAATGCTCTTTTTGTGCTTCTGAATTTATTTAGGTTTTCTGTTACTATTCTTCGTCTGTGGTCATTATAAACTCATTCGAACGCTTTGCTGGTTTCTTTGTACAGTCTGCTTAGTTCTATCTTTGTGTTTATATCCTTATTCTTTTGTATTGCTAATTCACTTCGTTTATTTATTAGTGCTATTATTTCTTCAGTGAATATTTTATGTTGTCTTTCTTTCCTAGGGCTATTTCTATTTGTTAGGCTATTTGTAATGGCTTTTTCCAATTCATCATAGTAAGATTGTACGTTTGTAGTTCTTTGTAGAATGTTTTCGATATAAAGTTTGATATAAAGTCTTGTGATGTTTTATTTCTTCGTCAGTTTGGTGTTATGAAAATAAATTTTCATACCCAAAAATTTTAAATTTAAAACAAAATCAAAACACAATATAAGTATGAAATTTTGTCATGATCACCCATATGTCATCGGCGCGTGGCAGTACAGGATCTCTACTCTATTTTTCTACTCAGGTTCTGCTACTCTATTGATTCCCTGGAAATGAACAATCATCTGTTGTTCCCAGGAATATCCGCCCCCAAATTCACGAACGATCAATTCTGCAAAATAATGGAATTGAAAGCAAAGAATTGGTCTTTCGTGGATTTGTTTCCATTCATGGGACTGGGGTCCGTTGTAATTTTTACTTTAAATACGGACATCAGTCTCTTCGGCAGTCAGTGTCCAGAAGGTGGTCGTGCTGCCGATTTGGCAGCCGACGCAGGCAGTCAGCTTTTTGGAGGTAAGGACGTCGTGCTAGCCGGTAATTTAAAAACGTAGAATTACAAGAACTTAGAATTGTATAAATACGAACTAGTAAGTGATTTCAAAAAAAGAAACTGAAAAGTACAAGAACTTAAAAATTGAATATATGTGAACTAATTTAAAACCTAAAATTTCAAAGACTTAGAATTGTATAAATATGAACTAGTAAGTGATTTAAAAAAGGAAACTAAAGATTACCAGAACTTAAAATTGAATATATGTATGAGAACTGATTTAAAACCTTAAATTACAAGAACTTAACATTGAATAAAATGTGAACTAGTAAGAGATTTAAACCCTAAAATTAGAAGAACTTAACATTGAATAAAATGTGAACTATTAACAGATTTAAAATTTACAATTACAAGAATTAAAATTGTATATTTAACTTGAAACAATTGAGAGATTTAAAATTTAAAAATTTTAAGAATTGAATATGAATAAACCCTTAGGAAATTGAAAATATATACGACTCAGAAATTTAAATAATGAACTAGTGAGACTTATAAGAAATTGGATATTACTGAAACATTAAATTACTTGAAGCTGACAATAAATTAGACAAGTTATAAAATTGTGTGAAACTTATATAAAAATTAAACTTCAATAATAAACCAAACTATGGATTTTATTGATACAATAAAAGGGGGTTGAATGATCTTAACCCAAGAACTCCTCGATCCCATGTTATGAAACAAAATGTTAAACTTTCATAATATTGGGAATTCTTGGTATTGGTTTGAAATTTTTCCTGCTTTAATTCAATTGGTTTAAGGTGAAAGTTGTTCTTATCAGCCTATGATAAGTACGGAATCTTACATTGTTAAGAACTTCGTAGTTCTGCTCTTGTTTTGGAACATTTGTCATGATCTAGTCTATTTCGTTCTTGACTGTTTCGTCTGGAGATTTCCAGGTCCATCTTCTACTGGACCTCTTTCACTTCTTTGGCCTAAACCATAATTTCCTGTGATACGTTTTTCATTTTCACTGGGTTGTCCTATTTTGGCATTGAAGTCTCCTAATACGAGGACTTCTTCATTCGCTGTCGCATATGCTCTTTCTAGGTCATAATAGAATTTTTGGATATCAGCCTCGCTGGAACCTTCTGTCGGTGCATAAGCCTGGATTATAGAAATGTTGGATTTTCCAAAGTTCATTTGTAGTAGTGCTACTCTCTCAGAAATCCCAGTAAAATTTGTCATATTGTATTTCCATGCTCTTTTAAGAAACCCGACCCCGGATAGGCCTTTTGTCTCTCCAATGTAGCAAAAAAGTATTCTTACATATGGCAACCCATTCTTCTAACTTCTGAAAGGCTTAATATGTCGCAACTTATTCTTCCTGTTTGTGAGTTCTAGGTATCGTTCCATTGGTGCTAGGGACTTGACATTACAGGTTCCAACTTTTAAATGGCTTTTGTATTCTTTGTTTCGGTAGGTGGTTACATGGTTTTGTGGTTTTGCTGGAGGGTTTTGGTCATATTCTTCCACGGTGACCAGCCGACTTGGAAGATGTCATACATAGTTAATATTATCAAATTATTTTATTTTTTATGATACATTATATTTTCTTCTAAATTTTTCTTTAAATTCTTCAATTTATTAATTTTAATTAACAGTTTGAACCTAAATGGTCCGCATGTTATGGCAGCATACTTGTGAAGTTCAATCAATTCATTCCGCATATGCCTCTGGACTCCTGCTCGATTTTTCCTCTTGTTGTTTTCTGGTTGTTTAGCCTCTGGTTTCTGTGAGTTTGATGGCTGTGAAAGATTTTAGGCCTCTGAAGAGTGTACATCAAGTAAGACAGCTCCTGGGTCTTACAAGTTATTTTAGGCAGTTTGTTATAGACTATGCTATTATTGCCAAACTCTGAACAATAATGATCTGCAAGTCAACTCCGTGGAAATGGACAGACATCGAACAACAGGCTTTTCAACAGCTGAAGGATATGTTAACAGAGCGTCCCGTGTTAGCCCCTTTTTGATCCTGAAGCGGTTACCGAAGTGCAAACTTATGCCAGCTCAGTTGGTTTAGCTGGAATATTGCTACAACTACAATCGGAAAAGAAGTTACATCTCGTTGCATACTATAGTCGGGAGACGAGAGGGGCTGAAACGAAGTATCATTCATATGAACTCGAAACTTTGGCTGTTGTTGAGTCCCTAAAAAAATTTCGATCGATCCGATCCGTTTCTGGTTGTTACGGATTGTGCTTCTTATTTCCAGAGTAGCTCGTTGGTGGTTGCAGCTACAAGAGTTAAGTTTCGACGTAAAGTATCGTCATGGAATTAGGATGAAACATGTTGATGCTTTGAGTCGTAATCCGGTTAATGCTGAAGAAATTGTTATGCGAATTACGGAATTAAATTGGGTTTTGGCAGGACAACTAATAGATACTAAAATAAAAGATGTTAAGGAAATACTTGGAAAACCACCTTAAACGGATGATGAAAAACAAATATAAAAGAATTGTGCATTGAGAGATGGACGTATTTACCGCATTACAACCAGAGGAATACAATGGGTTGTTCCTAGGGGCATGAGACAACAAGTTGTACGGGCATGATGACATGGGTCACTACGCGCTAGAGAAAACATTGTTCAGGCTGTGGGAGCATTAATGGTTTCCGCGAATGAAGGAATATGTGGAAAAATATATGTATTTCATGTTGTATACGGTCCCTATATAATAAGAGAGTGAGTGGCAAAAAAATGGGATCTTTACATCCTATTCCAAAGGGATCAGAACCGATGAAAGTGCTTCACGTAGATCATTTAGAGCCTTTTCCAAAAAGCAAAAATGCAAATAGTTTGAACCCTTGTTTTCTTTTAAAAATATAAAATCATTTTGTTACTTAACGTAACTGGCGCAGTCGGAACCGGATTAGTTTTATAAATTCAGAAAATTATCGACGGTTTATCGATAAAGAGGTGAAAAAGTGTATTGAAAACTAATCAGGAAGCTCTCAACAGCCGCTTGGAAAACGACGGAATATCGTTAAAGTACATCAACCAATCATGCATACAGTAATGTGGACATTCATGTAAGTCGAAATTGAATATTTTTTTTTCCTTCCTTTCTTATCCTAATAAAAAAACAGAAAAATACAAACCCTAAACCATTTTTTTTTCCCAAAACATATTGTGAATAGATTTAAGTTAAAAAATAGTGAATGTAAAGGTGAACTCGAAAGTGTAACTGAAGAAAATTTTTGCGAAAATTTAAGAGCAAATGAAGATAATTTAATTGAAAAAGATTTAAATCCAAGTTGTGAAAATTTAAGCCAAGAAAAAACAAATTCTTATCTTAAGGAAGGTTGTAATTCTCAAGATTTAACTAGTGTCCCTGAAAAGTGTAATTCAAATCGTTCAATTATTTTAGAAGAAAAAATAGGTCTGTTCACGTACAGCTTGAGTTTACTAGAGTTTACTCGGCTGTAAATGACAAATTTGGAAGGATTTTTATAAATTCTCTCTCGTTACTCGAAAAGTAAGAAAACGTATTCGAGTAACCTCAGGCACAATTTCACACCTTTTCAAATTTTTAGCATCATGACGCGTCAGTAGCTCCTGTCAAAAAACAGGATTTTTCAACGAGCTTGAAGTTACTCGAGCAAATTTGCCGAGTAACATCTAGCACATTCAAGTAAACTTCCCCTCCGTCAGTTTTCGTTAAATTCTCTCAAAACTATTTTTTGACAAAGTACGAAAACGCCAATTTCGTGCTCGGAACATGTTGCAATATGTTCCGAGCAGGTACGTGAACAGACCTAATGTCTTTCCCGAATAATGGCACCATCACAACCAGTGATATTTTTAATGCCCTTCGTGTCCCTGATGCCATAAAAGACCTTCCTAAATTTGAAGGAAATCCACGATTATTGTTTGATTTTTTGGATAATGTTGAAGAAATTCTTTCAATTATTGAAATAACAAAGGGAAAACCGTACGGTCAACTATTATTACGAGCAATTAGAAATAAAATCGTAGGTCCTGCTAACGAAATCCTTAACATGTATGGAACACCACTTGACTGGGATAGTTAAAGCAAACCTTATCTTACATTATAGCGATAAACGCAACGAGACATCCCTCATTCGAGATTTGCACAAGCTAAAGCAAAATAACAATTCTGTAGAAAAGTTTCATAGTGAAGTCGAAGAAATATACGCAAGTATGGTTAATCACGTGAACATACACGAAAGTGATGAAAATGTGATCAACGCGAAAAAACTCTTATTCTCTGATATGTGTTTAAATACATTTTTGTCCGGATTAAAAGAACCTCTTGAAGCTTTTTCGCCTCGCTGAAGCTTTTTCGTTAAGCGTAAAAGAACAAAATATCTTTTATGCAAGAACGGAAATTTATAAACCAACTCACCCCACAAAACCGAATTTCCCTGTTAAATACGAACCACAGCCACAAAACTTCCGGCAAAACGCCAATTTTCCTTCGCAGAATCATAGATTTGTATCACCAGGAAATTTCCAGACACAAACTAACAGATTCGGGCAAAATCATACTTTTAACTCAAATCAAAGATTTTGAAATCACAACCCAAAGTTCTCTCAATTCAGACAATCCTATCCCCTCAACACACACCACAACCAAAGGCAAAATTCACCAGTTCCCAAATCAGAACCAATGGACATATCAAGTGGCAGCCACAGACAATATCCACCAAAGCCTCAGAATAGACCACCGGACAATTATTTCAGAGCCACCGGACCACCAAACTTCACCAATAAAGAACTATTTAACGTTACTGAAAGCAACGAAGATTGCTATCACCCCAACGATCAATCCTATACCCAGAACCCAATTAATAACGATTATCCAGATGATCAGAACTGCTACTCTCATAATTCTCTTGATGACTTGGAATACCCAGATAATGTTTTAGATGACACAAATTTTCCAGTACAAGCCTCGACGAAGCAATCGGCTACATAGATATCAATAAACATGGTTACACTCTTCCGTATATTCATATTTCCTCTCCCTTTGGTCGACCCCTTAAATTTCTCGTCGATACAGGTGCATCATCCTCCTTCATTAACCCAGAATTTGTCCATCCAGATGACCTTGTCGAAACCAAACCGACCACAATTACTACCGTACTTAACAAACATACACTCAATAAGGAAATTGTTCTCCCGACTTTTAATGAATTCAAACAACCCGGGGAAACAAGATTCCTCGTCTTCAAGTTTCACGGATACTTCGACGGTCTGCTTGGGTTAGACGTACTAACGTCCTTGGTGCCAAAGTAGATCTTGTTAATCAACTTCTGATCACCAAAAGAGCAACAATTCCTCTTCTGCTTAAACCCAACCTCATGTCACAAGAATATTCTATTCCTCCGTATTCGAAATTTATAGTTAAACTGCCGACGTCAAAAACGGAGACATATACATAAAATGTGTAGAAATTAAACCCCAATTACATATACCGGAAGGATTATATCACGCCGAAAACTGGCACAGTAAGTTTGAAGTTATTAACTCATCTGGAGAAGACCAGAAATTTCTGATTGAACATCCATTGAAAGTAGAGAAGTACTTCTCTGAAAATTTTTCTGAAATCAATAACTTTAGTGTTCAATATACTGAACCTAATGACTTCGCAGAATCCCCCATAAACATTTTAAATTTGCTCAGAACCAGCCACTTAAACGAGGAAGAACTAAAAGTTCTTTCCAAGCTCTGTCGAGATTACGACGATATTTTCTTTAAAAAAGGTCAAAACCTCACTTTCACCAACCATATCAAACACCGAATCCGCACCACAGACGATTTACCAATTTATACCAAGTCATACCGCTATCCTTATGTTCATAAGGAAGAGGTGCGTAAGCAAATAAATGACATGCTTGATCAAGGCATCATTCGACCCAGTTACCCGAGTCAAAGAAAAAGTTCTGATTTTAGTCTAAAACCTAGACTGAAATCAGATTGTTATATGAACAAAATAAATATCTGATTTCATCCTGATTTCGCAAAAATGGAATGTAAATCAGGTTGAAATGTTTGATTGAAACCAGACTTATTTCAGACTTATTTCAATCTGGTTTCAATCTTAAGTAATGAATTAAAAGGGATACTAAAATCAGACATTTCAATCTGAATACAATCTAAAATAGTAATATAAATAGTAATATAGTAAAATAACATTCTGACATATTATTAGAAGAATATCAAGAACCTAAACCATATGGACACCAAGTAAAACTCCTACAGAATGTAGATGATTATAACATTGTGGGGAACTACATCAAAATTCCTAATATTGAACCAACACTTTGACAATTATTAAATGAAAATAATTTTAACAATAGCTCAGTGAGGAAATTTTACAGACGTTTAAGAGATGAAGAGTTGTATGTAGTTACTGAATTTAGAAGATCATTGCAAACAGAAACAGCGTGTGTATCATATGTGTATTATACATATATTAACTAAAACGGAAAATAATGTTTTAGAAGCGAATTCAATATTTTAGTTAAATTAAGTACTTGTAGATGCCATAATCATTTTTGTGATTGTGAAGCAAAATATTTTGCAATTTTACAAACATTTATCTTTGAAGATTTTTATCCAATAAGAGATCATAGTCTTATATATATACGTCAATATATAATGAATATTATATATATTATATATAATATAATATATTATATATACAGAAAAATTAGAATAAAATGAGGTTGAAAAGCCTGCTTACAGTCTGAAGCATTTATAAACCTGATTTTGTTCTAATTATTTTGAGGAAATATATTTCGTGAAAATAATCGGAATGAAATCAGGTTGAAAAATGGCAAAAACAGAATATGAAATTATTCTATCGGAAGATCCAGCCTACAATCAGGTTGAAGAAGACTGATTACAGTCTTTACCGATTGTGTTTCTGAAATAAATGGAACAAAACCAGGTTGAAATAGGTTGAAACCAGGTTTACTATTTGTCGGCATCTATAAACTTCAAAGAAATCAGGCTTAAATCCGACTTTTTTCTTTGACTCGGGTATTCTCCTTGGAGCTCTCTAGTTTGGATAGTTCCTAAGAAGAAAAAGTTCCGGCCAACAAAAGTGGAGATTGGTAATAGATTAAAGAAAGTTAAACGAAAAAACGATTAGTGATAGGTATCCTATCCCAAATATCACGGAAATCTTAGATAAATTAGGAAAATCTATGTACTTCTCCACACTAGACTTAGCCAGCGGATTTCATCAAATCGAGATGGCACCACAAGACATTCAGAAAACAGCTTTCACTGTAGAAGGTGGTCATTACGAATTTGTTCGGATGCCCTTTGGTCTAAAATATGCTCCAAGTACCTTTCAAAGTGTAATGGATAACGTTTTAAAACGCACTTCACGGTACTGTATGCCTTGTATATCTTGACGACATCATAGTGTTTTCGACATCCCTGCAGGAACACATAGAAAGTTTACGAAAAGTCTTTGACAAATTGCGACAAGCAAACTTCAAGGTCCAATTGGATAAATCTGAGTTTCTGCATAAAGAAATTGAATTTTTAGGCCACATAGTAACGACCGAAGGTATAAAACCAAACCCTGCAAAAATTAGTGCAATCCTAAATTTTCCAATTCCAAAGACACAGAAAGAAATTAAATCACTTCTTGGGCTTTTGGGATACTACCGAAAATTTATCAAAGTCTTTGCTAAACATACAAAACCTCTGACAGAATGCCTCAAAAAAGGTAGGGCAGTAGTTGCAACTGAACGATATGTTGAAGCTTTCAATATCTGTAAAGAAATTTTGATGAATGATCCTCTGTTACAATACCCGGATTTTTCCAAACCATTTGTTCTAACAACGGATGCCAGCAATTATGCTATCGGTGGCGTCTTGTCACAAGGAAATATAGGAAGTGACAAACCTGTTTGTTATGCAACCAGGACATTAACTAATTCGGAATTAAATTATTCAACCATCGAAAAGGAGCTTTTAGCCATTGTTTGGGCTACCAAATACTTCCGACCGTACCTCTTCGGGAGAAAATTCAAAATAGTCACTGACCACAAACCGTTAACATGGATAATGAGCGTCAAAGACCCAAATTCTCGACTTTTCCGTTGGAGATTAAAATTAGAAGAATTCGACTAAGAAGTGTTTTATAAAAAAGGAACCCAAAATTGTAAAGCAGATGCACTTAGTAGAATTAAACTTGAAAACCCTCAAACACTTACTATAGAAATGTTCGCCACAGAAAGCGAAGACTCCAGTTCTAGCGATATATCTTTACAAGCCGTTAACGGCGACAATGAGTCTTCCAGAAACCATAACAATAGTGAACAAGGTATGGAAGTAGATAACAGGTCAACAGTTCATTCTACAGAAGAGAACCTTGACGATGGTATACCGATTTCAGAACGGCCTCTAAACGAATTAGCACTTCAAATGATAATTGAAAACCTTTCTCGAAATTACCAAACATTATTAGAAATGCCATTCAAGAATAAACAAAGGAGAATAATCAAAATTAAAGATAATTCAGAATCAACAATAACTGAAATCCTCAAAAAATATCTCCCTCCAAATCGCCTTGTGGCAATCCACACGGACGATGATACATTTAGAATAGTACAGGACGTATTTTCAAAATTTTTCTCTCAATCTAAAGTCTTCAAATTAATCAGGTGTATGAAAGTAGTTTAAGATATCGTCGATAATGACGAACAAGATAAAATAATTCAAGAATACCATACAAATAATAACCATAGGGGTATTAACGAAACCCTTCTTCATCTCAAACGAGAAATATTTTTCCCTTTTATAAAAAGTAAAATAACGAAAATAATCAATAATTGCGATATCTGCCAAACATATAAATACGACAGGGAACCACCAAAAGTAAAACACATGTTAAGCAAGACCCCAAGTAGACCCCTAGATATCATTCATATTGACATCTATTCAATAAACCATCGACAGATCTTGACCATAATTAACAAATTTTCAAAATATGCAGCAGAATTCACCCTCGTAGCCAGAAATAGCCTTATGATTATCAAGTCCCTCAAACATTTCATGAGCCTTCACGGTATTCCAAAAGAATTGGTTGCAGACTCCGGGACTGAATTTACAGCCAACATATTCAAAGACTTCTGTAAACAATATAGCATCAAACTTCATTTAACTTCAATCCAAGAAAGTAGTAGCAACTCCCCCGTTGAAAGACTGCACTCAACTCTGACTGAAATATTCAGAATAATTTTTAATAACACCCAGGAAAAAGACCATGATGAAGTTTTAAACGAAACTCCCCTTACATATAACAATGCAATTCATTCTGCTACAAAACTTACACTCTTTGAAGGATTTTACGGTCGAACATATCAATTTGAGAAACTACAGCATGAATCGCCCAACGAAAACTTTATCCCTCGATCAAAGCCCGTTTGGAAGGTAAGACCCAGAAAAATATTGATAAGTTAAACCACAACAGGGACGAACCTATAGAATATAAGGAAGGGGTAGATATATATGAAAAGAAAATAGACGAAACAAACTCACAAACAGGTTTTCTAAGCACAGGGTCAAACTAAATAAAAACGTTACGCTAATCACCACTAAAAATAAGAAGTTCCACAAATCCAAAATTAAGAGAAAACTAAATTTTCAGACTGTTAACACTCACCCTGGGACAGAAACTAGAGATACAGGACCTGACCAACAGTAAAGGACTAGAACCAATGAAATTAGGGACAGCTAGGACAATACTAGGACACAACAATTTCATACACATAATACGCCTAGACATGTACCAACAAACAATTGAAAAACTCGAAGAAACTCTCTTAGGATTTACCCACGTACACGACATGAAGGACTCACTTCTTACAACTAAAACAAAACTAAACGAACTGAAACAAAAACTTCAAACCTTACTCCCTAATCATAGAAGGAAACGAGATTTAATCGATGGTTTGGGAACTCTCATCAAAAGTATAACTGGTAATATGGACGCTAAGGACGCCGCACATTTAAACAAACAAATTGAAGAAATATTAAATACTAACAAGGACATTACCAACCAAATGAATAGTCAGTCAAAATTAAATCACGAAATGATCGAACGATTTGAAAATATAACAGGGCATATAAATGAGCAGCAAAACATTATAACAGAATATCTAAATTACACAAATGTACAATTCGAAAATAGAATAAGAAACCATGAGGTACAAATCCAATATGTACAGTTCATAAATCAAATCAACTATAATATCGATATACTAAACAACTACTTAAGTAGTATTTCAGAAGCAATTATCCTTGCAAAATTGAATATAATATCAAAACAAATTTTAAATCAAAAAGAACTTGTGGAAGTAAAGTTAGAACTTAAGAAACAAAATGTAATAATTAAATCGAATCTAAATGTATATGAATTTTTAGGCTTACAAGCATACTATAATGATACAAATGTAATCTTTAATGTTCAAATCCCTATCCTGTCCAACGAAAGCTACCATATATTCCACATCCTTCCGCTACCAATAGAACAAAATAAATTCATCGACACAAAACCCTACCTTATCCTTAACCTTAAAAATATTCAATATTTCGACAACAAATGTCCTAAAATAGAAGGAATCTTCTACTGTCCACGGTCAGCCCACGAAGAGGAAACAACCAAATCAAAATGCATCGGCAATTTGATACTCAATAAACCAGCTCACTGCCAATTGGTCGAAAGAGACAGGGACAGCGAAATATATCAACCAGAACCAAACTATATTATCCTGATCAACGCTCCAGAGACAACGATCACGTCCACATGCGGAATCGACAGCCAAAAGATCATAGGATCCGCTCTTATTCATTTTGGTAATTGTGATGTTAAAATAAATAACATTTTATATAAATCTACAGTCGAAATCTACTGGGATGAGATCAACATTCACCCTACCATCTTCCACGATGTGAATACGTCAACGGCAAAGCACACTCTCTACACAAAACGGTTGGACAACTTTAAATTTTCAGAGGGGCAACTGACAAACTTCCTGCAACCCTATGCACTTCGGGACGACATTCAAAGAACGATCCTCATACTTACCCCGAGCCTGGTCCTTGTAAGCATCGCCGCATCTTTCATAATGCTTTACCTCGTGAGGAAACACTATAAACCATCAAATGTACCCATGGATCAACCCGACCCATGAACCCAACAACATCCGATTCATATGGCCGTCGCTTCTCTCCAGGCGGGGGAGGTGTTACATCCGCAACATGCGCAGACGCTTAGATAAGGTAAAACGTCACCTGAGCACCAGGCACGTTGCTCAGTGCCACCAGACACCAAGCCAGGTGAAATAGTTCCAACCAACAAATAAAATTCAAAAATGACGACGATGCATTTTCCCATGGGAAAATGCGCAAACGAATACTTCATTTTTACGGAAACATTTCAGATTAGTTAGTCTTTAAGAAGCATTTGTGAGAATAACATCTTAAATATAAATTGTAAAGTTTGAACCCTTGTTTTCTTTTAAAAATATAAAATCATTTTGATACTTAACGTAACTCGCTCCAAACACTATTATAACGGACCAGGGCAGAAACTTTTTGTGAGCAGAATAACATCAAGCATGTAAAGAATGCAGTAGTTACGCCAAGAGCAAACGGGCAGGTCGAACTTTGAATCGATCAATTTTGGGAGCATTGATTACAACATTATCGGATGAGGAGTTATGGGATACCAACGTTCGGAATGTTCAGTTTGCCCTGAATAATGTCATTAATATGAGTACAGGCAAAACTCCTAGTGAACTTCTCTATGGTTATAAGCCACGAGGAGGTACTGATGATTCTTTAACTGATGAAATCAGTGAAACTTCATCGTTTATTTCAAATCTTCTGGAAATTCGGGTGGAAGTATCTAAAAATATACTCGAAGCTCAGGAGCGACAAAAAAACATTTCGACAAAACACGTAAGAAACCTAGAAAGTACAATGTAGGTGACATTGTGTTAATTGAGAAAAGTGAGGTTGTACAAAACACGAGTCGAAAATATTGATACCTCCGTTTTGTTAACCGATGGTCCTTAAAACCGTGTTATCCAATGAGCGTTATATTGTTCGTGACATGGAAGGGACTCATCGTACATATAAAAAGGGGACTTATGAGCGGAGTGTAGATGTGGACCCCATGAACCTTTGGTGTCAAGCAGGAGGTGTGTCAGACGACACAGACAGCGAAAGCGGTGAAGATGGAGTGTGCGAGTTATCACAGGATGGCCGAATGTAACGTAAGAATGTTTTTCTCTGTGCAGTTGCTTTTAAATTTACTTTGGGATATTCCGATTTTATTGGGAAAATCAAGTTAGGGGAAATCACTTTGCATGTGGGTTAGAAAAGAATCACATGAGCCTTGACAAGTTTTCGTAAAAGGAAGAATAATTTGGAAGATTCATTGTCTGCTTTCATTGTTTGTTGTTACACGATTTAAGAGATTGTTTGGTGATACGCGGTTTATTAAAATTGAAATTAGTGAATTATAATAGTGCAGGTGAGTTATCACTGAGCTTTAATTGCTTCCACGGGTGACTGTTGGTTGGATGGTGTATTGAAGAGGATTAGTGAACGAGGTGGGGTTTCTTGCCCTGGATGCCTGGTGAAGGCAGATGTCCTGTCGGATGCGCGACAGAGATATCCTGTCGGATGTGCGATAGAGAAGCTAAGTGACAGAGAGACGTGAAGTGAAGGAGAAAGGTGAAGTAAAGGAGAGTTGATATAGTAAAGGAGTTATCTGTGCGGCCTCCCAAAGGTCCGGTGCCTAAATCGAATTGTTGACTTTATGATGATGTTCTTAATTGTTTTCTTTGATACTACCTTTTGAAAAAGAGGAGCAATGAGTTCATGAGTGCTTTTTTTTCAGGTGACTGAAATGAATGACTGGTTCATCAAGCGGAAGGGTAGTCGTTTGGGCCTACAAATTTATTTTGAAAAATTGTATATCATTATACATGTAACGTTTCCATTTTGTTTTGAAACTGTCACTGAAATGAGCATGAAATGAAAGCTTCAAATTATACATTCCCTGAGACGCAAACCATTCGAAATGAACATGAAATTAGAATTTGTACTGAAATGATGCGGATTTGCAAACAGTCTTACTAAATACTATTCCATAGGGCTGTTGCCGTACTCGAAAATGTTTGCGTTCCCGTATAGAAAAAATAAGAAAAATTGTGCGAAAATTGCTCTCATAAGCACTTCCTGTCCGTACTACTTTTTACTGCAAAAATTTGGTACAGTAAAACGTTGAAAAACTGTCAAATGCATGTACATATTTGGCAGTTGTTTAATTGTTTTTGAATTCGTTCCTATAAAGGCATTTTCTTAAATTATAAGTATGACTAATAAATCATTCATTTTTGTATATTTATGTGAAATTTTTATGTTTAATTTATACTCCGTATCAAAAAATGACATTTTTTCTGCAAGTTACTGCATTTCCGTGCCGGTGCTATTTTCAGTTTTTCGCTCATACTGAGATTACGCTTTTGGAAGCACAATTTGAGAAAAAGCTTTTTTACTGCAAAAGTACGGGAACATAACTCATATTTACATGTTGGCATACTCAGAACTTGGGGCACTCACCACGATGATAGTGCACTAACCAAATGGAAATGTACGAATTTGTATTGATATGCGGAGGGCGAATCAAGTGGTACATTTGATTCAAAATTCACCAAGCTGAGGCATCCAAAGTATTTCTCGAAAACAGTTCTATCGGAGGAATACCACCTATTGGAACTAAATGAGAAGAAACGTCCTATTACTAGGTTTATAATGTTGAATTTCAAAAATTAATTTGTAGTTAAGCTTAATATTCCTATCGGGACTCGGGGTGGTCCACTTGTAAGGCTATAAAAATGTTTATGTGTTTCAGGAAAATAAGTGTAGGTATTAACCATTTTCAATTTTATTGTTTATATAAGATTAGAATAAAGTAATCAATTTTTTAGTTTAGTTAGGATAAAAGAATTTTAGTTTAGTTTAAAAGAAATGAAGTTTTTATATTAGTTATTTGGCAACGCTAAAAAAATGCATTCTCATGAGCGTGAGAATTCAAAATTCAAATAAAGAATAATCAAGTAATAGTAAAACTGTCTTTCATTTAGTAATTAAAAGATCCTGGACCTCAAATTTCCAATATATAAATGACAAAAGCTTTTTTAAGATTTAAATGTTGGTTGTTGGTCGAGTGTAATTTAAGCAGTTGAAAACATCCTGTAGAAATAGTTCTAGTTTGTGGAATATCATTTCCATAGCATTGGCTAGGAATTTATTACAAAAACATATATCTCTGCAGTTTTAGCATAATTAGTTTATAAAACCCATACAAACATGATTCCTTATCTGGGAACTTGACTGCCCTAAACTACATTTGTTGGAATGTTTACTTGAAGATGATAACGGTATATACTGTATATTGAAACACCTGGTTAATTGAAAATTGACATTGGTTCAAATTCCTGTTTAAATGCAACATATGTCTTTTAAATTTAATATGTAAATAAAGTTCAAATGCATTCTGTCAATTAATGACTTAATAATAATAATTTCATTTCTCTTTTAAGTATATGAATTTCTTATTATTGACTAAAGAACATTTTGTCACATGACTTCATTTCACAAAACAAATTCTTTTATACTGGTGCTTTCTCGACAAGTTTAAACCAGTGGCCGCATTCACAGCGCTTTGGTTGTTCTTTTTGAAGCCACATCCATTGGACGTAAGTTTGATCTTCTTCACCTTAAATCAATTATTTTCGAAATAAATAAATGTTGAAAATTGTTATTTATGCAGCTCTGAACAAACTGAAATACTTACATATGCAGCCGACAATACGCGCTTCAAATGCTGATGGAATTAAGTTGGGGCTCTCCTTCGTTCCAGCTCCACGTTTAAACACTTTCATATCAAAAGGATTATCGTTACCACTTGCCTTCGCAAGCAACTCCCTTTTCTCGATGCCAGTAGCATGTTCCATTGGATCATTCATCACTGTGTGGTTTTCATGTAAACACAAAAGTGATTATATAAAACTAACATAAGGATGTTTTGAGGTTATGTGCCTAGTGTTGGGAATGATACTTTATGATTATTTTTTTCATTTTCCGGGAGGGTACATCTTAAATACATTATTTTTATTAAATATAGGTTCAGGTTGCCAAGCTATAAAAAAAATTATGGAATAATCTCCGAAATTTTCCAATATAACACCGGCAACTTTGTAGTTCCTTTAAGTTCAGAACATAAAGAATAATTTGCGCATGTTATGAGAGCACCACATAGGCATGGGCTACCAGATAAACCAGTTAAATGCAAAAACTTTGCAAGAATTTTCGATGGTTCAAAATATATTCAATTTTATTACGTAACTTTGGCATACCTAACTGGTCTGGGTCAGCCTATCCATGTCATTGCACAATTATGATGAAATATTTGTACTTACTTTTACAAAAACGAACGGGAGTGTAAGTCACATTTCTACGAGCAGCACAAAGTGCAATTCGACCACATAAGGATGCCATTTTCTTGAATTCGACTTTTTGTTGTTACTTGTTTGGCTATACTTTTGTCTGCGACTTCACGAAACACGGGAAACCATTCAGCCGCTGAGGAACTACCTTACCGACACAGCAGTTATTTGACATTTAACTCACGTGAAGTGGTTTCCGTTTACATGGGCTGTCATATAACAAGTGACTGCAGCGCCAGCTATTGGTGACTGCCATGCATTTACGGAGACTTTGAGAAGATCCTAGCTCCATTATCCGTATTTTCAGTAATTTTAGTTATAAATTTACTTATTGAAAATTTAATTATGTTGAGAAGAAGGAAACTGAAAGAAATTAAATCCAAAATAAAAAAATTTTTCTCGATGGAAACGTAGGTATGCAACTGTCATGTTCCCATGGGAACTAATAAGGACTCTGTAGTCGTATTTTACGTACTTACGCCTTCATTAAGGAAAATGTCACAAAAGGGCACAATTTCATTCGACATTTCTAAAAATGAAATGTTTCAGTTGACTGACAACTACAAAACTTTTCATCGGAAAATCAAAACAAATTTTAAAGTTGAACTGTAAGTTTCACTCAAATTGAAATTTGAGCGCATGGAGTAACAAAATTAGTACAATTTCAGAAACAAAGCCGATTTGGATGAGGAGAATCTCAAAAATACTCATCTGTTCGTTATTGCAGGTCCACAGGATAAATTTACTGAACAGGAGATCAAACATCTTAAGGTTAATCTGTGAACGCTTTATAGCATATGTCGTTCTAATTGTTGCATTCGTAGGACTTCGTGGAAAACGGCGGAAGAGTTATGATTATGTTAGGCGAAGGAGGCGAAACCAGCTTTAATACGAACATAAATTTCTTTCTTGAAGATTACGGAATTTTTATAAACAATGGTAATTTAATCATCAAAGTTAAAAAGCGTTACAGTTATTTGCTATTAGTTTTATGCAAACTGTAATTCGCGTGATTCGTGATTTTCATTATAATGGGCTTAAATGGGGTTCACGTGTTAGTCTGGTGGCGTAGTGGCCAGTCGACCATAAATCCCCATCGCGATATGGATTCCAAGTCCATTTTCTTAGTGTATGTGTGTCCGATTTATTCGCAGTGCCCCATTCATGATTTTCGCCGCGGATGTTAGAAGAGGAACATCCCTTATTTTTGAATTTTAACCATTTTTATGAGTTTCAATCTACCAGGGAACATTAATAATCTGCTGGAGATTGCAACAACGTTATAATTTTGCATATTAATTTTCCCCCATTAAGACTGTGTGCTAATCGACGGCATAACCTTTCGAACAACATTTTGAATTGAAGTTCGAACTTTTTTGACATTTGATACCTTCACTTGTTACTAAAACTGAAAAAAACTATTAACTTATATAACTTCAAGAATATATTAATATACTTACGTTTTTTCCTGCATTCATGTGACGTTTCCGTTTTGTTTTGAAACTCCCTGAACGAAACAATAAAGTGCCAATATAAAGTTGGCATTTTCGGAGACAAGAACCTTTCGAAAATGTGACTTTGATATAATGCCAATCAAAATGTCAGTTGTATGAAAGTGCCGTCGATTAGCACACAGTCTTAGACGATCATATCCGCTTCAGTTTCAGTCTCCGTTTCAGTTCAGACGTCAGTTCTGTGTAGGGATGTCGAAAATTTAAAAAATATCGATATTTTTTGGAAATATCGAAATCGATATTCATCGTTTGCAAAAAAAATATCGATATTTCGATATATCGGTTCAATTTATAAAAGAATGATCGCGCTCTAAGAAATTGTATATTTATCCTAACATACACGTTAATCAGTTAATCACATATATTTTGAAAAGCTAAATTTTATTTTTCTCAAAATATTAATATACATATATCAATTTTTCTTTATGGTAAAAGTAATATATTTGTCGTTCTGAAAAAAATATCGTTTTTTCATACGTTTTCGATAGTAGGAATTTTATATCGATATTTCGATATATCGGAAAATTAAATATCGCTTAAAAATATCGATATATCGAACAAATAATATCGATATTTCGATATATCGATATATTTTCGACATCCCTAGTTCTGTGAAAAGTCGTTGTCGTTTACACGAACGATCTCCCTTCAGTTCAATTTTCATTTTGGTTGCGACAACTCAAAATTTTTCAAACTTGCCTGCGTAGCTCTTCTCTGTAGAAATTTCAGCTGCAACTGATATGAGCGACGCATTCATTTACACGTCATATTCGCAGAACTGAAACTGAAATTTATGGGAATTCCAACAGTTGCAGTTTCAGTTCTCCGTTTCAGTTCTGGCATTTGCATGTCAGTCGAACTGATATCTCAACTGAAACGGATATGATCGTGTTAATTGGGCACGTTTTAGCGCGAGTGTGGTCCCCTGAAATGTAAAAAAAATAGGTTTTGAGCATAAACGAATACACAATAGGGTTTGTGTTCTTTCGCACTCTTAACATCTCAATCACTATAACAACTTCCCACAGAAGGTCTGGACAAACCGTGTCCTAACTTTAAGCGGACGGACCGCATTTTAAATGTGCCCGGACTAACCACAGCATAGGGATGTCGAAAAAATATCGATGTATCGAAATATCGATATTATTTGTTCGATATATCGATATTTGATTTTCCGATATATCGATATAAAATTCTTACTATTCGAAAAGATATAAGAAAAGGATAGTCTGTTTAGACCGACAAATATATTAGTTTTACCATAAATAAAGAAAAAATAAAATTTATTAATATTCGGAGAAAAATAAAATTTAACTTTTCAAAAAATATGTGATTAACGTATGTTAGGAGGATATGTATAATATTTTTGGGAGAGCATCCCTACCACAACATAGCGGACTTACCGCCCTTTTAAATCATGTACCCGGACTAACCACGGTACAAGGTACCCGGACCTCCCAGGGTACTGTACTGAATTACGATAGGCGTGTTCTTTTGGGAATCGCTATCGAGTGCAAATCCAAAGTTCCAAAAAAGACAACTTTAACTTGCACTCGATAGCTGACAAATTTGACTAACTTCACGTTATATTTATTGAAACTTTCATCGATTTTCTTACGTTTCTTCGGTTCTAAAATACGCAATTTGATTTTGTTTCGCTTTATTTTAATTTTATAAGCGTACACCACGCAAGAGTTTTGATTAGGTATTAATTTTTGCTGAATTTCCCAAAAATTTCAAACTCGCGGGAAGGGAAATTTAACGTGGCGCCATCTACATAAATCTAGATCTACATTCTATCGCGTGTTAAAATTTTAACCCAAGTATAATCGGGTGTTAAATTTGCACAGGAAAATTATATGGGATTTGACACTTCTACACCACTCGATGTCCCAAAAGAACGCGCCTTATAACTCACACTAAAAATATGTTAACCGAGTAAATTGTCAATCTTGTTTGAGAAGAGATTTGGTCAAACCAAAGAACTCCTTATCAGTTCCTTTTAGGGATAAGTGATCCATAAAGTCCTAGTCGACCAAATTTTTACTAAAAATTTTCGGTTTTGACTTCTTTACATACTTGAGTCTCAGAACCTAAAGTTGAAACATAAACAAACATAAATCATAAATTTTACTCGCCTAACACACAGCTATTGTACCTAATATACATAAAACTATTTTTCCACCAGTGTCCTTAGTTTTTCCAAAACTTTAACTAATTTTGGACTATTTGCAACACGTTTGTGTCAAGTAGGTACTCAATTATTGTTGAGTATATGTATACATATTAATAATAGAAAGTGTTAGAAAGTGAACAAATATTTTAAAGTCGTTAGTAAAACCAGTGCGTAGCTTTAGGTCTGTTCCCTCACTCGAAAATGTTACCATTTTTGACTATTTTGCGTTCCCATACGGAGAAAAGTTGCAAAATTGTGAAAAAATTGCTCTTACAGGAACTTTCCGTCCGTGCTATTCATTGATTCAAAAATTTTTGTATATTTCTGTGACGATTTTTTAAAATTTTTTACGTTTAGCTTATACTCCGCATCAAAATGTGGCATTTGTTGCGCAAGTTACTACTTTTCCGTTCCCGTACAAGTTTGTTTTTCACTCATACTGAAACGATTCCGCTCTTAGCAAAATTTGACAGAAAAATGAGTTTTACTACGAAAGTAAGAGATCTTTTGCGTAGATGAAATTATATTTTTTACTAAACCTTTTTGTTGATCAAAACAACGTAAAATAGAAGCTAAGAAAATGGTCAATGGTCCAACTTCGACCAAACGGAAAAAACTTTGTTGTTGTAAGGCGCGTTTCCAATGCCAGCTTGGAGTGGATTGGATTGGCTTACATATTCCGCTCGCTTCACACGCACGCTCTCCGCCATATGTGCCTTTCGCGCAATCTGGGTCCAGCGTGGATTGAAAATAGGATCTATTTCTATTTTCACGCTGGAGTGGCAATACGATGTTTTTCTGAACGATTCCGACAGGTGGCCAAGGCGTGATCGTTCGAAATATCCGATGAATTTTTGTGTATTTTTAGTCCAATTGTTTAAAAATGGAAAAAAATATGCAGTCCTAATATATTGTAATAAATTGAAGGTACGACAATTCAAATATGGGTATTTTACGTGGAAAAATATTTTAATTTTGATAATTTAAAATGACTCAAACATGCCCGCCAGGTGGATGTGAAACCAATCATTGGAAACAAGTGCCAGAGTCAGCGTCAACACACTCCACTCCAAGCTGGCATTGGAAACGCACCTGTAAGCTCTTGTATTTCTTGGAGCATGCTAGATTTACGTATAATCCTCCTCCTTTTTATGAGTAGGGGGTGGTTGCGTGAAGCTAGTGCTGAGGCACTTTTGCGCCAATTTTCTCTTCTGAACTGCTGGATGTCCAGAGTGAAGCACGATTATTTTGGCGTTTTTATAAATTTATCATTTGTCTTATAGGTAAGTAAGTTTGTCTGTTGTTATGATGAATCGCTTGAGCTCTTAGGATATCGAGGGTACTATTTTCGTGTTGGCCAAATATGTCAAAAAGCTTAAACGCCCTGTCAAGTATACATTTTTGTATGGATTCTAATGTCAGTTCGTTCTGGATGTCTGTGTTTCTTATGTACCAAGGATATCCAAAGATTCTCCTCAATGGGATGTTCTGGCACGATTGCAGTGATCTTTTATTTGCTTTGGACGTCTGGCAGAAAGCAATGCCATACAGCTTGTTTTAGCTTGGTGAGCTTGTTTTTAATATTTAAATTTTTTGATCTGTGGAGTGGGAATAGGGAGGAAAAGATAGTTGTAACTTGCTTACGTTTCATTTTATGGTCTGTCCAGGAAAATCTGTTGTCCCGTGTTAATCCCAAGTACTTAGCTGTTCAATGCCCTCGCCATGAATCATCAGTTTCGTGGGGTTTTGTTGTCTTTTACGTGGAATGAATATGGTTTGGGTTTTGTCTGGATTGATTTTAATTTTCCATTTGCTGAAATATTTCAATAGTAGATTAATGGATTGTTGCAGTTTTAAACTGATGACTTCTGCTTGTCTGTATGTATAGTATATACAAGTGTCATCGGCATAGAGTGAGATTTTGATATTAGCTTGTAGTTGTGGTAAGTCCGAAGTGTAAATATTAGAGGATGTGAGAAAGAGGTGAACCTTGTGGTACTCCTGGTTCTCTTGACCGCAAGCTAGATAAGTGATTGTAAATTTTGACATGGAAGGTTCTGCCTTTGAGGAAAGAGCCGATTAATTGTACTAGTGGAAGAGGGATTTTGAGTTGATGCATTTTGAGTATTAGCCCACTTTGTCAAATGCCTTTGCTACGTCAACCATAACAAGGCCAGTGGAATTTCTGCGGCTGAAGCCGCTAGTGATATGTTAGGTAAGTTTTACCAGCTGAAGCTCTGTGGAGTGCATGGGCATAAAGCCAAATTGGTTGTCAGGAACTATTTTCTTCTCGTAAACCATTTGCGATAGCCTGGAGAGTATTGCTTTTTCTGCGATTTTGCCGAGGGAGGAAAGGAGGCTAATTGGACGCCAGTTTTGAGGAAACGAAAGATTTATATTTGTCTTAGGCAAGACAATAATTATTGCTTTCTTCCAGACCTTTGGAAACTTTCGCAGGATGAAAATGGAGTTGCTGATGTCTGTTAATTTTCTAATAAAGTTTTCAGGTAATTGTTTAAGTGTGATGTTTGCAATAGAGTCGTATCCAGGGGAATTTCTGATATTCAAAGAGTGAATTATTTCTTTGACTTCATGGATGTTAATAGGCTTTATACTATCTTCCGGACGAACTTGTTTACGTAAGATTCTGGAACTTTGTGTCTCAATTTCATCCGCGTCGTCGCGTCGCGTTTCATCTTTCCTCCGAAGATGAATTTTCTTGAAATTATTTTTCGCGGGTGTTTGCCTCAGCCTGAATTTTCTTGAAATTGTTTTTCGAGGGTGTTTGCCTCAGCCTGAATTTTCTTGAAATTGTTTTTCGAGGGTGTTAGCCTCAGCCTTACCAACTTTCTCGAATTCCATGCCATTTGAGCCGGGTATAGGGGGCATTCTAGTCTTATTTGTGATGCGCAAATATTTAGACATTCTCCAGAAACGGTTCTCACCCAGTTCTAGACTGTGCAAAAAGTTTTCCCATAGTTTGTTTCAAAATTTATTAGTCTGGTCACGGATCTTATTGGTTAACCGCGGGATAGTAGCTCTTCTTAGGCTAGGGTCACCTGTGTGCCTAGCTCTTCTCCTGGTTCGGTTCCTCCTCCTAATCAAATCTTTTATTTCTTTTGGAAGTTCGTAGGGATTGCTCTCCTTTACCAGAGTTGTGACAGTATTGTCTTTTTTTGCCTGCAGGTTTTTATTTGTGGTTTCGTTGATCACCATTTGAATATTGCTGACCGTGTCAGGTCATTGAAAGATATTTTCTTTGGTCAATGCTTTTTGGAAGGCTTGCCAGATTGTTTTGCTCTTCTTTTGTATTGGAGCATCGATAAAGACGTCCTCTACTAAGAGGCGTACCGGTTTGTGATCAGATGACAGCTTATCGATGACATTTAACCTGGTGTTGTGATGAAACGCAAATGACATGGCTATGTCCAGTGCATGGCTGTTTATTGGGCCAAAGTGTGTGGGTTCGCTGGGGATGTGCAGGCTACAGTGCATTTCTGTGATGAATCGATCTAACTCGTTTCCAATACGATTGCTACTTACAGCTGCCCAGCTGCGGTGATATGCATTTATGTCCACTTCAATGAGTATTGGACCATCGAAATTAAGGATTATGTGAAGATCTTCTGAGAGGGTACGTGATAAAGTAGGGTTGTACGCAAAGATCAGCACAAAGTCGAAGGAGTTCGTCTGGACTTTTATAATTGTAGCTTCCAATGTTTTTAGGTTAGGTGTGGTAATAATATGATGATTCACAATTCACATTTCTTTTACTAGGATCGCTGTACCTCCTCCCCTACCGTTCATTCTGTCGTTGCGATACAGAAGCCGTTTTCTTTTAGTCAGCGCTATCGAGAGCAAGTCCAAAGTAGCAAAAGAACAGCCCGGACTTGCTCTCGATAGATTACAAACTTCAACCAACTTCAGCTCACATTTGTATGCATTTTTTGACATTGTTATATTTTATTATACCGTCGATTAAACAAATTCCTCATACATTACATGAATTTAAATTTTCAGGTGAAATAAACTGAAAGTTTTGAAAAATTGTAATTTTGTGGAATTTAAGGAAAAATGTAGGTTCGGAGATGTGGGAGTGAGATGTGGTTTGAGACTCCCATTATTTTGGATTGGGGACTGTGAGGGATGAGATATTTGTGAGCATTCCTTCTGCATTTGTTTCTGCATGGTGGCAAAAAATCGTTCCGTTGAGTTTTGTAATGGATCGTTTTGGGATTTTTGTGGTTTAGGAGTAATTTGAGGGTTTATTGGGTTTTGAGGATTGGAACGAGTTTTGGGCATAGAGGTAGAGTTTCTTGATGTTTGAATGGTTGTGGATTGCTTGGGAGCTGCAGTTAGCGCAAACGTCTTCCTGACATTCACCGGTTTCCTTGGACATCCACCGTAGCTCGCTGGATTTTGGCTTTTCTTCTTTGTTTTTGGGCAACTTGAGTAGTGATGTAAGCGATCACATTTCACGCACCTGGGATGCGCATGACAGTTGTTGAAAAAGATTCAAACTTCTGGCAATAATGGCATTGTGGCTGTCCAGTTCTTGGTCGCTGGGCCTCTACTTTCCAAAAAAGATGGCACACTGCCTGGATATTGAAAATGTCTTTCTCTTCCCTTGGGAGCAGAACTTAGTTTAGTTTTGTTTTAACTTAGTTTCAATTTAAAAATTTAGTTTGTATTTCGATAGGAAGATAGTATGTATTTCGGTTTCACGGAAAAGTTTTGTCATATTCCTGTGATCCTTTATTGATTTTGGCATTATTTGTATACCTAAGTATACACGTTTGGCTGATACGTAATTTATTTTTTTCGTTTGGAGTCTACTTCCCGGGCTCTCGCAAGATTATAGGAACCATTTGGTTTTTCTCGTTAGAGTCGGATTTGTATGGATTGTTTGTTTAGTTGAGTTATTTGAGGAGGTTGAGGGTTTTTGTTGGTTAATTATGGAGAGGTGGGGCAGATTATTAGTTTTTTTGGGGGGTTTAAGATCCTGATCATTGAGCAATCCTCCTCCTGATTCCTTAACTTCTTTAAGCAAGAGATCATTACATGCATCTAACTTTTTCATCGGCGTAAATTTTATGTTTTGTACGAATTTTTCGTGAAACAAAAAACCGAAGGACGCAGTGCAGACAAGGTTCGCCATGTAGACCTCTAACAAAAATAAATACAGTCAAAATCGCTTATAACGACACCGGTTACAACGACATATCGCTTATAACGACCAAACCGAGGTTGCTTTAACCGATTTTGACTGGTCAAAATGGCTTATAACGACATATCGCTTATAACGACATTCGCTTATAACGACCAAACCGGTCGGTCCCTTGAAGGTCGCTTTAACCGATTTTGACAGTACATATATTGTATTTTAATTGTTTCTGCATACTAGAGAGAATGTTAGAACAGAGTTTTTCGACCATTCTATGTACGGACATATAATGGTATGATGACCTAAACCTAATCAACTGCACTAACACTATATATGCTAAACATATCACTAGTCACTATAGTCATATACTCGTACATCCTTTTCTTTCTTCTAGAGCTGTAAAAGTATCCATAAAATGAGTACTCGTGTGTTTTCGTTACTTCCTGAGCAAGTATTCGTCACAGACTATTTTTTTTGACGAAGAAAAACAACAGTCATGCTGGATTCACTGGTCCGTTCGGTGCGTGCGGAACTAATTCGTCGCGAAGAGAGTGTCTTGAGTCATGATTCATTCGTTCGTCATGAATCTGCCGCACTTTTTGGAACAATTCAGAAATTGAACGACGCGACGCGGAACACATTCACGGTGAAAACAAAAATCTTCCGCACGAAAGTTGAAGTTGGTTCAACTTTGGCAGAGAGAGAACTGAATTCGCCGCAAAATGAGAACGGAAAATTATCATTTCTAATTATAATTCCAATTCTATCTCGCATCACACCACATCATAAATTCAAATACAAACAATGACTAACAACAATTTAATATGCGAACTATCACTTACATGTACTACGAATTTTATAGGAAGAAAAATGGCCAAACGGATGTTCTTAAATTCAGTATAAAATCCATAATTTTAAAATTCCCGCATGTTTCTATATAAGTTGTATGAAAAGTAACGAATCATACAAATTCCCGTAGAAAAGTACCCAAATTGCTTAAGCGAGAGAGTAACGGGTAACGATATGTATTCGAGTGTATCAATTTTATATTTCGAATCTTAGCGAATATTCGTTACTTAGTAAAAAATCCATACGATTCTCTACAGCTCTACTTTCTTCGATCCAGTCGTGGGGTTGATTAATTTGTGAGTAATGTATTTGTTTGCCTTTGATGGCAAACTGCTGTCAACTGCTGTCAACTGCTTTTTAACAATCAGTTGGATCTTTTGCGCTCGTGATCAGCTATTTTGTGGGGTAAACTCCACTTGTTTTGCCGTCGATCTTAAAACGGCAATTGGGTTCTTGGTTCTGAATCATAAACCTCTTCCTTATCAAAACATTTTCTAACGACTCTGAAATTATTTGTCGTTAATAAACTGCAGTTTTGTCTTCCGTTGTCAATCATCTCTTTATGGAACCTTTTCCGTCCCACAAATTCTCTCGACACCAATGTCAAACTTCGAAATTTTATTCGGTTGTTAGAGGAGAATTCGAACGTTTGTACCTCTGTCAAGGATTTTTTGCAAAAACAACTGTTTTTCCCGTTTTGTGCATAAGTCGGCTGGCTGATTTTTGATAGTTATTTAATTTTTGTAGATTGCGTTATACGACCACATTACTACAAAAATTTCCATCCGAAAGAGGCTATTATTGGTGGTGGTATTGTTTGCGACTCAATGTGGAAGTCTCTTATGAGCAAAACGATTGAGTTGGTGGACTTTTCATTCAGTGATGAAAAATTCAAAATCCATTTCCAATACCCTTACGGAGCCTCATTGAACGTGGTTGATCCTGCATATGTTCTTGTGACCACGGGACCTGCAATTTACCCATTTAATAGACCGTTGATAGGATATTATTGCAATGAAAAGAATGGAAAGATTCTAGCAATTGGATCTGGTCATATGTTTCAAGATAAGCACCTCATCGATAAATCCAATGACGCTATGCTCGATTATTTCATCAATTTGTTAACATCCGATGATGTTAAATTTACGCGTTTGGATTTCAATGATATAGAGGTATACTATATAATTTAATTAGAAGCCTACCATATTTTACCAAATGATTTTTACAGATCAATAACAACAAGTTTATTCCGGACACCGCTTTTCTTGCCGAGCAACCAAGGGCATGCTTGGTTGAATCAGCAGTATTTGACATTCCTGCAGACTACAAAAAAATATTTAATATGCATTTGCATTCGTTAAATAACAATCTGTTGCGTGATGTTATTGAAACATACAAAAAATTAAGTGTTGAATATGAGCCACTTAAAATAATTAAACCGCAATTCGAAATACCGTTGCCTCCACTTCAAATTGCGGTAAGTTTGTTATTCTTTTGTCATATTTTACATTACATATTACATTATTGTTTTAAGGTGTTTCCACCACCGTTCACTGATTTATTACCGCCAAACCTTGAACTATTCGATCTGGAAAACGATTTTAGCTCAACGCGGTCACAGGTTGAACAACTAACAAATAAATATTTGTCATCTATTGAAGACAATAATATTAAGAAAGAAGTTACACCGCGTGATTTAGAATATTTTATTAAAGAGTGCGGCCGAATTGTGAGTATCTGGCCCGATGGGCAAAGTCTAACCGCTAAGGAAATTCTGTATAGAATTGGAGTTAAAATAGCACAGTACAAGAAACTTGACAGAGAATAATGTCCATACGTGGATTTTATTATGATGCCCAATGAATGAGTGTATTAAAATTAAAACGCGAAATAAAATTGATTACAAGCAATAATTTTTCCAAATTATTTTTTCTTGTAACTTTGCCGAAATATTTGTAAGATGAATTTTCTACGGTAAATGGAAATTTTACAGATTTTTAATTTCATTGTTTATTTTGCTCTTGGATCAAATTTAGTTCGGTACAAGACGATGAAAATGCATAAATCCTTGATAAATGCAACTAAAGGAAACTGTGGCTGTTGCAATAACTGAGGTTGTTGCAATAACCAAATAACACATTCCAACGGCTAGTCAGAAAGAAAGAAAGGGACGTAACTACATTTATAGTGTCATTTCATACATATGTATATTTCTCTTAGATCATAGAGAACAGGATATGACACCTTATCTAAACTCCGTATACATATACGGGCACAGCAGCGACATCAGCGTACCAACGAGTTAATGTTGAACTTGAAACCCTTTTCTAGACGCAACCCACCAGCTCAGGCGCACATTTTATTTTATGTCATCAAAAAATGCAATTTATAATTTACAGGTTTTTAAGCTACATTTTTATTTACAATAGGTGTAATTTATTCTGCAATGGTCCCCTGCATAGTTTTTTTTGAGTTTCTTTAGATTTAAGTTCAGAAAATTTAAAATAAATTTGCTTGTCAAAGCATAAGCACGCACCTTTTTCATCTTGGGTCACACCCGTTTTTCATTTTCAGCTAGCGTGGAAGCCAACTGGTGTACGAAAATTGAACTTGAACTCGTTTTTTATCAAATAAAAATCTGTGGTGGGGTTAGTATTTGTAAATAAATTGAACATCAAATGTCAAAACAAAGCAAAATTTAATGAATTTTATAGTATTTCATTGGAAAAAATTAGTAATTTGTTGAAAATAAAATAAAGTGAGGTAGACTGGAGTGATAGTAACAGTTTTGTGGAGTGACATTTTCATTTTAATAAAATATATCAGTAATAAAGGAAAAACACGAAGTGAATTCTCGGAAAAATTGTTCAAAATATATTCTTCAGACGTAGAAAGCTATTTTATTTGCTTTTAAATCTGTGATTTCGACGTTAATTTGGCCCTATTTCGGCGTCAATTCGGCCTCTAAAAATTTCCATGGTTTGAAAATATTTCGGCGTCTCTTCGGCCTCAATTCGGCCTCTACATTTTTTTCGTACGTCACATGAGGTGACGGTTAGAATACCAACGTTCTCGCGCCGTGACAAAAAAGTCACGTCATTTTACAAGTGACGTGACTCCTAGAATAAGGGCATACAATTTGGTGGCATTTGGACCAAATGTGGTTTGAATGTATAACAGTATGTGTGTTACAATTCTACTACCAAACGCTGAGCTAATATGAGCCCTATTTAATTATAGTTTATAAATTATTATCTTTTTATCTTTTCATGATTATGTTATATAATTTAGAAAAGATGTATGTAATCTATATATAAATAGGCGACACGTATTTTTGTTATCCCTTTTACAGGAAACCAGGTGGACTTACCAGCATAAAAATTATACCATTCGAAAGATTAGTTTTTCCTCTATGTGCATCACCTAATTTTTTTTCTTAAATTTAATTATAAATACGTTTGATTTTAAATTGAAATTAAAAAATTCAATGGGATAGTATGCGTGAATTGAGCACACGTATTGCGTAGATGATGCTTTTGGGAAGAATGTATGCGTGTGAATGTTTTACCTTTTGCCTGGAAGTATGCAACCATATGTGAATTTTTGGTTTGTGTCCCCGATACATAACAAGTACTAAATTAGTCGAAAATCAAACCAAATGGATCAATCTTCTTCTGGTGACACAAACCAAAAGAATTTACTAATAATTGCATTCCTCTACAAAAAAATCAGAATATAGAACATACTTATTTAACATTATCATTTGCATAGATCATACGTTCGACTGAATAAACAACCATTTATGCCAAATACGTGCATTCTTTTCACTCAAACCTAATATCTATGCCAATGATAATGTGAGGGGCAAATGCAGCCATATCACAGACAATATTCACATGTTCATTCTTTTGTTTTCTGCCTGGAAGAAGGCAACCGTTGGCTATTAAAATTGCATTCTTCCAGACAAAAGCCAAAACAATGAACATATGGCCACAGACAATAATATGGATGCATTACCACAGAAAAATTTAAAGCCATCGTTTACTTATACCATTGTTTTTTTCTAATTTGATAAAAATATATGCAAATTTTATTTAAAAAAATATGAAAAATCACAATTTTACAGTTATTTCCAGAAAACGCGAAGTTATCTTTCACGAATATTTATGGAAAGCGAACGAAAGTCTTAATTTTATCATGTTTCCCAACTTTTGTATGGACCCACATTTAAAACATTATTTAGAGAAATATAATATATGGCCAAAAGTTGGGAAATGCAAAAATAATAGGAGTTGGTCATACCCCCCAGAATGCTTGATTTAGCCGCTACGAGCCAAAAACTGTTTAAAATTGAAAATCTGAAATTATATCATATTTCCAAACTTTTGTCTGCTCGCCCTTAAAATCTCAATTTAGAGAAAAAAGAAAAGGTAGGAAATGAAGGTTGGTACGTTTGTACGAAAATTCCAGATATATTTTATTTACAATATACAATGTATTTCCCACAACTTCATAATTTAGTTAAAAACCACATGATCCACGGTTCATGTGGTTTATTGAATCGTATCCCCGTCTGTATCAGAGATGGTAAATGCAGCAAAAGCGTTTCTAAAGACTTTTACAATACAACTCAGGGCAATGTTAGATGCGCCGTGTTATGGTATAACAGTTGACTTTCGTGGCCACTCTGTTGACAGCCGTTATGCTGTTCCTTAAAATCCATATCTTTTAGCGAAATTTGATTGCTTTTTAAATGTGGAAGTTCTTGGCACAGTTAAGAGCCTAAAATATATGCACAAATATGTGAATAAGGGATACGACTGTGCTTCATTACAGTTTGGAAGAGCTTGAGGTGGAGTTGAGGGCAAAGTTTATATAGATGAAATCAGTAGCTCTTTGTCCGGTCACTATGTTGGATCTACGGAAGCTAATTGGCGCATGAATGAGTATCCAATGCATTACCAGTTACGTAATATATTATAGTTCGACTTGAATGTTACTTGCCTCACCGGCAAAATGTAGTCTTTAGGGAAGGAAATGTTCAGCAAGCTCTTACAATTCACAGAAGAACAAAATTGAATGCATTCTATGAAATCAATTAAGTTCTTCCGAGTTTCTATATACAGAGACGCCGATACATTATATTTAGGTAGATAAAGAAAAGAAATCGAAAAACCTCAAAGAGGAAGTAGTAGAGCTATTGCTACATTATTTTATGTTTTATGTTGAGATGTTCCATTTGAGACTATTTTGCTTCATGTTCGAGGTCCCATCAGGATTTGGGTACTGTTGGGAACATTATTTACTGCACATTTTCAGCACATGCACGACGTGTCGTATGAAATTATGGAGAGTGGCGTGAATATTTATTAGAAGTAAAAGAGTGTTAGTCCTCTCAGCAGTTAAGAGAGTTATTTGCCATATCCTATTTGTGGTATGAACGTTCCTACAAATGCATTAGATTTGTGTAATGAATTCAAAATATTCAGGTGTGAAGACGTTTTAAGAAATTCTTCAGAAAATGATTCATATAACCGTGCTTTATTAGCTATTTAGGAAATTTTTTTCAGTAAACGATTCATTCGGTACTCCAACTAAACTTTTCGGATATAAGACTATTTTACTCTGTGGAGATTTTTGACGAATATTGCCACCTACATCTCACGGTACACGTGTACCACTTATTGAGATACCACTTATTGCCTTCCTTCATGGTCCAAAATTTTAAAATTCCACAAAATAACTTTTACTCAAACATGAAAGCTTTACCTCATGAGATTGAATTCGTTGAATTTCTTAAATCTCTTGGTAATGGAACTTTACCCACATTTCCAGATTACAGCCAAGATGTTATTGAAGTTCCTTCCCATTTAGTTAGCTGCAACTTCGTGATTCCAGATACTTATGGCAATGTATCTGAAACCATAAAGTCTAACGATATTCTCAATTCGGTTATATTAGCTCCCAAATATGAAGGCTGTACTTTCATTGATGCAGAAATCTCTAACAGCCTGGCCGGAGAGAAACGAATATATTTGAGTTCCGATAAAATCTTGAGTGATGATTAAAGAGAGCAAAATAATTTTCCAGTAGAATTTTTAAACTCAGTTGATGTAAGTTGGCTCCCGATCCCACAAATTTATTTTAAAAACCAAATTGCATACTTTTACTTATTCGTAATTTGTGTACAGGACATGACTTGCTTGGTCAATGGTACACCTATTCGTTTAGTTCAAATGCAAAAGAAAATTTTTGGATTGTGAGATTTTCGCAGGAGTTTTCCGAAACACACGTATTTCGACACGTGTGACGTATTTTTGCCTTTTTCTTTTCAAGAAACTCAACTTCCCGTCATTCTGGCTTTTGCGAAAATAAATCCCAGGGGCAAACGTTTCAAAAATCAGGAATCTTACTCAAACAACCTATATTTTCTCACTGTTAATTGTATGTTGTAGCCAGTAGAGTTAGATCGTTTAACCGATTGCGTGTTTATATGTATTTCTGAAACACAAAGCCAATGTCATTTGGCAGAAGATGAAAGAAATTTTACAAAAAGTATTTTTTATGAGAAAATTTTAAGATCTTTTAATATCCGCAACCACACCCGCAAGGTTTTTGAAAATTATAGATAGGGCCTCATTCAATATAGATGTACTTTGACGTACAAAATGAGCTGAAATGATATCTACTACAGTCTGGACTAACTAACCTTTTTACTTACAATGCTACTATATATATAGCTCCATGCGCGGGCTATTAGAATGAGCGGAGCGAACAACGGGGGTTGGCGAGCGTAGCGAGCAGGGGGCCCCTAGTATATGTTATTCATTGTTCTGAAAAATGCTAAATTTTTATATTACTTGATTCCTATTACTTTAATGAACATTATCGAATTTTTATGTTTTTATATTACATATTTATGAGTCTACATATGTGTTTATTTATGATGATTATGAGTATATATATTGAAATTATGAAAAAATTTTCAGTAATTCATTCAACTAATTTACCTTTACTATCAGATTTTATTGATTTATAAAATTATGACCAAGAATCTAAATTTGATCATGTTTTCTAACTTTTGTATGGACACATTTTTGAAAACTCAATTTAGAGAAAAATAATGTATGAAAAAAGGGCAGGAAATGTGAAAATAATGGGGGTCGGTCATACATATGAAGCCCTTAGGACGCTTCGCTTAGCCGCTACGGCCAAAAAACCGTTGAAAATTCAAAATTTTACCGGAAAAAACTAAAAACAAGAACAAAACTGGTTACTGGTCAAATCAGGTAAGCCTTTTTTGAGTACACGTGACAACATTTACAAAACTTTTTATTGCAGAATGGACAAAGGAAACAGTTTGGATTTAGCGGAAATGGCGCAGATAAGGTTTTTGAAGGAAGGGGGCTACTCGGTACTCCAATAGAGCTATAGGCAAAAGAATAGGTAGGAGTGCAGACGTGGTGAATCGATTCATCAGGGATTCTGAAAATTATGGGAAAAACCAAAAGGATCTCGGAGCGAACGACGTGCTATTCTTCGAGCGGCTTCGAATAGTTCAGCTTCAGCACGCCGAATAGCCGAAAAAGTTGGTGTTACGATGTCTGTACGAAGGGTACGACAAGTCCTCCAAAAACCGCCAATGATAAAGAGACTGAAAATGAAAAAAAAAGCCCGCCATGGATTTCCATGGACACTCCAGCAGGATAACGCCCCTATCCTCACCGCAAGGGAAGTAAAGTCATGGTTGGCTCAACAAACCATTGAACTTTTACCCTGGCCAGCATGTTCACCAGACCTGAACATAATTGAAAACGTTTGGGGATGGTTAGCGAGAAAGGTGTACGAGGGTGGAAAGCAATAAGAAAACGAAAGCGACTTGATGGGGGCAATAAATGGCGCATGGGCAACATTACCGCTCCAATACTTAGAAACACTTTATAAATCGCTAACTGGGCGGATTTTTGAAGTGATCAAAAATAATGGTATTCACACAAAATATTGAAAAATGTTTGTAGTTTAAGAATAAATTGAAATATCAGTAAATAATGATCAAAACAATTCGTATTTTATTTCTTTGTTAAGGTGAACGTATCCTGATTTCCTACCCTTTTTGTGCAATTTTTAGGAAAATCCCGTTAAAACCATTGAAAAAATAGTTCGTCTTGGGAATTTTTCCACTTACTAATTGATTTTAGTTTAAGGATCATTGGATGAGACATTTCTGCCCACTATTTTTGCCCAATAATGAAAATATAAAAAAAAACACCTGAACGTATCCTGATTTCCGGCTTTGAATTTATTTCTTGATTTTATTTATAACAAAACTGGTTTTCACCCTAAGGACAAATAAAAATTACAATAGAGCAAGCTCTTGTAAGTTACATGTTCCCAACAGCGAGTTGGCAAAAGCTCCTGAAAACAGCTTTCAAAATCGGGTGCCAACTCATTGTATGAGAATGAGATATCTGCACATTTTGGAATTCTTGGAGAAAAACCCAATGATCGTTCTTAATGCCTAAAAGCTCAGATAAATCTAGATGTCTCTCTCCCATACAACGAGTCGGCACCAAAAATTCCAAACGAGCAGACACCAACTAGCAGACAAAGAGCTTTTGATGAGTGCATATTTTATGCGCTCTGAAAGCGAAATTTGTCTGCTAGTTGATGTCAACTAGTTTGATATTAATATTGGGAAGGGGTCGTAGAAATATGGGGAAAGGGGAGGTAAACCAAAATTTCGGCGATGGGACACAATTTTCATTTTCTGAAATTTTCGTTTCCCTCACACAAACAGAAATTATTTGAGTGTGTATATTCGTGAGTACAATTTATTCACGTACACGCAATAACATTGAAAAATTTCTAGTTTTTGTGTTGAAAATGGAAATTTTTGTATGTATTGGTAATTTTGATTAATTGTGGGAATAATTTATGCAAATTAAATGTAAAAAAATATAAAAAATAACTATTTTTCGAATATATCCGGAAAACGGGAGGTTCGTGAAATCTGTGAAATAACTTCTGATATTGATGGTATTTACTTTTTGCTAAATTTTTTGAATGAACATGCATTCATAATGCTTTCATATTACTATTATTATTCATAATTTTATATTATCTTTTTGAAAATGGTTAGAATGATTGAAGGAAATGGAAAATTGTTCACATTTTCAAATTTCTTATTATTGAGATAGATAGCATTTAATGGGCATTAAATATTGTTTGAGTCTTAAATCTTTTTCAAAAATATTTATTCATTTATTTATAATTTTACATATTTTGCTCGCTTTTCCGGAAATTGTCCGCTTTTCTTATACGCTAACAAATAGTATCTCGATGATTTATATTGATAATCAAAAACTCGAATAAAAACAAAGTAGAAAGATAGAAAACGGTGCATATTTTTCAATTCCTTATTAATAACATCTATTAAAAAAGTAGTTAATGAGAAAATGATAATTATTCGCTGTTATTTATATATTTTCGAAAAATATTTAGTTATTGAAGAAACTTAGGTAGGTACTACTGGAAATAATACATTATATATTATTATTTATTTATTATATATTATACTAGCTGTACCCGCCCGCTTTGCTGGGCATTACGTAATACTGCATATATTTTGTATACTGTATATATTGATACTATATATGTTTTGTTTTTCTTTAGTTATAGATTTTTAATTCTTAGCAGTTATCTTTTGATTGTAACATAAGTTCAAAAACTTCCAAAATATCTTTGACTTTTTCAACAATGTTTTTATTAACGTTTGGCAACAAATTTTCGGCGTAAAATGGATAATAAATTGAAAGTATGAATAGTGCTTAATAAGAAAATGAGAAATAAACTTAAAACAACTATTCAAGCACTCTTTCAAAAAGAGCCAATTTTGGAATTATTACTAAACCTTACAGCACCTATTAATTTTAAAGTTACAAAAACATTGAAATATAGTAGTTATAAGAAATCGAAATTTATCCTATGTTCGGTGACAACAATGAAACAAATAAGGATTTATAGATTGCCGGTTGAAACTCAAACACAACTGGTTAACTTTTTACTTAAACTTCGATTAGTACCGAATGTAAATTTTTTATGGCACAGTAATATTTGAGAGGTTACAACAATACGCCCACGTTAGCCGTGTAAATTTATTTTCGGCGAATTTGTTGAAAAATATTGCTTTCTTCTACTTACAAAAAAAGTTAAGGTTTAATCACAGACAAAATAATTTACCAGATGTCGCGATCCCATGTGACTCTCTACCCATTTTTTTCCAACATCACACACGTAACAGCAGACAAAAGATCCATGGGCCGTATGCGCCTTTAACCGTCTTTAACGTTTAAAGAACAGACAGTGCGCGAATTGATGTTGATGTTTGATTGTCAAACAGGGAATGAGTGATCACAATAATAGGAAAGGGGGCTGAAACAAAATTTCGCGGATGGAAGACAATGTACATGTACACACAATGCACACAATTTTGATCTTCTGAAATTTGCACAAAACAAACACAAACAAAAATGTGTACCATTGGAGAGTAAAATTTACTCAAAAATTGCTGATTTCTGTGTAATAGTATTTTCTATTGATTTAAAGAAAAAATATACAAATTGAGTTTCCAATATAAAAAAAATTACAAAATTTTTCCGAAAAACGCGAGATTTTGCGATTTTGAATTTTAATCTGAATTTTATCATATATCATAACTTTCGTTTGGACACATTTTTAAAAACTCAATTCAGAGAAAAAAGATGGATTGAAAAATTTAGGAAATTTAAAAAAAATGGGGGTCGGTCATACGTATGAACTCCGTAGGACGCTTCGTTTAGCCGCTAGGAACAAAAAATCGTTAAAAATTCATAATCTGAATTTTATCAATTTTCCGATCATTTGAATGCATACCTTTAAAACCTAAATGTAGAAAAAAATGATGTATGAAAAAAAGGTAGGAAATGTCAAAATAGTGGGGGTTGGTCATACATATGAACCCCGTAGGAAGCTTCGTTTAGCCGCTACGCGCAAAAAACCGTTAAAAATTCAAATTTCTACCGGAAAAGAACCCTTCAAACCGGAAGAAAATTGGTCAACTTGGGATTCAAAGTTAGGAAATTTAAAAACAATGGGGGTCGGTCATACGTATGAACTCCGTAGGATGCTTCGTTTAGCCGCTACGGGCAAAAAACCGTTAAAAATTCAAATTTCTACCGGAAAAGAACCCTTCAAACCGGAAGAAAATTAGTCAACTTGAGATTCCCGGAAACTATGATGTCCTACGATCTGAAATTCAAAAAAATATTTACCATTTTCCACCAATTGAACAAATCTATCTGCGACGGGTTTAATGAACCAAAATTGTATTGAATAACCCGAGTAAAATTTGTAGAAAACAATTAAAACGGCTCTACGGAAATACAGAGTGTCAAATCATAGAGAATTCTTGAGAGAGCTTTTGTTCCAATTTGCAAAATAGAAAAGTAACCGTTCCCTACACTTTGTTGAATTATTGCAACGCTGGTGTGTGTCAGCGCAACATTTTGTTGCTGCAGTCATGCGTCAGCGCAACATGTTTATTTCTAATGTAAACTGAGGTAATTCGTACATATTCCCAATTACTCTCTGTCTCTCAAGTTTGAACGCATCAAACATACGTACTACGCATCAGTGTGGGTTGATAACGAATTGTAGCGTCGCTCAAAATCGTGCTGAAGACAGAGAGTAATCAGCAATCATATGAACAAATTGCCTTAGCTCTGAGAGGAAACAAAAATGATGCCGTGACGCATGACTGCAGATAAAAAACCGACGCACGTCTTTTGCACATCAGTTTTGCAATAATTTAAGAATCTTCGATTTTTGCTCTTATATCTTTACTACTTCGCTACTTTGGGGAGCACCACTATTATATATGGCCTATAGCCTTCCTAAAATAATAGACTATCTAATAAAAAAAAAAAAAATTCAAATCGGATTAGATCATCGCGTTCAAACAAACAAACAAACTCTGTCTCTTTATAATATTAGTATAGATTATTACATTAATAGATTTATTATTTTGTAATGTTATTATTGTTCATTTTTCCATAACACTTGATTAAAAATGATTAATAAAATATAAAAATTTTGGAAAGTGTGTATATGCGAAACAATTCAAAGATTTTTAAGAAAAAAAACTAAACTTTGAAATGACTTGATACTTATTTTTCTAATTAACATTTGCTAATTAATAATAACTGTTTGTTATCATGGGATTTAATGTTTTTTATACTCTTTACAACTTTAAATTTTTATTTATGATGATAACGAGTATATATCTAAGTCATCAGACAATTTTGAATAACTTATTCAATTAATTCATCATTAGTACGAAATTTTATTACTTTATAAGAAAATTATCGAAAATCTGAATTTTGTTATATTTCCTAACTTTTGTATAAATACTTTTCACAATAGAGAAAGGTGGTGTATGGAAAAAAGTTACAAAATAACTAAATAATGGGAGTTAGTCATATATATGAGCCCTCCGGGACGCTTAGTTTATCCGCTTATAACAAAAACTGCTAAAAATTCAAAATTTGAATTTCATAAGAAAAACTCAATTCAGAGAAAATTTGTTTAAAATGAAAAGATCGAAAAAAGGAAAATAATGGGGGTCGGTCATAGATGTGAACCCGCAAGGACACTTAGTTAAGCCGCTATGAGAAAATAAATGTTATAAATTAAAAATCTGAAATTTGGCATATTTCCCAACATTTGTATGCACACCTTAAGAAAATCGATTTAGAGAAATGTGATTTATAAAAAAAGAGTTAGAAAATGTAGAAATAATGGAGGTCGGTTATACATATGAACCCCCTAGGATTGTTAGTTTAGCCGCTACGAGCAAAATCTGAATTTTATTATATTTCCCAACTTTGGTCTCCACACCTTTAAAAACTCAATTTACAGAAAATCTGTGTAGAAAAAAAACTTAGCAAATAGAAAAATAATGGGGGTCTGTCATACATATGAATCCTCTAGAAAGCTTGGTTTAGCTGCTACGGGCAAAAAACCGCTGAAAATTCAATTTTTTTCGGGAAATACCTCTAAAAACCGGAGGAAAATTGATTAATTTATGGTTCCCGGAAACTATAATGTCCTGTAATCTTTCTTTAATTTAATTTAAGAGAGCAAGCTCTTCAAAGTTTCAAAGCTCCTGAAAAAAGCTTTCAAAATCGGGTGCCAACTCGTAGTATGGGAATGAGACATCTGGATTGTCTGTGGTTGAAGTTTGTAATCTATCGAGGGAAAATCCGGGCTGCTCTTTTGCTACTTTGGATTTCCTCTCGATAGTGATGACCAAAAAGAAACGGCTACGGTAGGGACTGGAACCAATTGCATGCAAAATTTACATTAACACTGGTGACTATGAAGCAGAATGTCTATATCTCGACCGCTCAGCTCAATTTTGTGTGCGACTTCACGAATGCCACCTAGTTAATACTAGGAATGCCTGTGGCAGTCGGAAATCGACTGCATACTCTTGAAATTAAAAGACTCAAGTTTACTTGAAAATAGAAATTTCGATTGCTCGAATGATTCAATTGCAGGGTATCCGTAAGAATTTATTTTTTGACATACGTCGACAACCAATTTCAAAGGAAACGGACATGAACCAATATGCAAGAGTCTGAAACGATTCCAATTTAAAATTATTATAATAATTTGAATCGAATATAGAAGAACAACAAAATGAATAAAAATACTATAAGACTAATATTAAATAGTACCTTAAATGGTGCAACGAAACAGCTTTGTGAAAAAAGGAAATGATAACTATTATCAAAAAGTACCAAATCTACTATCAAGAAGTTAAGCAGGATTTAACAGATTTTACTCGAACATCGAGCATTAGGTTGAATCAAAATCTGGTCACACTGAAAAGAACTACACACGACAAACGCACTTCCACTTATGGCTCACCAAACCTCTCTGTAGTAGTACAAACCATGAAGTAGACTTTTTTACTACCACATTCACAGGGAAAGGCTTACCTACCTTCTGCCATATGGACCGAAATGAAATTTCATATGAAAAATGCAATTTTCATCACAGGAATTTTGAAAAACTCAAATATGTTAACATGAAAATCACTTTTTTAACAACAAAAGGCAATCGAAACGAAATATATAACAATTATTATAAATATATAACAATATAACAAGAAATAATAAAAAAATAAAAATTATATGGTATAAAAATTAAATTTAAACAAATTTTGTACCTGAAAATTTTAATAAAAATACACTTTTTGATATTTTTTAAGATTTCTTTATTATTGAACATTGTAATTTAATCAAATTATTTTTAACAGTTTATATTTATAATCATTTGTTTATAAATTTTTACTTTTTCTCATATTTTGAAGCATTACAATTAATTTCCAGTGAGCAATTAAAAAAAAAAATTAAATTAAATCATAATTTTATTATTTATTATACATAATGATATTTTTTCCCTATTTTAGTTTCACAAGCACTGAATTTAATGAATATTTGTGTTTGTTTTGCATTGAAACAAACAAACGTCATAGAAAATTTATATTATACTAATTAACAATTCTTTAATAATCACACTTACACTAAATTTTGTATAAAATAATAAAGTTTTACACTTAATCAACATTAAATTCACGGAAACGATATTAATCTCTCGTACTTTGACATACCGAATGGTGCGAAATGAAGGCCTGTCATCAGCACATTGACAAGGCCTACTTCATGGCTTGTCAATACATACAGAGGGTTTTGGGCTCACCCACCCATACATGCACTGCTCACGCTCTGATAAAAGCATGAGGCCTTTTCTCTCTTCGACAACACTCTTTTGAACATGCTGTTATCAATGCGTGGTCAATGCAACAACAAATGCTCTGATTTTATCTTTATTAATTTCGGGTAATTTCACTTGACCAATTCAACCAACCAATTTCAATTAAAAGTATTACTAAGTTGGTTGGTTTTTTGGGAATATCTGTAACTGCGCGGATTTCAATTCTGATATTTCGGTGTTTGGAAAGAAAAATGTTCCTTAGCGCTGTTAAAAAAACTACTGATGAAGACAACATATGGTTGTCGAAACAAATTTGTATAGGTTTAAAATAAAAACAGTGCTAGTTAAGGAACATTTTTCTTTTCAAACACCGAAATATCAGAATTAAAATCCGCGCAGTTACAGATATTCCCAAAAAACCAACCAACTTAGTAATACTTTTAATTGAAATTGGTTGGTTGAATTTGTCAATTCAATCGGTCAATTTTTATCAAAAACGGTCATGTAGTTTGCCCGTAGGAGGGGTCACAAAATTTATGTTGGCGTATTAATTATAGTATAAAAGATTCGAAACTGTTTTTTTTATATTCCGATGTTTCGCTATGTCCCAATTTTTTTTTCAGAGCATTAGTTTTTGGTGTTTTTTTATTATAAGTGGTATTTATCCCTACTGTTCGAATTTCATGCTTCATATTTTCCGTTTGATAATTAATCTTCGTTTTTAAGGAGAGATTGTTTCTGTATACGTTAAGATAAGAATGCCTTTCTGAATTATTAGAGGACACTTAGTTTAGATTTAAACAGTACTTTTTCAGAAATTTGTTTTATTTTACTAAGCTTGTGTTTTGTTAGTTTTCCTTTAAGTTTTTTATAGTTCAATAAAATGATAAATTTATGGGGCATAAATTAAATTTACGTGAACTTAGATATAATTTGTTTTATTTAATTTTGAATTTTCTTTGACGTGACGATCCATCACGAAAGGACTTTTTTTGGGCCTATGAAGGTAGAATTCTTCTTATCGCTAAAGGGCCGAATTTTTAGGAAGAAGTCACCAAGCCCTTTGCAAACGGGGGCCATTTAACATAACTGATTTTGGATTTTTGGGTTTGTGAGTTTGGTTTCAAACATCAAGTTAAACTCTTGTCGCCGTAAAGCTATTTCGGTCAAGTTTTTACGTTCATAAAATATTGAGTTTGGTTTAAATCAAGTCATTTGTTTCGTTTTAATTTTGTTGGTTAAAGGAGTGACTCGGTTTCAAGTTTTGAATTTTAGATTGGATGTTTATAAGAAATTGGATAAAATAAATAAAAATTGTGTTTTCAGTAATTAATGTACATTGTGATGAGAATTTTTTGTGTTCTTTTAGGCGAATGAATTTCTCGCTGCTTTCTGGAAGTGAGTCGCATTCACCAGAGAATGGGATCCGATCTCTGAAATCGGGGAAAGTTCATTTCCACATCATGGCCAATTGATTTTCATATAGGTTGAGCAATGAATTAATATCCCTCTGCTAGGGAAAGTGTCTGTGAGAGTAATTTTCTCACAATTTTCCGTTTCTCACGGGAACGCAAAATTCTCAAGTTCAGTAAAAATCCGCACGGATTCTCGCGCAAGCGAAAATCATTCTGATATTTACTAAACTTGAGAGTTTTACGTTCCCGCGCGGAACGGAAAATAGGGGAGGTTTCGCTTGTGCGAGTAATTTTCTCACAAATTTTCTCTATTTTCCGTTCCGCGTGGGAACGCGGAACTCTGAACTTCAGTGAAAATCAGTACATGAAACATTATCTCCTAATGAAGTCAATAGCTATTCTAAAATTGCAATTTTGTGCCCAAAAATCAAGAAGTTTTGATACGTTTGAAGTTTATTTAAGTATTTAATAATTCACTTTATTCCAATTATATTTGTACAATAAATCATGTGGTATACTAACGACGAACGCAGCTAACCCATCTGAGTGATCTTGAAGACTGCCCTTGGCTGTAGTTTTTGTTTTCTCCTCTCGCTCACTTGTGGTGCCACACTTGCGGGTACTGCCACACTCGATTTCGATTTCGCTGAAGAACTCGCCGGTGCTGCCACACGTTTCACGGGAGAGTGCTGTACTTATTTTGGTTATTACTGATAAACAAAATTATTCCATCGAATTTCTCAATGAAGTTGAACCATCCGGTATGCCGCTTCATAAGATTAAACCATGCATTGAAAGTGTTGCGACAGCAACTAATTCCTGCGTATACAAAACAATAAAAACGTATACAACGCAATAAATAATTACCAGTAAATTCATTCGAGCTGATTTGTCATCAGAACCTGAAACTCATCAATTGAACCTACACAAATAATACAATTAGACGTGGATCAAATTCATTGCCTGGAACATTCACTGGAAGAATACAAAATTAATATCTGGTCACGAATCACATCGACTGCAAAAATTTTAGTCCCTGCAAATAGGATTTACTTACCAAAAATGAAAAACCAGAAAACGGTATCGCGTTTGATAAAATTCAAAATTGATAACAAATTAGTTCATCCACGAGTTTTAACCTTGTACTCACTCCTGATGCACTAAAGCAAGGGACCCACAAATTTAGGATAATTTACTCAACAAAATAGTTTACCGTTAGAATTGTATAAAGAGACAGGGAATGAGCCAAATAAAGTAAGTTATCGTTTAACCATCAAGCCTTATCTTTCATTCATTTCCTTACAGAGAATTAGTGTTACCTAATTCTCTTCCTAACCCAACAGTGTTACTCAGTAAGAACTAGTGTTACCTAGGATCTTTCTGTTGACATTCAACAGGAAGTATCGTGGTCTTATTAAGAAATCTGAACAGTAAACGCGGTCTTTGTAATGGAGCAAGATTGGCGGTTCAAGAACTGAAACCGACCCGAGTGAAAAAATCAGGCCGAAATTAAAAATATTTCGGCGTGTTTTCGGCGTCAATTCGGCGTGTCATTTCATATAGATAGAGGCCGAAATTACGCCGAAAACACGCCGAGGTAGTGAACAAAACGCCGAATTGACGCCGAAATGAGGCCGAATTCAAGGATTTCGACGTCAAATCGGCCTGATTTCGGCGTATATTCGGCCCCATTTCGGCGTCATATCGCCCTCATTTTGGTCTAAAAATTTCCATAGTTTAAAAATATTTCGCCGTCAATTCGGCCTCAATTCGGCCTGTAAAAATGTATCGGCCTCAATTCGGCCTGTACAGACTTTTCGGCCTCATTTCGGCGTAAATTGGGCCTGATATTTTTACCCGGGGAATTTAGTGATTGCAGAAGTGCTTACAGGCAGTACTGAAAAGGATATAGTATTTATTCCAAGGATGGACTTGGCACCGGTAAATCCTGATTTGCCTTACGTTTTGCGAAAGAATTATATGTAGCACTATCAAAAGTACGAAAATCTCCGTGTGTTAAAATCAAGATATTACGTGGACAACATCAAGGCAACCTCATACCTGGATCTGAAGCAGTTTACACACCAAACATTGCGTACAAGGAAATTTTTTCAAAATAAGGTCGGATTTATAAAACTTATAAAAATTCCGCCAACATTTTCGCGAAAACTTCTTATACAAATTAGTTACATATAATATTTATAAATACAGGGGACGCATAATAAATCTGAAATGCGCAGTGTATCCAAGTTGCAACCTGATATTTAACATCTAACATCGTGAATTCAATGAAGTTGACGTTTTTATGATAAATATCCATCATTTTTTTTTGTGTTACCGGCTTTTTTCTATAGTTATTAATAAACTAGTTGAGTAAAATTCAAATTAAAAATGAGTGGAAGAATTATATTAGTTACTATTTGTGTGTCGAAATTACTTGTGTGAAATTAATTAAATGAACTAAACTCAGAAATTAAATTCTGTAATTGAAAAGCTTCAGTAACTTTTCTACTACTTTTTCGTAGTAGTCACTGAGTTTTCATTTCAACAACATTGTTTGAGTTGAAACATTTTGATTTTTTGGTGGCTTTTGGTCCACTTTACCTTTGTTGTTGTTTCTGAGGCCATTGTCGTTTCTTTGGTGAGGAATTGAACATTATTTACTTACTAGAAAAAAAAGCCCATTTGATAGATATTGATCAAATTGATACAAGTTACAACTATGTACTCGTGTATTAAAATTGATAGATATATATGACAAAATGTAGAAAATGAATTTTCCCCGCTTGAGTGAATCCCATTCTCCGGTGAATGAAATTCGTTTCCATAAAGAGGTGAGAAATTCATTTTGTGTTTGATCTACCTAAAATGAATTTTCCCCGCTTCCAGAGAGTGAATCCCATTCTCTGGTGAATGAAATTTATTTTCTGCTTAACAACCATTAGGATTTTATATATTAAGATTGTTTTTCGGTGATTTCGTCGAATTAAATGTTTCGGAAGATAGTTTCCGCGTTAGTATCATATTGAATAATTCTCGAAGTTAACGTGTAAAGCGTGGAGATCCCGCTTGCCTTTGAATGTGAGGTAAAGTTGTCCCTACATTCGAGTTGTTTGTTGAGCAGGTGTGATCGTAACGATCCGGCTCCTTTGTTTGTTTAGATGAGCGGTGTGGTTTCTCCCCCTCATCTGTGTTTTAGATATGTGGCGCGGTTTTCTTTCTTGTCTAGGTTGTGATGTTTTTCGAGAACTGTTCACTTCATTAATTAACTCATTTTGCCTAATTAACTAATTGTTGAACAACTGACGAATTGCACTTCCGAATTTCGTTTACGCATATTTGGTATTTGGTTCATAGTACTAACAAGTACATTTGTGATAAAGTTAGGAAATCTTTCTAAGGTTGAGTATTCTGTGAGGTACGATGTCCCCTTCAAAGCTTAAGTTCAGCGGGATAAGCTCCCTTAAGTTATGTTGCTGGAGACCCGCACATAACACAGATATGCGAACAGAAGTTTTGATTTTCACGTTATGTTCTTAAAAAAAAAAAGAAATTTTGATGCTTATGTCATGTTCTTTAAAAAAAAATACGATGCGCAGTCAACGTTTTAGTTTTGAATCGAAGCCTCATACTCATTTTAAATTACAGGTATGATAATGGGAGCAACGATAACAGAAATTTTTCCCATAAAATTGGTTTGGTTTGTCGTCCAAAATTTTATTCTAAAAAGCTAAGGTAGTTTTAATTCTAAAAAAGTAAAATAATAATATTATTAATAATAACATATTCTTGACAGTTATAAAGATTTTGTTTAATTTTAATTCTTTGATAGTTTGTTTCATCGCTTGTAAATAATTTATTAGTAGTCACTGTACTTCCTTGAAAGCAAATTGCGATATTCTGTTTTTATTTTCAACTTTTCAAAATCTTACTATGTTTTTATTGTTAACACTATTATTTCATTATTATCCAAAGACAGTTTACTGTGATATTTTCGAAATAAAATAATAAATAATAATATATTAATTATTGAAAACAAATCATTTTTAATTTTTTGAACTACGAAAACATGGAAAAATATTACAAAGCGTTTTTTTTTCAATTTTACAAGGTACAAAAATCGTTCTAATTTCATTTTTATACCTTATAACTTTGATTTTTTTAATATATTTGAATAATTTCTCTTGTTATTGCTCTATATTCTCTATATTTCCTATATTTGTTGTTGCTTTATTGTTAATTTGTTTACAACTTAATTTCTATAAAAATTAACATATTTTTCCGTAAAATTTATTTTTCTTCTTCTTTTCTAAATGTTAATGTATGTTAATATAGACTTCTATATTAGTGTATTAATTTTTTTTAAATATTAATAAAAAAGTGATTTATATTATAAAATCTTTCATTCATTTAAAATACCAGTACTGAAAATTTCATACTTCATATGAAATTTCATACTTCGTCAATATGGTAATCGGACTACTTTGCGGAAGATAGTTGATAGATGGATGTGGTAGGAAGATAGTCTGGTTTTGGGGTGCCTGATCATCACACTCACATTCACACGAAAGGCTCTCAAATGTGGGGACAATCTCACCGCACATGCAGTTACCTACATATAAGCAGCGTATCCACGTTTTTCACTTTCATTTAGAGAATCATTCACAAGAACCAAAAAAAATTTTCAACGTTCAATTTAACATAAATTAAATATCTCCACGAGGTGCACTCCCCAAAAACGAAACAACTCAAAATAAGTGAAAGCAGCTCCGAAATGGCTTCTTATCAAAATTCCTATACATACATACCATGAAATCTAATAATATTATCCCAAATCGTCTAATTTTTTATTTTTATTTTCTTAAATAATTTTTTTTTTTAAATTACACCTTAATTAACCACCCTTCTCAGTGAGAAGTTCTCACCCATATCCCAGGTGTATATGAACACCAGGAAAAACAAAAACAGTAAAAATTACCAAGAAAACCATTTATCAAATTAAATTCACTTATAAGAACAATAAAACACACAGAAACGAAAAATTAACTAAAGATATCGTCTAACCAGGCACTATTTATCCTTGAATCTAAATCCTTGTTATTGCCAAAAAAATACTCCTTCGTTCTCACAAGTTAATTTGCACCAAATTTCCCACAAATTTTCTAACACTTATCAATTAAAAGACTAATATGTAAATATTTTTTTCCAATTTATGACTAAAATTTTCCTTTCTTTTTCTTTTTTGTCCTATTTCACTTCGCAAAATACCATTTATCATTAGAAAATAAAACAATGTTCAATTAACTTTCAAATAGTCTATACACTACCAATTAAAGCATTAAAAATATGAACATTATCGCCAAACAATTAAGTCGTTTTTATACCACAAAAATTTCTTAAACACGATTTAAGCCTTCTTAAAGATCAAATGTACGCTCAGTAAGTGTTCAAATAAAATAAAAATATTTGGGTAGAAATCTTTATTGCATTCTCCCAAAGCTTTAGTAGCACATGTAAGATGATCCATTTCATTCTTCTTTGACCAATAAATTTTTCACAGTTTGAACTCCGCTTCTAATAAATCTATATCTTCAAACTTTCAATGTTTACGAGAGCGGAAGAATTACAGCAAATTGATGGCAATAGTGAGTTTAAGGATCTTTATGGTCAAGATATCTATCCTTCAATTGCTCATTGAAATCATCAATGAGCGGAATGGCCATTGATATACAAAAATATTGTACATTTCTGGTTTATCAGCGTCCACATTGCAAAGGTTGCGTTGTAAAAAAGTTCTTCGAGGAATACGAAGAATGACATAATTATTTCAGCTTCTTCATTAACCTGAAATGAATCCAAAATTTGGGGGGAGGGGGTTGAAACCCCCTAACCTGCCCCCGCTGGATACGGCCTTGAATGAGTGGAATTCGCAATGTAATCATGTCGAAAATAATGTCAAGAAGAATACAAATAGTGAATATGTAGGGGATTTTCTGTAAGGGTTGAAGGAAATTCCAACAGACCGTACGTCATAATTAAACATTTTTAAATATATTCAAAAAGTTAGAAACAATATTTTGCAAAACTTTTAACAAGTATAAATTAACTAATAACTTTAAACTTCGTTTTTGTCAAATCCAAATTCAGAGAACCTATTTCCGACACAGTTGTCCTTAATAAATTCCTTGAAAGACAAAACTCCATTCTGCCTTTTCTTTAGCCCTAAGTTTTCCACACATATTCTTTTCGAAAAATTAAGAAATAACATTATTCACACGATTGAAGGGAAAGTATCCTGTTTCATGAGCTCGTTTTGTAATAAATTTATTTGTTGGATACTTAGAGTTTCTTCCGGACATGTAATTAGATGTTTACGTTTTCAATCACATCATTAAGGTAGAACGGAGCATAAATTATATAGATATTAAAGAATATGGCTTCACGATTTTTTGAGGATAACAATCTTACAGTATTGTTTGACAGTACTTGAAAGATATTTCATTACAAAACCCTTAAAAAAACTGTAACAAGAGACTAGGACATTTCCAAAATAGGATTTAGTCTCATGGGGCCATCTGAGAAGTATCAAATTCAAACTGTCTGACAACGATTTGAATTATAAGGAAGATCGAAATAACGTTCCTTGACTTTTTTAACCTACAAATTGCTCGAGTTCCCTAAACAAATTTATTTTTAGAAGTTAAGATTACAATTGAAGCGTACAACAATCCCTTTCGTAGAAAAAAGTCTTCCAGGGCTTCTTTAGTTCTTCGATCAGTATTGGCGATTCAGAGAGAGTAGTTTTCTTAAGACTGGCCTTGTAATCAATTTTTATTTCGACAACTTTGGTCATGAATATGTACAAAATGTTTTCACGGCACTGTATTTTCGCTTACTGTCCGCTCTATTCTTATGCGGGAAACTGTAAGAGAAACTAAACTTTAGTTAGAATTGAATAGTACCATAAGCACATTATTATGAAAAAGATCTTTTCTACATGGGCTTAACGTCCTTTTAAATGAAATTTTAATGAACCAATCCGACGAAAATTGTTTTCTCATGATTGTAAATAAATTGTCTTTCATTTTAAAATCTTGCGTTGTGGGTATTCGGATTGAATCTCATTAATGGTCAGTAATATTTTGTTATAATGACTTGCGGTTCTTTGCTGCTTGAACTGACATCTAAGAGCTAGACCAATTGATATCAAAATTATCATTACTGCTATGATAAATTATATCCCAACACCGCATGATTATTTCAATCCGAAACATACACGACGTTGAATTAGGTTATTCTAGAAACGAACAAAACATTTTTTCTCACACCTCCGCCGAATTGTCGTTATCGAGGAGCGAAACACATTTTTTTTTCATCGGGTAATGTGAATGAATAATGCATTTCGCAGCAGAGAAAAATGATTGAAAGAAAGAAACAATATTATTATTCACCAAGGTAGAAAAATAGAACATTTCCATCCAGTGCAAATGGATGGAAATATTCTCTATTTTCTCTCCCAAGAGTGAATATACTTTTTTTTCTCACACTCCCGTCGAATATACCGATTTGCGCTGTGATATCGAGTAAACGCCTATTATTTAATGTAAAGTCAAAGAGTTCAATCTGCATAAGTAGAAGAAGCAATTATATGTATTATTATATACATGTTGCAAACAGGTATTATAAGGAAACTAAAAAAGCCAATAGAATTTGTTAATGTGACCTGGTAGCCTGATGGAGACGTACGTTTCTTCGAGGATCAACAATATTTCAATACAGTAGAACCTCGATTATACTTTAAAGGTTTTCTGTTAAGAAAGTGAATAGGTTTGGCTTTCACAGAATTCTTCAAGTTGGTATTCTGAGCACAACTTATTTTCGAATCTTTTACGTCGCGTCGCGTCGTAACAAATTTTAATTTCGAAACCTGTTAAGTTTAAGTCGAGGAATTTTGGTCTTTTAGGGTAACAAATTATCAACAGAAAATCGGTTAACTTTTGTCACCACAATACGAATTTCGGCCGCAACAGAATATTTCGAAATCCAACAACAAAATGCATTGGATGTCAAGTTAACAGGATCTGTTACGTGCACCCAGAATTGACCCGAATAATTGGTTTCTAGAAAAATTTATTAAAAGAAACTATTTCCGTATTAATTTTTATTTAATGAGGAAAAGTAACTGTTTTAGCAATTAAGTATTGATTTCATTTTATGCCATTGTGAAATTCGTGACTTTTTTAGGAGAATAATAGTGAGCTCCGTTAAGGTAATTTTTCGTTTTTGTTATTTTTAGTTTTTTAAATAAAAATTTAATTTAAATTTTGTTTAGCAACATTTTGCCTACTGACCTTACAGTAAACAATCATGCAGCGAAAACCGTTTGACCAGAGACCAACGATGAATGGCAATAGGGCTCCTCGAGGGAGAGGTACGTCAAGTGAATGGCGCCAGGTAGCTGAACGTTGCTCAGAGTGTCATATAACGTCTTTGTACGCGTTATCTCCAGCGTAATGATGTATCCGAGCGACCCAGAGGACACGGGCGCATAACGACTACGATTTAAGAACGTTTTGTGCGATTGAATGCAAGAAGGCCACCCACCATCACAACTCGTGAGCTGCAAATCATGCTGCAGAATGTGCACCAAGTGCACGTTTCAGACCAAACTGTGCGAAATAGCCTGCATGAAGTCAAACAGAATTCTAGAAGGCCTTTGAGGATTCAGGCATTGAGCCGAAAGAATCGCGGAGGCCGGTATCGTTGGGCTCAAGAGCATGTGATTTTTACAAGTGAAGACTGGGCCAATGTTTTGTTGACAGATGAGTCTCGCTTTGGATTGTATCCGGATTCCAGAAGAATACGCACTTGGTGAAAACCTGGCAAGGAGGAACGGCTCAGAAATGCCCAGATGGTTCATTCCTACCAAGGTGGAACATGGTGGAATGGTCAGGGGTGGCATCAGAATTGGTGGAAGAACTGATCTCGTTCTTGTGGAAACATCATTAACGGGAATGTTATATCGCGATTTGATAGTCGAACCACTTGTCGTGCCATATGCGGGAACTGTTGGATCAGCGTTTACTCTGATGCAGGATATTGCCCCTCCAGAAGTGGCAAGAGTAGTGACAGATTACATACAGGAGAACAACATTAATGTTTTTCCGTGGCCTGCCCAATCTCCCGACCCTAATCTGATCGAGCATATCTGGGACATTCTTCAGCGCAGTGTCTTGAAATTTGGGATGCCTACAGATACGCGAGAAAATTTGTTTGAAGCCCTTAGAGAATCCTTGTTCGCGAAACCACAATCGGACGTAGATAATTAAATTCAGAGTATGGCACGACGATGCTAAGTTGTTCTCAATGCAACAGAGGGCATAAAGAGGGCATACGAGTTATTAGAAATGAACGTTCATAAATTTAAAAACAAAAAAAAAAAACAAGAAAAAATGGCAAATAAAATTTTTAAATTTTACGTTTTTTTTTTATTAAAAAAAAGTGAATAAATGAATTTTTTCAGTAAATTCTCTTATTATTCTTATCAACATGTTTGAAATTAAGAGAAAAACAGAAAAAAAATTAAGGTGTAAAAATTAAAGAAAAAAGTGAAATAACAAAATATCCCTATAGGAGTTACAAGTTTATTCAAGGAAACAGTTAACAACATGCGCTGTCCGAAAGTCCAGTCTCCTTTAATTCTTAATAAAATTTTAGAAAAAAAACGAAATGAATACCATGTTCGAGCATCTGATTAAGTGATACCTCATAAATTTAAAAATTATTAAATTTATTATCAGAAACATTTTTGACAACCATCATGTTACCATAATTAAATGATTTTTTATGACTAGAACATCATTTATATGTAAACGTTTATTTTCATCCACTATTTTGTCATCTGTCACAAAAAAAAATGTTTCAAACAACAACGCAAGCATCCACGTACGCTTCGATTCAGAAATTGTCCCAGGCGATCATATAAACCCATCATTTGGTTCGGTTCTGGCAAGTATCGTATGGCGCTTAAATTACAATAAATCATTGAGAACTACAGAGAGACCTGGGTATCAAGTTGCCCAGGAGATACTTTCAATAAGTCTTTCTTCCTAATGATATTTTTCGTTATTATTTTGTCCAAAAGGTAGACAACTATTCAGGGAATCAGAAATGCTTGAATAAGAATTTGGGCTTGGTTTCTGTTGCAACTTGTTTGCTACACAGCAACGTCGTCGAAAAAGTTAAACTCCATAACTTATTCTGACGTCGCGTCGTCAACAACCCTTCGCCCAAAGGCATGGATGGACAAATATCCAAGCTTCGATTGAATACTTCCGACCTAGATTAGTTGACTTCAAAGCAATTTACTCATTAGATATAACATCCAAAAATATTCCAATTGTTGGTTAGGATCAGCCTTGGAAGAGGTATTGCTCGATTATAACTAACACGGTGCAATTCAAATCATGCGTCCGGTAGATGTAAAAAGCGGAGGTTGAATGTTGGTTATTAGCACAATTCATGTCGAGTACGAGGGAATGCCCAATCGTTAAAATATCCGAACCAATGGGTCACTGCAGTGACCTTCCAGTTAATCCGAGAATCAAAATGACGTTGCACAGAGTTTATAAAATGTGCAATCGACATATTCATTGATTTTCGAATAATTTGTCTAAGTTTCTTATATTCTTGTTAGCTTGTCCTGAAAACAAACATGACATTGTTGTTTAAAAAACGTCAACTCAACTCACCCTCCCCAAAGGTTGTTTAGTTAGCGCTTACATACAATCTTGAGGATAACTTGTTTCTTTTTCGGACAAAATTCACCTTGTTCAATAATACTTACAGATCCGGTTCTTGTTTGTTTTCTTGATCATATGTAGGTACTTTAAAAACCAACATTGCTTAGATTGGTTTTATTACTATAACCATGCCAATGACAATATTAATTTCAAAAAATTTTGTGCAAACGCAATCTACATAGCTTCGATGTCTTAGCAGCAGTGGTTTGCAGCGCTGATCTTATTTACTGCATCTTGTTTTCAATCTGGTTAGAATTTGTTTGTTAACGTGACACGATAACAACTCGCTTTGACTAAAATTTCTGTTAACATCACTTCATAGATGTTTTTTTTATTAGCACTACAAGGTTTCTTTTCGTACACATATAGTATAAAATTTTTTATTCCAACAATTATTTTTATAGAAATTGGGTGTGTGGTTTTTAACATCAATGTACTTATTGTACTTGACTGCGTAAATATTGTGTTTGGTGCTCTTCAAAAAAAGATACTTAAAATCGGCAAATCAACTAGGTACCCCAAATCACTATGTAACGGAATAAAATACTAAACATTCATCATTATTACCCGCTGACAAGAAAATAGATTGAGGTAGGTACGTGAAGGTTATTCCAGAAAATAGTATGTAATTTGAAATTAATATATATTGGAGACCAGGGCAAAACGGGAAATTCGCTAGTATAGGTTGCTAGTAAATTTCCTAGTGATCACCAAATTAGCAATAACTTCAGTGTCCCTACGTCACTCATCAAGGATAACGTGAGGTTACTCTGTTAAGCTACACTATACAAAAAACTTTATTTTGATTATAATTTTAAAAAAATTTGTAAAAAAGTATCAAGGTGGTTTTAGGTGAGGAAGTACGTTTTTGGATCACTTTGGATTCTTGGGCCGTAATTTTGATATTAGGTACTTTCTAGAGCTTCAACTTTTTCGGCTATAAATTTCGGCTTTTTCGGCCGGTTTAATTAGAAAATTTGTTTCCCGGGAAAAAACGGGACACAACAATTTTTAGATTTTTATAGAAGAATGGAATTAAGGAGAAAATTTTAGAAATAAGTGTTAAAAGGTAGAAACTAGGACGCGTAATACAGAAAGTGATTATGTCTATGCATGTATTTACTGTAGGTGCTTATATTCGAAGTCAACCGAAGGATGGATCATATGTCACTTGCGTCACCGTTGTTTACATAATTCTTAGAATGGAGGTAATGAGGAGTACCGAAGGGCATAATTTTGAAGGTGTCGGGGTTTTCGGCGTGAACAGGGTATAAACTCAAACTTTTCTTTCTTTTTCAATACATTTTCTTTATTTCAAATCTAAGTCTCTACAATGCTAATTTTAATCTACTAACAAAAGTTAATCCAAAATTTCCTTTGTTTAAAATACTTTCTCCTCAAAAATGGTACGTTCCTAACGGAAGTTGCCTTAGGGCCCTGGCATACTATAAAAACCAATTGACTTATGATTTTTTAAATCGCGTTCCATTCGAGTCGCAAGTATGCGCGCTCACATAAGATCCAATGCACTTTCCAGTACAACTATTTAGAATAGAATATTCAATATGAATATTAGAATATTCATTTTCGATTCGAGTCCCATCACTAATTCAAATCCCAAAAATCGCAGAATTTTATTAAATCTGGTCACACTGTAATTTACCTCATGCTTTTATCAGAGCGTGAGCAATGCATATGCGTGAGGGTGAGCCATAAGTGGATATGCGTTTGTGGTGTGTAATTCTTTTCAGGGTGACCAGATTTAGATTTAACCTAATGCTAGATGTTCGAGTAAAATCTGCTCAATTCTGCTAAGCTTTTCGATAGTAGTTTTGGTACTTTTTGATAATAGTTTTCAAACGTTATTCTTAATTGAACTCCACTGAACTTTCTCTGTATTGTTTTTTTCATAGAATGACAAAAAATATCTGCAATCGTTGCTAACAGTTAATAGAAGGCGAACATAAAGATTTCTATTGGCTTTTTCGCAAAGCTGTTTCATTGCACGATGTAAGGTACTATGTAATATTACTATGTAGTCTTATAGTATTTTTTTTAATTTTGTTGTTGTTCTATATTAGATTCAAATTATTATAACAATTTTAATTGGAATCGTTTCAGAGTCTTGCATATCATGTCAGTTTCCTTTTCTTAAATTCTTAATAAATAAATTCGTACGGATACTTTGCAACTGATACTTTCGATCAATGGATATTTCTATTTTTAAGTAAATTTCTAGAGTATGCAGTCGATTTCCGACTGCCACGGGCATTCCTAGTTATAATAATTGTACAATTAAGATATTACATAGACCATAAGTTTTGAAACCTAAAAACTGTGTTCCATGAGCCATTTAACTGTTTCAAAAATCAAAATTATTCGCACTTTGAAGAAAGATAAATTCACCTTTGAAGACATCATGTTTGTAAACGAGCAAGATCTAGACTTTTTTCTGCAAGTCAACAAAATCGATCGACCGATGCAGCCAGTTATTTGCAAATAAATCACAATTCGATCGATCGGTCGAATAGAAAATTTTAGAATAATTGCAAAATTTTCAAAATAAAAAGAAACTCGTCATCGACGGAGGATGGAGTCGTAATTAATTTTTGAGCAGGAAATTTTTATTGAAACTTGGAATTGTAATTGTGACTAAAAGTACAAAAATTGTAAAAGAATGATTGTGATTAAGAAACTAAAAATTGAACTGTGAATGTGACTTAAAATCGAAAAGGTGTAAAAGAATTATTGTGATTAAAATTCAATATTATAATTGTGACCGTGACATGAATTCTCTAAAATTTAACTATTGAAATTTGTAACTGTCAAATGAGAATTGTTGGTAAGATAAACTAAAACTATGTATTAACTAAGTTGTGTTTACGATTTAATAAACCTAATTTACCGATGCATTTTGATTTATTTATTAAACTACAGCAGTTATGAAGAATGCAACAAATCATTCAAGTAATTATTTTCTCATTTCGGGCTTTAACATAAATGTTAAATTTAACACAAAAAATGTCGACAAAATTATGATGCACAAGATCAAAGAATCGAACGGCTGTTTGTTGTTGCCAAACGATGTCTCTTTAGATCATTATCGTTTGGTTTGTGACATTTTTGGATCTGTCAAATTGTGTACGAATTAAGTGCATGTCACCCAGGCGACGTCCAACAGCAGTATTTACCTTGATTAAGAATATTTCAATGTTACTTAAAAAATATTCTTGTGTCGACGAAAGAAGTTCTTTATCAGTCCGGCGCACTTACGTTTCGGTGCCTTGAAGTCACTGTTGACAGTCAATTATATACATATGTATAAAAATCTGTCTTTTTTTTGGCGCTAGAGATCATGGTGTCTAATCAGTCGCGTGTTGATGATATTTTGACTAGGCGTAACTGCGGCATCTCGACATGAACGGCACTTAGCCATTCGTACAACAGAAGAATGTTGGTTCACGTTTGCATTTGCAAGTCTTGAATGCCATTGGAAATATTGTGTTGTATTCTAAATATAATTGCTGGATTTGAAGAGCATTCTTGAAACCAATTGCAGGATTCTAAGAGCATTCTTAAAACTGTTGTAATTAAATCAAAATCAACTAAAAAACTAGTTTGATGTTTGAAGTAGAAAGGAATATCAGAAACTTACCAAATGTGACAATTAAATGGAAAAAAACAACTTCGCACAACAGGTCAATAGCAACTCATGTAATCACCGCTTACAGGCAATCATTTGGAATGGAAGAAAATCTCAATAAAGATTTAAATACAATACATTAAATCAAAATCTACTCGCGAGAAGACTTACAAAATGCATGGCAAATCTTCTCGAGTTGAAGAGGACATAATTTTAGATCCTCTAGAGGTTTTGAGTCTAGTAGATAAGGCCAAATCTTAACGCACTTTTTGCCAAATGTTTGGGTAAGGTTACTTTATGTACATAAGTGTTTCAGCAGGTTTGTGAACGTAAGTGTTTGACGAAGTGGTCTTAAAATAACAAAAATTTACTTTTAAGTACCTTTCTTTAAACGTCCACTGAGATTAACACGTTTTGAAACCCCTGGCAGAGTCCTTAGTGAATCACTTGTCTAGAAATATTTTAGCACAATACTTAAGGACAATTGGTTCGAATGCATCATTTGTGCCGGGTGCACAAAGTGCACAATCGGCTATGGTTATTTCAAAAATGTATGTTTATTGAATTAAATCAGATTTGTATGAATGACTATATTTTTTATTCCAGAAGTGAAAGTTCTCAAAAAAAGGACGCTGAGGCTGCAATATCGGAATTGCAGAAGAGGACTAATTTCGTCGATACTCCTCATGTGAGGATTTTAATGAAGGAGACGTTTGAGGCACGGCGAGCTTGGATAGCTAAAGACGCGAAAGGCATAGTCGACATCATAGAAAAGTATCCACAACTGGAAATATTAACGTTGGTAATAATAATAATTATATAACATTTTTCAGATAATGAACGAACTTGAGTTCATGAAGCGAGTTGCATCGTCTTCTTTACATGAGCGGGCAAACACCATGCTGAAGCAGGTTATGTTAATGTATAACATAACACCTGAAAATGCAGCAGGGAAATTGACTGCTCTTTGTAAGATCCAGGAGGATCTTACACCTTCTAAATTCAAAAAGTCAGATGTGTTACTTTTTACGGTGCAAAAAGTAAGTTTATATTTCACATTTTCAATGTTAACAAAATATTATTTTATGTGCTTAACTATGTTTTTTTCTTTTGATTCCTAGAGCTTTTGAGCAGAGTCAGCATGAAAATGACACACTTGGGTTCGCATTGCTGCACGGCGCAAAAATTAATTCTAAAGGATATCAACTTTTATCAAATATTATTTTGTAAGTATAATGTATACCTAATTTTCTTTTATGATGAATTTTATTTTAGTTTCATTTTTTATTATATTTCAGAGACGTTTTCACAGCAAGGATGGAGCCCCGATCACAGAAATCGACTTCAACAAGGGACTGTGTCATTGTTCAACCAATGCAACGGATTGGGAGAACCAACAAAAGTACCGTTGAACAATTTTTTATAAATGTAATGTAAGTGTTACAACTAATATCAAATGTATTTTTTTTAAATAGAATGTTTTTAATTTTATTCATTAAAGACTACATGTTCGCATACCATTTTTTTTTCTCGTTCAACTGTAAATCATTAAACAAATAATGTCGCACTCTGAATTTTGGGTATTTTTAAGGAAAAATTATTTTTCTTCACAAACTCGAGCTCTGACTGTGTGTCCTGGCTAGGGCTTTTACAGGAAAAAATTTCAGCACCTGATGTTGGAAGCGTTTCATCCCTGTCAGGAGCCTAGTCAGAATCTTGACTTGGCCCTGTGTAAAAATAAGGCAGACAAGTCGGACCAATACTAGTCCCTAGATTGAATTGTCACACGGGATCGGCTGCTTCCGAAGATGATTCAGGACGCAAGAGTTAAGATTTTGGACACAAGAGTACGGCGACAAATGAATGATTTAGAGTTTAATTGTGGACAACCAGCAAAGTAACCGTTTCTGATAATACCTACGATGAAGAATCGCGTCAAATAGGGTACAGCTCATGGAAGTTGGATAACTGAAGACTTGCTGAAGGTGAGGTTACTCACAGTCATATCTAAAAAGGAAGTTACATTTGCTTGGCGTCCTTATATTATCAATGGTACCATGCACCGTGACCAATATTTAAATGTTCTATCAACCAACATGCCTCCGCAAGTGCAGGAATGTTTCCTTAACGGTGATAATGTATTCACGCAAAACTGCGCACCTTGGTACACTGCAAAAAAGGTGAAAAGTTTTTTCAAAGACAAAAATGTAAGGGGTTCTAGGGTGGCCTGGAAATTCTCCGGACCTCAATGCCGTCCAAAACCTTTGAGAGCTGATGAAACGCGAAATTTTCAAGGAAATGTGACAAATCAGGATTTCTTAATTGAACGTGGGATTGTAATGTGGCACACAAGCAAGTGTATATAAGAAAATTGCTGAAAATGCATCGAGAGCATGGCTAAATCAATACCGGCTGTTGTCGATGATCGGGGAAAGAGCACCAAGAATTAATATTAGATATACAGTGAAAGCCCTCTTGAGCGGACATCGACGGTCGCCGCGATTTTGTCCGTATAAAAGGAATGTCCGCTGAAGAAGGCTTTTTTCTTGGGACAACTAAGAATAGTTCCATAAGAAAATGTTAATAATTGAAAAACTTTCTATCTTCAAAGTATGTATTTAATGCACTTGAGTCCGCGTCGCGCCATGAATCGCCTCATGACATTTATAAACTTCAAATGCAAAGAGCTTGTCACTTCTGGAAGGTTTTGAATTTTTAAGTTTCGCGGAACGATTAGTCGCTTAACCAATTTGGAGATCAACTGGTGGTAGAATGATATCCCATTCGACCCCAAGACCTCCCATGCAATTAATCGGTATGGATATGTAATTGATTTTTAATGACCATGACGTTTATCAGATCACCCTATTCTTGATCATGGAATAACCTTGTTAGCGTAAAAATCGTTGCCAGGAGTGCCCTTTTCGAGTTTAGTTCTGACACTTACGAACACTACGGAAAGGAATATTTTCAGTCTGCCTAACAGTAATTTTTCATTTGTTTTTTTTTTTTTCATACAAAAACTTCGTTTCGTGTCCGTACATGAGGGCATTTTAATAAAATACAGAAGCAAGGTTTTGTCCGCGTCCGGTTAAGAGGGCGTCGGCCTAAGAGAGCCTACCTCCTTAACAAAATAGTACGAAATGTTTGGTACCCAAAAATATGTCCGTTGAATAGAGATGTCCGTTTATAGGAGATGTCCGTTAAGAGGGCTTTCACTGTATAATTTATTCTCTTCTAACTATTTTTTCATTCAAAATAATTCTTATATTGTAGCTTATAAGTTCATGTATAATATCAAATCAATTTAAAATGTTAAAGCAAAAACCCGTACAAGGCTCTTTTTATTATACCAAAAACTCATGATTTTGCAAGTGGCTGTAATAATTTGATCACCCACTGTACAACAGTGTAATTTTTACGTCATCTCGAAAAAACTACGGCCAATATAACTTACCATATAAAATTACCATGTTACCACACAAAAAAGCAAAGTCTTGGGATATTAAAAAACCGAATGAACAAAAATTGTACCTACTCAATCGAAGCATTCAGTCTTGTCAATTTTCTGGGTAAAAAAAGAAAAGATAAAACCTTGGAAAGAATTATTTTAGCTCAAATAACTCAATGACAAGCTCAACCATGTGAAAAAAGTCCTCATACGCATCCGATAACAAGAACCTCTGAACCGTTCCGTTGTAACTAGCCAACCTTAAATTTATATTCAGCAGGATTCGTTTTCGTTGCATTCAAGTTGATTTAACACTAAAATACATGGAGCATTCTTAACCAGCTTTCTTCATATACTCCAGAAAATTTATAATTTCCACTTGTGTTGCGGCCCTTATAATTTCAGGCACATTGATCTATGTCAAGGTTTAATCGAAAATCAGGTCCATTCGAATGAAAGTAACAGATGATTCGTATCGACTCATCGTATATACATACATTAGATATATTAGGGTACAAAGCCATTGTCAATTTTATATTATTTCCCGCCAGACATGATCGCAATGATTTAAAATGACATTTGAGCAATATCAGTTAACATGTAATAAACCGTAAAAATTTCAAGCTTGAACTATTTGGAATACCTGTTTACAATACCAAAGAGTCTTTGCTAGGCGAATTAAAAACAGAAAAGATTTTTATAAGACTCAACCTTTCTTGAAGCCATTAACCTCAGCTTAATTTAAGGAATATAGCCTAGGGCTTCAATAATTTAAGTGACATTATGGTGTATATAGGTAGACTAGTAGTTTGTACGTATAACCACAATATTTAATGACAGTTTTCCATATATTTATGATAGAATCCTCATAAATACTTCTAACGGTAGAAACGAAGCCTTTGCACTGCCACAAATTAAGGAAGGTATTTTCATTATAGTACAATGATTTTAATTCGATCTTCCTGTTTTTAGGAATTGATAATTTAAAACATGATACCGAACCCAATAACATAAAACTTACTATAGGCGACATATACTCCACAGGGGGTATAACCTAGTCCTCACAGCAATTGAAAAATTTAGCAAGTTAACCAAATGTAACCTGTTGATGTTGTTCATCTAATAAATAAAGTAGTCGTCAATAAGGAAAGGCAATAATATTAAAACAATAGCATGTAAAACAGTTCAAATTACTTCAATTGTTTGTCCATGAAGTAAAATTCGTGAAGTTTATGAAGTAATATAACCACTCAATTCACTGAATGACAGGAAGAAAACCCGTCGAATTAAATTTCGGAAGAATGCCGAATGTGACTCCATTAGTAATGGAGAAAATGAGCCTCCAAAACATATGTAGGTAGATTAAAAATGAAACAAGCAAAAAACACGAAAAATCATAACAAGGCAGGCAAGGCAATCATACGAAATCACAGATAATTTATAGTTGTTTTTATTTTTTACTTTTTTTAATATTTCAAATGTTTGAAATATTTTTATATGTTAGTCAAGTTTTTTATTTATTTTGTTTTAATATACATATATTTAGATTATTGTGTTTGGATTATATCATATATTTTTTTAAAATTCAACTTAAATATTAATAAATTTTTATAAATCCGTCCTCATTTGGAAAATATTTGCTTGTACACAATGTTTCGTGTGAAGACTGCTTCAGATTCAGGTATGAGGTTGCCTTGATGTGGTCCATTTAATATTTTGATTTCAGCACACGAAGATTTTCGTACTCTTGACAATGCTACATATATGGCCAAATGAGCACATACAGGTTCTGCTAAAACAAACCAACTTTCTCAAGGGTTTGCCCTTGTGCCTTACTGATGGTCATGGCAAAAGCCAATTTACCTGGGAAGTGTTTTCTTCGCAAAACGAAAAGCAATCAAGATTTACCGGTGCCAAGTCTATTCGTGGAATAAATACTATATTCTTTTCTGCACGGCCTGTAATCACTTCTGCAATCACTAAATTCGGTTTCAGTTCTTTAACCGCCAATCTTGCTCCATTAAAAGACCGCGTTTAGAGTTCCGATTTCTTAATAAGACCACAATACTTCCAATGCATAGTTTAATCTTATGAAGCGGCATACCGGATGGTTCAACTTCATTGAGAAATTCGATGGGATAATTTTTTTTATCAGTCATAACTAAAATAAGTAAAGCACTCTCCCGTGAAACAAATCAAAACTTCTTCATTTACTTAATCGACATCTGAGTTCTTTGGATATAAAATTGCAATTTTAGAACAGCTATCGACTTCTTTAGGAGATAATTTTTCACCAAAAATTTCGGTGATGATTGAATCTTTCCATATAAGATTCATAGGAACTTCATAAATGTCAGTAAATATCCATATTCGTTTGTTAATGTACCAACACCTATTTTGATCAACCAATCGTTATATTTTAGATCAATGGATCTTACATTATTTTGTAGCTTTACTATTTTAAATGTTTCCCACAAACTTGAAAATTTTATGCTTTGTTCGACAATTGCTGCTTGATTTCCATGAACTACAACTGGAAATGTCTGCGTGAAGTCTCCTCCAAGTAGTATGGGCTTGCCTCGAAAGGGGCGATCATTCCTCATTATCTCCTTTAATAGTTTGTCAACAGATATCAGGGCAACCCCAGGGGTCATAGTTGATTCATTGTTGTTGAACTGAAGCTACTCAATTATTTGAAGGGCACGGAAGTCCAAACTCAGAACACTTTTTACCATGGAGTTGAAGAGTTTTTTGAATATCTCTTAGGGCAAACATCTCACACTGAGAATAGTTGTCATTATGATGTACATGACTATGCATAAAATCTTCACATAGTTCGTTTTGATATTTGCTAGAAAAATGAGCTGCATTAGATGGAGATGCAAATAAATGCAAATGATCTCTTGTTGACGTAGCATGCTCACAACTATTGCATCTGCAAGTGAACAATCCCAGGTCGCATCATCATTAAATAAACCACGTCGGTTAGCTGCTTCATTATATGATGAGCTAGTATGACTTCCACACGTTTTCAAATGATAGAAAGATTTAGCTCCTTGGACATGAAGTAGTAATAATCGCAAAGAAAATTTTTCGGTTTCATTTATGTTGAATACATGAATAAATGCGTCCTACAGCACTATTTCGAGCTTTCCATGTAGGTGCAGTCTTATAAAATACGTAGTTGTTTGGTAAATTATGATAAAGAAGTGCATTCGCATTTTCATCAATTTGATTAAGCTTAAAGAACGCTGTCAGCATTGTGTCTCTTGCTGCGGCTTAGCCAATTCTTTTTTCTATGTTTTCTTTCTTTCTTGATATAATTGTTTGTTCATCAGGGAGATGGATTGGCAGGCTTATGATACTGTGCGATTGCTCATGCATTTTAAAATTGAAGAGACGCCAAGCAGCTTCAGGAGCACTAACATACCTCGCATCCATGTACGTTTTTATTTCATCATGATTTAAGCTACCATGCTGAGCAATTGTCATGTTAGCACAATCATGGCCTTTTTAAACATACTACAATAAGTATGTCACACTTTGAATAAATGCGCAGCTTTCAACATTTACATATATGGCAATTATACTTGAGACACAAATACGAATTGTATGGTACAATCCATCCATTGTCTACAATGTTTCCACTGACAGTAGTAGTACCACTATTACGTCCCCTGTATTTAGGATAACCACCACTGTTTTATTGTTCTCTTATATTGCTATTGTTTCATTCTGGAAGGGTTTGGGAAAGTTTTTGCTACACTTGCCATTGATCACGCAGGGCGGCCCTTGGTTCTTTTCGCCAGATGGTCCATGCAACATGTGCTTTGTTACTAAGGATCGTGTTCTGGTGGTGGGGCAATATTAGCACTCATTGACGCAAATCTCAAAGAAACATTGATTGACTCAAATTGTTAAAAAAAAATTATGAATGTTCATGCCAACTAGTCATCAATGCCTTAAGAATAGGTGGTATGGGTATATAATCCAAAACAACCTTTCCCTTCTGACAACACTCTGTAAAGAGTTTACTTGCGGCAACACATTCTAGAAGTGCTTTGCTTTACATGAACTGCATTCAATATTCATTGCACCGCATGTGAACTCTAAAATATTCAATTCATTGGAATTTGCAGTAATAACTAGCACATTATGTCTTTGTTCTGTTTTATTAATTCGAAGCTGTCTGCGTCTGCTGTTTCGATTTTCGCGGGTCTCGTTGGTTTCCTGGGATCGACGATGCTCATTAAAGGACTGCCTAACCTCTTGGGTCATTTTTTTTTCTCGTATGACTCCTTTGCCTCTTGGGTCATATTATCGTCCGATGTTGCTCAATTCGTCTTCGTTTTGACGCAATTCGTTCCTCGTCATTTAATCTAGGCCGCCCGCTGATTACAAAATGCGTTAGTTCGTCAAGCTAAATTTTACTAAAGTTGTTCCCTATTATTGCAACAAAACACAGATGGAAAGCTCAAGAAAAGTATATAGAGATATTTAACACTAAATTGTTTTGAATATGTAATAAATTTAAAAGTAAAAACAAAAAATATTTTTGTACCAACAACGTAAAACCTGTAGAGAAAGTATATGGTTAATTTTATGGAAAATTTGAGTGCGATCAATAAACAAATCAATTCACGGCAATGCTCGCAAAGGAACAAAATCAAGAAAAGCAGAGAGAAACTTATTCTTTATCTCATTTATACAAATGCTAATGCCGTGAATTTTCCCCGGTTTTAGAGATTGATCCCATTCTTCGAACAATGAAATTCATTCAAAAGGAAGCAGAGAGAAATTCAATCTTTGCTTGATCTACATACATGAAAAGCTATTGGTTGTGACGTGATACAGAAAATGAATTTTTACCGCTTCCAAAAAGTGAATCCCATCCTTCGGTGAGTAAAATTCATTTCCAGAAAGCGGAGAGAAATTCATTTTGTGTATGATCTGCATAAAAAGCTATTGGCCGTGATGAAGAAATGGAATTTCTCCCGCTTTCAGAGGTGGATCCCAATCTCCGGTAAATGAAATTCATTTTCTGCTTCTGGACCATTAAGAATTTATATACTAAGATAATTTATTGAGAGTAGGTAGGTCACTTGGAAAAGATTGCACAACATTCCAAACCGAAATCACAGCGATTATTGACTGTGCTTATATGCTCATCGGTAGGAAATGCAAGGGACCAAAGATATATATAGCAACTGACTGTACGGCCGCCCTAGAGGCCTTGGTTAACGCTGCTTAAAAATCAAAGTTTGTTGAATAGTGCTTCGTATGTCTCAAGCAACTGGCTTAAGGCAACAAAAGCCTTATCTGGGTGCCAGGGCATTCGAGCATTCGAAGCAACGAACAGGCAAACCTTATGGGTAACAAGAGCTCTAAAGAACTACCAATAGGACCAGAACCATTCCGTGGATATACGAAACAGTATATCAAAGTGGAAACTAAAAAATGGGAGGAGAATATGAATCAAATCGCAACTCCTCGGTAAACGAAACTAGTTGTGGCCAAGCACATAGAAGCTGTCTTCTTTTGCTCACTCCAGTACAGCAGAACCGTCAAACATACATTTATCAGAGCACATTTATTTATTTATTGGCATAAAAAAATACATAACCTTTCATAAGGAGATACATGTTAATCCTGAAGACAGAGGAGAAAAAACCTCTGTGTGCTCAGGAGCCAAAAACTTTTCAACTAAAAAAAAAATAGAAAAACTTTAATCTAAGCTCATAAAATAAGAAATATGGCATAACTGAAATAATAAACTAATTTACCTAGTAAATATATTTACAAAACAATTTTACAGTTTATTTTAACTTGGTGCAATTAGATGATTCATAATTTTTTTTTTTAATTATCTCTGACGCATTTAAGTTTCTTAAATTATTAGGTAAAGTATTAAAATATTTAATAGCTGTATATATACAGTTTTTTCATAAATAGTTTTTCTATGTTTTGGAATTGCAACATCTTTTTTTCTGGTTTTATTGGATGAAAGTAATTCATCAAGTTGTGCTTAGGTTTTTATAGTGAAACATTATGCAGTTAGTCGCATATAGTACTTCTAAAGTATGTTTTGTAGTATGTTTCAAATACTTAATGAATGAGTAGGTATTTTAGGATGTTTCAAAGATTTAATGAATCTATTCTGAAGATTTATACGTTGCTGAAGTTCAGAGATATAGGCCCCACCCCATATTATTAAACCATAGTTCAGTAAACTATAAACATAAGCATAGTAAATGACTTCTTAAATTTTAAGTAGGAGGTTGTTGGAGTCTATATAACAAATATAAAAAAACCTTACTTATTTTGTTACATATTATATATGGTGGTTCCATTTAAGGTTGTAGTCCACATAAACTTCTGAATATTTGGTTACCTCAGTTCGTCTAATCAAAGTATTGTTGATTACTACTTCAGTATTGCGCGGAACACTATCAGCATAACAACCGAAAGTAATATATTGAGTTTTTTTTACATTTAAAGTTAACTTATTAAACCATTCATTAAGATTATATAAATTAATATTCTATCTAATCTAATATTCTGATTATATAATTAATATTATTATTATTAATATAGATTAGGAAAAGAAGTGGACCGACGACAGTACCCTGCGGAACACCTATTCCCACAGACTTAGATTGGCTAGTAACATTTCCAATTTTTACTCTTTAAGTCAAATCATGAGCAACACCTCTTATTCCATAACACTCTAATTTTTGTAACAAAATTTCGTGGTTAACTGTATCAAACGCTTTACTTAGATCAATAAAGGTAGCAACGCCTGCTTTACCCGCATCAACCGTTTTATAAACAATATCCATAACTTCTTCAAGTGCATCCGATGTACCAGTATCTTTTATAAAACCAAACTGCTTGCTATTAGTTACATTGCATTTAGTTAAAAAGTTTAATAATCTGGTGTGAATCAATTTTTTCAAAAATTAAGCAACATTTGATATTAAAGATATAGAGCGATAGTTATTAACCAAAGAAGTTTTACCATATTTGTAAATAGGAACCATATCAGCTTGCTTAAGTGCAGAAGGCCAAACATTTGGAACTACACATATGTTAAAAATAAACGAGAGTTTAGAACTTATATGACAATTTAATGCTTTAAGTACTGTTGAATGAATGCCATCAGAAACACCATTTCTGTCTTTTAGTTTGCTTAAAACTTTTTGTATTTCAGAACAAGTTACTGGCATCAGGTATATTGACTTATTGATACGTCTGTTACTTGGTTTTATACTATTATTTTTAGAAGGTTGTATTCTACTAACTAAATCATGACCAATGTTTGAAAAAAATCATTAGTAATAGCAATAATTAATAATAGCAATAATTTCAGTATCATCAACAATGTTACCATTGACTATAATTTTATTAATTGAGTCTTTTTTGTTTTTAGTTTTTTCTAATTTCTGATTAATGTAAGTCCACATATTTTTAATTTAATTTAATACTAATTTAATACTATTTCAATCTAATTTTTAATACTATTTTCAGCTGCTTTTATTTCAAAGTTATTTTTTGCTACTTTTAATAAATTTTTAAGATACTTTTCATAATTCTTGTAATTATTTTTATAAGCAATTATCTTATTATTTTTCCATAAGTAGTAAAGGAATTCTTTGTGTTCAATTGATTTAAGAATTGCAGAGGTCATCTACACAGTATTTTATGTTTGATAATAATAAATTAGTTGCATCCTCAAGGTCATTTAATTCACAACTATTAGACCGGTCAATACCATCTGATACAGCAAGTAGTTTATTATAGTTTAATTTATAATGATATTCAGGCATATTAGATAGTTTCTCATCAATATTAAATCCACAGAAAATTGAATAGTGATCTGTAAATAACGGGGAGTGTTTAATAGCTTTAAGTTCAAAATTAGTTTTAGCAAAAAAATTGTCAATGCAAGTACCACCATTATTATTAGGCCTTGTTACAGAATTAAATAGGGGTAGGTAGGTAGCCAAAAGCAAAAAATGCATTTAACAGTTCCTCCGACTTAGGCTCATTGCTCAGTATATTGATACTAGCTGTACCCGCCTGCTTTGCTGGGCATTACGTGACACTGCATATTTTTTGTGTACTGTACACTGTATATGTTGATAATGTATATGTTTTTCTTTAGTTATGGATTTTTGATTGCAACATAAGTTCAAAAACTTCCAAAAAATCTTTGGATATTTCGAAAATGTTTTTATTAACATTTGGCTACAAATGTTTTCGCCGTAAAATGGATAATAAATTGAAAGTTTGAATAGTGCTCAATAAGAGAATGAGAGATAAACTTAAAACAACTAACCAAGCACTCTTTCAAAAAGGGTCAATTTTGAAAATATTACTACACCTTACAACACCTGCTAACCTTAAAGTTACAAGAAAATTGAAATATAGTAGTTATGAGAAATCGAAATTTATCCTATGTTCGGTGACAACAATGAAACAAATAAGGATTTAAAGATTGCCGGTTGAAACTCAAACACAACTGGTTAACTTTTTACTTAAACTTCGATTAGTACCGACTACTTATCTAAATTATCTTAGCTTATATACATTTTCTGAATGTAAATATCTTATGGCACAGCGATGTTTGAGGGGTTACCCCGATCCGATCGGCCACATCAACAAAACGCCCCCGTTAGCCGTGTAAATTTATTTTCGGGGATTTTATTGAAAAATATTGCTTTCTTCTACCTTACTTAAAAGATAAGGTTTAATTACAGACAAAATAATTTACCAGATGTCGCGATCCCATGTGGCTCTGTACACAATTTTTACCAACATCACAGACGTCACAGCAGACAAGAGATGCATGAGCCGTATGCGCCTTTGATCGGCTTTAACGTTTGAAGAACATTGCTTCTAGCGAATTTTTCTTCTAGTTGATGTTTGATTGTCAAATAGGGAATGAGTGATTACAATAATAGGAAAAGGGGCTGAAACAAAATTTCGCGGATGGAACACAATGTACATGTACACACAATGCACACAATTTTGATGTTCTGAAATTTGCACAAAACAAACACAAACAAAAATGTGTATCATTGAAGAGTAAAATTTACTCCCGTACACTCAAATAAACTCAAAAATTTTTGTTTTCTGTGTAACAGTATTTTTTATTTATATGAAGAAAATATATACAAATTGAGTTTCCAATATATAAAATATTACAAAATTTTTCCGAAAAACGCGACACTTTGCACTTACGAATTTTAATCTGAATTTTATCATATATCATGACTTTTGTTTTGGACACACCTTTAAAAACTCAATTCAGAAAAAAAATTTATCAAAAATAGTTAGGAAATTTTAAAATAATGGGGTTAGGTTATACATATGAACCCCGTAGGAAGCTTCGTTCAGCCGCTAGGAGCAAAAAATCGTGAAAAATTCAAAATCTGAATTTTACCGATTTTCCAATCTTTTGAATGCACACCTTTAAAACCTCCCTTTAGAGAAAAATGATGTATGAAAGGAAGGTAGGAAATATCAAAATAGTGTGGGTCGGTGTTACATATAAACCCCGTAGAATGCTTCGTTTAGCCGCGACGGGCAAAAACCGTTGAAAATTAAAATTTTTACCGGAAAAGTACCCTTAAAACCGGTAGAAAATTGGTCAACTTGAGATTCCCGGACACTATGATGTCCTACGATCTGAAATTCAAAAAAAATATTTACCATTTTCCACTAATTTGAACAAATCCATCCGCTACGGGTTTGATGAACCAAAATTGTATTGAATAACCCGAGTAAAATGTGTAGAAAACAATTAAAACCGGCTCTACGGAAATGCAGTGTGTCAAATGATAGAGAATTCTTGAGAGAGAGTTTTGTTTCGATTTGCAAAAGCGACAAGTAACGGTTCACTCATACGCAAGTGAAGGTTGACGTATTCGAGATGGGCATAAGAAGATCCAAAAATAAAATCAATCCCCATTTCCCAATCAAAAACCACATGACATGAAGTCGCATCCATCTCTAGTATGAATCCATGGATAGATTTCATATCAAGAGAATGTTTACTTTGCTTCTTAAGAAAAATAAACGAAAAGAGATCATGCAATCAACAAAATGCCGAAATGTTCTCTCGAATATGTCTCATACTTAAGAGAGAGGGAGTAACCGCTAACGATGCGATAATTGCAGGATCTCTCTTCATTTATTGATCTTAAGCTTAAGCACTAAAGTCGATTTTCTCTTGAAATTAAAACCATAAAAACTTTAAAACTTAATTATTTTCAAAAGTTTAAAACCAATTTTTTTAAAACTTTACACAAACACTACCGGACAGTAATCTTCGTGCCAAATTTTATTGGAATCGACTCGATAGATTCCGAGTTTAGCCGCGACAAACATTTTCAGAGAGATATCTTTTTATATATTAAAGATTGTAGTCTCCTTGTAAATTTTTCAATAACGTTAATGAAATCAGTCTTACTTAAATCATGACATCTATATAAAGCTGAGATTAGCAATGAATCATTACCACCTATTGATACAGTCCAATTTATTACTTTAAAAGAATCATGTTCAGTTATGCTAACATTATAAATCACATCATTTCTGACGTATATTACCACACCACCACCACCATTGATATTGCCATTTATATAATAAATAATTAGTAATAGTATAAAGTTCTGGGTTATCCAATATCCAGGTTTGAGAACAAACAATAATTTGCGGTTGTAAATTCAAACTGTCTAAGTAAGACTCTAGGCTAGGAGAACAGCATTTACATTTAATCTCTTAATATTAACATACCATTTGTAATCACTGATACTTTCATTAATTGTATCTAAAGTAGTAAAATCTAATTCAATTAGTATATTATCATCTTCAGTTATATAGAGAGACGTTTAAATTGAAATTCTAGATACATGAGAGTAACAGAAACCTCAAATAGCAGCAAACAATGTGACTAATTTAAAAGTAAGATAGATTATTTTAACTATTGACAAAAAATGCAATTGAAAAAGGTTTGTATATGTAGGTAACACTAAATAACCTAGGAGAAAAATAAAACATAAATATAGGAGAAAAATAAATAATTCCATTAATTTAAAACTTGATGCTGTTAAATTCAAAAGACATTCTTCATTAAGCTCCATCGAGAGGATCAAAAGGGTAGTCGATTTTTAACATTATTAACATTTTTGCAGTCCTGAGTAGAATGCTGTTCAGCACAGATTCCACATACTGTAGATTTACATTGTTTTTGACTGTGACGACCATGTTTGGAACATTTAAAACACCATGTGATGTTAAAGTCATCAAAGACTCTGCAGCGCCCAGATTCTATGTTAACGAATTGATGGTAAATAAGAGTGTGCATTTATTTGTGTTTTTGTTCATATACTTGTAATCCAATTTTAGGTAATTATTTTCTGCATTTAAGTTGTTTCTCGCCTTAAAATCATTAATAATTTCCTCGTTAGATAATAAGACTTTTTCGGGATCAACATCAACAACCTTAATTTTTGGATCATCCTTTTTCTCAAGAGTAACTGTAGTTTGTTCATAGTTATAAGATTGTAATAGTTTTTCAGTATCTTTGACATCAGCTGATTTCGAGCACTTCAGATCCTCTAACTTTATTCTTATCCTTAAAAACATTAGCAGCAGTTGTCACATTCAGATCACGTCGTTTTGTGGATTTACTGGCAGCTTCAGCATAAGTAGAGACTGGATTGCTCTCCATATGATTCCTCAAATACTTGTTACTATTCCTTAAGTCATCATTTTTTTTAGTAAGTTCAGAATTAGAACTTTGAGATTTACATTTTCAGAATGATAAAAAGTGCAATTTTCACAACCATTTATTAGGGCATCATCCATGCGAGCTCGTTTCTTAGTAGACATAATAGAATTACTGTCAGAGATAATAGAAGATGCATCATTGTTCATTTCAAAGTCACAAGGAGTTGTTTCACCATTTTCTACGCTTTTTTTATAGATATTAATATAGATACCGATTTACCATCCTTATTTAGGTTTTCAATATTTTTATGGGTTATGTAATCACCGGGCAACGGGCATACCACTAGATTTTTTGATACAAAGAAACCCTTCCCTTCAGAAATGCATGATTTGACGAAATCTGACCTACATTAAGGACTATCACATAGTATACAAATAACAATACCGCATGTTCTCTTGTTATGGCAAGCCAATTGATGCACAGGCGGAATATCGCGTGCATCCGTACTAGAGGTGTAAAATGTACTCAAAAATGAGTAATCGAATATACTCGTTACTTTATGACCAAGTATTCGTTGTATCCGCATCATCTTTGATACCTGAGGGTTTGAACCGTTTTTTGTCATTAATCATTTCATAATTTCATTAAAAAATTCTTTATTTCAAAATTACAGCTTGTTTTTATATAACTTCCATGCAAAAATCCAAAAATACCCAAAGAAATGAATACTACCCAATGAGTATCCGGATCACTATTCGTTACCTGAGCAGTCGAATCTTTATATGAAAATTATAATACAGGGGTACTCGAAATACAGAGGTACTCATACTACCCAATGAGTATCCGGATCATTATTCGTTACTTGAGCAGTCGAATCTTTATATGAAAATTTCCATATAAAAGTATCCGCGAGTATCCGCGAGTACTCGTTTCTTTTCGAACCGTTCCTGAAACCGAATAATTCTCTCCCACACGTAATATCCCTCTCTCTCATACACCAAACAAAATCCATATTCGACCCCATTCATACTTACACACCTTCTCTCGCACACGAAACGTTACTCACCGTCCTTCATACATTTACATTTATTTCCAATCATTCCTAGACGTGTTTGAGAGAGTGGTTTGCTATCGACGCACACTGAAAGCGAATCGCTCACTCGAATACGTACCGTCACTCATCTCTCTTTCGTGTAAGAGTGAGAGTAGTCGGTAACGAGTAGTATTCGCGAGTACTCATTGGATACTCGGAGTCATAGTCAGTATTCGGTACTCGGTAACGAATACTACTCGTTTCCTACATCTCTAATCCGTACTTGACCACGCCATTATGCCATGAATTCAATATTTCATTGAATCTGAACAATTCATGGTAAAGTATTTACATTAATTGAAAAATTGTTTTTATTCTTTTGACATTTTGTTCAATTTTTCGACGTTTTTCTTTTGATTCACTTCTTCATCTTGGCTTGCATTTCCAACTTAAAAACATTTTTGTACAATAACAAACTGATGTAGGTTATGATTTTGTCGTTTCACTTTAACTGTGGTTTAATTAACTAAATTTAAATATTTTCAATTAGTTTTTGTTTTATCTACAAGTTATTATATTTTCATTTCGGATTCACTTTTCAAAACAAATAATTCCGTGATATTTTCTTAATTGTCTCAACATGTTGCGATTTCGCGTGTGTTTCCAACAGCTGATGTTTGACTCTCTTGAAATTAACTCTCAATAATAGCTGGGTTTAAATTACTCTACTCGATAAATAGTTGACATGGTTCATTTTGCTTGCCGCGAGTTTAAATTTCTTTTTAAATTAAATTATACAATTGCTTCAAAACTTTCAGTTAATTTCATATGAAAGTTTGAAATCATGTAAACTATGAGGAATTTGTGCAACCAGAGCCTAAGGAAATGTAAAAAGTTGAAGAAAATTCTTACGTGAATTTGAACTGAAGTTAGTAAAAGTTTGTAATCTGTGGAGTGCAAGTGCGGTGTGTTCTTTTCCTAATTTGGATTTGTACTCGATAGTGATTATCAAAAGCATACGCCTAGAGTGTAAGGCAACATAGTTGAAAATTTCAGATTTTCTTAGCAAGTAATAAGGTACATATATTCATGTATTTGTATGGTATACAGAGTGGTATCATAAATATGTGTATAAATTAACAACGTAAATGTAATTACGTAAATGTAATTAACATTAATGTAATTACGTCACTTCCTTTCTTTCTTCCTAACCAGTGAAATGTGTAGCTTTGTTGTTGCAACAACATCAGTTATTGCAACAGCCACAGTTTCCTTTAGTTGTGCTTATCAAGGTTGTACTGTATGTACATTTTTCTTAAGTTCACATCAGAACTCAAGTATCTTCTGTTTGGATTATTAGAACGCGTGTGACGGCTTACATTGTAGTGTGCAAACATTTTCATATGATCCTTATCGGCTCCCACTAGTTTCTCGTCAGTCTCTCTTTGAGATTCTTTCATTTTTCCACGTTAGACTTGCCCTATTACTTATGCTTTAAGATCCCTATGTAGTCTGCCTATAGATATATCAAATATCGGGCAGGGTGCCCCGACTTCTTCCTCAAATGGACTCGTTCCTGTCTAAGTAACCGTACCTATCGAGTTATGTTTCGATCTACCCTGTCTAATACAATAACTGCGACAAGTGGCGTTCCACAGGGCAGTCACATCGGACCTCTACTGTTTTTAGTTGCTACCACTGACGTCTCCAAGGTCATCATGAACTCCTACATCCTCTCGTATGCAGACGACACCAATATCTTCAAGAACATTACCCACCCCTCTGACTATCTGGAACTACAACAGGACCTTAATCGCCTCTCAATTTGGTGCTCCAAAACCAACCTCGTTCTTAACACCTCAAAGTGTGAACACGTCTGTTTCCACCGGAAGAGGAGCTACATGGCTCACACCTTCTCCATTAACGGCTCCACGATTAGCACAGTGAACTACAACCTTGATCTTGGTGTCCACCTGGATTCGAGACTCTTCTTTCAAGAGCATATAAATTTTGTGATTAAGAAATCTAGTACCATGTTGGGCTTTATCACAAGGTGGGCTAGGGAATTCGATGACCCCTACATTTATAAAGCCCTCTTTATATCGCTGGTTCGCCCTCTACTGGAATACGCCTCACAGGTCTGGTCTCCGTATCACAGACTCCATATAGGGCGAATCGAGTCCGTGCAGAAGCGCTTTCTGCGTTTCGCTCTTCATAAGCTACCCTGGTCCGACTCCCTCCACCTCCCTTCCTATGCGGATCGCCTGAAGCTGATTAATCTGCAATATCTCTCTGGACGCCGTGTAATGACTGACTGGTCATTCATGCATGGCATCGTCCAGGGAAAAATTGTAGCTCCACATATTCAGGAACAAGTTGTTCTTCGCACTAGCGGCAGAAACCTTAGATCTGCAAGCTCATTCTTCATAAGCTTTCACCACACGGACTTTGGTAGGATGGAGCCGGTCACCCGCATGCTAAGGTTATATAGTCAGGTCGCCCCCCTCCTGCGTGTCGCGGATGGTAATAGCAATGTTAGGTCCATCTTTCGGACCTACGCAGACGCTCTTTCGACTCTTTAAACCTCAATATACGTGCGCTTATTTTTCCCTTTAAATTTTTCGCTGTTTAAATTTGCTTTTTATGCTCCTATTAATATATATTTCTTTATATACATTGTTATTTTTTACTTTTTTCTTTCCTCTTTAACTTTATATATATATTTTTATTAAATGTGTATTTTTCACATTTTAATTTTCTTGTCTTTGTGTAATTAAGCCTTACTTGTACTGAAACTTGTACTAAGTTGTTAAAATAAAATAAAATAAAGTAAAATAAAATGTTCCTATTAGGAACTTTTTACATACCGCAATACTTTTCTTTTCAGTGTTCAAAAAGTATCAATAACTACAATCCATGGCTGATCCTTTACAATTTCTGCCTCATCTTCTTTTTAAGAATGTATTTAGTGTTATTCGACATTTAACAATTCGAATTTTGTATACACCACCTTCTCTCATAATTTGTAAAAATAGGTCTGAATTACATCTGTACACACAATTTTAGTAGTAGCGACACTAACTTTAAGTAGTCTGTCGTGGTCAGTTGTAGTGCACAGCCAGTTAAAGAAATAAATTATATTTGCACACTTGGATCATTTATTTCCCTTCGTTTGAACCTTCCAAAATATCATTTTGTTTGCTGAAACCCCCCATTTCCCAAAACAAATTAAAAGAGATCCCTCTATAATACGATTCTGGCACATTTTCTTACATTTGCAATTCTTATTTTCAAATTTCTTAGCGGGAAAAATATTTCCAGTTTTTATATAATACTTTTTCTACTGTTCGTCTTCGTTAGTCAGTTAATAACTGCAAAATTCTACGCCTCTTCTTTGTTTTTAATAATATTGAATTGATACCGCTCAGACTGCTTTTCTATTCCGATTCATAAGTTCGTCTTCTTTTTCTAATATTCATGTCTTATTTCTATAACAAAAAAATTTGAATATCCCCGGGGAAAAGTTTGTTATGATTACTTAACAACATCACTATTAGACCACATTATAATCTTTTTAATATGTACGCGTAGTTATTATAAAAACTATTGAATATTAAGCGTATTCATTTCACTTCGTAAGTTCGTAAACGTCGTAAATCGTAAATGTCGTAAACAAAATTGACGTGAACACCCCAAACTGTTTTCTTCGTAAACTTTGTAAATATCTCTCATATTTATGTCATTTTTCATTTCAAAATTACAAGTAATAACAATTTTTTATTTTATTAACTTTATTGCCTTAAAACAATGCCAAAAACCAGTGAAAACCAGAAAATTTTAAACCGTTGACACCGTGGAAATTCCTTAACACATAAAATTTTACTCTTGCATTTATGTATTTTTAATATAAATGACTTAATTACTACAAAAATATATTTAAATGAATATAATAAGCTGAAAATAAGAATTTCTGACCTCATCTGACAACATATACGAAATACGCCAAATACGACACTTTTTACGGTCGTAAAGCTTACGAAATTTCGTATTCTTTTTTGTATGGGGAAAAATACGAAATTTCGTAAACTTTACGAAAGACGACGTTTACGACAATTACGAAGAGTTTACGTAGTGAAGTGAATACCCTTATTATTTATCCCAAGCAATTTTAACAATTGTTATGCGTCGACGAAATATGAAACATTTGTAACCAAACTCCTCCTAGACCGTTTGATCAATCGATCTGAAATTTTACATACTAACAAATATTTTTTGTTACTAAATTTGCGATAAAAAATCACTAGGGGTAGGCTTCTTGGTTAAAAATTTTTCTGATGAACGAACCAAAATTAGTGCGAAGGTTTGTGTCATGGAAATCTAAATTTAGATTTTATGTATTAAGAACGATCACTGCGTTTTTCTGCAAGAATTCCAAAATATACGGCAGACAAAATACAATTTTGACAAAACGGTTTTTTGCCCGTACTGGCTAAACGAAGCGTCCTAGAGTGTTTCCTACCCCTATTATTTTGTAATTTTATATTGTTCTTCCATACATTATTTTTCTCTATATTGAGGTTTCAAGGATATGCATACAAAAGATGGGGAAATTGATAAAATTCAGATTTTTAACTTTTAACGTATTTTTGCCCGTAGCGGCTAAACGAAGTGTCTTAGGACGTTCATATGTCTAACAGGCCCCCAATCCTATTTCATTTTCTACCCTTTTTCATACATTATTTTTCTCTTAATTGAGTTTTAAGTTGTGCATTCAAAAAATTGGAAAATTAATACAACTCTGATTTTGAATTTTTAAAGTTTTTTTGCCGTAGCGGCTAAACGAAGCGTCCTAAGGTATTCATATGTATCACCGACTTCCATTATTTTTTCATTTCCTACCTTTTTTTCCTCCATAATATTTCTCTTAATTGAGTTTTGAAAGGTGTGCCTACAAATGTTGTGAAATGTGATAAAATTCAGATTTTGAAGTTCCAACGGTTTTTCGCCCGTAGCGGCTAAACGGAACGTGTTAGTGTGCTTGTATGTATGACCGACCCCCATTATTTTGTAATTTTCTACCTTTTTTTATTAAATATTTTTCGTTAAATTGAGTTTTTAAAGATGTGCATACAAAAGATTGGAAAATTGATAAAATTCAGATTTTGAATTTTTAACAGTTTTTAGCCCGTAGCGGCGAAATTATGCAGTTAAGGGGTTTCATATGCATTAACAACCCCCATTATTTTGATATTTCCTAACTGTTTTTCATACATCTCACATCTCTAAATTGAGTTTAAAGATTTGCATACAAAAGTTCGGAAACGTGATAAAATTCAGATTTTAGTTTTTAACGGTTTTTTACCCGTAGAGGCTAAACGAATCGTCCTAGGGGATTCATATGTATAACCAGCCCCTTTTATTTTGACATTTTCTACCTCCTTTTCATACATAATTTTTCTCTAAATTGAGTTTAAAGATGTGCATACAAAAGATGGGGAAAGTGATAAAATTCAAATTTTGAATTTTCAACAGTTTTTTGACCGTAGCGGCCAAACGAAGTGTCCCACGGTGTTTATATGTATGACCGGCCCCCATTATTTTGACATTTTCTGCATTTTTGTTATACATGAATTTCCTCTACTGTGAGTTTTTATAAATGTATCCATATCCAAAATTACGATTCTAGCTAATAATTTTGTAAATCATTGAAATCTGAGAGTAAAGATGAATGAATTATTGAACAAATCTGATAGTAAAGATGATTGAATGAACTGAAAATTTTTTCATATCTTCAATATATATACACTCGTAATAATAATAGATATACAAATAGATTCATAAATAATATGAAACACAAAATACTAGAAATCCCATAATAACAAAAAGTCATGATTAATAAGATAAAAAGAAACCAACTGCGTGTCGGACACACATAAGCTAAGGATTCCGTAGAATGCCGCATAAAGTATTGAGTTAAAGAAATCTTCGTCGGTAGCTTCAAACATCGAATATCTACGTCGTTCAAAAGTTAGACAGGGGGGACACACTTTTGACGTTTTTAGAAGCGAATATTTAGCGAACGATTAGCTTAAAGGAAAACAATTTCTAACAACATCATTGTCGTTGTTAAAGACCTATCCAAAAATACCTCACACGGGACTGTGCAATGAAAAAAAAATCTTGTCCCTCAGACACATGTATGGAGTGCCAACCTTAATAAAACTTTTTTTTTTACTTTCACTATTGCATTTTCTAGTGGTTCACAGGAGACACCTTACTTTTAAATCTCATTTATATAGTTTCAATAGTTTCCGAATAAAATGGCTGTGACATACGGACAGACGGACATGACGAAACTATAAGGGTTCCGTTTTTTCTACGGAACCCTAAAAATGATAATTAGAGTAATATGAATCAAGTAACTTCAAGTTCACCGTTTTTCAGAACAATAAATAACATAAATTACATCTTTTCTAAATTATTGAACATAAATTAGAGAAGCTGAGTAATTCAATAGTGTAGCGGAAATAATAATTTATAAACTATAATTAAATAGGGCTCACAAAAGGATAAGAACTAAGATAGAAAATACAGGGAGATTCATTTAACATTTGGAATACGAACTACCGTATATTTTGAGTTTGATAGGCATAATGACTTTCATGAGCTAACAGAAAATTTGTCTTATGTTTGACCTTTACGAAATGGGACGCTTTACGCTTGAACAAAGTTAGGAATTATTGAAAACTTACTTCAACACCGGTGAGTTTTCTACGGAAACCATAAGAAATTTACGGAAAAAATTTGCATTCCAATCAGTGAAGCGAGTTTGTGAAACCGGTTCGTTATTGAACAAATCAACCCCTTCCCACTTTCGTCTAGTGCGCACCCCCGAAAACATGGCTGCGGTTGCGCACAGTGTGCATGAACATCCATCAACTCAATTCGTCATCGTTCTCAGGAACTGAACATTTCTCGCACTTGTTTGAGGATAATTTTGGCTACAAACAAGGGTCCAAGAATTGAAGCCTCATGACCATCCGATGCGTTTTTGGTTCGACTATCGCTTTGGATGGGCTGAAGATCGTTTGGTCGAAGATGAACAATTTTATCGAAAAATTATCTTTTCCGATGAAGCTCATTTCCACCGTGGAGGCTATTTCAATAAGCAAAATTGTCGCATTTTTCTATCAAAGAATCCATACGTTCATCCATAACAAGTGACTGTTACGGCGGCATAATAGGGAAATTTTTTCGAAAATGAGGAAGGAGCCGCCGTCAAGGTCAATGGCGAGCGTTACAGAGCCATGTTAAATGGATTTTTGTTTCCACAAATTGAAGAGGGTTACATGGACGGCATTTGGTTTCAACAGGACGGGGCGACTTGCGACACAGCCAACGATACAATCGATCTCGAGCGAAATTCTGATGCGAATTGGGCGCCTCAGAGCTGTGATTTGAACCCATTAGACTATTTTTTGTGGGGATCTATTAAGGATATATGTTACGCTTATCATCCAGAGACGATTGAGTCCTTGAAACACGAAATTGAAGTTGCCATTCATGAGATTGAAGCCCAAACAATCGAAATGTACTAAAAAATTGGATTGATCCGATGGGGTACAGTAAGGCCAGCCTTGGCAGTCATTTGAATGATGTTGTGTTTCACTCGTAAATGGAAATGTTCAATCTTTCTAATAAAGTTATAGTTTTGGACATATATTCATTAGTTTTTTTTTTTATAACCGATTCAAATTCCAAATCTTATATGGTCCACCCTTGATCTCTTGAGTTTCTCTCACTGAAGGAAATGAAGAGATAGAATAACATACAAGAAATGACCAATAAATCAGAGTTTAGGGCTAGAATTGTAATGCACTTATTTTTATACATTCAAACAAAGTAAACGCACATGGTATCGATTTAACCAATTGCTACCAAATTTTACATTACCACAGATGACTATGAAGCAGAGTGTCTATATATCGACCGCTCAGCTCAATTTTGTGTGCGACTTCGCGAACGCCACCTAGTTTAGTATGATGAGGATAAGTTTGTTAGCCCTTGATTTTCTTGTTGTTTAGTCTTTAGTTCTGATAAGACAAATTTTTAAAAGTTTTATGCCAGGCCCATTGAAGTAGCGACCATCAATTCTGGAGTAATAGACAACAACTATAATCAAATAATACTCACGCTGCAATCTAGTAGTTTAAGAACCACAAGCCAAACAGTCGAACTTCAAAAGAAAAGTAAACAAAATCATTGAAATTACTTCTCAGTATTTCATGAAAACAATGATGCCGTTATCTTGCTAACAATTTCAGCAAATGTTAATATTAATTTTTATTATTAATAATATTAATAAAACTCAATGGATTGCTAGTTATATATTATATTTATTTTCATTATCACACATATTGATGACGAAAATTATTTTAAATACCATTTATAGACTGTATGCTAATCGAAATCATTTCATTTCGAATGGAATTTAGAATTTTTTTTGACATTTGATAGTGTAAGACGAAAGTTTTATTATTCAAATCTAAAATGGATTTGCGGTTGTTCGTCCCCGTACTAGTTAATTTCAATTTAATCCCAGAAGTAAAAGTAAAGAATCATAAAAGTTTTACCTATGAATGGTTTGTCTTTTAATGCATAGCTTTGAAGTAGTCCTATTTGTTTCCCATATTCTCGCACTTGGTTTATCAAGTAGGCCGGTGTTCCCTTTGTTGCAGAAATGGTCACGTCTTAAAGAATCAGTTCATCCCGAACGGTTAAGAGATTCAGACGTGTTAAAGTATTGATTAATTATAAAGTGACTCAGACGATTGAAATTGATTGTCAAATCGTTGATTAGGAATTGAAACTGGTGAGTTATCTCACTAAGTTTTTTTTTACATATTCATTGCTGAATGTAAATTGATTTGGATTTGATGATCTGAAAGTGGTTATAAGTTGGAGTGATTATTAGTCAAGAGTGATCCGAATAGAGGGTTTTTCCTGATTTGTCAGGTGAGGTTGGTGTTCTGCCATAGGTTGTTTGATAGCCATGTGGTTGGTTTACTCCACATGAGGCCAAGAATGCCTTCAATTCGTGATCACTGACTTTGTGTGCAGAGTGATTGAATGTGATATTGGTGAACATTGAGGGAGAATTTCTAATTCAACAATGATTGTAACTACGATGTGGATCCATACAGTTGGGTATGTGGTTGGTGTTCTCCCATACCTGTATGGTCGGGCAGTTGGTTGGTTTTCTCCACTGACCTCGATCAGAAATGTCGCTGATGGGTTGGTGTTCTCACGTCTAGCAGTGGCTTGGCACATCATTGGTTCTTTTGATTAGTAAAAAAATGCATTGAAACCGGGATTCTCCCAATAATGTGAACCTCACGAGGAGTAGCGAATGAATGTTTAAAACTTATAGTGCACTTTTATTTTACAGAAGTGGCGTCTTCCTCTCCTCATCTTCATGTGACCAGCATCCACGACTCAAAATCCTGCCAAGTGTTAGTTTTAAAATTTAGTTCAATTTATATAATATATTATAAATTTTATACATCATATTATAATAGCCTCGCTTGTTACTAAAATAGAAAAAAGTTGATAAACTTATATTATCTTAAGAATATATTAAAATACTCATGTCTTTTGCTGTTTTCACGTGACGCTTCCATTTTGTGTTCACACTGTCCAAATTGAAATGGCGACTTCCTCATACGCAACCCTTTCAAAATTGGCATTTCACTGATGATGATAATCGAAATGAACATTTGTACGAAAGTGACTCCGATTATTCGAATATTTGTACAACGTTAATGTCACATCATTTGGGTAAAAGAAGCTGTTTGGTTCCTGCTACAGTTTTTCGGCGTACCTTCAAACAGCGATTGGTATCCAAGTAGAATGCCAAGAATTCCAGAGCAGATATGACTACCCGCTGGAAAATTCTGCGCTACTGAATAGTTACTAACGAAATTTGAAACCACATATGCTGAAATAAGACAAACCTAGTGACAAAGAAAACAATTACATTTACATCGGAAAATAAGACTAACCTGGTGACAAAGCAAACAACTGCATTATACATTAGGTTTGATAGCAAGCACCGTAATAGTTCTCTTAAATGATGAACAATAGCTCCACACGTACCTAGTTTTCACATTGAAAACTTCGCAATTTTGTAACATAAACCAATCGCATGCATAAAAGCTCCTCTTGATCTGAAGGATGAAATGCGTCGGGCTTCCATTAGCACTGCATTGAGACGAATACGTAGAAACACATACGCATTGTAAGCATTCCACACCTTCCTTTCAATTCAGCACAAACAAGATGGATATACATATGCAGGAGTATTTCCTATCTACCCTTAGACCAAAGAGGTAAGAACAGACCCTGACGTACATGTATAGGAAAATTCGCGATGCGATCTTAAAGCAAAAGCAATTTTTTTAAATCATGTACGACAGTTATTTGGAAACGACTGTTATATTTTAACATACTATCACAGGTTTTTTGCGAGTTATGAACTTTATTATCATAGTTTATTGTTTTTTTTTTTAATTATTCATTCCGAATTCTAAACCGTTTGAATTGCCGGGAGTTTAAGTTTTGATTTTCATACCCTCTTGTTATGTATTAAAGATAATATCTAATAAATACTTTTCTACTACTGAAATTGTTGAAATTTTAAAATTTTGCGAATTAAACGGCGACACTGCCTATTTCACGAGTATTTTGCGAATGGTGAAGTTCGATTTCTTAAATCGAGTCGCTTTTCGACCAATAATGCCCCATCCTGATCTCTTTACTCTAAGTACCTACCTATAAATGGAAAAATCTGCCCACTATTGGCCAATGAACACTTTTTTATAACACTCGGATGTAATATTGCGCAAACGTATCATCTACATTAACACAAAATATAATATAAAACAATCGAACACAGTCAGTTTAACCATCAAATGAAATCTGGGATTTTTCTCCTCGTTTTTAAAAAGAGAGGAGACCCAGAAACATTAAAAATACGACCAGGCTTTCTTGTTTGACTTACATATACCCATACATATCTAATTTAACCTAGAGCTACAATCATAATGTTTTTGACATAATATTCGTCCTCTTGATTTAAAATATCGGTACATCAACATTTTCCAGAAATTAAGGTTGAAGCTATTCCTTACAGTCCACCCCCACAACCATAGAAACTATCTTTTGGCTCGGTGACAGGAGATGATTCTCACTGAATGTGTTTATAATTAAAACATAATAACTTAAGATAATATATGATTTAGATGCATTAGTGTTATTATTTAATTTCATTATTTACTATTTAAGGAATTATTCCACGAACAATTTGCCCGTGTTAAAATCCTAAAAAGTGGTTAGAATCCGTGATATTCGGGCACATACACACTGAGAAAATGAAATCCCGAAATCCACCTAGGACACCGAACTGCGTGGTCACTGCTCTCCCCCACGCAGTTTACCTGATTCCTGGACTCCAGGTTAAGATATAAACTCGCACTTGCGGGCTATATATTTAATTATAAAAGTACGGAAATCGTACATGACTTCGAAATCAAAATCAAATTTTACTTTTATGTGTGTGTAATTCAATTAAAAAAACGTGTCACAGTTGAAAGAAAGTTTGACATAATTTTTCGAGCACTTTGACAATCTGTAATAAAAAGTCTCTTCCCTTACGTTTGTAGTAAAAATTAACTTTCTGTCACATTTTGGTAGTAAGACGGAAGTCCTCTCAGTATGAGCAAAAAAGGAAATAAATACGGGAACGGGAAAGTAGCAAGTTGAAGTACAAATGTCACATTTTAATACTTAGTAACAACTAAACATAAAAAGATTTACAAAAATATAATTAGTTTACTTAAAGGCCTGTTCACGTACCTGCTCAAAAAATAGTTTTGAGAGGATTTCATGTGACGTCATGCAGGGGAAACGAGCTCGAGATCGAAAAATGTTATTCGACAAATTTAGTCGAGTAAAGTCGAGGTACATACTTGAAGCGTTTTCTTACTATTTGAGTAACAGAGCGAAATCGTATCAAACCTCTCATTTTTCCTTGAGTAAAGTCTAGTCAACTCGAAAAGTGCGTGAACAGAACTAATAAATTTACAAAATGTACAAACTCAAAAGTAAATTAACGACTGTCAAATGTCAAATACACGTACATAGATAGTTTTTCAATATCTTGCTGCACAAAATTTGTGTAAAAAAAATAGCACGGTGGAAAAGTGCTTGTGAGTGCCATTTTGTCACAATTCTTAAGTGGTACTCCTATTTTCGAGTAACGGAACAGACCTTAAGTATATAATTTACTCAAACTTCTAAAACTAATGCTTTGGGGTAGACCAGACTAACTCCAAGTACAAAATAATCTTTGCGTTGACACATGAAAAAGAACGAACTACGGGCCTTACTTTGAAACAATTATTCTGTATCTACGGTGTAAGGACTCTTGAAAGGAAGTCGCCTGTATGAGACAAAAATATTTTAAATGAACTAACTCAGCGAGCTACTAAAAACCATGAAGAATTATATCAAGACTAAAACCCTTATTAAGTTGTTCCTGGCTGCCATTAATCTGATTTTCATAAGATACCTACCAAGAAGTCTTTGGTGGTTCTTAACTCAAGCTATTGCGCCTCATGTACGTAGATTAATATAATACGATTAAAAAAACCTTTGTGATTTGTTCACTGGCCACCTTTCATCTCAAAGTTCTCGCTGTTTATGAGATTTCTGTTTTAATTCCTTATTGTCATAGAACGGCAGAATATTTGCGCCTTGCCTTAAGCCTACATGGCATAAACTATAATACATGACTGAGCTGCATATATGACAGTAAACTATGTTTAATTCTATAATTCCAGAATGCTCAAGTTCAGGAGGTTCTTTATAATCGTATCAGTCGAGACGCTAAGGATAATGCAACTGAGATTTGAAAATTTAACCGGAAATCATTTCGAAGTTGCATTATTTGAGGTCCATAACGTAAAACAATATATTTGATGTCGATTTGGTGTATGAATTGTCTTGAATCATTATCACTGTGCGAGACTGATGAGTGGCATACCCACTAAACATCGTGTGAAGGAAAATATTGTTACTTTAGCCACAGTTTGAAAAAACCACCCACAATTACTAAATGACTGCAAAGAAAATGTGTATTATGTAGGTAAATATAGAAAAAACAAGAAAAAATGTAACAGAACAAAACCAAAATTTTAAAAAATAAAAGTACCTACTACCCCCTTTTCAGGCAAAAAACATCAAATGTGGTGCTTTAAAAATGCTGATAGTTCATCAACAAGAAATAGAGAAAAGCGCGTGATTTCCAAATCACAGTTGGAAGAGTCACTGAGACAAAAAAATCACAATGATTTTGGAATTGTGTTCTTTTCGTAACGTTGTTCTTTTTAAAACGTTTTTACTTGATGATAGTTCATCAATCATATATTGAATGATTTTGTGCTTTTCTCGAAAATTTTCTCGTTTTAATACGTATATATTTATTGAAACAAATTGATTTACAGAAATTTATATACCTATTTACTTAAAATTACAATTAACGACAAAATTTGCTGGACTTTTCTTATCCATAACCTCGTTCTCCTGTCATTTACAATACATTCTCGTTTAGAAAAAAGCCAGGATAAACTCGAACTCTTCTATCGCATGTCGCAATATCACCTGAGTTGGACAAGCTGGGCCCATCCATCATTTGGTAGGGAATAAAATGCATACCTATCCAAATGTTGTTGAATTCTAAAAAAAGCTTTTAAAATCGCATTTGACATTGAAAAGTATATATATTATAAGGAAAAGGTTATATATAATTTTGAAAAGCCATTTCGTTTTGACAACCGCGGTCTTGCAAGTGATTTTCCATCAGGTAAAAACGTTTTTTCAGTCGCATCGTAACCAGTCACTGTGATTTTCTTGCAGTTTATTTTTGGAAAAATGTGATATTCAATAGCAACGTGATTTTAAGTAGCAGCGTGATTGTCAGTAGCCGCGTAATTCTCAGTAGCAACGTGATTCACGAATTACTCGTTAGTTAATAATGAGCCCGATCGGTTTGTCACAGCAGTTGAGTTTGTTGTATATCAGAGAAGAGAAAGAGGGGCGACAAAGAAATGAAATGAAGGTAATAATAGAATAGACAACCTGATTTTTCAATCACAGTCGTGAGGTTGAGCGTAACCAGTTGAAAATTTGAAAATTTCTGAACTGGGTAAAGTAAAGAAAACTAGTTTTTTCAACTTATGTCGTCCATTTAATATACATTTAAGAAACTTTTAAGGCAGACGTCCCAAGGCATAAGAAGGCAATAAAATGCAATTTAGGCACCCGTCTAAACCCTCCAACACAGTCACACTACAGACCGCTTTAAATTGCAGTATACCAGAATGCGTAACTTCTTACCTTTAATTCTTGACACATCAGACGCTCAATACGCCTAAGTAAGTCAATATATGGCCTTATATGACAAAACTCCGCCTTACCCGAATTTTCGCTAATCCGAACAGGGTTCGGTCCCAATTAGTTCGGATTTGCGGGACTCTACTGTACTTGTAAAAAACTCCACAAACTATTTCAGGTTAAAGAAATGTAAATCTCCGTCTCCCGGACATGATATTATGAAACACATGTGTACCTATTTTGTGTACAGATTTTGCATTGCACTCATGATTGCGGATAAATAGTTTTCCTAAATTCAAAACTATTAGCAGGAATCCAAATCTATCTAATGTATGATTGTGAAATGCATGCAAGTGGATTATATAATTGCTTCAATGTACATATGAAACAATATATTTTAGAACAGAGAGAACCATAATTTTCCCATAGAGATTTGAGACGTAGATTCGCTCCGGACTTCTAGATGATGACTCTGTTGCACTCAGGCTTCTGTCACTGCAATGCCCCCTAAATCTATACGAATTTGCGATAATGCATCACATCCTTGTCTCTCTGGTTTAAGCAGAAATCTATGAGCAGCACATTCTGATCCTATACATATAATTCGAGGAAAAAACATATGTTAGGAGGAATTTTTCCATGGAAGGTTATATAGTACCAAAACACAAGCGTACCTGGTATGGATATTGGAGAATAGCAAAATGGTTTTGTTTGTCCATTTGCCAACTTTTTGACTTTTTCCTTACTAGCTATCATGTTACATTATACTCAAAACAACATCTAAAAGGCAAGCACTATCCTTATTTTGGCCAGCACTTTTCCGATTGGTGTTTCTGTCAAGTCGCTTAGTTTGACAGGAAATCATATTTAAACAGCTGTTTAAAGATCCATAAATGGGTTTCAAAAACTTCTACATAAGGGTTGTCAGAAACCTTTGCGGTCTGAAGTTAGGATATCAACGTGCGTTACACGACAGTAAAAATGTTATTAGGCACACTAAAATGGTGTTGATTTTCAATATGTTTGCTGTCTGCCAACCTCGCGAGATGTGGTTTGCCTTAATAGAAAAAGAAGCCATATTAAGTCCAAACCAGAAATACCACTCTACTTCTTTGTATAATTTTCTTATATTATTCTCAGCGCACAAGATTTTTTTTCTGCATTTCCGTGATTGCGACATGCTTTCTCTTATTTCACTTCACACACCTGCGCGGTCACTTTTTCAAAGCCCACGATTTCTTCCAGAAAAGTTATAAAAATTGTTTTTATACACATACAAGGGCAAAAAAATGAGGTTTATAGACTGCTACCGGGGTAGCTGGTTTTCAAATCAATCAGAAAAGTGTTAGAATTTTGAACATATTACATATGTACTTTCCCACATTATGTCCCAGAAAAAAGTTAAAATTTAGTTAAAACTAGTATAACGTCTTAAGTAAATGTTTCGAAACGAAACTTTCCGAATGTCGAGGTTGTTACATTTAGTTTATTGTAGGGACTTTCCCATGATGCATCAAATGCACACGTTGTTCATTCTTGTCAGAAAACCATCGAACCTTTATTTTGAGTCACTTTGAAAAAATTTAACCATTCATATGATACAGTGGCCTTTGGGTTGATGATCAGCAAAGTTTTGCTTTAATATTGTTATAAAGTTTTGCTATGTTATTGAAAGTGCAAAGTTTCTGGAATTTGAAAATGTGATAAGGGAGAGTGTAGAAAAAGAAAGTGCACTGATGAGTTGTCACGGTTTTCTTTTTCTCTACTGGACATGTACGTCCGACCCCTTGGAGGTTCGCTGACTCAACCGACCTGATTCCCGCGGAAATGAGCGTGATTCGGGCGTCACCCTTTTTGGACGAGTCCCCTGGCGTAAATCGCGACAAAACGAGAAATTCGCGATAACCCTTCGGTGATCGATTAAATTTTGCGAGAAAGTGGAATCGAAAGCTATCAAACGCCCGATTTTAATTGTTATTATTGAATTCAATAATTTATTAAATTTTTCTCCCAGGTGTCGTGTCCATCGCGTCACAAAATCAATATGGCTCCACTTATCACTAGTATCTGATCTGATCTCACTGCGCTATGCTTAAAATATAGGTGTAATTTTATATAATTACATGTTCTTACTCAGTAAAACGTAGGGATAAAATTATAATAAGTGTTTCTTGTTCCTTTAATAAGAACTTTAGTCAATCTCTTTAATACAATGTTTATATAGAGTAGTACGGCTACAGAATAGATAAATCACAAGTTTATTTTTTTGCGCCGTTTTTTCATTTCTTCTTCGATGCTTCCATAGCTTTGACATTTGCTCGGGACTGGATATTTTAGGTTTTTAAATTCGTTTTGATGCGAGCTTTCACTGTTTTGCATTTGATTTAATTCGGCGCATATTTACGACTCATGTGAGACGATATCTTTCATTTTATTTCAATTTTTAATTTAATACCGATTTTTACTTGTATTTCGGCAAATATTTCTATTGTTTCACTTTAGGGCCTGGTAGTTCTTTTCAAGATCTTTACAATGACACCCAAATCAACATCCTATCTAAACGCGTTCTTACGCTACACTACCCTAATTGACAAAAATCACGCTTAGATGTTTACAATAGCCCGATAACGTCACGGGCAAAACAAACGCTGCACAATAAAAACGTACAAATATGCTCTATCCACTGTCACCTCAAACGTTGTTATCGCATTAGTCTCCTAGTAATCACCGATTGAAATATGTTTGAATTTTGTAACACAAGAAAGTTTAACTGGCTATCAATGTACATACTTAACGACAAGAAAGACGTTTTAACGTCATATTAAAAGTTTTTCTATGATTTTGTTCCATTTTTCTGTTACTACCAGCAATTCAAGACCAAGGCCAAGGTAAAAAGTATTCAAAATTGATTAAACACTAATTTATTTAATGTCAAAAACAAGATAGTATATACGTTTACAACATTTTGTGGTATTTACAACACTTATATGTGTAGATCTTTGGAAAATGATGTAGGTATGATATATGTATGTTCAAAATGACATACAGACGACTCAGGATCTTTACTGTGCTGCAGATTCCTAAGGGTTTAAAGTGAATAAAACCGATTATGCTTCAGCTGTACGTACCTGTAGCTATTGTTTTGCTGTGTGCCTAAGCTTATGTTCCGCAATTTTATACGTAATTTAAGTATAATCCCAATGTATAAATGCAAGAAGAACAAATACACACAATTCTTATGATTACTAAACACAATACCTTCGAAATACGTATTTTAAGATCTCCGATCTTGAATGTACTTTTTGATGAAGGTTGTGTAAAGAAAGAAAAAGAACACACATTTTGTTATCTCAAGTTACAGATTATGTTGCACGCGCACGAAAACCAGCATTTTGAATTCTCTTCAAATGAATGAGATTCTGACGGACACTGTGAATATATGGTGGTTATTCATTGCACTCCCGCAGAATCTTTAGAATTTATTTCGCCTAGACATATTGATCACTTTTAGTTTTAACATTTTTCAAAAGGAAAATCTCAATGTGAAAACATTTATGCTTAAGAATAGCTTTGAAAAAGCTTTATCTTTAAGCGTTTAGTCCTATACAATTCGCATTAGAAAATTCATGATTTTTTTGCGTGATTCTTTGAAAATGAGCTAAAGTTGAAATTCACGTTTTGAAACCTTAAGCAGTATTTTGTCAACTACCCTTATTATAAGGAAGATAAAACAAAACCAGAACGAAGCAGATTGGTAATTACTCACCTGAAACAAACCCATCAAATCGAAAACAAGAATACTTTAATCCTAGATCATCCTAAGATTCCAGTCAGTTGCTTCTACCAAAATATGTTTGCCTTTTTACCTCAAAACCTAATCTTTCGAAAAAAATTGTTTCTTCTAAAGACATTTCATGGTTACCTATATTGCTGACGCCTTTTTGCTTTTGAGATAATCTGACTGTTGTTGCTGTAATCATGTTGCCTAGAATGAAAATAAGAAAGTCTAAGAAATCACATTGGACATTTTTGTACATGCCAACTTATGCGTGAAATTCATAATTAATTTTGTTGTAAGTATGGAAAATTGGCATTCCAGGAGTAGTCTCAAGCCATTTATATACGTATGTTTATTATTATGGCGATATCCCCTTAGGATTGCAAAAGTTTAAGTTCATTAGAAATTGTCTAAGAACTCTCGACATATTTTGCATTTGGCACAGAAGAAATTCATTTATAAAAAATTTAATAAAAAAGTTCAAGCTATGATACAATTTTCCCAATAAAATTAAGTCTCTTGCATGAACTAAATTCCTTTCAGTATTTCTTAAAAAGTGTATGCACTGCGCTATAATGGGTACCTACCTATATTATATTTTCTAAGATTGTAGACACAATGTAACCTGATCATGCCAGCTTTATCTGATCTTGATAAGTAAAAAGATTGAAAAACATCAACAATACTTGAGACAGCTATCTAAAGAAACAGGATTTGCATCCTCGAATGGTTAGTTTTGGAAATAACCTGCAAAAACGAATGGGAAGTGAAAAAAAAGTTCAGAAGCCGCTGTTTTCAAATCATCTACATATATCATCAAGGAAAAATCTATAAATTCAATTCAAAGAAAAACTATTCAATTCGAAAGAAAATTTAAACTACCAAAGGAGCAATGATGAATTCCTGTCTTTTTGAAGATGGCCTAGGAAGATAGACATCGATATCTGATATCTGTACTTTGTTAATAATATTCTCTGCCATTCCTGAAAATTTTCTTCTTTCAAACAAGAAATTAGTTGACATTTTGAAATCCACGAGTATGTAGGTATGTGTACACAGTAGGTATAGGTTGAATTGAATTTCTGTACATTTCTTGGGCTTACAATTTGCACATGAGGGATCGCAGCATTGAATTGAATTTTGTGTGTTCCTGATCTGAAAATCTGCTATGACATTTAAAATCCAGAAGTCACTGACAATTTCGTCTTCATGAATGAGCTTCATACTAACGTCAAAATACTTTTGTATAATAGTAACTAATTTTCCTCCTATTTTCGGGGAGAAAAGTAGCATATTTCTACCTCGTAAACTGGGAACAAATCGATATTCCGACACTGTTCATTCTCGCGACCAAAATAAAACATCGCTTTTCGCAGTAGCGGATTTTTTCTTCGAGCAATGAATATTTTCAACGGGTGAGTGAGTAAATAGTACACTACTCACGAGAGAAAATATACAACCTTCACATCCGTGTTTGCCTTCCTCGGCTCCATGGCTCGTGAGGCAATTTACACTGGATGAAAATGTTCTATGTTTGTCCCTTGGTGAGTAATATACAACTATTGCACCCCGGCGAACAGTACAACATTTTGTTTGAGATTCTCAGTTCGTGAAAAATTCCTCTTATGAATTTCCATAAAGGCAACCAGTATATATATATATACATAAGTTATTATTATTTTTGATACTAATCCCCACTTAATCTGTCCGAACTTTCTAAATACTGTTTCTGTACATTGTATTCTTTGACCTTTTATTTCTGACTATAGCCTGTCTGTAGGCCAAATGTTCTAATCCTTAATCACAACTAATTCCTTTGCAATTTCCAGCAGCAACTTGAACATTTGCCGTCAACACATTGTGAATGGATGAGGAACCGAACTTCAAAAATTGGTATTCCACTCATCATATTCTTTTCGAGTTGTTTTTCAACATCAAAATATTGCATTGTCATCGTCTACACTCTACACAAAACGAAAAGTTTCTATAAGCTGAAGCATCTGATTAGTTACTTCCAGCTAACATGAAATGCTTGGCTTAAGTATGCATATATAATTTTGAATTATGAATTTAAATATGATGAATGGTTTGAAAATTTAACAGTCGATGACAAAATTATATGAGTTACAGTATGACACTCAAAGCATCTTTTGTGTCACAAATTTCCTTTTCATAATTTTTAAAACAGTTTTCTTTAGTAGGCATACACCTACCTAACTTTAATATCTAGATAACACATAAACGAAATTTAGTTATTACAATTCTCACTCAATTATCTATAATTAAATCCTGAATTTTCTGGTCAATGAAATGACATTCATTAGTATTCTCAATAACCGATTTCTGATTAACTGCGAAACCTATTCAAATGAAGAATGAAAGCGCTGGAGTGATTTTTGTGGAGCAAATTATGCTATCATCATTTTTTGCAGCACCACATTTGTGTCATTCGTCTCATTTAACGTACCTTTGTTTGAAACGATGACACGAATACTTTTTATATCAGACTAAATGACAGTTTGAAATAAATTTCTCATAGAGCTGGTACCCGGTAGATCATTTTAAATTCTCATTGAATTTGGAAACGACCCCGAGTCGAAATTTAAGTTTTATTTACCCCTTTATGCCCTGAACTGTAGTTTTAAATATAATTAGGACCCGATTGAGCCCCTGGAAAATGTTTTAAATGTAATTTGCGCCCCGTAGAGTCAGACGAAAAATTTTAAAATGTAAGTTGGTGTCACCAGGTCCTGTAGCAGAAGTTTTAAATATATTTTTGGTCCTACAAGTCCATTTAAAAAAATTTAAATGTAATTTTGGACTAATAGGTCCTACTGAAACTCTGAAAATATAAATTGAGCCCGTTAGGTCCCGAAGAGAAGGAATTTTAATGAAAATTTGGTTAACACATATATTTATTATATTTCGACGGTTTCGACTACGGTATCGCGAATTTGAGTTGTAGATAGAAAATATGGCCAACTTATGCAGCACTTGCTTTGTGAATCTGTGAACTCGAGTTCTACGGATCAAAGTAGCTAGGTTAACTATATAAATTAGTGTTGTGTTTAAGTCATTAGTTCGTGTATTATACGCGTGAAAACAGTGTAAAGTTATTTTCTTATTATCAAAGTTTGTTTTAAATTCATAATTTGTTTTGATTTGGCTGAATTCTCCCTACAAGTATATTATTAAAACAACCAGTATAACATAACTATAACAACTAGCAACTAAGATAAAGTGGGAGAGCAAAACCCCAAAGAAAGGATGCAAAAATAGGCACATTCATTGGTAAGTGGTTATTTTCATAAAACTAGTTATTAAAATTATTCTGTAACACTTTTTTTTGCAGATGATGAAGAGGTTCCAGGCCTGAATTATAATCATGAGGAAGATGAATCAGCCCAAAAGAGAATCAGTACCAGAGAGCCAGACTGCGCCAGTTCCAATCATTAATGAAAGTGTTTATATAAGTCTATGAACTATAATAATTATTACGATAATTATTATGTTTTTGTGATATTATGCTATTTAGTTTAAAAACACATATATAATTTAGTTTTTAATGAATAATTAATTTATTTCTCAAACATTGTATTAAACAATTGTAATTTATTATTTTTTATTAAAAATAAATAATTTAATTTTTCTCAAAATATTTTAAACATTTTTTAAGTGCTGTAGGACCCAAATCGGAATATTTGGACCTATTTACGGTTTAAAGATCTTGTGGTCCCTTTTTATGGTTTAAAGATCTTGTGGGCCTTAATTACATTTTGTTCACTTGTGCTATTAGGTCCCGCAGTGGGACCTAAATACAGCTTGTGAACCGTATTTAAGGTCCAAAACCTCCGAAAGCGGACATAGCCAGCACTTGCAGGTCTTATTTAGTGTTTATCATGTATTGAATTTCTTTTTTAAATTGTAATTTAGGTCCTTAAGTCCCACTAGGGACTTAATGGCTTAAATGAAATCTTAAATTTCGACTCGGGACATCAAATGTTTTTCCAGTAAGTAGGTACATCAAAACTTTTTGTAACCAAATAATGATTATCCATAGTTACGAAATTTGTGCCATGGAACTGTTAACATGTACTTAAACATTTCTAGTTTTCTTTTTAGCAAACGGTTTCGTAACAGAAAACGATCTTGTAAGGAACAGTCTGAATAATTAAGATATAAGTTAAGAAAAATCGATGTGAGATTGCCGATACGTCACCCGGAATCAGGATTTATTAAATGTAATAATTTGATCCGAATATAACGTAATTTAAGATTTATACCTACCGACTCTGTTAAACTTTGCTCATAAATTCATCGATATTTCTTATAAGGGGTTGATACTTGTGGAGATTAAATGTTTCTCACGCATAAAATTATTTTCGAAAATGTTTAAAAGGGTTCAATGAACACTGACTTTTGACGTCGTTTTCTTATTATAGAAAACTCATGTTATATGTTGAAAAATAATTCACACGAAACATTCTAAATGAACCCTTTACTTGTTTTTGACCGTTCCGTTGAGATAGCCATAGACCCATTTCCCTTTTGAGGGAACGATATATCAGCGGGAACATTACACATTTCCTTCTTGACAAGAATTTCAAATCAACGTGAAAAGGTCAGTGCATTTCACCAAACATACAAGAACCTTTGAACTGTTGGCACTTTTAACCCTCTTCTCCGACATTTCTCATTAACAAGTTTCATATCAATTGACGAGGGGGTTGTAATGAACAAACTATAGCAAAAATATCAAATTTCAGTTTGTAATGAAAAAACAGCCGTCTTCATTTTTGAGAAAAATTACGTTTTTATAACAAAATAGAAAAAAATGTAACTGAAGTGCACAATTTCCCCTAGAGGGAAATCTATTTCGTGAAACTAAAATTCGAGCATACTAGCTACATAGAAACTTCGCAGATGATGAATTTATGCAAGTAAGTGCTTACATATACCTATACGTACATTCATTAACACAGCATTCAAAGAGATCTGTACAGTAAATAAACCCAAACCGATAGAACTGGGTGATAGACTTTACAAACTTTCTTTGAAAAAGTAACATAATAGCTCCGCCAGATCATATTACGGAGCATAGGATAAATTGATGTTAGAGATTTGTGACGGTTTGTTGGAAAAGTTCAGCAAATGTCTCATGACTTCAGAATTCATATGTAGATATACATAGGTAACACAAAAATATAGGTTAATTTTTATAAAAAATCTAAAATTCGTCCTTACATGCTAGATTTCAGAAAATGTTCGGAAAAGTAAAGAATCTTTAAAGTTGCGTACGATATGTTATAAGTTACATAATCTTATCTCCTGAATCTCCTTTTAATATTACACTTTAGACACAATAGAACATAGTCAAAACTCCAAATGATTGGTATGACGCTAATGATTATTATATGATCTAAATGATTGGCAGTAGTTTAAAGATAGAATTGTTCCTCTTTGCTTTTCGACACTATTAGATAACATAACATGGAACCGAAAGAGGAATATTCCTTGCAGGGTCACTGAAGCCTTTTTACTGCACCATGCGAGCAGGAAATTATTATATTATTGTTGAAACTCAATTTGTTCTTCCAGAATCAAAGCAAACTAATTTAAATCTGGAAGGTTTCAATGATTCCACTGGAATAGTTTCGATCGTTGTGTGGCCTTTGTGCGTTGAAGTGTGATTAATGCAATTAGCTGCTGTTCTTGGTGGAAAGTTAATTTGGATCCTTGCACCACGTAATTTTTTTAATTTCAGATTACACACGGTTTGTTACTGGACATCTAGATGAGCTACTTTTCGAGATAGCCCTTGCAGAGTTACAGTAATAATATTAAAAAGCCGCAACATCCAATACTTGGGACCCGAGATAAAGATATCAAAATAGTAAAGGTAAATTCGGGAAGGTTTGTAGTAAGCAATTGTATATAGAATCTTATAACTTTGAATTCTACGGGGAAGACACACCATTACCACATTATCTGTCATCAAGGATATACATTGTGTGTCTGCTTTTTGTGATAACGCGATATTTATCTTTAACGTAATTCAGATATGCACTTAGGTATAAAAAATATTGCATCGCGAATTTAATCAAATGTTTAATTTTTAACAAATATAGTTTGACACATATGCAACAAACACTGTTCACAAATTTAAATAATAATATACGTATGTAACCATACTTATAATACATGGTTTAAAAAAATTATATTTTCAAATACAAAAATACATTCACTCAAACATTTTTATTAGTATATTTTATTTTCATCAAAACCAACATGGACGGGGTCGTTGGACGGTCACAACGTAAAGGTGCATTGGCGAATTCTACAACTCTGTAAAATAAAAATCGACTATAAGTTTTGTGTATTTATTATTTAATTAGACAAAACTCTCACAATGTTCTCTCTACTTAAAACAAATTCACTCACTCAAACATTCCGAACCAGTTCGAAAGTGTGATCGCGAATTGAAGGCAGATTTGTGTGCTTATGTAAAGAAAACCAACCACATGACTATCAAATAAAATCTACGGGAGAATACCAACCCATTAGGTATAACTGTACATTATATCAGGTTTAGGAGAATACAAGCCTGAACTGACTCGTGAAAGAAGGTGCACACCTCCAAATTACTCAATAATTCACTAAAGAACCTTCAACCAGGACGACCAACCTACGTGATATGGTTTATCGCAAAAATGTTATGGTTAGTCGCAAAAATGTAACAAAATTCCTTAAACTCATTCTCACTTTCTATTAAAATCATTCCTTTATATACATAGACGCAGACATGAAAACTCGACCTAAACAAACAAAATAGAACGTACATGTATCTTTCCTAGCCAAGGACAACGGTCCTCAAGTCCTTGCTTCTTACAAACTTCAGGACTTCACACTCATTTAAAATCAGCATAGTTTTAAATGATAATATCAATGCTGATACTCAAAGTCTACATGCAACAACTTCTACCGAAATCACATCTTTTGCGGCTGCTATGAAAGAGGAAACATTGAAGAAAAGAACTAAATTATGTAACAGAAACAGTTTCTCGTATGACGGTCGTAGATGGCCTTCCATTCTGTTTTTTTATTACCTCAGATTATATGAATTGCCTACATCGCCAAATTCGATTAAAAATATGATGATAAAGCACGGTGAAGCTGTGAAATTATCTTTGATAAATAAGAAACTGACAAATCAAGGATTCAAGGTGTCTGTAACTATATAGACGAATGGACCAGTTTGAATAATCGTCATTTCTTGAATGTCAATGTCCATAGCCCGATGTTGACTAATAATTTTCCCAATCTTCTCCTCATAAGAGTAAGAGCAAATTTCAAACGTTAATCGGTCGGAGGTAATACGTGCGAGTCGGAATTTAAATGGAAAAGAACAACTTTTCCGACTGTTCACCGTCTGTTTTTTCCGACTGGCGTTCTAGTGCTTGTAACATATCTAATTTCACAATAGTCGGAATTAAGACGGAAAACGATCGGAATTGAAGACTTAAAATCTACAATTTCCGATCGTTTTCCGTCTGAATTCCGAGTGTTGTTTTACTAAGCAACATAAATGAAATAATTTGTACGCAGATAAAAGAACTTATATATAATCTTTCATATTCTGAATTAGATCTACGGCCTAAATCACTAAATTAGGTAACCTATAATATTACCTATATTGTAACCGAAACAACAATAAGGCACTCAAATTTCTCTAAAGGAGAACATGCTTCGGTTAAGCTGGAAACCTTCAAAATTATGTCCTTGGGTACTCCTATCATTACCTCCATTCTAAGAATTATGTAAACAACAGCGACACAAGTGATATATGAACCATCCTTCGGTTGACTAGGTTCTACATTCTTCTAAATGTAAAAAGATTTATTTCTAAGTTTTTTCTCTTGTAATCCATTCCAAAAATCTCGAAAACTGTAGTATCCCGTTTTGCCCCCATATTTTCTGATTAAATCCACAATAGAAAGTACCTACCTAATATCAAAATTCAATGCTACTATTACACTACGGCCTAATCGAAAGTGGGCCAAAAACATACTTTCTCACTTAAAAAATCCTCGATACTTTTTTACAAATTTGTTTTAAAATTATAACCAAAATAATATTTTTTGTACTATAGTGTATCTTAACCGAGTAACCACACGTTATCTTCGGTTACTGACGTATGGACACTGAAGTTCCTGCAAATTTGATGATCACTAGGAAATTTGCATGTATGACTTACGCGTAGCGAATACGCATAGCACTAGCAAATTTCCCGTTTTGCCTCGGACCTCGTTTTTCACCGGTGTGCCCTACTAAACATACAACTTCTTCTAATCCCGGATATATAGAAAATACCGGTTTTGAAAAAATGGTTTGGTATTGCGACCCTTACATTGAAAGTCCAAGTAATTATATTTTTTTATTCCTGAACACCACCAGATAGTGTCAGATATAATCTGAATTCAAATCTATCCACACGATTCGATTATCTCAAAACACTTCCTTAGGGAATAAATTGCAAGGAATATCTTAGCCTAAAGAATTTCGTTACAAGTTTTGCAGATTATCGTGACAATTTTCACGAGAATAGTGCAACTAGCAGAAGGTTTGTTGCAAGTGTCGCTAATAAAACTTGTGACAAGATTCAATTTGTTTCACTCTATAGAACCCGTCGGTAGTATCTTTTTGTCTCTAACCCATGTAGATTTCATTCAAATTTATTTATGAAGAATTCAGAAGCACTCGTCATAAATTAGGGTTGAATCCCTTATTTTTGACAAATTATCCTAAGATAATTCTAGAATAAGAAAATTAAATTTACTCTTTATTCCTTTATACACACATTAAATCTTTTTGACACTATGATTCAGTCCTTGGGGACCTTTTTATACAGAGCTTAGAGTTACAATGATTTCAGAGGATTACCTTAAGCACTCGACAGCATTTAATTAATTCATGTATTCTTCAAATGATGTACCTATTGTGATAAACACATTTCAGTGATTTTTCTTGTTATTTTCTCGATTTAATTATATTAACACGTGCATCAGACCAGTGCTAAAAGTATTCTTCGTTGCTGTATAAATGACTGAAAACGAATGTTTTTTAAAGTTATCTAATTTTCCAAGCAGGTCGAGCTTATTGACGTCAGTATCCCAAGGATAATTCTTTGCCAAACCCTTGGTTGTTTAGAGACGGATATGTAATAGGATAAACGAAGGGAAAACACATTATAAACCCCAAATTAAGTTGTTATGGAAACTCCCTGTCAAATTTAGAAGCACGCGTTTTCCAATGTTCTCTTTTTGGGGATGTTATTTATGTTTGCTACCATAACTCAAAGGTATGTTTTAGTTCTTATAACTCAAATTATTTCGTTGGTTGGTTACAGAAAATTTGCGCACCAGTATCGCATATTCAGCATGAATTAAATTTGAGTAATACATATTTACAATTAAAATTTAAATAGTCTGACTTATTTATACCTATGATATTTTACGAAACTTAAATTTTTAGAATAATATTTTGGAAAATTTTAATAGTTGATCAAAAGATTTCGAAAGTTTGCACGTTTTTGGTGTCATTTCGTCGTTCTTGCAATTTAAGCACGTCATTGTATGAAGAAAGTGTACGGATTTTCTCTACCGCGATCAACATTTCAACATCCATCGCATATCTTTATTATACCAAACGACTTAAAATCTTGTTTAAATGAACATTATATAGAAAAAATTTTAAATTTTAATTAGAAAATGAAGATCGCACCTGGACTCATCTGTCAGAACAAATATCTTTGAAGAGACCAAGTTTTGAAGAAACAAAATTTTTTAAACTACCGGAAGTGTCTTTTTATTTTTCTGTCATAATTTTTGACAGCCACTCATTACAGTATGTCAGTTCGAAAAGAGTCAGTCCCTCTAGAGTTTAAAGAACACCATTTTCACTTGAAACTACACATATCTATACAAATAGGTATTTTGGAAAATAGTTGTAGATATACCGACATATGCTTCATTTCATTGGCATCATACTAGCGGCTTAGAACAAAGGTAAATACTGTCGGAAAACTGCGTTTTTCCTAACCACATAGATACACTGATTGCATGCATAATGAAAATTCCTGAGAGTGTCCTATGAATGCATGTCACATAAAACTTCTGCAATGTGCTTTGTACAAAATTAGTCAAATTTACTAAGTATAAATGATGACAATTAGTTCAAGAGTTATTCAGCACGCGTTAATGGAAATATTTAAGAGATGTCGTACGTTGTTGAAAATTCGCTTGTGCTTTGTAAACATTTACCTATAACCTAAAATACATATAGGTGGGAGTTAAGTTTAAGGAAAGTGTGGATCAACTTCAGAATCAATTTAAAACTGTAACAATTGATTATATATAATTAAAAATTTTTATTACCTCGTTACGCTAAATCATCAAATCTTAGGTTTAATTTACTTATCATTAAACTAATTAATTAACCTAGATACCCAATTAAATATTCATGTCCAATTACGTTGAAAATTATTCCACTGTAATTCATACCCCATTCCTGGTCAAAAATGACACCTCTCTGTAAACTTTCATGCGATTCCAAACCTTTATTTCAGCTGTAACTACGGAGGGACAGCCAAACGAGCACCCATGAGAGTTGATTAGATATAAACCATTTGCTAGTAAATTAAAACTACAATTTTAACTGACTTGTGGCGGACCAAGTAAGGAAATAAGTAAATTGGGTGTCCTTTCTTTTAATACTAACTAGCTCCTTTCTGTTATCTGATCTCGGCTTGCTAACACACTACGAATCTCTAGATAGCAATAAAAACATCCTGCTTCTGAAATTGTGGCATATTGAAGAAGTGATGTTGATAGGGGAAGCATATGTTTTTTCTACGCACCCCTCAAAGTCTAATTGATCTTTTTGCAACTAATTCATACACCCTTGATGTTTCGGGGGACTAGCTAATAGGAGTGGAAACTTACATTTGTGGTTGTTTGGTTTATTTGCTGTTTTCACTGCTGCATCCTTGACGGCCGAATCGGTTTTCTAACAGTAAAGTGGGGTGAATTTCTGTTATTTGTAATGTGAGCTCCTCTCACCGAGATGTTTGATGCCATTTTCTTTCATTTTCTCCCATCTCTTTTGTTGCTGGTGGTTTTTGTGCTACGTATATTTTTAGCAAACATTGTTATAACACAGTAGTAGAGTGCCTTTATTTTAGCATTCAGGTTTCGTTTACATTCTTTGTCAAACAAATAATAGATATATAGAACATGTAGACTACACAGGGGGCACTCGTAGTCAGAGAGTGAGGTTTCATGTACGATCCGTTTAATTTACCTATATACTTGAATAAGGCATTCTTCCGAAAACAGATAGCTATTAGATATGTAACAGCGGCTGTTGTATCCCCAAGTAAATTGCTTAAGATTTGGCCATTGAGTGTACCTACATGATTATTTTCTGCCAGTTTAGAAAAGATGAGCAGTCGCGAAATTCTTCAAAATTTTGTAATATCCATAGGAACCTATTATCTGTAACATTGAAACTCTCGACCGTCTCACCAAAATAACGCACTCGTTTCGTTGCTTGTACGATTGTTAAAGATCACAACTGCAACGTTTAGATGCATTTTTTGCATAACTTGATTTTATTAATAAACTACTCAATCAACAATACTTCAGACAAAACAAATGCATATCATAATTGGTGGTTCACGATAAAATGCTGTAATGTTCGGATGCCAAACAAATGGTGCTCATGCAACATAATCTACGAACGGTTAAGGCCGCTCTACTTTGCAATATCAATTCTGTTAATTTAGTTGTTGAGTAAGTGGTATACAAAGTTGAGAATGCAATTCTCGTGCCTAAGGCAAACAAATATGATAACAGTAGACAAACAAAACCAAATTTCAAAATGAAACGTATGTTTCTAGATGCGCGGACCCCATTGCGTCTGGTAGAACTGCTACAGAAATATTTTCTTGTTAATTATGGGTCACTGTACTACAAGTTGCAACTAGTAATGAATTATAAATATACTTTTTATTTGCTTACCAAAATTTTCGTCCTCCGCTATTGAGTCATGTTAAGTGTTAGACATTTTAATTTTCGCAAGTAGATTTGATTAGCGATATTACAACAAACTCGCGAATTCAATTTACGAAAACAATTTTTTTATACCTACTGATGTCTTAAGCCAAAGAATCGATGTGCCATTCAATTCCATCTGTATTGACCTTAACTAAATTTTGCTTATGTCTCTCTATAGGTTTGTAAATTCCCTATTATGTAGGTATATACCTATGTGCTAACATTAACCATTTCTTGAGTTCTATGTTCCGAAGATTATCCTCTAAGATGCCTGTAAAATACGTTAATAATATGTAGATATAATACAAACTTACAACATCTCATATTAGGGTCGTCTTCAAGAACATTTAAACTGCATTACCTCAAATCAAATCCACAATGTTCAAGTAACGCGATGCAGGTGGCAGGTGCAAATACTGTGGTACGGGATCTCTAAATCTCGTGTTTTTCGCAGTTTGAACTGACACCTGAGTAAATAATCCATTCCTAATACCACAGCGACCCTTGAGCTAACAGACGCAGAAGACTGGAACGCCGAAAATTTCTGAAATTCATTTCCAGGAAACTTTGTTCCGTCAGGGAGCGTAAGGATTAGATCAAAAATTCTCTAGGAGAAGATCAAACAATACCTACGCGGTTAGCAATATCTTACATTAACATTAGTACTTAGAAACTTATATTCGCCAAGAAATTATGTACATTTAAAATGGTTCGAAAAGAACAAAACAGAGTCTTTTGCACATCAAAACTTTCCCACATTCCGGTTTTGCATTCATTAAACTAACGTTCAGTCAGTGTAATTTGACTTTTGAAAATAAAAAACAATAATTGGAAGTTTTTCATCAAACTGTTGTGATGAAAAGACCCAGATAGTATTCCATCCAGTCAGCAAATACATGAAATTTCTAGACTTGAATTATGCGCTTTGATGTGCTTTGAATATACTTTTGTGTAACAAACAAAGATAGTTTGCATATTCAGACAGTAGCTTTCGAACCGTGGGACTTTTATACTGTTTTGAAAAATTCAGTCTTATGCAGTTTTCTGCAAAACCGCTGACCACAGGGATTCACTTTTCTTTGCCAATGTAAGGAATTTCGTCAAATTATCTCACAACATCGTTTCAACAACAGGATGATGAATTTCAAAATATCCGAGTAAGTTTATTAGGCCAGATTGAGGTATTTCTTATAAAGGAAAAATTTTTCGATTAGGTATTGTTTACAAAATAATTAGTTACACGTACACTTGGTGTTAGGTTCTTGTATATCCTACCTTCTTCACACATACACTAAATAAGTAGGTACAAGAAATAATTTTTTTCATTGGCTGGTCATGCATTCCATACAATTAAGTAATAGCTATCACAACGAATTGTGCACCTATTAACAAATTGTGAAATCAACAAAGCTTTGTGCCACATGATTAAATTTTATTGTTTATTTAAGCTTCATTCTTAATATTTTAGGGAATTTACCAATCCATGATGTCTTTAAATTCGCTTCACTACATGTTGAGCATGCTCTGTATTGGAAATAAAAAATAATTTGTTTCCATTTAATTGGGTGATCAACTTTTGGAATGTGTCTGTCATCGAATAAATTTAAAATGGGATATGATGCTCACTTAAACAAATCACCCATGATTATATTCAGACAACATACCATTCGGTTTGGTGTCACATAACCTTCCTACACAATCTATTGGTTAATGCAGGAGTCTCTCTCTCTCATTCGATCATACACCTCCTTGTTTTGGGCCAATTGTCCGGTTCAGACAAATTTTTGAAAGATTATGTTTCTCATAACTAGCGTCTCTTCACTAGCGTAAATAGTGAAGATTTAGGGAGTTAACCCTTAAGGGAGTTGAAGTAGGTACCTAAATAGAAGTCCCTCTTTCTACGTGTATTATATTCATGAGCCTTTTGCATCTATAGTAGAGTATGTGCTTGAAATTTATCTACCTATTTCTTTTGGAACTCATTAAGTTGCAAAAAGTCAATACTTAGTTATATCCTTCCATCGATTACCTAAGGTTCAATAAAATAAACTGAACCCAATAAAATATCAATATTGTAGTAATTTGCTGAAAAAAGCATATTTCACCAGCTTTCTGCACATTTCTGAATCTGCTCTCAAAAAGTTAAATAGAAAAACCAAAACAACAATGACTGGCCGCCAAAACAAAAAATTTTCTCCCAAGTAGAATAACATACTATAGGCAATTAGATTCTTAACAACATCCTATGGGTAACTACATTCGTCGTAATCAATTTAATATGCTAGGGTAAAACTTGTTAATACGCCCCACTCTTTTTTAAAGTGTTGTAAATAGGCGAAAATAGAAGATATCATCGAAGTTTTTATTTTGGATCATTCCTTGGTCTTTTGTCAACAATGTGGCAATCATCAAAATACAGTAGTAACTCCAGATATCTTATAAATTATAATTTAATTTTCCAAAAACCCCACAAAGCGTTTTGTAAACCCCACAAAATGCCTCATGGAATTAGTCAAATTTTTAAACAAAATAAAGTCACATAAATTGAACTTGATGAAAAATAATAGCGAAAAGTAAAAAACATTTAAATTCAAGAGAAAACTAATTGAAAAATTCAAGTTTTTGAGGTAAAATAATTTAATTATTTGATAAAATCTTTTGAATCTATAGTAGAGTATGACAGTCTTCTTGACTTCGTCAAAGGTACCTTTGGTCCATGATCCTCTAAAGTTTGGTCGATCCTCATTTTCTGCACAAATACTAAAATTGATTTGTATGTACGTGATGCGTTTTCTGCGGTATTTCGTAAAACAAACGGTGGGGCGTCACAAGAAATGATAAGCGTTTGTATCGATTTTATAACTCTGCAATTGATTTTAACATAGAAAATGGTATACCACTCAATAGGAAAAACTTAATAATAACCAGAAATTGTCGAAATGCCAAAAAATTATTTTCTTTAGAAATTTTTTTAATAAAGGATAATAACATGAACGCTTAACAGCAATTGTGTGGACTAGTATCTTTAATAGCACGAGTGCTAGGCGAGTGGGGCGTTGTGTCAACTGGGGCGTATTACCTAGTTTTAACCTATTATAAATATGTACGTACATTTAAAAGTAGGTAAATGTTTCAAATCTTATTCACCGTTTGTTAGTTAAATTTGCTGACTTTTATACCTACTTGAACAACTCTCCGTCCGTTCGTATCCGGAGCATAGTCCTCAAACACTTTTCTGAATAACTAATTCTCTGTCAGCTTCTAGAAAATTAAAATCATCGAGCTACGATAAAATGAAAAAATCGTGCAAATTCGACACATGACACGAGTGACGAGATGACATAAGATCGCGATGCATAAATGAGAGATTTTTGACCCAGTTGATGCATGCACTTTAATTGACGCTCATTTTACCCTATTTTATTTTATTATCCGTCCATGAAATTAAGTTACGCCGGGTGACATGGCCATGGAATGAATGAGGTTTAAGATAGCAGGGGAAGACACGAAATAAGCGGAAGTCTAAATCACGTCACATTGGTTTGTTTAACAAAACAAGGATCTACCCAAGGACATATTTATACTTATACTTAGGTATGGTCGAATACATATGTATATGTATTCAATAGAGAATTTTCTCTAAAAAATGTGTTGGCATGTCAAGTTAGATGGAATCTTTTGACGCCAGATTCAATCCAATTTTCAGATTATTTGCAAAATTCGCCTTGAAAAGTCTTGGGTGTGCAGTTGTGTTATGGAACCTAATGATATTGGTAACAACATATACATATAATATATTTATATATACCTAGGAAATATTCTTTCCGAATTCATCTGTCATTAAATCAGCAGCGCTTTTTTCTAATAAGTTATAAAAATATTAATTAGATAGATATGATATAGGTACAAGAACAGGTAAAAAAGTTTAATGTATGTAGGTATAGGTACGTAAATGCAGATGCAACTTTGTGCACTCATAGTAGGTGGAACTGATCCGCTTAATAGTTTCCTATCTATTGATCTGTTACAATGAACGAAATTCATTTGAAATTGAAATATTTGTAAGGAAATTACATTCACTCAATCATTTACGTTGATCATTTACAGATATCTAATCCATTATGATTAAAAGTAAATTAATTAAATATGTTGCAGGAAATTAAGTCGGTAACTTAACTCGGTAGATAACAGTAGTAGATATCTGTATTTCACAGTTTAGGTAGGTACCTAATCAATTGAAAGCTCTCATTTAGAATTGACCATGTTGTTCCGTTTTCCTTTACTGTGATGGATCCTTATTAATAAAGTAAAAATGAATTATAGGTAATCCTTTTTGAACAAAAGTTTATTTTTATACAGCGAGGCTTAACAATTAGAGGAGTGAAATATTTTTAATATTTAACACATTCTTACTGAATTTCATGAGCCAGCAATGCATCATAATGTATTTATTCGGAATTGTTGTCAATCACAAATAATGCTAAGTAAACTTTAAAATTAAAAAGAAATTAGGATTAGCCTAATAATTTGAACACCTCTGTAGTTTTTGTTTTTTTGTTAAATATCCTAAGACTAACAAATTAACTGCTTTTAACTTGTATCTCATTCTATTATCAATTTTCGTGTATTATGGATTTGTAAGTTCGAAGAAAATTGAAAATTTGTTCATCTTATTCGCGACTGAATTCCTCACATATTCTTCACCGGATACCTACTTATTCTCCGACTGATTTCAGTCTGGTCAAATTCTTCCGACTGTTTTCAGTCAGTTTTCAGTATCCCTTAATTTGTCCGACAGTGTTCCTTTCAAATTCTGACAGATCAAAATCTTCTCGTCTAAGAACCAACAACAAGTTCATAATCATCAACATAGGTAGTTACGTAGGTATATGTGCACCTATCATATAGATATCCACTTCCACATGCTAAGAGCCACCATCAGACATCAGCATCTCCTAACCCACTAATGTGTGGAATATTAATGAAAAATAATTTTATTATATTTGCTATTATTTTTATAAATAGATACATTGATCAATTAATTTAATCCGACAATTTTCAGTGTTGATTATCATCTGGCCAAAAATTCCTATATAAATTGTAATATAGGTAATATATGAATATCAATATACCTTATTTACGTATTTCAGTTAGAATTCACAAAAAAATCAGCAAACAAACTCAAATTGACTAAACCTGTGCATTATGTATTTTCCTGTATCTAGTATTTACGTCCTCCCCGGGTGAAACATTTTTATAAAAATTATCTTGCAAAATTGCTTTTAGAAAAGCAGTCATAAAATGATCGAAAATCGGTCTGAAGTTGTGAACGTAGGAATTACTCTTCTGACAGTGTTTCTGTGCCTTTTCCGACTGATTTTCTAGTTCTCTTCGAAAAATTTTTCTTGTCTGAAAAGCCATAGAAATGCCTTGAAAATATAAGAAAAAAGTCCCAAATCAATTTTCAAAAAAATATTTCACAACGTGAGGATAAACAGGAGAAAATGTAAAATTTCTGCCTGAGTTTAACAATAAGATGATGTACCTGCCTACTGTTACTAAAAATGGTAACTAATCGCGACCGACGGAACAATTGCGACACAGAACAAGTTGATAGGCAATCACAATTGCATGTAGGTATGTACCTATATCTAAGAAATATTGTCACTCAAAAGAATACGCGATTTACTTACACCTACAACTATCATAATGGTTTATCTTTATAGTATATTTTTGACCCGGAAGGATGGTCGATACTTAACTACTGGAACGTTTCTTGTATCATTTGCTCGCGGCGATAGCAACACACGTTCAAATGAAGTGTTACTAGTACACATTGGTAAGAACGGGAAGGTTGTATAAATTTAACTTGATTGTAACGCCCCTTTTTTAACAGCTTTTCATGTTTCGTGCGCTAGGTTCGTTTGATCCTTTTCGACCATTTTTCATTGCCGAGGGTCAAATGCAGAAATTGTTTTCATTTGTTTCATGATGATAGCAGTTCATACAATTGATCAAATAATTCATATGTAATTGCATAATTTCCACTGATTAACTGATCAACTCCATGAACTCCTTGAATTTTATCTACATGAAATTTTAAAATAGTATATCGCTAGGTAGGTATAGTATGTATAAAATACACTTTCAAGTTAAACGAAAATTTAGATGTGAAGTGAAAAGTAAACTTAACTTTTCTATCATGATTGAGAGTCTCTAGGTGTTACTGTGCGATTTAAATCCGACACATACCTAACAAGTTAACCGATCTCTAATAAATTTAATGCTTTAGTTTGTTTTAACTAGGTAAAGGTACTTACTAAAAATATTTGGTTTTAGTTACACTAAGGTTAGAAAGCTTTTGTCAATTAGTTTCCGTCAGTTTGATTTGGTAAAAATGAGAACATACCTTCATAGTCCGTAGTAAAAATTAAATTGATAATTTATATATAGTTTATTCAAGTCTGTAACTGATGTGAACCTGTACCTATATCTACATTGTTTTGAAAAAATTTGCATGAAAGATTTAGTCTTAATTTTTATATTTTTTAGTAAATATCCGCCATTCTAACGTAATTGTAACAAATCTAACTTAACTATGCATCTTGATATGCTTTTGAAAAAGTTGTTGAGAGATTTTCTATTTTCTAGAATCTAAATAAGCCTTGAAACTTGATCGTACAAACGGTACATTTACCCTTTGAAAACGATTAGCACATCAACACTTCTGTGCATAAAATCACTTATAAATCTGTGAGATGTTTTTCCTCAGAATCAGTGAGGTAACCCGTTTGAGAAGCTGTCATTGTAGGTACACAGTTACAGAAAATATTGATTTGCTTCAACTCCACAAATATTTCAGCACCCACCTACACTTAAAACCGTTGGTTTGTAATATATGTAGAGTACCTTGGAATGATGGAATTGTATCTATACATAAATACAGAAGGAATTATATTCTTATAGGTAGGTAAGTACTATATATACCATAGTTAAAGAAAATAATGAAAATTATCAATTTGTTCTTATTAAGATATATGTAGGTAGGTATCACACATTTTCTAAAATTGTTTGCCAACTGTTATATCAGCTTCCTAAAATTCACATATGAAGATACCTATATTTGATAGAGATCAATCAAAGCAGGAGAAGTCTCCAGTAACACAGAGCAATGAGTTTCGTGAGAAATGTGAAATATGTTAATAAAAATTGTTGTACCGAATCTGTTAATTTGGGGAATCCGAAATAACAGACGTCACATAGATATAATAATATTCTATCTAGAAAATTGCCAATCCTGGAGACGATGAACCAGTTGCCCTCATGTGTGCATACACAATTTTCTGGTTTTATACCCAGTTCCTGTGAAAACATTCCTGAATACATAGGTACTTCAATCCAATCCCACAGATATCTTGCGCAGAACGCATATCGAACGTGTTTTATCTTCCGCCCATGGCTCTCGAATCAATTTGGATGTTTTGTTATATATAAAAGCAGAACAGAGAAAGAAGTACATTTTCCAACACAGGAAAAGTTTGTGGTTCAGCCTTTTTCATTATATACAACAAGAGATAGAGTACGCGAGTCAGAAAGGGACACATGACAACGCAATCTCTTTCTAGCGGTCGACTTTGCCACACAGGTTCGTTGTGATTCGTTGAAATATTTAGCTGCAGGCCGAATGCTTAGTTTGTGAAGCAGGGACGACTATAGTTCCATTTCGAATTGTTTAAGAGGGGTATGCAGTCAAGAACGTTCATCCAAGAGGCAAACGCAAACCAGTTTGTCGGTGTCATTAGAGGAGAATACGTACTGTTTTGTTTATTCTGGGAATTATTAACAGCCGTCGGTTCACATATCGTGCGAAATGTGAAAAGTCGTAAAAATAAATTGATGAAAACAGCACCAAAACCCTTTAAGTCGGAAGTGATTATGTGAAAAACAGACCCAGAAACAGTGACTCAATTAATCTGCAGTGCACTTGCTGCATTTTCCAGCTGGAATACGATAATGTACTGAAAACTTGAATGCAATTAGTATATGAAGGTCGGTTGCGTATTAATACCGACTGTGTAGATATCCGTATGATTAGCAGGGAAACTCAATTGTTTGAGATGATAATGATGAAATTGTGGAATAAATAAAATGTTTAGTTCTCATGGAAAATTTATAACAAATTGGTTGTAAAGTTGAGATAATCGGAACGAAAGGTAGTTTTGCATTACTCTTGATAACTATATAATTTAAATTTTACTTTGTGCACACGCGTTTAAGTTGGTGTTGGAAGTTTAATATTAAATTATGTGAGGAAGAAGATAATTGTTGAATAATTGAAACAAAATAAATTCTGAATTTACTGCATTGTGCAGAGCCAGACATAGTTGTTCTCCTTAAAAGTGAAATATGGTAACACTTTTGCCATACTATGCGACACCAAGGTGTGGACTCATTGATAAACTGATTGAACCAAAGGTACAGGTGATAAAAAACTTGAAATAAAAATTTCAAACGAAAACGGGAATATGTAAACCTTAAAAATTGAAATTCGATTAGAATTCAGGGAAACAAGGAAAAATATTTGTATGGCTTCGGAATGCTTTATAATTTGAATAAGTTTGCATTCTTCGATTGTATAGGTCTTACTCTGTTTTTCCATGATTGGTATACCTACCTACTATAGAAAATCTCGAATCGTCTAATTCGCCTAGTTCTACTATTCAGTTCCTTTGCGAGTTAAAAGGAAAATGTATACCTAAAGCCTTTGTTTGTCCCATGTCGTTGGAGTTTATAGAACTCACAAAAAGGTCTTGTTAAGCATAAAGGATTCAGTTTTTTTCAACATTTCAAAAATGCTTTCAGTGGTAGATATAAATGTAAAGAAGATTTTATCAATTGAAATTCCCAAAATCATGTTTCAAATCCATGTACAGTCAGAAGATCCAAATTTGTTTATTTTGGATGCTCCTCCGTCTGTTAACCGTGAAGAATGGTGCTGCCATTGATAACCCAGAAAATCCCTGACAAGCTATTGATATCCCTGGCCATCCAGGACTTTGAACCTGACGGTACGCATTTATCAAGCACTCAAGTCGAAATTCTTTGTTTTGACATAAGAATAATGTTGTGTTAGCGATCAATTACAAATTGTTATAGCTATATAACGCTTAGCTTGATTAACGATCTTCATGAATCTATTTTACACTTTGAAGAATTTTGTCGGTTTCTAAAAATAAATAGAAATTAAATGATAACTATCAACGAAGATGCCACCTGAGACAGCCACTACATTTTTTGTGATTTAGTGCAAATAATTATAGTTGACTTCAATAGTAAAATATGAGTCCACTGACGGTTTTCTGAAACAAGACGGGAAATGTATGCAATTGAACTTTCCAGCAGTGGTGTCGTTTTGTTCACAAACTTAAAGTTAAGCAATTTATAGTAAAATTCATATTTTCTTGAAATACTGTTGAGTATTTAATTGCAAATAAAGTGAATCGGTAAGTATTCAAAGATATTATTTCAACTTCCGTTGTAAGATAAATGTTGTGATTACCTTTGTGTCCAATGTTAACTACCTATATGATATCTATATTTCAATACGAATTTATAAAGTAAAATTTGCACAATGAGAAAATTAAAGTACAAAATCTCTTCTGGACAAATTATTGAATTTATTAGTCCGAAGTATGTTAAGAGGAGTTCGGATTTGTCAAACAAATGATTGCATGTCTTCAGCTAATTAGTATTTATGCCTATCTACCGCCTATACTTTGTTTCTATAACTCGCACAATTCTTTGAAGCCATACCTATCTCATATACAGACATTTTGAGCAAAGGAAGTGTCAATTTATTGAAAGGTTTCCATAAGGTTCGTGTATATTTCATAGAATCAGCCACACAAATTGACCGTTTTTGTGGCACGAACTAAATTTTTCCAATAAAACAGATAAAATATTATCAATTTCCCATCCATATCATGAAATAAATTTTTAGCTTTTGAGGTACAATTGTACCTTTACCTATTGTTGTTTTTCATGTTTTAACTGGCAGAAAGTTTATGCTTAGCAAGTCCTCAAACGAGATGTGCCCCTTCAATCTATACACCGATGAATAGTTAAATTGTTAGTTTGTTTTTTCAAATTGCCAATTTTCATTTGGCAATTTTCTTACACTTTGCACGATATGGTCTTTTGACTTAAAACTTCATTCATGTCGACCGTGAATTTTTAACTTCATTATAAACCGTAAATAAAACGTATTATTCAGCCTAGTGAATGAATGAGATTTTCTAACAATAATCGAATGAATGCATGTAATGTGTATCTTTATATCGTAAGCTGCAAAATCATATTGGACAATAGCTTAAAGGACCGAACTTTGAAGAAATCGGCAAAATAATAAGAAATACCTATCGAAAAAACAGGTCACAATTTCCTTACATCGTTTTCTATCTATAAAAAAGAGAATAACGAATAAATAAAACAAATCAAATAAAAATAAATCTATAAAAGTTAAGTCTTACAAATTTTCTAAAACTTTGCTGAAGAGGTCTGTTCTGATAAAATCTTCCTGTCATTTGTTTCTCGGGTCTACGGAATAAAGTATAATATTTATATCAAATCTCCACCAGATCGGTTATCAGACAAGAAAGAAAGACAAAAAAATTTATATTGAATGTCAGCCTGTGACACCAAGAAAATTTTTCTTGGTTTGCTACAATTCTGGGAACTTGGTCAGGATAAAATTCGGAGATTCATGGCTTATGGTTGATCTTAAAGGGTCAAATCATAATTTTTTTATTACAAATAAGCATACGTGATATGAGGTCATGTCGTTTAGAAATATTTACTATCTGTTTACCACTTTGACTTGTGGCTCTAATAAAACGACAATACGGGATAATGAGTGATAATTTTGTGAGTCGCTACCTGTTAATCTCTGTCTTTGAGGTGTGAAAAACACATAAAAACCGAATTTTGCATCCAATTTTATTTCGGCATTGCAAAACGTAATAAATGTACACATTTGCTTCTTGTTACAATATTGGCTTGAAATTGATTGCACAATTAAATGGTTTTTGTTCTATCGACGCTTCTGTGTAGCTTTCAGACACTCGAAATCAAAAGTCTTTATTTACCCCAATCCAATTTGCTCCTTTCTATCTAAGAAATATTCCGAAAACATTAACATATGTTAAATACAAGAAGATTAAATAAAATACATCGTGAGCATTGCCATAAACATTTATTTAACGGAAAAACTTTTCGAAAAAGGTCATTGTACATATATCTACGCACAGATTGTTTCACGATAATATAATTTGCGGTATTGTTATCTAATACTATCATCGGTTGCTGTTTATTTGACAACTTCAAAAATCAGAATATATTTTCTTAACATGACATAACTTTTCGAGTGCCTTTAGAGTACCTTCCTACTTATTGTTAATCTATGCCAAAAATGTACGATATTATGAAACATGATCACATATTATTATATTTTCGTGACAATGTATTATACGTAGCCGCTTCATTCGAATTAACTACTTAAACAAAAAATCATTTGTTTTATTGCAGATTGAGCTGATTAATTAGCATTCATGCATTTTGAAATTACATACCTATGTATGTACGTTGATAGTTTATATATATGATTGAGAAAATAAAAATACTATAATTCCGCCCTCGTATTCAAAGTGAGTACTCATCTTTTGAGTGTGTTCGTTATATCCAGAATAGTCATAGATTGCGAAAACTAATATCGTTTCAGGGGTCGCTAACTATAAACTTGCTGCCAGTTAAAACATAGAAAATAACGTGCAAAAATACTCCTTCAATTCAATAAAAATCCATACTACCCTCTACTAACACGAACATGATGTGAACATGAAAATCATCGTTTAGACATAAAAGAACAAGCCTCGAACATTTGAACAATTCAATGGTTAGTTTGGGTGAACAAGGAAAGAATTCCAAAAACAAATTCAATCTCACGAAAAGTGAGAATTCAAGGGAAAGTAAGTCGTAAATTTTAAAATAAAAACACGTTTAACCTTTAGACTATGGTTTGTTATTGAACAATTTTTCTCAGCTTTGCGTGACATCTCTTACACTCTGACATATGAACTAAAGTATTTTGTTTATATAGGTAGTTTATTTTTATGCTATTTTGCTTTGTTTTTTGAATACTGGACAAATAAAACTCATTTCCACTTGATATCTGTTCTTGCATCCTCTTGGTAGTGAGGGTTCACTTCTCGGAGTACGATCTTATCAGGAAATCAGATGATCACGGGCTTTGAGAGTTTGGTAATAAATTAAATCTGGTTAAGAAAACCAGGAATACTGGCATCCAAGACATCATGCTGGCATGTGTGATATTTATCGATGACGAAATTATGGACAGGCAATGGCATGAAATAAAATAAAATTCATAATAACGGGGAGAAAAATATTACAGAAATTGCTTAAATGCACAAATTATAAGATTGAAACAGCAAAGAATTTATAAAATCATCAAAATCCACAAAATTTTTAGCCGTAAAATATTTCTCGAAATTCGCATTGAAATTCCACGCATTCCATTTGTTTGTCAGCTATCGGGTTTTCCTGACGCTATCTGCTAATCTCCTCTAGACTTGGTGTATAAGACACGATGTTGGGAATAGTAATTTATTAAGCTGTAGTAACACCATTCGTGGTTTTTTATGCGACCGATTTGTCAGTGCTTACCTGTAACAGAATAACGTAGGTATTTGAAGGATTGCCACCAAATTTTATAAGTGGACCCAGCCTTAATCTTTTCCATTTTATAGAACTCTTAATGTTTCCCTATTATCAGATGCTGTATTACATTTACTTGAATATTCACTGTGTATTTATTCTACATTGACTTATACATGCATACATACATACATTGACTTCATCTCAAAATGTAATTGATCAAAATAGTTATCTGTTGGTTTTATCAAAATATGTGAGGAAAACTTAGTAAGTTGAATAACGAATGACATCATCTGGGAACATTAAGCAACTTAGTTTAATCTGTCAAAATGTAACTATGGATATGTCGATATAAATAAAGAACAATTGCTACGTAGGTCCGCTGAGTAGCACAAACAGCCCTAATTTCTAACCAAATTCACGTTAACAGCATGGAATTTACTTTTTCTCACGCTCTGGCGTGCGTTTCTTGCCAGCAGTGAGACTGTAGTTTTATAAATCACTTGCTTTGTTAATAATTGTGGTTTACTTACTACGTCTATAATCAAAGCTTGTTTGTTATAACATTTTTTAAAATAAGCTCACACTTCTGCTGTTTACCTATATGTAGGTTCCCAATAAATGGTAACATGTTATGTTTTATTGCATTGAATCCATATAGGTAACACTGTGTCGAGAATATAACTCTTTGCCTAATAAGAAATGCCGCGAATAGTGATTATGGCGAATAATCAGTGAGCAAGTCATTTTGAGTTGAAAATGAATAACTAAATTTAAAATGTATGTTACCTACGAAATTTTTTTTTAAATGCAAGCCAACCGATATGAACCGATTTATTGAAATATAGGTAGTAGGTGCATATTGATGTGCTTCCGTTCTTGACATTTTTGAGCAATCTCTAATAAAAAGTTTGAATTGCTTATTGAAATAAAAAGATAATTCCTATGTGAAATAATAAATTTTGGTATAGTTTGATTGTAAACTGTATACATTAGTATATTTAATGTATTGTGAATTGAATTTATTTGATTGCGATAAAAAAATAATAACTCGCTATTATGACATTAATTGTAACCATCTGTTGTTAGTAATTATATTCTAATTTTCAAATCGACAATTTCAACATACATTTTGACAACAATCTTCTGACTAATGAAAATTCGTTGCAAGTAATCACACCCAGTCGAGCATTTGGTTTACAACGAATTTGAATGTAGGATCTCTTCAACTGGTTGCCATGAATCGTTATCCAAAAATCTAACCTGGAAAATAGAACTACAAGAAAACACATGCAAGCCAACTGTTTTTGGAAATGTTCGACTAACAATAAATAGAATGTAGCAGCGGTAGTGACTTTAAATTTTTATGTGTCAAATTAAAATCGTTAACAGACTCCCTCACATTGCTATGCAGTTCACGTGTTTGTTTTCTAACCGATTTTGCACAGAAAACAATTGTATTTTACTAGTACTTCCGATCTATGTATTGCACTTACTGGATAATTAATTAAACTGATGGCATATAAGACTGACCTCAAAAAGTATATGCATGTACGCTGAGGCTCATTGTAACATATGGAATGGCCAAGCCTGTGGACAATTTTGCAAGTGTCCCAGACACCTAACACTGGTTTTTGGATAATTCAAACATATTTCGGAAAAGGATGCCTAACTTGCACCTCTAATACTAATCAAAGTACTATGATGCGCAAAAACGTTTCATGTGTTTCAATGCGTCTTTAAGATTGACAATAATCGCAAATTTTTTAACTCAGAAATTTTTGTTATTGCTCTGAAAGTCAAAAATATACAAACGACGCTTTCTGGAATTTCCTATTTACCAAATTATTGTGATGATTTCCACACATTAGTTCATTTCGTTCATTTCGCCAACATTTTAAAATTATCGAATTCAAATTTTTAAGTTATCGCCAGACCATTTTTACCAAAAATGAATGATAAAGCACTTGGAAATAGTATTCAATTTTATAATGGTTTTGCAAAAATTTTATTGTAAATGTTTTTAATTTACAGGTTAAGCGACCCAAAACAGAACCAGCAGAATCAAATCTTAGAAGCAGGTAAGCGTAGGTATATGACGTGCCTAATTTGAACATAAAGTTCATATTGAGTAGATAATAATAATATGTGTGAAGCATACAATATCTTTAGGATAAAACTAACAGTTAAGTAGTTACATGTTCTAAACGTTTTTTGTTTGTCGAAAAGTGTGTTGCAAAAACATTAATTTTAACAAGCAGAAATGGTTTTTTAAGAACACATGTTAGGTGTGGTTTTAAGCAGGCAGATGTCAAAGTTCCATTCAAAATTGTAATATATTTTGAAGACCTTGATCGTTAGGTTTTGCGTTGATGAGCATACAAGGAAAACAATAATTTATTATTTGCGTTTAAACAAAATTACTGAGACTACGTATATTATCTAGATATGTATTATACTAAATGCTACAAACATAGTTTTTTCTCTCACGTACGTGAAAGGAAGAAAAAATTATCGAACTTCATTAACCTCATTACGTTCCACAAATACCTGGAAATCGTCACAAAATATCTCAAATTTCTTACATAATTTATGGAGAACGTTTTATCTTCATCTCGTGTTAAACATAATCGGAAGTAATATTTCACATAGATATTTACGATTTTTTTGTACATTTTCCGTAGGGAGTACACCCTTAGTTCGTACCTACGTAGTTAAATCGATTTGTTTATCTGATGTATGTTATGTGAAATATCTCATTTTGAAATGTTGTATTCGAACGAATAATAAGAGTTCTCACAAAGTGACATGATTAAACAAGATTCCAAGTTATAGAATCTTTTCGCTGATGGAAGTTCGAGTTTAAGTATTTAAGGCAAATAATAATAGCACATAACAATGTGTTCCATTAACATAACTTAAAAGTAAAAAACGATTTGACGATGCACATTTGACAAACAAGGAGTATCTAAATAATTAAATAATTTAATTTTCATCTATTTCGTATGTATGGCTAAAGCTTTCTTAGGTACTTGATTTAGTTGATATACCTACCTACAGTTCAATTTTCTGTACCTGAAAGTGTTAACGAAATTTAAGATGGAAAAATAAAATACTCTCCTATCTAACCTTCTACAGTCCACTTATTATTATGTGGTCCATTCAATAGAAAGTCGTCGGTTCGACAAATAATTACTTACCGCACATGTCACATTGAGTTGTGAAACAAATTTTTAGATCACATATAGAATTTTTATATTTAAAATGTTGCGTTAGATAGTTCCACTCAATTCACTTATTTTGGACAATTGATATTCATGCTCTACAGAGGCAATAACAGATGAAGTGTTTTGCCATTGGTAAAAATTCGTTATAAGACAACTTTATGACGAAATATTCATTGCTGCATATAAAATAAAAATACTTACGTAGCACATTCGCATTAACAAGCAGCGATAAAAGAAAATTACGCTTCATGACTTTATATTCCATCATCAAATCTACATAAACTTTAGATATTCTTATTTAGCGTGAACATAAAAATGCCAGGCAATGATTTTTCTAAGTACCAACTAAATGATGTTTACAATAAATTGAGAACTTAGATGAAAAAGGACAAGTTACATAAAAAGAGGTAATAAAAAATACAACGAAACGAAATCCAAGGCATAATTTTTTTGTTTGTTTCTTAGAAACACTAACTATTCCTTCGATGTTTGGTCTTACAGAAGAGGTGGCAATGAGCTGGAATACTTTGATTCTCAATACACTTGTTCTGTTAATATGAAGCAAAAATTTGTTGATTAATTACAAAGGCAGTGTCATAAAATAATTCAATTAAGGAACGTTTCATTTAATTAATTTTAAAAATTGATTGTTATCTGTGTTCCAGAAAATCAGTTGATTAAGAAACAAAATTCTCAGTAAAACAGTTCAAATAAGTCTCCGGTAAAAAGAAAAAACGTTAAAGAATTCAAATAGCAATAGAGGTGTAACAATGAAAATGCAATCCATTGTAAAATTCTTAAATTATGAATTTTTACTGGGGATTTATTTTCGACGTTCTATGAACTGTCAAGAGATTGCTGTGGCAATAGAAAGAACACAAATGAAAAGTTTTCACAAGCCTGAATGTTTGGGTTACTAAATATTTACATTAAATCAACATTTATGGTTCTAAAAACCTCTATTCTAGCGTGTAAAAATTATTTATTTATAATCTGAATTTTATTTCTGTCCATTTCATTTTTAAACCATCATATGATCATCTAAGTTGACGAACATCTAAATAAATGGCCAATAGCCCCAAAATTTTCTTATTTTTCGCCAAAAATTTAGCAAAAAACTAAAACTCATATAGGTAAACATTGATCAGGACAAGAACATATTTCTAATAATCAATATACATACATACCTATGTATGAAGGTATGTGAAAATGAAATTTAGAAGAAAAAAACGTATTTGATTTTGTCAACAAAGTTTTTATATCTACTAAACGAACATGAAAATATCGAACATTTTCTGTGGATTTGATTGAAAATAAACAAAACACATATCTACAAATATTCATGAATACCGGTATCATATTTTTGCGGAGTAGAATCACGAGTGAAACAATTCGTGCTGGAATTTAACGAATCAATCCGAATTATGGAACTATGAATCATTAACATGTGAAATGGTCAGTGGTAATCTGTTTTAAATGCACAGGAGCAAAAAGGTTCACGGAAGTTATGAAACCCAAACATAGTTTCTATTCGACAAACAAAAAGATAAAAAAAGCCGACTATTTTCTTTTTCACAAAAGTCCACTCGCTGTTTTGTTTCACAAAGAAGTCTGGTGCAAAATAACTCAAATATATTCATACAGGATCGTAAATAACAATCAATATGAATAATGTGTATAGCAAAAAACAATAGTAAAGCAGGCCACTAATCGCCAAAACGTAAGAAAAAATGGCAAAGACACCACATATGGCATCCATGTGGTTGAATGAGTGACATTCATGATGATGGGCTTAGATGCGCTTGGCCAATGAATTTTGAACTTATGATGAAAGACATTAACAACAAAAACATTTTAAAACTCAAACCAAATAATTCAAAAAACTACATATCTATTAATTACTTCCTAACATCTTTTAATTTCTTATAATCCGCCGGCCTTAAGTACCTATACTTTCATTCATTGAATTTTATAATTTTGAAACTTAAATTTTTTGCTTACATAGCCAAAGAGGTTATCAATGTTTTCTTCTTTTCATTTCAGAACATACAGTACTACAACAACATCCAGTGGCGAGTGTGTTCCACTAACAGTATTGAATGGTCTTAATAACAATTATACAAACAGTAGCAGCAGTGTTACTCCATCCAACAACAATTTAATATTGACATCTTCTTCGTGTTCGGTAACGTTGCCTAATGCACAAACCATCCATCCTCGATTTATTAATAATCACTCTCAGCCGCAATATCACCTCTTGAGCTCTGTGGGTGTACCACAGATCACTGATTCTCTTACTGTTCCGAGAAGTGAAGAGAGTTACAGTGAAGCTGTTGGATCCAGTTCTTCGATTACTGGAAGTAACTCCGGTGTTGTTGCTGAAAACAATCAAGGTCTAAATCTTACTTCATCTTCGAGTACAGTATCAACGGGAACCAACACAAATCATTCATCCTCAGATACATCAATCGTGCTTGACACTAATTATAGATCAATAAATGTTTCAAATAACGATAATATAATAGTGGGTTCTGGAATTAACTTATCATCATCGTCCAGTAGTGGGCGTTCTACACATTCCGATCTGGGAATGTCACATTGGCTGACGGAAAATCCAAGTGCCGTGAAATCAGAAACTCGAAGTCCTGACCTAGATTCTGTAGCTGTTTCATCAGGTGCAGGTGGCATTTCAGCATCTAGTCTTGTTGGGGCAACGGCAGCCCACCTCGACACAGCACTTTTTTGTGGTAATTCTGCTCCAGGACTTGTCGATGGTAGCGGCATAGGGTCAGCAGTTCAAACCTCAAATGTTTCAGCTAGCACATATGATCACAAACAAGATTATTATAATTACTATAACACCATGCAACAGTACACACCTTCATTTTATCCTTCATATGGGTCTCCTTACACTACTCGGACACCAGCAAAAATACCGTCACCTAATGCCTATTTAACATCATCTTATTCAGCCGCCGCAGCAGCAGCCACAAATAGCAATTCATCGCAGCTCTACTCGACGTACGGATATAATAATTTTAGCCAATTTGGCAATACTCAGCAGGATTACACAGGATACTACAATGATCAGTACAGTAATTATTACAATGCTGCTAGTTATTCTTCGTACGTAAGTTCTTCGGCTTCGGGTGCAAGTCAAGGATTTCATATTGCCTCTGGTTTATCAGACAGTCCTTCTGATGCTGCTCACGCTACAACGCCAATTTTACCTAACAATTCACCTAATTCACCAATTCCAATTTCACCAAGTACTGGATTGCCAACAAAACCTCCAGCAACAAGTAAATCTGGTCGTTCACGAGGCAGACGTCATGTTCATCCCAGTCCAACACGAAGCACAAACTCAGATCCTGGTGTACCTGACAGCTCAAAAACTCCAGAACGTGTATTTGTATGGGACCTGGATGAAACAATCATTATATTCCACTCGCTGCTGACCGGAAGCTACGCAAACCGTTACACCAAAGATCCTAATCATATGGTTCAACTTGGATTTCGAATGGAAGAGATGATATTCAATATGGCCGATACCCATTTCTTCTTTAATGATGTCGAAGACTGTGATCAAGTTCATATCGATGATGTTTCATCAGATGATAATGGACAAGATTTAACGAATTACAATTTCGCAACAGACGGTTTTCATTCTGGCACATCACAGGGTGCACCACCAAACCTGTGTTTACCCACTGGAGTGCGGGGTGGTGTTGATTGGATGCGAAAATTAGCATTCCGATATAGGAAAATTAAGGATACATATAACACCTACAGGAATAAGTAAGAGAGTATCCTTATTTTATTTATCTCCATAAAATCAAAAGAATGCTTTACTTTTTTAGTGTTGGAGGACTACTTGGACAACACAAACGGGATCAGTGGCTTCAAGTTCGATCAGAGATTGAAATTGCTACCGACAATTGGCCAAGTTTAGCAATGAAGTGCTTAAATATGATTTCACAACGTGAAAATTGTGTAAACGTCCTCGTAACAACAACCCAGTTGGTTCCAGCTCTCGCAAAAGTACTTCTTTTTGGTTTGGGACAAATTTTTCCAATCGAAAATATATACAGTGCAACTAAAATAGGTAATTTATTTTGTTAAATCTACACATCACCTGCACAATTATAATTGATTATCAATTTCGTAGGTAAAGAATCGTGCTTTGAAAGAATTGTCACTAGGTTCGGTCGAAAAAGTACTTATGTTGTAATTGGAGATGGACAAGATGAGGAAACTGCTGCGAAAAATTTAGATTTTCCATTTTGGCGAATATCTAGCCATAATGACATCAGAGCCCTATACACAGCACTTGACATGGGTTTTTTATGAAAAATTATACTCAATTTCACGCCTAGAATAGTTTTATTTTTACTAAAACGGTTCCAAGTAATACAAGGTCCGAAAACTTGACACAACAATGATGTTCTACTTCATTTATGTGATTGCGATGAAAAAAGAAACCTTCTATTCCTCTAAGCTCTTGTAATTTATATCTGTACAAACTAAGAATAAAAACGTAATAGATAAAATTTATGTTTTTAGAGTTACGTCTTAAAACTTTATATTAACTACTATATAAAAAATGTAAATTTTCTCATACACTTTTATTTAAGTTTTATTTTATTGCCGTTTCGAGAAATGAGAAGTTTTGGCAAAAAGCACTTTATATATTATTATTTCTTTTCGATCGACACATAGCACAATTACATGCTTCTTTAGTTTATAGAAAAATTTAATTTGTCTCTGTTATATAGACATGCCACTATCTCAACCTCAGGCTTTTTAAAGCACTCCAGTAATTAATCACACAAAATTTATGAACACAAATAGAGCAATTAAGAAATTTTAAACCAATTAGTAGAAACGGCAAAGTTGAAACATTCGAAATTAAAAAACTTATATATAAAATACACTTTATTATTAAATTATGTAATCAAAATAAAATTCAAATAATTTTTCAATGAATTTTCAATTGCAATGAAGAATTTTAATTAATATTGTTTTACATTAAGACGCTACTTCTTTTGGTATGGCTTACTCTATTGGAACAGTTTAAGTACAGTTTAAATACAATTATGATCTAAATAAATGAAGCTTATAATTATAAGGCTTTAACCTATGTATAAAAATTATATCACCTTTCATCTTCAATAACAGGGATGGTGCAAAAACTTTAGACCTAAAACGATTTAGACCTCCGCTAATTCATGGAGTATTCGCGCCAATAAATTAAACGCTCCAAATTCTGTTAAGTTCAGGGATGTAATCGAAAGGAAGATTTGACGCAAATTTGGGAAGTAGTTCATAGAGAGTATTTCTGTTGATTTTGAAATATTTACCTGTAATAGGATCTAATAGTCTGAATTGTAGAAATCCACACATTTGTATAGAATCTAAATTTCGAGATATCGCAGGCGTCTCATTTAATTGGCAGAGGCAGAGCACCATACTACAAACCCATATGAGAGAAGTGGTCCTATAAGCTATTTGTAGCATAGCAACTTTAATTTCGCAGAAACATTTTGTTTCCTACAGATTGGTTTAAGAACCTTATATACCATGTTCGCCAATTCTACAAACCCATATGCTAATAGTAAAATTGATGTGAGGAATGACACTGAGCTTTTTGTTGATATTTACACCAAGATATTTATTTATGATATTGGATATTTTTTACATGATGATGTCCTTAACCACGATCCTCTGCTGATTAATTGTAATTTGGATGTTATCGTTCCATTAGTGGGGATGTGATGAATGTAGAAATTAAACAGCCATGTAGAATTAAACGGACCAAGGATGGATCCTTGAGGAAAACCTGCAGATATCGTTTTGTCACGGGATATATTATCATGATTCCCAACTCGAAGTGATCTGTTAGTCAAATAGGACAAGATTAACTTAGCAGTTCCTACGTTTATACCATATCTGATCATTTTCCTGACCACTCCAACAAGAGAGACTGAGTCGAAAGTTTTTCGATGGTCAAGAGTGATTAAAAAAGAAGGGCATTTTCTATTCAGGAAGTAGTGTATCCTTTCGAAGACCAGCATGTGGGCATGGGACGTATGTCTACTGGTAGTGAAACCTAATTGGAATCGAGAGGTGAGATTTAAGGATTCCAACGCATCCAGTAGTGATCGTTTGATAATGAGCTCCATTACTTTACTTTCGGCAGATAGTAGGCCGAAAATCAGAGGCATTCGAGGTCGAGTCTAATCTTTTAAGCATGGGGACCATTCGGGCAATTTTCTATGATTAAGGAAAATAAGCGAGACGACAGGCGTTGCTCATTACGATCTGAAGATGTTTGCGGTACCGCGGAGGAGTTTTCTTCAAGAGGACGCCATTTCTTTTGAAATCAATAAATTAATAATCAAGGAATATACTGGAATGAAACTTGTACGCATACAGAGTTCCAGTATCATGAATATGCCGACAGATAATAGGAGAACATTCAACAGATTAGCCGTGTTTTATTATGCAGTCGAGCTAGAGCCGGATAGACTTTTGTATGTATTCCAACAACAACGCATGAACTCAATAGCTATCGTCTCTCGATGCAGTGCATAATAAAACACGGCTAATAATAATAAAAAGTGGGCAAGTGCGAATCGAAACCGCATATGGATGGTTCCGTACCACCCTACAAAAAAAATTACTTTTTATTATTGTTTGTTGTTATAGTGAAATGAGAGATGAGAGATTCTTGACTCCACTCTAATGCGCGTATGAACGACTCTCTCATGAATCCAATCTCATACGCGTATTAGTTTGGATTCATGAGAGATTCTTGAATCCACACTAATACGCGTATGAACGAATCTCTCATGAATCCAAACTTTACGCGTATGAGACGGGATTCATGAGAGATTCGTTCATACGCGCATTAGTGTGGATTCAAGAATCTCTCATGAGTCCAAACTAATGTACGAATCTCTCATTCGTCTGCTCAGCTCAAGCAGAACGTGACAATGAGTCACGATTTTTCATTTGTGCAGCCGGCCATCGATTTATAAGACGTTATCACGTCAAAAAGGATGGAATTCATCTCAATGTTCTAATGAATTCAATGAAGAGGTTTTAGAAAATGTCAATAATAGTATATATTAATACCCTCTGTCCTGCTTGGGTGGCTAAAGAGGCTCCGATATTAAATGATATAGAGGGTGATTCATTCTTGGACTCACCTTTTACTTTTGAAGAATTAGAAGTTGCAATTAGCAATTCGAGAAGTAAATCTAGTCCGGGATTAGACGGGATTGATTATTTTTTAATTCAACTTTTGCCAAGAGGAGTTAGGATGTTGCTATTGGACTTATATAATCAGATTATGATTCTGATTGTATCACAGATAAATGTAGAATCTTGCAGTTTGCCGATGATATTTGCATATATTCAGTTGATGAAGATTCAAGAGACGCGTTGAATGCTGTATCTGACTCTATACAGGGTGTTGTTCCCTTTTTAAATGACAGTGGTCTTGAGTTAGCCTCAGAAAATTGCCAACTCATTGTATTCAATTCCAATTGTAAATCCAAATTAAGATTTATACTATAAGTAGAATAAGTGTGGATGGATTGAGACTCTGGCCAAGTTGTTAAATTTCTGGGAATTTTATTTCACTGCTCGCTTAAATGGGATCCTCAGGTTCATGCTATGAGGTCAAAGTGTATTAACCCTTTAACAATTATAAGCTATCTAAGACTCACATGGACAGGCGCTGATCCTTCAAAGCTGATTAAATTGTATAAAAGTTTAGTTAGATCTCGAATTGAGTACGGAGCTTTCATCTTTGTTTCCTTAAATAAGTCACTGCCAATATTATTAAATAGAGTTCGGAACAAGGCGTTGAGGCTTTCAATGGGATACTTAATATCATTGCTGCGGAGACATACACATACACTGGCACAGCAGCGACGTCAGCGTACCAACGAGTTAATGGTGAACTTGAAACCCTTTTCTAGACGCAACCCACCAGTTCAGGCGCACATTTTCTATTAGGTCATCAAAATATTCAATTTATAATTTACTAGATTTTTATTTACAATAGGTGTAATATATCCTGAAATGCATCTCCTGCATCGTTTTTTTTTTAGTTTCTTTAGATTTTAATTCAGAAAATTTAAAATAAATTTGCTTGTCAAAACATAAACACGCACCTTTTTCATCTTGGGTTACACCCGTTTTTCATTTTCAACTGGTGTACGAATATAGAACTTGAACTCGTTTTTTATCAAATGAAGCTCAGCTTTTAAGAAAATGAAGCTCAATGTTTTCTTTAATTATTTTAATTGTTTTCAAAGTGAAAACATTGGTTCTCTAATTAAATTTCAAATTTGAAAATAAGGAACATAGTAAACGACGCATCGGTTGTGAAATTCGTGTCAAATCAGTGCAGTGGAGTAGTAGTACGAAACTTTTATGAAATTGTATACTGATATATTTAATAGTTTACTTTATAATTAAGAACATGTAATATAGGTAAAAATTATTAATAAATGTTTCTAAAAGAATAGATTTGTGTCCAATTCTACTTGTTTCATGGTCGTGTACAGAAAATTTCCGACGTCAATGTATTTCGCTCAAGTGTAGTTGTAAATTTTGTTAGGTTGCGTTAAAATGATACGCTCATCTGTCATCGTGTCATATCCTATTCTCTATGATCTAAGGGTCTGTTCCCATACTTTTGTAGCAAAAATCAGTATTCTCTCAAATGTTGCTACCAAGAGCGTAACTCTCACAGTGTGAGCGATAATCGGAAAAAAGTACGGGAACGGAAATGCAGTAACTTGCAGTAAAACTGTCAAATTTTGATATGGGGTATACATAAAAATAAACTAAACATAAAAAATTTTTACACAAATATAGGAAAATTAATAAATTATTAGTTACTAATAATTAATTTACAAAAAATTTACAAAATACCTACATAAAAACAAATTTAAAATCAAATTAACAATTGCCATATGCGAAATAATGCATGTGACAGACCTATTATCGTACAATGAAAAAGCAGTTGCTATATGTTTATAGTTAAGTAAGTTGGTTGGTTATATGGGCTGAGTTTAGACTTGTATTAGCCCCTACCTTTGTACAACTTTATACTTTACGAACCGAAGGAAACACAAACAATTTTTAAAGAAATTCACCCAAATGTCAAAAAGTATTGTGCTATGGGGCCATTCATTTATTACGTAAGGCGATTTATGGGAGGAGGGGTTCGACCATGTTTTATTTTTTCTTACAATGGGGTGGCAGGGAGTCTTAAATTTTTTTACGTAAGATGAACAGTTCTTACAAAAATACGCAAAAGATTAGAATTAAAACCAAAGTTTATTATGTACAAACTAATAAGTACTTAACTACTAGTACTTTTGTATAAATAGATGTTCCTAAAAATTGTTACTTGAAAAAATAAACAGTAAAACAAATGAAACGTGTATTCATTTGTTTCCTTAGATTCTTCCGTAATATATATTTACCAGGGGGGCGGGGGGTGTTTACCAAAAACTACCAAACATTTTCTTACGTAGTGAATTAATGGCCCCTATCGGGAGCAAATGAAAGTTGGCTTTTTGCAACTTAAGATTTGCACTCGATAGCAGTTACCATAAGAATAAGGCTTTTGTAACCGCCAATGACCCCAAGGAAAATTGCGAACTTTGTTCTTAACAAACTGATGTTGCACTCGATTTTATGGGTTCCCCTGCATTCGATCTGAAGAGAATTCGTTGGAACGTTGTGTTCTCTGCATCGACCTCGGGTGAGCGTTCTAGTTCTTTCTAATATCTACAAGAACGAACAAAACCGCTCCCCAAAATTTAACTTGTTACACGGAATTAGGTGGCGAGAGGAAATTACGTATGCTGTCCATGATCTGAACACGGTTGTGCTGTATTAATCAAAAGTCTGACCTGGCAGTACTGAATCTTTTCATTCCATGTTATGTTATTTCTCTGAACCGGTATGTTGTGCCATCTTTGGTATGTTGGAAAATACGCATTTCGTATATGGCAACGCGGTTTTTGTCATATGAACTGCAGTTCGACCGATACCTGGCCTGCCTTACCGTAGTTTCTTTAAGCGACTGAGGTGAGTAGTGCGTAGATTTGACACCCAAAATTTTAATTTAAGTTTCCAATATCTCTTCTTACGTGCACTTTGAAAAATTGTAAGTTTATTTGATTTTCTTGTTACCCATCGTTATTTTCCCTTTTCCCGTTAAAGTGTACTCTACCCAGTATGTGTTTAAACTAAATGCAAAACAGTTTTCCCCTAGTTTGTCAATTGTGTTACGTTTTCTCATGTTACATAACACAAAACTAGTTTTCGGTATTGGATAAGTACATTTCAATACTATTTTTGTTGACATATGCTTGGAAAATGAAATAATTTGAAGAAAATTGTTTTGTTGTATAAAATATCTTGAGTCCGTAATGATTATACCAATCTTGTGCCTTAACCTCTTACTTGCAAATATTGTTAACGAAGTGTCTGTCATGTGGTTACAGTTCATAACAAGCCATGGCCCTCAGATTATTTGGATTGACACTTAAGCAGACCATTGGAAAACAGCAACTGGGTGGAATTTCATCAATTCACACTTTGGAAAAAATAGGAAACCGAGAAATCGTTGGTTATGGTTGGAACGGCACAGCCTGCTATGCTGACCGCGTAGACTATCCTATGCCTGCGGTTCGTTTCAGGGAAAACACTCCAGAGATTTTGGCATTACGCGGAAAAGAGAAAGGTGACTGGAAGAAGCTGTCTCTTGAAGAGAAGAAAGCCCTCTACCGAGCATCATTCTGTCAGACATTCGCAGAACTCAAGGCTCCAACAGGAGAATGGAAACAACATGTTGGTGTAGTTCTCATGTTCGCATCGTTTGCAATTTTTGTATGCATAGGAATGAATATGTTTGGTAAAAAATGTTTTATTTCTGGAATTTTTCAACAAAATGCTCAAACTTTCTTTGATATTTGTAGTTTATGACGAAATGCCAATTACATTCGATGAGGAGCACCAAAAGGCCCAACTTAAACGTATGCTTGCATTGGAAGTAAATCCAGTGACCGGCTTATCGTCAAAATGGGATTATCAAAATAACAAATGGAAGAACTAAACAAGCTACAATAGACAACTTAAACAGAGCTGTCTTTTCGTGTTTGAAAATTGCGCAATAAAAATTCCGTTGACAAGTAATTGCGAGCTATTATGAAACTATTATTTTCCTTATTTATAATTAAATCAGCCCAATTGGTTAGGAAATTATAGTCTTTTTATTCAAAATTTATTTTTACCTGTCTTATTGAACTACCCAGATTCTAATGCCTTGTAATTTTCGATGAAAACTGATCAAATGGTAGTATATGTAGGGGGGAAAATTAGTCAAGATTTCCTATAAAATAACTAAAACGACTAAATTTTGTGCTACGAACCATACGCCAATATGTCAATATTATAAATGAAAAATAAAGTTAAAAGTAGTAGTTGATCTTTCAATCGTGACAAATCTTATATTTTCCTTAAATTTATGTTTTCAAATAATATTATGTTTCAATCGTTACTAACTTTCTTATTGTTCATTTAAGAATTTCTGCCAAGTATATATCAATGATCTATAACCTGTCGCTGGGCATGGGGGACGAATTATAGTATACGAACGTTCATACTGATTTCAAAACATTTCTATTTCCAACAAATATTGTAGTATGTCATGAAATCTTCCACGAAAGTTTAAGAACGGTCTAAACTAGTCTCTTTCTATTTAATACAGAAATATGAACCATATTTCCCCAAGCCCACTGACGATTTCTCTTTCCATTATTAGCCTCCGACTTTAGGCCAATACCAGGTAGGAGCACAATAGTTATTCCACTGTCTCCTCGCCCTCGTCACACTCCTTACAGAGACTTTTGTTTCTGAGTCCCCGCCTTTGGAGATTTCTCCCAACCAGACAATGTCCTGTATTGACCATTGTGATGGTCCAAACAGAGGTAGTTGCTTTCGTCAGTCTTTATTGAGTCTGTGACTCCTCGAGTTCTAGTATTTCCTAGTATATATCGACTCCAGCCTCCCTTTCGGTTACACAGCCATCCGTGAATACGCTTATTTCACCTTTTTTTTTTTTAAAACAACCTTTTTCCCACTCCTTTCTGGTTGGGATGCTAATCTTTATCTTCTCCCCACACCATTGCCCTACTACCATGTAGTCCGTACGACTTATTTGATTCTTTTTATCTTAGGATAAAAAAAACAAATTTATTATTTATAAAAATAATACAATTTATTATATCTTCAAAAAACTTCACTTTCACTTTTCTCTTAATTAATTTACTTTCATTAATTTTTTGTTCTAACAAATTGCAACTCTTCAGAGTTGTCTTTTTCGCAATGGTCTTCAGACTTACTCTTATTTGCTTTTGATTTTAAATATTCGTTGAAATGATTTGATCATCAAAAATGCTCAAATATGAATTGGTTGCTCCATCAAAATTGGAAGTTCATTAGAGTTCGATCGTGAGAATTTGCTGAGGTCAGTATTGATTTGGAATTATTTTAATTGAAAAATAGGAAACAGCATATCATTTTGAGGACATTAACTCGGACAACGTGATTGTGAGTTGCTGGCAACGTTTATAGGAAGTTTATGCAGCAAGTTTATTTTCGTGTTTGAAGCTCTATTTGTTGCAGAAACTTCATGCAATTTTAGTGGTGTCGTTATGTTGCGTAACGTAACTTGCGCTGTCGTAGCTTTCCGGTTTCCACGGTAGCTTTTTGCTACCTCTACCCGTACATTAGCATGATCTTGGTCTGCATGCTTCCACTGTTTCGTTTAGCTCAGCCTGACGGTCATTTTGGCTGCCAAACCCTTTATAAATAGACCTAACAGAAAAACTGTTACGTTTAAGTTGACGAATTTCGGGTGCGTTACGGTAAAGAATTTTTAACGGAAGACCTGTTTACTTTTGGCACCCAGAATACCAATTTCGACCGTAACTAAACTTTTCGAAATCCAACAACAATTTACACTGGCTGTCAAATTAACGGAATATGTTAAGTGCGCACAGAATTGCCCCGATTATTAGTAAAACTAGTTCGGTCAAGCCCATTTTTCAAATAAAATACTATCTACTCGCTGTTTGAAACAAAACAATTTCACAAATAAAACGTCGAAATGTCGGGCGAGGAAATTTATTAAAAGTCTGTTCCCGTATTTTTTCAGTAAAGATCAGCTGTCCCTCAAATTTTGCTATGAAGAGCGTCATCCTCTTAGTGCTAGCGAAAAACTTAAAATAGTCAGTGAACAATTCAAATTTTGATGTGAAGCATAAACTAAACATAAAAAATTAAGAAAAAAATTCGCACAAATATACAAAAACCAAAATTTTATTAGTAACTAATAATTTAACAAAATACTTAATAATAATAATAATAATACAGTCTTTCTTTCCGAGCTTTTGAGCTATTTTGGCTTGCGTATTACTACGTCGGTTCTATTCCCAATACATCTCTTTGCTCGGTGTGCCTTACCCAGACCTATTCCAATGTCTTCCACTGTTTTCTATCAGCAGCCACTCTTCTCTTCCTTAGGCCAAAGGGGGCCTAAGGTCATTTTCAGCTCGTCCTCTCATCTTCTCAGTTTGAACCCATCTCTTGGGTACCAAACTGTCACCTGTGCACTCCATTTCCCGTCCTTACAACGGAGCAAATGTCCAGTCCATCTCCATTTTAGTTGGTCGAAACGTGATAGGATGTTCGTTAGCTTTGTTTTGAGCCTGATGTCTATGCCTTCAACTTTGTCTTTGGGCTTTATCCCAAGTATACTCCTTTCCTTGGCTCTCTGACATTTTGCAAGTTTGTCCCTATGATGTTTGGTCAACGCCTAGGTTTCGCAGGCATATGTGACGCAAGGGAGAATACAAGTATCGAAAGTCTTTTTCTTTATCTTGATACCTAGTTCCTTGCTTTTCATAACTTCATTCAAAGCCCAAAATTTTTTCCACGCAGTGGCAGTTCTTTTATCAATTTCCTTGGACATTTGATCATTCGGTGATATGATCTGGCCTACGTACACATATTCCATTGTTATGAAAATAAATTTTCATACACTAAAATTAAAATTACGAAAATTTCAAAGTACACGCGCGCGTGGCAGAACGGGATCCTCCGAATCTGCCTACAACAAATTGTATTATCGCAGATCCCGTTCTGCCAGCCCTATTAATTCCCTGGGAACGAACAACCATCTGTTGTTCCCAGGGATATACGCCCACAAAATGAGAATTGATCTTTTGTGAATTTTGTTCTTTGAAGGACTGGGGCTCGTTGTAATTTGGACTTTAAATACGGACCCCAGTCTCTTCGAGGCTCTCTCTCGAGTCGCGGAGTCAGGACCAAGAGGTCGTGCTGCCGAGTTGGCAGTCGACACAGTCAGGGGCAGTTTTTTAGTAGATGGGACGTCGTGCTGTCGAACGATTTGAATTTTAAAATTTGAATTTTAAGATTTTAATTTTGTGACATTATTGTATTGAAATTACAAATGTTATTTTAAAAGTTTAAAAACTTTAAATTACCTAAATCGACTTTAGTTATGTGAATTTACAAAAAAAAACATGTAAAAACTGAATTTTCTTAAATCAATTTAAGTTACGTGAATAGAATTTGAAATCGAATAAAAAGAAAAGTCATGATAAACCTAAAACGTGTATGAATTTAAGATTTAAAATTCCTTGTCCTATCCAACAGGGTTGAGTGATCTTACTAAAAAGCACTCCTTAATCCCTTGTTACAAAAAAAAACGTTTTGTAACACCATTACGTATTCGAGTCTCTGCCCTTATGGTTGGTTATATCTGCAACTAAAGAGTTTGTCATCATTTTTGTCTTGCTGGAGCTCATTTCCAGACCTACTTCTCGGCTTACTGGCTTATTCTTAGGTGGTCGAGAGAATTTGCTGATCCCTATATCAGCAAGTCTCTTTTTACCTCCATTGTACGACCAAACCTCGAGTCTGCCTCCCAGGTATGGACTCCGAACCATAGGGCCCGTTCGGAGAGGATTTAAGGTGACCAGAAGAGGTTTCTCCGTAGCGCTCTAAAGGACTTGCCATGGTCCGCCCCTATCACCGCCCACAGTGTGTCGACCGGCTGGGGGTCATTGGCCTCCAGACACTGTCCTGCCGTCGGACAATAGCTGACATCTGCTTCGTGCATGGCGTCGTGCAGGGCACCATACATGCTCCCCTTGTAAAGGATTGCATGATTCTGCGAGACTCTGGGTGGAATCTGAGATCAGACAACCTTTTTGAGATCACTTTCCACCGCACTAACTATGACATGATGGAGCCTGTCTGTCGCATGCTTCGCGCCTATAATCGGGTCGTTCAGCTTATTGAACCCGCACAGGGGGAGTTGTATCCGTTCCTTCATCCGGAACCATGTGAATATATCCCTCCTAACGTAGCTGTTCTCATGTACCTGATTCGACTGCAATAACTACTTTTCACCTTTTCGCTTTTTGCTTTCGTCCTTAGTTATTTGTTTCATTTTTCAATTTAAAATTTGTTTTTCTTTCGTCTAATTGTATGTAAGTACTCTACTTGTAATAAGTACAATAAATAAAAAAAAACAAAATTGTATATTTGTATGAGCTGTTTGATGGTGTGTATATGATCAATCGTGCTGAAGTTTTTCCTGAATCCTGCCTGAATTCCACTTTTCCTGTCTTTTCTCATATTTTCCCTTATTCGTTTGCTTAGGCTCGATATTTCTTTAAGGTTTTTCTTCCTGTTCTTTCTTGATATTAAGTTCTTTCTACCTTCGAAAGAACTACCTTATACCTTATTCGAAGTAACAACTTCCATCAGGTCTTCTGTAGAGCCGTTTGGGACCCTCTTGTTACTAAACAATTGTAAGTAGTTCGTTTGGATTGCTTTCGACCTAGCTTTTTTTGGACCACGTTCAGATAGAAAGCAACGTACCTACGGTGGTTAGTATTGAAGTTTAGGTTTTGTATTATGCTCGTGTCGCTGAACGACTTGCTTTGTTTGTCATGAAGTAGTCTATCTCGTTACGTACCTTTCCATCTGGAGATATCCAAGTCCATTTAGTTTTCTTTTTTTTTGTGGAATATGGAGTTGAGCAGCGTTAAGTTATGTTCTAGCAGAAACTCAACCAGTTTTTCACCATTTTTGCCGCTTCCAATTTTCCCTATTACATGTTCCTCTCTAGCTATTTGAGCAACCACTTGAGCATTGAAGTCTCTCATGACTACAACATTATTTTCAGCGCATTTTTCAGTTACTTCGCTAAGATTGTTGTAACACTTGTCTATGTCTGTTTTGGTGGCTTGTTCTGTCGGTGAATAAATTTGTATGCTCTGGTATGTTAATGTGAATTGCTGCTATTCGATCCATTATATATTTTCGATAGCTAGCTCTAGCTCATGCAGACTTTCTGGTGTTCTCAGGGTTCGTGTGTTCAATGTACATAAATATAGACAACAAACGTTTCGTTTCGGCCTTCCTTGTTTTGTTTCCCTTGTTATATATATTGGAGGATGACGGTCAAGTTCCCCCACGGTGACCAACCGGCTTGGGGTTTATTTTTCCGAAGTTGGTTTGATTTCGGGTGCCGGCGGTCTTCACAAGTTTTTTGGGGTCTCAGACAGTGAAGCTGATTTACCTCGTTCAACATAATTTAGGATATTGAGTTTTGAAATTTCTTTTGGAGTTCCCTTAGTATTTCGGAGTATTGAAATATCTTTCGTGTTTGGATTTTGAATGCTTCTGTTGAGTAGTCTCCCACTAGTTCCAGGTGTACAGCAGAGGAAACCATACACACAAAGACGCAGATCCAAGCTTTGACTGATTGAGCCTTACGTCCTTTCCATGTTTTTAAGAGTATAGGTCCAGCGTAGTCCACTCCAGTGTTAGTGAAAGGTCTGAAGGGAATCACCCGAGCTTGAGGTAGCTGTCCCATAATTTTCTGTGCACGAACACCGGGTTGGCGAGCACAATGAATACATCAATGAATAAATGATTTCACTGGATATCTTCCACCCAAAATCCTCTGTAGTAGTACAAGCCATGAAGTAGACTTTCTTACTACCACATTCACAGGGAACTAACCTAACTTCTGCCATATGGAACGAAATGAAATTTCATATGAAAAATGAAATTTTCATCCCGGGAATTTTGAAAAACTCAAATATGTTATAATAAAAATCACTTTTTTATTAATTAAATGAATTTTATTATTTGCAAAAATGAATTTACTTTTATGTAAATCAGTATTTATATATACATATTTACATATTGAAAAGTGGAATTAAATTAAATTATATAGGAAAATTAAATCAGATATTACAAAAATTTAATAACAAAATATCAAAACATTATGGACAAATAAACAACAAAAGGCAATCAATCAAACGAAATACACAACAATATAACAAAAAATTAACAAAAAATAATAAAAATATAAAAATTATATGGTATAAAAACTAAATTTAAACAAATTTTGTACCTGAAAATTTTAATAAAAATACACTTTTTGTAAGATTACTTTATTATTGAGCATTGAAGTTTAAACGAATTATTTTTAACAGTTTATATTTATAAACATTTGTTAATAAATTTTTACTATTTTCATATTTTGAAACATTACAGTTAATTTCTAATATGTAAGCAATTTACATATTGCTACGATGTATTTTATCTACAAAACTTCACAATAAATTATAATTTCATTATTTATTATAAATAATATATAAGTTAATAAATCATTTATTAAACTTTAGAAAAAAAAACAAATTTTAAAATTTCATTTCATTTTATTTTTACATCCGCACTCTAAAATGGTTTTACCCAGACTGAACAATAAGACCTAAATTACAATGGTATTTATTCTATCCTATCACGCGCTTTTCCGTAAAAATGCAAAAATTGCAATTCCCGTGGGAATTGCTGTTTGCCTCCAACACGCCGACTTTTCGATGAAATTTTTTAGTAAACACCGGAAGACGTTTACACGCGCCGTCTGGTTGTTGCCGGCATGTTGTTGTTGCCATATTGAATATTATTTGACCTGAAAAATGGTGGAACGGGTTTTGGGGGGCGTGTTTTTATTATTTCCGCCATATTTGGAGGATGCGTTGTTAACTTATATAATCAGTTGTACTTGTAAGACTTGACTGGTGATGATAAGAGAAAACAGCAAGGAAGAAGTGCCTTTTTTCCCAATGGGAATAATACACTGAACAGCAAATAAACCGGGCCACCCGCTACTTCGGAACTTTTATCCGATTTCCTGCAAATGTATAAGACCTACATCTATTCAAGTGATACATAATGGAAGAGGGTTTAATGACGATTTGAATTCATATCAACTTAATCTCAAAGTACCGTTAATTCATATTTTTATCAAGCCACAAACACACTGCTAACATTTTGTTTTGAATTGAGTAGAGTTAGTTTTAACGGTAAGTTCGTTCGTTCGTTGAGGATATTCGGATATTTCATGTCCTTTCATTCGTTTTCGTCCATCTTTTGCTCAGCAGCGTGCATTTTTAATAAATTTTGCGGTGAATAATGGATACGACACCTCAGAGAGCAGCTCAAGCTGTAGCACTGCTTCAAGCCGGTCTTGGGCAACGTGAGGTCGCTCGAAGACTTGGAATCAGTCGATCTTCGGTGCAGCGTGTTCACAGACGATACCTTGAGACTGGAGCATTCGATCGCCGTCCGGGTACAGGCAGACCTAGAGCAACCTCAGCCGCAGATGACCGTTATATTCAACTTACTGTTCTGCGAAATCGCCGCCTCAACGCAGTTCAAGTCCAACAAAGTCTGCGTGACGAACGCCTAGTGGTCATAAGTGCAGACACAGTAAGAAGAAGACTTGCTGAACGAAACCTGACTCCAAAGAGGGCTGCAACAGGTCCAGCATTAACGGTAGCCCACCGACGAGCACGACTTGAGTTTGCTCGAGAGCATAGGGATTGGACGGTAGAGCAGTGGGGTAGTGTACTCTTTACTGATGAGACCAGGGTAAGTCTACATGGAAGTGATCGTCGTCAGAGAGTATATCGTCGCCCTGGAGAACGTTATTCTCGGTGTTGTGTCGAGGAAACTGTTGCATATGGAGGAGGATCTGTAATGGTCTGGGGTGGCATATCTTTAACCTCACGTACTGCGTTAGTTTTTATTGAACCGACGGCCCGTGCACGTGGATTAACTTCGCATCGGTACATCAGTGAAATCCTCGCGGAGCATGTGTTGCCTTACGCAGGACATATCGGGCAGGATATGCAGTTGATGCATAATAATGCACGGCCTCATGCTGCTCATGTGGTGAGCCATTACCTAAGCGATGTCGGCATTTGTACTATGGACTGGCCAGCTCAAAGCCCAGACTTGAATCCGATCGAGTCGAGCCAGGGTACCTGCCCCAACAAGTCTTCCAGAGCTACGAATCGCAATTCAAGAGGAGTGGAATGCGATTCCTCAAGATTTAATCGCCAGGCTCGTGAGGTCTATGAATTCGAGGATGCTAGCAGTTATCCGAGCAAGGGGCGGGAACACGGAATACTGACCAAAAACTTTTTTGCAATTTTTGTTTTCTTTTTAGCTTTGATTTTTTCTTTCACTTTATGATCATTTACTAACTACACGACAGTAAAACAACTCTTCTTTGTTAAATCATTAATAAACACTTAAAGAAATGATAAACCCCTATTGGTTTCCTCTTATTTTAATCGTCATTAAACACTCTTTCTTTAGGTATAACATTGATAAATGTAAGTTTGATACATAATGAGGAAATCGGATTAGAGTTCCAAGGTAACTGGTGGCCCGGTTTATTTGCTGTTCAGTGTATAAATAATATTAATAATGTAAATTATAATAAATAATATTTTTTCACTATTTAAATTTCACAAGCAATGAATTTAATGAACATTTGCGTTTGTTTTGCACCGAAACAAACAAACTTCAAAATTCATACCGCCGACAAAATTGACTTTTATAGACTTTTCGCAGATTTTCCGATAAAAAATTTATATTATATTAATTAACAATACTGAAATAATCACACTAGCACTAAATTATGTATAAAATAATAACTTTTTACACTTAATTAACATTAAATTCGCGGAAACGATATAAATTTCTGCGAATCCGAAAAATTCAATCTCCGAATATCTGAGCGGTTAAGCGAGTGAGGCTTTTGTTTGGTGGAAGTCGATGGTTAGCTGTGAGTGTCTTGGGTTCGTAGTTGAAATATGCTGCTTGTGTAGATTTTATCTAAAATTTTCTGGCTGCTTTTAAGTCCGAAGGAGTGATGAGAAGAGAAATGTCAGGCACTCTTTTGAATATCGATATGGTTTTCATAATTCTGGCAGTTATTCTCAAGAGTTTTGTTAATGAAGAGTACCGATAAATTAAGTCCCAATGATTCGAAGTGTCGAGTGTTGTTGCAACATACATAACAATGACCAAGTTTTACCTCAATGGTAAAGGCCTGCTCGTTGAGTGGACGATTTTTAGGCCAACCTTCTTCAGACTGGGTAAGCCAGGTGGGTCCCGTCCACCATAACTTGTTGTTAAGAAGTTGAGCAGACGTGACCCATCGAGATGTACAGTCAGCTGGATTATCTCTGCCCGAAATGTGGCGCCAATGTGCTCCTTGCACAAGGTCATGAATCTGCAGAATTCTGTTCTGGACAAATTCACTCCATCTGTCTGGCCGAGTGTTGATTCAAGTGAGTGTTATTGAAGAATCCGTTCACAAATATGTTGAGTGTATGTTCAGTTGAATTGTAGCTCGAACATAATGAGTGAGTTTCGCTAGCATTAAAGCAGCAGTTAGTTCTAGTCTCGGGATCGTGAGTTTCTTGAGTGGAACGACTTTAGTTTTCGCACAGATTAGAGTAATTGTGGGCCCTGTGGACGGTGAATGTACTTTGAGATAGACTGCTGCAGCCATTGCGTCTTGAGATGCATCAGAGAATCCATGGAATTATATGAGTTTATTCATCGTGGAAGAGTTATTTGGTTGACTGTTGTTAAGTCATCTCTGATGCCTTGCCATTTGCTCGCAAGTAGTTGTGGGACTTGTTCGTCCCAACTCAAGTTGAGTAGCCAGAGCTCCTGCAGAAACATCTTGGCTCGTATCGTTGTCGGTGGCACAAAACCCAGGGTATCAAATACCTGAGCTACTTGAGATAGTATGAGGCGTTTAGTAATTTTTAATTTTTCCTGACGTCTGAGTTTTTGAAGTGAAGTTTCGTTGAGTGGATTCCAATTTAACCCGAGTATTTTGGTATTGACATTGAGTATTCAAATATTATCGAGTTTGAGTGATCTTCTGAGTTTAATAGGTGTTTGAGTACAGATGAGTTGTTGGAACGTCATTTTGCTATGGGCTATCCTCCTGCTTTGCAAATATTTATTAGCTCATCAGCAACGCGAGTGAGTTGTTCTGGAGTGTCTGCTCCTCCGAAGATGTCATCAACATATCTGCCTTTGGTGATGGCTTGAGAAGCCAGTGGGAACTGATGACCTTCATCGTTGACCAATTGGATTAATACATGGACAGCTAGATATGGAGCTGATCTACTGCCATAAGTGACTGTTGTAGGGTGATAGGTTGTAACCTGACCTTGGTCATTCAACCAAAGAATTTGTTGGAGGTCCTAATCGTCTGGGTGCACCGTAATTTGTCGATACATTTTTGTGATGTCACTTGCAAATACATACTTGTGTTGACGCACCCAGAGTTGGATATCTGTAATGTCAAGTTGTAATTTTTCTCCAGTGTGAGAAGCCTGATGTACATAGTTGGACTAGATCCATTAAATACCACTCTAAGTTGGTTGTAGTACTGCTGGGTTTTAGTACTCCATGGTGGGGTAGAAAATATTGTATGTTAGTTGAATTGGCCTGAGTGGCTTCTACCATATGTCCAAGTTGTTCATACTCCTGCAAGAATCAAGTGTAGAGCGCTTTCAAGGTTGGGTCTCTGTCTAACCGTCTGAGTTGTCGATGAAGAGATTGATATGCTGTTTTGTAGGAGTCACCAAGAGTGTTAGCTTGAGATTTGAGTGGAATTCTAACGAGGTAACGGCCTGAGGATTGACGTCGATGAGTGGTATTGAAAAATGCTTCGCATTCTTGGTCAGCTCTAGATTTCCGTGGTTTAGTAATAGTTGGAATTTACTCTTAAACCCCAAATTTCGTTAATAACTCTTGGATTGCACTGTAATTTTGAGAAAACCTTGCATGTAGTGTATTTCGTGTGATGAGTGTGGATTCATGCTGTACTGGACCAAGCACAAGCCGGCCGAAGATTGAGAGCTGTACTATAGGAGAATCTGGAGTGTCTTTGATGATGTGTGGTTTTATGATTTGGCCGTAGCAATCTGCTCCAACAATAATGTCAACTGGATGAGGTGTTAAGAAGGTTCGGTCAGCTAACTGAAGTCCCTTTAAATGAAGCCAAAGTTTATACTGAGTGTAAAACCATGGCAGTGATAGTGTGAGTGTCGTCAGTACCTGAGCGTGAATGGTAACTTCTTTAGTTGAGTGGAGTGATTTAAGTGTGCAATACCCAATGCCTTTAGATCGAAGTGATGTTCTGGCACCTATTCCTGAGATCATTGTTTCTTGAGTTTGAGATGTCGTGACAGAGTATCGGATAGCAGTATTAATTCTGACCCCGGATCAATTAGTGCTGCGGAACCCGGTATGTCTCACTAAGTGTAACTACATATTTCCATGATTGCAGTTGCTAATAATGTGCACCGATGCCCTAGTGATTGGCTGAGGTTGCTGGTCGAGCTTCAGTGTTGCACTTGAAGTTGTCGTGTATGGTAGAATCAAGTTGACCGCATGTGTTGCACGAATGTTTATTTCAGCACGAGTGTAGTGTAGTGTCGTCCAAAGCAGTTTAGACACAACTTCTTGTCTTTTTCACATAATTTCACTTTGTCGACAACGGGAAGAAAGGAAAGTTCTTCGCAATGCATTGTGAAATGCACCTTGATGCAATAATCGCAGGTGTATCTGCTAGTTTCCTGCGAGACGTGATTGGTTTGAAGTTGTTTCTTTGATTGTGACGTGTGAGTAGTCGGAGTGTTTGTTGAGTGTTGAGCTGGACTTTCTAAGTTCTCTAGTGATCTGATTCATACTGTTATAAAATCAAGAAGAGTATCGAAAGTTGGAATGTGTGATGAATCGCCAATTGAAGTTTCCCAGCGTTCCTTCGTGTCTTTGTCTAAGTGTCTTGAGATATAGTACTCTAGAATGCAGTCCCAATTTTGCGTAGATTGATCTAGCAGCTCGGTGGACTTTACTGCGGCAATTCATTGGGCAAATTGCTTCATCAGGTCGTATGGGAACGACGTTCAGCGGATGATTGTTGAGTGGCTTGGGTAGGTTGAGTAGCTTCTACTGGTTCTGGTGATGGATTCGGTGAGCTACCTTCTGGTGGAGTCAAATAGACCCCAGGGGTCGAAGTGTCACGCCTCTGGTCGCTAAGAAGGAACGGTGGTTGCACGTTCTGAGTGTGACCCGGTAGAATGTCCAGATTTGCTAGATTTCTAGGACATCACGAGTGTTGAGATGGTGATTAATGTTGATTGATGAGTGTTAGATGTTGAATCACCAACAAAGTGTATGTAAATTCACCACGTGTCGCAAAACTTCACATCCGGCTCGAAGGACCAAAATGATGATGATTTTAAATAAGATGATACGTTTTATTTGTAATGAATTTAATTCGGTTGAATGATATACACAAATAATTAACGATGAAAACTGATTGTTAATTGAAAAAAAGAGGTTGAGTGTTGGTTGTATTTAAGCAGGAAGCGCACGAAGAAGCAGAAATAGAAGTGTCACACGAGTTTTGGGTGCAGAACGGCAGGAACAGCGAGAACAGAGCTCAGGATTGATCGTAGTGAATATGTGGGCGCCTGGTGGTGATTCGAGTGTTGAGTATTAAATTTTGAATAGTTACAATACATATATTATCTTTAATGACAAAGCGACGTGAAAGTGTGACACTGAAGTCCGTCGCAGGAACATTAGTGTTTATTCTTTTAAAAGGAAGTTATTCGTTTTTTCATTGATGTTTCAAGATGGTTGAATACATTTATTGTTTTATATCACCGAAGTATGAGTGCCACCAAAAATAATCCTTGCTGTCTTTTGACTTTGACCGAGATAGCGAACGTCTCCGAGTATATCTCTCTATTAGCGCAACAAATTAATGTCATATCGCTTCGACGAGGTGGTCGGTCAGATGTTATTTGTCATTAATTTGCGTCGACAAGGAAGGAAGGAAATCCCACAGCATCGAGTTTACAAATGAGTAAATTATAAATCTCTCTTTTAGTCGATTAGCTATAACTATCCACCTTATTCTCTACTGTATAGCTTCACTCAGCCATCCTCAGTGTAGAGAAATTGAACAAAGCAATATTAAACTCACCCTTTACGCAAGACCAGCCAACTTCTCTGTCCTTTAAACAGGCCTATTTTACCTAGTCATCATCTGGTTATTATTTTCCTTGATATAATTTCGCTTTATTTATATCATTACTTAATTTTTCAATATAATTTATTTAGTTTTAATTATATTTTGCGGTAATTGCAATATGATTTGCTATATATTATTTTAATTTGATTTCAACTTAGTGTTATTCAGCTCAGCTAATGACATTTAACAAATTAAATTCCTTTGTTCTCTTTTAAGATGTTCGAACTACGGAGGTTTCAGAAATGTTACTTTCCCTTGAGCCCAATTCCTAGGAATGAGTGAATGGATCTTCCTCTAGCGATTCGTTCCATAATTTCAACCAACAAACCAAACTTTTTTTTTCTGTTTTTTAAGGGTAGTCATCATGCGTCCTGTGTTTAAACGCCTCGACCGGCGATTGCCTAACTCGTGGCGGTTCATTAAGGGGTGCCAAGACCCGGAAGAAATTTTGACCTCGCGTAAGCTGGCGATGTTTGCGGAATACGAGAAGAAATTTCGACATTGATAATCTCTCAAATAATCTTTCACCACACTTGTATTCCTTCAATTGATGTCCTGATCTATTTGGAGACGTTATCTCTTGGTTTGGAGATCTTCAATCAATCTACATCCTTCTATGTTCAGGTTTTGTACATTTTTATTCTTGTTGTTAATACTGTTGATTTATCATATTATATTAAATGGTAACCCTATGTTTATGTCTAATAAGCATGATAGGAGTGTCGCAAGCACCCAGTGGCACAATAATTACCCTGTGCCAAAATGCTGAAGATGGCCAATGATAATATATTTTGGCTTGCTCAATATAGTTGGTGTCAACTCTTATGTGATCCTAAACCTGCCACCAAAGAAGACTTTAAAAAGACGTTAATAATCTGAACAAAAAATAAAAGAAAAAATCCTTGAAACAGAATTCGACGCAACACTACGCCACATACAATTATTATCTGTGACTACGCGGCACGCAATAACAATGCTCTGCAACACGCAACACTGGCACCAAGCCTCACAACATTAATCAAGACTCAGCGCTCTGTAATAATCGCCAACATCATACTTCAATGTCGGACATACCCGCAATCTAGAGAGGGAGTACTGTGGCGACTAAATATGTTGATGCAACATGATGAGAGAGAATTTTTCGTGGCAGGCAATTTGATAAGCAGAAGGACCTCAGTTCGGTGACGGAGTAAAAACATTTTCTCTTTTCATGTTCCATAATATGCTCGTAAACACAACACGGACTATCGGCTACAAAAATAGCCGCCCTTAGTTTTGACTACGGGTGCACAAAACTGCGACATGAGCTATCAGCTATAAAATATTTCATAGCCGGCTTAGAGCTATTATCTAGCCGTAGCCCGCGGTGCAGCCAACTTAATATTCATGAATATATGAATATGTTGGCTGCACTGCACAAAATTATTTGACATTCCCTATTAATTTTTCGTTATTTATGATGTTTTTTTTCAATTTTGTTTGATTGATCTGTTTGATTTTTAATCCATATTGATATTTGATTGTCAATTTTTTATGCCTTGGGATTTGACAACTGTGAGTGTGACGTCAAGCAACATAGCTGCAATTGTGTTTCTAATTTTTAGCTCAACATAGCTGGCTACCAGCTATGCAAAATATTCGGTATTTGTAGTCCGTGTTGTGTTTACAGCAATATAATGATAACCATGTGATGTGGTGTCCTTTAAGCTTTAAAACAATTCCCAGTCAGAACCAACTAAAATATTTATTGTGCCGGTATGCTAGTAAGTGCAAACCTGCACATATATGTATTTTCTGAAAAATATTTCATATTCTCAAGCGCCCATCATGATTAGAAGGCGGTAGATCAGATACAAAAGAAACAATTAAAATTGCAATAAAATAGAATAATTAATTTTACAGTTGTATTATTACTTATTAGGTCCGTTCGTTTTGAGTTCAGAACAGTGTGGAACTTTGTACTAAAAGTACAATTTGACAGTTTTGATTTAAAGCGGAGTACTGTAATGTGCTCTCTTTCGGCAAAATGGACACTCTCCTGCACTTTCCCAAAAAATATCTCAATAGTTCGGTACTAGGTACACTAAAAGTGCAAAACAAACGCACCTAGCATTTCAAACAATTTGCCGTTAACAGTTTATATCTCTTAGCTAGACCACAATATTCTTCAAAAAGTAAGTTATGTAGGTAGGTACATATGTTTGACACTTATATAAACGTTTATTTTAGTCCATCCGTGTTTAACTGCAATTAATATGAAAGAACGTTGAAAATACTCATAAATTATCAGCATTATGACCAGTTTGTACTATATAATATGTCTTTATGAACCCCTGTTGAGATATTCGTAACTTGATGTCATCATCTTCTAACACACAAATGCAAAGACTGTTTTGCGCAAGGATAAATTTTTACTAGACCATCAAATGCTTATATTTACAGACATAAGAATCGTCTATTTGACATTTCGTTACACACTTTCCTTACCTTTAGAATGTGGATAACTTTTAAATATATGACTCGTACAGTTTTTTTAAAAACGAATTTTGGTTTTAATCCCACAGATGTGCAATCGTTCAAGCTAAAGGCAAATAAAAATAGTATATTGTGTATTGCTGGGTAAAATGTAGGAATGAATTCGGAAATTCTAAAAATAGTTTTTTAAGAAAGGCTAGTCTAGTTTTCTTGCCTTCTGGTGCTAAACGTGTCGAAAATTAGAGAAATGTCGGTCAGTTTTGCGATAGATTTGTAGGATTTCGGAAGTGAAAAAGGGAATATCGGTGATATGTGCACAAACTACGCCATTCAATTCCATAGAACAACCTAACCGTGTATAAGTCAGTTTTCCCTGTTGGGCAGATTTGAGCACAAATTTTAGTGAAATGGTGACGAGTTGCTGAAGAAAATTTATTTTGATAATTGAAAAATGTGCTGTACGAATGGAAAAGTGAAAACATTTATCTTTTTCTGGCTGTTTCTATTTTTCTATTTAAATTTTAAATCTGTTCAACACCATGGAGTTGAAGCTACACTGGAAGACGACTCGTAAGTATTTTTTCATAATTTTGATCGAATCTAGAAATTCCTATTGTTTGTTCGTGGAAAATTGTGTCAGACATATCAAATTATTGGAAAAGTCAAAAAATATATCTCTTCTCTAAATGAGAAATATTTTATATGCTCTCCTCATTCAGAGAGCTTTTTTCCGGCTAAGAAAGTTTATTCCACTCTCTGTTTATGTTTTTATAGAAATGATGAATTTTACGGCACTGCCAACTACACTTTGTATATTACGTGACAGTATGACCTGACATGTAATGGTGCACACTGGTAAATGTTATATATGGAGTACACAGAGAAACGGAAGGAGTAGTATGTACATATATAGCGGCAGTTTTGAATGTTTATTAGTTCCTTAATAGAGCAATAATAGTAAGGTTATGTAGAATTCTTATTAAAGCGAGGGTTAGTATGAAGCCCAGGTGAAATGAAATCGGCAGTCGCATGAAATGAAATTGGCTTGGAATACTGACAGTGGTGAAATTCATCAGCTGTTTTGCAAAATAATTTTTAAACATAATTTAAAAGGATAAAAACTAGGAACTCATGGGGATGCACCCATCATGTTCTAAGTAAAACTATTTAATCCTAGGTATGAAATTTTACAATTTATTTCACAACACGTGTCAATATTTTCATTTCGTTTTCAAAGCCCTGGACAGCTAAAAATGCGATGAAATAGTTCGGTGAAAATGCATTGATTTTGGTAGCGCCATCTATGACCACAATTTTCACGTGATGCTTAGTACTTGAAATGAAACATTTGTGTAAATATTTCCACGTAGTGAAATTTTGTATCACAAGGGTTTAATAACCTGCTTACCCACCGAATAACCGGATTTTCTAAAGTCGGTTTTATTTCAGGGATTCGCTCAGTTGTAACGGACTTACAGCCAACTTCAGGATCCATTTTGTTTGACTTGTTTTGACAGAAAACCGATTTAAGTGATGTTGATTAAACCGACTAAACTTCAGCTGATCTTACTAAACTGGTTTAACTCTAGTCTGTGAAGGCAACATGTTTTTATCTGCACTTGGACCTTAACCGCGTTTCCAACGCCAGCTTGGAATGGATTGGATTGGCCTACATGTGCCGCTCGTTTCGCACCCACACACTACGCCATATGTGCCTTTCGTGCAATCTGTTCAATTTTATTTGATATTTTGAATTCGCCGGATGATTTCAAACAGTAAAATGTATCAAACAATGTATCAATTATTGAAGCGTTGAACCGATTATTTCCGGGTTGATGAGCAATCCATTTTTCACTTTTGATCGGCCCTGGGAAATTTGTTATTTCTTTCTGAGAATTTTTCACCAAAATTTTTACATCGTCTTCTTTCATTATTGTTTTTGTAATGGTGATTGACTTCAATTATCGGCATTTCATTACAACTATCCATCTGAACCTTTCGCTACCATTTTCCTTAAACATTTCATAATAAGTGAGCTTCGTTTTATCAATATCATAACTAAATCCTGGTCTAATATTGTTTCAGTTGCGACAATGATCAATCTTCTCTCACTGATAACATTTATGTATAATGCAGTATGTATATCTTCTCTCGCACATCCTTAATCTCAAACACGATTTCGCCCCTGGTCCAGATGGTTTACCTCCCATCCTACTTAAAAGATGTGCGAACTACCGAAAACCGATAGCGAAACTGTCTGTAATTCCCAAACTTTTTGAACGGCTTATTGTAGACAAAATCTACCCCTTCCTCTCATCCTTAATTTCTCTTCATCAGCATGGTTTCCTAAAGGGTAACTCGACCGTAACTAATCTATTCTACATCCCAAACTATCAATGCCCTTGAACGCGGTGAGGTTGTTAATGCAATCTTTACCGACATGAGTAAAGCATTTGATAGCATTCCCCATACCCTGATTATCCTTAAGCTCAAACTAGCAGAGCGTTAATTCAATTCTTAGCTATGCCGACGACACCAAACTCTATAAAAACATACACCATCCCTCTGATGCCCGGCTTCTGCAAAATGATCTGAATCGGTTTGCTGAATGGTGCCACAAAAGCAACCTCACACTTAACACCTCCAAGTGTGAGCATGTATGGTTCTCTAGAAATCGTAACTTCGTGCCTTACACCTTCAGTATCAACGACTCAGTTATTTGCACGGTTGGACTTGTCCGATATCTGGGCTTTCACCTAGACTCGAAGCTCTCATTCACTGACCACATTAACTATGTTGTTCGCAGAGCCAGTAGTATGACTGGGCTCATACTCAGGTGGTCTAAGGAGTTTTCTGAGCCGTATATTTGTAAGTCTCTATACACCTCACTTGTTCGTCCGATCCTCGAATATGCTTCCCAGGTTTGGTCACCCTACCACAAATTACACTCGGGTCACTCTACCACAAATTACACTCGGAAAGGATCGAAGCGGTACAGAAACACTTCTTGCGGGCTGCCCTTAGATTCTTCTCTTGGTCTGATCCTTTCCTCCTGCCTCCGTACGTGGATCGCCTGGAACTTATTGGACTTCAAACACTTTCTTCTCGCCGGACGATCGCCGATATCACCTTCGTGCTCGGGGTGCTCCAGGGGAACATACGTGCTCCGTCTATTATGAACCAGATCGCCTTTCGGCATGGCAATTTGAATCTCAGATTCTCTAACATGTTTGAAATAAGCTTCCACCACACTGACTATGGCAGGATGGAACCTGTGACTCGGATGCTTCGGGCCCACAATCGCGTAGCTCCTCTCATTCAATCTGCACATGGGGCAAGCTTTCTCCGCACCTTTTTACGTAACTGTGGGGAGGCAGCTCCACCCTTGTAGTTGCTGGGCGTATGTTGATTCGATGAACGTCTTCTTATCGCTAGAAACTTCATTTCGGTTTCCTTAAACTCTTAATGTATATAGTTTAAAGTTTTTGAATTGTTTCCACATCTAATACAAACTTTATTCTCGTATTAGTCGGACTAAGAAAGGGTTACTCTACTGTAAACATCTAAATTTCTTAACTTTCAGGAGCTTTGTTAAGGGAAAAACTGTAACTAAGAGCCATTTGTCACAAAGAGTTACTATTAGAGCATCTATTGAAAGTCAATCTTGTTGATAAAAATATTCATTGGGATGAAAGGGCTGCATGTAATGCAATGTAACTTCAATAACATAGGTCTGCAAGTAAAAAACTACATAGGATTCTTAAACATTTCCTTATACAATAGATTACAACTTGATAAAAACGAACAAAATACCAAAAGAACTTCCATCACGTCATTTTAGTCATTTTGCTACATTAGAATTAAATTTTTTTTATTTAGTGTAAAATTACTAATTCACTTCAAATGTAGTATTCTGTTTTTTATTTAAAAAATTGCATTAAAATTAAGCTTTCTCACATGAATATGTACTATCAAATACTGATGAACTTGGCAAAAAATGAAAAAAAATTAATGCTTGTAGAGAATAGTGGTAAGGGGTGGTGGAGGAAGTAGCCTTAGCGTTAACAGGAAGTTCGCATGATCATGTCGAAACGGATGTCGGGTTGAAATTTGATAGAGACTAATATTACTGATAAGATTGAACATGTTTTATAATAATGATATTTAAAATTAAAAGTATCAATTATCAAAATTGATTTTATTATCGCATATTTTCATAAACTGTCAGGACACAGGTCGTGGATGCTGGTCACATGTTGCTTCTTCTATGACGTCGCCTCTGAAAATATAAATCCACGATAAGTTTCGAGATTCATTCCAGGCCATGTTATTCGTACACATTGTAAAGAGACTCGTATTTATACTGAAAGATAACTGACCAAACATCAACATAACGAACTAACACTGTAAATCCCCAAGAACCACCATCAGATGGGAGAACACCAACCCATCGGCAGCATTTTTGATTCAGGACAGTGGAGTACACCAACCAACTGTCCGACCAAACGGGTGTGGGAGAACACCAACCACACACCCCACAGTAGGGATCTACAACGAATCTTTATTTCACCATTTGTTAAAAATTTAATTCCACTGCTCTCACAATGCGTACGAAAACCAAAGTCACCTACTCATACACACATGGTGATCGCGAATTGAAGGCCAGTTTAGATGTTCGTGTGGAGAAAAACCAACCACATGACTCTCAAACTAAACCTATGGGAGAAGACCAACCCAATAGGCGCCACATGACACTAAGTCCGGTGCAGGAGAGCACCAACCTCATTTGACAATCTAAGAAAACCTTCAATTCGGGTCACACTACAACAAAACTACACCAATATTCAATAAACCACAATTGATCATAAATTCCCTAATCAAGTCACACACAAATCCCAAAAACTTAGTGAGATAACTCACCTGATTTGACTCTTGATCAGTCACTAATATCTTTTAAACACAATTCAATTTCTCACTAGATTTAACACGTCTGGATCATTTACTTGTTCAAAACGAACTGATCCTTTTAGACGCTACAACTTCCTAAAACACAGGGGCTACCGGCTTGCTTGGTAAATCCAGAACGATAAGGTGTTGAAAATTCCTTAAGGATTGTAAACCCGATAAGTATTTTCGAAGGAAAACATTTCAAATTTGGAAATATATTGTTTTTATTTCCTAAATACAATGTACCTAATTAAGTAAGAACCTAAATTCAAACCTGACAAAACAATCTGAACTAAACAAACATTGGACAGACGGAACGCACACATTTTCTTCATTGTTCGAGGACAAATGTCCTCGAATCGTTCGCCGCTAAAATCTTGCGTCTTACAGTTTAGACTTGTTATCTGGGGTACTAGGAAGAAAATGTGTATGTATGTATATTATAAGCAATCTGCTGTTGGATTAGATCATGTTTCAACAAGTTACATAAGTTCAGTATTTCGCCACAATCAGTTTATTTTCAGCATTCAAACGATACTGTGATTGTTATTTTAATTCTAGAATATGGCTTACAGAGGCTGTGTAATTGTGTGTGACACTGTTGTGTGTGGTGAATTCACAGTAAAAAGACAACAAAGAAACATAAGTGAGTTTCTAAAGAAAGTTTATTTTGCCTACTTCAAACTGAAACTTGGAGATCAAAACAAACAATGGGCTCCACATGAGGTTTACAGAAGACGCGAAGAAGATCTTAAGTGTAAGAAATGATATAGCGCGAACAGAAAAATCACACAACCGACTGCTACTTCTGTTCGGTAGGTGTGAAAGGATTTAATACAAAAAAGAAAATATCTTGCCCTAACCTTGACTCGGCTATTCGTCCAGTGTCCCATGGTTCCGAAATACCAGTTCTACAGACATCTACTAATTTAGATTGCATCCTGCGCAATGGACTTAGACACATTAGCTTCCCAGAACGAATCTAGTTCAGATTTTGCTGTTGACGAGGCACCTCAACTTTTTTCTCAGAGTGAGCTCAACGACCTAGTAAGAGATTTAGGTCTTGCCAAAGATGCAGCTGAATGAGAAAGATCAAGGCTAAAATACAAAAACCTGCAATCATCTGAGACCTCCTTTGCGTGGTAAAGGCATCGAGAGAGAATTTCACCAAAGAGCGAAATCTGGTTTATTGTAATGATGTTAATGGGCTCATGAAGTATTTTTAAATATAATATGATTCATAAGAATGGCGCAGTCACAAAGCAGTCTACCACTCTTCCTACGGGATACTCTCATATGAAAGAAAACTATAATGACTTGGCTACGATTCTTGAGAAAATTAGATATCAAAAGCATCATTGGATTGTTTGTGGAGACTTCAAAATAATAATCATGTTGTTGGGTCAGCTGGCTTCTTACATTCCCATATTGACTGTTTTCCTGAAAGCTTGGGAGCCTGGAGCGAAGAATAGAGTGAAAGATTTCATCAAGAAGTCCGTGATTTTGAGAGACGTTTCCAAGGAAATGGGAAATCAATATGTTCGCTGACTACTGTTGGATGCTCAATTGAGAAATCAAAGAAAGAAATCGCAAAGGAGTTCGGTTTATAAATATCGGAAACAATTTTTGATTAAATTTGTTTTGCAGACCTGTGTAATTTTAATTTTTAGAAAAAATTGTATCAATTTGCAAATGTACGTATTTGTAGGGAATGACTTGTTACTTAAGTTAAATTATTTGTTAATTTCTCTTTGAAAAGATGTTGTATCCATAGACTTTAAATTTTAAACACATGCATTGGGTGAAAATCGTAAAAATTATGGTATATGCACACCATTTTCCAAAATTACACAATTTGAGAAAAATTCGTTTAAAATAATATATTATACTAGGCTTTATAATTGCTACTTAGGTACTAATGTGCTTTTTTTAGTAAGTAACTTTATAGATTTTTAATTTCAGAGTTTTTTTTGGATTGATTGGACTCTTGTGCGGTTTTCCCTTAAGTCCAAAAGATTGGTTTTAATATTGTCAGTTTGTGTCGTGGTATTCCGCACAATTCGTTTACCTAGTAGCGCAGTTCCTCCAGATTGTTTTATGGGTCCAAAAGCGGTTTTAACATTGGTCCCAGTGTTAAATGATAGAACTACTAACAATTTTGAAATGATTTTAAACAGGGAATACATACTGTATTTAGCCAGCTCACAAGTAGTTGAGTATAGTAGCTCACAGGTGTTTTTTTCATTATATAGTAGAGTGATCGAACGGCAAGATTGCCTCACCCCTGTGAGCACCCCTGTACCGCCACACGTCCAAAAATAGAGGAAAAATGTAATAAGAATATTTGCATATTATTTTTGTGTTATGTTAATAAAAAAGTTAAGAACTATTAAGCTTTAATAACTTTTCTGTAATCATCACCATTTCCGATTCACCAAAAACGTAAATATTATGTTTTGGTCCTATTATCTCGTATTTGATTTTTCTTCATTTGTTAGACCCTCCGTTTCACAAATTCCTTATATTTTACTTGATTTTAAATTTTCAGATGAAATTGACTGAATGTTTTGAAGAAATCCTGATTCTGTAGAATTCCAAAGAAATTTTAAACTCGGGGCAAGGAAAATGAACCATGTCGCCATTTGGATATTTCTAGTTTAACTATTTATAGAGTAGAGTTATTTAAGATCAGTTATTATCGAGTGGTAATTTGCACCGGATAAATGTATGTGTTTTTACAGTTTAAGCGCGTTTCCAATTCCAGCTTCGAGTGGAGTTTGTTGAAGCAGACTCTGGCATATTTCGAATGGTCTCGTTGCGGCCACATGTTGGAATCGCTCCGAAATAAATCTTTTTGCCACTCCAGCTTGAAAATAAAAATAGATCCCATCGTGTACAGTTTGTTCCTTTAAGGCACTTTTAAGGCGCGTTTCCAATGCCAGCTTGGAGTGGATTGGATTGGCTTCCATGTTCCGCTCGTTTCGCACACACGCATTCCGCCATACGTGCCTCTCGTGCAATCTGTTCCCAGCGTGAATTGAAAACAGGATCTATTTCTATTTCCACGCTGGAGTGGCAAGATGATTTTCTTAGTAGCGATTCCAACAGGTGGCCGCGACGAGATTAATTGAAATATGCGACGAATTTTTGTATATTTCTAAGTAAAATTATTTAAAAATGGAAAAAAAATATTCAGTTCTAATGTGTGAAAGGCAAATTAATTCAAATATGGTTATTTTATGTGGAAAGAATGTCATAAGTTTGATAATTATAACGACTGAAATTATGCTCGGCAGATGGATGTGAAACCAATCTATTCTGGCATTGGAAACGAGTGCCAGAGTCAGCGTCAACACACTCCACTCCAAGCTGGCATTGGAAACGCACCTTTAATATACAATACTTTGACAAACATTTCATTCATTCATCATTTTATTGAACATCATACTCACCGTGATTTCAAACGCTTGTTGCTATTTTCATGTAAGTTTCACCATTTTTTGAGTTTCGGTTCTCACGGCGAATTTCAATGGATTAGCAATCGAAATCAATTGAATCGCATCTCAACGACCGCGGCCGGAAACAAATATTTATATTGATTCTTATAAAAAAAAATAAAATAAAATGATTATTATAAAAAAGTAATAAAGAAACAACCAGATTAATCTTAGGTCAGTCGTTATGTTGTCTTAACAGATTTTTAGTCGCGTCACCGTTAACAATAGATTTGTAAATAGTTTAATACTAATTGTTCAATAAATGTTCTTCGAGTGCATTCAAGAAATATTGTTCGAATATTTAAGGTATTTCTTTTTTTAAGAAATCAAAATACATTTTATCTATATTGACATACTATAGTTTCTGTATCTTTGGCTGAAATTTTGTTTAAATATTTTATGTTCATTTATTCCTCCGCATGTGACATTTGTTCAGCAAGTTACTATTTTTGCGTTCCCGTACAAATTTTATTTCGCTCACGGTAGCTTAATTTGAAGGTAAAGTTATTTTGTTCTATAAAAGGGAACAAACCTTATAACTAAAATTTTGTTAAGTAGATACGCCCTACGGTTCCCTTATTATATATATAAATAAAATAAAGAGGGTATATACAGGTCTCTAAACACAATTTAAATTTCGACCCGAGCATAATTATCTATTATATTATTTGCACTAAAAGTATACATTCAAAGAATATGGTGTGAGGTTTTTCTATTTTTCTGTGATGAATAGGCATTATAATTATATTAATTATAAATTACAAGCTCAAGTGACATTCAAAGCAAATCTGTTCTTATTTTGGTAATTGATATGTAAAATGTATATGAACGAAAGCTTGCTGTGAAAAATTTGAGATTTTCCGACTTCCACATCATGGCACAAATACATAAAACGACTCGGTTGTGTCCACAAAAACTGAATCCTTGATGAACAACATATTATATAACCCATTTGCAAATGCCTTGCGATTACAAGGGAACATCAAATTATTCTAGACTCTATAGACATGAGGTGATCCCTAAAATTATAGGCCAAATGTTCTAAGGTTGAGTCTGTATATAGCCTTAGGACTATAATAAGGCATTTAGATATTCTGGAAATTTATATAAAAAAGAACCGTCAAAGTTTGTATGGAAATAAAGTAAGTTTTCACATAAATATTTATGTAAAATGTTTTGTGTAGAATGAGAATATTGTAGTAAAATTGTTTAATTTGACTCGTTTTTTGACCACAAAGCTTGTTCCAGTACGAAAATCGTAACCGTCACTCACGTTACTAGTTCAATCCGAAAGCGTAACTTGCGTTGTGAGGCTTAGGTTTCACTTCTTTCGAAACCTTCTATTTTACTTTTTTGAAAAATTTCTGCATATGAATTTTAATATAGGAAAATATTAACAGTATACATACTACCTATGTGTCTATTTGCTCTTTATCAACCATTGTATTATGATTCTATGAAATAACTGATTTTCCTTTTCAGAATTGCGAAATGGGCTGAGAAATTCGGGCACGAGTTATGGGAGCTAGCTAAGATCATGACAAAGTCGCCAGAGATAAAATCAGTATTATATTGAATGAATATTTATTATTTTTTATATTTTAGTAATCAATTTGTAACTACTAGAAATACAAGGAATACAATGCGAGGGTAGAAAAGAAAGATGGAAAGGTCCTTATAGACTCTATTGTTGAAAATATGAGGCGAATGTTGGCTAGCAAGGTTCAAGCTGTGGAATGCATACGTACAAGGGCTGAAAGTGCTTCCAGAGATTTTGACTATAACGAAACCGCGACCAGAAATTTTACTTATTATTCAAGTAAATATTCGCTGGTGGGCAACGAACGAGGAACAACGCTTCCAGATGTTCTTATTCCAGATGTAGATCGGTTTCGTCCAATGTTCTTGGATCAGGATACACATTTTTACAACATTTCAGTCAACACTACCCACAGTTCCGTCCACGTTCCTACAAATATTTATGATCAAAGTATGTTTGGCTTGAGTTATATAGAATCAATTTATTGTGTTAGCGAAACGATACTTATTATAGGCGATGAAGTTTGGCAAACCATAATTTGGTCAGAAGAGTTAGATGCTGTGTTTACTCAAAACTATAATTCGGATCCGGCCCTTTCTTGGCAATACTTTGGCTCTGATACGGGCATTTTACGACATTATCCAGCTCTTAAATGGGAGGCAGGAAGGGAAGACCCTGCGAAAAAGGATGTTTACGATTGTCGCAAGAGATCATGGTATATAGAAACTGCAACCTGTTCAAAAGATATTGTAATACTCCTGGATAACTCCGGATCCATGGTCGGGTATAGAAACCACATTGCGAAGCTAGCCATTCGAAGCATTCTAGAAACTTTTTCAAATAACGATTTTTTTACAATATTCTCCTATTCCGACACTGTCCAGCCCATTATGGAATGCTTTAATGAAACACTAGTCCAGGCAACACCGGAAAATATGAAAGTTTTCAATGACGAAATTAAGAGGCTCAAGCCAGAGGGACACGCAAATCTTCATTTAGCACTAGAAAAAGCGTTCGCTATTCTTGAGGAAGTGAGGCAAACTATTATATTGTTATATATAAAGTTCACAATTTTCTTTCTATTACAAGTACCGTAATAAAAGGCAGTGCACCAATTCCACTGCAGGGTGTAATCAAGCTATCATGCTTATTACGGATGGTGTTGCGGAAAATATGACAGACTTCATTGAAAAACATGATAGAATGCAATCAGGAAATTCAACAAAAATACCGGTTCGAATCTTTACATATTTACTTGGCAAAGAAGTTTCCAAAGTTGAAGAAATTCAACGAATAGCATGCCTCAATCGGGGTTATTACTCGCATATTAGAAATCTAGATGAAGTAGCAGAAGAAGTTTTGAAATACGTTGACGTTATTGCAACACCTTTGGTATTACAACAAGAAAAGCATCCTCCTACGTGGACGCATGTCTTTGCTGATAAGAATGTAACCAATCAATTCATCTTTCGTTTTAATATTTACACTCATTTTTCCAATAGTATCTACAAGAAAATAATAAAGAAGGAGATCCCTTTCGACTAATGATTGCTGTGGGTGTCCCAGCCTACGATCCAAAAGCTTTCACAAAGAATTATACAAAAAAAACGGGCTTGCTAGGCGTTGCTGGAACGGATATACCTATTGAGGACATTAATAAGCTAGCTTTGCCTTACAAGGTAACGTATTTCAGTTATAATTTTCTGAGGAGTTTTTGCTCATAGCTGTCGTAGTTGATCTTACAATTCACAAAGTATAATTAACTAACGTTTCTGACTGAATAAAGATGAATGTACCAAAAACCGGCTTATCATATTTCAAAATACTATCGTTTTTCTGAAATCAAGCCAATATGAATTTCAGCTATCTTCAAAATTGCTGGCACTTATTTTACATGTAACATAAGAGCTAACTTTCAAATTAAAAGATTCTAAGTTAATTTCAGATAAAATTTATTCATACCTATGTATATACACAGGGACAACTTTATGTAATTACTATAAACAATTTTAGCTCGGCGTCAATGGATATTCGTTTGTTGTTAGTAATAATGGTTATACGATTTTACATCCCGCACTGAGGCCAAATGTAGGTTGAACAAATTGACTCATTATGTTCACAAGTTCTATTCAATAAAATGCTTACAGGACGGGGAACATTTGAAAATAAACTATAACAGCATTGATTTCACAGAAGTTGAACAACTAAACGATAAATCACCACCTCGTGAACCAGGAGATGAGCTTCTAACTCTTCGGAAAAACATTGTTAGCCACCAAACTGGGCAATTATTTAATGTGTCTGTGAAATATTATTATGATAAAATGAGACGCGTTTCACCAGAACGCCAAGACTATTTCTATGCTCCACTCCACCCGACACCATTTTCATTTGGTCTAGTCCTTCCCACAGACTACGGTAAGACTTGGATAAAAGTAGGTGATGAAGTTGGAAGAAATAAACACAACAAAATCAATATATCAAATTTTTTCGTGGGAGAAAATTGGAAAATTCATCCAAACTGGTACGAAAACAATAACAGAAAAAATTACAAATTAATTACCATTTATACAAAACAGGGTTTATTGCAAATATCATTATTTGGAGGGTCATGAATTCAATGCTCCGGAAGAAGAATTAAGGCATTTTCTGCAAAAAGTTCAAGAAAACGATTGGAAATGGTCTCAACAGTATGAACATGATATAGATTATGATAAAGAAAGTCAGTTGGCACGTGATTAATTTTTGAACAAGTACTGGAATGATAAATTTATTTTAGTTGAATGCGAAAATAAAAAGACGCTTGATGATAACTCATATTATTGTAATAGAGAATTGGTTGAACTTCTGATATTTGATGCAAAGGTTAAGTATATCAAAATCGCAATCAAACTTCTATTATACACTCATTGTTGAAACTTACCATAATAATTGTATTATTACAGGTAACCAACGCTAGTTACGGAACATGGAAGTTTACGAATGACGAAGAGAGATATTTAATAGAAAAATACAATGCAACTTTACGTTTTGTGGCAACTATGAGTGGTTTAACACGATGGCAATTCATTTTTGGTGAAGTGGAAGTAGACACGGATCGGGAATTTGGTGATTTTCATAGCTATGCTATAGACGAAATGTGGTACAAGAGTGCAGTCTTGCAGCACGCTATTGACCCAGAAAGTTTTGTATATTTTGTGCCACACGCTTCGGATCCTCTTGAAAATGACGAAGTTAAAGTGACTGCTTCTCATGCTATTTTTCCACGAGATGGAGGCCTAGAAGCTCCTGGTTGCGTGGTTGGATTTCAATTTTCGCATAATCTAATGGTAGAAAGATTTTCTAATATAACATCTGAAGTAAATGTTAGTGCAATGATAAATGATGACATCATTTTGTAGTGGGTGAAAAAATAAAAACATATTTTTAGTGTCCGAATTGTGGTCAACCTTGCAGCTCCGAAGAAAATGATTGTTACGTCATAGATAACAATGGTTACGTCGTCATTTCGGAGAATTCCAATGATACTGGGAGATTTTTCGGGGAGGTGAATGGAGCTGTCATGAATGAGATGGTTGATCAAGACATTTTTCAAAATTTAACTGTTTATGACTTGCAAGGTGTCTGCGACAAAATGATGCTTGAAAAAAGTACGGCTTCTTTCTTTCTTCATGTAAGGAATATATACATATGTGTTATATAAAATTTTATAAGTTATGTTTTGCTTTAAATTCCTCCATCATTCACACAGCCCATGAAAGTAATCGCATTAAGCCTTAAATGGATGCTAGCTGAACTATGGCTCAGTTGGGTCAGGCTAAATTTATGGATTGAAGGTGCCTCATGTACGCAAGCAAAACATTAATACAACCTACTATTAGTTTCTTATCGCAAAACTATTTTCAGATTCCGTTGATCTGGAGCCCGATTACGATGAAATGGAAACACCAACAACAAGCACCGCAAGACCCCACGTTGGGGTAACAGATGAGGAATTAGAGGAAGAAAGGCGGAAAAAGAAAACTTATCGAACTGAAAAAAATTCATGCGATTATCAGGCTAACCTTTATTACTTGAAACAAGATAAATTTATAAAAGGTCATGATTATAATGATCTTGTTCCAACGGTCTGTTCTCACCCATTTCATGTCAAGAGAATCCCAAAGTCAAACCTAATCCTGGTTGTAGTAAAGACCGATTACACCCCTTGCGAACGATTTCTTACGGCACAAAAAGAAGTTCTGGATTGGGATACAAAATTTCCTTGCCACAAAATAAACTTAAATGATTTTTATCGCCGTCGACTTGAGGAATGCTATACCGAGCACGAAGATGTGAGACTAAAATAAAAAATTCAATTAACAAGTAATCTAAAATTTAATTAAATTTATTTCACCAGGAGGAAGAATTCAGTTACTGTGGAAAAGCAACCGTTATATACCTCGATGTGACTGTAGTAGCATTCAGCACTTTCGTCTTTATTTTATTCAGATTTTCATGAATACATACTCGCAAATCAATCAACCCCACTAAAATAATAGAACGATAAGAGAACCATAAACTTAATAAATTTCCACCGAAACTATTATTCGTTCATTTGTGTATTAGTATTTTATTTTTCACTCTTAGTTGTTCATTACTGCCACATATGTGTTTTGTATGTTACAATAACTAAAATTCTTTGATGTTAGGTATAAAAGTGTTAAGTCATAAATTTATGTTTCTCAGCAAACGAGTTTTAATACCAAACAAAAGGAGCAAGACACTGAGTTTATGCTTACGGATCAATCCAAAACTTCAGGATAGAGTAGCGCTAGACTTGAGTCCCTAGTACCAAACGATAGAGGAAGGAAAGCTGCCTTAAGATCAGTCATAAGCCGGGAATGACAAAATTTTGACTTAACACCTTTATTTCTAACATCAAAGAATTATTCTATCAAACTATGATACGTTTCCATGACATATGGCTGCTGTATGGGGCAGTTGAATGTTCATCAGCGGCAGTTGAAAATATAAATTCCAAGTAGAGTAATTGATTGTTATTTCTCTCACACTCCGATCGAAAACATAATTTTCTGAAAACCCACATATTGAAATGTACATTGTTTTATAATAGACGGTACTGATCAAAAGTTTGTTACTAGAAGGATGGTTCAAACCATGATCCTTACCAAATGTTACGACGGAAAAAACCGAGTTCTTGAAATGATGAACACAATGGAACGAAACTTGGTGACAAAATATTCTGCGAAGGAACATACTCTCCTTTCAACTACCAATGACGCTAGTTTCCTCACGTTCCTGTTTATGATTCCTTTGTGGGTCTTGATTGTCAAAGTACGGGTGATACCATCAGATCCGGGGTAAATTTGGATTACTCGACCCATGGCCCACTGCAGTGGTGGTACCCATGGTGATATGATGCTCCCCGTTCTTCCATGAGCTCCTTTGATTTAACTCACTAATGTATTCGCGATGCCAGCGAGGCCAAAAATCTTGCTTAAGTTTCTGAAGATGTTCCCATCGTGAAAGGCGATCGTCACGTGTTCTTCTGATATCAGGGCTCCTCAATGTTGTTAATGGCTCACCGATCATCCAATGACCGGGGTTCAGTGCCTGTAGATCATTAGGGTCGGTTGATAGTGGTGTTGTGGAACATGGAGCAAGAAAATCGTGAACGGGAGTCGAACCCGCGACCTTCCGCTTTCCGGGCAGGTGTTCTGACCACTTAGCTATCACGAGCACATTTTATCTTCAATGCTCCCACATACATATATATATTGAGTCCCCACAGCGTATAGCCTAGAGTTTAACACCACTTCAATCTCGATAGCTCAAACGTTAGCAATTCGTTGGTAACAATTCGTTTTAAATGAACATTGAACGACGTAATAGCAGCTTCCCACAGACCACCGAAATGTGGAGATTGAGGAGGGATAAAGGGACATTTGATAGATGTGTGTGTTTAAACGTATGACCCAAATTCATCTAGGTCTCGTAACTCATTGTTGGCTCCAACAAAATAAGTTCCGTTGTCCGAGTAAACGTTTTCGCATAGTCCTCTCCTTGAACTAAAGCGCCGAAATGCCACTAATGAAAAGTGGTCCACAATAGTCAATGCCTACATTGGTGAACGGAAGAAACTCAGTAACACGTGCTTCCGGCAGATTGCCTATAACGTAGTCAACAGTTGGTGGTTTGTGACGAATACATTTTACACATGAGCCAATAATGTGTTTGGCCCATCTTGGATCCAAAATTTGCGGCGGATAGCGTAAAGTGTAGCTTGCGCTCCAGCATGAAGATGTTAACGATGTTCTTCGTGAATCACCAATGTTGTTACGTGATATCTTCTATGTACAATTATGGGATGACGTTGGGGAAACGGGATGTTAGAGTTTCTTAATCGACGACCCATACGAATTACCGTGCGTCCAAAAAAGGGTTGAGTCTTGCAAGTGGTGTCAGAGCAGTTGCTTTTTGTCCAGGGCTCCTCTTGCGCAGCAGAGAAATCGCTAGAGTGAACGTTTCTTGCTGTACCCAGTGTGCGATTCCATGGAGTGCAGCATCCATTTTTTCCGCAGTCATTGGACCCTTGTTGTAGTTCAGAAATCGGCGACAAAATGCGATGACGCGTTGGAGCTTCTTTAGAGAAGAGTACTATGGGAGCACGTTCCCAGCACGCTGTTTCATATTTGTGGTGAAACATCTTTGAATTAGAGCTGGTTGTTGTTTCCTTTATTCCGGTGGATCAGTTGGAAAATGGAGTTGTATGTTGGGTTGTATACTGTTGTAGCCATGCTGAACCGTCTTTCCACAGTGAAGATTTTATGAATTCTGCAGGATTGTCGTACGTTCGCACATGCTCTCAGTCATAGATGTATGTTTTCTGCTGAATTTCTGAGACTCGGTTGCTGATGTATCGCAAAAGTCGGGCCGCGGAAGTGTTTAACCAGTGTAGCACTACTATGGAGTCTGTCCAGTATATCACTCGATGAACTTCAATGTGTAGGTTGGTGCGAACGGTACTAATTAATTCAGCCAGAAGTAAAGCTCCACATAACTCCAGGCGAGGTGAAAACGGCTTCGTTATTGAGTGGAGCAGCACGAAATTTCGCGCATGATAGTGTAACTTGCTTATCACCATTATAGTTGATGGACCTTGCATATATGTAGGCTTCATAAGCAAGGTTACTAGCGTCGCAGAACCCGTGCATCTCAATCATCTCTACTTGATGACAGAGAACCTTGCGTGGATATTGAAGAGACTGAAGCAATGGTAATTGTCGATAAAATTTATTCCACTCTCTTTGAACGTCGACTGGTAGTGGAGTGGAATAAATGTCTTAGCAATGATGATGACTGGAGCCAGACCCCAATGGGTCCAGTATTCTGTCAGTTTCAGGCAAAACCGTTCTTTGAGTTGCTGGACCGTCCATCTTCACAGATTTCACCTTGTGCTCAATGTGGTCGTTAATTCATCTCCAAGATAATCCCAGAGTTTTCAGGGATGGAGAATCTATAATGAGTAAATGATTGTTTATTTCTTCTGGTGACAGATCTTGTGGGAGAAAGGGTTCATTGGAGGCCCATTGTCGTAGTTTGAATCCTCCCCGTTGTACTAGTTGTGTTATCTCCTTACGAGTGGCATTTGCTTGTTCTAGTGTCTGTGCACCTGTCGGCAAATCATCCACGTACATGTCGCGTTTTAAGATTTCAGCAACAATTGGAAATTCCTGTGCTTCGTCTGTAGCTAATTGGTGAAGATATCTTATGGCAAGAAATGGTACAGTTGATGTTCCAAATGTTACGCAACTGGTACGTTCTAAATGGACCATCATCGACAATAACCTGAATGAACAATTTTGCTCATTTCTGTCATCTGTCCACGGTTGACATATTTCTGAAGCACCGCGTCGCACTGTCGTTTAAAATTGGCATCCCGCAGTAATTTCCTTCCACATCCTTTAAATTTATGATACGCTCGAGAGCGGGATTCACCAAGCATGCTGACCCGTTCGTTGAATGGAAGTGCCACCATGTATCTTCCAGTGGAGTAACGTGAGAAATTGGCTACGAAGTGTCGCATTCGGTCTCAACGTTTTTATGATAAATATAAAATATAAATATAACAATCCCTGGCTGTTTCTTTGGTCCTATTTAGAAATCTAATGTTTTCTCCAAGATTTTTATTCGAGAACGTATTGTCGTCGTGACAAAATGCTTCGTGGACGTTTTTATAGAATTTAAAGCACCAATTGGAACAACAAATTCTCTTTTCCTCAGTTTTAACATGGTGGCTGTTTTGTGATGGATTACCGTCAACGATCGACGGTGGTTTCCAGACACAATCGCAGCCTTGAGGTTCTTATTGTTGCAGGGTGGCTTAGGAAGAATCTCTAATCCAATGCAACCTAATAGTTCAAGGTTCTTTGAGAATTGGCCTAGGTAGATCTTCTAGGCAATTCGTTTGAGGATGGAGTTTAATTTTAAACGCTTTACTGGTTTAGCTAGAACTGAATTTATTTCCAAATTATTCTAACTTATATATCCTAAATTATCTCTACTATTTACAAAATGACATGATGATGTGTAGTCTAAACATTTATAAAGCATACAATGGAAATTATAATGATAATAATCTTATGACCTAAGATAACAGAGACCTAAACTAACTTAACTTATCAGTCATGACTCATCGCCGGACCATATCGTAGGTCGACTGATTAAGTTGTCATGACTGAACAGTGGCCATACACTCCGTCATAAAATCAGTCGTCGAAGAAGTGCCCAAGAGTCGACATTGGACAGATTCACCCAGGTAATCGACAACCTTCAGCTGAGCTGACCATAAGATCTTACGTTGAGGTGTTGCTGACGAATCATTGTTTTTGGGACTTGACTGGCCCCTGGGATTCATCTAGTCATGCCTGACTCTTAATCCAAAAAGCCTGCAATTAAACTGCCACAATTACAATCTTTTACATCGACTGTTCGCTGGTCGTCCTCAGACCGAACTCTTAGTTAAAATTCTTAATCTATGTATTAAACCTGATATTTCTTCTCTGTTTCTGCAAAAATTGTGGAAAACGATGTTCGTTCCCACAGAATGAGGGAAATTCTACACTGAAATTCTACTTCTTCTATTCGTGAATTTAGAATTATTTTCGTTCCCACAGAACCAGGGAAATTTATACGATTTTTCCGCTGTTTTGGAAATAAGGCAATACACGTTACTGGCATTGCATTTTCGGTGTCGGCTCGTGTAGCGTCTCCGATATAACTCGCGTGCTGATTGTAGGTGTCCACGAGATTTCTGAGTGATTCTGGAGTTTCTTTTGTAATAGCAGGAAGATCCTGGAGTAACCACCAATGTCTAGTCAACATTTTCGTCTGGCAGTTATATTTTTTCTGGATTATTTCCAATGCTTTCTTATAATTTTCTGCAGTGTTTGTCAGAGCCTCGATGACCGTTGCTGCTTTGCCAGTGAGAAGACTGCGAAAGTATTGTTTTATTTGTTTTTGTCTCCCTTTCCAACTACTGCTATAACAAGCATCTCTCCATGGTCAAAAGTTACGTGGCTTCCAAACCCCGCTATTTCTTCTCCTTTGTCAACTTAAAGCGGAAACACAAACGGGATAGCTATCCTTCGACTTTTTTCTTCCAAGGTTCGTCGAGCGACGACCCCTTAACTGTTGCAAAGTTTTTCGCCAACTTTTTCTCGTCTACCTTTTCAGATGATCCTTTTGATCCTGATATCAATTACTTCTCCTCAATAAACCATGTTCTGTCTTTCGCTTTCTTCCATCCTTCCCTGATCTTCATATATCGGCGGATGATGTCCTCACTGAGCTTCAGTCCCTTAAGGACGACTTCTCGCCTGGCCCTGACGGAATACCCCCCGTTATACTGAAATCGTGTGCAGCTCTTATGTCGGTCCGTTGTCGGGTCTTTTTTACTTATCCATCCAGTCTGGTATATTCCCTGACTGTTGGAAGATGGTTTGGAATGTTTCCACTATAAGGTTAGATTAGAGAAAAATTATTTAATTTTTACAATAATTTATTGAAGCAGGTTTGAATGTTAACACATTGGTGGTCGGTGTTCGAGATGTCTGCTGAATGTTGCTTCACCGTCGTTTTATTCCTTATTTTGGGTAAATCCGGAATTCCTTAATTGTCCTTAATCGTTTTTCAGGAACTCGTCAAATCGACTCGGTTGTTTTTGGGCGTGACGTAAAATTCCGTCATGCCATCTGGACATTTGGTTGTTTTTGCAGGTGCATCGCCACAATGGGTTTTCTGATCCCGTTCCATAAGAAAGGTTCCAAACAGGAGGTCCCGAACTACAGGCCTATTGCAAAACTTTCGACTATTCCAAAAATCTTCGAGAAGATCATTGTCAATAAACTGTATCCCTTCTTTTCATCCATTATATCTCCTCATCAACATGGTTTCCTGAAAGGTAGATCCACAACGAAAAACCTTGTCCAGTTTGTTTCTGTCGCTCAAAACGCTCTTGAGTGTGGGGAAGTTTTCGAAGCCAATTTCACCGACATGAGTAAGACCTTTGACAGCATACTCCACAGTCTTATCGTCCTGAACCTTAAATTGATTGGTTGTCCTGTCTTCTTCCTCAGATGGATCAGTTCTTATCTCTGTAACCGTTCTTACCGTGTTTGTTTCAGATCTTCCCTATCCTACAGCTTTAATGCAACTTGAGGTGTTCCGCAGGGCAGTCACATTGGCCCTTTGCTATTTATTACTGCCACTAATGACTTATCTAGTGTCGTTCTCCACTCCAAGGTAATCTCATATGCAGACGACACTAAGATATTTAAAAACATAACTCATCCTACTGACATTCTCGAGCTTCAGTTGGATCTTGATAGTCTCTCTCAATGGTGCTCCAAGAGCAACCTATTGTTAAATGTTTCTAAATGTGAACACGTTTGTTTCTCTCGTAAACGGTATCGTATTCCTTCTACTTTCTATCTTAACGGCTCCACGTTTAGGTCTGTGAACTGTGTTTTGGATCTGGGTGTCCATCTCGATTGTAAAATCTCATTCGACGAGCACCTCAACCACGTTGTTCGTAAAGCTGGTGTTATGCTTCCCAAGTCTGGTGTCCTTACCACAAAGTTCACAATCCACATCGCGAGGATTGAAGCTATCCAGAAGCGCTTTCTTCGCTACGCTCGCCGTCACCTTCCCTGGTCCGATCCCATCCATCTTCCCCCTTATACAGATCGCCTTGAGCTCCTTGATCTCCAATCCCTCTCGCAACGCCGTGTCCTGGCTGACTTATCCTTTATACACGGCGTCGTCCAGTGGCAAATTGTGGCCCCGGACATCCTTAATCAAGTTTTTCCAAGAACCTGTGGTAGAAGTCTATGATCATTTGAACCATACCTCCTTAACTTTCACCGCATGGTTCTTGCCTGGACGGAACCAGTCACCCGCATGCTCAGGGAATATAACCAGGTAGCTCCGCTCTTCTTAGCTGTGAGTGGCAATACAAGCGCTCGTAAAATCTCACGCCTTTAAAAGGTCTGCGTGATGGAGGTGTACTTGCTAGTGCCGGTTTTCCTGGCTTGGTAGAGCTTTTTGTCTTAGCTCATACTGTATTTTTCATTGTATCATATTGTATTATTCATTGTATCTATGAATATGCATATTGTTTTCCTAGTGTGAACTTGCATTCAGCTAGGTAATAAATAAATAAATAAATAAATAAAAGAGTATTAAAAATTTGATAATTAAAACGACAATCAATCAATCCACTCTGGAAGCGAGTGCCAGAGTCAGCGTGAACACACTCCACTTGGCATTGGAAAGGCCCCTTAAACTTCGTCATTTGTAGTACGTAACAGAAAACAAAAAAATCTAGATTATTGTGGTACCCGAAAAACTTTACTAAATAGAAACCACATTTTTACAATTATTTTGGGTTATCGTTTGTTACGAACTCTACTTTTACTTTTTCGATATCTTTATCTCGGATTACAGATTCGAAGAGCTTGTTATATGGAAAAATGCTAGAGTTCATAGTCATGCTAGTCACAGTTGACTTGACATAAGATTCTCAAGTGAATATAATGAAATTTATCCAAACCAAAGAAACCCTGAGTTATATTGATTGAATATTGAAAGACTCGACTATTAAGAAAATTAGTGTATTTTGAGGATACTTCTGACGGAACCTAACTACTCGTTTTATTCAAAATTATTCCACTAGCATTGATTGAAATTTAAAGTTTTTTTATGGTAGCATATACCCCACATAGTTTAAGCTATGATCATCAAAAGCGAGTAACCTAAAATTCTAGAGAAATTAATTTCATTTGATTGCTATAAAATAATAAAGGAGATCTTATCAATGTTGTTTACTTACAAACCGAAGAAAATAACGGGCAGTAAAATACATTATAAGTTATTAATACTTTTCTTTTCAGCTTTCTTTAATAGTATTACATTTTTTAATATATATAGTATGTACATTGCTTCTCTTCTCTTACTTGTATCATTAATTGTTGCTTCGTATTTATAATTTTCATTTATTAATAACTAAGTTAGTATTCTATATATTTTTGTATATCAGTGTATTGTATAATAATTTATGTTAAATGGCAATGTTATATATTTATATATCTATACTTAGTCATTTGTATATGTTTTCTCACGTATAAAGTACTCGTATAGCTTCTCATATTCAAGCTACTTTTTTAAATATTTTAAATTTTATACTTGATTTGTTCTAATGGGATTTATAATTTTTTTTTTCGTTATATCGATTTTGTTACGAACTAGCATTAGGTATTAAGTTACTCCCGTCTGGTTCATTAAATAAAACTCTAACCGAGTTGTTACTTTGATCCAGTTTATCTACGAGTTTTGGTGTGAATTTTGTTTACAGAATTAATTTATTTCAGCAGCGTATAATTGTTTTATAAATTTTGCTATAAACTTTTATAACTAACATATTACATTTTCGCCGTACAACATTCCTCTACCCATAATTTGTGTGTAATTTGTAAGCATATATTCCAAAAAACACACAAAAATTTCAACATGATTTCATAGAATATAAGCAATCAACGTTTTAATGAAAGCAGCTCTTGATACAGATTAACTAAAACAATAATTACATATTTTGTTTTCTTAAAAGCTTTTTTCCTAATCGACTGTTACTTTACTTATGTATGAAATTTTTTTTACTACATTTAATTTTCTTATATATTGGATAACTTTTTTATTTTTGTTCGACTAACTATCTTAAATTTCATTTATTTGGTTTCACACAATTGCTTTCTTTCAATGAGCTTTAAATTTTAGCCAAATCAATATCCTTTATTTACGGTTTGATTTTACGTTATGGTAACCATTCTACCCGTTAACTATTGATATTTATGTTTTTGCGGCAATTCATCATTATTTAATAAATTCAACATCTCTGCTCGTTAAAAATTAATTCGTGTAACATACATTTTGAAAGAATGTTGAAATAAATTGAATTCAAATTTATAAAAATACTTGTTTTTTCTTTTAATTACTCCGCCAACATATCAAGTATCCGAAATCAGGTTTTAACTGTACTCAATTTAAAGTTTCATTTTAAGAACATAATCAATCTAAGTTAAATAATATGTTGCTTAAAGAAGCAAATAAATACTATAATGAGCATATAAGCCTTGCCAAGGCTTACACGTTTCAAATTTGGTTAAAAAAACAAAGCGACTAGAATTATGGTTAAATTCTCTTATTCCCATTTTTAATATTAATCATATATTTATAATATTTATATTATAATTTCGCTTGTTTTCCAAGCGTTAGTGGAAATATCATTGGAAATAGTTGTGATTCTTGTTGGTTTCATAAAATTTCTCTACGGAAACAGGAATGCTATTCACTTTCACATTATTTTTATAATACAAAAAGCCATTTAAGATTGTTCTAGCTGATATTGCATTCTCAAATTTATGAGTGTAACTTTTGTATGGTTAATGTTTTAGTGAAATATTAAAAATACAGTTATTTTATTTCAACTTTCATTAGACACCAAACGTACGGCTATTCAGAACAATTTTTGTTTGATCTTCAATAATGCATTTTTGCTGACTTTCCTGAAATTTATTATCTGTCTATGGTATTCTCACTTTAACGTGCACACATAGTTCCTATGCGTATATATTTATAGTTTTAATAGTTATAAGCTACCATTTATTTTTCAGAATTACCAAAGTGATACTACAAAACTGCGCCAAAGGTAAGGAGGAAGATTCTATTATAGAGTTGCTTTTTTTTTTGGAGCTTTTACTTCTTCCAATTTCTATACAAATTTCACTGCTTTTATATGTTGTTGGATTTTCAATCACTCAAATTACTAAACATTTGTATTGTATATAGGGAGGTTTTGATTAAGCGAAAGAAGTTTTGGATCTAGAAATAATAGTTCTCATATATATTCCTGATAGAATTCATATCTCCGTGGAGCCAATCAATTAATTTCGTAACATAGTTTTAATAGCGGTACTTTCACATTTTCCTTAATTTTTGTCCAAAAAACGAACGTTTTATGATAAAATAAAATTACACCAGTTGATAGTAAATTGCTTTCTGATTTGATATGCAACCTAAATTTATTAAAGTGGCACTTAGTGCTTGAGTTATGTTTATAAGTAAGAATACTTCGAAATCTTTGATTTATTTCAACTTTTTCTGTGACAGTGTTGAATCAAAAATTATTTTTATTTAGGGTATGTGTCTAATGTAATCTTAATACTTTGTATTTAGATAGCCTGCTCTCATGGACATTTCTTGTAAGACTCTAATATAAAATATTTTGAAAAGAAGAAACGAGATATGCTTTTATCCAAAAATCAAGTGTTGTAAGTAAGATCACTGAATATATTTTGTTAATTTTAAGTTCGTGTTAACCATTAGCTGTTTTATTGTCATGCAAAACATACTTTTCTGAAAACTAATCTTTGAAATTCATAACAAGTCGCATCTTTACATTTACGTTAGCCTTATCCCTGAACTATTTCGCGAATCACTAGACTATAATTAATGTTTCTTTAAAGTTTTCAAATTAAATTCATTTTATCTATTAGTAACAAGGATTCATGTTGAAGCTGTACAAATAAAGTGCAACTATGAACAGCTCATCTTTAAAAAATCAATGATTAATGAAAAATTTACCCACATTTCGTAAAAACCTAGGAAATTGTAACAATTGATTGAAATTTTGAACAAAGTGGTTTATAATTACTATTACTTACAATATGCTTATATTAATTTTTTACAAGTGCACTGCAAATATATTTGAAACAATTGGTAAAACGAAACGTCCAACTATAAAATAAAAATATCTAAAGAGTAAATGCTTAAGTTAGCAAAACATCGCTGGAAAAACTTTGTTCTTTTATTTATAAAAAAGTCTAGACAAATTTTGGCAAAAATTTATTGGATGCTTCTTTTGCCACATAGTTCTTTTTTTTATTTTTAGTTTTCCCTTGTAAAAAAAAACTGTAGTTTTTTTTAAACCGTGTCCACTTTAGTAAAAAATCTATCGATGAACGTAATAATAGTAATAACTAACTGCTGTTCCAGAAGTACTTTTTACGTAATGCTGCTTCACATGAGGAAATAATATGACGATATTAAAGTCATATGTTGGTAACTAGTTTTTTTCGACTTTTCATTCGTCATTCAGTGTCGAGAGGCTTGCGTTTGATCAGGATTTGTTCAGCTGTTCGTTTTCTGGACGCCGCTCTGTTGCCACTTGCAATAAGTTGTTGAATTCCAATTGCAAGCTTTGTCGAGCCTAGAACAAAATGTATACCTTAGTTATTATTTCAATTTTTATTGGTTCGTGCATTGCTTGTAAAGATGATAAAAAATTAAACTTTTACCTGGGTATTTTGCGTAGGAATCTGCAAAGCTAGTGCCATTGCATTGGCGTCGAAACTCTCATCTAAAGCTATTAAAGCTCCATGAACCCCAGATTCTTGTAAATTATTGCCGTATTCCTGTTTTTCAAAAACAAAATTATAAAAATGATACTTTTAGTTGTGAAAAACTTATTGTAGAAAACATACTTTTAAACCAATACTAGAAACCCATCTAATAACGCGGTCGTTGCTCCAAACAATGACATCACATAAGGAATTTTCAGAAGATTTTCTCCTTTCTTCTAGTGAATTTCGGTCATAGTTTAATCGTTTTAAACAAGAAATTCCATACTGCAAACTAGTCCTATGAAAACTATCAACCATTTTCAACTGCCCACGTAAATCTTTTTTAGTTAAATGATCTAGCATCCTTGCATCTACCAAACATTCCATAAATGTTGTTCTATATTGAGGCAGACCTAAACTTGGAAGCCAGTAGTTTCCAATCCATTCATGGTTCATATCACCTGAAGAATGACAATTATCAATGAAATCAAGAAATAACTGATTTAGAAAGACATAAAACCCACCAAACGCAAGTGTTGTGCGTGAAGTTTGAGGTGCGGATGGTGATGTTAATGACACCATTTCCTGAATTGCAAGTCGGAGTTTTAGCCTGTGCAGGGGATTACTAATACCTGAATTATAACAAATAATATTGACTGGTAATAAATTGACACGGTTTTTGAAAATTTTACCAATCTCTCTTTGAATCTCCGTGTCACTCAATGCGCTCATGATTGCACCGGATTTAACATTAGCTCTGCATGCAGCAACATACCAAGCTGGCATTCCAACCCACAGTTCCAACCATGCAACAATTGTTGGTCCATTCCAGAGAGCAAACGGAGTTCCCGCCTTCATTGCTTCACCTAGTAAATCGTGACGATAGTCATGTTCCCTGCAATATAAAAGAGTATACATAAGCTTCATTAAATTTTTCACAAATTCCAGCTTTATTTCAGATACTTACTTCTTTTTTTGCCTACCATAATCTACAGAAGACATTTTACTAGTCATATGAATTTTTCCACCAGATATACTCATTGCATCATAGTTTGAATCTATATCGCTCATCGTAGAAGACAAATTGCCAATAGACATCATACTAGCGGAGCCATCAGGCATGGCATCTTTTACACCTTTAACCTTTTCTTTTTTACTAAAGAATCTTCCCAAACTAGACTTAATTCCTTTTTTCTTTTGTGCGGCTACAGCGGCTTCTCGACTGACACTCGAAGTTGGTGCTTGTAACATACTCATGGAACCCATTGTGCTAAGATGGCGTAAGGATTCTTGACTTCCGTGTCTAGAACTTAAGGGCGAGGGTCCATAATTCGCAACACCAATTCTAATAAGTAAAAATTAAAAAAATTGTTTTGAAAAAAAAAAAAAATATATATTCTCTTATATGTGATGTGCAGAACAATGGAGTAAATAACATGATACACTGAATTTTGCATGAATCTTTTATGAACACTTGGAGGTATTAAACGAAAAATTCAAAGAAACAAATGCGCAAATGGAGGTTCACACCTCTGACCAACAACAATTTTGTGAGAGATCATATAATGAACTTTCAGGTTAATGTTAAACATCCGAAGTGTTTAAAAATAATGGTTCGAATATAATTTATATAATTCTGGAGATATAAGCAACTTACTGGTTTAGACAATTGAAAAATTCAGTAATCAGAATACAGAGAATTGACGAAATTCACGAGTTTCTAAGACACGTTGAGAATTTTAGAATCGAGAACCGCTCGAAGGAACGGGATAGCTATGACCATTTTAGCATGCAAAATGTGCAAACAGGATTCCAAACATGGTGATCAAAAATTAACCGGTTGTATTTATTGCTAGCATTTGTTTTCAGTACTTGTTTGCGCATCGTATATTTTCTGAATATGATTTGTTGTTGAATGATCTTACAAGAATATGAGGCTAGCTGCCTGAATGATCTTAAAAGCACGTGGCTTTGTCGGGGCCACCCATGTAGAGCATGCGGAAACATGATCGGTGTCGCGGCTGGGAATCAAATCAAGGTTTCCATTTAGATGCTTTACAACTGAGCTACTATGAACACATGCATTTATTCTCATGTTCGCCCACATAGGTATTAACAACTGAAACGCCTAGTTGCGCATGGAAGCATCATATGAGGGAATGACCTCAAATGGCGGTATATTGAAAAGCTCGATGGATGAAAAGCTCTTATGACAACTCGAGACGATCGTAATTTACCACAGTGGATACACGTAATTATTGGTAGCTTATGTGACCAATCCTAACGTATACAATTAAAATTTGTACTGGTCACAACTATAAGCCAGACAAAGTTGCTAAGAACTATCACAAATTTTGTTTTTCTGTTAGAATGAGTAATTTTACAATTAACATATTATTTAATTAAGAAACGTTTAAGGGGTAACATCACCATAGAATAGTGAAAAATCGATCAGGCAAATCCGCCATCAATATAATTTTTTTAAACTTGCTTCTCTCGAAATAACGACGACAATTGACGGGTTGTAAGTTTAAAAAGATAATATTTTAAAAGAAACAGGCAATTTGGTCCATTTGGATATTATTAGGCTTGACACTTAGATAGTATATTCTTAAGAAAATTGACTTTGAATTTTTTGGCACTTAAACCCTTCAGACTTTAATTTTCATCTGATGTCACTCAAACTTCAAGCTCATTCGTAGAAGACTATTTCATTTTTTGTCATGATTAAAAGCATTTAATTTTTTCAGAGTTTTCAAAATATTTGTCTAAGTAAAGGGTTTTCCAACAAGAACTTTGTTTTTTAAAATAAAATAAAACAAAGAATTTAGATGAAAATAATTCAAATTTTTATTGTAGTAGAAAGAGTAAGGTTTGGCAATTATAAACGAAAAATGTTATCGGAAAAATGTCCACCATGACCACGCTTACAGATGTCGATTCTTTCATCAATATTTTCAATCAGTTTTTGGCAAAATGACGGGTCTGTTTCGTTTATCACGTCACGGCTCCCTATAGAGTCTCTCTTTAACCTCGCAAAAAATAGCCCAGTGGTGTAAAATCACATAATTGGGTCGGGCCGGGCACTTGACAGCTGAATTTCCTAAGAGTATTTCTAAAAGGACTCCCTAAATAAAAGCCTTAATACAACAGAAGTGTGCTGTATGATATTGAAAAACCAACGCACAGAGAGAACCATGACGGTATCACTTCTAAAATGATTAAAGAAATTTCAGAAAAAGGAGTGATATGCCTAATCGCACTACTCAATTCGATAATACATCAAAGTTATACGGAAGTCAGCTAAAAAATGTTAATTATCATCCTGCAGACTGATTAGTTTTTTATCAGCGTTGTGAAAACTGCTCGAATTGCCTTTAGGAATACTGATCCCTGGTGATTCAAAAACATTGAACAAGTACTTGGGATCGTCAGTGATACGATCGTAAGATAAAATTCTTATACAATTGTATTCCTCGAAATTCAGCAAGCTTTTGATCCAGCCTCTGATTTAAAAACCATCCACTAACCATAGTCTATGCTACATACCTTCGAATGTACACAGGGTTGCCAAATTATTATGAACACTTTTATTTCTTATAATTTTTGTAGATTTTCAGCTCTAAGTGTGGCGCTGCGATACCTTGTGTATTCATAGGGTAATTATGGTTCTCTTTTGCTGCGTTCCATTTAACCAAAAATTCGCTTGGGAAATGGAACCCCTTTTTTGCTAAAATGGCAAAACCTAACCTAAAGTTTCTCTGTTACAAGTTTTTTTTAAGGATAAAATTTCGGTTTTTGAGTTTGAATTTTTCTAAAAAAAATTTAATAAACTGAAATTGGTGCTACTTCTTTCCTATTTTGAGGATATATCAAAATAAACAGAATCCACCAAGCGGAAAACTGGTCCGCGTAATTAACACTGGCAATCTACTCGCGTACATGAGCGAGGGTATATTAGCACCAGACAAGTACTTTGCCGGGGAAAACGGAACGCAGCATCTGTTACTATGATAACTTTTGTCCGATATATTCCGATCAATTTTAAGTGCTAAATATATACTATTCAATCATTGTGATTTGTGGAAACACTAAGTTGTTTTCCGTGAGACACGGTTTTGCATCCATAGAATGTACCTTTTGCGAATAGCTTGGTGTGAATGTTTCACAGATATTTTTCTTTTTTCAGGTTAAGAATTAATTATCCTGATTCTGAGTACCTGACGACGAGCTAATATTTCTACCTTAACTTAAGTTTCTTAGATACAGCTGCTCTTATAAATTAAAGAATAAATGAAGCAGCATCCAAAAATAAAGCCTATTTTTACTTGCGACACGTATATTTTACAAAATGTCACTTCTGTGTTGATAAATGTGCGACTGTTCATAATAATATGGCAATCTACTGTACCTGGACAGTTAAATGGTGAAGAGACACGTATGAACAAAAATGGAGACCATTTACAAGCTCAAGAAGATAAATAGGATGCTTGGCAAGAGATCTCAATCATCCTTTAACAATAAAATATTAGTTTAAGAGTTCACACTAAGACCTATATGGAATCATCGACATGATGTGTAGCAATGTGGTATATGTGCAGCTCCACACTGCAAAGTGGCCATCAAGGTACAGCCAATAATGAATCGATTAAAGCTACTCAACTGAAAGTGCTTGGAAAACATGAAACATGCTGGCTATAAGTAGTCGAAGTGAAGCAAAAACCCAAAACTTATGTAAACCAAAGTGTGAAACTATCAGAAAAACGTAATCAATAACCAGTGGAATGCTGTCCATTCCTTTACTAGTCACAGGTCTTCAACGCTTAAGCGCTCCTCGTGAAGACGGGGTGAACATACTATAATAGGATTTACCATATCTTTGTCGAAACTTCGATTATGAGGCACCAAATGTTCGTGCTTATTTATGCCACACCATAGGTGTGTAAGTAACACTGTGTCTTAAAGAACATTTTGAGATTACGATTCATTTGTAACCATTTTGGTTTTAATAAATACGGAAATAGTGTTTGTTATTAATAATAAAATTATGAAACAATTAAAACTTTTGCTTGTATTAACCTTAAATTATTTGGTCCTTGACTAGCTGGCAGTCCCATTGAGCGTCTGTAAAACAAATTGTTATTTTTAGGATATTAGTATTTCACTTATACTGGAGGCAAATTAATAATTTTAGTATTACAAGCATTATGTTGTAATAAATGACTTTGCCAAGGCTTTGCTCAATGTAAAATGTTTTACCTTCGTAATTCTTCTTGACTGTGGGCGAGTGCTTGCGCTACTCTTTCCAAACGTAGCGATCTTGCAGTTAGCGGCGACGCTGCGCCACCAGAACTAGAGTCACCGGCCATTGCCATACCATGTAATTCCTCACGCGAAACATCCGCAGACAAAGCAGGTAAATTAAGCTGTTGAAAGAATGTAATGATAAACGTTACGCTTATGGCAATCAAAATATTTATCATATATATTAGTGGTGACTATATATGTACATTAGATTGGTTGTTACACAGTTAAAATCGCAAATTTATCACAAATCATTAAATTCTCTCAATAAAAATTAAATAGGGTTTAAGAAAACGCATTGTATACTGAATAACTAATTTTACAATTATGTTACCCCGCTGATACTGCATTGCATCAACTGCGCTTATAGTACTCTAAACCTAATTTTCATCAGTGTAGATTATATGTATGTATGTATTATATCTGTTTCAAAGTGAATTACTCAAAGGCTTCTCAATAATAGCATTGATGTGAAAGCATTAAATATGTTTATAAGAGCTAATACTATCAAAGCTTACGAATATCTATGAGATCATGTCATAATTAGAAGCGAACAAAACGATTATTCACAAATGAAACTAATGTGAACAAAATAATATTAGTCTATAATAGAAAAATGCATGAATCTAAATCTCTATTAACAATTATACAGATAATGCAACCTGAACACCATGTTATTCATACATACTTCGACTGTAATCATCGAGTGAAAATTCTACAATCTATTTTATGTCGAATTTGCTAACAATAATATTTAATGTTTAAGTGTTGCAACAATGTGAGGTTTCCGTGTGACGATAACTGTAATTTTAAAAAGTTGATTGTTGATTATTCAGGTAGAATATTGATATCAGTTTTACAACAAGAAACCAGAAGTTATATTTCAGAGAACACTAAATTTGAAGAAGGATTTCTTGATTCAAGCCAACAAATTGTTCGAATAAAAAGTTGATTAAATTACTCTAAAAAGGGACTATAATCACTCAGGATGATTCGTTTAGGAATTGCAGAAAACATAACGCAGAAATATCCTTAGATTAATTTTCAACACATTCGCCATAGATTTTCAACCCGTTCAACAGATAATTCATTCATCTTTTAAATAAACTTTGATATTACCAGCGTAAATATTTTGAATCCTTTGCACTCGAGACATGGGTGGACATGGAATGCCCAGCAAACTACTTGTACATTCAAATTAATTAGTGGTTACAGGGAAACAAATTATTTCAGTGCAAGTTTTTGAATTATTTATGTTCCTCTGAAGATTTCTGTTGAAATAAGTTAAAATATTCAATCGAAATAAACAATAATCAATAAGATATGATATATCGAAAAATATCAATCAATTTTCCTTCAGAAGAGAACATGAGAAGTGGGCTCAGCAACGCTACTACGTCATGTGAAAAGAGCAATATTTTTATGAAATTATTACATACGAATATATTCATGTTGTGAAATTTGAAACAAAAAAAAAGTGAAACTAGTCAAATGATATCTCTGGACGAATAAATAAGAAAATGGAAAATTTGATACTTTTACGGTGAATATGATTCTGTGCACTCGTAACAGTTAGAAATAATAATTAAAATAATAGTAAGATCAGTTGAGAGTTGATTTTCGGGATCATCAAATTTACCGCTTCTCGATTTCTACAAATGCATTTAAATTAAAAATTATTATATCTTAAACCTTACTTGGTTCCAAAGCTACGCTATAGAATACGACGTGGTGGTGCTGTTGATCATGTTACTAGAAAAGGTTTCGAGTGCGATGAATGAATTTAAAAATTTTCGTTCAAAAAATCATGAGATGATGAATTTTTGAATATGGGCTTGGAACCCTGCATTATTTATATTCATAAATCGGAGACCGGATCTTCTTGGATCTTTTTCTTTTATTTAGAAACAAAATTACGGACGTTCTCATTGTGATATAAATATACCATTATTTATAATTATTTAGTTAATATCAAACTATGATAATATTAACATTTAGTTAATACTTCGTGACTTAAAATTTCTCTAAAGTAGAGTTTACCAAGATGAGGTAGGTAAGCAGGCAACATTTACAAGCGTTACATGACTCCATGTCTGGCAATTTCGACGGTCGATAAATCATATTTGGCATATATAAATCAAAGTTCTCTCTACTTTTAATTTATCATTTACTCTTTTCAAATTTAGCAGCGCTCAACACGAATGTTTTTTTATAATTTTTTAATAAATATATAACAAAAAAATATTGTTTACGAATGTTACCAAAACAGAATTTTGATCAAATATCATAGTTTAATGAAAAGGCTACAGTCTCATGCTAAAACGATTAAATTAAAATGTACTGATATAATGATTATGATAGTTAAGTATATTGTGTGTATTTGAGACTAATGGAAAACTTTACTATAACAACGATTATGTTTTTATGTTCGAAAAAAAAATGAGAAAAGTTGAATCGAACGTTTACAGTAATCATGCTTTAAATGATACATTTTAGTAGTTGTAGGAAAGCTGTAAACAAACTCAAATGTTTAATTGTTTGATATAAAGAGGTATCAAAATTGAATGAAATCTGCATATATCTTGTACTAAGTAACCTGGTAAGTGTATTTTTGAGTTATTAATATATTAACATGATTGGCTTTGTGTTTGTTACGTATTTGGTTGATTGCATGATTTTGGATTCAAAATACCTGACTAGAAGGAAGCGATTCAGATAATTGGCCTGGACTTAAGGAGGCCGCATATTGGTGGAGATGAGCTGGAGACATTGAGGCTGGAGCCTGCAAATTTTCATGGTATTTGTTTTTCATTTAACGAACCATTTTTAAAATTTTAAGTAACAAAATTTGTTCTCTTCTCAACGAAGAACAAACAGAATTTAAAATTTTGACCTCATCAATGTTGTCCGATAATTAGTTTTGGGATAACAATAAAATTTGTGCAAATGTAATCAATTGGATCACATTAGGACAAAACTTTATACATTCTTCCAAAAAAAAATTTTTTTTTATTGAAATCCCAACAATCTTTATAGTGAATCCGAAAATAGTTTCCAATCGTTTAGAAAATCAAACTTATTTTGCGTTTTTAATGCTGTCAATAAATTGTGTCGTCAAATAATTTAGTACCCACCGTATGGTATTTATGAAGATAATCACGATTTGGACTGTTGGGGGTACTACGTCCACTAAGCGGTGGACTTTGGCGTTCGATTGACCGTCCTCGGGCTAACAAGTTCATGTGCTCTAAACTTCCAACTCGAGATTCTAATTCTTCTGCTCGAGCTTCTGTTGATTGTTTTTCTTCCTGAATTAACCTGAAATAGTCAATATTATTGTAAGAACATGGGAACGAAGTTTATTAACAAAAGTTATTGAATGAACTGTTTGTAATTACACTTAATAGCCATAATCATACCGTATTTCATTATTTATAGCATCTAATTGTTCTTGCAGCATCATAGCCAGAGTTTGTGCATCGGTATGTCCTGTTGGGGACATAATGTCGGTAGCACTGAATAGACTTTCGGCATCATCACCTTCAGGACCACTCGATACATCGAAAGCCTGCTGCACGTTTGCTAAAACATGTGCTTGTTGCATTTTGCCCCATTCCTGATTTCCGTTAAAAAATATAAGATACAGAATACCAAAACATTGCTGGTACTTTATAGTTACCTGTTCTGCTAAACTTCTTGCGAATTGATCATTTTCTTCAAGGCGTGCTTTACTTCGCCGCAATGAATGTGTATCAAAACTAGTATGTGATGCACTCCTTGAAAAACTAGCTGCATCAACTACGTTTGTTGGTGAAAGGCTACGCGTTAAAGCTTCAGTCTGTTGAATATTATAAGCGATTTCTTGTTGCAGAAGCTGTCGTTTGAAATTTTCTATTTCCAAACGAGTTTTGGATAATTCCTTCATTATATCACCTTTTTCTTGATGTAACTCCTCTGAAAGTTTTCGTGCCTTTTCAAGCTCTTGGGTAAGTGTATTTTTCTCATCTAAAGCATGCATTCGTTCCTTAAGATGAACTTGTAGTCTATCGTTTGATTCTGATAGTAATTTATCAACTGTAGACGATAAACGTTGATTATGTTCTTCGTTCATTTTAAGCCTTTGGTTAAGTCGCATGACTTCTGCATTCTTCTCTTCAAGATTTGCTTCTAGTCTCTGAATACGATCTTCAGCTGAGCCATGTCTCTCTTGTGCCTGTTTATTTTATTTAAAGAAATTATTTTATATTCAAAAGTAACATTCGTTTAATAGATACTAATATTTTCATTAAACAATTTCAATACAATGTAAAACAACGGACACTACAAAATTTCGAATCTCACTTCATTGAAAATTAGATAAGATATTTTTTTAGTTCAAATAAACGAATGTTTCAGCAAAAAAACTAATAGGTTTTGTTTTAATGTGTGACCCATTCATTTTATGATAATCCCATTCGATATTTGAGCACATATCTGATTTTTCATGCATAATTACAAGAAATACATATATTTCAAACGTAAATTTTCTCAAAAAAATTTTATTGCACCATTGCTTTGGTAATTGCCTCAGTATGTTTCGTAAGTGTTTTCTTAACTTCTTAAAATATGTAAAACTAAGATAAAACAAGTAGTGCAGGAGTCAAAAGATGTTTTTATTGTGTTTGGAAATTTTGAAAGAAACTTTTATCTTTTGATAGTGTTTTTAGATTTTATTTTTAATACTTTTAACATAAGCAAATTTTATTTCATTGATACTGCAGTGAGAAAGCACAATTTTCGAATTTCGAATTGAATTTGATTGTAAATTTGGTTTCGTATATGATTTCAACATAATCACTGCTTTTATCTGAAACATAGAACATGGATTTATATGAGTTGATTAGACAGGTTTCCACTGGTTAAAGAACGCAGGAAGCCTTATATAATGTTATGTTCGATGCATGAAATTGAAAACGTATTGAAACATAAATGAAGTGTAGATCTCAATAAGGCATTTTAGATCTTAATGATTTTCCATATCATAATTTTCGCTTTAACAAACAGGTTTTGTGTTATGATACTTTTAAAATTCAGAAATAACAGTGAAATAATGAACATTAGTGTAGTTTTTATATAACTAACGAAAATAATATGTGTTTCTAATATTGTTAAGAAAGAAGGGTAATAAATGAAAGATGTGTTTTAAGTTAGTGTAGGAGAACATATACATTAAAATTTTTAATAATTAGAGTGAAAAAAAAACAAAAAGGGAGAGTTTCGAATATAAGTTATTTTTAAAAAACAACGAATAGCATAATTGATTTTGCGTTAGGATCATCGGAATCTGTTTCAGTCACTCAAATTCCATTTGACTGAATCAACAAAGCACACATTAATATTGCGAACTTAACTATAGGTAAAAGCCGTTAAAGTGAATAAACAACACGCTTTCTATATTTGTGATGCAGCCTTTGACTTTCATCCCGGGAAGTCTGGAATCAAATTGAACTTTTTTTGACATGTATATATAATACATGTATATTAAAACACGACAAAAATTAAATCTAAGAATATTTACCGTGACGATTAAGTGATATTTACCGTGACGACTATTCTAAATTCCACACTTCACACGATTACTATTAAACACCGAAAAGCAATATTTCAAGAAACAGATAAAATCAAATTTTGAAATTTGGCCCACTATCTACTAACGAATAAAATAAGAAAAAAGGATAAAAATTACATCACGAAAAGCTCTGATTACAAAACTGCTCAATAACGTATTATCTCACAATATACATATGTTTCACATATATCTGATAGAGAAATTATGATTTACTTTTATTCAAATATAGAGATTACTTTCGAAAATGATTGATTAGTGAACACAATTTTATATGGTTCTTGTAAAATAGCACGAATATTAGTTTCAGACAAAAACAGTCAGGACTGTAAGTACACATTGCCATCTTTAAAAAATTTAGTTTTTAAGCACTATCCCTTTCTATGAAAATTACATCTAAAGTTAGACATATTTTTCTTCAAATTTGATAATTTTTCATTCAAGAAATTTATATTTGTAATAGGTGGCCACGATTTAAAAGCAGCAGTTTTTAGCGAAATTTATTAGCCTTACGCTCTTTTAACATTTTTTATTTAGGAATCCACAAGCAAACGAACCCGGTAGAAATGTTGTTTAATGTACTTGGAACTTTGTCTCCTATTCTTTTATATTGTTAAACAAAAAGCGCTGTTTTCATATACTTTTCGTTACTACTGTTTTCAAGGCACTTGTTATTATTTTTGTAGTCGTGCAAACGATATTTAGGATGAATGATAACTGCAATTTCAAAATTCAATATTTTGCTCCAGTTTTAGCCGATATAGGTGAGTTTTTCTTGGAATTTTTTTTTTCGGAATAGGAAACCACAGTATTTCCATTAATGATATTTGTATCAACATTCTTAGTTGCGGATTTGAATTTCTTTCAAATAATAGGAAACGTATGTATTAATTATATTTAAGACTAACTGAAAAATTACGTAAAATTATCAAATTTGATTCCTTTCCTTCAACACATGGTTTAAAAATAATACAGCAGGTAGTACACAACTTATTCTTTAGCATTACAAGTAACATTTGCTTAGTCCAAAACCGGTGTTTAATGAAAATAATTCAAGAGCATTTCCGAAATTTCTATGTAGAATTTCTTTTCTGGCTGTGGTATGAAAAATTTATTTTAAAAACATCTTATTAGACGCCCCTGCCTACCTGTGTTCCTACCTGGGTTAGCGCCTCCATACGAGCCTTCAATTGCTCTTCCATTTCAGGTAGTTTCGATTGTTGTGCCAATTTTTGTTCAGATAATTCCAATTTTTCTTGAATAGCAGATATTTTCTCTTCATGTAGCTAAAATTAAATTTTAAATTTATATGGTGAAGATCCTCTCTCTAGACTGTATTGAAAAAAAATTTATACAGAATTTGGAGTTGTACGTGAACATCGTAACCATAATTATATTGCCTTTGGTTTATTTTGTTTACGTGGTTCTGTTTATACCATGGCGAAAAAGCATTGTTTGAATACGAACAACAGACAAAGTTGTAAGTGAACATTAATCCATCAAAGTACTTACCTTCAATTGAGCTTCCTTGTGTCGCAATTCTTGTTCTAATTTTCCGTTAAGATCATGCAGTGAAGTCGATTCCCTTTGAGCATTTAAGTATCTCTTTTCAAGTGTTGCTATCCTCTCCTCCTAAAAATATTTTAAAATTTCAATTTCAACGAAAAAAACATCAAGTGCTAAGAATTACCTGGTCTTCTTTTTGTGCAACGTTTTCACGTAAATCGCGCTGCAATTTTGAACACTGCTCTTGAGCCTTCGAAAACTCTTTTTGGTTTTTGGACAAACTTTCTTCCAATTCACTTATTTTGTTAGTTAAGTCGGATACACGACGCTGCCATTGGGATAGCTCAGCAGTCTGTCAGGAAAGTAACGAATTTCAATACTATTTTCGGTGAAGTAGATAAACGAATACATATAAGTAAAAATGTGGAAAAATTCTATGTTTGGAAATAAAAGCTGTGAGCGCATCTTTTCAATCTTACAAATGCCTTGCAATTTGTTCTTATACAAACTTCCTTTGAAAATCATATAGATATTTTTGGAAAACTATATTTATTATACGTGCAATATCATTAAAACACTTTTCAACTACATCTGTTTTTATAAAACAATAGTTTGAACACACCTGTTTTTCAATAATTGTTTGCAGCTCATGTGTTTTTGCACCATAATCAATGGCTTCTTGACTTTCACCATTGATGATAGACCCTCCACCCTGTTTAGATTTAATAAACAGATAATAAATTTGTATTCGGAAAAGATTTTCCAATGCTAAAATTTTGATTTTGTTGTGTAAGAAATGAATACTTTAGCGAGTTCTGTAATGTTCTTACCTTATCTCCGTCTCCGCTATCTTTGTTTCCTTCGTTTTGCCCACTTGAAAGAATGGCACTAGATTTATATTGTTGGAGCTGTAAAAAGTTTATTATTTATACGAGAAAAAAGTTTATTGTTTATTGTTTTTTAAGAAATACTCTTGTTTATTGTTTTAATTAGAGAAAAAGCAAAATTAGAAAAGCAAATTGTGTAAATACATTCTGTTTTGTTTCCAAAATTATGTTAAAATACTTAATGAAAACATTCATTTTCATACGATGTGAATGTTCAATCGAAGGAAATATTTAAATATTTAACATTACTTTTTGAACATTATTGTTTGAAATCGTAATTTTTTTTTCAAGATAATGGACAGAAGTCGAATGTTCTTCTCTAAATTTTAAAATTGGTTTATCTCCTTCAATTGGATGATACAGTGCAGCGAAGGAAAAAAAATACCAATGGGTTCACCATATTTATATATACATATGTTCACCATATTTAAATATATGTTAAATATAAGAAATCAGGCATAGTTATATACATATCTAAAAGTTATGATTTATTTGCGAATTTTGTGGATAAGAATAAAATTTTGCATAAATTCAAGAAGCTTCACAAGATTTCAATATCGTTTCATAGACAATTTGAACACATTCTTAATAAATCAATGTATGTAATCTCAAAAATTTCTAGAAATATGATGCCTGTTTACGTACTTTTTTAGTTTACTAGACTTTACTCAAGGAAAAATGAGCAGTTTGAGAAGATTACCTTCTGTTACTCAAATAGTAAAAAAAAACACTTTTGAGTAACATCCAGCAGAATTATTTGAAAATTTGAAAACTTTGACAGTTGTGACAGAATTTTTCAAGTACCTCGACTTCACTCGACCAAATTTGTCAAGTAACATTTTTCGATCTCGAGATCGTTTGCTGAAGGCATGACGTCACATGAAATCTATTAAAAAACTATTTGTTGAGAAAGTTCGAAAACGCCAATCTCGAGACTGAAGCATATTGCAATATATTGCAATATGGTACGGCAATTGACCTATAATTGATATTTTGTGGGCAATCAATTATTCTGGGAGTATTACGAAATACTTGACAAAGTAGAATTGCGATTGTTGATGTCCATTTGCAAATTTTAACATTTTCAAAGAAAATTATATTGTTGGGTTTTTGATTTTGAACTATGTTTGATAATCGATTAAATACATATAAATGCACTCAATGTGTCTTTATTGGCGAGAGGTATTGTAGAAGCAGCGGCACTCTTTCAACATGGTGAGTAGGTAATCGTTTTTCTTTCAAAATGCTAAATAAAAGGCATAAGTAAAGGAATAGTTTGCCAAACTAGTATATTGTCAAATCAAACCTTTCATACGCTCACAATTCATTGGGGTCAGTAGGCTATCCAACAGCAACATCAAACCAACATCAATCTATCTCAAACCTCTCTTCACCAGTGGAGCCTACCTCGATATACCGAATCATAAACTATGATTCTCAACATCCAAGCGGCAGTTAAATCCTGCATTAAACGTGTTAACATAAAAGAAACACCGCTCGTCGCAATTCTCCGAAAAATAAGGTGAACCTACTAAGCGAGGTAGACAACTATATGAGGCAACTCATTACAAGCTTATATCAACAACAGGAGGACACTGAAATATTTTTAGAGACATCAAGTTAAATGAAATAATGGAAAAACTTAACTGAATCTATAACATTAACAAAATCAAAAACAGTCGTCCACAAAAGAAATAAAATGCTTTTTAAAGAAAGCAATTGAAAATCGTAGTTGTTCAAAACATCATACTGGCAGTATACCGCCATAACACAGATACGATCACGAAAAGGTCACAGGATGTTTCGGAACAAAATGCAAACAAATTCCTCATCACAATTTGGAACAAGACAGGGACACCCAAAAGCATTAATTAGGAATTCAATATCAAGAGATCTTCCGAGTTTCATGGTTTCAATAGAATACTTCTGAAATACATATATACTTATCTCTCAAAGCGACTCAATAAAATACTCCTAAATAAGTTTGAAATAGGTACTCCCTTATACACCTCGCGAAGTTTCTAAAATCTTATATGCATAGCACCCTATTCGCCTACCGGCCAATTTCATCAAAGTAGTAGTAGTAGCACCTATGTCATAAACGGAAACAAATGAATTCTAATAAAAATAATCAATATTGTATTGAAGTCTTCCTAGTTATCGCCAAAACTTTTGATAAAGTGTGTCGTGCAGGGTAATTATTATTCAAAATGAAGAAAAGCGTCCAGATTGCCCCTCGTTACTGTTCCAATCATATTTTGAAAATATGTGTAACTATTTAAGTGAAGCGAAATAACAAACTAACTGAACTTTATGTTATGAAGACAGGTGAGTATGTCATAACAGCTTCTTGGGGTCTAAAGGCAAATTTACTACCGATGTACAAAATCGTGCTCCAGGAATAGGTACATGGATATATTGTACATAACTTAAAATAAAAAAATTATGTTCCTTTTATGCACTTGGATTTGTATGATGATATGGTCTGATTTATATAGTCATTATTATAGCGAAAATAACCAATATAGCGAAATTAGTTGCTGGGAGAAAGATGATTACTGACTTTGGTTAATAGCATTGTGAAATTGAAGAATTGGAAATAATGAAATGTCATGGTGATGTCAAATAAAAAGATCATGTTCTTTTGCAGCTTAACACAATTAGGTATGATCATTGGTATTTGCTATGATCCAAATTAACTAATAAAAAATTGCAAGCAAACGTTTTTAACCCACATCGTTAGAAGAATTGTTGACAAAGTTCAAAAATCGAGAAAATTAAAGTGTTATGTTAATCAGAAAATTTTCCTGGATTTTTGTGTATAATCGAAGACATCAACTTTCAAAATGCGCTTGTACTTCAAAAAATTTAAAATTTTTGTGCTAATAAAACATGAAGATTCCTAAAATACTCACTTCCACATCATACCTTACCTCTTCTTTGGTTGAATTAAGTTCTTCTTCTAAGGCTGTATTTTTTTCTAATGCTAAACGTAAGCGTTCTCGCACCTAGATAAAGGATATTGAAAACTTTTTGATCACTTTGTTTTTTTACCACATTCATCTTACTTTTTCGTCAAGTGCTTTATGATGTTCAAATAAACTTTTTAAGGCTTTCAACACTTCAACTTCGCTCGAAACTCCACTTTGTGCTGCAGCCTGCCTTTTCACCACTGTCATTCGCAACGATCGCTCGTGCCTTGATACTAAGCACTCAAGGTGTTCTAAAAGGAGCTGAAAAAATAAGAGAGATAAAACTGAAAAAATATAACAGTCATAATGTAATTTTCTCTTAGCACAATAATACTCGTACTTGTACTTTACTTATTTAAAATCAATCAAGATCGTTCACGTTGAAGGAGTTATTTCGTTCACTGTGAATTCAAAAAGAGGTAAAAATGATTTTATTATACAGTAGAACCTTTTTTATCCGTCAGGCACGGAAAAGTTTAAAAGAAAGACTTGAATCTAGATTTTGAGGGTGGGAGTACATTCACAAACAACAAACTTAAAGCGAGATAGTTACGAATCAATTATTTTATACACCTACATAAGGGAGCATCCATAAGGAACGTGACGTGGTTTGAGGGGGGAAGGGGTCCTGAAATGGCAACTGTTTGCAACAAGGAGGGGGTTATTTTGTAATTACACGCATTACGCAATTACAACTCATGTTTTGTTCGGTGCAACAAAAATTGACATCCACAAGCAGGTTTCATGACAATCTTAAAAGTGCAAGCACAAGTCTACCATAAAATCGGTTCCCTGTTACCCTTACTTGGAGAAGACGCAAATTTCACGGGCAACGAAAAATGGAAACCGATCGACGTTGTGCCATTAGCGGTGGCACACGACGCGAGGTCGTTTCAAATCTACAAGTCAACGTGTACAGGCACGCAGCGATCATATTATGTCCTACAATATCCCATTATGTTCTGGCAAGAGCAACATGGGTACCACTTTAACCAACCCGTGATGCAAACCAACCCAGCCACAGGCGCCATTAGCGAAAAAGGCGGAGCGAATTAGATTGATTCAATTTAATCAAAGCAATAATACATTAGGGGTATTTATTTCACTTCGTAAGTTCGTAAACGTCGTAAATCGTAAATGTCGTAAACACAATTGATGTGAACACCGCAAACTGTTTTCTTCGTAAACTTTGTAAATATCTGTCATATTTTATGTCATTTATCATTTCAAAGTTAAAATGTTTTATTTTATTAACTTTTTTGAATTAACTCAATGCCCAAAACGCAGAAAATTTTAAAAAAGCAGAAAATTTCAAAATTACTACACGACAAAGCGGTTTGCGAGCTATTAATTTTGGATCCAAATAAGTAGAATCATCTAGTTTTAACTTATAATTTTTAATTATGTATTTTTAATATAATTAACTTAATTACTACAAAAATATATTTACATAAAAATAAAAATCTATTCACAAACTGACATCTGACAGCAAATACGAAATACGCCAAATACGACACTTTTTACCGTCGTAAACTTTACGAAATACGACGTTTACGACAAATACGAAGAGTTTACGAAGTGAAATGAGTACCCTTATTGATTTTAATAGTTACTGAGCTACAGGCGATCAAAGACAGTGTTTTTAGGTGTTTGTTTCCGCGGAATGCGTGGAAGGAAATCAACAAATTGTAGCTTAATCGATTCTCAAGAGTCATGCACGTACATATGTGGACTCCAAAACAATTGTCTTTAGCTTCGTTAAAAAATTACACATCCTTTCATTTCGCTGTTAACGCTGTCGGGTTTTATGATTTTCTAAATTGTTGTGTTCGCTTAGTCTTTTGTTCAATCGCAAATTTTTCTTTTTTAAATATTAGGTCTACCGGAAAGTTCTGTCCGATCGTGCTACAATAAGTTTCGACGCCCATGCACATATTTTTTTTATGTATGTTTTGCTCTGTTTTCTCATAACTTACTTCACACATATTGACGTGTCAAATAAACTGGAACGTATATGATTCACGACAGTATTAAGTGAGATACGATTCTTTAAAGATGACCACTGACTCAGTCCTTTTACGACACTTTTTTCTATACGAATTTCAGCAAGGAAGGAATGTTGTAGAAGCGTGCAAAAATTTATTAAATGTTTTTGGGGGAGATGGTTTGCGAAGTTTGCAGCGCGTAATTTAGAAATTTCTGATTTGGAGTCAATTTGGAGTCAAAGTAATAAGTTGCTGAAAAGAAGCCTGCCACTCGTGTTTTTAAATGGCATATGACAGATTTAAACTCCTATAGACCAGAACAGAATTAAACATGATTTCTCATGTTATTTTATGCCTCTTGAACGTGATTACTTTACAGTGTTCTCGTTCTTATGAAGTGTAATTGCTTTTGGGTAGATACATGTAAGTGCAAATATGAAAGATAATATAAGGGCAAGTGGAAAGCTGTAGTTCGTTTAATAACATATTTGTTTCATAAATAATTTGTAATGCTTTAAAAAAACTTACTCTTGTGTTGTTGCGTTCAGCTTTTAATTCCGCTATTTCTTCGTCCCTTTCCAGAAGTGTTTCGCGGGCTTGTGTTAGCTCCTTTGTGAGTGTTGCGAATTCCTAAAAAAAAAAAAAACTTATAAGTCTGTATCCAGCCTTTATTTTGAGTGTGAGAAGATTATTGAAATCATTATACAAGTAAGTTAAAAGTTCAAATGCTCAATAGGGTGAAACTAGTCAATACGCCCCAGTTGACAAAATGGCCCACTCACCTAGCATTCGCGACAATAAAGTTACGTAGCCCACGTGAAGTGGGCGAGTGGACTGCACTCCCCCGTACATCACTGCTTTCCGACAATTGAATTTGACAAAAAAATTTTGAAGAAAATAGTTTTCTGGCATTCCGACAATTTCTGGTTAGTTTTAATTTTTTTTCTATTGAGTGATATATATATATTCTATGTTAGAATCAATTGCACTATTTTATAACAAGATAACTTTGAGTTTGCAGCTTTGATCTTCGTGGGGCATTTTAGAAATCGAAATTGATGAAACGCCCCACCGGTGGTTTTACAAAACGCCCCAGTAAATGCATCACGTACATATGAATTCATTTTAGTATTTATCAAGAAAATACCTCGAAAACACATTACGCCAACTTTTAAGGGATCACGGACCAAAGAAAAGTTAGACGAAACCATGAAGACTGTCACAAAGAAATTCTTAAGTTATTAAAATGTTTGCCTCAAAAACTTGAATTTTTCAATTAGTTTTCTGTTAATTTTAATTTATTTTACTTTTCACTATTATTTTTTGTGTAAGTTCAATTTAAGCGTTATTTTTTTGTTCAAAAATTTAATTAACACTCTGGGGTATTTTGTAAAGGTGCGGATAGTTTTTGGAAAATTAGAATACAGTAAACCCTCGTTTATCCGACCCCGATGGGATCGGTCGGATTGACCAAAAAGACGGATTAAGCGAAAATTGAAAGAAAACGGGTTTTACATATTAAAATGCACATATAATTAACATATGTAATTACAAAAAGCAGAAATAGTGGTCGTGAAGCAGAAAATTAATTTTATTTACCGGAGAATGGCATTCACACTCTGAAAGCGGGGAAAATTCATTTTATGTAGATCAAACGCAGAATGAATTTCTCTCTGCTTTCTGGAATTGAATTTCATTCACCGGAGAATGAGATTCACTCAAACGGGGAAAATTCACTTTCTACATGACGTCTATCAATTTTTATTTTTTGTCACAGGTTACAGGTCATGCATTGAGATTTCTGAGGTGTGAGAAACCAGTAAACATGAGTGAGCCTAGTGCAACGGCACGATTGAGAAAAAGATGTTTTAGGGTATTCTCAAATGAATGTCTTTTAGAAATCTTGTATTTTGACAAAGGTGTGAAATATGCTTCAATTCCCGAGTCGAAATTTAAATTTTATTTAGCACCCTTTATGCCCTGAACTGTAGTTTTAAATATAATTAGGACCCGATTGAGCCCCTGGAAAATGATTTAAATGTAATTTGCGCCCCGTAGAGTCAGACGAAAAATTTTAAAATGTAAGTTGGTGTCTCCAGGTCCTGTAGCAGAAGTTTTAAATATATTTTTGGTCCTACAAGTCCATTTAAAAAAATTTAAATGTAATTTTGGACTAATAGGTCCTACTGAAACTCTGAAAATATAAATTGAGCCCGTTAGGTCCCGAAGAGAAGGAATTTTAATGAAAATTTGGTTAACACATATATTTATTATATTTCGACGGTTTCGACTACGGTATCGCGAATTTGAGTTGTAGATAGAAAATATGGCCAACTTATGCAGCACTTGCTTTGTGAATCTGTGAACTCGAGTTCTACGGATCAAAGTAGCTAGGTTAACTATATAAATTAGTGTTGTGTTTAAGTCATTAGTTCGTGTATTATAAGCGTGAAAACAGTGTAAAGTTATTTTCTTATTATCAAAGTTTGTTTTAAATTCATAATTTGTTTTGATTTGGCTGAATTCTCCCTACAAGTATATTATTAAAACAACCAGTATAACATAACTATAACAACTAGCAACTAAGATAAAGTGGGAGAGCAAAACCCCAAAGAAAGGATGCAAAAATAGACACATTCATTGGTAAGTGGTTATTTTCATAAAACTAGTTATTAAAATTATTCTGTAACACTTTTTTTTGCAGATGATGAAGAGGTTCCAGGCCTGAATTATAATCATGAGGAAGATGAATCAGCCCAAAAGAGAATCAGTACCAGAGAGCCAGACTGCGCCAGTTCCAATCATTAATGAAAGTGTTTAAACAAGTCTATGAACTATAATAATTATTACGATAATTATTATGTTTTTGTGATATTATGCTATTTAGTTTATAAACACATATATAATTTAGTTTTTAATGAATAATTAATTTATTTCTCAAGCATTGTATTAAACAATTGTAATTTATTATTTTTTATTAAAAATAAATAATTTAATTTTTCTCAAAATATTTTAAACATTTTTTAAGTTCTGTAGGGCCCAAATCGGAACATTTGGGACCTATTTACGGTTTAAAGATCTTGTGGTCCCTTTTTATGGTTTAAAGGTCTTGTGGGACCTATTTATGGTTTAAAGATCTTGTGGGCCTTAATTACATTTTGTTCACTTGTGCTATTAGGTCCCGCAGTGGGACCTAAATACAGCTTGTGAACCGTATTTAAGGTCCATAACCTCCGAAAGCGGACATAGCCGGCCCTTGCAGGTCTTATTTAGTGTTTATCATGTATTGAATTTCTTTTTTAAATTGTAATTTAGGTCCCTAAGTCCCACTAGGGACTTAATGGCTTAAATGAAATCTTAAATTTCGACTCGGGTTGTTTCATCTAGAAATGAACCACTGGATCAGAGGGTAACAGATCAAATGAAGCTTTCGGGCCAGCAAACTGCAATTATTCGTGACAGCCACCAAATGAATTGTATATTTACAACGAAAACCGCAGATAAAAAGAGGGCATCGTGGATTAGGAGTCGAATAACATGGATTAATTTGAATTCTTATATGTTCATTTCTAAGTAATTAATACACTTTATACAAAGAGTAGTCAATTTTATAGTACAGATATGTTTATAGATTTGAGATATTTGTATGATAATGTTAGTATGTGGTTTATATTTCGTATATTTTCAAAACTATAAATTGTATGAATAAAATGATTTGATTCTTTCAAACTTGAGTCACACCAATTTTCATATTTAAACAGTTGCTGATCCACAAATAAATAGCATTTCCCAATCGATTGAACACAAAATTAAGGTTAGGGGTAGTTATTAGGATTTAGGTATTCATTCACAAGAAATACACTGTCGCTCAAAAGTATTTGGCCACACAGAATAATGGTTTTCGTACGAGTTTAAGTAAATGAAACGACTTTATACTAGTTTTAAATTATTTATTTAAAATGTTCAAAACATTATTTCAAATTTTCGACTCATCAATGTGTCCATCTCTGTTTTTAATGACGGCTTCGCAGATCCTTGGCAATCGACTTAATAATTTTTCTAGCGTTGGTTTTGTTATTGTTCGCCATTCGTTCTGAAGTATTTTACACAAGCCTTCCTGATATTTAGGACAACTTTTTCTATCCATGCCTATCCAGCTAGTCCCACAATAATTCTATCGGATTCAGGTCAGGTGACTGTTGAAGCCATACTTTTCAAAATCTTTTGATTTTTTTTCTCGTTAAGAAAGCTCGTGCACAGTTTTGATGTGCGTTTGTGATCATGTTGGAAAATAAATTCAGGACCAATTAAACGCAACCCAGAGGGCAAAACATTACTTTCTAAAGTTTCGCTATATCCTTCTTTTTTTAAAATTCCTTGTATTCGTACAAGATTCCCTACCGCAGAATTTTCCGAAAAAGCCCCAAATCATTACAGGGTCTCCACCATGTTTGAAAAAAGCCACTGTGCATGCCTCCTTCACCTTTTCGTTACTATACCGTCGAACAAAAAATCTTCCTTTCGGTAGTTGTCCAATCCGTACGTGCGTGAGCCCATTGGAGCCTCTTCTTCTTATGTATACGTCTAAGAAGCGTGTTCGAGACTGCTATGCATCCCATTACGACCCGCATCAAGGAGTCTCCTTTTGACAGTGGATACACTGACGGGTTCGTCGCGTTCCTTGTTGAGTTCTGCTGCTATTTCAGGTGCAGTAAGACGCCTATTCTGCTTGCTTTTCATGACTATGCTCAAATCTTCACTAGATGTCGTAGCTTTTAGTCTGCCTTAACGACGATTACTGCAAATTATTCCTTGAGTTGCAAATTTCAAGATAACTTTTGCCAGATTTATGAAGACCGATAATTATGCCTCGTGTTTCTTCAGAATGTTCTTTTGTTTTACCCATTTTGTTCAAATCATTTCTAGTGATTTCACAAATTTTCAGTACAGAACTAAATACAAAAATTTCCACTACAGAACGTGTGTTTTCTGGTCAAAGGACATCAAACAACTAATGGGAAATAATTTTTAGTAATTACTTTAAATATGTTTTATGGCTCCACATATGCGGCATTCGGCGCACAAAGGTATACACATATTCGTGTATCATATCCACATTGTTTGTCGAACATTCGGCCACTTTGATGTGGCTAAAAAACCGACAACATACTGAGCACGGCGAGCACGAGCACAATCTGCTCGCCAATGGAGCAACCTATCCACACTAGTTGGAACATGTGTGTAACCGGCTTAAGGATTTCAAATGCATGAAATAGCAACAATTACACTGTTTTAGTTTTATGGCGGGGAATAACTGTGTGTTGCAAAGATTTGTGTTATGAATGAAAACTTTACGATCATCTTCAAGCAATGAAACCTTTTGGAAATTTAAAGCAAAGTGCACGTGGCCAAATACTTTTGCGCGGTAGTGTATATGGTGTTTATAAAAGTACTTTAACCTTCCTGAGGATTTTTCAATTTTTTAAGTTCAGCTCTGGTGTAATTTCTGCAGACGACGACCAAAAACATTGTACACCCTAAAATTTAAATCTCCTAAGGGTTACACCTAAACGGTGTATATTGCCCCTGCCCCGACCAATACGATATTTACTTTTTTCGGGTCAAGGAATCGTTTCTCCTATTTATTGTACTCTACTACGGGATACCCTGTGTACTGATTGATTTTATTGTGAGCAAGGGGACCTTTAGAGTAAAAATATTGGATATTATCGTCATCTATGACAAAATTACATTGCGGGAATACATGTCACAAAAGGACAATTTCAGCCGTTAAACGGGTAAAATCTCGACTTCAGTATCTACAGAGTGTAAAAAAATAGGAAATGTCAGAAATTATCTGTTTCTTTTAACCGCGAATTGAGATTTTACGATAATATGGCAGACTACTGTGTGTTCTCCATGAACATTACAACTCCAGCATCTATGTAGTTGACAAAACTTGATAAAGAAACTAATGATTAAGATAACGCCACTCTCGCCTTTGGGGTATCACTCCCTCGGGGCACTCCCTGCTTCTGTTCAAAATGACCGTTCAATTAAATTAGGAAAATTTGTAATAATTCCAGTAAAATACACTGGATATGAAATACCTTCCATTACAACGATTCGACAACCTTCTTTTACCGTCATTGGACCGTACGAAAGTCGTATGTTAGTCAAGCAGTTAATTAGCTTGCAATGAGTGATTTGAATCAAAAATAGTGTACTGCTATCGATTTTCAATCTTATAGTTATTAGGAAGGAGAATCAATTTTTCCTGCATGTGGAGCATGGTTTGAGGAAAATCGAATAAGAAAAACGCAGAATTAGGTTAATGCGGTCACTATTTCGAAATCAATAAGTTGACAGACTTTAGTGGCCAACTAAAATCAAAAGAAATTCTTATGTATTCCAAAATGCTTTAATATTCCTATGTATTCAAAAAATGACAGAAATAGTTTTAGCGTGGACTGCGTGTATGAGTAACTGCGATCAGCACAGGTAGCTAGGACAACCAGACCGCTCATTAGTCCCTTAATCTCCTCTGCTAGCAAAAATTACCAGGGAGTTGGCGGCTTGTTCAGTTGTTTCCAAGTGAATTTCGGTACTACATTATTCACTTGGGAAACGGATTTTTAACGCACATATGATGTTTCGATTTTTGTCAATCGAAACCAATTAAAGTGAAGTATAATTTAGTGAATTTATAAGTAATAAAATCAGTATTTTAACAGCGGTGACAACATGAACATGTCCTGGAACGTGGATTTTTTATGTATAATAACATTTGCATTCTTATTTAAATATCGACCCGTTTTAAGTGAAGAATTGAGTGTTTCAAGTGATTGTCAAGAAATTTATAGGAAGATTTCAGTGGACAGAAACTTTTCTGTACCAAACGAACTACATGCTGAGTTTGAAATTGATATGAAGTCAGAGGCAAATTTTGTGAAAAATGCACCCATTTTGGGCACTTGCAATAAGTTACGTCTTACAATACAACCGTTGGACTCATATCTTGCACATTATTGTAAATGCAATGAGGAAAATTTTGACATTACGTTATGCCCGCTCGGATATTTGGAAATGAATAATGCTATTGAAACTTTTACAATTAAAAGTCAATGGATAAGAAAAGAAAATTTTTTCGGATTATACACTTCAGAAGTCGATCAAAGCTTACGTTTGTGGTCATGTTTTGGTAATAAAGTCCATGAGTGGGCGCTGTATCAAGTTGAAGCGCTAATCGTAAATAAAACATTGAATTGCGACGCAACCGGATTATGTGTTAAACACCTGGAGTCATCAACCACCTATCCATACACAGAGGAATTGACGAAGGAACCCACTGCAGCAACCAGCGACCAGACGTTAGAAACAATTTCAACAGTATCTTACAACTTTCACGATACCACTATACAAAATGAAAATAAAGATATGAGAGGAATCTCGTTGTCGAACAAAATAGACGTAGAAGTAGATGAATATATGCCTATCTACCAGAGTGAATTTTTAGACACGGAGGATCCATTGACATTCATGCAAACTGTCAAGTCCATACACAATTCGGATGACCTCGACGAAGAGAAGCCAGTAACAAATGAGCCACGTATGAAACTCGCTACAATTACGTTTGTCCAGGACGACATGTCAACGTTATCCACAAAGCTAGAAGAAACTTCTACATCCAATTTAGAAACGACTACTTTTCTGGCATCAACTGAGACTGAAGAAGTTGTTGAAATATCAAAATCTGTGGCACAAAAGCTAGATCAGGAAATGACAGTGATAGCCACTACTGAATATAACATAGCTTCAGGGTTTACTGAGCAAACTCGAGGAGCACAATCTGAAGCAGAGAATGACGTCATTTATACCCGGTTAGCGAAGGAGACAACATATGTGACCGCAACATCGCCACAAACCTCAATCACAGAACAACATTTGACTACAATCCTGTTTGGACAAAGACACAATATTAGGGAGCCAGAAGAAGTAATAGTAAGCACACCAGAAGCTTTAAACACAGAAAAAAGTGAAGTAAATGATACAAAATATTACATAACCGAGTCGAACCAACTAGTTACCGACCACATAAAGATAGTTCCTTTGCTTATGAAAGATATTGTTTCTAAAGTTAACTATGAAAGCGAGGTGGAAACGGTTGACACAAAAAATAAATCAGAAAAGAATTTGGCACCGTCAGGTTACGGACAAGGTATGAAATGGCGTCAATGATTGTACATGTGGGTGTAATTAAAATCTTTTTTTCAGCAGAACCTATGCAAGAAAATAAAAATCTGAGTGACCGATTCACCTCATCATGGATTTTAACAACAATAATGTGCTGTCTATGTGCCTTAGTATTTCAGAAAAGGCATGTTCTTTAAAGGTTTAAAAGTAAATGAAAATATTTCATTGGAAGGATTGCTTCTATTAATTTTCTCAGTGTTAATCTCTTTGAAAAACTTTGAAATTTCTTGTAATTTAGCTCATGAATATCAACTTCTTAAGAACGTTTAACTTTATTAAAATTTGCGTTGTGTATTGTTTGTTTTTATAGGTACAAATATGAGTATATTTTAATTGTCATGACTAACTAATATGAGTTTATTTTAATTGTCATGTTATAAGGAGACTCATACTTGTTAAAATTTTGAAAACGTCGTTTGTAAACAAAATCCGACTGCAAACCCGAGTACATTATTTTATTTCATTTGGTAGCTTTCTAATATCAAGTTTTCCGAAGAATGATAGTATTTATTTCCGAAACCAAAGTACTTGCAAAACTTGAAATGATTTGAAATGATTTGAAACAAGATTGTAAACATCAACTCAGAAATGATTTCAACATGTTGATGTACATCAAAAGCAAATAAACATTTTAAAGAGGTTAAAATCACCCACGAAGTATATATAATGTACATAATACTTAATACAGTAGAACCTCTTTTATCCGTCAGGCACGGGACCAGAGGTGTGACGGATAATCGAAATGACGGATAATGGAAAAGTTCTAAAAACAATGACTTGAACCTGGATTTTGAGAAAAGGACTACATTCACAAACAATAAACTTCACGAAAGATATGTTAAGTGACGAATTAATAATTTTATACATATTTGCATAACGATAAAATCAAAAGAAATATTCAATGCGATGGTAAAAACTCATTTAATTTTGACACCTTAAACTGTGCTGTGCAATTTTCTCAAAATCGCTGCGGCCGTGTTGTTGACTTTGACTTGCCTTACATAATAATCTATAATTTTTTTATAAATTGTGAAGACATCTACGGCATTTTCGGTGACGGTTAACAGAGTTGACGGATAACGGAGAGACGGATAATAGAGGTTCTACTGTATATGAGGAGTTTTCACTTCACATTTTTTTGCAGTTACATTTCTTTCTTAGTTTTAAGAGTAACAGTGTGTTACTGACCGGTAGATTTTCGGCCTGACCAAACTTATATTTTTCAGTTTATTTTCTGAACTACGTGTCCAATGATACTAAAGTATCAAAGTCGAGTGCAAATCGAAGGTAGCAAAAGAACAGCTCGGATTTGCACTGGATAGATTACAAATTTTTACCACCTTCGATTCATATTTGTATGAATTTCCTTCGATTTTGTTTACTGCATTTTAAATTTTCAGATGAAATTAACTGATAGTTTAGAAGAAAAAAAATATTTTAAATTTTCTTGATTTTCCGAAATAACATTAATTCGCTATTAATACTAATTCGAATGATAACGACAATCAAAAAAATTTAAAATATATTTTAAAAAATAAATGTAGTATGTAATACATTTTTTTTGCAATAAAAGGTAAAATAATTGCTAAATATAGTCATGATCTAACAACCAATAATATTTCGAATTTTTTGACGTTTTTTTGAGAAAATGTAAGTGACCTTAACCTTATTTCGTGCACTGTAATATTCACAATATTGAATGATGTCTGGTAGTTGGTAACTCATACAAGCGAAATAGTTTCCCTAAGGTCTTATACACGGTAGGTTGATTTATTATGAAAAAAGAGTGATTTTGAGATGTTGAATAAAGTGTAAATAGGCTGTGTCTCTTCTAGAGTGCAAATAACATTATCAAGTGTGGTGTTTGAGCTCCGAGCCTATTTTGCGTTTTATTTATCGAATTGCTTCTAGTTTCGCAACTTCAGAACCATTTGCTACATTCACAGATGTTTAGTGTTGTTTAGATGTAAATGCAAGGTAATTTAATTGGATTAATTATATGAAACTCGCTCTCCAATGCAAATATGAACTTGCACTCCATTGGCTACCTACTCTTGGACACAAATCTTACTAATAAATCTCATCACTCTCACCACCACCGAAAACGGAGAACTTAGGAATGGCCAAACTGTTATAAGTTTGTTTTCTTACTACGGTCGCAGTAGAGCAACACATTATCATTATTATTTTAACACTGAGTCAGAAATTTACCGAAAGGTCCTTGGACATTTCGACCTGAAGGTCTTTTGTACCATCCCCCACCATATATTGCGTTTCTGGACCTATCAAGATTTTTAAGATCCTCGTATGTGGGCGCTTCTTTGCCAAGTGATCTTGATCTTTCCTGTGATAGTGCTTCACATTCCATAAAAAGATGGTGTACAGATTTTCTGTACTCGCTGCAGGAATCATTGTCCACCTTGCCCTTCTTCTTAGGTGATCATAGACATGATGGTGACTTGTAGTGATTCCGACTAATTCTCTGAGGCCATTCCTGCAGAGACGTAAAAGTTTGTTATCCTCACAGTACTGCCAGTCAAGCAGGCGCGTAGCCTGCTTTGTCTGTTGAACATTGTTCCAGTGTGAGGATTTTAAACTATGTTCCCATTTTTTTATTTCTGCTTTGATTCGCTTTTTCGAATATCCTCACAACGATTCTGGACGAATTGGTGGTTCCTTTGAACCTTTTTTAGCCAGCTTATTAGCTCTTTAGTTGCATGGGATGCCTAGAATACGTTGTGCGCCGACTATAATTGTCATTATTTCGATTTGGAATAGAGAGCCGCTGTGTCCCAGCGTGTACCAGACTAGCGCCCCTTCTTCTTTTCAACAGCAAGATGGAATTTCAGCCATTCGTTTTTATCAGTTTTGTTATGTTGCTTGATGTTGACAAAAAAAAGAGAAGGAAGAAAAACTCGTACAAGTTGGCATGTGGCAAGACCGATTTGATTGCCTGATTTACAAGAAGTTTTTATCGGTGGTTACCAGTGTTTCACAAATTTGCGTTGTTCGGCAGGTTTAAGCCTTCACCTGATATATGGTGAATAACTATGTTATATCTATGTCCACATGTACGTGGTGAACTCGCCGTGATTTGATCCTTGATATCGATGTTTTGAGTTCGGTTGCTGACCCATCTAAGTGTTTGCTTTGCAAAACCGTGAATGGTCTCGCGCTTCCCGTGACAATGCTACTAACAATGACTGTACTCTTAAGAGTTTCTAGTTCAATGCTTAATTACTGTAATTGCCACAGTTTCCCGCTCTTGAGTTGATTTTATTGAGACTTCCTGAATGTTAATGTAAATATTTTAGGCGTAAAAATATTCACTATAACAGCACTTGTGTTGAAAGATGCAATCTATTCCCAAGAGTACCTACTGTTGCGTCCAGGTAAAGAATCACCTTGAGTTATTGACCGGTCGGTCCGCATGTGGCTTAGAATTTTATTTAGTTATGCTGGAAAATAACTTTATCATGTCCAGGCACTGTGTACGTTTTTTACACAATTCGTGTTTTGCATTACATATTTACAATCTTTCTTAATTGATTGAGCCTCAAACTGTCGTCATCGGTTCTTTCCGTAAATAATTTCAATTTCCTCAATAGCTTTACTTGTAATTTAATATACTTTATTACTTGTAAATTTAATCCATATTTCTTTATATGAGTAAATATATATTTACTATAACCTCAACAGGATTATTCCACAATTCAGTTCAGAGTAAGGTATTTTCTTTATTTTATTTTCATTTTTTTATAATTTTATATTAATGTAAAATATATCAAGATTTTTGTGTGAAAATTATAAGTCGATTGGAGTAAAACTAACGAAAATATGGAGTTGTAAGTCTCCGCCTCTCCGACTTCAAAATTTTTATATCAGTTTTCCTCACACTTAGCTTCTTTAAGCGGGGTTCACATCGCAACGTGAACGTGCAAGTAAAAGCTCTTCGCTCTTCGCTCTTCAGAGAGCGTTTTCACGAAGACAACGTGAGAGGGATATTTTATCCCTTCCTCACATGTGGATTGATGAATCAATCCGTCTCTTTTAGTCGAAAAATCCATCTATTGGATTTTTCAAAAAGTTCTTCTCCGGTTCGAACACAAGGTTGTTTTCGCATGTGAGAACGAATAAAGTTGAATCTATCCAGCTTTCCCTCGAAATGCATCGAGAAGGGGTGATGCATTTCCCATATACATATACGAAAGGGACGAAAACCACTATACGTTCACGTTGCTATGTGAACCCCGCTTTAGAGTCGGTTTTCACTGTAGCGGACAAACCTATATCCTTTTGAAATTTTGCACATTCTTTGTTTACATAAAAAACGAGGTAATCATGTCGAGTTTTCCTTTTTTTCTAGTTTTAACGTATTTTAAAATAACAAAGTTTTCCAAAATCAGTATTTTCACTTATGTGTGCTGTAAAAAATAAAAAAAACTCGACATTGTTACCTGCAAAAACTTATTAACAAATGGAATCATTTTGATTTTTTGATTTTAATTGATCCAGTGATGGGTTATGAGGGACACCGCAATGACTCTTTTTTTCAAGATGTTCGCGGAGATTCACTATCAATGTCTCATTTATTCATAAAAGTTAAATAAATTTCAGAGAATATTCTTTGAATACCACTTTATTATGTATTAATCACAGAAATAAAACATCGAAAATATGCTTTTTTTGCACCGAATGAAGCTTACTAGACCCTCTTAAAGTGGCAAATACAGGATGAAATTCTTCCGACTCACAACACTGGATTTAGCGTCGGCGGGTTTTTAAGAGTAGATTTAGATCAAAAACTCTTTTGAGTAGTTTTCTTGTTTAAATTGTACAAACTATGTATGTAGTAACTAAGAAAAGAAGAAAACAATGTTTATTGAAAATGCCTGCTTTTCTAATTAAAGTAAATTGCTAGGTAAGCTCTCTGAGAAAACATACAAGTTGTAGTTTTGCTGCGGGAGTTTGCGAAACGTTTTCCATAGCGTCATGCTATGAGTATACCACAGAACTTAAAAAAATTTCATTATCTGAACAACGATCCCTTACGTTATACGTCACGTATGGATTATGTGTGAATCAAAGCATACATTGATCATGTTTTCAATGGGTATATTTACAAATTCCACCAGAAAATGTATGTTGGGATATATTGCGAGATATATAGCAATGATTGAGATAGAAGTCTTGCGATTCAATTTTACTTAGGTACAATGTAACATGAAAGGAAACAGCTTTATGAATATTAGTCAAGATATAACACACTCAAGGTTTTTGTTTGCACAACAGCTTTTGACTTTCAGAAAAAATTTTAATATCTAATTTAACTGGAATTACGATTTTTGAAAGGCCACCTCAGAGTCAATTCACATTGCTGCTCGAAATGTTAAATTTCAATTTAGAACGATATTTGGGGCGACCCCTCCCTAATCCTTCGATTTGTTAAGATATAACGTTATATTTCAACTTATTATTAAAATTTGCGAAGTCTATACGTACATTGAATATTGAATATCATATTAAATCAAATTGTATATAGTTCCGGCTTCGATTTAGTCACATAAGTATCTCTCATGGAGAATTTCTCGAGTTAGTAGACAGAAAAACATGAAAAATTCGTAAATCAATCTGGGTCAATTGTCCCTAGTTAACCTACAAGCATGAGCGTGGTAATTAAAAAAAATAGTCGTAAAAATAGTTTTATTTCATATGAATGAAGACAAGGAAAACTATTTTCTAGCTTTAATTAAGTCTTTATTCTTTCTTTCTTCTAATTCGCGAGTCCGCTTAACTCGCGGTAGTGCCATGGCTGCCAAATTTGTTGTTTGTTTATTATTAATAGATTGCCGATTGAAAAGAATGTTACAGAAATTTTTCAAGAAATAATTTTAAATATGTATGCATTCGCATAATCATCTATTTCAATAACATTCATAATAAATAAGTATATTTTGTAATGTAGCAAAATGATAAAAACTTATTTTTACTTAGAGTTAATAATCAGTACTATCGTATCTGGTATTCCCTTAAGTCGCGATTGGATAAAGTTGGACCTCGACTATCGCGTCATAACGGGACTGTATTAATGTACAACAACATTTGAAATCGATTGGATTAAAACTATCGAAGAAATGGAGTTGTAAGTCTCCGTTTCTTCGATCCGGCTTCGCACTATTTTGCTTGTGATGTAAAAATCGTGAAAACTTTTAAATCTGTTTTTCTCACACTTAGCTTTTTTAAAGTCGGCGTCCACTGTAGCTCCAAAGCTATATCACCGATCCTCTTGAAATTTTGCACACTCTTTCTGAATGTCACTTTATCATATAGTAATTATAGAAATAAATGTATGTTAACTGTGTCGCCTAAAAAAGTTATCGGAAGTATGCTTTTTTTGTGCCTAAATAGCCTTACCACCTCCTTAATTGTTGGATTTTTGTGAAGATTTTCTTAAAGTCGAACAACTTAAATGAACGTTATGTCCATTTTTATCTCACAGTGCAAGTGGTGAGGATTAGTTCCTTGCTACGTTGTGGTTCTGACACCAAGTAACATGCATATCGAATTCATATTTTTATGACGCGATAAAACGAAGCAAAGTATTATGCGTACCACCCATATTTTGATGACTCGATAAAAGGGCAATCTATGGTAAGTATAGTTTTAATTTTTCTTTTACTCCCTGTCACAATCGTTCCAGCGTCCTCCGAGTTAAGTTTAAAATTGGTTTTGTTTTGATTTTTAAATCCCTGCCGAAGATAACTAAATATTTTTGAATTTTCCCAGGAAGATACACCTTCGTTTGTCCCTGTCAATTTCTTCGATGAGCCATATTTTATTCGGCGAATATTACCCTTTGGACAAAACGACGCCTAGCTATGTTGATCAATTACGTCTCAAAACTGGGCTTGAATCCCTTTACAAGATCCTTCCTTATCACTCTTTCGGATCCTGACATTTGTAAAATTTTCTGGGAAATAAATTTCATGAATCGACTCCGTCTAATCCTTATCATTATAAGTTCAAAGCATTATAAGTATATTATAAGCAAATTTCCTAGGATTTCATAATAAATCTAACTAATCTTACCAGTTTAGCCGTCAAGGACGCTCCATAATACTTAGTTTCGGCGATTGGACATGGGCAAATATTTTTTCCCTTCGCCAAATTGTATCGCAGATTTAAATTTGGTTGAAACGTTCCCATCGTTTCATTATTCATAGAAAAAGCGCAATAAGGAAGCTAGGAGAATTGCAAAGAATGTTTACTTATTTTGAATTGACAGGACAAGAAAAGCCGAATGAGCAACTTCTCTTGTTTATGTGGAATAAATATCCCCAAGATAAATAAAATGTGACCGGAAAAGACAAAGAAGATGGAAAAGCCTTAAGGGGAAACTCATTTTAAGGGAAATTTTGTTTTTCACAGACTATGAAACGCAGCTTTAATAACAAAAAAACTAAAGAGGGTCGGTAAATTGATGTCACGAGTGACAAGAATATAAGGAACCCTTAATATAACTTTTTTAAAACTACCTAGAGCTCTTGAGTGCGCTTCTTTGAAAAATGAACAAGTGTCTGACTAGAAACAAAAGTAGAGCAGTAAAATATATAGCAAGATGTATATATGTACATGTATGTACAGTAATACCACGAACTTACGCGATAGGTGGGACTGAGCGATGACCTGAGCATGGAGTGAGCGTAAGACAAATTCGTGTAAGTCGGGTTTACAAAAATGTAATAACAAACAGACACTCAGTGGATAAGAAATAAATACATAACACAAAATAAAATGTAGCTATAAGCGTTAATTCCGCGCGAGAAGTCAATAGTGTGCGGGCAGTTAGTCGATAAGCGAGACTTGTGTAACGCTCAAACAAAATACGAATCGACGAGATTCGCGTAACTCCGGGTTTACGTAAGTCGGGTAGCGTAAGCCGAGGTATTGCTGTATATTTCAAGAATAATAACAAAACGTTTAAATCACTACATATATGTTCTAACAAATAAGGCAGTTGTAAAATGCGTTTAAAAATTCATTCGGATTAACCACTATATAGTTTTGTTATGCTAAGTGTGTAACTTATGATAATTCAATCAAATAAGGCAACATAATAGTTATAATTGTCCTTGCTCTATTTCCGTGAGAGCCTGTCTCCGTAAACGGTAATGTTTCTTTGTAGTTAATACAATACAACCTTGATAATTACAACCCTTGATAGTCGCAACTATTGAATATTACGCAATTTGAACGCAACTATTTAATGATAACGCAACTAGCTATGGCCAAACAAATAAATTGTAAGAAACCCAAGTGGAAAAGTTTCGACTTTATCTTTTTAGCAAGGATTAAGTTACATACATATATTCTTGTATATGTACGATATAAAGAGCGATAGCAGAACTATATGTATAAAATGAGTAACGTCACTTTCCTTCTTCTTTTGTAGCCATTGAAATGTGTAACTTTGTTACTGCAACAACCTCAGTTATCCTCGGCACAAGCCACAGTTTCCTTTAGTTGTACTGTAGCTTGAAATAGTCATCGTATATAACAATCGAAATTATAAACTTTCGAAGTATTTTTTGAGTTATATTCGTTTTGGGAAAGTGCCTTATGCTTTTGGCCATGGCTGTACATGTGAAGGATGCAGAATTTGTTGACAGCTTAGTCGGAAATATATTATCAGTTGACGAAGGAAGTGTCGCGGAGCATAAGTCCGGTCGCACACGCGAACCTTTTTCCCCCGCAACCGTCCCTCTTCTTTATACATATTTTCCATGTGAATGAACCAGCGATGACGTTGATACAGCGGTGATCGGAGAGGTCGCTGTCTCACTCTTTTAGATTCTGTTATCTTCCTCTTTTTGTATTTTGCTGTTTCGCGAACGATCACCGGGCAGATACCGGCTCGATTTTGTTTTTTTTTTATTGTGAAAAATTAAAAAAAAAAAGAATAATAAGATAACTTTGTGTGGAAAATTTTCAGTTTGTCTTGTGAAAATTTACTAATGATTTCGAGAAAAATAAGAACAACAAGAGAAAATAAAGAATTTAAAAAATAAAAACAAGCGGAGAAAGTTTGTTTTGCTTTGGATAAAAAACTTTGCGCAGGTAGACTTCTCCTTCGGGAAAGCACTCCCTGCTCTTTTCCTGATTTATTATGATAAGCTTTAAAGAGAGGTTAAGAAAACTTTTTAAAACAAATTTTTTAACCACCAACTAAACTTTTACATCATCATGAACAATTGCAGGTTCACGACGCATTATAAATTCCAGGTTTAAGTAATCGGTTCGACAGGATGTGTTTATTAACAGTATTAAGGACTATATTGTCCTAGGTGCGTAACATCATAAACTATCGAATTGAGCTTCTAAGTCTTAGTAGGCAAATTCAAATTAGTGCGTAACTGTATCCCAAAAATTCATATTGAAGTACTGATCGTGTCCTTGTTTTCTGAATTTTCTACGACATTTACATCCATAATATTATACAATTATCCACATACCAACCCATTTTATGTTTTTTAGACATTGCAAAGTTCCTTGTACCGAATTTTGTATTCTTTTAGTCACGTACTGGTATAGCATATTTATTTTTCCACAAATTAAGTTCATTATGATTCATGACGTGAACTGTATTGTCTTATCCTAACAACTTACTGAAGCTTCAGTTTTGAAACTAATGAAAAGCCACCTATTCGTTTTATTCTATGTTCTCTCTATTATCCTTCGTTCATTTGTAAGAAAAAGTTTTTAAAAAGGTCTACATGAACATCGTCCGACATTTTCAGGACGAATATAAATGCCTCATTCACAAGATAAACAAAAATCCTTATTTCATTTCCCAATCAGAAGCACAACCCAGCAAATCTAACTCTTTTCATGAAGTAAACATTCCATTTGACGCGGTCAACGATTACCTAATAACAATTTTCAGATACAGTTATTAGTTGAATTATAGTATATGATTGGAATTTATTTTTCGAATAATATAAGAAATTAAATGCAGTCCTGTCAACGTGCAATGGGAAGAAGTTTCTTGAAACTAAAGAGAATAAACAAAATAATAAAACGAAGATATGACGCAACAAAACTAAACTCAGAGATGCACTTCTACACGCTCTTAGGTTCACATGGTGGTCAGGTACGGTACGGAGACAAAAGATGGACACTAGAAACAACAAAATGGGTCGGACCTAGCGGAAAAAGAAACATAGACGACAAAAGAAAGATGGGCCGATGACCTAATGGATTCTTCAGGCAAGAACTGAATGAACGTAGCCCAGGACAGGCAAAGATGGAAGAATATGGAGCAGATTTTTACCCGAACATTACTTACACTAACGCAACAAATACTAACAAATGAAAAATTTAAAGTTGTATTGTATGTATGGATGATAAGGCTTGAATAATAATATTAATAACATGATCGAAAGAGCAAACCCTATAAAGTAACTTCACAACCCACTAACCAACTTCCTCAACTCAGAAAGTGCTTAAATAAATCCCGATATTATTGTTCAGGATCTTTGACTGAGGGACAAATGTTTAATTAATTAAAGTTCTGATCCGAAAATATCCACTCCTTTCTGAAATAAAAGATACACAATAGAATATATTGTTGTTTTCAAACAAGTAAATTAATATCATAAAAATAGAATCAAGCAAATTCGGTGAATCGGTGGGAGTATTCCTTTATCAAGAGGTATTCAATAGTTAGAGAATGTGAAGTCGTTGAATCATGTAAGGGAGTATCGACAAAGAACGTTGCGCCGATGTAAAATAATAAATCAAAACACCATTGAAACCAAATACTAAAACCTGACAAAATACTCCAAAAAAGTTTCACTTTGCTCATCTATAAAATCAAAGGGAATCAACAGAAATAGTTCTGGACACACATCCCAAGCAAAAACAGGGAAGAGTTTAATTAACTCATTATATCATATTATATGCAGTCAATCAACTTATTTCCTTAGGGCTCTCATTAAAAATTCTTTCTCTCAAAGTACAAGAATTTTCTGACTTTTCAACATAATCCAAATTGAGGCAGATAAATAATCTACTTGCAATCTCGTTGAAAAGTATACCTACAATTGTTTGTCCTTAATGTTCTTAGTATTGAAATTAAAGAATGAATAAGAGAAAAACAGAATTCTTACATTTCGACAAAGGAATAAGTTGTCTGTTACTGTAGACCAAACAACGCAGTGAGAACAGAAAACAAGGAGAAAGTCTTAATTAGAGAGAACTGAAAGCAAGCTTTCACACACCGAGAAAATGTCACGATTGCGAGATTAAGTGATCCTTCAACGGGTTAAGTTCATGCATCTTCAAAGTCGTCTTAATTCCGCATTCGTGACAAGCATACAAATAAGTTATCATACAAAATTCTATTTGTAAATTCGTTTGGTGTTATACGAAAAACCGCAAGATGTTGACATACATACATTATACCAAAAGATTAGGAAGGACGGAATGAACCTTTACCTACTTATCTATGAATGTGTCCAGTTAGTTCGAGACATTGTCGTAAAAATAAATGGCATGATTATGTTACATTTTACATAATTTTCGAAATGCGTCGATAACAAATTATTTATGCATTATCCCCTTACCTTTTTAGCAGTTAATGTCCTACCAAAAACTGAATGCAAATGAAATTGTCCCCGTGTGACTTGATACTCTTACTTTCTTCATTTATGATTGAGTTTGATAAAGGACGACAAATTCGCTGATTGTTTTCGAATTTAAAATTTTACAGAATTTCACTTTTTACAGGAAGGAGAGTGTTGTTCGTTATTGTTCTCATGTCCCATCTATGGTTCCTACAATGTATCAACGTGGAAATTATAATATTGAATTTTGTTTCTGGCCCTTTTTTCTTAATTAAAAAGAAAAATCAGTAACCTAAATCTATATTCATGAGTGGACATTGCGCGGAGTTTATAGCTTTACAAGAATAACTACTTTGTAGTGCATCTCATCAACCTAACGTAGCAAGATTTTCGGGACAGATCTGATATGTTATAAGATAATTTCTTCAGCACAATTATCGTTCATTTCCAGAGATTCGAAGACTAAGGGTATCCGCACACTGGACTCGTTTTTGTGCGAATTTTACCCGTACGTACACGTACGAATACGCACGAACGATCCCAACATTAAAGTAACCATGGGAGCGCGCAAACTGGGTGCGAATTAGAAGACCGAAATGAATCCAAACTTGTGCGCATTTTTCGCACGAATTGTTGAAATTTGGGCGAGTTTCTTTGTTCAAGATTGGAAAAAAACTTGTTCGGAGTATAAAAACGTAAGTAATGTGCGCACTTAATTCATTTTGTTACGCGCGATGGACACTGTTGTAAGCGAATATTTCGAGGCCTATGTGCAGAATTACTTTAGTGAGATCGATGTGGAGTTGTTGCGATCGATGTAGAATCGAAGGTCTTACGAAGTTTTTTTTACGGTTTGCGCCTCATTTTGGCACCAGTTTGACTGAATTTTGGTTCAGTTAAACACAGTTACTTCGGTAATTCTACTTCAATATTACTTCAATATTTTTATATTCGTATGTGATTGAAAACATTAAACTAATCTTTTGACAATGTTTCGAACGAGAGAGTTGTTAGTGTACATTCAACAATTGTACATATTCTGTGCAACTTCTGTCAATAACATCATGTCATTGCACCACGTTACAATACATTATCTAACATTACATTACAATACACTTAGTGTTTAACACAATACAAGGAAGATGATTTACATTTCCTGAATTAATCACTTTAATGCGACCGTAAGTGCAATTTAAGAAGCCATAGATTTTTAAAACCCTGGAGTCTTCAAAAATACTATTATCTAACTACAACCTTATTTTTGAAGCCAAGTTTCCAATATAAAGAAACTGAAAACAAAAGCCTTCTTCGACAAATTTCAATAAGTTTAATTTCAAAAATAGCTAAACTGGAAATACTACGAATACGAAGGCATTAGCGAAAAAACGGAAATGGGTTAACATTTTTGTTGTCTTATTAACGCAAGATAGATTTCTGATAGAAAACATTTTTGTATCTTCAGCAAAACATGTTATTTGTTCAAAACAACATCCTATTAATTGCAGAAAAATGTTTCCACCTCGGCTTAAGAATTTTCTTCAGAAAATGAAGACTTAAGACAAGTAGATGAAGATATACTAGCTTTTCTGGCGTCCGAACCTTTCTTTGGCAACCAGGCAAAAATTAAATATTTTCTAGAATCCATGCAATTCAAGGTAAACTTGAAGGAGTAAATTACTCTCTCTTTTTTCCATATGATATCTCAGCGTTTCGTCCGTATGTAGTTTTGGAGATATTTTCAATGCTGAACTTTCCCCTATGCTCAACAATGATATGATCATCAGTGCTTTTGAAACACTTTTCGTAGTTTATTTGTTATACATACTAAAATTTTGAAATTGTTTTAGGTAAATATTGTTCCGAGCTTATTGTGAAAACGAAAAAAAAACAGCGCTCCCCGAAAGAGCTCTGGTTATCCATTCATTGGCAATATGATCCAAATATACCTACATAAAAGTATGTATTAAACGGTGAAGTTTTGCAATCTTTATTCAAAGGATACAACACAGTACACACTCTTACGCAGAAACACGAAATCAGTTTGATTTTACAACATGCCTGGCAGATTTTCAAGGAAGGAAGCATCCTAAGGCTTGGAGCACTCATTTGTTGCTAAATAATTTTTTCTTTATATGCACTTCAACATACATATTTCATTCTTCGTTTTGGTAAAATTCAACTGAGTGTCAAAGCGAATTAGATTTACATGTCCCTTCTTCGGATATTCTTATGATCATTCTTCTCAGACATCTCTTTCACGTTAGGTTTTCGTTTTGTAAGCTATGGGTTCTTATTGTACAGTGAATATTTCTTTAATTGGTGAAAAGGATTTCCTTTTCATTTTCTACATATGAACCCGGAAACCGAATAAAACAAACAGGCTGCTCATTAAAATTTTATTTCTGTAACTTACTAGCAATGCAACCATTACATAATTGTCCTTAATTTAATCTCTTCACGTATGTTGTACGAATATTACTTCCGTTTCATTTACGCCACATGATAGTTATAAGGTTGTGGTGTACAGAATTGTAGAGCCTGACATTTTTCAAATAAATTTCAATGCGTCACATCGTGTCATTAACCCGTTTCTTTAGCTTTTAGTTTCCTGGGTTTTTCATTACCTATTTTTGTAGAAGAAGTTTTCTTTTCAAAATTGGTTAAATATTACTTGTATTGCTCATACTGCAGTTGACAAAAACACGAGAAAGCCTTGTTTGCCCTTTATTTCATGCCTTTGACATATGGATATTAGTTATTAGAAGTTTTTTCGTTTACCCTGTAAAATGTCCTTAAAGACATTTTTAAGTTAGCCAGTGTGCACTATAAGACGACGATACATCAAGATTGTCGATATAAATTGTAGTATTACATTATATGGCGAACAAGAGAAAAATATTTAAGTGAAGACTTTGACCAACAGCCTAGCAGTATGTTAAACACATTTACACCAACTAAAATAAATGGATCCATTAAAATATATAGAGTATGTAGATTGGTCTGTTTTAGCCAGTACAAATTGTACCAAAAAAGACTCTTCGCTGAATATGTTTTCTCATAAAAATATTCGAAATTTACTTATTTGACTTTATTTATATTACACTACCGTGTCAAAAGTAAAAAGACACCCCCATAAATGACCGATTTTCGAAAATTAAGGAGTGAACCATAATCGATTAATGAGGACGTTGGTCAGTTTGAAGGTGGTAAATTCCAACGTGATATATGTAAGTGCCATTGAACGTTTGACATCAAAGTCATAAGTTTAATGTGTAGTTTCTACTTTTTGCTGCTAATAGTTTATACTATATTCAAAAGATTTTCTCAATATTATGAAATCTTTTACTTGAATACCTCATGTCTTAACCTACCTCTGTTTATTCAATTTTTTTATTACTAACTTCGTTTGGGCCTGATCCGCCAACATTCGAATGATTTTAATATATAACCCTCACACCAGTTATGTTGAAAGTCTTCATACCATAAGCCTCTAAGCCAACCTCTAAGGATTTGTTTTTCTAAAGAAAACTTTCTTAAATTCCAGATTTATTATGAAAATTCCACCCAAAATAATTTTTGCAAAGTTTCACAGTTTCTCCAAAAAATGCAGAATGAAAAATTTTCGCAAGAAATATGAATTTATCTTGAGTCACCCATCCGCATAAGCTTTTTCAACTGGTACTACGGAATCTCATCCATTTGCACTTCCTTTTTCCACAGAAACCTTTTGTAGTAATTTATTCAAAATTTATTCAAAGAAGAGATCACAAAGGATACGTTCCTTTATACCAAGGCACATTAAGCACGCTGTGGCTTGTTGAATTCCACACATAAAACAATCCACGTACTTGTATGTGTGAGAAATAATAAATTATCAATTTTATGAAATATTTTAATAAAATTATATGTTACAAATGGACGCATCTGTGGCTAGTGATAACTGCTATTCTAAAAGTCGAAGATCTGTCAATAAGACGTTCTTTTTCCCAGTTCGATGTTATATATTATCTTACTTTGCATTTGTGTATATAACTATAGTTTTTCTCGCTCCTTCGATTCAGGAAAGCAGTCTTAAGAGACGTTCTTAACCATCTTGCAAATCAATTGAATGTTCGGTATTCTAGCCTTTATACGCGTAACATGAGGTAAAGTTCAAAGTTTTGCGCGCCGCTAGAAAATAACTGGTTCTCAGAGTGAGCGGCAGAAGAATAAGTTAAAGAACCTCTGGTTTAGATGCACAACGTATGGAATGTATGACCACATAAACGCGATAGGAAATTTCGCTGAGAATATTTCACAATTGCCACTCGAATAGTCCCTCAAAACATTTAAAAACTAAAATTTAAATGTTAAAATCAAACCAAAGTTAATATTGTAAAATTAAATATGTATACATCTTAATAATATTTTACTTACAAATTAAAGAATGACAGTCTTTTAAGTACCTGAAATGAAAAAACATAACACAGTTAGATAAGATAATTCATATTTATATTTTTCTGTAATTTAACAAATAACATTGTCGAGAAACGCCAATGCCCAAGTTGATAATAATAACATTACTACTTGCTTTTTGAATAGGCATCTAACAAATGCTGAAGGATGTTGATATCTATTTGAATAGTGTGTGGGTTAGTATCAAAAATGTGATTTCAATGTATCTAATCATTTTTCCGAGTTACTTGGTCATTTATAAAATAAAAATTTGGCAAATGCAAGTCGGACCCGCACATATCGGTTTCCGTACCACGGTCAAAAAAGTCAAAAAAAACTTTTTTTTATTATTTGTTCATATAACGGCCACGATAGTGCATAGTTTGTGAAAATTTGAAGTGTCTACTTATTATGGTTCAAGCGATACCGCCTTGTGTCAGACGGACGAACAGCGAAGTCATATTAATAGGGTTGCGTTGTCGCTCTGGGTACGGAACCCTAAAAAGTAGATCTACATATAGTCTGACGAAAAGGAAACTAACAATGTTTATTGAGTTGTGATACGAAATTATTTCATCGACACTAAAAACGCATTCGTAAAAAATTAATCTCACCTGTAGGAACTGTCGAATGTAGTCGTTTCCATGTGCAACAAGGAACAATTCAACTGCATTCATAACCTGACATGGAATTCTCTTATTTTCGACATGCTCATAAGCACTGACAGTTGCATATCCTTTTTTAAGCTCAGAGCTATCCTTTAATTGAAGTGTAATAACATCGGTAGTTTTTGTCGGTGAAACCATCGATATTTCTCCTAGCCTATTATCACAAACCCCAGTATTATTGTTTTTATTATCTGTGCAGGTTGCAGTAGAACTTTTCGAGCTTAGGTTAGTGATGTTGTTGTTCAACCACTCTTCCGACTCTCGTTTCTGGAAATGGTTTGGATTTGTAGCTATTTGAGAAACTGTCGCTGATTTGTCTAGTTGTTCTTTAGGATTTTCTTGATCAATAAATGTTTTGTTGTTATATTTAGTCTCGGAAGGCAGGTGTACGTCACCGTTCTCAATGAATTTAATATTGTGGTCCATTGAGGGATGATGGATGTGCAAGACGGAGGATGTCTTAATTTTTGGTGATTTGTTTTGTTTCAAGAAAGTTAAATTTGGGTTCGATGTACATTGTCGTGCTACTGAATCATTACAAGGATTTCGAACTGTATTGTACGGTGATTTTATTGGATGTTTGTGAATCGGGTAGAAGTTCTCGGAAATGATACCACTGGAAGTGGAATTAGTAAAGTTTGAGTTATTGTTTGTGATAGCGGAATCTCTTGCGCGCGGTACCAATTTAGGAGTACTTAGTGAAGACTTCTCCTCTAGTATATCGTGTAATTCGTTGGTTCTTGTTGTAGAAGAAAATTGACTTAGATTGTTATTCGAGTTTATAGTTATTGTCGTTGGATTGTAATGATTTATTTCAGAAGACAGAGTTGGATTTTTCCTGGGAGGACTTCGTATATTACGATTACAATCTGTCATTTTAACCCTTGGAAATTGCTGTGATAGTTCACTATTCACTACTTTTGTCTTTAAACTTTCAGTGATATTCCCATTCAAGTGGCGTGAATCTGCACAGAAATAAACAGTCTCTGAATTCTTGCGAGTTTTTGGATTCCTCGGGGCCTGGCTCGACAGAACGGAAGATTGGGATTCCACCGCCATAAGACTGGAGTTTATGATTTTCTCAGACTCAAAAATCATTCTTTCCGTATCTAAGTCATTATTATCCTGATAAATGTTTATACTTATACTAGCATTTGTATCACAGTCACGATTGGTCAAAGAATGATTACGTTTGGAGGGAGACGACACGGATGTTTTGGATGTATTAAGGTAATCCTGATTTTCTGATGCGATTCTATTGGCTTCTTCTACCTGTTCCGGCTGGATATTTTTGTTTATTTCATTTGTACCATATCCTGATTCCTTGACATGTGAATTATCATTTTTCCTGTTCGAATCAGTTTTCTCGAGTTCCGATAAAGGACGGTTTTGCACAGCTCTATTTTTATCGTCCGTGCAATTTTCCCATACAATTCCACCAGACTTGCACACTCCATTCTTGGCACACGCATTCGTATTTTTATTAGATCTTCTGCTACTGGAGCAACGAGACGATATATTTGCTTTGTTATCGATATTGTTGGTAGAGCTATTAAAAGAATGGTTATCAGTAGTATTGAAATGTCCACTACTGCTATTTCCACCAAATGTGTTTTGTACAAATTGTCCGGATGTTTTAAAAATTTTTGAAAGACCCCCAGTGTTGAAATATAGGAGACCTCCTTTTGAAGGTGATGACTTCGACGTAACCACACCAGAGAGCTCAACACCTGCTGAACTGGAATTATCCTCCTTATTTCTGGATTTTTCAAAAGATAACGGTATTGAGTCATTTTTACTTCTGTCTTCTCCATTTTTATAGCTATTGCCTGAAGGTGTTGCTGGAGATATTGATCGAATTTGTTTTGATTTAGGGAACATAATTTTGCATTTACTGATAACAAAATGGCACTATTCAGCGAGCTTACAAGCATTTTTCGTTTTTCTACCTCGAAATCTGGATAAAGATGCCATGAAACATCAAACTTGATTTGTTGATCATTGGAATTTTAAATTCAAATTTTTATATTACCTCATTTCCCGAATTTTGCACAATGATTGCGTTTTGATCAATGATTGATATGCATTTATTTCCTGTTTATACTTTCAAAACGAGTCTACCCTCACTGATTTTTAAAGAAATCCTTTTTGTAAGTTTGCTTTAAATAGTGGTTCTAGAATACAGCGACTAAACTCAAGATTGTTTTCTAGTTCTATTTATGGTATTTTGAAGTCAACATATTCTTATATTTTTCAAAAAGAGATACGGCAGCTTTAATATATATAATATACTTAATTAATTTACACAGATATTTATAAACAGGGTTTTTTTCATATGATGTAAAAAAGTTTAAGGGGTCATTCCTTGAGCCAAGCCAAGCAAAAAATTGTATTGGTGTGGGGAGGGGGGCGCAAACTCTCAATAGTTACTGAGCTACATGCGAACAAAGATTTTATATCATGTAGGTACCCAATTGTTTTGATTCCAAATACGCGCCTGACTCTGGAGAATCGATTAAGCTACAATTAGTTGATTTCTTTCCACGCATTGTAATAGACGGTTAAGATAAAGGGTTTGTTCCTAGAGGGATGGTTCAACACTTGATCATTCCCATATGTTACGACGGAGAAAACTGTCGTCATAAATGAGTTAGTCGGATAAAATAAGGGCTGAAACTCGAATTCTGGTGGCAATAAATGCAATGGGTCGAAATTCGGCGGCACAATATTCTGCGACAGAACAAATGCCTTCGACTCCGGATCATTCTTTGTGACACCATTTGAGACTGCTACCACATCGAACCTACTTTGCAAATGCATAATCATCTTCATCAATATATATTTGACCGCCAAGAAAACCAAAAAATATCATCAAATTTCTTAATGTACTTCGGCTCCTTATCATTTTTAAGGGGTTTTTAGCAGCCTTTCTAGGAACATTTTTTGATTCTACATTTAGTTTCTTATGCCGGCTGTACACACTCGTCGAAGTCAGGCCGAGAAGGCTCTCGACGAGAGCATACATGTACACACTCGAATTGTTTTTTGTTTGTTGTTGTTGTTTTCCTCTCGAGTTCCTTTGACTAGGGCGCAAAATACCGACACGGAGTCGAGACCACCGAGACGAGAGTCGAGAGCGCGGGACGAGACGAGAACACCATGTACACACTCGCTCTCGGCCTGTCTCGGGGTGTCTCGGCGAGTGTGTACAGCCGGCATTAGGAGTATTTTAAACTTTATTTTTTCAAATTTTGGCTTCTGCTCTTCCGTGATGGGTGTACTAGTCAAAATTTCCGACTTTTTCATTTACAACTTGCCATTGGTTTATCACGTTTGGTATTGGTTTTAATACTTAAAGACTCTAGTGAAAGTTTTAACACTCAGGTTTCGGATTCAGTGGGTTGCCACGGAGCTTAAAGTTCTGAATATTTATATTTTCTAAGGTTTTACTAGAATCTGACGAAACTACAACTGATGCAGCAGAGACTTGATGTTGAAGCTCCGATGGTTCGCAAATTGTAGATTATTAATATTGGAGTTATTTCTTCTATAGGATCAACTGCTAATATGCATTCTTGTGAAAGTGAGAGTGAAGGGGTTAAAGCCAAACTACAAACTACAACGGTCCAATGCTATTTTCTCCTTTCACCCGAGAAAAATCCAACAGCCGATTTCTCAGAAGAAAGCTAAAAGGAATGATCCAGCGAGGAGGAGAAGAAAACGACAAAAAACGCCAAGACCTCGTCCGTAGACCAGGCGCCCACCGATTGTCAGATGGCTTTCACAGATCGTTTGGCCAGGAGCCAAATTAGAGGTCATTCCGGAATGGCCTGTCTACGCGTTCCCATGCTACTTTAAATGTCGGGAGCTTTCGAATCTGGAACAGCTTCACATCTTTTTTGAATGCCTTCCACGAGGATTTTAGATTCAAAGGTCGCCTTAATTTCCTTCTGTGATATGACATATGTTTGACAGCGGACACGAGCTGTCCGCTGAAGCCCCATTTAGACGATCATATCCGCTTCAGTTTCAGTCTCCGTTTCAGTTTAGACGTCAGTTCTGTGAAAAGTCGTTGTCGTTTACACAAACGATCTCACTTCAGTTCAGTTTTCATTTTGGTTGCGACAACAAAAGTTTTCAAACGTGCCTGCATAGCTCTTCTTTGTAGAAATTTCAGCTGCAACTGATAAGACAACTGATATGAGCAACGTATTTATGGGAAACTTATGAGAATTCCTTCAGTTGCAGTTTCAGTTCTCCGTTTCAGTTTTGCCATTTACATATCAGTTGAACTGATATCTCAACTGAAACGGAGACTGAAAATGAATCGGATATGATCGTGTAAATGGGGCTTAGTATTAATTTTTAAGGACAACCAAGCATTTTGTACTGGGTTAACATCTGGAGATATTTTTAGTTTACCCATCATCTTAACTTTATGTCGGCGTTTCCATTCAGGTCAGAATTTATTTTTATATTTAAAGGTTGGAAAAGATTTTGTCATAGAGACGATGACTGTCGAAAATACCTTTGTGGCTGAGTTTCTTCTAAACTCCGCGCAGTGTCAGGAAGGACATCTCATGTTGGACGAGTAATGAAAATTTATTGATAAGCTCTAAGATGCGTTTAAAAGAAAGGAAACAAATTCCAATTCCTTTAACCTATACTTCCTCCCTAACAAAAATATACTTCAACATGTAGGGAGATACTTCTTTTCTAATTTGTAGAACGCTGTATACTGTAAGTACGAGTATATTGTAGCGTTCCTTAAGGCTTTTGTAAACGTGACACTTAAGTTTCATGTTGATGTAGACAGAACAGGGAAATCCCTCCTAGCATTTTGAACAATCGTTTTTACAATAGTTCTCTTCTACACTGAAGGGTTGGTTCCTCTCGTGGGTGAATGACCTCGTGAATGAATGTTTATGAAAGGGCGAATTTTTGCCCAACACTTGGTGTGAATTGGTTATCTGTTGTTCGGGGCCTTTGAAGAAAATAGGAATTTCCGCAAATTTCGTATTCTATATACATCAATCCGAACGTAAGAAGATTGAACCAACTAATCATATGGCATGAAATTTCATCCGCTCTTCGTCAAGGTCATTTCACGGTATAAAAGCTGTGACCGGTAATTGGTTATTGAACAATTCTGTATATTTCAATTCCAGTTATAAGGTTTCTTTCTGACGGTAAACCAAATAAGCCACTTGACTTATTATCTCAGTAATTTCTTCCATTAGTTATATATGTATCAAAAATTGTCCCATTGCAATTCTGTGTACAGAAATCAAAGCGATTCATTTCAAACTTACGCCATCTACGGATATAGGTACCTATTTTGGAAACACCTATCCTTTACCTATTCCGTTTTGCAGAAACAAAAGTTCTGATCGCTTTATGAAAACTTTGTATGAATAAATGTACTGGAGTATTAGTATCATGCTTTGAATTTGTTTGAAGGAATCACTTCAAGCTGAATTTCGAGTTCCGAAAATGCACACAGAGATAGAGCCATGTAAAATTCTGATATGTGAACCGATCAGATTTGTTGAGTTCATTTCGTTATTTAGATGTTTGGAACAACATTGTGCACGTTAGCGGAGTTTATAAGATATGAAGTATTTGAATGTTATATTTTTTAAATTAAAAGTAAAATTCCACAATTGTATACGAAATATATAAAAATATTTGTTTGTTATTTACCGTAGACTATCTAAAGGTTACTTTACATAAGTTCTGCGCTAGGAACTTTTGAAATCGGCTTTACAGACTGTCTATGAATAATTTGCTGATTGTAAAAAATTCTATAGATAAAAGCATAACGGTACCGCATTTGATAGTGAAATTCTTATCACCTGTCAGAATCCACTTTGGTATTAACAGAAAACAATTACAGTAATACCTCGACTTACGCTACCCCGACTTACGTGAACCCGGAGCTACGAAATTTTCAAATCTCGTCGATTCGTCTTTTGTTTGAGTGTCATAGAAGTCTCGATTATCGATTATAGACTTACTACCCCACATCATTGACTTGGCGCGCGGAATCAACGCATAGCTATATTTTATTTTATGTTATTTATTTATTTCTTATCCACGGAGTGCCTGGTCGTTATTACATTTTTGTACTCCGACTTACGCGAATTCGACTTACGCGTCATCGCTCAGTTTCATCTATAGCGTAAGTTCGGGGTATTATTGTACTTAGGTAATTGGAACAGTCAGACAAAGGATGCTTATTTAGACCAAGTACCAGGGAATAAATTGTTTGACTCTTAAGGGAGGTAATTCTTTTCACTTCGATTCACTAGAGAAGGAGTTGTCATTTGTTCGTGCCGTCGAGTGTAGTGTAGAAAGAAATATTCTTCAGAAATAGAGCTGGTTGCTAATACTTTAGAGGTTGCCAGTAACCTTCGTTTTAATTTTGCTGGTTATTAATGCTTTAGTGTTTGCCAGTAACTTTCCTTAAGTGTACCTTTGCTTTGCAAGTTTTTTTCAATTAGGACGCCTTGTTTTTCCAATTAGTTCCTGGTTTTGATGTACGTTCGCAGCTTTACATATGAGACACCCTACGAAAAGAATTTTCATACTCCCTCTACAGGTGGTTTCGGAGAATATCCAGCGTGCGGATGAATGTCAAGTTCCTCGGATTAACTTTATTCATTCAAATTTTGGATGTGCACTTGTTTCCTGTTTGAGAACCTATACCTCTTAAGTAATTATGGATAACTTTAACTTTCGCTTGTCTTGAACTTGAACATTCAGTCTCTTTTGATTTAATTTTAGCTCTTTACTGAACTTTTTACCTACATGCTTTTACATAACTCAATGCTGTTATGAGATGAGTTCTTATTGTATTTTACTTTCTATTCCTTCTTGAAGTTTTTTTGGCTATTTGGTGAATGTCAGTGTGTTAGTGTATTCCTTTTTTTATCACTGGAGTGTAATTTATAGTTGTGATGCTGTCGTTTGTTTGTGTTTCATTTTTTGCAAGGCTCCAATTCTTGTATTTTCTCATTAATATTTCAGCGAAGGAAGTACTTCGATAGTTTCAATTTCAAGCTACTTCTAAATTCTCAACTTCTAAGACAGCAAACACTATATAGCTGGTCCGGTTGTTTTGAGTTCGGAACTGCTCCGGAATACTAAATTGTACTTTTAGTACTCAGTTCCGCGTTTGTTTTCAAGTTTGGTGTAGTACGAAACTGCTCCATTTTGTCATGAGAAAGTATGAGAGTTTGATCTCACTTTACCCTGACGCGTTAGTTACAATGGAACAGAGTGGAACGCTAGTAGTGTCAAATTGTACTTTTAGTACAAAGTTCCACACTGTTATGAACTCAAAACAAACGGACCTAGGGTGTTCCAATCAGAACGCCGGTTTTGAATTGCGCCCCGTTCGTAGTGTCTTAATTTGACATTATAAAAATAATGGCCATTCGTTAGTAGAAAGCAGAAGGTTAAGTAAAGAGGACAACGATACACAACAACGAATTCTAATTGTGAAGAATTATTATCAAAGTGGTGAAAGTTTTGCACCCACAGTGAGAAGATTAATGAAAAAATCTTGATGGCTTCATTAATCGACAAAATTGTCGCATTTGGGGTTGGGAAAATCCAGGAATGATTGTTGAGAAAAAAATGCATCCAAAAAGAGTCACTGTTTGGTGTGCACTTTGAGTTTGAGGCATCGTTTCTTCGAGAATACTGCTGGTCAAGTATTAACTGTGAATGGTGTTCCGTATCGTGAAATGTTTACTACTTTTTGTGCCAAAATTGCAAAATATGGATCTCAATAGGATGTGGTCTCAACAAGACGGTGCAACGTGCCATACAGCCAGAGAAACTGTTGAATTACTGCACGAGTCATTTTATTTCTCGTTTTTGGAGCTCGGCATTGGCCACCCCGATCATGCGATTTAACGCCTTTCGACTTTTTTCTTTGGGGTATTTTTGAAGTCGCAAGTTTATGTGAATAAACCCAGGGTGAATGAAGCCTTAAACGGCCCTTATTGCGCTATTTATTATTTATTTTTTATACAAATTTTTTTAAAATGGATTATAAAAAGTATAAAATAATTTGTCCTAGCCCCATAGAGATTTGTAACACCATGCAGATCCCTTACTCCATACAAATTGTCCTGGAAATTTGTGATTGTGAATTTTTAATAGCTATGAAAATACTTGTAAGATTTAAAACGAAATACGTGGTGACTATAGATTCTACTGGTAAATGTGCAGATGATCAAACCGTCGAAGGAAGGGGACAGGAATGAGTGGAGGGAGTGAAGGAAAGTCCAAAGACTTCACCCCAATTAATAAAAGTCGGAGGCGTTTTTTAAAAGCTTTCACCATACTTTACGGTCTTGTTGCAGTAAGTGTATTTGATTTTCAAGAACAAATTCCGCACATGTGTCGACCAATTGGTACTTTTACCTTATACTATTGTTTAGTGTACTCCACAAAAGTCTATTTAGAGACATTCTATTCAATTTTAAAATAACTATCTGATCAAATTGTTAAGGTATCACATAAACTCAAACACCAACACAATTGAAAGTGCGAAGTAAATTAAGTAATCTTATTTCAACATATTTTTTCCATGGTAAAACGATTTTGATGATTATTTTGTGAGTGCGGTATCTCAATCGAAACTTAAGATTTCTTTTGTGATCCTCTCAAACTATGTAATAAAAATAACGCACGTAACGCATCAAATAGAGACTTACACGAAAAAATCCATCAGCATATTACCTCAAGATAGCATATAATATATGTATATAAAAAACGGATGAAACGCAATAAAAAAAAATTTGTTTAGCGGGTACGAAAAAGTGCTTTCTATTATAAGGCCTTACGCCCAGGATTGGCATCGAGGGAAGTTTTAGTATGTGATTTCATGGAGATGAGTTTTAGTGAAGTGACAGATGTACTTCCAAATAATACAAAAGGTTTTATGTATTTCACTCAAAAGTGTGTAATACCAGTTTCTGGTGATGAACAAAATATGTCACTTCACATTTCACTAAGTTTTTCTAAGTTAGATCCCAAAAAATAAAACCCTCGAAAAGCTCAGATTTTAAAAATCCCGCCAATGTGCAATCTTATGTGCCACATATGTCAAAACTTCACATATATTCAAGATACCTAAAATAAATTTTCAAACAAAACACCTCTTTTAAGCTCCTTTAAAAATAGACAATATAACCACGATAATTACATCCGCCAAGCAAATAGGGTGTTAAGAAATCCAGTTGAAAATTTTAAATTTTCATTTCTTAGGATTTTCATAAGGTAATTATGGCTCTCCCTATTACTATGATAACTTTTATCCGAATTTATGTGATAAAAAAACAAAGTTCAATCATTGGGATATGAGGAAATATAAAGTTGTTTTCCTTTTGACACGGTTTTGCCTCCATAAAAAGCCGCTTTTGTGGATAGCTTTTAGTACATATATTAAAAAAGTTCAACTGTCCCTAATAATGTGGCCACCCACTGTCTATTCATGTATATATGTATATGATATACAAAGCGATAGCAGAAATATACTATGATATATATATCACTTTCTTTCTCCCTTGCTAGCCATTGAAATGAGTTACTTGGTTATTCCAACAACCTCAGTCATTTCACAAGTCACAGTTTCCGTTGCGTTTATCAAAGTTGTACTGTATATTCAAATGCTATTTTTCATGTTTATCCTTCTTGAATATAACCTCAAATGTTACCGCAGTAGAAATCCTTTGCGTAGTTTTGTTTATCAAAACCCGGATTGAAGTATTTTCAAAGAATAACAACGAAGTGAATGGCAAACAATTTGAATTTTTCACGAGCAGCACAAATAAAGTAATGAAGTGGATTTCATGAGCGTGAAACTCTGTTTAATTTAAATTATTTACCGAATTTATGTGCTGAACTACTTTAAACTTACAGTTTTCCATCTAAGAAATTTCTCCTACCCGTCTACAATTACTACAATTCCCACAAACGGCAGGCCTGTGATTGCAAATTTAAGTAAATTTTTAAGCCAACAGAGTTAATAATTCTTGTTAAATCTAGAGTTTGAAAGTATACAAACTATTAGAGCTACTTGAATCCCATTGGTATTCAGGTCTTGTTTCCAGCGTTTTATATACCTATTGCTATACCATCAGAAGGTAAAATTAATTTCACCAATTTGCTCTTCAAGAATACAATGAATTTGACTCAGTCGAACGTTTTGGAGAATTGTTCCGTTTAAGGAAACTGCCTTTAATAAGGGATTAACTTTCTGCAACGAACTCCCAACTATACAAAATACAATAGATTTATACAGCTTAACTCCAACATTTATGGAATTGTGATCCAAATTGATTTTTTCCCATGAATTGGAATAGAAAATTGCTTAGTAATAATGTCTCGAGTGATTGTGTAAAAGATATCGGCATAGAATAAATTTTTAGAAGTGCTTTAATTTCAATGTTTCTGTTGTATCACAAGATATACTGACAGCGCATTTTTGGTTAACTATGTTATGAGTTATGCTGCTGATCATCGCAAAAATATTTTTTAGTATAATTATATATTCTTTAATGAAAATTTTACAAAATATTTTCCAAATACATATTGATTTGATTATATCATAACCATAAAGAAAATAGGCTTAAGGAGGCCAAAGTGGTAAGATTGCAGTTGGTCAAAATCTCCAAGTCTCATATCTTAACCATTCTGCCGTGGGAATTTTATCAGAAGGAATAAAGGAACGTTTATATCCCACAGTGAAAGTGGAAAGTGAAAGCTGTTCGCTCTTTGGTACAATGACAACAGAAGCCGTGTTCTTTTGGTCACTTTAACAGAACAGAACTGTCAAATCCCATACATTTAACAGAACAAGTTTAGTTCTCGATAATACCTGGAACTAATTTGCTGTTCTGAACAGAATAGTTGAGCTAGAAATCTCCAGATGGCGACATGGTTCATTTTCCTTGACGCGAACCTAAATTTTCCTTTAAATTCCACAAAATTACAATTTCTTCAAAACTTTCGTTTGATTTCATCTATAAATTTAAATTCAAGTAATATGTGAGGAATTTATGCAATCAAGGGCTCACAAAATGGAAAAAAATCGAAGTAAGTTCATATAAATGGTAAGTGAAGTTGATAAAAGTTTGTAATCTATCGAGAACAAGTCCGATGCGTTCTTTTGCTACTCTAGTTTTGTACTCGATAGCGATGACCAAAAGAACACGGCTAGAGTGATTTTTAATTCCTTCCCCTTTTAGCCGAAAAATCCATCTGTTGGATTTTTTGCGAACTTCTTTTTCGGTTCGAAAACAAGGATATGAGCTTTTATTTTTGAAACTGAGCACGAACAAAGATGAAAATGTTCCACTTTAACACAAGATGCACAGAGAAAGAATAATGCATCACTCCGTATGTGAGAAAGTGACAAAAACCACTTTCACGTTCACTTGGGATGCTAACGTTCCTTAATGTCGAAGTCAGAACGTAAAGCTGGCTGTTTATTTCTTGTCTGATCTCCTTTTATCAATTTTCGAAAAACAGAGATCAACAAATAAATAAATAGATCATTGTGGTTAGATTTACTCATATAACAGGATTTGAGTATGTTACCAGTAAGCAGTACACCAGTAGGAATCGCAATATTTTTTGGGTGATCGGCAACAAAACGATAAAAAAATATTTTCACATTATTGATATATAAGTAAGTAGTGATATAAGGTAAGTAGTCTAGACGAAAAATTATCAAGTTGATATGTTTACTTCGGTTTACCATAATTAACATGTCAGAATCCCACAAACCCAGTTTCATGTTTTTGCAACAATTTCAAAAGCCGTTAGTTTTTGAAAGAAATGTTAAAGACACAGAAAATAATTAATTGTACCAAGTATTTCGTATATTAAAATCCTTATTCCTGCCTACTTGATTGATAGTACCTACAGATGGAATTATCAAATAGTGCAGTGTTCTCATTTTCCTTGAACTTTCTTCCAAGTTTTCAAAAATTTAATTTGTGGAAAAATCTTCTTTCGAAAATTGGAATAACAAAAGATAATATCTAATATCTTAGCTTTGACTAGAACACCGTGAATTCCCCTTACAATGGAAAATATTTCATGCAAAAGAAAATATTCTGAAGAATTTCTGCCGTTCTCAGGTTATCCTTCATACAACCGTATATCCTTAAATGTTTCGAACTAAATATGAAAATTAAATTTTGGCCCGTTTTATTTTCATATTGTTTGTTGAATTCACCTAGATTTGATTAATGGAAGACATTGAATAAACCCTGATTTTACTAAATTCACCTGTTTATATTAATCTCTGATTTTTTGCTTATTATAACTATTTAAAATTGATTCACACTAGAGTAGAATATTGTGGGTTAAACAAAACAAGCAAAATATTGACTCTGAGCATTTAAGATATGCTGACTTCATTTCACCAGACCATAAATAAAGAAGTAAAGTTAAATTCATATTTTTCATCTTTCGGATAATCATGATTTTCGGTGGTCACAAAATGAATTATACATTGAATCCTAGCGCTCAGTTTCTCAAGGATTTTCTTGTCATAAATCAGTTTCTTTATCCCGTGCACGTAGTTATTCTTTAATATGCTTCTGAAACAAGTATTTCAATATATCCTCGCGTATCCTGATCCTTGTTGATTTGAAACCATTACATGTATATATTCTAAGCACAGCACGCGATTATCATATTCCCACATAGTATTAATTGCGTTTCTATTGGATATTCTAACAAATCGAAATATTGAATTGTTGCTTTTTGATTTAAAGCATAATTGAAAACTCCCGAAAATTCAAAGCATTTCCCGGCACAACACCGTTATCATTGTTTAGCTTAATCGAAACTGAAACATAATATTGACTGCGCGAAAACAACGTCTTTTCGATATGCTTAAGCTGGAAAGTATGCAAACAACTTATTCTCGCAGCATAAAAGTAGGAGCGAAGTAAAATAGACTTTGAGAGGGTTAGAAGTCGCAGCGGCGCAGTAAATATACATATTTAAGGGGAAAAACTTGAAAGCTTTAGCTCAAAGCTTCACAGATTTAATCATATACAGATTACTCGTCTCCATACAACGAGTTGACTCTTTCAAGAAGTTTCGGTTTTCGACGGCTTAGTGTGTGGATTCTAATAATATTGCTTCGACAACAGTCAACAAATAACAGAAGAGGAGAAATTTGTCGATACCAACTTAACGAAAAAACGAATCGACAAGTTCCCCCCATGCCATGCCATAATGTTCAATGAAATTTTCGCCGTCAGAGCAGTATTTTAAAGCATTTTTACACCTAAAGCAGAAAACACCAGGAAAATTTTATTTAGGCACGGAATAAGTTTAAAGTTCAAAATTTGTTTTGGAGTAAATCAGTGCAAAAACGCAACAACAAGTTTTTTGGGTGATGAAGAGACAAGTGAAGTTGAATGGAAAAATTGAAATTTTCCTTTTAGTCCTTTTGAAGGCTCATATATAAAAAATGATTTTGAATATCAACCGCAAACCCACCATGGGTTGGAAAACTCGAAAACTGTCCCTCCAAAAATCTCACAAAGTTTTCTTTACTATACCTATGTTATGTGTAGAAATTTAGTTATTTAAAAAACCGGACCCAAAAAAAATTTTTTTAAAGCTAATGTGTAGTGAAACTGAAATGAATAAAGCCTTTACTTTTCCCAAGTGTTGAGAATGGTTATTGACGATTCTTTAAAACTCCAATTTGTACTTAAAGCTCTTTTGCACTTAGCCGACCAAAGAATGCGTTCGTTACTCCGCAAAATATGGGAGCAATTCATTAACGGTGCAATGGGGTCACAGTTACATTTATTTAATAACGAAAAACTGTGAAGCGTGAGATGCCGTTTACGTTGCATAATTGTGTATTGAGTCGAGAGTAATTGATAGAAGGGAAAATGGACAAAGAAAATACGTTTTACACTGATATGGAAAGGTTTGACTGCAAACTAGATAATCTTCTTATACATATAAAGCTGAGGTACTGAGGTTTAATTGGTCTTCATATTAGTTCATTCAATATTGTATTCTTGATATGGTTTTTAAAGATCTCCTCTTGAAAATTTAACTAAGGTCAAAATGTCTTATAAATACACTACCCTCCATAAGTATATGAATACCCAGAATAGAATGACTCTGAAGTTAGATTAAATAAAATATGTGTCATATAAATATATATCATATAAGGTATGACTTATAGTAAATTTGGCGAAGACCCTTCACACGAAGGGTTCCGTAATACCTCACAATATTTAAAAATCATACTATTTATTTGAAATTGTACCCATAACGCTTTGTGGTAACTGAATAGTGTACTGTATGTACCAGCATTTCCTTCAATGTTACTGAATGTTGTCTATTTGAGTGTAACCCATTGTGGTGGCAACTTGATGTAGTTTCGACTTCAAACCAATACGGTAAAAATATTGTTTAAGATGCACACTATCATTACATGTAAGTAAATCTATATTAAAATCTCCGCACACAATAGTTGGAAGCAATGACAGTGTTCTGCTTCTGTGACTATCGAAATACCGCTTTTTTATGACATTAGTCAGAGCATTTAAAAAATCGTTTAAGTTACATCGAGGTGATCTATAAATGTCAACTTTGTCCATCGTTCCTCCTTGACTCTTATGTAAGGTAATTGTCTCAGCTGGAACTAGTGTAAATTGTGTCCGGCGGATCTGGAAACTTAAAACGTTTCACTTTTTAATGATATGAGCAGCACATTCTTAAGGAGTCCAATTTTTTTGTAGTTTCATTCATTTTTGAGGAAAGGTATAAGGCGTATGCAGCGGAATAATCAAACAAAACATATTTTGTTTTGCAATTTAATTATCATTCTAGTGCTCGTGCACTGCATTTTGAGACATCAATAAAAATTTGAATGTCGAACTAGAGATGGGGAAAAGTGTGATTTTCCAATCAAAAATTCAAAAATCATAGTGACAAATCAACGTGATTTTTGAACGTCGATCATTTTGAACAGACACAGGGATCAAAATTGCCTGTTAGTACCTTCCGCACTGATAAAATAAGAACAAAATCAAAAATTCATCCAATTCAATTATTGATTCATTCAAAAATTGTCATAGGAGGAGAAAAAGTCGGAATCTAACAGAAACAATCACAGTGATTTAGTGATATTATCACTGTGAAATGGTGATTTAGTCACTGTGACATGAAATCACTTCCATCTCCATGTCGAACAAAAAGAAAAGACGGCGATAAGGAATACTGTCTACGATGCCACATTCCTTATAATGCATAACAGCATTCCTTAAGCTAGACTGCATGAAAGGTGCCATATGGCAATATTTTATATGGTACAAATTCCCGTCATGCAGCTAGTATGGCATGGTGGGATTTAAGTGCTATCATACTTTATGGCAGAGATGCCATATTTTCACATAACACTTGATGGTGTCAGGCGAGTTCGCGTCACACGCATGACATGCCATATCATACTGCATGGCAAAGCAGGTCATGTAAAAATATGGCACGTTGTAATATAGAGTAATGTATGTGTTGCTGGCATTTTGGTGGATCAGTCAGCTACGACCAGCCGATCAGTGAGCTGCAGCTGCTATATTTAATTTTAATAAACTAGTTAATATGCATTGGTATTTTATTCTTTCTAAATAGTTTTTGCTCGCTTCTTAGATTCACTCAAAATATACTTAAATGAGTAGCAAAAATCGAAAGTGTCTGGCTATTATTTTGGCAACATGCGTGCTTGAGGAAGAGGCAGAGAGAGCTCGTGGAAATGCTCGCAAATTACGGGGAAAACCATTACGTAAATTTGTTTCATTTTAACTAAATAGTTACTTTCATGAACGTATATTGTGTGAACTGTTTCTGATATATGTGCGATTGAATTTGAAAGTTCATCGGTCATTGTTCATTATTAGTTATTGAAATTTGAAAACTTTGTCAACGGAAGTTCCCACTGGCAGAAACCTAAAACGAAAATATAACTAAACTAAACGACTGAAAACAACGAAAATATTGTTAACAATATACACTGCACCAAAAAAGTTTGTACACAGCAAAATATTTATCAGAGTTAAAGACAATAAATGATCTACTAAAATGATAAATTAGTGTATTGATTGGCTATCCATGTCATAAGAAGCTACAGTTAATTTACTATCATTAAATTGAAAACTATATTTGGCTCACATTGACCACTGTCGCGTTATTCACTGGCGAATAATTCCACTGCATCTAAGCACACCAAATAAATTTGTACACAGGTCATCTGAAGAGGATCAAACATGTTTCGTTGGCGTAATTTAAATAACGGTCTACTTGATAAAATAATCCTTTTAGTCTTTTCTTTCACCTGCATTAGTCAGATTTCTTATTTAGTCAAAAATATTTGTTCGTTAAGTTAAAAATGCGAGGCCAAGAATTAAGTATTGACACCAGGAAAATAATTGTAAATCTCCATGGGAAGGAAGGTAAATCCTACACTGAAATAGCAGACCTCCTCTCCATTAGCCGAAACACCATTGCCAAAACAATTCAGCGGTGGAAAAACGAGGCAGTTCTTGCTTCAAAAGCTCGATCTGGACGTCCATCGAAATTTACGGAGCGTGAAAGGCGATGTTTGAAGAGGACTGTGGACGTGGAGCCAACAATGAGCGCTCCCAAATTAGCCGCAAAATTGAGAAAAGAGTATAATTTGGAGTTGCACCCGGAGACAGTTCGTCTGGCAATTCATAGATTCGGCTACAAGGCCTTCTATCGCCGTAAGAAGCCGTTCATCAGTAACAAAAATCGAATGGATCGCGTAGCATACGCAAAAAAGCACCTTAACGAGCCCCCAGAATTTTGGAACAGGGTTTTATTTACAGATGAGTCCAAATACAACATTGTTGGTTGGGATGGGAGACTCAAGGTGTGGCGTCCTCCTGGACAGGGACTGAATCCCAAATACACTGCTAAGACAGTCAAACACGGCAACGGAGGACTTATGGTTTGGGGGTGTATGTCGGCTAACGGAGTGGGTAGACTACACTTTATTGAAGGGACAATGGACCACAGGATGTACATAGACATTCTGAAGGAAAATCTGCCAGCTAGCGTTGAGCGTTTGGGTTTGACGGAAGACTACATTTTTATGCAGGACAATGATCCTAAGCATACAGCATACAACACGAGGATGTATTTGCTGTATAACACGCCTAAGGTAATGAAAACTCCTGCCCAAAGCCCAGATCTCAATCCGATCGAGCATCTCTGGGATGAACTCGAAAGGCGGATAAGGACTCACGTCATTACGAACAGGACAAGTCTCAAGGCCGCCCTGTCTGAAGAATGGCAGAAAATTGGGCCGGAAATCACGCAAAAGTTGGTTTCTTCAATGCCGAATAGGTTGAGGGAGGTCCTAAAAATGAAAGGACATGCAACAAAGTATTGAATGTCCAATATGATACTTCGTAATAGATTGAATTGTGAACTGTGTAAAAACTTAATTGGTGGAGAAAATTTGGATTGAAGCAATAAAGGTTAATTTACATATATGAAAATTATTTTATTCAAATATTCTTTCATTATTATAATATCATTGTTTCACTAGCAATATGTTTCTTTTTGTAGCATTCAAATACGATGAGTTTGAAGGTAGATATCAGATTTCTTGTTTCTAATTTCGATCAAAAATATGCTGTGTACAAACTTTTTTGGTACAGTGTATATAAGAATTTCAAACTGCAAATTCACGAACGAAACGAGTGCCATATGAAAATTACAAGCTGTCATACGCGTAGTTTCGCATGGTACATTGTATGCGGTATTGCTATCACATTATATGGCAAAATGTCATAATTATTTTCGTATGACAACATATGGCACAAACAATATGGCCATCTCTGACTGCATGCTTTTTTTGAATTTTTCTGTTTTTTTGTTTTTAGTATTTTTTCAGATTTGTTTTTGCATTTTTTTAAATTTTTTTATGATTTGTTGTTATAGCGGCAATAGTAATACACACTTTGTGAAAATTTGAAGTATCTACCTATTATGGTTCAGGAGATACAGCTTTGTGACAGACGGATGGACAACGAAGTCATATTAATAGGGTTCCGTTATCTCCCTTCGGGTACGGAACCCTAAAAAGGAGCACTTTGAAGAAAATTAAACGTACAAATACGACGTTCTCTAGTCGAGTTGAGGACGACAATCAGAGGAAAACTATTTTATAGAATTGCTTAGATATTAACATGATAAACTCAAACCGTAAAGCCGACCTGGAACTAATGTGTCGGTGAAACAAGTGTAATAATTTTCATTTATTGTTTTTAAGAAAAGCAATCAGGCCGCAACAATATTTTGGGTGATGTTTCCGGTTCAATAATATTGAGGCGGTGATTTCCGAAGGACCATGAACAATAAACGTGTCCTGATTGCTTTATTTCCATTTGACACAGAAATATGCAGGTATTCAAATACTTATTTTTTATTTTAACTTTTAAAAGCCGTGCAATAGAAAACAATGAAAACAAATAGTAATTATCACATGTAAAATGAATAATAATAAGGTTAAAAATGTACTATTTGATAAATGTTTAATTTGATTATATGTATATTAAGAAAAAAACTTATAAACTTATAAGGTCATGTCCTATATGTACATATCGCTCCATAACAAAACAGTCCGGATCATTATATCCGTAGGTTGGCAGCATATGTAATCAGCTGTAAAAGTGAAGTTTGAAAATCTTGAAAATTTGTAAATTTATTTTTGATTTATTTGTCTCAAAGTGGAAAGTGTTTACATATACATAAGTGATAAAACTTGGTTATTAAAGATTTACCTACCCATTACGAGAGCAGGCCTGAACATAAACTTGTTTGTCTAATAAAAACTATAATTTATTAAAAAACTGTTTTTCATCGCTTTAACAGATATAGCAGTTAACAGCAGTTATAACAGATTTTATTTTACATTTTAGACTAATTATTCTCCAACCTCTTAGTCTTGCCAGTTTCTTCAATATAAACAAGATGTTTTACCACCTGAATTTACGAATGTTATTGAGATATTATAATAAGATATTGAGAGTACATGTTTGTTACATAGTATTCAAGTTATGATTTTTCCAATTATAATTTCCCAGAATTCTTAGCAACACTTATAGAATTTAGTTTACAAAAATTAATCTAGTTTTAAGGATTCTAGCTAATAAAAATAAAATATTTAATTACATAGAGATAAGGATTTTTAGGGATAAAGATTATACAATTGGATCTAGATTAGTTAGTTGAAATTTAGTCTTTTTAACCCTTAAACCCAACGCGCCATGCTTATTTTTCCCCTTCCACCAGGAAACCATTTGTTCGAAACTCGACAAAATCAAAATTGAACTAAAAACTTTTGGATAATGGAACAAATGTAACTATATACGTACAGACCTACAAGGCCGTTAAAAAAGCCAATGGAAATTCACATAAATGCAGTATGAAGTTGATTAATGTCCGCTATCGAGTGCAAGCCAAAGTTGTCTTTTTTGCCAAAAGAACGCGGCTATAGAGTAATACCAGAAATATATATGTATGAATGAAACGAATACTTTCTTTGTTTGTTCCTTCCTAGCCATTGAAATGTGTTACTTGGTTATTGCACAAGCCACAGTTTCCTTTAGTTGCGTTTATCAACGTTGGACTGTATTTTGAATTAATATATAATATGTGGATGAAAAATCGTTTTTAAACAATTTAACTACTACCCATCTTAGGTAACTTTTTCTTTCTCTCATTGTTTGGATTGCTGACCGTTGAAATGATATTCACAAAAGTAGCTAAGTAAAGTAACTTCACAAAAGTCTTACTAAGTAGCATTAACTAACTACTATCGTTTGAACTACAATCGACAAGTTGCAATGTTTTTTATTGATACTAATTTTCTCTTCTCCATCAACCAAACAGTCATTAATCAGATGAGTTGTCATCACCACGTAATTCTATTAATTTTGACAATCCAGAAAAAACTGTATTTTGTAGTTAATGGACCATTCAAGTAAGAAACGCAAATGATTTGTATGCAAAAACTAAATTAAAAAAAAATGTTAAGTGGATATTAATATCCTCATCCGGTATAAAATGTTCATGCTAGACTTCTAAGTTATATAAGACGACTCATATCCACAAAATATGTAATCAGTGGCATTTTGATCGTTTAAACCATGAATATTGTGAAATTCTCAATCGCTATAGTTTTTATTTTCGGTAAAGAGTTAATATTTATGTGATATAATAACATATTTTGACTCGATTTCTTTTGACTAAATTCTATAGTTCTTGTTGCGGGAACAACTAGTCCAGATGTAAAAGGTAATTCCAAGGTGCTAGGCAAGCAAAATCAATCTGAGAGTTCCAGTTATGAAGATTCCAGTTCATACGAGGATGACAGTGATTCTAACTCCAACTACCAAGAACAAGATAAAACTAATGGAACTTTGATGAAGTCTTCAAATACAAAATCAAAAATTAAATCTTCCACTATACCCTCTTGGACTGTTCAGAAGCTGACGTGAATTACCGACATAATATAAAAAATATATCGAAGGAAGCGTGAAAATATTCAAATAACTCACTGTATTCATGTTGGTCAACAAATTGCAACGGAATTAGTTTGAATCATAAAAGCATTTTTTGACAAAAGTTGTCGAAATAAAATCATGTCAGACAAGGAAATTTGTTTAAATTTGACTGAGTTTATTGTACCTACCTACTCCTTCATTTAATGTATTGTCAAAAATTTGAATGTCGTTACTTTCAGTCTTACCATTAATTTCGTTGTACCGAGAAACTTTATATAAAATACAGGTAAATTTTTTTGTCAATTAATCAATGACTTCAAGAAACCCAAACAAAACACATTAATCAAGACTATAAAATTCCTTTTGAACACACCGTTGTTGAGAAGTTAAAGTGATCTTTATTTCAATCATAGATCCGTCTGGTACCTACTGTATTGTTTCCAAAAGGAAACCATTGTAATAATTATTTTCTTGTAGCCAAACGTTGAGCTTAAGACTATATTTTTGAGTTAAAAATTTTGGGCCAAACAGAGTTAAGGGAATACGAGAATCGAAAATTGCATCAATTCAAGTATGAACCATCGTAACCAACGAGAAAAGAATCTGAATGGTATTGGGAGAACATTAGTTTAATTGTTTTGGTTGTAGGTTATTAATTTAATTGTTGCAATGAATAGGAAATGCGAGTAAAGTCCATTCGGCAACCGGTTTAGTGTTTTCTTATTTGCGGAAAACAATCAACCAACATAGTTATAAGCTAACGAAACAAACAGCGGTAATAAATACGTATGACAAGGTAATAACATCAAAATACAATTATTATCGTCAATTCAGTCGATCACGCCATTCTATGCCGCGTCATGACTAGTTCTTGTAACACTTACCAAGAAAAACACTTGCCGAGTTATTGAAAGTGAACGTGCAAGTGGATTATGTCCCTTTCCTGCATATGGATGATGCATCACTCCTTCTCGATGCATATCGAGTAAAAGTGGAACTGATTCAACCTTGTTCGTTCTCATTTTCGAAAACAACCTTGTTTTCGAACCGAAAAAGTGCTTCTTGAAGAATCCAATAGATGGATCCGAAGAGCGAAGAGCTTTCACCTGCACGTTCACGTTGGGATGTGAACCTTCCTTTACTGTAATTACGAAACAATCATTTAACAAGAAGATTCTTTCATGTTTCGGCAGTTGTGAAAACGATCGTGACGCATTGTCGATCTAAATACGGAAAGACCATATAAGTAAATTAATCTCATGGTTATCATGTGTTTCACCATAGCTTTTTAGACAATGAAGAAAACCCAGGCTATGAGCTTTAGCCATTTAGTCACTTAATTAGGATAAGTTAAATTAAGCACAATATCGCTTGTATTGTATATAAATTAAAAATAGCCCTCGAAGAACTAATTTTTACTGACTTCTGAGTGAACATTTTGGACAACCATCTCAAAGCTGTTCCTATTAGTTTTACATGTTAACTCATAAAAACTGAAGCATTAAATTTCCAGCATATGTTTTTATCAATTTTTATTTTTAATTTTGATTCTTTTTTCAGACACTAGAATAATTTTGAATTCCCCAAAACAAGAAATATGACTAAGTCATTGAAAGGAAACTCTTTTTTTCAACTGAAACCATATGTAATTTTAGAAACACACATAACTACGTTAAAAGAGGTGAGCTAGCGTATCTAAATAGTCTAATTTGGTATTGGTGTGTAGAACTAACCGAATAAAAGTAATATGTAGTTAAGTTCAAAAACAATATTATATGAAATCATATTATAACATGAAAAATTTTACCGTATTTCAATTATAGAATAGCGTATAGTAAAAATATTGTAGTCGAGCGACATTTGAAAACCCAATTCATAACAAGTTTAAAGGAAAGTTCACATACCAACATAAAAGTGGAAAGTGAAAGCTCTTCGCTCTTCGGAGAGCGTTGAAACAAGAACAACGTGAGAGTGGTTTTTTATACCTTCCTCACATATGGAGTGAAGCATCAATCCTTCTCTTTTCGCCGACAAATCCGTCCGTCTACTTTATCGGTTCGAAAACAAGGATATGAGCGAAGGTAGGAACGGACAAAGTTGAAATTGTTCCTTTTTCACTTTAGGTGCACAGAGAAGCACAGTGATGCAAGTGACAAAAACCACTTTCACGTTCACGTTGGGATGTGAACGTCCCTTAATAATTTAATACAGTAGCATCAATGAAGCTTGTGATTCTATAAACATAAATCAAAAACTAATTTAGCTGAAGATAACTGATGAGATCAACTATGCTTACAAGCATGCCAAAATTATCAGATAACATCAACACGGTTTGATTGACGAACGAAAGTTGGTGAGTAATCTGTATTTTGAGAAAAATAGTTATGTTCTTAAATATTTCAGTTTTAATGTATATACAACGGTTTGTAATAGTTAAATAGGATTTTCATACACTCAGACAGTAACGTTTTCAAAAACTTTTTAACTCATTTGTGCCGTGACATGGCACTTGAGTGCATACATATACATCACCTTGTATTTGGCAGCAAAGTGGATAAAACACACTTAGTTCCGTACTATATTCTATTATTTCCCATATTAATTTAGCCAAATTTGTCTTCAACTATTAATAAAATAAGAGTTCTATGCACAGCCAAATCTATGACGTTCATGAAATGTGACTTTTTAATTTCAATGAAGAGAATACGCATAAGGAATTTTGCAAAACTTTTGCACTCAACTAGGACTAATTGCTAAATATTGTAAACCAGGTAACAGAGTAATTAGGTGGGGAAACCTTTAATCCTAACCTCTAATTGAAGGAACTAAAAGTGAAATTTTCGCCAATCATTTTATCATAATTTTTCAATTATTAAATTTCTTGCTGATAGGTGTATTAGAAACATTATCATCAGAAGTAAATTATTAACAATTGTAACAAAATTCTTGGAAACAATTGAAGAAATTTTTATTGATTATATAACGTAAAATGCCCTAATTCCGTCCACGCTTCTAGTTCCGACCACTTTTTATTTTTTTTAATAATTTTTCTTTTGGGTCACGTAATGGAGATAAACTTCATGACGTCATATACTTAACTAACGAGTGTTTATGTACTGAAATTACAGGGATGTAACGCCCAAAGTTTATTTTTAATTAAATAATAAAGATGAAAATAATATATTTTGAGAAAAATCATGTCAAAATCCTTAAATTTGATGTTTTGGTTTTAAACATTTTCTGAACGATTTTTAAAGGTTACGATAAATTCTTCTGACTTTTCTGTATCTTTGAATTTCCATAGTTAACTATTTCTAATATAGGAATAGTAATAAAAGGTGAATTTTTAAATTCTAGCAACAATTATGTTTCAGAATCAGTTTTTTAAAATTGATTTTATGTTTATCCAACAACCTTTTTGTGTGGAAGGAATTAAAAGAAACAGATTTTCGGTGGACGGAATTAGGGCATTTTACGTTATGTAAGAAGATTAAAACCATCTATTTGAGATGAATACAGTTTTTTTCCTTAAAGTAAAAGCACCATCCATGTATGACACTTCAAGGAGTTCGCGAGCTTTATTCTTCAAAATCAAGTGTATTCACTGTAACAAAACATTTCAATTGAAATTTTCCCAATACAGACTGCCAATAGATGACATCACAAAAAATTGAAAAATTGAAAATTGAATTTCTGTTTCAATGGTCGACATCCTTAAAATTGTTAGAAAACCTAATCAAAATAAAGAATCAATGACTCCAGTAATTGTAATGGGTAGAATCATATATACTTTTATAATGTAAAAATAACCAATGAGAGGTTAGAGTAATGTGGAGTGGTTACATATTCTGATCGTTTTGCACCAACTTAATTGGGCAGACAAAAAAGGTATAAATATTTTTGTCTTGCAGAATGCGTTGTTCATATTGCCAAAAGTGCATGAAAATAGGCCGTTCGGCGTTCCCAAAATAAAATATACGAAGAATTTAAATATTTTTTAGTAAATTTATCAAACCAAGGATAATAATTCAATTTGTAATAATAACTTATTCAAATGTACTGAATTTATGTGAGAAAGAGGTCATAAAATTCTTTATCAAATACTCGCCCAACTACGTTTCTTGATTATATACTCGCCGCCATGTCATTTACAACTAACTTTTAATTTAGTCGTACGAATAAGTAACTGTTATTAGTTATAGATATATCGCACTTGTGCTTAAGTTACTATTTTGGGATCGCTATGCTTTTTAAGACCAGATTAAGCAATTACTGTCTTAGTATCACATTGATGTATGATTATCATATATACCAAGTGTGGCGGTTAATAATTCTTAATTTTTTTAAACTTTTTAAAATCGTTTATACAAAAGATGCGCCATCGCTTGTTATACATTTTTTCCATCTCTCTGGTAAATTGTGAATGCCCTTCCAGAAAAACGTACATTTGTCGAGGTGGTCTAGTCGTCAACCCATTCTCGACATCTTCATAGTTCTTGAAGTGCTGCATAGAGAGCGCGTGAGAGATTGATGAAAACAGGTGTCAATCTGATGGGAGGAGGGTCCGGAGGGTATTGCAGGTGAGGCAAGAAATCCTAGCCAAACGTAGAAATGGTGTCTCTGACCACTTTCATTATGGGTGAGGGGACGTTGTTGTGCTGCAAAATCACCTTTTCGTGTCTTGATGCCTTTTCTGGTCTCTTTTCATTCATTGCATGCTTCAAATTGACCATTTTGTTGAAGGGAGCGGACGGTATTAACCGTTTCACTTGATTTTAGAAGCTCATGGTCGCATGGTCGCGATACCCTTCTTATTCCAACAGATTCACAGCAATGTCTTTCAAGTCAAAATCCCCACTTTTGAAACGTCTAAATCACCGCACAAAAACCAAATCAATCACAATCGCGTTTTTCTTTTCACACACATTTTTCCGCAAATGCTCTTTATTTGGTTCGTAGCTCGACATTTCCACAACACTAAAAAATCAGGATGGTAACGCGAAACCGTACAAGCATTTATATCTTTTTGAAGTGCATACACTAAACACCGCCACGAGTACTTCCCGAGCATTTTGAAAGGCGCCATCGTCAAGTAAGTTTCTAAATTCTACTGAATTCTCGGTGCGTGGATCTGTCATAGATTTTTAATGAACCATTTTGAAATCTCCTTGGCAACGTGTTGTCATTTCAAAGTATCATAATTAGAATATATACAATAATAAATGATTTCAATGTTAAACAGTGTTTATATCAGCAATTAGCAGTGCGGAATAACGAACCATATGTGAACTAGAACCGTTGGTCTTTATATGACTATTAGGAAAATGTAACTGACAGCCTAATATTAGATTGGGATAAAAAGTATGTACATTGATCTCTTTACAAGAGATAAAAGCTTTCTAGAAGACTTACATATGTGCATCGCAATCTGTATTGCACGCTATTAGTTAATTCTAATAATGGACAGCTGTCATGCTGCGCTGTCACCAGTTAGAAAAAAATAGCAACATTTATGACTCAATATATGTTTGAATAATAATTATAACAATAAACACACTCAACATGTTTTTGAACAAGACCAAGAATTACAGCTTATCAATATGCCGAACAACCAAAGACGAAGGATGTCTCTTAAATAGACAGTTACAAGGCACAACTAACGAAAATACTTGCAACTAATGAAAATACTAGGGGCAACTAAATCCGAGTTTCATAAATGAACTACAAAGGGCGAAAATTACCGGAAAAGCTTTAACCGAGGAAACCAAAAACGTATTTATAAAAACGTTAGGATTATCTTGACAGCTAATTCACATCTCTTCACATTTAATATCGGCAAAACAATTTGTCAAGAATTAATAACTAAACAAGAATTTTTGCTTCAAGTGACACAACTATTCGACACTTTGGAGCTTGTTGATCCCGTATTTGTGACAGGCAAAATGTTCTTTCAGAAAATGCGGAAGTGGAAATGGATGAGGAATCAAATTAGACCTCTGAGGTACTATTCGTATAATTGACTCCTCAACAAGATCATCTTGAAAATTCAGTTTAAGTCTAATTGTACTTTTAATGGAGTAAGTAAAAACACACAATTTTTTGTATTAGGTTTACCTTTCGAGTCCGAATTTAGATTGTACTAGGGCGTTCAAGATGCTGCTGGCCCTACTCAGAAAACACACGATTTTTGTCCAAATTATTATTTATTATTCAACGTAATCGCCTTATTAGGTCTACACACTTAGTCCAACGATTTTCCAACATTGCGATGCCCCTTATAGGTATAGTAACATTTCTGAAGGTACCTTAAATACGCACCAGTTTCCCATTCGACCTCTTCATTCGTCGCAAAACTCTGTCCCTGGAGCCATCTCTGTAAGTTTGGGAAAAGATAATAGTCCCTGGGAACGAAATCTGGAGAATACGAGGGATGGGTTAGCCATTCGAGGTGTCCCTCATGCAATTTGGCCATAGTTTTTATCGATTTGTGGGCTGGTGCATTGTCTTGCAACAAGATGAATTTTTTCTTCGACAAACGGTGCCATTTTTGTACGATTTTGTGCTTCAAACCATTTTGTCAATTAATCGATGAACAATATGCCAATTTAATCCCGAACAACAGGCGCCAACAACTTTCCAGCCGATTGTTAAGTCTTCCTTCAAGTTTTGTGTTCAAGATTCCATTTTATTTATTTCTATGTTTCAATTTTTCTAAGAGACCTATGCAAACCTGGTATTGCTGCTTTATGGCCGATAGTTATTTAAAAAGACACGTTGATTTGCTCGTGGTTCTTGAAAAACAACAAACTTTATTACGAGAAATTACAACAGACTTAGTAACTGACCACGAACATAAGGCGCGTTCTTTTGGGACAACGAGTGGTGTAGAACTGTCAAATCCCATATATTTTTTTCGTGCAAATTTAACACCCGATAATACTTGGGTTTAAATTTTACCACTCGATAGAAGTCCATCTAGTGTTATTTAGATAGCGCCACGCTAAATTTCCCTTCAAACAAGTTTGAAATTTTTGGGAAATTCGGCAAAATTTTAATTTTAATTAAAACTATTGCGTGGTTTAAACTTAGAAAATTAAAATAAAGCGAAACAAAATCAAATTGTGTATTTTAGAACCCAAGAAACGTAAAAAAATCGATGAAAGCTTCAATAAATATAAGTGAAATTAGTCAAATTTGTCAGCTATCGAGTGCAAGTTAATAAGTCGTCTTTTTGGGAACTTTGGATTTGCACTCGACAGCGATTCCCAAAAGAAAAGCTTGGACTTGCACTCGATAGATTACAAACTTCAACCAACTGCAGTTCACATTTATATGCATTTCCTTCGACTTTTTAATAATTTAGTTACGCCCTCGATTAAACAAATTCGTCATACATTACTTGATTGTAAATTTTCAGATGAAATTAACTGAAAGTTTAGAAGAAATTATAATTTCTGTACCACGTCGCCGTCTGGATATTTCTAGCGCAAATATTTATCGAGTGGAGTAAATTAAACCCATTTATTATCGAGAGCTTATTTGCTCTGGATAAATGTATGGGATTTCACGGTTCTGACGTCATTAAGATGCTTTTCCAATGCCAGTTCGGAGTGGAGTGCGTTAGCTTACATGTTCTGCTCGTTTCGCACCCAAGCACTCCACCATATGTACCTCTCGTTAAATCTTTGCACAATCTGTGCATGGATAGCATGTATTTCTATTTCCACTCTGGAGTGGTAAATAGTTTAATTTCAGAGTGATTCCAACAGGTGGCCGCGACGAGATCATTCGAAATATGCGACGAATTTCTGCATTTTTTTAGTTAAATTAGGTAAAAATGGAAGAAAATATTCAGTTCTAATTTATTAAAGGCATAATAATTCAAATATGGTTACTTTATCTGGAAATAATATGGTAATTTTGAACGACTGAAATTATGCTCGACAGATTGGTGTGTAATCAATCCACTCTGGCATTGGGAACGAGTGCCAGAGTCGGCATGAATACACTCCACTCTAAGCTGGCATTGGAAACGCACCTTGACTTTCTTTAAAATTCTGTGGATTGTGCACCATGTCTGTTGGACACAACTGATACGTTGCGAAATTATTTTGGGTAGTTATGACTTAACGGCCTTTAAGAATTCCTGTGCACAACCCATATAAAGCTAAGCATTATAATGTAACGAAATCCAGTACGGCCAAGATGTACTGCGAGACAACCTCGTTCGGCCAAGGATTGAACTTTGCCACTGGATCTACCATTGTAAATATCGATTATTTTAACGCGGGAGGTCATGATGTATGTATTTAAGAACCTTATGTTAGTTCATATATCCACTATTGTTTTATTGATTCAACTCTGTTGAGACTGCTATACAATTTCTACGCAACATTGGAACAGATAATACTGGTCAGCTTTAAGAAGACCCTACAATCAAGAGATTAATCAACTCACTTGAAGACCAACTGATTCGGACGGAGCCACATAGTCAATCCAGATCCGGATGAGTTATGTTGAATGATGTGAATAGTAATGAAAATGGAATTTTTTGCACAATTTTCAAAAACAGATTATGTAGGTACTTCTTAATACTTCAAACTTTTTAGTCTATCTATGTATATCCACAAAACCGAAATATTAAATACTGTATTATTAAAATAGATAGCTCATTAGGTATCAGATATATGTATAAACAGTAATATTTTCCCTAATAGTCAATTCATGAAGATCTAGAACTTTCTAACCTCCTCAGCAGTAGAAAATGGACCAACCCACCTTGTTGGTATCACTTCCAGACAAACATTTTTTTGTTTATGGGTAATAAGTCAGCCTTGATAGGGCCAATCGCTTCTCCCAGAAGACTACAGCGGTGTGCCATATTATTAGACCCATTTGAAAAAATCGCATTTTTTCAATTCGAAGCTTCCCAGTTGCTGTATTTTCGCTTATAAGTGCATTTAATTAATAAACTTACTCTCTGGCAATGAAACGGAACAAAATTTCTTTCTCTTATAACATTTGTTGAATTTCACATTTTGGAAAAAACTTAATATTTGTTACGCCCAACTTTTGGCAACAGCAAGAGCTTTGATTAGTCCTAGTATACTGCTTATACAACTTTGTATGTTAAAAACCCCTTTTTGAAGCTCTTTCGCTGAGCAAAATTCGATCACGATCACGCAAACAAACTAGTGTTTTTGGGGACTCAGTTGAAAATAAAATGTTTTCTGCACAAATTTCCAAGGTAGGACTCCATGAAACACAACAAAAAAAGAAAAACATAAAAATGTAGACATTGAACAGTAAAAAACTTTCTCTCAAAATTAATTTGAACACGGTGGGTCTAATAATATGGCAGACCACTGTAGTTATGCGAAATCCATTCCAATCGGAGCAAAGACTGAACGGAGAGTGGAGACTGACAGCAGAGCGGCCTCACGATACAATTGTCTTCGAGATTTCCCGTCCGCAAAGGGTTAATCGACGACACTTGTTGTTGCGACACATGAAACTTATTATGCTATACCTACATCACAGTACATCAGAAGACATGTTAACACTTTTCTATAAGCAAAACTGTTAGGAAAACAGGAAGTATTCGCAATTAATAAAGAAATTACACCAGACAGACGGTCGACATTATTTGACATAAGAACGACCATCAACAAATCGAACGAACCATGCCCTACATTCACGCAATCTCGTTTGCAAAGTATCAACATTGTATAATTTTGAAAGGTGGTGAGTAATGTTTCGCATACGAGTCTGACAGTGGTTAATTTGTTTTGAAAGAGCTTAGATCTGAATGCACTTACCTGTGGCAAATTAGCATTGATTTGACGCTGTAGACAGTCACGCTCTTTTTCAGCATCCGTAAGTTTAATTTCCGATTCGCTAAGACGCTCTTGAGCCTCTCTCAGGCTGTCCATAAGCTTGTCACGCTCATCCAGCATTGACACCATCAACTGTTCGAAATTCGCATCCTCCCCACTGAATTGGGAGGATCTCTGTGAAATACTATCCTCCGATATTGTTGGCATCACGTCACACATCATATTCCACATTTTTTGATTTAAATATGTACGGAAATAAGGGAATCTTGAGCAGTCAAAGTTTAGGAATTCATGTAATTCCACATCCGGCCCCCTTCCAAAGGATGATTTCTTCTAAATCTCTAGCATGGACTAATTTTTGGGATCACTTAAAGATGAAGTTTGTCGTCGAAATTAATTAAACTAATACTTTTGCAATTTATTCTTTTCTCTTTTTGCACAATCATTGATTCCTTAACAACAACAAAAACATTTGCAATGAAAGATCGTTCGTTTTGTGGAAATTTCACGTTTTCTACATTCAATTTGGAAATTTTTTTTACATTTTGGCATATTTCCTCTACATACATCGATGTAAAACAATAGTAAGTGTATAATTTGAAATTTTATATTTCCGTACGGAAAGAACAGGATTAAATCACACACGCACACACACCAATATATATGATTTTCGAAAAAGAATTTAATTTTATATAGAAAGAAAAAATTCAACAAGGACGAAGGAGAGGAAATTCACAGTGTCATTCTCGTCGGACACACCTGCAAAAACGGATTTACAAACACATAGTAACGACACTTTACGTAATATTTACGTGTATTCGTAAATTGCGATACACTACACAACCACTAACTCGTCCTTAAAAACGGGACACGAAGAAAATTTCTTTCAAATTTTCCTACAATTATTTTTATTTGTTGATCATGATCAACTTAATATGGTATTTCAGTGAATTCACATGTACATAATTCTTAGGAGTCCATTATTGATATTCCGAGATATTACGATATTTCAATTTTCCTTTTTGAATGTTAGAAAGTTGTAATTGTCGTAGAAATGTAGTGAGAAATGTGCGTACTACACCAAAAGGAGAAAATTTTTTATCCCTTCTCAGAACTTAACTTTGGAAAATTTCAAAAATTTAATGATAGCGAAGTAATAATTTATTTACCGTGTTTTATGATTAATCTGATGTTAGCAATTTTCAAGAAGAACTTATATTCCAATGGGAATCAATGAATTTTATAAAAATTACCACACCGTTCACAGGAAAATGTAGACATGAGGAATAACTCGTAAGATATATTATTTTGACAATTTCTAACTTTAACAACCACTCTTCTATTGGAAAACCTAAGAGAAACATAAAAACCGTGCTTTGCCTGTTTAGAACCGATAGCAACCGGACGAAAAAAACTTTATTCACTTATCAAAACACACCTATAGCCGGGGCTGCTGACCCTTAATTCACGTGTACAGAGCCAAATTTAATTTCTACGCCATAAAACTACTACACTTTATGCTACCGCTCCGTTTTCTAATAATTTCTATGATTTTCCCGTGAAACTTTACACACTTTCGCCAAAATTCCGAGGAAAATCATAGCCCGGTCGCCATATTGTCAAAATTTTTACGTCAATTTTGTCCATTTTTCCTCCTCTTCACATGTTTAGCGACATTTCTGACATAGAACGCCAAATTGGTATCGTGGTGGACATCTAAACTTATTTTGACATTTCAATTCCTAAAGACCTAATGAATGAATAATAACAGGATTGTAAATTCAGCAAAAAACTTAGGGAATAGGGTACAAACGATAGAGTTATGATTTACATTGTTTCGAAAATCGTGTGAAAATCTCATTTCTGTATGCAAGGTCTGTTCCCGTACTCTTGCAGTAAAATTCAGCTTTCTCTCAAATTTTGGTAATAAGAGCGTAATCCTCTCAGTATCAGTGAAAAGCTGAAAACAGTACGGGAACGGAAAATTAGTTACTTGCAGTATATATGTTAAATTTTGATAACGAATATGAAAAATTGCTCAGCTATGAAACGCCATAAAACTACTACACTTTATGCTACCGCTCCGTTTTCTAATAATTTCTATGATTTTCCCGTGAAACTTTACACACTTTCGCCAAAATTCCGAGGAAAATCATAGCCCGGTCGCCATATTGTCAAAATTTTTACGTCAATTTTGTCCATTTTTCCTCCTCTTCACATGTTTAGCGACATTTCTGACATAGAACGCCAAATTGGTATCGTGGTGGACATCTAAACTTATTTTGACATTTCAATTCCTAAAGACCTAATGAATGAATAATAACAGGATTGTAAATTCAGCAAAAAACTTAGGGAATAGGGTACAAACGATAGAGTTATGATTTACATTGTTTCGAAAATCGTGTGAAAATCTCATTTCTGTATGCAAGGTCTGTTCCCGTACTCTTGCAGTAAAATTCAGCTTTCTCTCAAATTTTGGTAATAAGAGCGTAATCCTCTCAGTATCAGTGAAAAGCTGAAAACAGTACGGGAACGGAAAATTAGTTACTTGCAGTATATATGTTAAATTTTGATAACGAATATGAAAAATTGCTCAGCTATGAAACGAATATGAAAAATGAAATTTTCATCGCGGGAGTTTTGAAAAACTCAAATATGTTATAATAAAAATCACTTTTTTATTAATAAATGACTTTTATTATTTGCAAAACTGAATACACTTGTATGTAAATCAGTATTGATATATATTTACATATTGAAAAGTGGAATAAATATAAATTATATAGGAAAGTTGAACCAGATATTACAAAAATTTAATAGCAAAATTATGTTATGGACAAATTAATAACAAAAGGCAATCAAGTAAACGAAATATATAACAATATAACGGGAAATTAACAAAAACTTATAAAAATATAAAAATTTATATGGTATAAAAACTAAATTTAAAAAAATTTTGTTCCTGAAAATTTTAATAAAAATACACTTTTTGATATTTTTTAAGATTTCTTTATTATTGAACAATGAAATTTAAACAAATTATTTTTAACAGTTTATATTTTAAACATTTGTTTATAAATTTTTGTTTTTTTACATATTTTGAAACATTACAATTAATTTCTAACGACCAATTTACATATTGCTAAGATTTATTTTATCTACAAAAATTTTCAATATATTATATATTAATTTTATTATTTATTATAAATAATAATATTTTTTCACTATTTTAGTTTCACAAGCACTGAATTCAATGAATATTTGCATTTGTTTGCACCGAAACAAGCAAGCATCAAAATTCAAACCGCCGTCAAAATATACTTTTATTGACTTTTCGCGGATTTTCCAATAGAAAATTTATATTATATTAATTAACAATACTTTAGCAATTACACTAATACAACATTTTGTATAAAATAATAACTTTTTCCACTTAATTAACATTAAAACCGCGGAAACGATTTGAATTTCTCGTATTTCGCCATACGGAATGGTGCGAAATGAAGGCCTACCATGCACACATTGACAAGGCCTACTTCATGGCTTGTCAATACATACAGAGGGTTTTGATTCATGGCTTGTACTACTATAGAGGGTTTTGGTTCATGGCTTGTGTTACTACTACATCCAGGGGGTTTCGGCTCAACTGTCATCGTGCTGTTCTGTTCTCTATGATCTAAGGAGTTTGCTTATTACGGGCGTGTGCCAAACCGTTTAATTCAAGCTGATAGGCGTGTTTCCAATGCCAGCTTGGATTGGAGCGGAGTGGAGTGGCTTACAAGTTCCGCTGGTTTCGCACAATATGTTGGAATGTGTGGCGGAATGCGTGGGTGCGAAACGAGCGGAACTTTTCAGAAACTCCACTCCAATCCAAGTTGGAAACGCGCCTGAATTGGCTAATTCTAGTACTTCTTCATTGCATATGCGAATTCATTTGAATATTGGAATTTCATTGGACTCGTTCCAACAAGTTGCCAATATGTTACACAGTCTGTGCGAATTGGTTTGTTTGTATAAATTTTGACATCTGGAATTTGAAGTTTTAGAAATTTCTGAAACAAAATGGTAACGTCACGTGAATACAGCTGAGGATGTATGTATTTTTATATATTTTTGAAATAATTTATGTTTATTACCTTTTTTCTGTTTTAGTAACCAGCGAGACTATCAAATATCACAAAAAATCCAAATGAAATGATGTGGAATGGCACACAGTCTTAGGACCTGTACGAAATCGCACTATGTAATTCCAGTCTAATACCGCGTTTACACCGACCGAAATCTAGTAGATTAAGCGACTTGAGGAGATCTAGTCCGGAATCTTGCTGAAACCGCCAAGATTTACCATACATTTTCGAAATCTTCCCGGGAGTAGATTAATTCGAAATCCACACTTAATCACCTCAGTGGCACCATCTACTGGTGATCATTTTTGCCATTTTACGTCCTTTAGTACAATTTAGTACTCTTTCGACGTATCCGAAGTGAGTTCAATTGGTTGTTGTGCGCGATGTTTAATTTCATTATGTGGCGCGGTTTTTGATTTTGAAAATTTATATAAAATTTTAAAATTATTTAATAAAAAAAGAATCAATAGAGGCAAGGGAAGGCATGGACTATTGTCCAAGATAGTTTTGTAATAGATTTGAAGCAAAACGGAACCACAAAACACTACAATTTCACATGAAAAATGTCGAAGTGTCAAACGAAATCTCCTCACTGGCGGTGTAAACGGGCGAGGAGATTTATCAAATCATCTCACCAAATCTACTAGATTTTGGTCGGTGTAAACGCGGTATAATACTAAAATTTACTGGAATTGTTCCAGAATTCTAATCGACCCGTGCGAATTTATAAATTTTAACAACTGGACTGTGGATAATGCAAGAATTTTGGGAAACGTATTCTAAAGATATTAAAATTACATTTTATTAATATAGACATCGATAATGAAGATGAAGTAAAATCAGTTAATTTGAATTTCTATATGAATATAACCAACTCAATCAAAAGTAAACATGTCAAATATAAGAACGCTGGAATTAGAATTAGCATGATCAAAGAGTTGCTAAACCGAAAACTACTAGAATTAGAATGGAATGTACTAGAATTAGAATGTTTTCGATAAATTGTTCGTTGAGCGATTGGAAAGTCACGAAAATCAGTTGGCTCTGGAAATATTGAACAGAAGCAGTGAAATGAACAGATTAAAAAAGAGAACCCTCTAGACCTGCTAGCAGGTTTATACCGACGGGTAGAGAACACTCTTGCGGATTTTTTATTAGTGACTTTTTTCTAAAAAATTCTTTTTTATTTAGATATATTAGACTATTGTGAGCATTTTAAGGTGAGGAAAATTTTTTGATTTATTTTAATGAAATGAACTCTTATTTACAAAAATAAACACAATTTAAAAGATATAATACTATTAATCCAAATTACTTTGAACTGTCACTTTATCCAGTAGATAAATATTTATCTCGCGAAAATCGCGTGGATAAATTATTCCATAGTTTATCCCACAGTTTATCTATCTCGACTTTCGTGAAACGCGAAAATGAGTTATAGAGAGTTTATCCCCAGATTTTGGGTTAAATTTATCTATCCATCGTTCGTGAAACCGGGCATTAACAATATATGTAATTGAAAGAGTATTGTTAAATAATTCACTTAGTTCCGAACAAAAACAAATATTGAAGTATTTGAAGTTGAATGATAATTCAGTTCTAACATTATTAACATATTTATATATTTATAGCGATGATATGCAGTTTCCGCTGTTTTTTCTCATTTCTAACATCTCCTCCTCTAGCATTAGAACTTTGAGGCGCGTTTCCAATGCCAGGTTGGAATGGATTGGATTGGCTTAGATGTTCCGCTCGTTTCGCACCCAAGCACTCCGCCATATGTGCCTCTCGTGCAATTTGTGCACAGCGTGGATTGAAAATAGGATCTATCTCTATTTCCACGCTGGAGTGGCAAAAAGGTGTATTTGGGAGCGATTCCAACAGGTGGCCGCGACAAGACCGTTCGAAGGATGCAACGAATTTTTGTATTATTTTTAGTAAAATTAGGTAAAACTGGAAAGAATAATAAGTTCTAATGTTTTAAAGGTATAATAATTTAATAATGGTTATTTTATGTTGAAAGAATATTATAATTTTGATAATTAAAACGACTGTAATAATGCTCGGCAGATTGATGTGAAATTGATCTCGGCAGATGGATGGAATGTCGAAATTGATTCACATATGATTATTTAATAAAGGCACATTTAAAATGAAGCGCATAATTTCAAAACTTGGCATGTCCACATTAACTGACTTTGAGAAATTGGCAAATTGCATGTTTGCCTTTGCTAACCTGAATTTTTTTAAATGTTTTGTTCTCAATATATCGCGTATGTTACTAAAATTAGTTGTAGTGCCAGTGGAATTTGGTAAAAATAACATATACAAAATTAGACAAGTGCTGTTATTTTAATGCAAAACGAGCGATTATTGTTCTCGGGACATAATTCAAGAATTTCGAAAAAATTAGATTCGTGGACTCACCGGCAAAGTCACTACCATTATTAAAAATTTGAGAGCGATTGATCAAACGGTCTATGAGGAGATTGGTTTCAAAGAATCCCTTACAAATATGATTGCCATGTACCATATGAGTTTTGGACAAGTATTTCGCGAGTTTTCTTATTTTGTGCTGAAAGTAAGTTATTACAAATTCTTTTTACTTGCTTTCAATTCAATAGACTAATAGTTGACACACTTATCCGGTGTATCCGGGGTCGAGTCTATTTGCACCTTATATCATAGAGAAGAGGATATGACACGCTGATACATGAGCGTGCGGTTTTCACGCAACCTACCAAAATTTACAACTACATTTGAAGGAAAAGCATTCACGTCGAAAATTTCTGCGCACGGCCATTAAACAAGTAAATTTTGCCACAAACAATTAAAAAACACAATTTTATTTTTAAGTAACATTTATTAATAATTTTTACTTATATTACAAGTTCTTAATTATGAAATAAACTATTGAAAAATTTTATTAATATATTTCATGAATATGACACTGTCATATTGTTACCATCACTGCCCTGCACTTAATTTTATTTTATTTTGAACAATTTATTACTTTTTGCAAGAAAAACACTTTACAATTCAAAAAATTCAACCTCGTTTTGACACTTTCTTAACAAAAATAGTTCGGACAGAGATTTTTGTTTGATAAAAATAATTATAATCCCAATTTTCGTTCACTAGTTGGCTTCCACGCTAGCTGAAAATAACAAATGGGTGACAAAAGATGAAAGAGGTGGGTGTTTTCGCTTTGACAAGTAAGTTTATTTCCAATTTTCTCAATTAAAATCAAAAGAAGTTAAAAAAAATATGCAGGAGACTATTTTAGAATTTATTACATCTATAGTAAAAAAATATCCTGTTTTAAAGGCTTAAACTATAATTTGAATTTTATGACGTCATAAAAAAATATATGCGCTTAATCTAAGTGTTCGTACCTGAATTTTATTTCATCGTTAACACGTAAGCCTCCTCATGTCGCTGCTGTGCCCCTATATGTATATGAGTTTTAGATAAGATGTCATATCGTGTTCACTATGATCTAAGATTTGCACCAACTAAATATAACGGCACAATCATCCGTTTGAGTACACCAAATTCTGAGTATGCGAATATGTAAATTCGTCGCATATTTGGAACGATCTCGTCGCAGCCATCTGTTGGAATCGTTCCGAAAAACATCGTATTGCCACTCCAGCGTGAAAATAGAAATAGATTCTATTTTCAATCCACGCTGGGCCCAGATTGCACGAAAGGCACATTTAGCGGAGTTGGAAGCCAAAAGCTGGCATTGGAAACGCGCCTTAAACCTGCACAAATATAATCTACAGTTAATATAAAAATTAAATACTAGAAGGGAAAATCCTCGATTTATGCCTTGTTTTCGATATTTTTACGATTTTATATGGAAGTGTTTTATACGGTTTTCAGAAAATTAACGCATCGTACTCCAACAAAGTATTGAAATTAGAAGTTAATAATCAAAAATTAACAAATTATACATGTCACAAAAACTCAAAATTCGGTCTAGTTTTTCATATTTTTGTGTTTTTCATATTATTCGAATTAACCTCAAAATTTAGATATACTATGTATATAAAGGTTGCGGCATGTACCCGTTGAGAACTATGTTGACCGTACTGCTTGTGAAAATTTAAACTTGTGTGTTCGAGACTCCATCTACCTACATATATATGTTTGGTTGTCATCATTGAATTAATAACTGAGAAGGGGAAAATCAACAGAAAAGTTAAAGTAAATTATACAAATTTTGTTTAGTTTTGTTTGTGCGCTTACATGTGGCATATAAACAACGCGGGCATATTTTTTAAGTTTAGCGCGGGTTTTTCCAAATTTTATTTAACGATACGACGAGTATATTTTTAATTTAATAAGTTAGTCAATAATATACCAATTTTATATTCTAATTTAACCAAAGTAACAAATAAATTTGGTTATTCTAAACTTTATAATAATTTTAGTATATCTAAAGTTTTACATCACAGCCATCTTCTTTTTTAACCGGAATTGGGACCGACTTTGGCGGAATTACGGAGATGGTTGGACTTGGTTTACTGTTTTTTATTTACCTCTCTATATTATATGGAGTAGAAAAGAATAGATGAGCTTTTTAAGACTTTGCCGAATATTTTTTCGGATTTTTTTTGGCGATGAAGAAGTATCGTGTACATAAGTATTTTTGTACGGTCAAATTAAATCTTTTAGTCGGAAACCTGTTAGTTCCGACTTGCACAAAATCATTTGGGGTGAAGTAAGCAGAGCAAAAGAATGACTTCTTGGTCCCTTTTATATTTCAAAGCCCCAGCGATTCTATACAAAGTAATCGGTGGACATCACCTATGGGAAGCTTGTAAATATAAGAAACAATTTAGTTGCCATACTTCATTTTCCATTTCAAATCCAAATTCAATTTCCAAATTGAAAGTTTGTTCCACACACAAATACGATATTCTAAAGCGGCGTCCACATCAAAAATGTGTGTGTTGTGCGTTGAATCAACTATGCGCCGCAAATTTTTGCGCTGTGTTCGACTGTGGTAAATTTTAACCCACAGACACGGTTTAGAGAACGAAAAATTTTCACAGAAACACAGTTTTTGAAGGGTTCTTGATAATTTTATCGTTAAAAACTCATTGAGTGCGTTTCTGGCCGACTTCCCTAATCAATAAGAGGCAGTCTAGCAACTTCCTTTATTGATTGGGAGAGCTGCCCAGGACCACCAGCATCATTAAAAACTCATCTGGAGCAGGACGCACGGAAATGCGCCGCAAAAATTACATTCAACGCACAAATTGATTGATGTGGACACGGCTTAAAGAAAACACTTTATACTGTATTTACAATTGGGACAGAACAACATTCAAAGCATTCGTTCCACAAATACTTGAGTCATAGACCAATATTGAAATAACCACTTTTGGTAAATAAATACCACTGTCTACTACACAACTGAAACTTGTATTTTAATATAAAGATGAAGGAAAAAAAGAGATTCACGTTGAAGAGGAATCCACTACGGAAAATCCTAAAATAAATAATAGAAATTCTACATTTTATAAAATTCATGTAGAATTTTCCAACACTGAACCAACTTTTTTCAGTAAAAACCAGTAGGTTAGGGAAGTGCTTGTGAGAGCAATTTTCTCCGTATGGGAGCGTAAAATACTCAGTAAAAATCAGTATGATTTTTGAGTACGGGATCAGACCTATTTATAATATAGTAATGAATATACAATTATGAAATTAATATGTCTGTCATTTTCTAGTTATAAATGTAAAAATCAAATATATGTAAAGTATATTACGAACACATTAATCAATTTCTAAATCTTCTGTGAAATATTTAGTTATGAAGAAAACATTTCAATTGTTTGCGGTTGAATTTATAAATGCATAAATGCTTTTAAATGCTTGGAGTGGAGTGGCTTGGCTTACATCTCCCGGTTGTTTCGCACCTGCGCATTGCGCGATATGCGCCTCTCGCGCAATCTGTGCCCAGTGCGGTTGAAAATAGGATCTATTTCCATTTCCAGGCTGGAGTGGCAAAAAGATTTATTTCGGAGTGATTCCAACAGTTGGCCACGACGAGATCATTCGCAATATGCGAAGACTGTTTTAATTTTTTTAGTAAAATTAGGTAAAACTGAAAAAAATAATTTGTTTTAATGTATTAAAGGCATAATAATTCAAATATGGATATTTGATGTGGAAGGAACACTATAATTTTGATGATTAAAATCGACAGATGTGAGATCAATTCACTGTGGCATTGGAAACAAGTGTCAGAGTCTGGTTCAACATACTGCACCTTTGCACTTCGGAAACGCACCTTTACACTTATAATGACCACAAACTGGCTGAAATACATATTTTGAATGAGTAAATTGTTTCTTTATATCCTGCAATTTTCCTATATTCCCCTGGCATTTCCTTTCCATTTTTTTCAAATTGTTTTAGCTCCAATCGATTTCGTTCTTCTTTGAGAAGTGTTTTCAGAACGAGTCTGGCACCTTCAAAACGGAGGACACTTTGACATGCTTTGATTATTTAAATTGGGTTAACGAATATACCATACTACATCCATCCATCAAAAATAGCGGAAAAGTGCCATGTAACTACTGCTGGCAATCTGCTCGATTACATGAGCAAGGATAGACTGCCACCAGACAAGTACTTTACCAGAGTAAATACAAGGCAGCAAATAGTTTATATGAGCAAATGGAAAGTTATTTCGATTTCGAATATCCGAATTGATCTCATCCAACAGTAGTCGAGCACGTAAATATGAGCGAAAAACTGAAAATAGTGCGAGAACAAAATAGCAGTAACTTACAGTGAAACTGCCAAATTTTGATAAAATAAAATATATTAAGAAATTTCCACACATATATACAAAATCAGTACTTTATTAGTTACCCATAATTATTTTTTTAATAATTTAACAAAATACATATATAAAATAAAAAGAACAACTGTCAAGTGTCGAACACTTACATTTGACAGATTTTCAACTTATTACTTCCCAAAATGTTTGCAGTAACAAGCAGTACAGAGGGGAAAAGCTTTCGAGAGCAATTTTCTCAAAATTTTCCTTTGGTCCTATGTGCGGGAACGCAAAATACTCTAATGCACTAAAACTCAGTAAGATTTTCGAACAGAATTAGATACTTTTTGAAATATTTTTTTATATATATTTACATATTTACAATTTTTGGCCTGTTACGTTAAAGGATTTTTAACAAAAATCTGTTAACTTTTGGCACCCAGAATTCCAATTTCGTATGTAACAAAACTTTTCGAAATCCAACAACAAATTACATGGGCTGTCAAATTAACAGACTCTGTTAAGTGCGCACAGAATTGCCCCGCATATCACCCTTTAGGAATTCTCAGTATTTCGCGCACTGAACGATAAATTCTTCTAACCATCGTTCGTTAAACCGGGCATTCATCATTCCCAGCGCTACCGAGCGTTAGTTACGCATTCATTGATTGTGATTACACAGGGTGTTGAATAAATTTAAGACACGAGAAACTTATGAATATGTAATATATTGTCGTAGAAAAATCAAAGAACATGTCAAATAGTTATTTTTAAAAAAATTGCTTCTGACATCTTAATTATGTCGCAAAATCTATTCAAATGACGGACGAAAAATCAAACAAACTGTTCAATGAAGAAAAACTATTTACCTTCTATCGTTATTACCGTCTGTGCAGCTGATTATGCCAAGGAAAGGAACAAATTTCCAGGAGGTTAACGTTCCAATAGGTAATTTCTTATTTATTTTATGAATCCATTTGTGTAAGAATGCTGTATATTTGTAGAATTGACAATTTATGACTTTGCGGATAACAAAAGTGCCAAAGGTCGTATACGAAAGTCGAAACGAAGCAATTATGAGGATTCTGTGCTTGATGACGATTTCGTTATGAGTAGAAATGTGGACACTACAGAAAGTAAACAATCTGCACCAAACATCCAAAACCCCATATGCAACGAATACAGTATCGATATATGGTTCCTGATTTCAGAGTATATTCGCCCAGAAGATGTTGGAACATTTTCTTTGATTTGCAAGGCTACATTGAGTGTTGTTTCAACAGCAAAATTTTGGTTTCATATATATCGTAAATTTTACTCTAATGAAGTTAAGCTTCCACTACGTCTTCAACCAGCTTGTATGCAAAGATTTAGTGGTTTGCGATCTTCAGTTATAAAAGCCTTGTTCCATATGTATCCGCCGTTCGTACGACGATCCAAATTTACTACTAACTTGGATACAATCATAAATTTGCAACTTGTTAATGCCTGGCAGTTAAAATCAAAGAGCTTATGGGTGACGTGTTTCAAGTTACGTCGCAAAATGTGTAGCAGAAAAACTGATATCAAACTTATAGAAGCAGACTCCTGGGATGAAATTGAATTAGACTTGATGCATTCATTTGACGATATATATTACAATCCTGACGAAGGTTGTAAAATTCTTTCAATTTTCTCTCCAAGATTCATACCCTTACCAATCTTAAATTCACAAAAGCTGTTCGTATCGGATGCTGTGCAGCCCTTATCGCAAGATTTATGTAACAGAAAAATTAAATTAACATTTGGTGATTACTGTGCAAAAGCGTTTGTTACTGCTTCTTTTGATCCAGTAGTTAGTTGCAAAATACATGATTGGTACAGTCCAGAATACAACATGTTAAGTCTATGAAACACTTATTTTGCCCACCAAAAAGTAACATTTTTTGAAATAGTGAATAAATATAATTTTAATTCCAAGACTATAATCAATAATTCAAAAAACCTAGTGAATGTTAAAATTTTTTTGTCATAACTAGGCTGATCATAGTGTAAATATAGAAACCGAAGGATTGTAACCAAAAGTGTTTTTATTTTATTGAGGGAAAATCGCCTCTGTATGATGTCCAAAACATAAATTTGTACATTGATGCCTTCTTTCATCGTTGCATTTTATTTTAGATATTCTTTCTTATCCTTTTTGTAAATTTAGAAATGTTTATAAATTTCGTGAACAGCACCCGCAACAGTTTTTTTTTTTTAATTTTGGAATCGGTTGTATATATTTTTGTCTTTTTTGGATTTTTATTAGTACATATATAGCTTTTCGGTGTGAAAAATATTATTTCTATTTTGCACGATATTTAAATACATTATATTTTGCTTTCATATTACAATAAAGTTTCACAAGATTACATTTAAAAATTGGTAGGATAATTTACGTTATGCACAATTTCACACGATAGTGTACGAAGCTAACAAAAAATTTTGTTTTGAAAAAAGAAATTAAATGCTGCAGAATATGTAAATTTTATTTATAGAACGATATCACGTGTTGGAACTTGTGCTCAGTTAACATTACCCGTTTTTTATATATTAAAGTTTCATATATTGCGTTATAAGTTATTTATAACCATAAGTGAGTTTCATATTTGGTTCATATTCTTCACAAATTAATACTTTCGGTCATCAAACAAATATGTGCTTTAAGAAACACAAAGCATTTAAAGTTACAAATTTGACCGTCAACAAAAAAATATACTTTGACTGATTTGAATAACACTACAATATGTTAAATTTTACGTTCTTAAACCTTTCTGTTTCCTTTTCACACGAGCATAAGGGCCTACAGATGGGTCCATCACAAAATCGTAAAGAACTCTTGTCCAGGATTTGTGCTGAGGCATGGTGTCGTAAAATTCAGGTGCAATCTTCTTAACCATTGGCAAACGACTTCCTGGTACTGCCGGGAAATCGTGATGCTCGTTATGATAGCCTACATTGAAGGTTATCCAATTTAATGGCCCATAGTACGAATAAGTCTCGAAGCCTTTTGCAAACATATAATGCTCGGAGACAAAATGTCCAGCAACCGGGTGAAGTCCCATTGCCATAATCGAACCAAAAACCAAATAGGCAAGCACCTTCCAACCAAAGAAGTACACTACAATAGTATCAAATACAATTTGAATAAAAACGTTCACAATTTCCAATCTTGTTGGTGGCTTCGGATTTACTAAGAGTGGGCGAAAAATATAGAAAAATGGTTGGAGCATCACCCACATAAACTTCCCAAGTGTTGTGCAGAAAAGCTTCGCTTCTAAATAAGTTGGAATATCTGTGTCTGCAATTTCATCTCCTTGATAACGATGGTGCTCCAAATGATACTTCTTGAATGATATCGACATTGGTACACCTATTGGCAAATTGCAGAAGAATCCAAGTATCCGGTTTGCCATGGGACGAGCATGTCCAAAAGCTAAGTTGTGAGAAATTTCGTGGACAGCTAACATCAAAGAATGGTTCAAAACACCACCAAAAAAGTAAGCAACTAATAGGATAACTGGCCATGATTGCCCCTTCATGACAAACAGCATGATGAACTGGACGAGAACCATGCTACCTGCTACATACTTAAACCACGGATCATATCCGAAAAGTTTTTTAATTTGCGGGTATTTTTCTAATATCAACTTCCTGCGAGTGGCATGAGGCTCCTCTGTATAAACCCACTCGAAGTCATCCCTCGATACGTGCTGCCCCATCTCCTTAGCTGGTTCACGAGTAAACTAGGCTCAATTGTATTGTATTTCGTTTAGCCTAAAAAGAACCAATAAACTTCATTAGCTTTATAATTTTAATTTTAACCTTTATCAGACGCACTGTCAATTGAACTTCACTGATTATTTCGTGATGTCAAAATTGAAATTTCGTTCTCTTTAAGGTTAAGTCTGGAATGACATCAAAACACCAACACTTACAAAAGACTGCGTGAGGACGCGTTGAAATTGAAAAACCCCTAACCAAACTCAGTGCCGGCCTTTGGTTGTTCTCAAGTAATCGTGACGCATCAAATCAAATATAACCGCACCCAGTCGCACTTGAGATATTGATTGCGTTGACATGCGATACGTTGATTCCAAGAGAAAGTCACGTATGACTTAGTACTATTTATTCTTCATATTTTTATGTTGCCATATGTACTTGCATTTATAGCACTCTCTTTTTCTTAATTATGTTAATTGAAAATTATTTCACGGTCTTAAGCTAATAATTCCTCGATCTTAACGTAATAATTATAAATTTGTATCGCCACGTACATGACAATTGAACAAAATTGAGTTGTCACTTATGAACGTTAGAAACAGCAAACCCAGTAAATAGAACTGGAACTGGAATAAAAAATCAAGTTGTGACGCCGGTAAACCCATTTAATTTTATCCAGTTGTGAATTTCGTACAGACTACGAACTTAAATCGAGTTAATGGGGTTTACGTAGTGTAGTCTGCCTCGGGTATTACACTCTTGGTAGCTACATTTGAGAGAAAGCTGATTTTTAAAGACAGACCTAATAGAATAAACATTTTCCATAATCCGGCAAAAGCATGGGCGGTGTTGGGTTATGCTGGATTCACTGGTCCGTTCGGCGCGTGCGGAACTAATTTGTCGCGAAGAGGGGGTCTTGGCTCATGATTCATTCGTTCGTCGTGAATGTGCCGCACTTTTTAAAACAATCCACAAATTGAACGACGCGACGCCGAACACATTCACGGTGAAAACGGAAATCTTCCGCACGAAAGTTGAAGTTGGTTCAATTTTGGCAGAGAGAGAACTGAATTCGCCGCAAAATGAATCCAGCATGAGAGTTGTCAAAACTAAATATAAAAAAACAGTTCCGCACGCGCCGAACGGACCAGTGAATCCGGCTTTATCTATGCAAATGATCTCAAACCTATGTATTTATGTAGATCGAAAGGAAATAATAGGTTCATTTGTTTTGAGTTCGGATACTAAATTGTACTTTTAGTACAAAGTTCCGTGATTGTTTTCAAGTGTGGTGCAATACCGGTGGTGTTCGGTTTTGTTTCGGTTTTATGTAATTTCATTTTGAAACAAAGGGAAAAGGTCACTTGGCGTTTTGGATGTATGGTATGTATGTACAATATGATGAAGAAAACGATCAGAGTAAGTATTTAATCCGCATAAATGTTATATTTTATTACATAATAATTTTCAGCATCTGACTTGCAAGAGGCGGGGACATCACAATGTCAACAAGAGGATTAAGGTTCCTCAATAGAGAAAGATATATGGACAGAAGAGGCAACTAAATATATGCTTTCGGCTTATAAGACTGTGAGCTAATCGACGGCATAACCTTTCGAACGACATTTTGAATTGAAGTTCGAACTTTTTTGACATTTGATACCCTCGCTTGTTACTAAAACTGAAAAAAAACTATTAACTTATATAACTTTAAGAATATATTGAAATACTTACGTTTTTTCCTGCATTCATGTGACGTTTCCGTTTTGTATTGAAACTATCCCTGAACGGAACAATAAAGTGCCAATATAAAGTTGGCATTTTCGGAGACAAGAACCTTTCGAAAATGTGACTTCGATATAATGCCAATCAAAATGTCAGTTGTATGAAAGTGCCGTCGATTAGCACACAGTCTAAATACTGCAAAAACATGAACGTCAGAGCTAAAAAAAAATGATTAAATTTAGGAAATATTTGAAATATAAAATTCACACATTCTAACCTAAAACTTACTTTTAAAGTTTTTCTGACTCTTTAGCGACCAGGCTCCACACACGAAGCTTCTCACCCAAAACTCAACTTCCACGGCAAAAAGATTAATTCCTGATTCTGCATTTTCTCAAAACAAAAATGTCGCAAACTTTTTGTCTAAACATCTCGACATGCAAGTCCGCTGGTGACTGATTACAAACGAGTTTCCAGGAATCACAAACCAGTTTGCAAACACTATCGCCGTGTGTGGGTCCCATCTGTTTATATGGGAAGTGATTTAAAGGAAACTGGTTACTTATTCTCAGTTGCTTTCAGTTGCTTTCCGGTAGCTCCGTGTGCGGACGGCCTTTTAGTTCTCATCAAAAGAATCTTTACCTATTTATAATAATATTTTATGCTTACTTAAACTTAACTTCACCTAACATCGATTGCTTAACCTACGTACATAAATGTTCGGGGCGATTCTGGCCACTTTCATTAAGTTAACAGATTTCTGTTAAGAAAGTTAAAAGATTTGGTTTCTAACAGAATTATTTAAGTTGGTATTCTGGCCACAATTTACTCTCAAATCTGTTACGAAACCGGTTTTGTTCCAAATCTCTCAACTTTCTTAACAAAAAACCTTTTACGTTTAAGTAGACTAATTTCGAATCTGTTACTTTAACAGATTTTTAACAGAAAATCTCTTAACTTTTGCCACCAGAATACCAATTTCGACCGTAATAGAATTTTTCGAAATCCAACAACAAATTACATGGGTTGTCAAATTAACAGAATCTGTTAAGTGTGCACAGAATCGCCCCGGTTATCAATAATAATTAAAGTAGGTTAGTTTTAATTAAAGTAAATTAACCTAGGTTAGTAGAACCATCAAATTACAATTACAGTCAAAATCAGTTAAAGCGACCTTCAAGGGACCGACCGGTTTGGTCGTTACAAGCGATATGTCGTTATAAGCGATATGTCTTTACAAGCGATTTGACCAGTTAAGCGACCTCGGTTTGGTCGTTATAAGCGATATAACGTTGTAACCGATGTCGTTATAAGCGATTTTGACTGTAATAAATTTACCTTTTGCCTTACCTAATGTTAATCACACTTGCTGACCGTACAATTTTGACTCATGGTTTTCAACAATTGTGACTTAGGTCATCAAATATGATTTCGATTCAATTTATTAGTTTATTGAACTTATTTAGGTACACTTATGCGTACACATTACAACTGAAATTTCCTTTGATAAGTTGATCATCGGTTGGATTGTTGCTTTGGTTATAAACTGATTATCCGCTCAGGCTGGTGAGATTCCAAGATTCCTGAACTGCGTCTCTGCCACATACAATATTGTAAAGTGCGGTTCCATTTAGCGAGTATAGCAATATGGATATGGATACAACTCCATGCAATGAATGACTTTCAAGGCTGTTAGCTAGTAAAAGGAATCTCTCTGAAGGTTGACCAACAAATTTTTTGATCCTGGGTTGATAGATATAAATGTTCCGTTTACCAAGATTGGAAAGGATACAAGCTTAAAAATTTCAAATGCTTGAAGTGAGGCCAGATGTAAGGTCCTGTAGTTTCAACGGTAAATGCTCCTTAATAGATGGTGTTTCTTTGAGTAGTTTTTCTCCTGAAATAATTCGTAGATTTAATTTACAGTGATGGTTCCAGTCAGTGATAGTTTCCAGTAGTGTCATTTGAATTTGTTGGTATTCGGAGGAATTAAGTGATGTGAAGGAGCTTAACGATAAAAATGTCTGCATGATGGCTTGTTTCTTCAAGTCGTAGCTCATGTTCGTAATCTGGAGCATATGTTCTTCGAAAATTCTTTGAATAGCCTTGGATTATATAAATCGTTCTTCTTCTGATTTTTTTAACATCGAAGGTTGGTTTTTTAGCAATCCTTCTCTCGACAGCGTCCTCCACTTCGCCTGCATAATCATCGTGTAATACACCAAAAAGTTAGTTAGCGACCATTCCAACATCATTCATCAATCGCCGTTTTGTTCGTTTAGGTTCCCTCATCCCATGATGAGCTACTAAAACGTTGTCACCAGCATGTGTTGAGCTAAGAATTCAATTTTTACATTTGTTAATCATTCTCCTTTCCCTTTAATCCTTTATTTATTACCACCCATATACTTTGTCCCGTCAGTACATTTTTATGACAGGAAAGTCACAAATTCCTTGTTTTTCACACTTTTTTATCTCCTTCCTAATCCGCACATATGCGGTACATTCCATTTCATACCTGAATCCTTGTCAGCACAAGATTTTTGTACCCTTTCCTGTACCTTTTTCCCACGCTTTGAAAAATATGTGGTTTATTCCGAATCTTACAAAAAGTATCATCGGAACGGAGGGAAGACAGTGGAAGACTGGACGCTAAGAGATCAACAACGCGGTATCAACGGTTCGACGAGTTTGTTATTTCTAATTATTATGCTTCTAATGAGTTGTTCTAAGTTTAATGTTTTTGTGTCTATTGAATGTTAGAGTAAAGTTTAAAATATTAATAATTAGTTTGTTTCTGAGACTGTTTTATAGCGAATATATTTTTTTTAAAAGGTACTTTGTGAGTTTCTTTTTGTCATCGTACAACGAACAATCGTCTTGTAGGAATAACTGAAACGAGTGAATAGACTCCGTTTCAACATCATGTAGCTCTTGAAATGTTATCAAATAATTTTTTAAATAATAAATTTATTAAAATTTCTTCTTTATTCTTAAAATATATTACAATTACACTTGTCATGTAAAAGCAAAGTGATTGAGTTAGCCGAAGTAAAGCAGTGTTAGGTGCGGCTTACACCTACTTAGAAGGCGGTTGGTTGACTGCGCGTTTTTTATATAAATAAATATGTGGGTAAGGGAATTCTAATGGTAATACATATATATATATATATGTATATATATTTATATATATGAGAAAAAAAATATATATATAAAAATAAAATTCTAATACGGGGCTTTCTAACTTTCGAATAAAAAATTTTCATTGTCGAGAGTCCCTTACTATCAACTCTATTCATTCCCTGGGAACATCTGTTCTTCTAGGGATATCAACCTCCAAATGACCTCCATGAAAGATCAATTTTATAAGCAATGCAATTGAAATTGAAATTTTTATCTTTTATGTATTCTACTACTGCTACGCGACACTCCCCTCGGACAAAAATTTTAATTAAAATCTGACGTCCTTGGGAAAGGAGATCATTAGTGATTATCAGAAGGCCGTGGTGCTAAGTTGGGCTATCGGGGCTTAGAGCCCGCCAGTTGGTCACCTGTTATTACCGTCGAAAAGTTAAAGAAAAAATATATGGAAAAATTCAAGAAATTGCAATAAATCCAGCTTTAATTTAAACTGTAAAATATATACCTCTATATGTAATTATATATTCATTAAGTGAAAATTGCAAGAAGTAAAATTAATCCTAAGTTTTTAAGTTTTTCTAACTCAGACTACAATAAATTTAACTTTAATTTAATTGTAAAATATGTACTATATATCGTCGGTTTCCATGAAGACCGTATTATCTCAAAAATAGCAAGTCAAGTAAAACACGTTTAAAGTTTTTCTGATGTAATTTCAACTGTCTAGCGGAGTCTATTAGAAGTTCACTTGCGGCGGTCTTGTAGAAAAAACTTTACGTTTTTTGTGAACTTTTTATGCAAATTTTCACGAAAAACAGAGATAATACAGTCTTCATGAAAACCGATGATATTATGAATTATTATGAACAGCATTCGAAATTATTATGAAGACAAAATTATAGTGAAAATTGTAACAAATTAATCCTAATACCGCGTTTACACCGACCTAAGTCTAGTAGATTTAGTGAGATAATTTAATAAATCTCCTCGCCCGTTTACGTCCCCAGTGAGGAAATTAAGTTTGACGCTTCCACGTTTTTTGTGAAATTGTAGTGTTTTGTTTCAAATCAATTACAAAACATTCTTGGGCAATAGTCCACCCTTTTCCTTGCCTCTTTTGATTTTTTTTTTATTGAAACTAAAATAAATTTTCAAAATAATACCGCGTTTACACCGACCGAAATCTAGTAGATTAAGCCCGAAATCGTGCTGAAACCGCCAAGATTTACCATACATTTTCGAAATCTTCTCGGGAGTAGATTAATTCGAAATCCACACTTAATCACCTCAGTGGCACCATCTACTGGTGATCATTTTTGCCATTTTACGTCCTTTAGTACAATTTAGTACTCTTTCGACATATCCGAAGTGAGTTCAATTGGGTGTTGTGCGCGATGTTTAATTTCATTATGTGGCACGGTTTTGGATTTTGAAAATTTATATAAAATTTTAAATTTATTTAATAATAAAAGAATCAAGGGAAGGCATGGTCTATTGTCCAAGATAGTTTTGTAATAGATTTGATGCAAAACAGAACTACAAAACACCACAATTTCACATGAAAAATGTCGAAGTGTCAAACGAAATCTCCTCGCTGGCGGTGTAAACGGGCGAGGAGATTTATCAAATCATCTCACGAAATCTACTAGATTTTGGTCGGTGTAAACGCGGTATAAGGAAATTATTCAACGCGCACAACAAAGAATTGAATTCATTTCGCAAACGTCGAAAGAGTACTAAATTGTGCTAACAGACGATAAATTACACAAATGATCACCACTAGATGGTGCCACGGAGGCTATTTAGAGTGGATTTAGAATAAATCTACTCGCGAGAAGATTTAGCAAATTTATGGTATATCTTGTAGAGTTAAGCAAGATTTATGGCTAAATCTTCTCAAGTCGGTGAATCTAGTAGATTTTTGTTAGTTCGGTGTAAACGCCGGATAAGTTTTAAGTTTTATTTCTTTATTAAATTGCAATAAATCAAACTTTATAATAAAGCGTGAAGTATGTGCTGAACATGTGAAATTGAGCAAGAAGATGTTCTAAAATTGTCTAAATAAAATTTTAGAAGACGAAGAGATTTTCTTTATTTAAACCCTGAAATTTAATAAGTGAAGTGTACTTATTCCAAGAAACAATAATAATATGTAAAGGGGACGAGTGAGCTTGGCCAAAAGAACTGCTCGATGCCATGTTATGCGGAAAAAACCATAACAGACGCGTGTGCTGATGTTAATTAACAATGTCTCCGAAATACAACTGCTTCTGCGACAATCACTCTAATACGGCGTTTACACCGACCGAAATCTAGTAGATTAAGCGACTTGAGAAGATTTAGCCCGAAATTTTCCTGAAATCTCCAAGATTTACCATACATTTTCGAAATCTTCTCGGGAGTAGATTTATTCGAAATCTGCTGTTTGAAAACTATCAACAAAGTAACAAAATTCTGGTTGCGTTACCAGATTTTGTTTATATCAAATTATGTTTAAATGTTCGATTTTTCTATTTAGCATCAGAAGTCTTCTATTTATTAGTTTAAGTCGAGTTCCAATTTCGTGCGTGTTGATTTTTGCAATTCGCGTCTTGATTTTTCTGCGAACGTCATGTTGTTCTGGGTGGTCAAAAGAAGGGCCTTATCAAGGCTATTATTCGGACAAGAGGAAATTATTAGAAGCCTAAGTTAGTTGTTCGACAACCGGCGCTGTAACCTATCGTTCTGACAGTTAAACTGTAAAACTTACTAAGTGATTTTGAGAATTTGTGAACTTGGAAGTTTGTTGAAAAACTTATAGTTGGAAATAGCAGTGTTTGTGCACATGGAACTAACCTTTCAATTGTTTTGTGTATTTTAAAGTTTCTCTAAAAGGTCTCATCACATTCTTGTGCAAGCACGCACATTACCGCTGGGGTCACCTTGTTGATCATTTCTAGCAAAGTATTTTAGTTTCATTACTGAAAAGTTAGCTTCAAAAGCTGGTGAAGGTGCAGTTGGGATCACTTCTGTGATCATTTCTCGGGGCTTGCTCATCAGTAAGTCATTTCTTGGGGCGTCACTAAGTCGTGACGCATAACACAGTGATTGTTGAATATTGGAACTCATTATACTTTGAGTCAATTCTGGGGCGTCACTTACTTGTGGCGAATTGCAACAAGGATTCTTTATCCTGGGGACTCAATACTTTGAGTCATTTCTGGGCCGCCACAACTTGTGACGGAAAGCTGAGCGCTCTTTCATCATTCACGATTTCTATCGTTGGTGTCACTCGTTCGTGACTAACAACAATCACAATTGGGAGTTTAATCGAGACTCATTTCACATTATTTCGGAAGTTATCCTAACTTCCAGCTGATAACATAAGACGTGACTGGTCGAGATTGATTGTAACCCTCAGGAGGTCCTATAACCAGGTAATTTGCAGACTTATTTCAATGATTGACTCTACATCAGACACGAGGATACATTGCCAATGGCCGCATCCTTAATATAACTAAGCAATGAAATTCGCAAAAGGAATGCCAAGTGCAAGGTAATGTGTCTAAATCATATGAAAATAATTCATTGTCATATCGACGTGTCTCGGTGTGCTACAATTAGTGCTTTTATGTGTGTTAACTAATATGCTTTCAATTCTTCTGCCTCTATCCGTTTGTTTAAAATGTTAATTACTAACATTTTTTGGTCCTTCGAGCCGGATATGAGGTTGGAATTGAGAGCATTCGGTTAATGGGATCAGCTGATTATTTAAAAGTTATCAAACCAGTTTCTATACAGAAAATCATGAGGGCTGATCACATACATCACCGAATTAATATGCAAGCAACAACAAAGTCTCAACTTGAGACTGCATATGAGAGTCTTGTGAGCGTTGGCCGTAATAAAATTACTTCTACACGAATCCATACTCGAATTGATGCTGTACGCGATTACTGGCATCAATTCACTACTAATGACCGTGCAATCAAGCTAGCTCTCCTTCGAGTCGATTCTAACACACGTGAAGAAATTCATAAAAGATCATATTTTGCTCATGACCATTTCCAAAGAACAAACGACATTTATCTGGACGTGATTGAAAAAATGAAGGATTTGTTGCGAGAGAATTCTTCTCCATCACCATTGACCGCTTCGTCGTCGACACAGTATAAACCGCCAGCGTCGACAATTCCACCTTCTTACCAACCTCATCGATTGCCTCGAATCGATCTACCAAAATTCAATGGGACTCTGACGGATTGGCTTTCTTTTAAAGGATTGTTCGTGTCAATGGTTCAATCGAATCCTTCAATCTCTGCAGTTGAAAAGCTGCAATATTTAAAAACAAGTTTAGTAGGCCCAGCTGCATTCCTTCTTAAAAACACAGACCTAACTACAGACAATTTCCAACGAGCCTGGGATGCAGTAATATCATTCTATGAAAATGAACGTCGACTTGTTAACGCAGCACTTAAATCTCTGTTTGCTTTAAAGAAAATGACTAAAGACTGTGCTAGTGAACTAGAACATCTCTATATGTCATTTGGTCAAGTCTACAGAACACTTGAATCGCTAAATCGTCCAGTAAGTCAATGTGACGATTTTCTTGTATTTATGATGATCCAACGATTGGACCCTGAATCGATAAAAGCATGGGAAATTCATTTGGGATCATCGAAATCCGCTCCCACTTGGATTCAACTCAAGGAGTTCATCGAGTCAAGATTGCTTTCGCTACAATCGTTCGAAAGTTCTCAAGTCTCACTGCATCAGCGAAATCCAAGCAAATTCGTTTCACCACATGTTCGAACTCATTTCATTTCTTCCTCAATTTCGTGTCCGATTTGTTCTTCGAGACACTATCTGTACCAATGTGAAGCATTTAAAAATAAGACCACTGCACAACGTCGAGATTTCATTGCGTCTAAAGGGTTTTGTTTCAATTGTCTCAATTCTCATAAAGTCATGCAATGTAAATCTACAAGAAGGTGCCAAAAATGCGCAAAGAAACACCACACATTGCTTCACGTTCAACCTCAAAACCCGGTACCAAAACCAACAGAAAAGCAGGCAAACCATGTGCAGCAATTAAGCCTGAAACCAATGACAGTATTGCTTGCTACGTTAAAGGTGTCAATCCAAGGCAGAAACGGCGTGAGAGAGACTATTTGGGCGTTACTAGATCAGGGATCTGAAATTTCACTTGTGTCGGAACGCATTGTCCAAAGATTACGACTCCCTAGATCTCATTCTTCAGTTACAATTACTGGAGTAGGAGCTAATCAAATTGGGAAAACAAAGGGTATCGCTAATATTATAATTACACCGCATTTCGATGCAGAAACTATGCTGGAATTAAAAGCCTGTATTCTACCAAAATTAACCACAATCTTGCCATCAACTTCATATCCATATTCAGATTCATGGGATCATTTGCGTAACTTGAAGCTTGCAGATCCAGAATTCAATTGTTGCAAACAAATTGACCTCATTATAGGGGCAGATTACTATGGTCAATTATTAGAAGGTTCCATAATCAAGGGTCCCATCAACGCACCTGTTGCTCAGAATACTAAATTCGGCTGGGTAATTTCAGGTCCTATGGATTTAAACGAAACTAGAACCGCTTCAGTATTTCATTGCTCCATCGACAATGATTTAAATAAAATATTGGAAAAATTTTGGATTCAAGAGGAATTACCGATTCGTAACCCATCACTTTCTGCAGACGATCAATCTTGTGAAACTCATTTCAAAACGACACATAGCAGAGGATCTGACGGAAGGTACATAGTTAGACTTCCCTTTAAACTACCAACGAGTGTGTTAGGAAACTCTCTCATGCCTGCCCAACAAGCTTTGCGTCATCAATGCAACAAATTTCAAAAAGATCCAAAGTATTATGAATCTTACTCCAAGTTCATAGAGGAGTATAAAAATTTGAAACACATGATAAAGGTGCCCAGTTCATCGGATGAACCAAAGTCTGTGTTCTACTTACCTCATCATGGTGTTATACGCGAAGCAAGTTCCACCACGAAACTTCGAGTTGTGTTTAATGGGTCGTGTCGATCGCCAGGAGGCAAATCACTAAACGACATTTTGCACACCGGTGCTAAACTACAAACCAATCTTTTCGATGTTCTACTTCGATTTAGACAATCTCGATATATTTTTTCTGCTGATATTGAAAAAATGTATCGGCAAATCAGTGTGCACCCAGACGATTGGAATTTTCAGCGAATCTTATGGGGAGAACCAGGACAAACAGAAATATACCATTTAACTACTGTCACATACGGTCTAGGATGCGCTCCTTTTTTAGCTCTTCGCGCGTTGCTCCAACTCATAGAAGACGAAGGGCACAAATACCCAGAGGCAGTGAGTATTTTAACGCATGATCGATATGTTGATGACATATTCGGAAGATCAGATAACCTCGAAACTGCTAAAGAAAGGGTGATGCAAGTAAAACAACTTTGCATGGCGGGCGGTTTTCCCCTGAAGAAATGGGTTAGTAATGAGCCAACGATACTTTCTGACATTCCCACAGAAGATAAAAATTCAAAAGGTACGCTTCAGTTTGAAGATGACACTGTTAGAGCTCTTGGATTATTCTGGAACCATCATATGGACTATCTTTTCTTCAACTTTATCTTCTGCAAACCAAAGCACGCCACGAAAAGAGCCGTATTATCAAAAATAGCTCAGTTTTTCGATCCTCTAGGACTACTTTCACCAATTTTTATCAAGCTAAAGATTTTTATGCAGGAGTTGTGGGCTGTTAAGCTTCATTGGGATGAAAAGCTCCCTTCTATTCAGAATGACACATGGGATAAGTTACAAATCGCTCTTGAAGGATTGGAAACAATTCATATTCCTCGATGGATTGGGTTCTATTCAAATGCTAGCATAGAAATTCATGGGTTTTGTGACGCATCGCAAATGGCGATGGCTGCTTCAGTTTACATAAGATCTTCCGGTGAAACCGCAACTACTTCACATCTCTTATGCTCAAAAACGAAAGTTGCACCTTTAAAACGAATGACAATTCCAAGATTGGAACTGTCGGCTGCAGTCATTCTTGCAAAATTGGTGAAACACTGTCTACATATACTTAATGTTACGCACGTTTCGTGTCATCTTTGGACAGACTCTACAATAGTTCACACTTGGATTCGAAGTCATCCATCCAAATGGAAGGAATTTGTCCATAATAGAGTTAGCATTATTCAGGAGACTTTGCCAACAGCACAATGGCATCACATTGATGGAAAGAACAATCCTGCCGATTGCGCAACTAGAGGATTGTCTGCTCAAGATATACGAAGCTTTTCACTTTGGTGGGTAGGGCCAGAATGGCTTATCAAGGATTCGACAGAATGGCCTTTCAAAGAAATTGTACCAACAGCTGGTCTCAATTTGGAAGAAAAACCACATCAATCATTTCACGTCACTAAAGAGCAACCATGGGATTTTCTTGTCCGCTACTCCTGTTGGAATAAGTTATTAAGAATTACTGCGTTGTGTCAACGAATATCTTCATTCTTCCTTAAACGACCAGTTCCCCAATTGAAGTCGCCTCTTACTCCAGATGAACTGAATCTCGCAAGGAATTTTTTGATGAGTCGAATTCAAAACCAACACTTTCATAAGGACTTACAAAACCTGACAAAAGGAAACGAAGTAGATAAATCAAGTTCACTCTGTCGATTATGTCCGTTTATCGACCAACAAGGTTTATTGCGAGTAGGAGGTCGGTTGAGTAACTCATCTTTGAGCGAAACTGCCAAACATCCGTATATTTTACCACGTCACTCTCACATCTCTACACTTCTAATTCAAAATGCGCATCTCAAAACTCTACATGGTTCAACAAGAGATACCCTTGCGTATCTCCGCCAACAATTTTGGATTATAGGTGGACGAGCTCCTGTCAAATCGTTTATAATCAAATGTGTCACCTGTATCAGACACAGACGAGCGCACGCTCAAAGCTTAATGGGGCAACTACCAGCTTCTAGAGTTACACCGTCGAGACCGTTCCTTAACTCTGGCGTTGATTATGCAGGACCTTTTATGCTAAAAACTTGGCAAGGGAAATCGCGTTTATATAAAGCTTGGATCGCAGTATTCGTTTGCTTTTCGACGTCAGCCATCCATTTAGAAATAGTTTCTGACTATACAAGTGACGCATTTATTGCGTCATACAAACGGTTTACATCCAGACGAGGTATTTGCGCTACACTCACGAGTGACTGTGGAACTAATTTCAAAGGTGCTGATCGTGATCTTAAAAAATTATTTGCACAAAACTCTGTATTCATTGGGAAAATTGCATCTTTGATAGCTTCAGATGGCACAAAATGGATTTTTAACCCTCCATCAGCTCCACACTTCGGGGGTAAATTTGAGGCAGCCGTTAAGTATATGAAATACCATCTCAAACGACTTATCGGGGATAAACATTTAACATATGAGCAACTTTCAACGATACTGGCTCAAATTGAAGCTATTCTCAACTCCCGACCATTGTGTTCTTTGACGGACGACCCCGATGACTTGAGCGTGCTAACACCTGGACATTTTCTGATAGGCCACGCTCTTTACTTGATTCCAGAACCAAATCTTGAACAACTATCCACGTCACGTCTTTCGAAATGGCAACATCTAACTCAATTAATTCAAAGTTTCTGGTCGAAATGGTCAAAGGAATATTTGCAAAGGCATCAAGCTATGTACAAATGGAATAGAAATGCGACGCCATTGGCCAAAGGTGATTTAGTGCTAATTAGCGACGAGAGATACCCACCTAGCAAATGGCCTCTTGGACGAATTGTGGAAGTTCATCCTGGGCCAGACAACATTGTTCGAGTGGTTTCAGTGAAGACAAGCACATCAACATTTACAAGACCCATTGTAAAGCTTTCACCGCTTTATGTTTCACCATCAGAAGGTGATTCGCTGGCTGGTGCAGCGAAGGCGGGCGGAAATGTTTGAAAACTATCAACAAAGTAACAAAATTCTGGTTGCGTTACCAGATTTTGTTTATATCAAATTATGTTTAAATGTTCGATTTTTCTATTTAGCATCAGAAGTCTTCTATTTATTAGTTTAAGTCGAGTTCCAATTTCGTGCGTGTTGATTTTTGCAATTCGCGTCTTGATTTTTCTGCGAACGTCATGTTGTTCTGGGTGATCAAAAGAAGGGCCTTATCAAGGCTATTATTCGGACAAGAGGAAATTATTAGAAGCCTAAGTTAGTTGTTCGACAACCGGCGCTGTAACCTATCGTTCTGACAGTTAAACTGTAAAACTTACTAAGTGATTTTGAGAATTTGTGAACTTGGAAGTTTGTTGAAAAACTTATAGTTGGAAATAGCAGTGTTTGTGCACATGGAACTAACCTTTCAATTGTTTTGTGTATTTTAAAGTTTCTCTAAAAGGTCTCATCACATTCTTGTGCAAGCACGCACATTACCGCTGGGGTCACCTTGTTGATCATTTCTAGCAAAGTATTTTAGTTTCATTACTGAAAAGTTAGCTTTTAAAGCTGGTGAAGGTGCAGTTGGGATCACTTCTGTGATCATTTCTCGGGGCTTGCTCATCAGTAAGTCATTTCTTGGGGCGTCACTAAGTCGTGACGCATAACACAGTGATTGTTGAATATTGGGACTCATTATACTTTGAGTCAATTCTGGGGCGTCACTTACTTGTGGCGAATTGCAACAAGGATTCTTTATCCTGGGGACTCAATACTTTGAGTCATTTCTGGGCCGCCACAACTTGTGACGGAAAGCTGAGCGCTCTTTCATCATTCACGATTTCTATCGTTGGTGTCACTCGTTCGTGACTAACAACAATCACAATTGGGAGTTTAATCGAGACTCATTTCACATTATTTCGGAAGTTATCCTAACTTCCAGCTGATAACATTAGACGTGACTGGTCGAGATTGATTGTAACCCTCAGGAGGTCCTATAACCAGGTAATTTGCAGACTTATTTCAATGATTGACTCTACATCAGACACGAGGATACATTGCCAATGGCCGCATCCTTAATATAACTAAGCAATGAAATTCGCAAAAGGAATGCCAAGTGCAAGGTAATGTGTCTAAATCATATGAAAATAATTCATTGTCATATCGACGTGTCTCGGTGTGCTACAATTAGTGCTTTTATGTGTGTTAACTAATATGCTTTCAATTCTTCTGCCTCTATCCGTTTGTTTAAAATGTTAATTACTAACATCTGCACTAAATCAACTCAGTGGCATCATCTAGTGGTGATCATTTGTGCCCCTTTACGTCCTTTAGCACAATTTAGTACTCTTTCGACGTATCCGAAGTGAGTTCAATCGGTTATTGTGCGCGACTTTTGTTTTTGGTTAATGAATAAAAAGTCACTTTTGCAATTAAAGTATTAAATTTTTATTCACTGTTAATTTATAATTTAATTTTAACCGAGACTTAAACGAACTGATCTCTAAGAGCACCGGACTTCGACTGACTTGTTCATATTTTTAAATTTATTAATTTTTGTAAATTACATTGCTTGGTAAGCACCTTATTTGTGCTTTGTTACCAAGCAATGACTTTTTCGCAGAACTTGGATTTTTAAAACATCCGGCGGCGGAATCAATGTCCGGTTGAACACCGATCAACTTCAATGGTAAGCATATTTGCTTAGCATTGAAATTGACATTGTTACCATGCCAATGGTTTTGGTTTGGATTTAATTTTATAGGTTTCTGGTAAATCCAGATTTGTGGGAGAAACATATGTATCTTCGGTTATGACAGGCTTCTTAGAAGGTACATATGTAACCCCTCCCTGGTTTAAGTCTGAAGTCTCCGGCTTCACATTGTTTATTATTCTAATTCTTTCTTTTTTCTTTTTCCAACATAGTAAAGTAATTGCAACTAACAAACTTAATATCAGTAAGAATAACATGCTTATATTAGTTCCATACATTATGTTTTTATGATACTTTAATTCTTGTATCTCATCGATGTTATCTATATTCTTCAAAATAAGTTCATTAAAGTTTATTGGTTTTACTGTTATAGCTTTTATAGTTTTCGATGGGTAGTAGTATCTATCATATATAGTTATCTTTTTGTTATAAAATTTCTTTTCTTTAATTCCTAGGGTACAATTATTAAAATTAATCATATAGTTTCCTTTCAAATTAAATAATCTTTTGTCACAATTTTGCCATAAACGTTCATTATACATATTTTTTAACAAAATGGTTTCATCATCGATGCTTTCTATACTTGATACATTATTAAAAGTCAAAATACATTTTTCTTGAAAGATACAGCTTTTGCTTAGCTTAAGGTCTTTTAAAAGTGCTTCTTCCTTATATTCATACTGTTTGCCTTCTATTTCTACAATCAGTTCTTCAGATTCATCAATTTCTAACATTATTGAATTCGGCATTGGTTTTATAATTTGTAGATCTGCCGTTATATAATTTTTTGGAATTTTAATTGCGAAAACCAAAAACTGATTTCTATATTCCATTACTCCTGCCTTTAATAGTTTTAACTTATAGAAATCTATATTATAATAATCTAGTTCTTCCAAAGTTAACATACTTGGATGAATCATATTGTGTTTTGTTGCTACAATGTTATCAAGAATTTGGTTTACTTTATTTTCAAAATATCTAAGCTTTGTTTCTTGATCTAAAAACAAAATTTTATAATTTAATTCTTGTAAATTTTCGTTTGTTGAATTTATCGATTGTAAAATTTTGGATCTATCATTTTGTATCAAAATTTTTAAGTCAGCAAGTGTTTTATTATAGTGATTATTAATTTTTATCTGTTTATTAAAATTTTGAATAATATTGTGGTTATTTTTATCGATTATCTCTAAATGTTCTAGTATTTCTTGTCTATCTGTGTCGTCCATAGTCCCGAATAACCATTTTTGAGCTCTACCTACTACATTAATTAATCCTCTTTTTTGCCTCTTTGGTTTTTGAATTGTTCGAAGTTTACTTTTAATTATTTTTGTTTCGGTATACAAAGCCTGTCTATCTTCCAATTTTAAATGTTCTATGTTTGATTCTAATTTATCTAATATTTGTTTCATTTCAATTGGGTCTATTATATGTAAGATGGTATCCGTTTCATTTGCTATTTGTACTTGTCGGAGCTTGATTTTCACATATCCGTTGTCCTCCCTAATGGGATGTACTTGCAATAGACCCTGTACTGTGCTCATCATCATTATTAATATTAATATCCTGACCTGTAAATTTATAAGGTCTTTTAATGTTTGATATGTGTACGTTTCTTAGTTTATATTTTCTAAAGTATGGTTCATCTTTATGTCTTACTCTTTTATAATTCTTAATGTACCCTTCGTTCCTGTTTTCAACATATTGTTCCCTACTTCTATTTAATTTTCGAATATATCCTGTCTTTTTCTTTTTAACTTTTTCTATTAGTTTTGTCATATCTGTTAATTGGGTTGCTTCCCTGGGACTCATTTCCAAAGTCGAATGGTATCTGTCATTATAGTTTCCTATCGCTTTCTGTATCTTTTGTTCTATTGAGATATCTTCTTCTATTGCCTGTAGTTTTTCGATTAATGTAGAATGTAATCGTTCTACATCTGCATTTCCTGTATGACTATTTGGTTTTGTCCAATGTATTTCTATTCCCTTTTCTTGCAAATATCTTTTTACCTGTTCTGATTTAAATTCGTTGTCCATAATGATTTTCTTTGGCTTATTAAATGTTGCTAAATATCCTTCTAATATAGCAATCTTTTTGACCCAATTCCTATCATTTATTATATATGCTACAGCAAATTTAGTTAACTTGTCAATGATGGTTACGAAGCTTTGTTTTTTGTAGTGAAAAATATCCAGGTGAATGACTTCATTTTTATTGGATGGTGTTTCAGTTATATTAAATAATGGCCTTATAGGTTTCCTGTCGTATTTTATTTTTTGACATTTTTCACAGTTGTTTATTATTAATTGAACATGTTCTTGCAATTTTGGGTAATAGATTTTATTTTTCAATGTTTTATATGTCTCGTTTATGCCACTGTGTAAAGATTCTTTAGTATGATACAGGGATATTTGTTTATGACATTCTGCTTCGCTTTCTATTTCTTGTGCCCTAATAGTTACTTTCATGAATTTTAATCTTTTATCTCCTGAGAATAACTCTATTATGTATTGCTGAATTTTATTATAATCTGTGTCTGTTACTTCTGAATATATACCTACATGTCCTACTTTTATATGTGTTCTTAAAATTTCTTTAACACTTTCTTCATTGTTTTGTGGATTTATTTCAATAATTTTTCTTCCATGTATTATTTTTAGTTCTTCAGTTGGGTTATATTTCAATATTATTTGTGTTTTATATTTATTTATAATTTCTTCTTTTATGCCTATATGATCCAGTAACTGTTCATCTACTGAATGCAAAGTACTGGACAAATCCATGTTGGATTTACTGTTATTGTCCTCATTAATCTGTGGACTGTTTGGAATTCTACTAAGGAAATCTGCTACTTTGTTATCTTTACCCTGAAGGTATTCAACATCAAAATTAAATTCCTGTAGCTTTAAAATCCATCTTTGATTTCTTTGTGAAAACTCCTTTCCTTTATATTTTGTATTTAAATATTTAATAGGTGCATGGTCAGTTATTATTTTAAATTTTCTACCGTACAAGTAGGGTCTAAAATAATTAACTGAGTAAACAATGGCTAAAAATTCCTTGTCGGTGACACTATAATTCTTTTCATGCTTGTTAAGTGTTCTGGAAACGTAGCATACTGGGTGACCTTCTTGCGAAAGAACGGCTCCAATAGCGTAATCACTTGCATCGGTTGTGACTGTGAATTCTTTTTCATAGTTAGGATATTTTAGAATTGGATGTGAGGATATTAGTAGCTTTAGTTTCTCAAAAGCTTCTATATACTCAGGATCTTTCATATTCATTTTTGTATCTTTTTTCAAATATTTTATTAAAGGATAGGCTACTTTAGCGTAGTCTTTTATAAATTTTCTGTAAAATCCCGTCATTCCTAAAAAGCTTTTTAACAGTTTTTCAGTTTTGGGAAGAGGTGTTTGTTTAATATCTTCAACTTTTTTTGAATTGGGCTTTATACCATCTTTCGTTAGTATATGGCCTAGAAAATCCGTTTCTCTTTTCATAAAGCTACATTTGTCAGCTTGAATCTTTAATTTATGTTCCATCAATTTTCTGAAAATCTTTTCCAAAGAATTTTGATGCTCTTTCAGCGAAGTGGAGAATACCAGAATATCGTCTAAATAAACGACGCATATTTTATTTATATAGTCCCTTAACACTTCGTTAATCAACCGTTGAAATGTGGCAGGGGCATTCTTTAACCCGAATGGCATTCTAACAAATTCATAGAGACCTGCTGGAGTCACGAAAGCAGTTTTTTCTATATCTTTTTCTGATACTAGAATTTGATGGTATCCTTTTGCTAAATCTATTGAACTAAAGTACTGAGCTTTCCCTAATTTATCTAAAATGCTATCTATATTTGGCAGAGGGTATTTGTCGTCAATAGTAACCTGGTTGAGTCTTCTATAGTCTACAACTATCCTAAATTTTTGTTTTCCCGAATTATCTTGCTTTTTGGGGATAACTATTATAGGTGAGCTATATTTACTACTACTTTTTCTAATTATGCCCTGAGCTTCCATATCTTTCATTTGTTGCCTAACTTCTGATTCATGTTGTGGTGGATATCTATATAACTTAGAATTTATTTGTTCGTTTGTTGTCGTTTTAATTTCGTGAACTATACTGGTAGTATTTGTTAATCTGTCCCCATCTTTATATAATAACTTTTTGTATTTTTCTAATAAATTTAGCACAATTGACTTTTCGCTCTGGTTTAAATGGTCTAACTGAATGTTTTCTATTTTGCTTTCTTCTAATGTATTTACTTCATTTTCTATTGCTTTATTTAAAAAAGGTATTTTCGTGTTATTGTCTAAAAAAATTTCTTGATTTATCATGTCAATTACTTTTACATTCTTTGCAATCCAATCCATGCCAATTAAAAAATCATAAGTTTTTTCCAAATATATTTTTACCCATTTCATTCTAGCATTACTAGGTTGGCTAAATTCTTCTGGACACTTTGTTTTAACATATTCAGTGTCTCTACTAACTCTTCCTACAATGGTACTGATTTGAATTTTTTCGTCACTTAAACTTTCGTAAATTTTGCTGGGTACGGTTTTCGAATTTAACAAACTTATAGTTGAACCAGTATCGACCATGGCACTGTATTTTTCACCGTCTATAGTTAGTTCTAAATAGATTTTCCTACATTCCGAGGCTAGTTTATAAAAAACTCAGACCCACCTAACTGATTTACTTCATTTCTTGTACTTGTAGCATCAATGTCCATAGGTTCCTGGGAGTTACTATTCTCTGCTTGATTTCTAGACTGCCTACTTCTATTATAATTTTCTTGGTATCCTACCTGCCTATTTCTATTATAATTTTGTTGGTATCCTACCTGCCTATTTCTATTATAATTTTGTTGGTATCCAGACTGCCTATTTCCATTATAATTTTCTTGGTATTGTGGCAAGTCAGTATTAGTATTATAGTCATGTCGAAATTGTCTTGACTGAGAATTATGATCTCTAAATTGTCTTGAATTATAATTTCGAAATTGCTTTGAATTACTCGTATAATTATTATTTTGTTGAAAATTATTTCGATCCGTTCTTTGATTATTTTGCCTTTGAGAATATTTGTCTCTAGAACCAAATGGTTTGAATGAAAAAGTTTTCAAATTATAATTATCTTGGCCAACATATTTATTTATAATTGATCTGATTTCTTCTAGACTATATTTGTTATATAATTCAGCTGCTAAAGCTCCTGCAGTTATTTCTTTAATTTTCAGAACCAAAACACTGCTCAAGTTATTTATTATTTCAGTTTGATATTCACTAAATAATGCACATTCGGAAATATCATCCACTATCATTCTAATTTTATCCATTAATTCAATTATCGAACTTACTTTTAAAGTGTTAATTTCGCTGACTATTCGTCCTTGGTCCTTTGTTGCCTTATACTGCAGCTTCAGTTTCGCCTTGCATTCTTCCCATGTTTGTGGTGGTGATGCTTCCAAATAATTTTTTGCTGGACCTAGAATTTTCTCGTTGTAGATAACATTATAAGCTTGAGGAGCCTGCTCTCCGTATTCAACTAAAGCCCTTTCCACTGAATTTATGAACGCTGGAAGAGTTCCAGGTCTTCCTTCAAAACTAGGTAGATATCGAAGTTCCTTTTCAATTCTGCTCCTAAGAGTCGGTTGAGTCTGCCGGTTGAGAATGTTCGTTAAGACAATTAAACATTGCTCCATTGGATTTGCTTCCTCCATCCTTCTATTTTGGTCCATCAATCTCTGTCTGTTATGATGTCTCTCCAGGATGTTTTCACTATCTCAGCTGTCGTATCTTCGCACTTCACTAAATTTTATTTTGAAGTACTGTGTTTCAAGCTTTTGAGAAAAAAATTTTCACTAAGATTCGTTTCACTAGATGCTAATTCGACTGAACAGCATCCAACCGACTGCGCCACTTTTGTTTTTGGTTAATGAATAAAAAGTCACTTTTGCAATTAAAGTATTAAATTTTTATTCACTGTTAATTTATAATTTAATTTTAACCGAGACTTAAACGAACTGATCTCTAAGAGCACCGGACTTCGACTGACTTGTTCATATTTTTAAATTTATTAATTTTTGTAAATTACATTGCTTGGTAAGCACCTTATTTGTGCTTTGTTACCAAGCAATGACTTTTTCGCAGAACTTGGATTTTTAAAACATCCGGCGGCGGAATCAATGTCCGGTTGAACACCGATCAACTTCAATGGTAAGCATATTTGCTTAGCATTGAAATTGACATTGTTACCATGCCAATGGTTTTGGTTTGGATTTAATTTTATAGGTTTCTGGTAAATCCAGATTTGTGGGAGAAACATATGTATCTTCGGTTATGACAGGCTTCTTAGAAGGTACATATGTAACCCGCGTTGTTTAATTTCATTATGTGGCGCGATTTTTGATTTTGAAAATTTATTTTAGTTTTAATAAAAAAAAAATCAAAAGAGGCAAGGGAAGGCATGGACTATTGATAAAGATAGTTTTGTAATCGATTTGAAGCAAAACAGAACAACAAAACACTACAATTTCACATGAAAAATGTCGAAGTGTCAAACTAAATCTCCTCACTGGCGGTGTAAACGGGCGAGGAGATTTATCAAATTATCTCACGAAATCTACTAGATTTTGGTCGGTGTAAACGCAGTTTAAGATCTCTAGCTTCTGGATGCCCTTTTCGATAATGCTGGTAGATTACAGCTTGAGCACGTTAACGCTAGTCTGGAAGTTCTTCCTTCAGCCACATTTTCAGTTGCCTCAATGTCGGATTGAGCCATTCTGACATTGGCGCCTTTAAAAACGAAGGCGCGTTTCCAATGCCAGCTTGAAGTGGAATGTGCTCATGCCGACTCTGGCAACGCATATATCCTATTTTCATGCGACGCTGCGCACAGATTCTACTAGAGACGCATATCATGGAATGCGTGGGTGTGAAACGAGCAGAGTATATAAGCCACTCCACTACACTCCAAGCTGGCATTGGAAACGCACCTTCGTTTTTATAAGTTTGGGATCGTTCGGATCATTTTTGAGTTTTGGGATACCTTTGTAAAAGTGGAATCAATTATTAGTTAAAGTTTTACGAGTGTATGGCTAGGATCTAGTGAAAGTCTGACGAATGCATGATGTTGTGAAGTGATGTTCTGTCAATTAAGGAGATAATTACAAGAGTGAAGTTGTGTGCTAGGAAGGAGCAAAATGCGACATGCTAAGATGCCAGATCAGTGAGCAAGAGCGAAGTAGTGTTGTGAAGTTAGGTACACTAAGATCTTGGAGGATCCCGTGATCTTCAGCCAGGTCTTCCACAGCATCCTGTGGTTTCTGGGTAGATGCATGGCAAGTACCCTACCTGGTCTGAGATATCGCCCTCGCTGATGTGCTCATTCTCATGGTCCAAGCTGATTGTGATTATTAATAGCAAATCACTCCTGGGGTTTTCTTTGGGTTCCTAATTTTGGCAAGCAGACGAAGAGAGGTTGGGGTAGCAAAACCATTTGGATTCGAACAATTGGTTCCAAAGCTTGCTGGATTTTCGGAACAGAAGTCTACGATGTAGTCAGTGTAGTTTTCAAACTCACTTTTGATACGAGTATTAACATCGTGGGAAAAGGTGGGATCGCCAGAGTTTGTGGTTACTTTGAAAAGTTTCACCAATTATGTTGGCGTTAGTGATGGGATTGTTAGTAAGATTCCCACTGTGCAGGATAGACCCATTGTAGTGTGTGGTTCCACTCATTTTTTTAACATTTTTGAAAACATTCTGAAGAAGATGGGCTAGGATTTCAAGATCAAGGAAAACCGAATTTAACTGGTACCAACTATGAAGAGATAAGCCGTTGGAACAATTGAGGCTATTGTTCCAAAGCGAATGATTAGCATTGAAATCACCTCCTATAATGAAACGCCATTCTTAACGTAGTTTTTTTACGGATTGCTTCTGAGCAGCAAGAGCTATATCAGCTGTCTTTGCAGCTTTCATTTTTTTATATCTCCTTATACTTGGAGTATTTGTACTTTGCTGGGTGGCATTTTTGGTTTAACAGAAGGGGTTTGTTTCTTCAAGTTGTTTTCCTGAGGCATCAAATTGAGCTTTGGGGATTTGGCATTCACCAACTTTGTGTCCTTCACCGCAACGTACACAACGGAAGGGCATACTACAGTTCTTTTTGACGTGCCCGTAGCGGCAACAGTTGGTGCATTGAGCTAACTCATTGCAGTGGTACGTAGTAAACACGACAAGGGAATTAATCGTGGCAAGTTTTGTGGTCTCGAGAATGGGTCCTAAGTCTGTTCCCGCAGTCACCTGGATTTTCTAGATATTAAGGTTCTGGTACCTGGTGGGGTTGATTTTGTTTAATCGAGGAAGGGGAGCCAATTTACCAATTTGTATAAAGTTGATTTCTGGGAAAGCCTCTTGTAGGGCGCTTAAGACATCCTCATGTTCGAAGATCTTGCAGATTTTTTTAAGAAGGATGGTTTTAGTTTTATCATCCTTCGCAGTGTGAGTGAAGTGACTAACTTTGAGGTAAGTTAATGCCTGATAATGCCTAACGACCGCTTGTCATATTACAACTTGGACTTATGCAACTTGGACGTGCACCATGTTGTACGTTAGCGTAAAGTGAGGGCTTTTTTGAGGGTCCAGCCAGAGGTGAAACAGTTCGGTTGGGTCTCTTATGAGCAGATTGAGAAATATCCATCTGTTCAGATGAAACTTGAGGGACAGCAACAAGTAACTCCTCGCCAGTTGCGATCGAGGGGATAGGTCGCGAAAAACCGATTTTAGTTCACAGCGATTGAACTTCGTTACGAAGAGCGAAGTTATCCTGCATTAATTGCTGGATCAAGGGTGGCATTGGGTGGCAGAATACCCAGCGCCGGCACACTCATTGTGCAAGAAAAGAATCAAAAATACTTAATTAAAAAATAATAAAATATAATATAATATGATATAACATAGGATAGCAGCGACGAAACTCAACGAATATTCAAGAATACTCTGGAAGCGTTCTGTCAAAATTGTCGTCACGATGCACAAACAACAGTGAAATACGTCTGCCTCGAACGAGTATTAGCGATGTAGCAAACGAGTAGTATTCGTTACCAAGTACCGAATACTCACTATGATTCCGAGTATCCAATGAGTACTTGCGAATACTACTCGTTACCGACTACTCTCTCTCTTACAAGAAGGAAAGATGAGTGACGGTACGTATTCAAGTGAGCGATTCGCTATCAGTGTGCGTTGATAGCAAATCGCTTCCTCAAACACGTCTAGCAATGATTGGGAATGAATGTACATTCATGAACGAGGGTTTCGTGTGCGAGAGAATGTGTGAATGGGAATGCGAGAATGGGAATGGGAGAATGCGAATGTGAGAATGTGAGAGGGACAGGAACAGGTCGAAATGAAACGAGTACTCGCGGATACTCGCGGATACTTTTATATGGGAATTTCCATATAAAGATTCGACTGCTCAAGTAACGAATAGTGATCCGGATACTCATTGGGTAGTATTCGTTTCATGTTTCCGAGTACTTTTGTATGGAAATTTTCATACAAAGATTCGACTGCTCTGGTAACGAATAGTGATCCGGATACTCATTTGGGAGTATTCGTTTCTTTGGGTATTTTTGGATTTTTGCATGGAAGTTATATAAAAAACAAGCGGGAATTTGTAAATAAAGAATTTTGTAATGAAATTATGACAATGAACTTATATTCCCTTTTTCGTAAGATACAAAATTTGTTTAAATCGAAATTTATATAGAAATGAAATGGTTTCATATTGGAAAATGAAATTCTTATTGGAAAATGTAACATAAGGATCATGGGTTGAACCATCTTTCTAGGAACAAACTTTTGATCAGTACCGTCTATTATAAAACGATGTGCATTCCCATATTTGGTTCTTCTGAAATTTCTGTATATAAATTGTTTCTTTTCTGTAAATAAAGTTAGTAGCTAAGTACTATATTTCAATGGTTTCGTTCCTCCGAAAAAATCAAATACATCGTTAGCATTGTTATGATTTATTTTTTGATTTGTTGTAAGTTGTTATATATCAGCTCTGACTGTTTATGTTTCATATCTTTGTACATAATGTTGAAGGAAGGCATTCACATACAATTTTCGGTTGTTTGTCTTTATTATTTATTTCTACTGACTATGTATAACCCACTGTTTTACAATTACTCATTCACAAAGTTCAAAGTTATAACTATCATTTATTATAAACCAAGTCTCAAGTTAACCAATCGTTGTATATCTAGGATTTTATATATGATGTTATCAAAGGACGAGTTATTATTTAATTGTGGTTGATCATGAATTTCTGCCAGAGTGGGAGCGACAAGGTTGTTTATATCGTCGACGTTATGCAGAATTGTGTCCGTTTGATTATCTAGTAACGTTCTAATTGCTACACTCTTGTGAGCCCGAAATTTATTGATTTCTCTGAATGCGTCCATACCAGGTGAGATGGACGCTAATCTGACACGTAACTTGTTTAGATGTAATTCTTGAATACTCAGTTGGATGCGTCTAGACAGTTGATGGAGATCTTTCTCCAAGCGTCCATAGACTTCACCCGTGAGAAACTTATTTTTGATTAAGTGTCTGAAAAGTTTTCTGCGTTTACGTTTCTTGAGTGTCAGCATTTTTAGTCTTCTTCTAGACAATTCGACACCTAGGTTGTTTTCGTAATAAATGGACGGGACGCAATTCTGCATACCATATGAGACATTGTCCACTAGTTTCGTGATTTCCGCGTCAATGTCGCACTTACTAAGGTTGCAATCACCCTTGATATTTGATAGCTGTACTGCACTCGACCTCCAAGTGATTTTCTGGAATCTTTTCCAGTTTGTAGCTCAAAAGTTCATGTGCCGTACCGGCTCCTTATAGACAAATTTATTAATGGTACAGTGTGTAGTTTTAATTATTTTGGGTCCCACTGTGAGGAGAATTCCGCGGTGGTCCGAAAAACAATATATAGTGTCTAAGACGTCGTGTCCCGGAAGTGGTCTTATTACCTCAATGACCTGATGTATAATATCGAGGTCCAGAAACGAACCTGCGTTATGATAAGTAGGTCGGGTAGTAGGGTAGATGTTACTATTATCCAGGGAGAGGGCCCAGTCGAGTAGTATTGTACCATTATTGTCCGTCTTTTGGCTATGCCAAAAGTTGATATGATAGTTGAAGTCACCTCCAATGATGTAGGGGAACTGTCCGATATTCAATCCGAGAAGGTCAAGATCCTGTTTAATAAGGTCGCAGTTGCCAATGGACTTGGTATGATAAACTGAACCAAGGATGACATGCATGCCATGCATAAGCTTAAGTTTAATCGTTAGTGCTTCTAAAGACGTGAAGTTAGGAAGGTTCAGAACTTCATATGCGGTGCTTTGTTGTAAAACAATAGCCACACCACCACCGCGTCTATCTTGTCTGTTACGCATTATTATCTCGTACCCTTGTAGTCTGTTTGTAATTTTAATTCTGTCGTCGAGTTTGTTTCAGTAAGTAGCGCGATGTCGATGGAATGTTGCTCCAACAAGAGTTTCAATCCATATTGTCTGTTAAGGGAACGTAGTGAGTTGCAGTTTAGGGTAAGTATTTGAGTTTGACGTCCATTTGGCTTTATTTCATTTGATCTAAGAATGGTGCCAACTCATACGCGAAATTGAACAGTACCTACTTGTTTTGCCTGGTTCGGTTCAGGGTTACCCCTGAGAAAGTTAACAACTTGGTTAACTTTCCTTGCAAATTCTAACATGTCACCGTTGAACAATTTTTTAAATTGAGAATTCAGGAAGTTTAGGTTATCTGATACCTTGTAATTTAAGTTGGGCTCATTTACACGTTGGACATTGGTCGTGCAGCTACTGGATGGTGGGAGGGGAGGAAAGTCAGTAATCTTTGTATTAGAAGGGTAAGTAAGGGGTACTCGGTGGAGTTTGGCTGTTAGCCGTACGCGCAACAGAGTATGGTATGTTGTTCTGAGTGTAGTAATTAGTTATATGTGGTTTGTCTGTTCCTTTTGCTCTTTACCATTTACCATTTAGGAGGTCTAAGTATTTGGGGCACTGTCTAAAGTTGGCAGGGTGGCCATGTTGCGCACAATTAACACAGAACGGCTGGCCTTCGTTTCTGTCCGTCCTGTTACAATGTCAGGGGGGTGAGGCAAGGGGTAGTTCACGCACCTGTATGCCAAATTAGAATTAGTAGAAATGTGCCCAAACCTTTGGCACCGTTTGCATTGCGTTATTGGTCTGTTGTGTATGTTCTCCCACTGTATGTGTTGATTAAGTAAATATTTAATCATGGTAAGTTCCTTTGAATTTGCAGTATCGTCGAGATTCATTTATGCACACTATTTGGTTTACTTTCTTTTTTGAGGTTTTTCGAGAAACCTTGCGACTTAGTTTATAAAAGCAGAACCTCAACGAATGTCTCCTATCGTGTTTATCGTAGTGTTTTTATATGCACTTTTGTCATTTGATATTTTAAGATGACTGATTGTAAAATTAATCACTTCTAAACATCGATGCGAAATAAAATGTTTTTAAAACATGTCATGTATTTTGATAATTTTAATCGTTTTCAATCATATGTGTAACCTTACTGTCACAAAAGAAATATGCAAATTGTGGTTGCCAACATGAGAAAGGAAGAGTTTCCAATCTGCGTTATAACCACTGTCTCTGCAACCACTATGCACGTGTTACGCGATTTCAGCAACCGTTGCACGTGTATACTATTTACATACATAGATATTTAATGGTCTTGACTCTTTTTATGATTTTTAGTACTGTTAAGTAAACTAGCAGGATATAAAAAGAATAAACTGATCTCACTTATGTTTCAAATGTGATCACTCAAATGTTTTAAATATGTGAATTGAGTGATCACTGAAGGTTTCTCCAAAATTTCCTCTCGTTATATTCCATGGAACTGGGACTTTGCTCTGTTTTTGCGTGGTTGCCATGTGTTCACGAAATCCACTTTGTGTGCAGTGGCGCCATCTCTCAGCGACCAGCTTAGTTTTTAAGAACTGATCGCGTGAGCTGCTTACATTTCCACATGTGTTTCGTTTTGACATGTCAGTAAAGGTTAAGACAGTGTTGTGATATCGTATCATGTGTTGTATGTTTTAATAACTTTTATGCTAATGGCATAGGTTTCCTGTGTCCAATGTTCACGTAAGTATTATCAAATGGTTTGTTTATTTTTAGGGTCATTTCCGTTGAAACACTTCGTGACTATCGTGAGCATTAACGTGTTGTAGTTATGCTTGATGGTGAGTATAGTGAACGTGTTTAACTTCTTGTGCAATATGTTTTTTTAGGTCACCTTATGTTCATATGTGTATGACAAATGTCAGTGAACATCAACATCGACATACACTTCTCGTGTTGGGGTTATGCTTGGTAGTCAGTATAGTGACATGTTCAATTTCTGGTGCATTATGTCATTTGTGTTCTAATCTCCCTTTTTTAGATGATGCGGCGTATCACCGCACCATGTATAAAAATATCGGATCCCAATACTTCAAACTCCTTCCACGGCTCTTAAGAACCAATTTCCTTGTCCTTTATATAAATCATCGTCTTACGTTCAGCATCGTTTGAATAGTATGAATTGGCTGGTTTTTCAATCTCCTCGCCCAGTTAAGCCTGTCGGGTTGATAGTGCTTCTAGAGTTGTCATCCTTCAGTAATAAAGTTTAAAACGGTTCAAATTGATTTACTTCAAATTGTCTTGAAGCTCACAGTTGCCTGGGTATTACGTCACGTCATTTGTGTATCAAAATGTTTGGGAGCAATAACAGATACTAGGTAGCGCTAGTTGTGACTGATTGATAGGGTCAGAAAGAGAAAAAAAGGGTAACGCTTGTGCTCTGTAGAGTAAGAATTGACATTCGGTTGATGGGTAAAAGTCAACTAACTTTATTTGGCAATTTTTTGTCTCTCATACATAAAAAATTATGAAACTACATAACTAATAATTGTCAAAAAATGCAATTATAGCACTTCGCTAATAATAGGACTTATACACGATACAACATGCTCGCCAACTTGGTTGAAGTTGGCCATCAGTTACATTGTGTGTAGGCAAGATGGCCAACCATTTTGATGGTTCGAAGTTTTGTTGGCCGAGTTTGTTTGGTGGGCGGAGTTAATGGTAGGCCAACATGTTGTACCGTGTGTGGGTATGTATGTATGAGTTCCTGTCAAAAAAAAATTCATTTACAGTAAACATTCGAAGCGTCTGTTTTGATTTTCGAAAATTGGCGACGGCTTCTAGAAGAATATAGAGACTTGCCAGAGCTTAAAGAAAAATATAAAAATAAAGTTCTTAAACTAAAGGCATGTGAAAAATTATTACCATGCTATTTAGAAATCGATGCCCAAGCCACCATCGTTAGCCTGAAGAAAAAAATGGCTACTATCAGGACCTGCTACAAACGGGAATTGAGGAGGGTCCTTGCGAGTGAACGTTCAGGAGCCGGAGCAGAGGAGGTATACATCCCGTCTCTGTGGTATTTCCACTACCTTGAGTATTTGAGCTCGGAACACTATGAGGAAGACCTGAATGTTTCGGTAAGTTTGATGAAATTTTAACAAAAAACGAAAATGTTTTTAAATATTTTCCCATTTTAGTTTTCACAGAATGCAACTTTCACTCAAGTATCCAAAAAGGGACGTACATCTAAGGACAGCTTTTTACAGAGAGCCGTTCAAAATTTGGAAAATACTGACAAAGAAGAAAGAGGAAGAGAAAAAAATGTACGCTAGGCGTATGATTGAAGAGACGCTACTAATGGGATAATTAGGTTAATTGTGACTCGTTTTGTCATCTTCTGCTTCTTCGGCATCTTCATCTGCAGTAGACTCTTTAGCGTCATCTTTCACGAGGGAAACCTATTTTCCAGCGCCTGCCCAAACTACAACACCAATACAATTTGGCAATTGGGTTCCTGCGAACGAAGCAGAAGAGCAGCAGGAAATAGTTTATGTTGCTACAGAAAAAGATGACATTGTCAATATGTTAAATTCTTAATTGATAATTAAATTGTTGTGTTGATTTGAAATCAATTTTATATTGATGTTAATAATTCATATTTATTTAAGGTTTTGCTTATACATTTAGCCTTTTTAAAGTTGCGCAGAAGGTATTTCGAACAATTTTCGCTTCACAGCTGGCATTCCTCGATGTTGATGGATTCAAACTGAGAAGAGTCTCTGGTATAATACTAGAACCTGACGAATTTGAAGTTGTAGGTTCTTGATTGCTTAAATAATTATGCAAATAACAGCATGACAGTACTACCGCTGTTACTTTCTCCGGGCATAAATTTATTGTAGTCAGTAATACTCGAAAGCGAGAGGCTAATATCCAAAACGCATTTTCCGCTCTCACTCTTGCCGAACTCAGTTTCTTATTTAAATGCATCTCGTCGCAGGTTAATGTTGTATGAACATATGGTTTTAACAAATCTTTGCCTAAAGGGAACGCATCGTCTGCTACAAACACATAAGGCAGCAAATCTCCATCAGCAATAGCTCGCGAAGGGGCTGGTAAATGTAGATCTCCGCTCTCCAACTTCTGGGAGAATGCAGTTTTTGTAAAAACGCCACCGTCTGAAATTCTTCCATTTTAAAATTAAAAATTATTAAAAATTTACATTAAAAATTCACAATCCGAATTGACAACGGCCATAAGTACAATGCTGAATGTCTTTTTATAATTGAAATACAGCGAACCGGAGTTGGCAGGCTTTTTAATGTGCAGGTGCTTCCCATCTATGGAACCTACACAATTAACAAATCCACTTTTCTGATAAAATCTATTAGAGACGACCAACCATTCTTCTGGAGTTCCGGACATCTGAAAGAAATGTGTTATAATCGTATGTAGGTAATCTTTGAAAAAGAATCAGAAAGTACTTTTATGCAATTTTTCAGCACAATTTTCAAAGCATTGCACGTTTCCACCACGATTTTTCCTATGGCCTGCGGTGACACTCCAGTAGAAAATTTTGAATCTTCGAAAGAGTTTCCCGTTGCCAAAACCTTAATGTTATTGATAGACGCGTTTTAACAGGGACAACATCAGGCATTAATGTATCCTTTTTCTCTACATATGGTTTTATTTTCTCAATTCAAGATAGTTAAATGCACCTCATCCAATCGCAAATAATTTTTATATTCCTGTGGCTCGGTGCGGCGAATTTGGTCCAAAATTTGGAATTTGAAAACTCTTTTTGATTTCGAAGCCATTCCTTGGACCACTTTCCTTGTTTACGGTCTGGTCCCTTATCATCCTTCGAAACTTCACTAATAATAGTTAGAGCAAGAATTTTTTTTTCCATTTGAAACAATTCTACAATTTTAATGTTTCAATTTCACAAAATCACTAATCATAAGAAATGACAGTTGTAACGACAACATGTTGGCTAGTTGGCTGTAACTTGTGTGGCAAACGCACAACCAAGATGGAGAACCATGTTGGCGAACATGTTGTATCGTCTATGGGCCCTATAAGTAACAAATTCACATTTGAAGAGTCAATTTCTGAGTAATGTGGGTAATTGTCATCAGAAAAACAACAGTTAAAACTGAACGCCCTAGAATCGCGAAGTTGATTGAAATTTGGTATCATCATGCCTTGGTAAAAAAGTCCTACAAATCCTTGACTGGAAGTCTGCCAACAAGAATTAATACACTTACAAAAGGAAGGGCCAGCGTACGAAGTATTAACACTATTAATTATTATTATATAACATATATAATCTACAAAATGCATAAAACAAAATTGGATAAGTCTAATAATTTGACAACCTCTGTAATAGGGCCCATACACGATACAACATGTTTGCCAACTTGGTTGATGTTGGCCATCGGTTGTACTGTGTGTGGTCAAGTTGGCCAACCATTTTAATGGCTCCATGTTGTGTTGGGCCGAAATCAAAAATTTTTTATTTTCGGTGGGAGGAGTCAATGGTTGGCCAACATGTTGTACCATGTATGGCAATGTTGGCAGACCTTCTGTCAAAATTAGTGTAATTTTTAGTAAAAATTCGATCATTTAATGAGAATTGATTTTAAAAAAGTGATTAGAAGTGCTTTAAAATGGTATATTAATAGTGAATAATGAAATGTGGAGGAATCTCATTCAAGAGAACCAGCAGAGATGCCTTTTAATAAAATTTTTTAACAGACAATTTGAATATTTAGAAAAGGGGAAGAACGAGGCTTATATCGAATTGAATAAAAACCTAATTAAATTCCAAATCATTTGAGGTTTTATTTAATTTTCGAACAATTTTCAGTTGATTGCTAGAATTTCTCCATGATTTCTGAAGAGATGACAGTTGGAACACCAACATGTTTGCAAGTTGGTTCGAACGTGTATGGCAAATGTACAACCAAGATCGAGAAACAAGTTGGCGAACATGTTGTATCGTGTATGGGCCCTATAAATGATTAACACTGTTTCTGTTAATGAATGCGTTTGCTTCGTTTATTATTCTACTATATTCTGACAAAACGAAACAAGTTTGAGTAACGCTGAACTTCTCCAAAATTCAAAACAAACACATTGAAGTATTGTACACAGTTCAGAATAGTTCTAAGTACATACACAAAAAACGCCCCTAACGATGAGATGAGATCACCTCAACTAAGAACGAAACAATTTCAATAAAACAAACAATTAAATAACATTGATGTTAATGTTACATACAAATCCAGACTAAGTTTTATTGAGGCAACTACGGTGCACTTCAAAAAGCTTATGAGCAAAATAATCTGAAGTTATAAAAATTTGTAAACTATTCTAAAGGGTCTGTAATTTACTTGTATAGATTATGAATGTAAGGCCTAGTGTTCAGAATATTTAATTTACTTAAATTCTAGGGTATATTATTACTCATGTAAAATATTTGGTATTAGAGGTTAAATCCATTTTCGAGTAATAGCAACTTTATACAATCATTTTATTGATAAATTTTCCAAAAACCACTGAGAAATATAACAGAAAGCAAGATAGCATTAGATTACATGATTTCGTGCATCCAGATGTATTTACATATTCCGAGACAATTTTCGAAAGAATTACGATTTTGCTTACATTTATTGATTTCGATGAAACTCGTATGTTACTATCAAAAGCTTATAATTTTTTTGGCTTCATGTAGTGTTCCAACTAAAATTCCTTAAAACATGCGTAAAATTTACAGAGAATAAACAACCCACAATGGAACAACCATGATGATCGTTCACATTGAGAATGTACAATAATTAAATAATTTATCCAAAAATACCCTTCCGTCTTCTCGTTGTCATACCACCTCTTCGTTTCCTTGTTGTGAACCGTTTGAAGGATTTTTTTGTTGTAAACTTTTTGTGAGCTTTTGTTGTAAGCCGTTTAAAGACTTTTGTTGTAAACTTTTTGTAAGCTTTTGTTGTGAACTGTTTTTTTACTCTTTGTGTCATTGGATGATGTATTATTATAGGTTTATGATGCACAATGGCAGGCATATGAGGATAAATATGTTTTTCAACAGTTACTATCTTAGTCTTTTTCGGCCCCAAGTTTAGTAATGCATCAGCAACTCTTATTCCGGCACCTATATCTTTCATCACATGCCGAGCACTTGAGTCCTTCTCTTTAATAACAACCACATTTCCTTGCCTTTCAATTAAAGTTGTTTTTTGAGCATGCTTAACAGAAAAGTATATTCCTGTTCCAACAACCACAACTGAAATAGCAAAACACTGTTATATGTTTAAAACTGAAATACTGAAACTAATAATTATCTAACAAAATCACAGTTTAAATAGATTCCTGTTATTATCGTCTGTTTTATATAAAATCATTATTTTATGCGTACCAATCAAAAGTGTTACAAATACTGACAGGACAATCTTCCTTGTTCCCATAGCGACGACCAAATATCGACATCAGCTAAAACAATATCTTTTATACGTAGAATAAAAGAAACTGTTTTTCCTGATATCGTAAAAGTTTTCGCTACACCTCATAGTTATTTCTGTTTGTTAATTTATCTACGTGAACTAATATTGATTTTGTTAAATACTTCGACTGGTACTTTTCTTGTAAATTATCAAACTGACAAAACAGACGCCAATTCGGCAAATACAAATATCTACACGTAGTTAAATTTTTTGGAAAACAGAATCATCGATACATTTGAAAATTTAAAAGTCATCGCAAACTAGATGAGATCACATCTGAAAAATGTATCAATATAAAGCTCTGTTAAAGCAGAATGTTCGCTTATATATCTGGAAAAAACCAACGACGCTCTTCAATGAATCATCTACATATCACCTTCAAATCTATAACAAGTACCTAGTTTGTTTTTGATTTATCTGGTAATAATTATATATAATGATTTGACTTAAGCTGGACCAAGGCGTCATACTGTCGATCAAAACCGTCTAATTAATTAATGTATATGAATGTCAAGGACACACATATCTATATCATGGCTTAATACCGAACCGATCATGAGCCGATCTACTGTAGGTATTCTGCCAATTTAAACTTCAATTCCAGTAAAAGGGCAAAAGGGTAAAAAATATGGACTAAAACGGAACTTGGAAGCAGTAGTTATATACCCATCTTGGATACCTTTCTCGTTCAATATTTGAATTCTCTACGCTTGCAATGAAGACGTGTCATGGGGAGCGACTACGATGTTTGATTGGGGATATGATTTATCATTAATTTCTTGCTTTTGATTTAATTCAATAGTCCATCAATCTTGAATTCAATGTTAAAAATTATTGAAAATAGATAAGATATATTCTTGTAACAAAAGCAATTCGCGGAAAATTCACAATAAAATTTCATTCGAAGTCAAGCTCCCCTGAATTGTTTTCATGTTTATTTCTACAGTCATGAGTAATTTATTTAGTTTATTCAGGTGTTTAATTTAGATCGAAACGATACAAAACAACTGGTAGAGAAACGCATACACAAGTGTTGGTGATCCGTGTATGAATCTACAAGAACATATCACCAAATTTAGGTTCTTGAATAATATAAATTGACGTGGTTCATTAGTGATAGCACTGCACTAATATTTCTGCCATCATGAAGTTAATACAAATTTTGGTTTTGTTGGTGGCTCTTTGTAAGTTTTCGAAGATATTCCTAAGATCGTCTTATATCAAACATATAATATATTTTAGTTGCTACACTTGGCGAGGGTGGACTCTTTACGAAGAAAAAATACAAAGTCAAGTATGTCTACAATTATGGAGGATATCCGACCCAAACTTATGGAAATCCATACCAGCCAACTGTTTATAAGACTTACTACAAATTTGGAACAACCACACGTCCTTGGAATAAATGGCGTGGAATATATTAGTTAATAATGAGTTTAACATAGGAAATTTTCTTCAATTTGAATTGTAACGAGCATATTGATGAATAAATCATAATTGAGTCGTATTCTATTAATATTTTCTTACTTTTGTTAGTGGGAAGGGAAACAAAGTCAATTGTATTAAGATTGCTTGAAACTTGCTTATTATTATTTACTCAAAATATTAAGTATGCTGATTACTTCTCATCGATTTGCATTTCTGAAAAACATAAAACCTCCTGATTTTATTAAAGCATGAAATACTTTGGTCATTTCATAATTCCATGGTAATCTGGTCTGTCTAGTTAATTTTTAAGATCCAGAAAAATCATTCAGATGACAAGAAGATTAAGCTAAATACAGCTGTGGCGTAGATCCAGGACAGGGATGATTAAGGGAATCAACCCCCTTTACGAGTCAAAGAAAATTGTGATTGAACTAAATAAAAGGCTCTGTATCTACATATGTATGTACTTATATAAATTTTTTCTATCTATATGTAAATTTTTGTAAGTCATTTTTGCCATGGCGAAATTTATATTATTGTAATACACCATGTTTTTATATGTGAATATTTTGATTTGTAGTTTTGCGATTTGATCTAGAATTCCAAAGAAGTCTTATATAATCTATTTTCTTTTCTTTTTGTTATAACCTCTGAATTTGATATACTCAACGTTTCTTGCAGAATCGCTTTAAAATATAGTCAAACTCCTCTAACTTGAAATCGCTGTTGCTTCGAGTTAGAGGAATTTCGAGTTAAAGAAAGAGCTAATGTGTGTATGAAAATTTGAAGGGAGCGCCAGTTTCTTGAGAAGAATTCGAGAAAAAAGTTAGAGGAAATTTCAAGTTAAAGCAATTTCAAGTTAGGACTTCGACTGTATTTAAAATTTATAAAACAAAATTTGTGGTTCCCAACTTCAAAACGAATATTTTCCGTACATTTTGTTCAGATGATTTGTTGCGAATGTTACTTCCTAAAGACATTGGGAAACCTTTCCTAAAGACACTTCCGGACAGGACTTTCCTAAAGACATTGGGCTTTATAGATGCCACTAGTAGGAAAGCGAAAATCAGCTTTGTAATATTCTACAATTTAAATGAAGAAAGCCTTGCGGTAACATTCAAATTTCTGTTTTATTGAAATGAATTAAATTACATAGATTTAAGTATAATCACAGATTTATAGTATATTCCGTTAATAGTAATTTTCCTATACTTTCACGTTATCTTTAAAGTTTGTAGTAATTTAGTAAATTTACAAAACTGAGATTATTGAATTAAAATAAACTAAACTCATTAAAAATTTTTGATTTTCTAATAAGCTGCTCATTAAAGCATTCTTTCGTATATCATATCTAAACAGAGTTCGAAGATCTATAAAGCAATTTTCGTCTTCCTCAGTCTTTATTTCACGTGCATGTGGCTGAAATTAAGGTTGGCTCGAGAGGAATAGGTAGGTACTCAATGAAGACATTCATCTAACTTTATATTCGTATGCAGGTTGAGCCCAATTTCTCTTATATTCAAGGCAATGTTGTAACTTCATTAACAATCTATTTTTGAAAGTTAATAATTAGTTATTTATATTTGACTAGGTTCGTATTGTTAAACCTATATCATTGTGTTTAAGCAAAAAGAGCTTTGTTTCAGCAGGGCGATTTACCATAGTATAGTTTTGTTAATCGTTGCAGCATTGTACATAATATGTCACAGTATATTAGACATGAAAAATAAGCTTGTGTTTTATGAAACTGAAACTTGAAATGTATTTCGGTCCAAAACTTTACATAAACGCCCAGTTTACCAATATGTTTCTAAATAGCAGTGGGTACACTATTGAATTGTGATATTTATATCTCCATCAAGCCGATTGGATTGAGAAACGAAAATTAATATAAGAGTAAATGCAATACACAGGAAACATAAACATGAAGAATATGTTTATAAAAAAGAGATATGGAACATGTTAACAGCAAAGTCCTGTGGAAAAATCAATGGCGATTTAGAGGTTTTTGATATTTCATGAAGAAACGATGATCACAAGCAGCTAACAGTTTAATAACTTCGTAGGTACTTGCTGCAGAGTTCACACGGTTTAACTTCGATTTCATGTAACAGTAGAATTTAACGATCATCAGTTGCTTGAATTTAATGGTATTCTTTTGACCGCTTTGTAGGTGTTGATGATTTGTTGATTTGCAAACAGAATATTTCCGTTAAATACAATTTATAAAAACAAATTCGTATAGAAGAAATAGCATTCACGAACAAGACTTTTATGTTGCCACAGTGCTTTCTGTAGTTGACTTTATTTGCGAAAATGTGACCGGTAGATTAACCATTATGCAGGATTTTCTGTGAGCCCTAAGGCTTCCGCATGTTTTTTAGCTTTGAGACGCAAATCTGCTATACTGGAATTTTTAGTGTGAGCTGCCGCGAGAGCCGCTAGGTTTAATGGGTATTGGGGAATTGAAAATAACGAAGACCCGCTATTACTTATAGCTGCAGCATACTGTAAGAAAAGTAAATTCGGATAAATTAGAGCTTTTAAAATTTAATAAATGATTTATCTAACCTGATGTGCAGCTGCTGATATAATGGCAGGATCGAATGCAGAAAATGCTGCTGCTGCTGCTGTCGTAGAGCTAAAATGTTGTGTGACTGCATTTGTATTTGATGCATTAGACGAACTCGACGTGCTTCGAAGTGCCGGCAAGTTAACATATGGAGCCACGCGACATGGTTCTAATTGTGTTGAGACTGGTGGACTGTGGCTGGTGAGAATTATTCCCGCTGTAAGTAATAAAACTAGAATTTTATTTTTGTTGTTTGAAACTGTCTGAAAAATTTTGAAACAAGATGTGCGAAACAAATTTTGCGGAAGTGTTTCCTATTCTTGAATATCAAATCTCAATTTCTAGGAAACTTATACGGCGTTTACACCGAACCTGATCTACTAGCGACTTGAGAAGATTTAGCCCTAAATCTTGCTTAAACCTACAGGATTTACCATATATTTGCCAACTCTTTTCACGAGTAGATATATTCTAAACCCACTCTCAATCGCCTCAGTGGCGCCATTCAGTGGTGATCATTTGCGTAATTTTTCGTCTTTTAGTAAAATTTAGTACTCTCTCGACGTTTTCGAGATGAGTTCAGTTCTTTGTTGTGCACGTTATTTTATTTCATTATTTGGTGCGATTTTTGATTTTGAAAATTTATTTTAATTTCCATAAAAAATAAATCAAAAGAGGCAAAGAAAAGCGTGGAATATCCAAGAAAGTTTTGTAATGATTTGAAACAAAACAGAACAACAAAACACTAAAATTGTCAAACTAAATCTCCTCACTGGCGGCGTAAACGAGCGAGGATATTTATTGAATGATTTCACTAAATTTACTAGCTTTAGGTCGTTGTAAATGCGGTATTAGCCCGTTCATACACGGAGCTATTGAGAAGTAACTGATTGGATTACTCATCAGTTTACTTTGAGTAGCTTCGTGTGTAATCAAATGAAGCACCACCCACAACACTATTGATTGCGGACTCATTGGAAACCGGCTTGTGACCAGTCGCCAGGCGTCTCACATGTGGGATCGCTTAGTTTAGCTTAATTTAGTAGGATGATGATTCACCAATAACTCAACGAAGCCACGATGAAACTGAACAAAATGCAAAATTTGGTCGGTGCTGAGTAGCTTTGTGCATGGAGCCTGGTTCCTTATGAGTTAGTCATAATTAGTGACCCAAGATGCGAACCAGTTTAGTTTGCTTTGAGTAGCTACGTGTGTGTACGGCCTATTTCCTTTATATTCACATTCAGATACAACATTTTTTATACCTGTGATAATTTTTTCAGTATTATGACTTCTTACATTTAGTAGGAATCTAAGTATAAAACGCACCCACATAGTAAAGGATAGAAAAGTATATTAGTCTATCTTAGATTTCCTCACATATTCTATAAATAATTTATATGTTATTATGACTTGAAAAAATTGAAATATAAGTAAATATTTTCTTGAATTGTTTCTCACGCAGTTCCAGTTAATTTCAATCAGGTGAAAATCATACAGATAGCCCAAAGTCTAGTTTGTTCATGTTAAAGTTTGTATTTTGTGTTTCGAAATTTTGTAGTGTGAAAATTGGTAACGAGCAACACTTTGAGACTACGAAATTCCTTGCGTCACTGCGACCCTCTTCAATCTTCCAGAATAACAAAATGAAGGGAAGTTGTCTGTTCTCCCTGTTCTCGACTCCATTTTCCGTAATGTAGATGAACATTTTCTACATTCTGTGATTTTATAACTAATACGTCCAATACCGCACAATAGTTATCACAAATGCACATGTGAAACTAGATCCACCAAGTTTCCTTGTAAAAGTTGAAATTGAAAATAAAAATTTTTGGTACGATATAAAAATTTATAAAGTCAAATATTAATTTGTTTCCAATTCCAAATTCCCGATTCAAGATAAGTGCTACGGTATTTATTTCCGCAGAAATTTTGACACAAAATTCAACATAAACTGCATACTAGGCTTCGAGGGGAGAACAATATTTATAAAATGAGTAAACTACAAATCTGTTGCGTGAAATGACAAAACACTTGAGTCTTCCAATGAGGGTGTGATTTGGTTAAAGTGATCTCTTATTTATTACGCCTCATCAAATGGCACCCCTGGGATTCGCTCTCGTAGCCCTTCAAGTACTTTTTATTTGATTAAAGAATAAAAAAACGGAGGGTTTATTTGAGGGATCTCCGAAAGCAAGGCTAAAAGAAAATTGCTCAAATTTTTTTTAGTGTGGTCGGGGCAGACTTCTGCAATAAACTTGATTTTTTATTCAATTTAGTAACAGCCCTTGCCCTTATCTCTAGCCTCATCGACCAAAGCAAATTGTTTTTATCATCATATTTTTATGCTTTTTTTGTTGTTATTTAACGCCAAAGGCTAAAATCACTTAAATTAAAATTTAGAATGATTAACCTTTTATTCATAAAGAAACTTTTCTCAGGGTGGAGTAGTTGAAGTGTATGTTTCGTTATAAAAATCAGACCAAAATGAATTTTTATGGGCTTATTAAAGCACTTAAATTATTTTAGCAGGATCTAAATTAATAACATTTTCTTTCGGGATTGATAAACGTTAAGAGAAGTTTCTTCGAAATAATGAAGTAAAATATATCGAGAAAACAGAAAATATGTAGGTACTTAAACAACTCACAGGAGAGAATGACTTTTGAAAGGTGTCAAGAAAAAGAAACAAAATTTACCAGTTGACCAGTAATGCTAAGACACATTCTTTTCTATGTCATCCATTTAAATATAAACTGGTTCTGTCTGGGACAGTCGGTTGAAGTGAAACTTCGAGAGGGTTAATTTTGTTTCCTTTTTGCCCTCTCGCCCGCGACTCCAATTGCCCTTCACTAAACTCGCATTGTATCCACTGTGCTGCTGCACGGACAGGCTTTCGCGCAAAATAATTCACCAAGAAAAAGAAGAAGTTTCACTCACAAAACTAATAATTCACATAAAATGATTCCGATTTCAATTTACAAGTTAAAGGTTTCAGGTTTTCGTTCGATCACCGAAGTCTAGCAGTGTCTATCGCGGTTAGTACTAGTATGGAGGACGGCTGTACACCATCGCGTGATTTTATATATAATAATAATATGAATAATAGTTCAAAAAATAATGATTATAATGATAAAATATATAATAAAAAAAACAGCAAAATAAAAAACACCTGCGCCCTGGATGCGAACGTCACGCAGTCCAGATTAGCGTTTCATCGATCGCTCAAAAAACCCCGCGGAAAAGAAGTTTCATTTCAAAAACATTTCTTCGTTAGCATCATATACTTTAATATCGTTGGAATTATAAGCTTAGGTGTAGAAAAGAGAACCGACCATCATCGTACGTATGTGTACAGCTAAAGCGTTCCTTATGTAATTGTAGGTTTTGCTTCAAATAGTGTTTTGATTGGCGATGGAAGTAGTTTTCAAATACAAAAATCTGTAAAAAGTGTTCGGACAAAATTAAAATGCTCTTCTAAACCCTACATCTAACATATTCGGACGCAGCCTATAATTTCAGTTACAGCTTAGGAACATTTTAGTAGCAACGCCGCAAATCGCGTTGAAATACAAGGCGAATAGACTTATTTTGATAGATTTACTTTCAAAGTAAGTGAAACTATTGCGGACATGGTTTTAAATGCACCCCATTCTAAAATGAGGCGCTCAGCGCTAAATCGGCCTAACCCGAAAATTTTCTAAAACAGAGTTTAATATGTATTAAGGTTCGCAAAATCCAAATTTATCAAGAAAGAATGTCCTAAGAATGTCCTCCTAAGAATTTGAATGTCCTCAAATATAATTTGCCATTTTAAAAGGAAATTGTTTGTAACCTTCAGTTAAGGTTTGTGTTCAAGGTAGGCGTTGCTCCTGCGCAATTCCTGGACATACTCCCAACAAAGGATCAATTACGGGTCATTCAGGAGCATATCAGGAAATAGCCATCAGGAAACAAATGAGGACATACTGGGATACATCTGTTCTCAAAATGACCTCAACACTGAGAGCTGGAGGATGTTGAAGAAGACCGAGGAAAAAACGGCAGCCTTACTCACCTTCTCATAGACCCCACTTCGGAGGCAATCCTGAGAAGAAACAACCTCCATAGAAGGAACAACCTTCAACCTTTAAGTTTCGCGAAATAAAGCTGAACTTAAAGAAAAATCCTTTGGTGGATAAGGCGGACCAATCATTGCCTGTAAGCGGAAACCCCGATATACCAGAAAGTAATCCCGGAGGGGAAGAGGCTATGGAGATTGACGGGGAAACCCAGAAGTAATCCCAGCCAATTCCTCAAGAAAAGGGGAAATGAATCCATCTGGAAGAGAGGTTGATGCGAGGTTCTGCGATCGGCTCAGAGGGATCCGACAGGACACTGAAAAGGAGCGCAGATACTAAAGGGGACTCAAGTTTTCCAAAATAATCTTCATAGATCCAAGGCGGCTATGAGTGTTCATGGAGCGGTAATGTTGAAAGATAGAGACGACATCAGACTACTACAGGAACCAAACTACTAGAACGGACGCTTTGGAGATAAACCTAGCAGTACGGGGAAAATCATACACTGTGGCAATGGGATAAGCAATAGGGTCAACAGGGGTAGTATACCTGCCTTTACTAACAAAACAAGGAAAGACGTATTAGATGAGGTGCATAATTTCAAAACTTGCCACGTCCACATCAACCGAATTTGAGAAACTGGCAAATTACATTTATAACTTTGATAACCTGAATTTTTTAAATGTTTTGTTATTTAAAATTGTTTTGCATAAACTACAATAAACTACAATAAAATTAGCTTACGGATAATTTTTTAAAAATCATAATTAGCTCATAATTTGCGACTTCTGAAACTAACGTGAATGTGAATATAGTGACTTTTAAAACTAACTTCAGTTTTTAAGCTACATTTACAAGAGACTGAGGATAGTTTTTGGCCTTTGCTTTCATATTTGATTCAAGGCTGACAACAGAATGCAAATTTAATCAAAACGTAAATTTTTCGAAAACTGGACATAGACAGTTTTGATTCTATACGACTCAGATATAATCTTGCCAAATGTCTTTACTGCAACAAAAATTTCTAACTGGAGGGTCTCAAATGAAGCCTGTATGTCTAAACATAGTTACTATATATACGTTTTACGTATACGGCTGGAAACATCCAGATGGAAAAGAAAAGAATAGTCCAAAAGACGGACTGGATTGAATTCGAACAGCAAGTATGTTCTGGGGTCTTTGACTTAAAGGACGAACGCATCGAAACCACCGAGGACCTAAATAAAGCGTACGATGATCTTACATGAGTGAATTCGAACAGCAAGTATGTTCTAGGGTCTTTGACTTAAAGGACGAACGCATCGAAACCACCGAGGACCTAAATAAAGCGTACGATGATCTTACATGTCTTCGAGTCAACGCTCTGGAGACCAGACACCCCATGAAACAAAGGGCAGTCAACAGGAATGTGGCCTGGTGGAATGAGAGGCTGGACAGACTATAACGACAAACTATAACAAGATCCTACAAGAATCAAAAGGAACTCATGGAAAAGCATGTGTGAAGGGATTGAAACCTTGCCAAGTGCTGCCAGAATCCAGAGGTTATTTACAAGAGATAACTCTTCAGGCCTGGGATTACTGCACAAAGGAGATTGAGGGTACACTGCGGATGAGGATGAGACTCTAGAATTGCTCTTGGGAACTCACTTTGCTGGCTGCAGCGTCCCACCCAGCAACCTCCGGGAATACCAGCGATACAAAGTTATTACAAGAGCAACCAAGCTCTCCAAGAAAATCTTCACAAGTGATAAGGTAAGGTGAGCGATCAATAGCTTCCAACCATACAAAGCTCCCCATGGCCTGTGAATAGAGATGTAGGAAACGAGTAGTATTCGTTACCGAGTACCGAATACTCACTATGATTCCGAGTATCCAATGAGTACTCGCGAATACTACTCGTTACCGACTACTCTCTCTTACAAGAAAGAGAGATGAGTGACGGTACGTATCCAAGTGAGCGATTCGCTATCAGTGCGCGTTGATAGCAAATCGCTCTCTCAAACACGTCTAAGAATGATTGGTAATGAATCTAAATGCATGAAGGACGGTGAGTAACGTTTCGTGTGCGAGAGAATGTGTGAATGTGAATGTGAGAATGTGAGAGAGATATAACGTGTGCGAGAGAATTATTCGCTTTCAGGAACGGGTCGAAATGAAACGAGTACTCGCGGATACTCCCGGAAACTTTTATATGGGAATTTTCATATAAAGATTCGACTGCTCAACTAACGAATAATGATCCGGATACTCGTTGGGTAGTCTTCGTTTGATTTTTTCGAGTACTTTTGTAAGCGAATTTTCATATAAAGATTCGACTACTCTGGTAACGAATAGTGATCCGGATACTCATTGGGTAGTATTCGTTTCTTTGGGTATTTTCGGATTTTTGCATGGAAGTTATATAAAAAACAAGCGGGAATTTGGAAATAAAGGATTTTGTAATGAAATAATGACAATGAACTTATATTCCCCTTTTTCGTAAGATACAAAATTTGTTTAAATCGAAATTTATATAGAAATATTGGAAAATGTTTTTTTTCTTTTTTTTGCTCGCTTTGTATAGGCCAAGGAATCAGTAACGATGATGCGGATACAACGAATACTCGGTCATCAAGTAACGAATACATTCGATTACTCATTTTTGAGTAGATTTTACACCTCTAAGTGTGAACCACTGGTTACTTGCACCCGGAGTCCCTTGTACGGCCACTGGTTATTTTTAACCAGAATATTTTGGAGTAAAATTTCTCTCACTCTCACACACCTTACGACATGCGGAATCATGCAGATACACATATGTAAACATTAAACAAATAGTTATTCTTTCCAATAAAACCAAAACTGATTGAAATGGCTTAAATTGTCTCTCATTTTGCCAAGTAGGGATCAGACTTGTTCGTAGTAGTCCAAGGTCTAGATCGACTAATATTTTGAGTACATAAAAATGTAATGATGGTATACAATTGAAACTTATTTTTTAACAAATATTAACATTGTTTTAGAACATTACAAAATTAGACACACTACACTTACAACAAATATACCAAGTTAAATATAATCGTCTTGATTGGGACATCACTGCACATAAACGCATGTATAATATATTCATGTGTTCCAGCCTTCATTGAACAGCAGACTGTTTTTAACACTTAATTAAATTAAGTTTTGGAGAACGTCACACAAATCATAGATACAACCTACGCGACACTACCCCGTACTGCCGAATCATTTATTTGCAAGACAAATTACAGTAAAATGCTGCTTTATTGCATTAACACACACATACTTCCATTTATAGAACGATAAATCCTTCAACTTAATTATTCATTCACATTTCTCGCATGTATTTGTCGACCTGACGGGTAGTTTAGTAACACAAAGAAAGAAAATTTGTACATCGGACGGTACAGATTTGCATGTGGCACAGAATTTGTCATTTGACTGCGGATAGGGTGGCTTCTCAGAATATTTCAAACCTGGCTTCTCATATAAAAGCCCAGTCTATCATCACCGTGTTTTTGTAATCCAATGTCACATACACGCTTGTAGCTAGGGTCTCCACAAAATACGGGTTAAACTAAATTAAATTAACCGAAGCACAATAACCAAAAAAAGGACGACAACGAGCAAAGTAATTGTATCCGTAGAAACTCGTGCAGTAAATCGTTAACGAATAAATCACTGTAAATCCATGAATGATTAACTTAGACACCCTTACCAAGCAAACAAACTTGATACGCTTTGCTAGTCCGGGTGTTTTCCAACAAAGCGGAGGGAAGAGGGTATGTGAATCAGGAATTTAGCTTCGTATTTATGTGAACAACACTTAAATCTTCAATTCAATAGACAGCTTTCCAATTTGGAGCTGAAAATTGCAAAACTAATTTAACTAAATGTTTTATACCATCGATTTGACAAATTTTTTGAAAGGTATCGATGAGTGTAAAATATACTATAACCCTATTGGTCTTTCAACTTTTTTATAGGCATTTACATATGTACTTATATTGTACAGATTTTCATTGCGTACCTATATGATAAAGTGGTTTCTTGTGTATTCAACATGATTTGAATTTACGATCAAGTATTCGAAAGATTCGCAATGATTTCATCAACAACGACCGCAGGTCTGAGGTGCCAAATTTTCAATGTTCTATAAGTTTATAAGATGCAGGATGCTGCAACATTGGCATGTTTTTGTGGGTCCAATATATCCGACTGATTGACTAACTCCCTTTAATCAAAATGCTAACAGTCTTGTTTACATGTACAAATTGGCTGATAAACACAACAACATTGTTCCAAAAGTTTTGTGTTGTTGTATCTTTAGCGAATCCACCCTGCAATTGTTTAACGGACTAGAGAATTTTCAATGTGGAAGGGTAAAGCCGCACGTGGGTGGAATTCAAATTTGCTCCACAGACTTCACCAGTGGAAATGTCACAATTTTTATTATTTCAGATCAATTTGTTCTCGCTACGTTACCGATGGAACGTCTGTATTTATTGAACTCTGCTACTCAATAGATGTCAAATAATGAATTATCAATTTCGAATTATTCATTATCCATAACAACATTACAGGGACGAAGGGTATTTGATTTGATTTTTTTCATTATTAAGCGTGACGAAAAAAAATCGAAAAGCGCAGTCTAGGTCCGCGCCATAGATTTTCCGTGAAAACGTCGGGAGAAAATTATAACAAGTGTATCGTACTTATATGTATTTACTTTAATTATCAGTCTCTTAAAAACAATCATTATATACAGTAGTCCGGTTACAGAATAGATAAATCACATGTTTATTGTTTTGTGTCGTTTTTCCATTTCTTCTTCGATGACACTTGCTCGGCACTGGACATTTTTGGTTTTTCAAATTTGTTTTGATACCAGTTTTCCCCGATTTGAGTTTTTTACAATTCGGTGCATATTTACGACTCATATGAGACGATATCTTTCAAATTTTTTCCATTTTCAAATGCATACCGATTTTTACACAACGCTTATTAATAACAATCACGCGTAGGCTCTCACACTAGCCCAATAACGTCACAGGCAAAATAAACGCTCCACAATATATGCGTACAAATATTTCCTATCCACTGTGAACTCAATCGTTGTTATCGCGTAATTAGTCTCGTAGTTATTAGCGATTGAAATATGACGGTGTTTTGTAACACAAGGAAGTTAGATTGGCTACGAATGTACATACTCAACTCAATGTACAACATACTCAAAGAAAGTTAGACTGGCTACCAACGTACATACTCATGTACATACTGAAGAGATACGTTTTCACGTAAATATATTTGGGAAAATTCACACTGAAAATGTTCAAAATAATACTTTTAGCATGCATTCCTTGTATGTAAAAACAATTCTAATAAATTGCATACCAGCAAATCGAATGTTTCAATCGAAACATCAAGTTTGAGGCAGTTTTCTCGGAAAATATAAAAGTAAGAACATATACATAATTGCTCAAAATCCATTTCGTCTTACCTTTATGTATTTGGTTTTCATGTTTTCTGCATTTCGCTCTTCTGTTTTGAAACCAAACCTAGAAGCGAATGAAAAATACAAATTGATACAATTTAAACTCAATAAGTCAATAAAGATAATAAAGTGACAAAAACGAAGTATATATGTATATAGTAAAAAGTTAAAGCTTTTGTAAGTTAAGATTCACAATATATAGTACTATAATACTTTAGTCATTCATTAATCAGAACAACGACTACACTTTCCACGTGCCATACTTCAGTACAACAGTTTGAAATATTTGAAGAACATAGCAAATTATTATGAATAAATAAAAGCAGTATCCTTATAAGATTCGTTTTGAGGGCAATGTACATACGGATCTTCAACCTATCCTCGAAAAGAAGCACCATACGGTATTAGCCAGTTAAAACACTTTGTGTCCACTTTTCGAAGTAGAGAAATAAATTTCATGAATGTGGGCGTCTTACATAAAGAAGCAATTATCTGCCCAAGTGTATATACGTAGTATTTGCAGTATAGGCATGTACGCTTTCATCCCATGCTTGACATACTAAGCTTTAAGTATTGCCTGACCAACCCCTCTACCAAACACATCGAATTATATCACGAAGATGAAAAAACGAATATTCTTGAATTGATATATTATCCTGAACAATTTGAGTGAATTTATAATCCTTAAATGTTCTTCACAACACTGTTGCTTGGTTTGATTTGCCCAAGTGGCGCCTTCGCTTGAGTCCACTAAACTGTGGTATTTGTTGGAGTTTTCTGTATGTATTGATTCTATTTGTTTTATGCCATTTCCAATGTCTTGATTCATTCCTGTTTCAACAAGAGATGTCACAAGAGATAATAATTTATGTTAGGAGTTATAGCCACTTTTGTTAAATATGTAATGATGGTTCATAACAGCAGCATTCCATAATAGTGTTTGAAAGTATCGAGTTAGTATATCGATAGATATCGTGCAAAAATTAGTTTGAGAGTTCTTGAAGTCTTCAAGAGAGTCAGTAGATATGCATAAAAATCAAAAACATCAAAATTACAAATAGGGTTTTCGTCATTATGTCAAATTTTTAATATCGTAATAAAAACATAATAAGTATTACTGTCTCGTCCCTCAGCCAAATTTTGAGCACGTAAAACTAATGCTTAACTGCCTGCCATCAAACAAATCGAATTCAGTTCGGCCACCTCAATTCATTTCATCATAAATCTTTCACTATTCGCACTTGTACTTTATTGTATGTCACTTAAATTCAATTAAACAAATAGCAAGTGCACAGGCCATAAACCACGATGTCCATTTTTGTTACAGCTTAAGCAACCCTCAAGGAATAAAGACAAATATCACTTTCGTAAATTAAGTTACAGTCTGTAATCAATCACTGTTTTTCCTTTTGAGGCTGAATAAGAAAGCTACCAAAAAAATTGAGAGCAAGTATTTTTTCCGCCGGAAAATTCTAAGAGTCGATACTTGCTCGTCTCAGAAAAGTTTATGGTGGTGTATAGTATGTTTCTACAAATGGTTGCTAATCATTTATAATGGCCCTGCATTTCCATATTAATGCACTTAATGTAGTGTAACAAATGCATAGCAATAAGATTCAATTCTGGGCTTGTTAATCCGATAAAAGTATAGAAGAACTTATTTGATGTATGGGGTATATTGAGTATCGTAAATAAGATTGTCACCATTCGAAAACGATTTGCACAAACACTTTAATGTCGTTGAAACCTGTAGGAGCCAATGGACAAACTTCATAGATAACATCATAGTCCGGCTTTGTCCCTCATGGGAGCAGATTTACTTATTAATTATAGGAAATAAATAGAACCGTCGTAGATATAGCATCTTCAAATAAAGGAAGGTACTTTTTTGGATGATTCTGGCATACAAGGCAGTTCATTTGGTGTTTATGTAATTAATCTCAATAGCTCGAAATTAAATGGGTATTTATTTCCGTAAATGAGTAAATTAATTTGATAAAACTCCATGCAGGATTCTCACTTCATGTTTATATAATTACCTGAACCCGAGCTTCACTTAGTCCAAGTCTTTGACTCAATTCTTCTCTCATGAAGGCATCTGGGTAGTGAGTTTCTTCAAATAGCCGTTCCAGCTCGTTCAATTGTTCTAATGTGAAGTTAGTTCGAGATCTACGTTGCTTGTTACTTGAGTTAATACTGTTGCTATTATTGTTATTGTTGTGACTATTGCAATTGATATTACTAGTTACACTCTGATTCTCATTGCCATTCGCATTACTACTAGTGTTATTAGTTGTGCGGTTATTCGTCGGGCCGCTGTTGTTACTACAAACACTATTAGTACTTATTTTATTATTATTGTTACTTTTAGGAATATGATTGTTACTAGTTTCTGATACATCTTTGACCAAATTATCTTTCAATTTTATTACATTTTCATTTGATTTCAATATTGGTTCTTCAAAGGCGTGTTCTTCTACTAAGTCGGTGATTATGATCGGAGTTGATGATTGTCCTTTACCTGAAAATAAAAATTCGGTGTATAAATTAAGGAAGACTAAATCACTTTGAACATATTGAAGGTTATTTGTAAAAGTGATAGACCACCTACTTTGCTTTAAAATTATTTTGTAAAATTATGAGTACAATAAAAACTCTCAGTCTCTGTATTGTTCTCGTTCAAAGATATAATGTGTTATTATTATCATTATTATATAAGCCGTATTCTTATCAGAATGGATATCTAGTGCAAATCACAGTTCTTCAAAAACCTACCTGCACTTGCACTCGATAAATGCAAAAGTTGGCACCGACGGCAGTCACATCTACATGTACGTGAACGTGATATTTTTCTCCCTTTCTCACATTTGGAATGATGAATCACTCCTTTCTGTGCACCTAAAGTTAAAGTGGAACAATTTCCACTTTGTCCGCTCTTACTTTCGAAAATAAAAGCTTGTTTTCGAACCAATAGACAGATTTTTCGGCGAAAAGAGAAGGATTGATGCTTCACTCCATATGTGAGGAAGGTGTAAAAACTCACTCTCACGTTGTCCTTCTCACAACTTTGTCATTGGGATGTGAACGTTGTTTTGCAGTTACGTTAGGTTCACATTAGGGATATCAACAAACCGTCGGTTTTTAGTGCAAAGTGGTGAACAGATCTGAACTCAAAACAAATGCACCTATTAAGTACTTCCTCAAAGCATGTTGGTGCTCCCAAGTTCAGCAGAAGTTCAGCCAATATCAAAAATATTTATACTGGTGGATAAGATCGTCTCAATATAAAACTGAATATTCTATTATTGTTCTTCACATCCTCAATTTCATGAGTAATGCGTAATCCTCCTACGAAGGATGATCGAATCTGTAATTTCCTAAATCAGAGCACAATATTAATGCTGCTTTTTCGATGAGGATTCCGAATAAATTGAAACAACAAACAAAAATAATTTTAAAAAGCACATCCTGAATTTTAAGAGCCCAAAATGTAACTACCCCCAAACGTATTTTTGAATATTATGGGGGATACTGCAAATGGTTGTCGTTTTAACAGCAAACTGGCTTGGTGGTTGTTTGATATTCCTTGCTATTACAGAGGGTATATCGACAAATTGAGTGTTGTACGTAAATCCAGCATTCATGCTACAGTCTTCTTGCTTCAATAATACAAATTTCCAAAATTCAGGGTGTTTTTTATTTTATTGCACATTTATGTGTTTTGCTAAGTTAATCAGAGCGCACACAAAAGAAGAGGGTCTTAATTAAATTAAATAATTCAATTTGATGCCTAGTCATTCTCTAAATGATTGTTTATTTTCCAAACTCATGGCTTCAGTCTAAGGATTTTGCTCGATAATAACAAATTGTGTTTGTGTATGTGCTCATAAGATTGCCTAAATCCATTATAGTGTTAGGAAAATTTCTTCGTCAATAACGTATGGTGGTGGAGATGCATACACGCGTCATTGCGGTAATATTCCTTGAAAGATTTACGAAAGGATGATTCGCTGCGTCGATAAATTTTATATTAATCGCGACAATCACAGCTCCATGTATTTAGGTTGCTCTTGCGATTTTGAATAATCCTATGCATTATAAGACTGTGTAATTATGTTTCTAGCAATTTTTTGGTAACTGGATCAAAAATTAGTATGGAGGGGAAATGCTAGTGCTAATCAAAAGTTGTACTACTTTTGAGTAAGAGAACAGACCTTATGATTAACGAGTAACAGATTCTTGTGCTACTTGAAAAAGTCGGGAGCTGCAACAATCAGTTTTGAATTTTGATAAATAAATATGTAATATAATATAAAATAAAATAACACAATAAATTTTTCAGAGATTCTTCCAGTCCCGGATCGAACTCAACGTTATATATTTACTATTACTCTAATAATCTTTATCTACTATTTTCCTTTAGATTTTACTAGAATTTCAAAAATTGAAGTTTATTGAATCATCTTGTTTACATGACATGACAAAATTTATATTATTGCACGTAATACATCGACCACTATCAGGAACAGCTTGAGTTTACTAAACTTTACTAGAAGGAAAATGAGACTTTTGAGAGGACTTCAATCTATTACTCAAATTGTAAAAAAACGATTTAGTTGTGACAGAAATTTTCAAGCACCTCGACTCTGATGCAAGCAAAATTTGTCGGGTAAAATCTTCCAATCTCAAGCTTATTTCCTCTCCATAACGTCACGTTAAATCCTCTCAAAACAGTTTTTTGGGAGGGTAAAAAACGTCGATGTTTGAAAAGCGATCACAAGAACCATCACTGGAAAGCAATGAAACAATAAACCTAAAACATATATGTGGGTTGTTAATTGGTTGTGGTTTACCTGAATGGCCAGTAGAAGTTAGAAATTAAACTTCGTGGAGAGTTATGAAAATTCCTTTAGAAAACGTGGCCTTACATATGCACACTGCAAATCTCAGTGTCTAGCAAGTGTCTTATTTCAAAACATTTAAAGTGTCTGATGGACAAAATGTTTAAGAGCGAAGTATTTTACATACAAAATGTTTTAAAATAAAACGGATTAAGTGTTTAGTAGCACAATTATAGAATTTTTACTAAAGTGTCTTGTTTCTAAACGTTTTAAATACAACACATTTAGAAATGTTTAGGAGAGTTTTGTATAAAAGTGAAAATTTTAGAAGTGTCTTAAAATAAAATACTTTTTCAAGGAAAAGACACATACATATATTTGGTAGACACTTATTTTCAACTAAACGCCAAAATTCTGAATTTTTAAATTCACGATTAGTTTTTTATAATATTAAAAAAATTATATAGTCTCGTATCTAAAATTCATTTGAGTGTTTTATCATGCAAATTTAAAGCGTTCATAATTAATTAATAAAACAAATTTAGAATATTTATTTTAAAAAAATTTTGAGAAAAGGCAACTCGACTATGGAACAAATAGCAAATTGTTAATAATAAAATAAGTTAATAATAATAAATTGTTTCAAGTTATTCTATAGCAACTAAAATTTTATCTTCAAGTATAATAATAATTAATTTAATTTAGTATAATTTGTTCAATTATATATATATATATATGTATCTAATAATAAACAAAATTGTCTAGTTATAATAATTATTTTTAGAAGATAGAAATTTCAAAATTGTAATTGCTCATGCGAATTGCAATTAACATGTTTTAAATTATGAGTTCCGAAAGGACGCATCGGTATACTTAAATATTTTGACCTGAATCAATGACCCTTTATAAATCTTCTCTTATGACAATGTTTCTCAAAGGTTTGAAGTACATGCATTTGAATTTCACACATTCTCAAAGGTTTGAATTACATGTATTTGAATATTAGGCACTTCAAGTGTTTAGTTCAACTAAGTTCAAGTGTTTACTTCATCGTATACGATGATTGAGACATTTTAAGTAATTTCTGTTTCCAGTGTTAGTTCCAACGATTTAGTCGGTTGCATTTCTCAAGTGAACTTCGGAGAGATTCATGGATAATATCCCCAGAAAAATGTGACTTAAAAGCTAAAAACCAACAAGTTAGAAAGCAAGTGAATGAAACAACCTCATATAAATTTAATATCTTGGCCAGCAGAAGTTGCTAGTGAACTTCGTGCGGATTTTTGAAGATTCTCCCAATATTAAAAAAATACACTAAAATTTTGTATTTTTATCTAGGTTTTAACAAATACTCTACAATTTTTAAATCGATAGATTTTTTAAACTTTTACGTTTCAATCTAATTCTTTTTTAATAATAACATTGCTATAAGCAAACCAATTAAGAAAACAAAACACTGCTACTGACTATGTCTCTATGTCATATATAACTATGTCTCTTTTGAGTTACTATGTTTTTCAATTACAATTACAGTACAATGTTACTTCTTAATCAGCTAATTAAGAGCTCGAAACATATTACAATGTATTGCAATATATTGTTACGTATAAAGGTCTGTCTGTTGTACGTCTAAAGGTCTGTTCCTTTTGTATGTTATAAATTTTCGTCGTTCTATTAATTCATTGTAATCATTTACAAAAGTAAAATTACGACGGCTTTTATAATAAGCGGAAATCAGTACATCCAGGACGTCGTGACAATACTATTAGAGTGTTACTACGTTTGGGATGTGCTATATACAAATGAGTATAAAAATTTGCTCTACTTTTTATTAGATTTAGAAAGTAGATATACAGCGATTCACACACGCAAAGTAAGTAATTGACAAGCACACACTTGTTTGGTAGATATATAAATAAGCCCAGGGAATTAGATACTATTAATACTGTACTATCAATACTAGTCACTATAAATTCCCCATCATTCACGCAAGAAACCTAACACGAATCGTTTAAACAACATATGAGATGTGATATTAGAGACGAGATACCTTGTACTGTAATTAAAATCTTTCCACTCCAAGTGTCTAGTATTTATGTATCTATTTATTTATGTCAGGTAGGTTAAGTTCAAAGCGAATAAATATTTAACAAAAAGGCACAAAACACAGATCCTTTGCTTATGAATATCAAAATAAAATACAAATTAGGAAGGATTTAACGCAATTCGTAAATGTTGCTATACAACAAAGCCTCATTTTACTAAAAATCATTTGACAGGAGCTTAATTTTCAACTTGTTGTTAAGGTCTAGTAATACAGCAAAGGAATTCGTATTTTAAATGAAATGAAAGTTAATTAATTAATTGCTAATAGAACTGGAACAAGTTAATTAACTGACTTATCCGAAGTGGATTTATGTAGATACTAGAATCCCTTCTCTTTTTAAGGATTGTTTGCTGTTAAATAGTTAGGATTTACACTTCTCTCCTGTGTTATTCCGATGAAGAATTGAGGATTTTGAGGGACTTTTAATTAAATCTAACCGTGTTAAGAAAAGGCAATTACCAATAAAAATGTTTTCTTTCAATGAAATTTAATTACATTGAAGTGATGGAAAAATGAATCCTTTTCTTAACACATTAGAACTAACGCTGTGCTCATTCCGCTTTAGGAGTAACTACATCCTAACAAGTGAGCTATTTTCAGGCAATTTATATAATTGAATGAATTCCTTGTTCTCACAATTTAACGATTTCATGCATTTAGTTTTATGCGCATCTGAGATTTCCAACCCTCCTTTCAATGTGATAATGTGTTTCTGATTCAAGCATTAGGTAGGGCTGTTAATAAACGCTGGCGTTGTGTCTGGTCCTTGAAGGTTCTCATGCATTTATTCCATGGTTTAAAATGTAGACAATCTAAAGTCAGTGCAAAACTTTTTAGTTCGTTATTTTATTCTTGTGCGTTAAATAAAGAAATAATCGCCGAACATTGATATTTTAATACTACTGGATATTAATGTACTATTACACCTCGCTTATGATTATTATGGACTGTTAGGTTGAAATTCTTGGTAGAAAAGTGTTCTTGACAAATTCAATCGATTAGCTTTTACTTTTAAATAACCTGCAAATTTAGTTATAGAAAATTATATACAAAGTTGTTTAGAAAAACGGGATATGAAAATAATCTTTACAGAACTATATATTATTATACATACTTCAATATTTTTCATTAAAATTCATCAGCATATAATCTTACAAATCGGAAATGAAGCTAATAATTCCTCAATGAAATGCATAAGTTCTTTGTAAAACAATTTCACAGTCCTGCTCTTACTTTCATTGAATTAAAGCATATATTCAAAAACATATTTCTCAATTTGTTCCATTTTAAATTTGATCAAATCAGGGACCAGTTCGAGGGTGCGAAAGTAAACCAATAAAAAATTTGGAACAGACCAAAAATGTTTAATCCCCTCAACCCCTATGAATCAAAAATGCCTTACACATCGAATATCAACCCCTTTTGATTCTTTTCACTTCTTGCATTTTTCAATGTTTCCCCAAATTGATATTGTGTGCCGTACAGAACGGACCAGTACATGTTTCCATCACGATTTCTGGTATTTGCTGTATCTATTTTATGTTTTAATGCGATTATTCATGTTTATTTGTCCCAAGGGAAATACTCTTAGAATCAGAACAACTTCATATAATCAAATCAAATATCGAACAACAACATATTCCTCTTTGATTTGCGCAACACATTTTGATGCAGTCACATCAATTTTGCTTCATCTACAAAAACCTTAATTTGCAAATAGTAAGATTCATGTCATTTTTAGACAATCAAATCATTTGTTACACGCTAAGAATAATTTAATTATTGTTATTATTATTCAATCATTGTTGCCTTTTCATAAATCGTCCTTTAGTGAAGTGACGACGCTTGTGTCTGGAAGTTGGAATCATTAATCATAATTTAAAAATATTTGATTCCTTAGTTCATATTTCATCAGGGTGGAGAAGACAAAGAATAAAATCGTTCTAAACCACAGCCACCAGTCATGAGTTAATAAAAAATTTCCTCAAGAACTTTTCTCGTAAAATAATATAATAATCTTTTTCGAAAGGAATTCCAAAAAAACCAAGGTAATAAAAATTTCATTGACTTACCTTCCATTTTCTCGTAGTGACTATCACCAACCCCTAAGCCAATTCGATTAGTTGCTTCTATAAATTTATCGTTCTGATTGGTGTTTTGGTTAGTGCAATCAGATTCTCTTTTGACAACATCATTTCGAGTTGAAGAGGCACTTTTAAGTTTCCTCACTTCGTTAATTAAATCCTTAACTGGATGTGGTCTTGCAGGAACCTCAATGTTTTTTTTCACTGCTAGGGAGTTGTTGCTACGAACGAGGTTTAGGGCTACGGTTGGCTGGTTTTCATCTGTGAAATAGATTAACATGTGCTAATATCTATCAGTGTATTGATTATTTAGACTTGATTATCGAACTTACTACCTACGTCTATCAAACTTCATTGTGTGAATTTATTCACCTTGTAATTTTCTCTTTGGGGAGTCTGATATCAGCCAATTACGTGTCAAATGGCGCCCGTCTTTTCCAGATTTCTTGACCAGGGATAGTGGTAAGTCTGTATTGTTATTGTCATGTTCATCATTTCCGGATAGATCAGTTATGTCGATATCTACGGACTCGTCATCTGGTTCTGTTTCTGTGCCACCATTATTTGAGATTGCATCCGAAGAATCACTGCATGATGTGTGTTTTGAATAATCTTTCGATGTCATGTTCAGAACCTCTAGGACACGATTACCGTTAAACTCAAAGGATTTTGTGACGAAATGTGCTAGCTGTTCCATTTTGAAGCGGTCAATGTTTTCTCGTATTTATTTAAAATTCGTTATATCCTTAATGCCTTTTTTATGTGTCACTTTTTCTCATTGGATTTAATTTATGGAACTGCAAAATAAATATTAACACTAGTTCATTTAATAAGCTTACACGTTATAGCTTTTTATGTATCAAGGGTGTAAAGTGACGCTTTCTTGCATTCGTGGATTGCAGCATGAGTGTAGGCAACTACACGAGTCTTTGTACGAATGCGTCATGACCGAGCGCAAATGCAGCAACGACTGCAAGAAAGCGTCACTTCAAACCCGCGGTGCATACAATAGTTTATGCAACAAATTCGTGGAAAGTTAAATTTGAGATATATTTTCACACGAATCGGTTGTATAAGGTTGTACCTTACGCACTAGTACTGTAAAATAGGGTGATTTTAGGGTGTTTGGGAATCGAACACTTAACGCACGCAAAACGCACATCGAAAATTCAACTTTCGAAAATTATTTTACTTATTAGGTTTATTGGAAAATATATTGAGTTAAGTTATAACGACCGTTTCAATGTGGTTTTTGGATGTGATAAAGGGATTAGTGTATGACGTGGAACAGTTTGATTAATTTGTAAGTATGAGGTTCCACAGTGGCCGACACTTCAAATATTAAGTTATCAGGAAGAATTATAAAAAGTGAATGCTTGTACCGACTGAAAACTTGATCGCTATTAGGGTAAGTCCGAAGGAGTTGATCGTAGTTATTTTGAGATGACTGAAAAACTACACTATAAACAAACTCAATGTCCAGGAGTGATGGTCATACTACTTGTATAATATAGGTACATATTATTCCTTAATTTTGGGTACATGAAGTCTCATTATCTTCATTTGCTAACAATTAAATTACATGTTTTGTGATTTGATGCAATTTTCATGAACCTTTTAGGCATAAATGATACCTACAGAGTTGTTGAGAGTTGTTTTAAAATAGTGCTCCTCACAGCCATCAGAGCTTTATTCATCCTTTTTTTTCTCGTATTGCTTCTGATGTGTCTGCCATTGTACTTAGAGTTGCTTCTAAAGCTCGTCTGATTACAAATTTGTTTTAATTGGTTTGAGATAGTGGAGCTTCACTAGAATCTAGCTCAGATAGGTCTGAATCATCGAAAAAACCATACTTAGGTTTTGTTTAGAGCATTGTGGTTTAACTTGGATGAGCAAATCCAGCCCCCCTTAAGGCAAATGCATTTTCTGCAGAGGCCAAATAGTTAAATTAAGAAAGCAATATGGTAATAATATAAAGGAAAAAAGAATATGGTCATTTGAGCGAAAGACTTTCCTTTATTTAGTTATAATTTACTTTGGAAAATAAACATGTGTTTCGGCTGAAAATTACTGCCTTCCTTCCAATGTTTCACACTTTCGTTAAAAAGTGAACTCGAGAATATAAAAATTTTAATATAGCCATCTTGATGAAATCTAATATGACCTTTTCCCCAAACTGGCCGGAGACTAGACCGTGGAGATATTGAATAAGTTTAGGAGGTATGATACAATAGCTGTATTCCTTTGGTCACTCGAGCAGAGCAATACTGTCAAATCGCATACATAGATTTATCCAGAACAAATTAGCTCTTGATAATAACTGGGTTTAATTTACTCCGCGGGGTAAATAGTTGAGCTAGAAATATCCAGATGGCGACATGGTTCATTTTCTTTGCCGCGAGTTAAAATTTTTTTTTAAATAGCACAAAATGACAATTTCTTCAAAACTTTCAATTAATTTCATCTGAAAATTTAAATTCAAGATGAGGAATTTGTTTAATCGAGGGCGTAACACAATATAAAAAAATCGAAGGAAATTTATATGAATGTGAACTGAAGTTGGTTGAAGTTTGTAATCTATCGAGTGCAAGTCCGGGCTGTTCTTTTGCTTTCCTCTCGATAGCGATAACCAAAAGAATACGGCTTTAGCGTCATCATACCAGGACTGTAAAACAAACAGTTGTCCAAAAGAACAATAATTATAAGCTGTATTATTTTGCTCATGCCAGTAGAGCAGAACTGTCAAATTCCATTCATTAATCCAGAGCAAATTAGCTCTCGATAATAAATTGGTTTAGTTTACTCCGCTGGATAAATAGTTGCGCTAGAATTATCCACATGGCGACATGGTTAAACTGAATGTGAAATTTTGTTAAAATTCCGCAAAATTACAATTCCTTCAAAAATGACAGCTAATTTAATTTGAAAATTTAAGACCAAGTGTCTCACAAAATGTGAAAAAATCTAAGGAAATTCACACATATGTGAACTGAAGTTGGTAAAAGTTTGTAATCTATCCAGGTTAAATCCGGGCTGTTCTTTTTCTACTTTGGATTTCCACTCGATAGCGATTCCCAAAAGAATACGGCTATAATAAACTTCGCGTTTGCTATCAGTCCCAGAAATTGGAAACACCCAAATGGGAAAATCATTCCAAATTTACTACTTTTTTCTCCCGTTCTTGTCGCCGGCGTCTTTAAATAAATCGTTATTGAACACATGCAGTTTTAGGCATATTATGAGGAAAACCATTTCCACCACAATACAGTTACACACTGCTGCTCTAATATCGAAATCGAGGTTGCACCATTTCACGCTCAATTCCTTTTATGTAAATCGTTCTTTGATAAAACACTATTCCCTTCCATCAGATCTCATCGCTAATTTGTATAAGTTTCTTTATATTTAAGATTTTACACACTGAACGTCAACTTTTTACACACTATATATATATAACCTAACAAGGATGCCCAGGAACATATTCAATACTGCTGGTATGCGAAACATTCAGTTTGATGATCAAAGATCCAACAGGAGTACCTACGTGTAGGTTCTTGTTAGGTAAGGTTTTTCTACTTTTACTTTGTTAAGTTTAGGGCGTCATGAAAATGTAGCATTATCCATAATCAAAACAATGAAACCTCGAAACACGCCGCGACATAAGGGCATAGTAAATGACAGAAAAATAACTTTTGTGGTATTAGAAGATGAGAAAAGCTGTAGGTACTGTGTCAAAGTGCAAATTTTACTCAACTTCACACCTTTCGTTAACCTTATTAGAAACATTTATAATATGCTAATATCATTGTAATTTACTAATTACCTATATATTGTATCTCATTTCTATCCACATGTTATGCATAAATTTGATTTTTTTCTGTATATTTACAAAATATGCGTATGTACTTTTGGACTATTGACAAGATTCAATAAAGTTCACAAATCCGTTCACTTTGTCTTTAATTCGGTAACATAAGTTGTATGTCCGCTCTTGACTGTCCCAAACTTTGAATTACAATTATAAATCTGAAAATTAATTTAGTCCAGTTAAACATCATTAGTTTTTTGATGAAAATTTCGTTGATTAAAATTTAAACCTCAAAATACATTTTAAAAATCTACTTCCAACTAAAACAAAAATCTGCGAATTTCTTATAGGATTTTTCCACTTTCATGTGTTGTTTAACATTGACATTAGTTTTTGTGAAAAATAACTATTATTTAATTTGACGCTCGCTATTTCATATATGCTCCTGATTATAAATATGAGTTTGGACAAAATAATAAACGAAAGCAACAGATATCTAATAATCAGCCGTTTGTTACTTTTGATGAACTTAACATCGCTTATAGAGAAGAAGAAATAAAATGGTAATAAGTCCCAAATCGTTTAAAAATTAACCACATTGATAGAATTTGTAAACAGAATGGCGTTATTATCTAAATGTAGATATTATTTGATATGCATTTGATTTCTTAACTCTTTTATTCTCGTTTGCAGAATAAGGTAATTTGTAGATTAAACGAACCTCAAGAAAAGGTTTTCGCAATTCTTTTGATCAAATACATAGTTCCATTATTAATGATAATTGTCAATAAGTGTATATAAGGAAATTGCCTTTACACACATTTGTACAGTGAATCATGTTTCACCTATCAAATGGTGCTCTTTTGATATTTAGCACGCATTTAACATGAACAGTAAGTATTGTCCATTACCACATTTTACCGAATTGAAAACTAGACACTTGCTACGTTATTCAAAAACATCTACATTCCTCTATTATCACGCTCAAGACTCAGCTAAAGATGGTTCAGTCCACAGTTCCATTGAAAATAAACTCAAAACCGGAAACAGAAGTCATTGCAATTATACAGTTTTACAGTAAATTATGTATATTAATAGATAATTGATTGACTATATAACAACACTTCCGTAACCCATACAAAAAATTAATTACTAAATCATTATCACCGATTTTAAAATAACCGATACCAACCGCGGCCATCAACTGTTTGAAGTAAGATAATTTGCAGGATATCTCCGTTAAGGTGCTGGCCACCGTTTAGTTAAATATTCTTAATGGCTCCAAACGCATAAAGAGATAGTTCCGATGTATACCTACACATGTTTACACAGACGCAATAGAGAATTTCCATACTTTCGTTATATAGACACGTATAAATGATTACAACATCAAAGTGAACTTCTCCAACCAATCGCACATAAGGATGCAAGGATACAATGCGAATCACGAAATAAAGAGAGCTTGTAATACGACATTTTTAAGGGAGGGTTATTTATACCCGAAAACTATACTTCCTGTGTAACTCTTTAGGGAGGTTTTGTTCGTTTTTAAGGTCAAAAGAGAAATCATCAATCAGCGCGACTTTTTATTCCGTTTTTTCGCTATTTTGAAAGTAATCGCAAACCTAACAAAAAATCAACTAATGCGAGTGGTTTATCATTCATAAAAGGAACAGAGTAAAAAATGCAAATGCTCATCCATGTTTCCGGGGGTCTCTGAAAAATGCAAGACCACAGTGTCAAAGTGGTTGTCTTAATACATTACACAAAAATTAAGTTTTACAAAAATGGGTCGTATATTTCACTGTCTCCCATAATGCTCAAAGCGCATGATTTTTCAAGCTTTTTTCAGGTTGACGGAAATTCCAATGTGAAGGTCGCAAAGCTTATATAAATTCTTTCTTAATACACTAGTATTTCATTGGTTGAAGTGTTCCATCCCCGGATCAAAACAAGGGGCGGAGTCATATTTTACTCCCTATTAACATAGTGTATGCATTTGTATATTCCTGAGTGAAAAGAATTGGCTTTACCGATATAGGAAATGATGTGAAATTGTTGAGGGTAACAATCAGGTAGGATAGGCATTCTAAAGAGGTGCTAACGAGAAGTCACTTTTACGAACCTACTGGCATTGTTTGTAACGTAGGCATTCAAATCTTAGGTTTTCAATGTACAATTCTCAAAAGTGACATTTTACGCACCGTATATTAGATGGTATTTAATTTGCTTTAAAACTTCTGTTGATAAAAATTTGATTAATCGAGTTTATGTGTCGAGTAGAAATACTTTTTAGACTTTATAGTATATGACAATGAAAATGAAATGAACTGTTGATAAGGGGAGTCGTCAATGATTAAATTGGATGAGCTTCAGAGGCAATTCTTTGTTTGTTTTAAAAGCATTCTTGGAAAAGTGAAAATACGTTAAAAAACTTGATTTAAACAAAAGGGAATATTCTTCTCTTTATGATGTTCCCAGAATTGTAGTTCTCATCTATGGTCCACTGAAGCAGCTTATAAAAAAGAGTGCAACCTTTTCATGGAGAATTAATTGGGGAAAAAGATCACACAAATTAACCCCGCTTCGCTGTTCCGGAAAGCCTTTCAAAAAGAAGCGACCATCTTAAAAGTGGAACAGGAATATATCCGTTAAACCCGCACGTGTTTGGAAACGAAGATTTCGTGGCTGCCGGCATTTTAATCAGCAGCGGAGTGGTAATTTCGGAAGAGAAAATACGAAACCGAGGGCACAAGACCCCAGACGACCACAAAATATTAGATCAAGCAAGTGATCCTCCAACAACACCACAAGCACCACAATCGCCATCACTTATTAGGTCTGATCACGTACTTTTCAAGTTCACTAGAGTTTACTAGACTTTACTCGAGGAAAAATGAGAGGTTTGATACGATTTCGCACTGTTTCTCAAGTAGTAAAAACGCTTTCGTGTAATATCTAGCAAATTCATAAGCGATATCAACAAATTTGACATTTTCCATTGTCAAATGAACCGCATTTTCTTAGTAGCTTGAACTTACTCGAGCAAATTTCTCGAGTAACATTAAGCAATTTCAAGAATATTTCCTCTCCGTCAGTTTTTGTCAAACTCTCTCAAAACAATTTTTGAGCGAGTTCAAAAACGCCAAACATATTGCAATATGTTCGGAGCTAGTACGTGAACAGACCTATTGTTGATAAAACTAAACCATCCCCAATAAGTAAAGCAGCAGCGACCTCCAAACGTGATTAACGAACTTAACTTTATCGATCAATCTTCCAATCTCGATCATGAACTTACAATGGCGAAGGAACAAAACTGAGAAAAAAGGAAAATTGAAATGTGCAAAAGACTAAAAAGAACGATGAGGACTTGGAAAATATCATTCTAATCATTATCTATGGGTAAAACAACGAGATATGATATATATATGTGCTGTGCTCATGCTGGGTGCACAGGGTATGAATCTTCTGAGGGCTAAATATCTACATCTACATCTTGACCGGTATTACACACCATGTTGTTTAATACCGGCCAAAGACGCTTATTTTTCAAAGAATTATTCTACCACATTCATTTTAATTATTGATCTCAATTGTTATAATTTTGCTAGAAAATTAGTTATAGTTTAATTAACGAAAAAAATTATGTAAAATTATTCATTATATTCTGATTTGTGAATATTTCGCCTTTAGCTGATTCTACCCTATAAAGTATTACATTAAGATAAAAATTCTAAATTCATGCAATAAAATAAACATTTTTTCCTCAAAATAAGCAAATTAACGCAAGAATGAAGAAGCGTAAATTACATATTTTTATAGAGGAAATTTTGTTTCAAAATAAACAGGAATCGTAATTAGTATCAGCATACTCCAGTTGACTACTGGAGCCAAACTGTGTTATTCATTTTCAGGAATTAGCTGAAGTTTTATACATATGATTCATCGCGAACGGCTGCAAAGGTATCGTGATAACGATAAAAATGCTTATTCCTCTCAATCAGCTGGTGATATTCTTTTCTTTAGTCAACCATTTCACCAACGGTATTATTTCCCTTATAATTGTTTCTGTTTCTATGCAATTTACATGAACGAGCAGTTTTAGATCTCCTGGAAGGTATCCAGTATAGAGTAAAAAAAATGAAATACTGATTTTAATTATGACGAAAATTTAACGACAGACACTCTAAATTATTATGCCTTACATTTTAAGCATATCCAATAAACTCTACAATTTAGAAGACTTTAAAGCGACTTTAATACTTCATGCTATTTTAAATTAAAATTTTTTTTCCATTGGTTTCAAACACAATTTTGCAATTAATCAAATCAAACTTAGCAAAAACATTTCAAGTAAGTTTCCTAGGATGATAAAAATAAAACCAAATTAAAAGTTCATGCAGTTTTAGGGTTCTTTTTGCAAACACTGAAAACATTCTACATGCATCTAAATTTTACATTGGTCATTATTTCTTGTGCATTTCCTTACTGTATCCCATGGATAATATATGGTAAATACGGCGTAAGAAATATAATTTATGGGATTTCATATAATTTCAACATTTTTGTTTTAATCAAATAAAGGGTTCATGGGGTGTACCATACAAAGGAATGGTTCTTTCGTGGAGCAATTTATATGAGAGTACACATAAAATCCACTCATTCTGATTTATGTATGCATGTACAATATATTTCTATCTTGCTGTAAGTTTTTCTCTCAAAGAATAATTTCTATATATTTATTACAAATGCTTATGCATATGGGGTTAGCAGCTAACTAATTTAATTTAACTTTCATACATATTTACATATGTACAATGATGGTATTTTCATCGTTTTTATTAACAATTAATTTATACAATTTAATCTATTTGTAACTCAATTTCTGGCGTCTGTTTTTGGGATACAAATGCCAAAAGTATGAACCATATCTACGTGTACTATCAAATGTAGAGAAGTATGTAAATAGATTTTACAAACCAACATCGCCAGACTTATGTCTTATATTTTATATCTTCAACAATTCAAATAAAAAAAGACTAGATGTATAAAATTATATTCAAATCAATTCATGCTAGTCGGTTAGCTTAGCAAAATCCAGTTTGATTTTTATCCTTAGACAGTTTTTAAAGGGTTTTCATAAACTTGCTTTACGAGAAATTGTGCAATTGGCTTGTGGAGCGTGAAGATTCGCGAGAAAAATTTATTTATCTGGTAAGTGAAAACATATCTGGCCTCCAATGGTTTCTCTCTGACATTCAATTTTCCAGCAATAAGCGAAGGAAAGCGTTGTTGTGTAGCTTCTCGCCATTTATGCCTCTTGCTATTTCACTGTCCTCTCTTGTTCTCCATGAATTTCGATGGTTGTTATTTGAAAATAATGAATATGTCGTTATATATGACATTTATTCTTTTTTTCACAAAAAATCAGCTTTTTATCGGTTTTATATCTCTTCTGAATTTTCTTCAGGTTCTATCCCTATAAATAAATGAAAAAATAGAGTCCTTTACAGGTATTATTTATTCGACTTAATTGTTTAGCCGAAAGTTAAAATTTTTTATAAGCCTTTTAGCAAGTGCATATAATATATCCAGATGTCGAATATACAGGAATAGCTTCCTTAATCCGAGTAATCAGCTCCGCCAATATCCCGGAGTAATCGAGGAACTACTCTATAGGTCCGTTTGTTTTGAGTTCGGAACTGCTCCGGAATACTGAATTGTACTTTCAGTACTAAGTTCCGCGTTTGTTTTCAAGTTTGGTGTAGTACCAAACTGTACCATTTTGTCTTGAGAAAGTATGAGAGTTTGACGATTTTGTTCTCACTTTACGCTGACGGAGTTACAACGGAACAGAGTGGAACGCTAGAAGTGTCAAATTGTACTTTTAGTACATAGTTCGACACTGTTCTGAGCTCAAAACAAACGGACCTTATATACAGGGTGTTTTTTATGTGGTGTAAAATATTTGAAGAGGTGATTCCTTGAGTCAAACAAGCAAAAAAATGTATGAGTGGGGTGGGGGAGGGGGTGATAACTCTCAATAATTACTGAGCTACATGCGATGAAGGATTTTTTTATCATGTGGGTACCCTACAGTGATTTTTGGCGTTTATTTCTGGACTGCGTGGAAGGGAATCAATTACAGTCAAAGTCCTCTAACGTGAAGAGTTAATGTAAGTATGAAAATTTGAAGGGAGCGCCAGTTTTTTAAGAAAAATTTTAAGTTAGAGGAAATTTCAAGTTAGAGGACTTCGACTGTAATTGCAGCTTAATCGATTCTCAAGAGTCAGGCACATATTTGGAATCCAAAAATAATTGTCCCAGCTGGTACGGTTGTACAAATAATTTCAGTTCTCAAATTTCGGTTAGATTTTTGTAAAAACTGAAAGGACAGGAATTTCGAAATTTCGTGAAAATAACCCAATTATTGAATATTTATTTTCAGAAATATCAGAATTCACAAAAAACCTATTTCTTTTGATCTAATTTATGTTTGCAAGTTATAAAAACATGATTATTTGTGTTTTTCGTGTACAACAGCTATTTAAGTATCAAGGGTGTTAAAACTACACGAATCCTTGCACGAAACTGTCACGACTGAGCGCAAATCCAGCAACGACTGCAAGAAAGGGTCACTTTACACATGCGGATGCATACAATTGCTTATGCAATAAATCCGTGGAAAGTTGAATTTGAGATTAATATTCAAAAAACTAGATTTATTTTAAACACATCTAAAATTTAACTTTCGAAGCAAGCGTTGCATAAATAATCATTTTTCATTGATAGCATTACTGAACCTTTGCAGGAACCTACTAAATGAGAAATATTGCTTAAATTTCCAATCGTATGATGAATTTTACAGTTGAAGCTTCTAATGCTGAACATCGTAGATTTAATATTCTTATTGATTACCGCAAAGATTAGCATTTAACCTTCATATACATACATTTGAGAAACTAATTTTTTAGTTGAAGTAAAATTAAAATTTTTACGTAACGACTATGTAGAATAGAACAAATGAATACACATATGATTTTCTTTATATGACCGTTTCAACTTTAATAATAAATACAATTCGATATCCTGTCACCGGTTTTAATATTCTCCATCCTAACATAAAACTTGTTCCAATATGTAATTGCTAAAAAAATATTGAATGGTTTTCTAACATTTACCAAGAATCAATTCGACAGGATGAAATATGTAATTGGGTAAGTAATACATTTTAAACAATTGTTTAATAACATTGATGGATCGGAGGAAAAGGAGCTGTAAGTTCAATCTAACCTCCTCTTGATAGGTTATTCCCATCACTTCAAAGTTAATTTCTTGAACGCATTATTGTTTCCTAAACCTTTGCTGTAACAGTAAAGGTGCGTTTCCAATGCCAGCTTGGAGTGGAGTGTGTTGACACTGACTCTGGCACTTGTTTCCAATGCCAGAGTGGATTGGTTTCACATCCACCTGACGAGCATGATTTGAGTCGTTTTAAATTATCGAAATTATAATATTTTTCTTAACCCTTTCTGTCCCAAGACATCAAAATTTCGACAAATCAAGTTTATTTTGGTGTCTATTTTATTGAAATACGTTCCTATTTACAAGAATGAACTTGATATTCCCCAATTTTTTCCAGGACCTGAGTTCTAGGATTGATGCCATATGGGAAGTAGGGGTGTAAAAAGCGAAAAAATTTTTTTTGGATATCAATTTGGGAAAAAGTTTTGAAACAACAATTATATGGTATTTATTTTATTTTTTTATTCTAAATGGCAATCCTCTTCTTCCTGCGGTAGGGCCAACTCCATTAATGCTGCCTGTTCCTCGTCTGCAAATCTTTGGAATATAGCTGGGTCTTCTTCCGATAAAAATCCCTCGATTTGTGACTTAATGGCGTTTGCAACTGCATCGTACTCGTCGCAGTCGTCGTCGCTGAAGCCACCATCGGACACATCTCCCTCCATTTCAATGAGAATCTCCTCATCTGTTAATCCACGTCGACAATACATATTCAAAAAACTCAAAATTTAAAAATTTTTAAATATAAATCAAAAACAAAACAAAATCAATATAAGCACTGAGAACTCTAAAGAAGTTGTGAAGAAAGTACTCAAAAATATTTCCTTTTATACGAAAAATTTTATGACCCCATCTTCCCACTGATGCCATATGGCATCAAAACTATTTCCACGAATACGATAAAACTAATTACGTTTTAGTGAAAATTACCTCATAACATTGTAAAAGAAGAACAAATGTACCTGAAAATAACATCTATTTCCCAGAAAAGGATTATCTTGATGGGAATTTAACTACCTGAACATTTTGAGAAAAAATTTTCGCAGAAACATGGAACATCTGCTCATTAAACGTGTAATTAAGCCAGACAAATTACCCGAAATTGATGAAAATAATTTTTATGGAAAACCAAGCGTTGGTTTAATGACTGACAACAAAAAAAAATTCAATATTGCATCATAATTAGAAACTAGAAATTTTTAAAAATCTGATGCCACATGGCATCAGTGGGACAGAAAGAGTTTATACAATAACCATATTTGGATTATCATACCTTTAGTACATTAAAATATATTAGGACTAAATACTTTTTTCCATTTTTAACTAATTTTATTAAAAAAAAAATACAAAAATTCATCGGATATTTCGAACGATCAAGCCTTGGCCACTTGTTAGAATCGTTCCGAAAAACATCGTATTGCCACTCCAGCGTGAAAATAGAAATAGATCCTATTTTCAATCCACGCTGGGCCCAGATTGCACGAAAGGCACATATGGCGGAGTGCGTGCGTGTGAAGCGAGCGGAACATGTAAGCCAATCCAATCCACTCCAAGCTGGCATTGGAAACGCGCCTTAATAATTTCGAATGTTACATTTCTCATTCTGTATTCTACTGCCTTTGTTTAAAAAAAAATGAAAAAGTTGTAAATGTTACATACTCTGAAAAAGATACATTGCTACATTTCGTTAATCCATAAAAAAATTTACATCCCTAAAAACATGATACGCAATAGCTATTTGCCTTAAAGCGTGATTCGGGAATAGTTCTTACAACCATATTTCCTTACCTCAACAAATGTATCCCATCAAAAAAATGAGTTGATTCTTTACCATCCGTTAGGGTCCTTACAAAACCACTGCATACATACTTAGTTTAAAGTTCTGAAAACGATTGCTTGTTGACTCAAGAAATTTAAAAATTAAACAATGAATTCATTCATACAATACAAATATATTAATTAATTAGATTACAAAAATTAAGAAAAAATTATTGATAGACACTTAACTGCTGACGTTTGTAGGATTTTTGATTAAATAAGAATTATTTCTATAAACAAAACATTACACTAACAGGTTGTGCAGAACAAAAGCAAGATAAAATTGTTGAAAGAATATAAGATTTTGATACTTGTTTCCTCGAATTATTTACAGCTCAACTCTGAGTCTCATGGATTTTTTCTTGCAGGAAGAAAAACAAATTTATATATTTTTTTCGTATAAAATTTTATGAAGTACAAACTTCACAATAATGGTAGATGAACAAATCATCCTTATATGTTATTCGTTCTAAATATTTATTCATGACTAAAGAATAATGTTTTTAATTCAATAATTTTGTTACATGTTAAACAATTCATAACCTAAAAAATTCAAACTTTCTGTTGTAACTAGGTTTATATAATATATAGATTGTTCGAAAGCAAATATTTGAAACAAATTATGAAGAGCAATGAATGATATTAAAATTGTGTCCATTAAATTGACAGAACGAAAATAAATTAATTCTATTGTTCGGTTGAATTCTATTTATTTTCATTTATTTGATAACGTACAGGAATCCATTTACACACTGGACTATTTTTCACATTCATTCGCCATAAAAAATTTATAAATATACATACTGCTCGCGCTAATATCATTGTCCGCGTGATTACGAAGTACATAAAGAAAAAATTTATCTATCCTTTCTTTTCCAGAAAAGCTAATCATTTACTTCCATTTTCCAATATTATACAAATTATATTTCGCTTCAAACTATAAAGGAAACATTGATCACGCGAAAGAGTTACACAACTATGCGATTTAACAGCTCTAGTAGTTATTTATTTGAATACAGTATCTAATATTATATAAACTTTTATTTTTTAATCATTTATTTTTACAGGTAATGTTCAAGTTAGTTCAAAATTTATAATTCTAAGATTGATTTTTCATGAAACTTACTACTTTTTCTTTTTTTACAAAAATAACTGCCATATAAAAAATAACTTAATAAGTATATTACTTTTCAAAATATCAACTAAAAATCTTATCTCGAAATTAGTAGTTTAATATTTTGTCGGAAAGTCATTACATTTGATAAGTAACAGAACCACTTCCTTGTAGTTATTGTTCAAGTAATAAGCGTTTCAAGGAATTTACTTCCATACTTGACTGGAGGGACACTGTTTTTTACAAAGTACTGTAATAAAGATAGGTGTAGGAATTTAACGTTATTATCGATACACAGATATTGCTACCGCAGAAAAATAAAAGCAAGTATCACTAAAATTTCGGTTATATAAAGTATGAACGGTTTTAAGTTTAGTAGTAGTACGTAGCATTAGAACAAAAATCATGAGGAATGAGATAAATATTATAAGAATCTGCTTATCCCTAAGTATCACAATTGAAGAATTTGATTAAATTATAGTATTGTAAATATTTTGCTTATTTTTATATAACATGTTTGTTACTACAAACTCTTATGACTGACACTTTTTTCTTTTTTCCTCATAACATTTTCAAAAATATGTACAGCAGATTGATAATGAACAGCAGAATGCGGCACTAACTTAAATATGAAGTTAAGTATGAAAGCAAATCCTTGTTTGGACGATAAAATCCAAATTATTATGTTCGAATAACAGATATATATAAAGCTGAAATTAGGCAATTGACTCGTTTATATTTACAAATTTCTCAAATATTTACAAAAATTTATACGATTTAATGTTCGAATGCCATATTTCTCACTGTAAATGAAAACTTTTTAATATATGAATATAAATTATTAGGTAAGCACTGGTATAGTAATAATATTCGAGTCAATATCTAAGAGAATATTTTACAGAAATAAGTTTAGAACGTATATTATTGAAAATACCAGCAACAAATCGATTCAAAGTAGTTTATTTTTACATTTTTTATGACAGAAAATGCGTTTTGATGATACCGCAGTAATAAAAATGAGAAAAATCCTTTGAAGCTTCGTCCATACATCAGGAACAAAGTAGCTTATTTACTGAAACTTTCAACACCACAAAAATTATACATTCGACCTCACGGCATTATCCTATTATGGAAAATAAATCGCGAATATCATTTATAGCATACGACGACTCCAAATAAACATGTTTTCGTTAGTTTTTCCTTCGAACTATAGCACCTTCATATTTCATCACGGAAATCGACCAAAGCCATTGAAGAAAGTTTGATTTTCAATTGGCATCATTTTTCCTTTTTCAATTTTATTCAGCATAAAAAATATTAAAAATTTAAGATTTAGTTTTACTTATGCTTATAGCTAAAATTAAACAATATTCTTTAATCTATATTTACACAAATAAATATTTTGAATAAGTAATTGATAAAACTAGACTATGATAAAAACAATTTGTGTATGTTTACGTATTTTAAATACACAAACGAATCTTAATTATACATTTATATTGTACGCGTTTGGTTGAAGAAAGAAAAGTGATAAAAATATGTTTTATTTCTTCCAACCTTAGTAAAGCTAACACACACTTTATACTTTTTTCACACTTTCGATTGAAAATGCTTTGGATCTTTTCAGTGTTTAATGTGTCTTAGAAATGGTTTATTTTGTTGAAAATTACAAAATTTATTTTACACGTATATTCTTATGCAACTTTTTCGTATTCTTTCGAATTTATAAACGTCTTTAAATATATCTGAAGTTCATATATTTACTGCAATTCTGCCTTCTTATTTTCATATTTTTAAATTTAGTTGGCTTTGATTCACTTATGCAATAATTTTTAAGAGGTTGATGAAGTACATTTTTATTACTTTTTTCACAACATATTCAATCATAGGAGTAATCACTAAAGTCACTTTCTCCTTCATCCGATGATACAACCAGCTTTTTCTTTTTTCGTTTACTTCGTGCTGGTTGCTTCCGTGATGAACTTGTTTTGGTTGCTGATTTATAATGACGAGTTGCCGTTGCATTTAATGTAGGTGTTTGTGTAAAACCCTAAAGATAAAAATATTTTAGAAATACAATAACGTAAAACTAAATTCTAAACGCGTTGATCTCTAGAGTTCACATAAATTATGTACCATTTTAGTTAAAAATATTTGATTCAAACTATAATTCTGAGGAGAAATTTTGTAGACAATGTAGCAATTACGATCGTGCCACTTTATAAATAATTGAAAAATAATTTGACATTCTAATGTGTAAAAACTAATTTGTGTAAAATAGATAGATCCTGCAATAATTTATATACGATTAATGTAATTTTCAACTTTGATATTTTACAAAATATACTAAACTCTTCTACACGAAAACGCCTCTCTATTGCAAGACTTTATCTCTATAATCTATTAAGGCTTTATGTCGAAGTTTCTATTAACTCACCTTTACTTGACTAATGTTTACATTTGAAACCGTATTGTTAACATTATTTACATGAAGTGAACTATTTTTCCCGGGTTGACTACCAGTTCTACCAGTTCCAACGGCCACGAATCCTTCAGCATGATGAAATGCTTTACTATTTGGTGTGGATAATGAAGTATTTGTTTTAATTTTGTCTTCATCACCAGTGTCAGTATCATCTGGATCTAACTTAAGCATAAGCTGCTTAAACTAAAAGAAAAATGGTTAAAATTTACAGTTATCGTATATTTAATACCTAAAACTTTCACTTACGTCCAAATATTTATCAATTAGATCCCTCTTTCCTTTTTCATCCAACACAGGGCAAATTACATCTTTTTTCCTTATGATTTCAATAATCGATTTAGGTTCAAATTTCGGAACTACTTTCCGATTTAAGGCTTTTTCGTAGATTTTTTGTGGTTCCGATGGAGAATATCGTGATATTTTACCATCAGTTATTCCATACATATCCTTCAGATGTTGTTTCAACATTAGCATAAGCATACATCCCTGTGCACTAGTTATGCAATGTTGCAGATCTGTTGTGTCTTCTGGTAATCGGGAGTATAGTAAATCTTTATCTTCGTCATCATCATCGTCCTCCAAGGGATGATTTTTTTGATTAAATTCATCCAACGGCTTAAGACCTTCTTTGAAAATCGCAAGTAAATTTGTTCCAGTAACAGATATCATAATGTCAATTTGATGAATGAGATAAAGTGGTTCATCTTGTACAACATATGGAAAGTACGCTAAATTATCCGCTATGTATAGCATATTTTGAAGCGTCGTTTTTTGGTCATCAAATTGTTTCGTGAATGTTTGTATCAAAGCTCTTCTTTGTGGTTTTGTGCCACGCAATAGCGAATACAAGAAGTCATTTAACGATACCACCTGATCGTCTCTCATTCTATATATCCAAGAAGAATTTGATAAATCAAGTCGTTTACTCAGAATAAATACTTACGTATAACCTCGTATAACGCAGTTATTTTCATTTACTTGTAGAATTTCTTGAAGTTCGAAAGATAAATGAAGTCCCTGCTGCAATTTCATATTCACGTATCCAGAGTAAGTTTTATCTATATCCTTGAGGAGGGCATCTGCGCGGTGTGCAACCTGTACATAAATATTTCAATAATAAAAATTTGTTCTTATAAAATATCTGCAAACGTTTCATTCTACCTCCTGCTTATCATCTGTACTTAAACAAATTAAGTATGGAACCATTCGCACTGGATGGACTAAACCTTGTCTTAAGACGATTTGTATAACTTTAACAGCCCAAAGTCTTACAGAAAAATCTGAATGAAGAAAACAATTTAGAATTTCCGTTAAATATAACTGAATTATTCTGCTGGCCATTCCCGAAGATACATCGTTCATTTCTTTCAAATCTTCAAGTTGAGCCTGAGTATGCCCTTAAATAAATTGTAAACGTAATTCTTTTTCCATTTGAGAAAGATTTAACAACATACAATCTTTTTCTTTGTTATGCATATACAATTCCGATTCTGTCAGATACATCCATATATTGCGCATACAGATCAACTTGATGTGTGGTTCAACTGATGGACATCTTAGTAACTCACGATAGTAATCGCGTAGTTCGTGACGCGTTAAATATTGATCATTTTGCACACAAAAATGTCCTAGAGAAACTAATGCTTGCTTTCGAATATCGAAGTTGTTGCACGTCATGAAATACATTATACAATCAAAAACATCATCACATATCGTCGCTGACAGTCCATCACCTAAATTTTTAAAGGGTTTTTGGTTCGTACAATTTTAACTGCTCTATAACATAGATAAGTTTCAATTTTAATACATACCTTCTTCTAAACCCAAAACGATGGATGACGTAAAATCAAAAAATCGCATCAAAATTCCTATTGTGTATAAACTTCTACGAAAAATTGGTTGATAAATACTTTCCAATGGTAGATTTGGATTATTTATCAATTGTTCTCTACTAAGTGCTATACTTTTATAAAATCTGAAAAAAAAAAATTAACTCATGTAAACGGCCTGTAAAGCTTTTGAAAAATAGAAATTTTAAATTTTACAACGTTTTTCAAACCTACAGACCTAGAATGGCTCAATCATTTTATTTACGATGTTTATGAAAATTTTTATTGGGAGACTTATGTAATTTGTGAGTGTGATTTATTTCAAGAAGGTTTAAAGAAGAATAGAAAAATATATAATAATCGGCATTATTAACATTAGAAAGATCATTAGTATGAGAAGTAATAATCATAATAGTAAGAAAAACTACTGAGATCAACAACGACATTGCAAATTATAATAATGTTAAAATTTCTATTATTGTTTCAAAATTATAAAAATATTTCTTATTAATTCTCTATACTTACTTTGCAAAACAGTCCCTAATTAACTTATAGTTCTTGGTTATTTTATTTACGACAGCTCCTAAACACGACAAACAACTAAGAACAACGGTCTGGTTGAGTGACACTACCAACACCATTAAATGTTCTTCTAAATCAGCTAAAAATGAATCACTTGGATGCTCCATGAGTGGTACAACCTGCATAAATTTCAAACAACAGTGCTTTCAGAACATTCACAGTTCAAAGGATGAATATTTCAAAATATACCTGTTCCAATATTTCAGCTACGGAACTAATAAATTTGGGAGCAGTTGCTGCATGGCACTTAATGTTTAGATATGGTTCTATTGTAATTGCATGTCTCACTAAAAGTTGAGGTCGAACTTTAGCTAAGAGATGAATTGTCGTAATACATCCAAGCATTCGGCTGTTATCAGTGTCTTCAAGTTGGATTAGCCTTTCAACCAAACCGTCAGCTAATTGCTGACATGATAAAACAACTTCAGCTGGTGGCTCTGTATTTCTCTTCACTACTTCTCCAGATGATCCATCACAGTTCAGTTTGTTGGCATCTTTTGGTGCAAATATCTACAGAATACATCAAAGTAACATCACAAAATAATAATAATTAGACAAAATATTTACAGTTGTCAAAAGACCGTCCAACCACATTGTTCCAGTATCATGGGCTGTATTTACCACATCAACTATTTGTGTAATTTTTCTGTGTATTGCAGCCTTCGAAATGTTAAATTAATTAATTTTTGAATAAACTAATGGAATACATCCATACTTTATCGTTTTCCCGACAAGGAGTAAACCACATTTTCATGAAGACCTCAGTGACTAATTTTTGTATTCCCTCTTCATCGTTAACCCTTCGAATCATTTTAACACAAATTTCCGGAATTTTATCGAAATCTGGATATTCTAAGCAAATATCGCGAAGAATTTTTATAACACGTTTCCGGACGGATACACCAGTGTCCTACGAATTCAATCCAAATGACATGCTCGAAACTTCAATTCATAATACAAAACTCTCACCAAAATTCTGGTTGACAGCATCTCATAATACTGATCTATTAAGTCTTCACTGCTGAGTACATATTTTCCTATTAAATCTACTGCAGCTTCTCGTACAGATATTGCCGTGTCGAGGAACTTCTGATTTACACCCATTTGCATATCCTTTCTTCTAAGAATAAGAGGATCTACTTCAACAATACTAGCCAAACATTTCATTGCTCGTGTTCTTATAGCTATAGCTGGTTCTCTGAAATAGTAAACATATTAGAATAAATAACAATGTGAAATAAATTCAAACTTACCTTACTACTAGAATAATTTTTTGTAAATATTTGTCAAATGACTGGCTAAATGGTCTTTTACTTGTTAGATATTGTGCAATCAAATGGGCATTGTTATAATCTATATACGTTCTCATATGCTGTGATGTACAGTTGATATCATACGGTCTAATTTTATTCAAAAGGTATTTTTTCCTTTCATCCAAAATGTGAAATATCTCGAGATTCAGTTCATGGTCTGGCAATGAATTTGTTTTCTCATTTCTTGCAGAGTCTTTACCTTCCTCCTCACTTTTCCCATCATCTTCTTCCGATGACGACCCTGATGAATCACCTAAGAAAATATGTTTTAAATTGTTAGTAATAGTTAAATTTTAACACATGCCTTTTTTCCTTTTCTTTTTTGTTGTTTTTCGTCGAGATGCATAGCCTTTTTCTCCTTCTGCTATTCGTTTCCGTTGTTGTATAATGTCCCTGTACCATTGAGCTAAATAAAAATGCCTAGCGTAACCCCATATAAGATTCTCATCTTGTGCGTTCACAGCCAAAAAATCTAAAAGCATTTTCTGTAAAAATTCTGTTCGTTCTTCTTCCGGATCCAAAACTATTTTGCTCTGAAATATGTAATAATTAAATTACAAATTATATTCAATACATCGTCAATTTTATAAATTTTACATTTTTGTTTAATATTTCGCCCTCTTTTTCCTGCTCAGCCTTTATACATTTTATCATTTGATCCATTGTGTTAACTTTACATCTTGATTCTACTGTATCTTTGCGCAATCGCGCAGCAACAATGCCTAAATAATCTAAGGACGCTAATCGTATTGATTGCTCGATTGTCCTGTCTGACATGTATTTCACTAATAATGTTCCTAGTAAGCTTAAAAGCAGCTCAGACGCAGGCCATTCTGGTTTATTTACTGTTGCTAACAGATCGTGTATGAAGTTTTCAAACAATGGACGGAAGTCTGTTTCGCTTGATCGTGTCTTACATTTACTTAAAAATGTTGTTAAGAAATTACCACCTATGCTTACTGCAGTGTCATACTTTTCAATTACTATCAAATCTTTATCGGGTTTATTAAAATTCTCATTTAAATTTTCTTCAGTACTCTCTGATGGAGCTTTGTATTTTTTGTATTTCGCAGATTGTTCACATAAAGTTTCTGGTAAAACTGTAGCACATTGGATCAACTGTAAAATAAGCGCAGTAACCATTTGTATGTTTCCACTATTATTTGCCAATTTGAAGGGGCGTAAATTCTTTTTCGAACAAGGTAACTTATCGACTGAAGCTAAAATGTCATTCAAAATGCTGCGACGCATCTGAACATAGTTTTCTTTTCGAAATAACTGTGGAATAAAAGATAATGTATTCAAATAATTGAAATTTAAGATTCTCATATTACCGTTGTAACCAACTCTAAACATATAAATTGCAATGTTTCAATGTTATCCACGAAAAATGGTTCAACTGCAAGCGTAGATAATGCTAAAACTATTGTATCAACGAATACACACTTATCAAAAAGAGTAACAAAAACTTTCATTAGTTCAACTATTTTGGAATACAACAGTTGAAGGCTACGATTTTGATTGCTTGGTAATTTTTTTTTACGATTATCGATCTTTTTTAAGTTTTTTACAGAATATACCGGATCGTATGATGGGAAAATGGTTTCTCTTAGTTGAAATTGAACAAACTTGACAATCAATGAAATATTGTCTTCCTGCAAAAACTTTAAATCCTTCACCGTAGAATATATGTTACAAATAAGCAAACAGGCTTCTGTTGCGTTCAGAATTTTATCCATTAGATCATCAGTCGCAAAATCTTCATCCACGTCCTAAGATTTAAAAAATGAAAAATTACCGTTCATAGATAATCGTTCGTTTTAATGTTTGATCATTTTTACTTACTGGTCCAGCAGCGTAGTTTCTTGCCAAATAAACATTTCTCATAGCATAGTTAATAAGAAGCGTTAGTTTGTTCTTCGGTATTGCATCTAAAACTCCCTTTGCTTTCAGTTTTGCTACGTCGTTACTTACGACTGAAAGCATTTTCGACGTAATACATTCAATTGCCTCATCGGTATCATCTGAATATAAAAAGTTGATTTAAAATATTTTATAAAAATACGTTTAAATTAAATTCTAAAAATAAATTCTGTTACATAGTATTAACCTCTTGCGGTATGAATAATTGGTGTCAAAAGTGAAAGTTGCGGTACAAAATTTATTTTTTCGAAAGAAAACAGTTGTACTTACCCGAATTGAAATTAGGCTGTTCTGTATCATCTAGTTGTTCAATAATTTGGTCCATATTTTTCATAAATTGCTGATACGTTTGCATTTTCAATATTTCTTCCCTGGAAGACCTTGGAAGAATAACCGCTAAGGACTTAGAAACTTTTCTTAGTTTAGGTTTCGAAACTGTATTTGGAAATAAGAGAAATAAATATAAATGTATGTATTTCACATTGGAAAAGAAAATTTACATATTTCTTCTGGTGGTATGTTTTGATTAGAGACCGAGAGCTTTCTTTTTAAAGCCAATCTGGTTTCGTCTGCTTTCATCTGTGAAAACATATCTTCGGACTTGGTAACGTTTTTCTCACTTGTTAAAGGGTTAAATTCCACATTTTGTATCTCAGGTGTATCAATCGTCTCTGGAGGAACATCAGCTAAACCTAATTTTTTAGCTAATTCTGGAGATTTCTTCGCAAACTGTTTCAAGCTTTGTTGCATCAAAACTTCGTCTTCGGCTTTTAATCTGCTCAAACATACTTTTGGTAGTAGCAGTGAACCACTGTCTGCACTGGAGCGACTGCTTCTTCCGCTCGATAACGCAAAGCTGGAATTTTTATGATCATTTCTCGGTTGAAGACCATCTTTATTTATCACTGTTGATGGTGATTGAATGCATCCATGCATCTTTTGTTCGAAACTTTCTTCTTGATTAGAGATTCCAATTTGCATAGGTTCTGGTGCAACATTACCTTGAACTGGTGACGACCCTATACGGTTCAAGTTTTTATTTTGTTGTTCTAAGTATTCATTATTTCTGGGAATCGACTTTTGTTGTTGCGTACTACTTGAATTTGTTTTTTGAGCATATGGTTGTTGGTGCTGCTCTGACGTGGGTGACTGATGATTTACTGCTCTAAGTTGTGCAACCTTTTGTAGAATTGTATGCATTTGCGTTTGTAGTTCTGGATGATTGGTTGAAGTAAGATTCGACGATGACTGTTTACAAGCTTGCATCACTTCTTGCTGTTGAATGACGTTAACTGTTCTTCGTTGATCGAAAGCTACATTTTGTTGACCAATAACATTTTGCTGCTGCAACGGCAGACCTGATTGCTGCTGATTCAACACAAATTTAGTTTGATGTGTATTATGCGGATGCATAAATGCATTCGCATGAGCATTATCGTGTTGAGCTAATGAATAGCCAATTGGGAGTTTATCCTGTAGAGTAGATTGTTGATGCTGTTGCGAGAATGTGTGATGTTGATGCTGTAGAGGAGTTTGAGAATGTTGAGGTGATTGTGAATTTGTTTGAACTTGACCAGGCAGGTTTCGCCCATGGAAATGCAGTCCTGGACCTGTTTGTCCTCTTTGCTGATTCTGTTGTTGGTAACACGTTTGATTACTTATTGGTTGCTGCATTATATTAGATTGCTGAGTAGTCTGATTTTGAGGCGAGTGATGCGGAATCGACACTATTTGAAGCACTTGTGCCGATGTTCCTTGGGGCAAATTATTAGCTTTGATTCCAGATTGTGTAGGCAAAGCATTAATTTGCATTGCTTCAAAATTTTCCGGATGCATCTGCCCAACAGATTGTTGTAATTGAAGTTGCTGAGCAGTTTGCACTGGTACCACTTGTTGGATTATCGAGGTTTGCTGAACAATGTGGGACTGCGAATGTAATTGTTGTTGCTGTTGCTGAAGATTCTGCTGCTGTATAAGCTCTTGTTGTTGTTGCAATAACAGCTGATGTTGTTGCAGTTGATTTTCCTGCTGTAACGTTATTAACTCTTGTTGTTGTTGCATTGAACAATCAGGAGGCACCTGATGCTTGTTTGATTGCTTTCTATTAGGTGATTCCAACGATTGGGTTCTATAATGAAAGTATAATGAAGCTCGAATAATATTTGCGAATTAATTAATATCCTTACATATTAGCGGCATTGTTTGATACTATTATATTTTGCGTTTGCGTTAGCACCTTATTTCCTCCTCCTGTATACTGTATGTTGCTATTATTGTTGCTTAAATTTTGGGGAACCCCAAATTGTACTTTGTTCCGAAGTGTTATGGTATTCTGTAACATTAATTCAAATATGTATATTAAGTTTGTGACCAAAAGAGAAGAGTTTAATACCGATTGAGTTGCTGTAGCCTGAGGTGACAGATCGTTTTGATTTACCGGAATTGTGTTCAATTTATTGTTAGGATGGAGTTGCTGCTGCTGTAAGGGAATTTGTTGGTGTTGTTGTTGTTGTTGCTGTGGTTGTTGGGTTTGTTGTTGTTGCTGGTTATGCGGCTGTGGTTGAGTTAAGTTAACAGAAAACGGGCTATTTTCTGCAACAAATTCAATTCGATTAGATATAGATTCGACTAGATAGATAGATATATATATGTAACTTACGAGGACGTTGGTTTTGAGGAGTGTTAAAAACTGTTGGCCTAAATGTATAAATTCCTTGTAGTAGTTCAGGGTATTCGCTTATATTGGTACCTGGTTGATTAACTGCAAATCTACTTTTTAATTCGCTGTGAGTAAAATAGAAACAATTTTTCCAACAACTTCCTTTTAAAATAAATCATTTCTTACATGTGATCTGAATTCGTTTGTTCAATTGCATGTACCAATTGTCGCACTAGATTATCATCACGAACTGATAATAGATTATCGGATTCTTCGGCCACCAGAGTGTGAAACAACAGGGATTTGTTTAAAGATGTTATGCTTGAGATTGAGTCCGAAACTGGCAACTCACTTAACACTAAAACAATGTGTAAATAAATGTGCTTTAATTGCTTCGGAGCTGTCAGTCGAATATCAGTGATCATGTACGTTAAAATCGAGTACTAATCAAATTTGACAAAACATTAGTCAAAAATCTAATAACAATGAATATTTTGATACATTTTTCATGACGAATTTATTTATATATTCGAAATGAAAAAATGAATATATCTTAATAGTTACAACTTAAATTCTTATGATAATTGGGGAAAAACATTAAAATAACATAACACTATCAACTTGGGTAGGTATCAACAGCTCAATGACAATTAAAATCATTTGTTATGCTTACAATCAGACAAGCTGGTTAAGCCGGCCAATGTTGTAATGGGTACACTGGGCACGTCTGCTTCACTCATTCTGTTTCCTCTAAGTGTCTATTTTTGAGTTGTCCTAGAAGAAATGATGAATCAAAATTTAAAAACACAACTTTTAACTAATAACTAACCTTTCCGAATAATCCATTAAAATAAATTTTGTCAGTGTTTTTTCTCTCAGAAGTAAAACTAACAATTCGTAGGTAATTTAAATTAAATTATACGTTTTTCATTTTAAAATTATGATAAAAGCATAAGTCTGTTACCTGCAAAACAAAGTTACACAAATTATTTCACATAAAAATGTTGCCCAACATGTGGCGAGAAATGCATTTTACAAATAACAACTTGTAGCTACAAAGAATTTTAGAAAAATGTATTATAGTTTAACAATTGTGTAATGTGTATTGTTGAAAGAAAAATCATGTTGGCCTGAAGGAAAATCATTGGGTCTCTTGTCGCGCACAAAAATTGGTGCACTAGTTCATAAAGATGGTTCATAGTTTTTCAGACAAATGCTGAGAATGCGCCTTATCAAAGATTGTATTCAATCGTTTCGGATGTGCAATCATTTCGCGTGAAAGACTTTATAAACACCAAATGGTTTAAGTTTATAAAAATAATGTTGCGTGAGTCATATTGATATATTTTGACTTAGTTCAGTTGCACCATTTTATTTCTATCATTGTTTGGGTATGTTCAATGAAAATCAAATTTTTCGCCCCGGCAATTGCTAATTGCCATTGCCATTTGCAAATAAACAAACTATAAAAATATTCGATTATTTCTTACAGATTTTAACTTCGGAAATTTTACAACAATTTGACACATTTTTGACGTTTCATCAACACACATTATTGCTGTTTTTTATAATGTTGAAACATATTTTGGTTTGGGAAATTGAATTCGAATAAACTCTGCCAGGTTGATGTTGCAAATGTGAATCACGATAAAAACAGTAACAGAAAATTGTCCATGATTTAGTTTTTTTCATTTTTTAGTTGTCAATTTTCAAGCATTAATGAAAATCCTCAAAGAACTCGTGCAATAGTACATACACACATTGAACATGATGTTATGTACGAGTACGACAAAGAAGTACTTCAAAAGTTTTGATTTATGTTAGAGAGAGATTTTCGTATAATAGAAGTACTTATATTTTTTGCACAGAAAATTTGGCAGGTAATTAAAGATGCTTATTTGGATATTTTCAACTACAATTCCATTAAGCACCAGTATGTGGATATTTACTTTGTATAACACGATAGACGCTCATTGCGCCCAAATTGCGTGCAGGAGCTCACTTCACACCAATGCAAATAAATTTCACGCATAACCCAACTCTGTATTAAATAAGTAACAGCGACATCACCACAAATAAGAAGTCGTGAACTGTGTTGTGGAATTGGTATTACAATAATTAAGACGAGAATTTCCCGAAGAAAATAATTTTCATCTATCCTAGAATTATTATTTTCCTTCTCCTTTTAAATACTTTATTCTATTTAACGGAAATTTCTTAAAATTTCTATTAAAAAATATTAAAAAAAAGTTCATATTCACTTCCATACGATTTTTAATCAACACATTCACACTTTAACATGATATATAAAATTTTTTAAATAAACATTATCTTGATGGTAATCAATCGAAATTATTTCGCAAATAAACCAATATTAGTTGAAATAAGAATAATTCTACACAATTAATTGCATTAAAGCACTCACTTAAATAATTTTTTGGTCCTGTTTTGAATTTTATTCACATTGAAATGCATAAAAATGTTTTCCCTCTTATGCACTATTTTCTTCTTCTTTTTACGATTTTAGCACCACAAATATTCTACCAAATGAATCAAATGACACTTCTCCTATTTTTTCCAATAAATGGTTCAAGATTTGTTGAAACCTATTATTTACACAGAAAACTTTTTATTTAACGAAGCAATTATATGACAATGAACGATTTGGTTTTGTTTCCATCGCATTTTATTTTTATTGAAATTAGAAATGGCGACGTCCGAACAAACACCAAACATACTTTTAGGCTGCGTTCAGTTCGAGCACGTAAGAACTCTCCAACAAATTAATATCAACAGGGATAGGATATCGTTTATTGGGATTGGGATTGGGAAGTAATTTTTGGGAGTGAAAATATATAACCAGTATAATAACAGTGAACAGCCAAAACAATCAGTTTGACACACTCAAGAGAAGACTAAGTATTTTGTTGTTGATAATAGGTCTGTTCTCGTATTGCCATTGGGAAAATGGGGATAGAGATGGGGAAAATTATGATTTTCCAATCACAGTCGGAGCCGTGACAATGAATCAAAAATCACAGTGACTTTTGTACATTGTTATTTTTGAACAGACACAGGGATCAAAATTGCCCGTACTTTACTCATTAGTACCTTCCGCACTGATGATATAATAATAAAATCAAAAATTCATCCAATTCAATTCTTGATTCATTCAAAAATTGTCTTAGGTACAATAAAAATCTATTAAAAGCGAAGAGAAAAAAAATTTGTTTTTTGAGCAAATATTAGAAAAAGTACATAAAACAGCGTGATTTTTCTTTCGCTATCCGTCCGAAATAATCGCAGCGATCACACCGATCACGTGTGTTCCCATCACCGGAATCGTTTCGATCACCGCAAACGTTGAGTGTCTCCGCTCTCAATCACCGTGGTATATGTGAGAAGAGATCGAGAGTTCGGTTGACCGTCATTACCTCAACAAACTTGCTGGCGAACACATACGGTTCTTGGGTGCGAATTGGAGTGCTACAAGAAAGAGGCCGAAGAACGAAACGAAACGAAGCTAACAATAATCAACCAGATTTTCCATTTTCAATTTCAGTACAGTAGAGGTGTAAAAACTACTCAAAAATGAGTATTCGAATGTATTCGTTACTTGATGACCGAGTATTCGTTGTATCCGCATCATCGTTACTGATTCCTTGGGCTATACAAAGCGAGCAAAAAAAAAATAACCAGTTTTCCAATTTGAATTTCATTTTCCAATATGAAACCATTTCATTTCTAAATAAATTTCAATTTACACAAATTTTGTATCTTACGAAAGGGGAATATAAGTCCATTGTCATAATTTCATTAAAAAATTCTTCATTTCAAGATTCCCGTTTCTTTTTATATAACTTCCATGCAAAAATCCAAAAATACCCAAAGAAACGAGTACTACCCAATGTGTATCCGGATTACTATTCGTTACTTGAGCAGTCGAATGTTTATATGGAAATTCCCATTTAAAGTATCCGCGAGTATTCGCGAGTACTCGTTTCATTTTGACCCGTTCCTGTCCCTCTCACATTTTCACATTCGCATTCTCCTATTCCCATTCACACATTCTCTCGCACACGAAACCCTCGTTCATGAATGTACATTCATTCCCAATCATTCCTAGACGTGTTTGAGAGAGCGATTTGCTATCAACGCACACTGATAGCGAATCGCTCACTCGAATACGTACCGTCACTCATCTCTCTTTCTTGTAAGAGAGATATTAGTCGGTAACGAGTAGTATTCGCGAGTACTCATTGGATACTCGGAATCATTGTGAGTATTCGGTACTCGGTAATGAATACAACTCATTTCTTACATCTCTACAGTACAGTCGTGAAGCTGAGCGTAAGCAGTTGTCGAGTGCATACGGTTTGTCGCAGTGAATATTTTAGCAAAAACAATTGCCGTGATTTTGTCACTGAGATTCCGATTCGAAAGTCACAGTGACATTCCAGAACCTCAAATCACGGTGATTTAATCACTGTGACATGAAAACACATCCATCTCTACGCCATTCACGGACACTCCATATGAAGTGGAATAGAATCTAATCGAGTGAGTTTTGTTTCTTTTTGAAAATAATTTATGTATTAATGTTAGGAAATTATATTGTTTAAGTTGCAATATTTTTGTATAAAAATGACGAACATTCGATAATAAATCAGTATCTTTTTGGAATCATATCTGTCATATAATATGATGTATTTTTCTATGATCGTATGTAGGCACCGTTATCCTTCAATTTATCTCTTGAGTATCCCTTCCTGTAGTTACCAATTCAATGTTTAAACAGAACTTGGGCGACAAATATCACATATTCATAAGTATTAAGTTGGCTGCACAGCGGGCTACGGCTAGAAAATTATAAAATAGCTCTAAGCCAGCTATGAAATATATTATAGTCGATAGGTTGTGTCACAGTTTTGTACACCCGTATGCAAAACTACGGTGGGCTATTTTTCTAGCGACTATTTTTTAGCCCGTGGTGTGCTTACAGCATTAAGAACTTCACTTATTAATTTTGTTTTGATTTTTGTATGTTTTGGTGAACATTTTTTTAAATTTTTTATGTTTAGTTGATACTCCAGATCAAAATTTGACATTTTTACTTCATTTACATTCGCGTACTCACTTCAATTTTTCGCTCATATTGAGAAGTTTACGATCTTGGAAGGGAAATTTGAGAGAAAGCCTATTTTGAACTGCGAAAGTACGGGAACAGCCCTATTTTCTTTCGGAATGGAAAAGAAAAATCTGCAAGATTTATATGTCATATCTCTGGTGATCATGTAGTCTGACATATGTATTCATATTGTTGAGCGCAGACTCTTTTGCCTGTGCTGTTTTCGACTGGTTGAGGTGTATCACCACAACTCAGTTTTCAGAGACTCCTTTTCAGCGGAAAGTTGAAGGGAAAATCTAGGTGTTACACCAAGATTTAGAGTAAAGTGTGCAAAGGTCTTAGACCGATACACCAGAAGCAGAGGATAAGTAAAAGATTCGAGTTAAAATTATTGACTGACTGATTTATTATAATTTATGGGATTTATATACATAAAGATCGTTGCTTAGATGCTTAGATTTGCTAAAATTCGTACACTTGTTGCTTAGTGACTAACTTTAATCAATTAAGGTGAGTAGTAATTTGAGTTCACATCGAAAGGCTTCGTTTTGATTCTCGCAAAAAGGTGTTTTCATGATGCATGCGCTTTTCGCTTAGGGCAATGGCATTTCAGGTGACAGGTGATCCAGGGCAAGGTCAGGTAAGTTTCTTTGATAATGGGAAATGCTGACGCGTGGAACTAAGTTCAGGTGAGTTTATGAATGTAATTTGATGATTTGTTGAATGAACAAGAAACAGGTGAGTGGTACAGTGCAGTATGTAATTATTTGGACATCAGGTACAGTAGTACACTGCAGTACGTAATTATTTGGACATCAGGTACAGTGAGGTAAGTTATTTGCGAACACATATTTTATAAATATGATGTTTCATCAGAGAAATATGTCAGAATTTTTCAGCATATTCCTTGTGAACAGCTTCATCAGATAGTTGATGGAAAAATCTGGAAGGAAGGGATTACTTCATTCGGACGATAATGGGCATCTTCTGAGGATGTATCACTACAGGGTATGTCCCAAGCAGTTGGAAAAGAACACGGGTTTCATTTATACCGAAACCTGGGAGAAGAAGCTACACCACAGTAAAAAGTTTCAGACTCATCAGCCTGAACTCCTTCTTTATAAAGACCTTTGAGAGAGTAGTGGCTCATTATATCAGACAGTATTTACTGACAATGTACCTACTCAACCATGGGCAGCACGCGCACACTGTGTAGAAATCCACAGAAACAGCTCTACATCATGTTATATTGAAAAAGCTACGGATACAAAGGAAATCCTTTTGGCAGCCTTTGCCGACATAGCACTAGGAGAGCCATTGACGATGCCCTTTCATATCAGGGAGTACCGATAAATCATCACAAGATGGATAACGGGAGTACCGAGTACAGAGACATCTACAGCGAATGGAACGGTAAGTGAAGGTTGTCCGGGGGGGGAGGGTGTTGGTTTCTTCACCTTTACAGAGGAACCTTGACCGTTGGACCCGTCTTGTTTGGGGGCTTGAGATTGACAAGTCGTTTCATCGAGTCAGTCGTCCTTTCGAGTAATCCGAAGGCGATTCGAGTAAGTTCATCCGGATTAGTAAAAAAACCACGGCTTGAAGATGTTCTAAGATCTACGAATATCCCCTTACCCGGATCAGACTCGATCCAATTTTTTCAATTTTTAATTTTATTCATGAATATATATACATGTATTCTTATCTAGCATGATAAGTGCTATCTAGTATTACGTTTTAACGGTACTTAGCAGCTAGAGTATCTATCTTTATCTCAATACCTATATTATTATTATTATTTATTTTTATTCAAACATATATTAGATAACAAATGTGTACAATGTAGCCTCGCTTATACTAACCTAACTATCCTGATATATTGAATGAGCAAAAAAAAAAGAAAACAATGATCATCAAGGTGATTTACAAAAAATTTTTTTTCCCAACGAATTTACTTTAATCGTTAACGGAAATCGGAAATTGGGTGGTTTACAAAATTGTTCTTAAATAATTTTAACTAACGCACGACTAGTTCTAATAGATTAAAAGCTAGAAGGGGGTATCTAATGACAAACTTATATCAAACCAAAAAAGAAGGCTTCATTTATTGCAGCTCGATAAATGGAGTCTTCTTTTGTACAGTACCCCATGCAGAGTCGAAAGATTATCCCTCACTCTTTTCCCTAAAACCTCTTTCCACCTTAATTCTTTGTCCCCTGTCACCTCGCATTCCTCCAAGACGTGCCTCAACGTTTCCCTATCTCTGTGGCACAACTTACACTTTCGCTCCTCCTCCTGTAACCAATAGTTGCATGCCCTTGACTCATTTCCTAAACGGAACCCTGCTATTTTAGCCATCTCTCCTTTCCTTCTTTTCCTGGCCCCTCCTAAGTATTTAGGATTCTCCTCCTCCAATACCAGAGTCCCTGTCTCCTTCGCGAATGTCGACACCCTTATCTCGTCCAACCTTTCCTGCCTGCCTTAACCACTCCCCACCCTTTCTAGCTCTCTTCTAGTATCCCTCCCGGCTCTTCTCCTACGCCCCCACTCTTCTTCCGACCATCCTCTATTCCTGAGAAACTTACTTCTGTCTTGTACTAACTCTGAGCCTATCAACTTTCCTTCCAAAAACCTAACATACTCCCTTCTTAAATCCCCTTCCTGCAAATTACGCCACTTTTCCGCAAATTTCACCGCTCTTGATGCCAGTCGAACTGCCAGCTTCCCCCATCCCGGTTTCCTCCAGCAGTATGTGTGCTGGGGTGGACCTATTCAAGCTGAGGCAACACCTAAGGTACTCATGTATTCTTTCGACATCTCGTCTTTCTTTCCACCCCCAGATTTCCGCTCCGTAGGACAGAGAACTTGCTACGATTGCATCAAAGAGCCTTATTTTTCCTAAACTCCAAACTTTGCCCATCAACCCTCTCGCCTTCTTCCCTAAAAATTTGATATGTGCCTCATCCCTATTACTTCTTTCCAGCATATACCCCAAGTAGTGGAATTCCTTCACCTCCTCAACTAATTCCCCCCTCCAATGGATCCTCATTTCTCTCCATCTACCCTTCTCCCTCCTAAACCTCATCACCTTCGACTTTTCTATGTTTATGCACAGCCCTTTCTCTTCAACATACCTGCCGAAGCCGTTTACTAAACCCTGAAGCCCTTCCATAGTAGCTGACACCAAAGCGGCATCATCCGCGTAAGTGACCGACCAAACCTTTCTTCTGTCAAGAACCAAGCCTGCCTCTTGTTGCCTCCCCATCTTGCCCTCTAGGTCTGCAAAAGCAATATTGAAAAGCAGCGAGCTGAGAGGAACACCCTGCCTAACTCCTTTTCCCGTCCAAAACTCGGCCACCGTTTTCTCACCCACCACCACCCTACTGATCGTTTCTCTATGTATATCGGCTACCGCGTCCACCAAACTCCTTCCTATCCCTAACTACTCCATCATCTCCAACACTACCCTTCTATTGAGATTGTAAAGCAGCTTTCAGATCCACAAAGTAGACGTAAACAACCCCCGTCTCATTCACCATTGAACTTCTACCCCTCTTCAGATTGCAATCAATCAACGCTTTCAGCAAATAAACCGCGTCTATTGTGCTTCTCACTTTTCTGAAGTCCATTTCCGACTCTGCCAACTTTACCCCTCCTTCTAGCACCCTTTCTATTCTATCCCTCAGTATTTCCGCATATATCTTGTAACCAGAATCCATCATCGTAATCGGTCTATAATTCTCCGCCAACCGTTTGCTCCCCTTTTTAAATATCGGCTTCACTAAACCCGTCCTCCATTCTGTGGGGAGATCCCTCTCCAAAAAGATGTTGTTCACTTTTTCTTCTTTTTTAGTAACCTCCTGTACTTAGATTTTTGTGCAAAATACCCCTCCCTCCCCTTCCCCGTTCTCATTAATTTTCTGAGGCTTCCCTGTAATTTCCTTCTGCTTAATAGGCATTCCCTATCCCACCACGGATTATCCCGCTTTTTCTTTCTCCTCACCACTCTCACCCGTGACCCTTTTATCCTTTCTGCCAATTCTCCCCAGCTACTAATCCCTTCCAGGTTTCCCACTCTATGCCTATATTCTCTAATTGATTTCTCATCCCACTTTATTATCAATTTCTTCTGTACTTCACTTTCCTCCACTTTCTTCCAGTTCCTAAATCTAACCTCTATCGGAGAGTGATCTGATTCTATCCTATGTGATATTTCCATTCTTTCAACCTCCTCCATTCCCTTTTCGTTTGCGATTACATAATCGATCACCGAGCTACCCCTCGGGCCTATAAATGTGCACAACCTCTCCTCGTCTCCTGCCATCCCCCCCATTAAGTATCTTCATGCCCAGCTCCCCTAGATTTTCAAGCATTTCCCGACCTTCCTTATTAATGGTGCTATCCTTGGACTCCCTTATACATTCCTCCTCAGACCAGTCCCCTCCTTCCGTTCCTGTTCTTGCATTAAAGTCCCCTACGATCCAGCATGGAACAGTCCCCTCTCCCATAAATTCCTCAATTGTTTCCCAGTTCGCTACCCTCTCCTCCCTCACATACGTGGTAAATAAACGCCACCTCCGGCCCCTTATAACCAGCACTCCCCCTATAACTTCGTTTCTTTCGCTCCTAATACCTATATATATTGTTTGTAATGTACAGTGCGAAGTCTACATTAGAATAGTGTAGCTTAATCTTAGGTTAAAAAAGTGAGACAAAAAAAAACCTAAACCTATGTTCTTAAAGTATTGTATTTCTTAACCTTTTAGTAATTAATTTAGCTTAGTCTGTTAGATACAGGTGCGTTAGGTGAGTACAGATGAATATTGGAATGTCAGCTTATATTTGGAAGGAAGGAAGGAGAGGTCGCATTCAGATGGGGGTGTAGTGAGGTTAGGGCGGCCTGTTGAGGAGTTGTATGGGCTTAAGCCGTTGGGTTTCGTACTGAGTTTCCAAGTCAGCGTTTATTTGTGTAGCGTTTCTCAGTAATTCGTTACCGTGACTGTCTAGTCGGTTCACATAACGCCGTTGAATGTTCGATAGATGTCGGTCTAGCGGGAGGCATTTGGCCAGCCCGTAAAGTTCTTCATTCTTGATCGTGTTTGCAAATTTTATGTCGGGTGTTTGTCTTTTGTATGGCTTGCCAGTTACTAACCTGAGGCAGTCGCGTTCGAAGATTGAGCACTGGGCCCCTAGTTGTTTTGTTTAGCTGGCTGTACCCGACTGGTGCCCCGTAGGTGACTGTCGGTCTAATAAACTGTTTGTATATTAGCAATTTGATGTCTAGTCGAAGGCTACTGTTAGCGTTTAGTAGGTGTCGAAGTGCGGTTCTGACAATTTTAGCATTTCTGATCTTCTCCTTCACATGCGGGTTTGGATCAAGGTTACAGGTTAAAACCTAGGTACTTTATGGCATTGACTCTCTTTAGGTCTATTCCGTTGATCAAGATCTGGGGCCCGTGATATTTGTTAATTTTTTTTCGGTAGCGTGAGCCGATACCATGGAAATGTATCGCCTTACACTTGCTACCATTAATCTCGAGGCGCCAGACCTTGAAATATTCCGAGAGTTTGCATAGGGACTCGTTCAAATTTTTGATACCCGTCCTAGGGGATGGAGAAGAAGAGAACGCTATTATGTAATCCGCGTAGCAATGACACCCGGTTGCGTGGGGTAGTAGTGTTGGTCTGGATGTAATGTTGGGTGTTGAAGCGGTATGGCCTCGAAAAACAGGGAGAATAAGGTTGGCGAGAGGACTGAACCTTGGGGTACCCCTCCCAACGGGCAAATTTCCTTCGAATTCGAGTTATTGTTCTGTAAGTACGATCTCCTGTCTGTAAGAAACGAGTCTAGTATTGAGGTGAGATACTCTGGAACTAGATAAAGGTAATGAAGCTTCCAGATTAGCCCCTCAATCTAGACCGTGTCGAACGCGTCAAGTCTATCGTCGCTGCAAAGGTAAGTTTCTTATGCAGTGCGTTGTGTGCATTGTTGTTATGTAGGAGGGTAATGGCGTCTAGTGTGGAGTGTCCCGCTCGGAATCCAAATTGAAAGTCTGGTAAGAGGTTCTGCCTTTCTTCTACTAATTTGAGATTCTTTAAGATAACTTTTTCAAAAACATTGCATAGCATTGATATAGGGCGGTAACTTTTGGGGTCAAGAGGGTTTTTGTTTGGTTTCCTAATTGGAATGATCTTAGCTACTTTCCAAGACTTCGGGTAGTATCCTGTATTCAAGCAGTTGTTAAAGATCATAACCAGTATCATGAAGGCGTTGGAGGGAATACACTTGACAATGCGGTTGGGGATACCATCATGTCCAAAGCATTTCTTGGGTTTGAGGGCTTTTGCTATTTCCTGTATCTGAGACGGGGTACAGAAGATAGTTGGATTGAGGGAGTTTGAGGAGCTAGGGTGCACCTTGTTTAAGGATCCTACTGACCGCTGAGTATCGTTTGATCTGAATTTTTGGACATGACTACTGACAACGTTTACAAATGGTTCCACTCTTTGCGCTTGCGTTTGAGTATGTGTGGCCGCAATAGTATTAATGAGTAGGTCATTAATGTCATTCGTGTTGTGTAATGTGTCACCTGTGTCTGGGTCTGTTAAGGAATTGACAGACAGGTTCTTGTGAGCATGAAACCTGTTCAGATCTCTGAAGACCTGTGCACCTGGTGTGATGCTGCGTAGCGCTGTCCGCAGGGCATTTTGATACAAGGCTTTAATACACGACTTTATGTTGCTACAAAGTAACTGAATTGTACGGCCCATGTTGTTATAGTTTTGATCTTTGATAAAGTTATTCCGTCTGAGATATTTAAACTTTTGTCTTCTCAGTCTGTTCTTGTATGCAATAGTATTCAGCAGTGACCTGGGTAGTTCCACCCCATGCGAGTTTTTGAATGAAATTTTTGGGATACTCTTCTGCATACTGGTCCTTATGTTGTTCGTTAGCTTGTTAATTTCAACGTCGATCTCAGTCTGAGTTAGGTTACCGTCGCTTCGCATGAGTCTCAATTGGTCAGCACTCGCCCTTTCAGTCAGAACCAAGAATTTCTTCTTATTCATGGCCTTAAAATTCCAGTGCAAAACTGGTTCCTTGTAAGTAAGTTTGTTTGCTTGGTTGACTGATTTAATTATTGTGGAGCCCACCCTCAGTAGGACACCCCGGTGGTCTGAAAAACTGTCCACTGTTTCTAGAGTGTTTTGCCCTGGCGAGGGAAGTTTAGTATCGATATTTTGATGAGCGATAACTAGGTCTAAGTAGCTAACTGCCGAGGGAAAGGTAGGTCGATCGGGTGAAAGTAATTGTGCATGGTCCTGGTCCAGTATCCAGTTAAGTAACGTTCTACAGTTAGAGTCCGTGCGTGGGCTAAACCAAAAAGTGTTGTGCGCATTAAAGTCACCTCAAATAATATAGGGATCTTGTCCAATTGACTGTTTTAGTTTTTCCAGGTCTTGTCTCATTATGTTACCACCGCCTATTGAGTTCGTGCGATAGGTTGTAATTAGTGTCACATTTGTCTTGTCTGTTAGCGATAGTTTGGCTGCTAGTACCTCTAGGGATGTAAGGTCAGGTAGGTTCAGTAGTTCGTAATCAATGTTGTGTGGTAGCAAGATTACCAGGCCACCACCACCTCTGCCGAGTCTGTTCTTCATAACTATCTCGTAATTTGGAAATCTGTTTTTGATTTTTGATCTGTCGTCCAGTTTTGTCTCGGAGTGATATGTCAATGGAAAGTCTATTTATTAGAAATTTTAGTTCGTGTTGTCTGGCAAGTGTCCTGAGCGCATTACAGTTCAGAGTGAGAATGTTTAAGTTACGTCTCGCCAGTTTTATTTAAGTTGCTCAATGAATGGTGCTAGGTCATAAGCGAAGTTGAAGAGCGTCTGTTTAGCCTGTGTCCGGTCTGGATTGCCTTTGAGGAAATTGACCGTCTCGTTAATTCTTTTGCCAAATTCCAGTAAATCGGAGTTAAGGTATTTCTTGAATTGCGCATTCAGGATGTCAAGACTGTTCGATATGGTGTCAGCTGGGTTTGGTACGAATGCAGGGGAGGGGGTATCTTAGCCACTTGCGTTGGAGTATCTGCAAAGGTAACATTTCTTGCGTTGGGTATATTGGCAGTCGTGTGTGGAATTAGTTCGTTGCCACCTTTATATGCTGCCGAATATGAGACGTTAGATTGTCTTGGCCTGCTGATCACGCCAGGACTGTCCTTCTTTGCGGTTACACTTTTAGCTTCTTTTTTAAGCTCAAGTCCTTCCATGAATTCAAGGAATTTGGGACATTGCCTGTGATTCGCGGGGTGACCATGTTTCCCACGATTAACGCAAAAGGGCTGCCCCTAATGGCGGTCAGCAAGGGCACATTGTCCCGGGGGGTGCGAATTCGGACACTTCACGCATCTGTAAAACATGTTGCAGTTTAGCGAGATGTGCCCAAACCTCTGACAGCGTTTACATTGCATGATTGGTTTGTTTTGAATATTTTCCCAGGAAATTCTCTGGTTCAAAAGGTTGAAACCCCGCAGGTTCTCTCAACAAGGTTACCGCTGCCGGGAAACGACAACGAGCCGGCCTAAAAGAGCGGCTGTCGACTCATCATTCAAAAGCCGCTCAGCCACCTACAACACCTCAGAATCAGACGATGCGTGACGCGTCACCTGCTGCATCTCCAATTCCTCACCAGGTGTCACGACGCGAAAATCTACCTCAAATCGTTTCAAATCGATTTCCCGTACCTCCACGCCACGCCGAATGTGAACCCGTGCTATGGCTCAAATCAAATTTTCAACGGAGAAATAATAACATTTAATTCTCGCAGGAGATTTGGATTTATTGCGTGCTCAGAACTCGATTGTGTGTTCGAGAGAATGACACACAGGGACAGAAGTTTAAAACCGTTTTCTACAGTTTTCGAGTGGACTTGACGTAGAGCTCGAAATCGTCGATGGTAAACGTCACTTGGAAGCTAGAAATGTCATTAGGTCTGGTGGAAAATGGTTAGTACCTGGAGCTAGAGCTCTCCAAAACAAAAAAAAGCACGTGTGGATGACCAGGGACCAGCATTCGCACTCTCATGTAAGGCCCCCAGCTTTATCGTCATCTGTTTAGGGGAGTGTCGCAACAACGTTACTGTTGCGGCAAAAATCGGTGGTAATGATTTACCTTGCCTGATTGTCACCGAAGCCACACATACCATCGTTCATCCAACGGCGCTTTCAACAATTTCTTTGGAATATATGCAGCACACTTTCGCCGCCATCCCAAGGGGAAGAGGCGTACTAACCCCCGTCTTGAGAGTCGTCAAGGTAAGTTTCTCGTTCGACAAGGTTCAAATAGTTCATCCGGTTTACGTGGCCAACATTGCTAGGAAAACGATCATCGGGATGGATCTTCTCACCAGCGTGGGTTGGATCTTCTCGCCACAGGCACCCCCACGAGGAGCTTGTTGATACAGGCGCCTCATAGACATCGTCAGGAGACTCAAACAGCCCCTACATTACTTGTATCATCGGCTATCAGAAGGGTTAAACTCACCATAGAAAGCAAAATTGGGCCTGTTTTTGGAAAAATATGAGCCAGTGTTTTCCAGTGACTGAAACGATGTAGGAAACACCTTGATTGTCAGACACCAAATCGATACTCAAGGCTGCAAACCCATTAAGATCCCTCCACGACGGCTTCCCATTTACCGAAAAGAAGAAGTGTACAAATTGTTAGAGAAAATGAAGGCAGCTAAATTGTTACGCCCGTCCACTATTCCTTGGAGTTCGGCTATGGTCCTCGTTAAGAAGAAAAATAGATCACTTCGATTTTCTGTCGCCTCAACGAAGTGACCAAGAAGAGTTCGTATCGCCTGCCACTAATAGACTTGACTCTGGAAGCGCTGGGAGATTCACGATGGTTCAGCACTCTCGACCTGCAGAGTGGCTATTGGCAAGTGGAAATGGCCCCCGAACACAAAGAAAAGATGGCATTCTCATTTGGACATGGACTGTTCGAGTTCGAGGTAATGCCATTCGGACAGACCAATGCTCCGGCGACTTTCAAACGTTTGATAGAACTGATAGTGCACGAAGTGCTTAATAAGCGCTCACAAACTCTAAACAATGTACTCACTCACTCACAATACTAGCCAAAAGTGGCATATGTACTCTTCTAATAAAGTTAAAATTAATTTTGTTCAAACCTCCGTTCTATCAGGTCGTGTCGAATTAAAGTCCCTTAATATATCACATGGTAACAGGGCGTGGTTCTAAAAAACGTGGCTTTAAAAGCGTAGTTATATTAAAAATGAAAAGGGAAAAACAGAACTCGAAAATAAATCACCAATTCTTAAGGAAGCGATCAAACAATTTTTTACAGTAATACGAGCTGGCTGGTACCCTCCTGGTGACCGAACTTGCCGAGCGGTAGTTGTTCTCTTGTACTTTATTTATCGTCCTTCGGCCGGGCGTTTTACTTTGGTTGATTGAGTTGCTTTTGCGTTTGATTTCACACTATTGTTCTTCGTTAAACGCCTCGCGTTTTGGTTACTTTCTATTGTTTTCGTTTAATTTTTTTCGCCTCGTGTCTTGTTTTGGTTTCTACCGTTCACGTTGACAGCGGTCCACTCCCTTCCACCGCGTAACTAACGGTCGTTACCCAGTTTGAGCAAAAACCGCCACATTGCCATATACAAATTTCCATCTTCGTCCGGGATCTAACAGGTGGCGCGTCGTGTCTGTGTCCAGAACTTGTGTATGACAATGTCGCGTTACACTGCGTCCGTCTTTTAGTTGGTGATCGGGCTGCTTTCCATCCTCACGGCTCGTCCTCATCGGCGACAAACGGCATCAGCCGGTCTCGATGAACACTGATGGCTTTTGTCTTGTTGCGTTGCTCTATTTGGTAAACAACGTCTCCTAACAATTCCAAGGCTTCAAACGGACCGTTCCAATCCCGTTGTAATTTTGGACACCTTCTTTCCTGCTTCTTGGGTTTGTAAAGGCAGAACGCGTTTCCCGTCCGTAGAGTCGATATATTCGCCTTTAAATCGTTCTTTCATTCTGCGGCTTGTCCTCTGAAGTGCAAGGTGATTATGGTCATGAAATTGACAGCAAAGAAATACTCAAAAAGAAAAGCACACTCCAAAATTAAACACTACAAAAGCTGAAAGAAGAGAACGGATCAACCTCTGGTAAGTCGACGGGTGAAGAAGAAACAGCATCCACCTACGATTTTTGGAAGACACACAAAGAGTTGAAAATGCTGAAAAACAAGTAAGAATGACAAAAGAAATGCGAGAGGGACATTACGTGTGGGAGAGAACTATTCGGTTTCAGGAACGGGTCGAAATGAACCGAGTACTCGCGGATACTCGCGGATACTTTTATATGGGAATTTCCATATAAAGTTTCGACTGCTCAAGTAACGAATAGTGATCCGGGTACTCATTGGGTAGTATTCGTTTCTTTGGGTATTTTCGGATTTTTGCATGGAAGTTATATAAAAAACAAGCGCGAATTTGGAAATAAAGAATTTTGTAATGAAATTATGACAATGAACTTATATTCCCCCTCTTCGTAAGATACAAAATTTGTTTATATTGTAAAACAAATTTTTTTTTTCATTATTTTTTTGTGTGTTTCTATTTATTAATTTCCCAGAGACACTCCTATATTTTATTCGATATGAGTAGTATGGATCAAAACATTCGATATTATATTGTTATCAGTACGATTTTTTGGATCCTATTCAATCTGAAATATCAAATCGAAAGCAACATCGGAACGTCACTAGCTGTGCCACTCACTCCTCCGCTATTTTGGTCCTCTGCTTAATCATCTGCTCCCCTGGACTCCCACTTCCCACAACCCGCGAACGCGCCCGGTGGATAGGGAGACATCTAAGACCTCAGAGAGGCTAACAATAACGGCTACTCACGCATTAGTCACGAATAATTGATGTCCCGGGAACCGTCAAAAGTAAAGGGGCTTGGTAAATCCTGCATCTGCCTGAGAAACGGTGGTTTCTTAACTTAGAGCAATGGAAATATGGAAAAATTGCTATTCGCCTTGGTTAATAAGGGGCTAGAAAGCTCATGAGTAATGGTTGATTTTATAGTCCTGAACTAATCACGGGCCTTTTCTTGACAATCGAGAGTGATATATTCATATTTTCTTCCTATTTCGGATTAAAGGTGCGTTTCCAATTGCAGCTTGGATGATGGTGTTTTTTACTCATTCCGGCACTCGTTCCCTAATGCAGAGTGAATTGTTTCCAAGGTTGATTGCATATATTTTAAAATAATGATTGTAGAAATGTTACTTTACTTTATTAAGAACTAATAGTAACAAAAAGTATGACTAATAAAAAGTAATTTTGATTTCGAATTTCCGAGTTAAACACATCCACCTGCCGAGCATAATGTTAGCCGTTTTTTATTATGAAAATTATAATACTCTTTTTACATAAATTAAGCATATTTGAAATATGATACATTTATGCGAGGTTTTACATGTAAGTCTGGAATATATATATTATATATACTCACATATATATTAGAACAGAATATATTTTTTTCCGGTTTTACCCAATTTTACTACAAAAATTCGTCGCATATTTCAAATGATTTCGTTGCGGCCACCTGTTGTAATCGCTCCGAAATAAATTTTCGAAAAACTTTCTGCCAGTCCAGAGTGGAAAGAGGTATAGATGCTATTTCCATGCCACGCCGAGCAATCTGAACCACACATTGCATGGGAGAAACATATGATGGAGAGCGTGGGTGCGAAACGAGTAGAACATAAAATCCACTCCACACTACCATACGAAACACATCTTAACTCTTGAGAAGCGAATGTCATTGTTGGAACTTTTTCCTCTATTCTCCAACAGGGACAGCTCTTATGCGTCGACAAAATATGAAACTTTTGTAACCAAACTCCTCCTAGACCGTTTGATCAATCGATCTGAAATTTTACATACTAATAGTATATTCGACGGTGAGTGCTAACATCTATTTTTTGTTACTAAATTCGCGAAAAAAATCACTAGGGGTAGGCTTCTTAGTTAACAATTTTTCGGATGAACGAACCAAAATTAGTACGAAGGTTTGTGTCATGGAAATCTAAATTTAGATTTTATGTATTAAGCACGATCACTGCGTTTTTTTCCGAGAATTCCAAAATATGCGGCAAACAAAATACAATATTGACAAAAAATCGCTGTCTTTGTAACAATAAACGTTAGTTTTCTTGTATAAATGAACCTACGGTATTGATCTTAAGTAATTAGTTTTCGCGTGCTTGAACCAAAATTAGCTTTTTCATAAAGATCTTAGCACAGGCACCTGATTGCTTCCGGGGCTTTCGCCAATTCGCTGTGGGGAATCGAAAACTTTGAAGAGAAAATTTATTTTGGTTTACTAATCCGTAGCAAGTGGATATTTGCAGGTTCTTGAAAAATAGTATTTTAATTTACGAATTTTAAATCAAAAAAAAAAAGAAGCAAAACAGATTCCGGGAATCAGAAATTGGACAATTTCCTTCAGATTTTTAGGGTACTTTTCCGGTAAAAATTTGAATTTTCAACGGTTTTTTGCCCGCAGCAGCTAAACGAAGCTTCTTAGAGGGTTAGTATATATGACGAAACTCCATTACTTTGTCATTTTATACATTTTACTTATCCATAATTTTTCATTAAATTGAGTTTTTGAAGATATGCATACAAAAGATTGGAAAATTGATATAATTCAGATTGTGAATTTTTGACTGTTTTTTGTCCGTAGCGGCTAGCCGAAGCTTCTTAGGGGAATCATATGTAGGACGAATCCCCATTATTTTTATATTTCCTACCCTTTTTCATACATCATATATCCCTAAATTGAGCTTAAAGATGTGCATACAAAAGTTCGGAAATCTAATAAAATTCAGATTTTAGTATTTAGCGGTTTTTTGCTCGTAGTGGCTAAACCGAGCGTCCTAGGACGTTCATATGTATCACACGCCCTCATTATTTTTACATTTTCTACCATTTTTCCATACATTATTTTCGTCTTAATTGTGCTTAAAGATGTGCATTCAAATGATTGGAAAATTGATAAAATTCAGATTTTGAATTTTTAACGGGCTAAACGAAGCATCCTACGGGGTTCATATGTATGAACGACCTCCATTATTTTGACATTTCCTACCTTTTTTATTTTTCCTAACCGTCATTTTTTTAAATGTGTCCATACCCAATTAAGAATATATGACATGACATCTTCTGATGGTGGATATAACATCTTCTGATGGTGAAGATGAATTAGTAGAATTAATTACTGAAAATTGTTTCATAACTTCAATATATACATATACTCGTATCCATCATAAATAAACTCATAGATTCATAAATAGTATAAAAAACAATATAATAGAAATCTCAGGATATCAAAAAGTCATGATTAATTGGAAAATGTTAATAAGAGTAATACGAATCAATTAATTTCACAGTTTAGCGTTTTTCAGAACAATGAATAACATAAATTACATCTTTTCGAAATTATCTTACATTAATTAGAGAAGATGAGTAATTCAATAGTGTAGAGGAAATAATAATTTATAAACTTTAATTAAATAGGACTCACAATAGAATTAGAACTAAGATAGAAAATATCTATTGAATTTCCTTACAGCAGATACAGAAGAGATAGAATAACAAACATTCAAATCAAGTAAACACACATGGTATCAATTTTGACCAATTGCCACCACATTTTACATTGCCACAGTGACTATGAAGCAGAGTGTCTATATCTCGACCACTCAGCTCAATTTTTTGTGCGACTTCGCGAACGCCACCTAGTTAGTATGATAAACAGTGCTTGAGCATTTCGCTGCCTTGCTAAAATTTGTATATGTATACAGGGTGTCCCGTACTTGAGAACATTAAATTGAAGGAACAATTCCTTGACACCAGTTGAGTGAAAATTTGTATTGGAGAGGCAATATGCACCGTTTAGAAGTTACAGGGTGTTCAATGTTGTTCGTCGTCATCTTCAATTTTCTCACTTATATCCGTAACTACTTGCCAAAGGATAATAAAATAAATGCTGTATTTTTGATAAATTACTGTCCTTTCGATTGGTGTACTAATCAGTTATCACATTTAAATAAATGGAAACCAAAACTCAAAAAACTCAAATTGTTGTGATTCCTGAAAGGATAATATTTCATTTAAAATAACATTTGTCCTAATATTAACTTAAATTAGGGTACCTGATTTATGCTTGTGTAATCATTAACCTGTGCAGTTATGAATAGTAGAACTTTGTTAAATGTTATCGACAGATAAAAGTCTTATGGCCTACGATGTGATCACAGATGCGTTGACGATGAAGAAACGAAGAGGATAAATAGCACCTACTTACCAGAGACTTGCAAGAGAATCTCTTAATCCAATTGTGGGTAAAGACTTTCTAAAAAGAATGAATGTTTTCTTCAAAAATCATTATGAAGTCATTCATCGTCAACGCATTTGTGATCACATCTGTTCAGTCAGAGGACTGATAAGACGAATTGGTCATGACTGATAAAGATAAGTTCAGGCCGTCATGAATGATAATGGTCCATGCTAAGATAAGTCATGTACAAACAATCCATATGTAAAATTCTTAGGTCATAGGGTAAGTCAAAGGTAAATTTATGATAAAGCAATGTGCATTAGATAAGAAAATATAATTTATACTCAGATTAGTATATTCATATCTTGTAATGATAGTATGTATATATTGCAAATAAAGGAAGAAGTAAAGTAGGCATAGGAAAACTGTATATAAGCTAGAATAATTCAGAAAATAAATCAGTTTAGTTTCAACAAGCAAAGTGTTTTAATTAAATTCAAACTATAAATTGACTAGACGATTTTCCTAGCCCAATTATACATAAAATAACCTTTGAACAATTGAAGTAGCATTGGCTTAGAGATTTTACCTAAGCCACCCTGCGACTACAAGACACTCAAGGTTCCTCATGTGTTTGGAATCCACCGTTGAAAACCGACGGTGAACCAGCATAAACATTTTGGTGACCGCGACGTGATTCACACGTCAAACGGAGATCAACATATTGAAGACATCGTATAAGCAGATCAACCATGGATCAATTAGCGAAGGCGCAATCAGATCTGGCCAAAAAGGTTAATGCAGATTACTTGACATACCGTCAACAAGCAGAAGAGCGGAAGACGGTTAAAGTTGCGGAAGATAAATTAAAGACTCTTGAGGAAGCCTGGACAACTTTCGAAAAAACAGATGATGAAATTCGAAAAAAACACCCAACGCGACTCGACCATCCATATTTTACAGAGGAGTTACATCGACAGCTGGAAAAAGTATATCAAGGCTTCAAGGGTGACTTGGAAGCCAAACTAAAAGCACTATCTGCCGCGAGGGGCAGTAGTGGAATGTCGAAGAACCAAGGCTCAACAAATACAGAACTGAAAAATTAGCAAAAAGATGCCAGATGAGGCTGACATCAATACAAAAACAATTGGAACGCTTGGAAATGCAGAACCAAGACGCAGAATATTACGAATCAAAGAAAGAGCGTCTCAAGGCGGACTGGGTCAAAAAAAAAGAAAAATAGTTTTCGTCAAGACTACAAAAACGATTAAAGCTAAACAGACAGGACAGAAAGCTTACTTTATACGGCATAGGAAATGACTCGTCAGAATCCAATGACAGAGTTACTCTGGAAATCCTGTCAAAGGCCAACAACTACAATACGACTATCGAAGCTCAGGTTATAAAAAGCATTACTAACCTGCAGCCGCACAAGTACATAGACACTTAGACAACAAGTACATCGCAGTGGAAGTTGCCTAAAAATATAGCCTTAGCAGATCCCAACTTCAATAAGCCACAAAAGGTAGACATGCTCCTGGACCCAAAAATGTATGGAGAACTAATGCGCGCGGGACAAATAAAACTGGGGCCAAACTTGCCAATGCTTCATAACAGCGTTTTTGGATGGTTGATACTAGGGAAAGTATCACAATTACAAGAGTCAAAGGCATTCACAGGACTATCAAACGGTCAGCTTGAGGACCAGCTGCTCAAATTCTGGGAGCTTGCAGAGATCACAGCAGAAAAGCCGCAAAGCGCTGATGAAAAAAGGTGTGAAGAATTCTTCAAAAACACGACAATCAGAAACCAGGATAGAAGGTTTACAGTGAATCTCCCAATATTAGGATCAACAGCAGCATTAGGAGACTCGAAAAGTATAGCCTGGAGAAGATATCTAAATCTAGAAAGAAAACTTCAAAAGCACCCGGAACTCCACAATCAGTACAAACAATGCCTAGAGGAATATCAGAAGTTGGGACGTATGCACGAAATCCAAGAAAACGAAATTCCCGACACACGCTATTTTATGCCACATCACGGAGTTTTGAGGCCGGATGAAAGTACTACTAGACTAAGAGTGGTATTCGATGCGTCATGCAAAACGACATCAAATTTATCATTACATGACACAATGATGAAAGGAGCAAAGCTCCAGGATGACCTTATGGTTATCCTGATCAGATTCAGGACATAATAAAAATAGCCCCAGAAGATCAAGCCTTGCAGCTCATAATGTGGCGGTCATCACCAGTGTGATGACCCTCCCATAGCAGAACCCCTAAAACAGGAAAGCAAACAATAAAACATAACTAAATAAAAATACTTACGAAGAGACGGCCTCCATTGTTGTCGCCATATTGTCACCACCTGTCAAAAAACAACGTGGTGACAACATTCTGATAATGATAACGCAGAGCCAATTATGGCACCGATAATGCAGTGCCATAAATGATCGCGTCAGCGCGAGTTACTCGCAGCCACCAGCAACCACTAGATGGCGCCACCATAGAGCGGAAACGCAAACCGGCAACGATGTAAACAAAACGATCAATGACCACCGATTGGACATTGATCGGAAAATTCTGTAAAATCGACAGAAAATTTCCCGATAAATATCGAGGAAATATCCACAGAAAGGCAGTCGAAGGCATCAATTACCATAGGTGTGACCTGGGTAATACACACGGACTGAACGGGCTGAAAGGAAGACTTCGCCACCAAGCTGAAAGTAGAAGACCTGACAAGAAGACTTCGCCACCAAGCTGAAAGTAGAAGACCTGACAAGAAGACTTCGCCACCAAGCTGAAAGTAGAAGACCTGACAAGAAGACTTCGCCACCAAGCTGAAAGTAGAAGACCTGACGAGAAGACTTCGCCACCAAGCTGAAAGTAGAAGACCTGACGAGAAGACTTCAGAGACAAGCTGACGAGAAGACTTCAACAGCCGAATTAAGGTGAGGTTAACTAATAAATCAAAAGAGAGCGGATGAATCCTACATTCACCGTCGAGGTCCCAACTACGGTTCGTAAGAACCTCATGGGCATTAAAACCTTTTAAATAGTATGCAAGCAATGGGAGACGACCCCCTACGTCAAGCAATTCAAAGGGATCCACGAGCGGGACCGAGGCCGTTAACGATAGAGGAATACCGAGCCAGGCAGAAGGGGCACCTGGAACAGGCGAAAGCGGTGCCACTAGAGAAGACTGAGGTGTCAGTAAAGAGAAAGACTCCGGGGTTAGAAGCGAAGTTCAGGCGACTGATTGCAGAGGCCAGGAGAGAACTATTGTTGGCGGTGGGAAGTCAACAAAGAGCGAAGTTGAGCCAGGAATTACAGAGACTCCACAACGAGCGACTGCGGTACCGAAAAGAGAAGCGTCTAGCCAGGGGATACAAGAAGCCATCAGATGGAAGTAGTACGCCGCCTCCTCCGAACACCTAAAATAATTATGTAAGATAGGAGAGTCATGTATTAGTAAGAAATAAAAGGAAATTTGTTAGTATTTAGAGAATATTAGGTCTTGTACAATAAACTTGTAATTGTTGAATAAATTGCATTTCGCCCAAAGCTATGTGTTAACCTAAAAGTGTACCTGCCGAACATATGCAAGGTTTTTCTCTGCAAAGGTGTAAAAAATTGTGGGGAACAACAGCAAGTGAAAAACCAAGCATAACATTTGGCGCAGCCGCAATTTAAAAAACCTACGTTCGGGAATTTGTTAAAAATAATTTGAAAAATCATAATTCTTAGTAAGTTTAAGCTTGGGAAAAACATGATAAATATAGGAATTGAACATCCAGGTACACTTTTAATGTTAAGACTACAATAATATGAGAAAAGAAAGAAGAAAAATGGGCCTTTAAGAGTATAAGGAAATTGTATGATCGAAATTGTAATTATATAAATGAAACTCGTATGGTATGGTAATGATTGGCACTTGTATTAGAAATAAGAAATAACACTTGTATAAATACATTAAGTACACAATGCAAAAAGAGAAATTGTAAAAAAAAAAAAAAAAAACAAAAAAAAAAAAAAAAAAAAAAAAAAAAAAGAAAAAAAAAAAGAAAGAGAGACGAAAGAAAAAAAAAAAAAAAAAATAATATGTATATATGGCACATTCTACGCCAAAGATACCACTAAACAGACGTTTGAGTAACTTTATGCAAAGAATAGATACTTTTTCGTTTTATAATTTTGAAACCGAACTTGAACACAATAACGTTAACGGGCAATTGGCCAATCAAGACAACGCTCCACATCAAGAAGGAGAACAACAATTGGCTAATCAACAACAAGTAGAATCACTAGAAATCAACTCTACAGAAGAACATCAGACACCTCGCGAAGGGGAACAACAATTACCCGACCAAGGACCAGTAGGGTCACCAAAAGTAAACATTGAAGAAGAAAACCAAACAAATCAAGATAGCGAACATCCATTACCTGACCAAGGACCCGGAAATCCAGTAGTGGTGAACGAACAGCCACTCATGCAAGCTGAGGATCAAAGAAATACAGAAGGTATTGGTACTCTGCAATCAGAAATAGTGAAACTACGGCACGGAAGGTGTTACGTGAGAACAAACTCTTATCCGGGGACTTACACTGTGGAAAGTGAGCTACCAGGTATAAACAAATTGTCTACTGACAACCAGGCTGACATAGAAGACAAAGAAAATAAAATGGCTGACATAAGTTTAGTGAACAATATATTGTATAACAACGTACCGATTCTGGTAGGGGAAGATAGCCCACGCAAGTCTAATGAGGTGAACGAGTTTATAAATTGTGCACGACTGGGGTATGAAACGCTCACCGAAATACAGGATAAGATACTGTTCATGAGACTATTACCAACACGCTTGAGGGGAAGAGCATTGGAAGTGGTGCAAACAGGGACGAATGACACACTGGAAGATATATTTACTGCATTAAAAACCAACCTATTACAAGGCACATCATATATAACCCTCAATACCCAATTGAGGAACGTTCATCAACTGCCAACGGAAACCTTATTAGGATATTTCCACAGGGTGAAGGCTCTTATTAACGCCTGTAAAAATGCAGCTGCTGCTCAATACACAGATGGTGGAGATGGGCTGAAGGCCGAAATAGAGGAAGTAGGCCTGCATTGTTTTAAAATGGGTATAATAAACCCCAACTACAAGTTTTACCTACTCCAAGATGTAGAAAATAACGTGAACGCATTGGAAAGGAAAATAACACGATTAGAGCAGACGGAACAATGTATGCAGCAAAATCTTGCCCAGCAAAACTCCCTGGGGGAACCAACACCACTAATGGGGCTAGGCGTCCCTACCCACGTTCCAATGAGCAACCATAACTACAATCCCGTTTACAACCCACCACCAACACCTGGTAGAAATCCAGGTTATAACCGATATCCAACAGGCCAACCCAATCAGAGCCAACCAAGGAATTTCCAGCCAAGCGGATATACACCCAACCATAATACACCTCGGAACAGACCGGATAGACGACAGATAAAATGCAATTTCTGTCACAAAATGGGACATATCATGGCAGAATGCCGAACTCGGCAGATGACTCCTTTCTGCTCCACCTGCAGGGCGTACGGTCATACCACCAGAAACTGCAACCAGAACACACAGCGAAATTTCGGGAGGAATAACAACACGCAACCAGGAAGAAATAACCATCAACACCACCAAGTTAACCAGACAACGGCGAGCAGGATTAACCAGGAATGTAATTTTTGTTTGAAACCAAATCACACGGAAGATGCATGTTTTCTACGAGAACGGTGGGAAAAACTACAGCTACAAACCCAACTAAGGGAAGTGGAAAACTCTACAGGGACGGCCGAGCGCACCGCGAGTCGTCCATAATAGAGCAAGAGTATAGGTGCGACAACAGGACAACCATGCCGGCACTGCCAATAATAAACTTACAACTAGACATTATTAAGGAAAGAAAATCGAAATTCATAATTGATACTGGATCAGAGATATGTTTGATTAAACATTCCGAAATAAACAAAGTAAAACTAAAGGACGTAAACAAAAATGAAAGAGTCACTCTCAATACTATCTCTGGAGAGATAACATCTGAAGGTACGATTGTGGGACAAGTAATGACGAATCAAGTCTATCCCTGCAAATTTCATATTGTGAAAAATTTGAGTCCTACAAATATCACGGGAATTATAGGGAATGACTTTGTAAGTAAATACTGCAACGTAGAAGGACCAGCTAAAAGACTTGTTTTCCCGGCGACCAAGACGGTAGAGGAAATCGTCATTCCATTCGCGAACCAAGGCGACGTGTACAAGACCGAGTCTCGATCCATTGATGTAGTAACAAACGACGCAGCTACTGGCCAGGAAAAACCGTCTATCGAAATCGAGCACTTATGTAACCGCAGCTCGCAAACTGCGGAGTGTTCCGTCAAACCGAACGGGGAAATAAAGTACGGACAGGAAGCTTCGCTACCATCAACGGAAGACAATGAAACAACACAGGACTTATCATACCTATTCGACTGGGAACCAGAGAAAAAGGAACGAGAAAACCCTCCTGGGCAGATGCGAATGGGGAGTCCGAGTGCTGAGGAGTACACAACTCCAGACTACGATCACCTAGACCACCGAGGCTCGCACGCCTCGGAAGGTGAAAATGTCACAACGCCAAAAACCCACGAGGATGGACAGACTGATTACCTCAAAAATACAGAGCAAGTCACCATAAGAGAACGCAGAAAAATACAGATACCCCAAAGAACGGTGAAGTTCCTCGAAATACCAGTACCAACTCCAGGAGAATATGTCGCTATAGGAGAAGAAATCAAGCAAGGAATTTACCTCTGTAACGCACTGGTCGAGTCAACCAATGGCAAAATTAAAATGAGCATACTAAATGTAAACGATCACGAGGTCGAAATAAACGACTTAACAATTAATTTAGAAAAATACAACACGTGTAACAATGAGTTAACCACTAAGGACCCTCCCGAAGTAAAAGAACACTACGGGATACAGACAGATGTGCTCGAAACCAGTAAAGGGAAGAACGCACGAATAAAAGACCTACTGCGAATAGTGCGCATAGAGGAAAATCTGAACAGTGAAGAGAAAAAGTCAATCGAAGGGATTATAAAAGAATTTCACGATACCTTCCATATACCAGGCGAAAAACTAAGCCACACTACAACGGTTCGGCACGAAATAAGAACCAAAGAAAATCAGGTGCCAGTAAAATGTAAAATGTACAGACTGCCGGAAACGCAGAAAGGAATAATTACTGAGGAAATAGACAGATTGCTAAAAGATGACATTGTTGAACCCAGCTGGAGCCAGTGGAACGCTCCTCTGCTAGTAGTCCCAAAGAAACCAGGACCTGATGGCCAGAAAAAATGGCGAATTGTGGTAGACTACAGAAAGTTAAACGAAGTAACAGAAGGCGATGCATATCCACTACCTAGGATCGAAGATATCCTAGATCAGTTAGGAAATGCTCGTTACTTCTCTGTACTCGACCTCGCCAGTGGCTACCATCAGATAGCAATGGAAGCTGAAGATCGGGACAAGACAGCGTTTAGTACACCCTATGGTCATTACGCTTTCAAAAGAATGCCTTTCGGACTGAAAGGGGCACCAGCTACATTTCAAAGGCTGATGAATCATGTACTAACGGGGCTCCAGGGGTTACATTGTTTCGTATACCTAGACGACATTGTCACCTACGGCAGGAACTTAGCAGACCATCATGCAAAACTGCGATCTATTTTAGAAAGATTGAGAGAACACAACTTGAAATTAAACCCAGAGAAGTGCAACTTTCTCAAGCGGGAAATTGTCTATCTCGGACACAAGTGCGGGACCAACGGAGTAGCGCCAGATCCTAGCCTAATACAAAAGGTGAAGGACTACCCCGTACCAAAAACAGTAAGACAAGTACAATCCTTTCTAGGCCTGGCAAATTACTACAGAAAGTTTATAGAAGGTTTCTCGAGAATAGCAGCACCAATAAACAAACTATTACGAAAAGATGTAAAATTTAAGTGGGACGACGAATGTGAGAAAGCGTTCAGGACACTTAAAGAGAAACTAACTACACCTCCCGTCCTTCGGTACCCTAACTTCAAAGAGCCCTTTAAGTTGTACACGGATGCAAGCGGAGAGGCCCTAGGAGCTGTGCTGGCACAAGGACCCGAGAATGAAGAAAAGCCCATTGCTTACGCGAGTAGAGCATTAAACGCCGCAGAGAAAAACTATTCTACAATCGAGCGAGAGTTACTGGCTATAGTTTGGGCCGTAAAAAACTACCGAAGCTATCTGTACGGACGACCATTCACCGTATACACGGATCATAAGCCCTTACGAGGAGCCATCCGAATTAAGGACCCAACAAGTAGAATACTGAGACTCTGGCACAAGTTGTCAGATTATACATTCGAAATAAAATATAAAGAAGGGAAAAAGAATAACAATGCGGACGCTCTTAGTAGAATTCCATACGAAGTACTAGTTACGACTCGCCGACAAGCCAAAGAACAAGCCGCACACATGTCCACCATGAACGACACCTTGGTAACAGAAGGGCGCACCACAGAGGAAGATCAACAAGGGGATGATGAAGAACCACCACCAAAGAAGGAAATAAGAATGTTGACAGATCCACAGGACATAAAAACTATCTTAGCTGACTGTCACGATGCACCGTTCGGAGGGCATCAAGGAATACAAAAGACATACCAAAGATTAAAACGAGAATTCTATTGGAAGGGTATGCGGAGAGACATAGCCAAATATATAAAATGTTGCAAAAAGTGTCAGCTAAATAAGTTGAGCCGGGAACACAGAGAACCAATGGTAATAACTGACACGGCAAGACTACCGTTCGATAAAGTGTACATGGATATAGTGGGCCCATTTCCCGAAACCAGCCAGGGAAATAAATACATCCTGAGTTTTGAGGACGACCTAACCCGATTTATGGATGTAGTACCGCTACAAAACATGGAAGCAAAAACTGTTGCGCAAGCTTTCGTAGAAGAAATTATAAGTCGGTACCGAATTCCAAAAAAACTAATCACAGACCAAGGGTCTAATTTTACTTCAGAAATGTTCCGAGAAGTATGTAAAATATTCAAAATCAGGAAACTAGAAACGACGCCGTACCATCCCCAGTCCAACGGGGCACTGGAACGATCTCACAGACCTTTGGTAGATTATTTGAGAAATTTTGTTGATGATAACCAGACGAACTGGGATGAGCACCTACGAGCGGCAATGTTTGTTAGAAACAACAGTATGCATTCAACCACAAAACTAACACCAATGGACTGCCTATTCGGTTTCTCAGCACCCCTGCCTAACAATTTGAAAAAGGAGCCCGAGCCTATCTACGACCATGAAAATTATTACCTACACCTAAGGAACAAGCTACAAAGAGCTTACCAAACGGCTCGAAGAAACTTAGAAGAAGGTAAAACCCAGTCTAAGGAATATTATGATCGAAAGATAAATCCGGTGAGGATACATATAGGCGATCAGGTACTTCTGAGAAACGCCGCGCGAAAAAACAAGCTAGTCCAACACTGGCTAGGTCCGTATAAGGTCGTAGACATAAACAGCCCGGTCAACACCACTATACTGATAGGGAAACGCAAGCGCCGTGTACACAACAACCGGCTAAAGCTGTTCAACTAAACACGTTCTCTCTGTCTTTCAGAATGATGCAACTGGTGCTAATAATAAGCCTGGGAATAACGGTGACCCGACCAAACTCCGTGGATGTACACCCTCTACGACACCAGGGCATAGTGTTCGAACCACTGAAGAAAGTACAAACCTACCACGATCACTGGACCATCATTACGCAGTTACCAAACCCAACATGGGACTTGCACCTAAGCTATCTGGAAAACTGTGAAAGAGCAATACATCGATTATGTAACGGTACAAACGGTTTAGCGGGGGGAGCAACTTGCCAGCATTGGCAAATCGAGATTAATAAGAGAGTTGATCAAATAAGAAACCTAATAAGCAAAGCAGACGTTACCATAACGCCTCATAAGCGGTCAAGAAGAGGTTTGGTGAATTTAGGGGGAAAGGTTATGAAAACCCTATTCGGGACTATGGACAGCGATGACTCCAAGAACATACACCAAAAATTAAACGAGTTAGAAAAAGACAACCAAGCCAACTTAGATTTGGCTAAAAAACAAGTGACCATAATGAAAACGACATTGAAAGCTATGAGCGAAACCAACACGGAGATGCAAGAACGACACTCCAAGCTAGCGCAAAGGGTGGAGAACCTTAATGGAAGGATGGAGGAATTAGCGAACCATACGGATCAACTTCGCATAACACAGATGCGATTGGACATAAGCGAATTAACCATGTACATAATGGCGGAGCTCCAACAAATATATTGGGAATTAACGGACCTTTTCATGGCGCTAGAAACACTTAATAGACGAGAGTTGAGCCCACTATTGATACCAACACATCAAATCCTAAACATATACCTGAATGCATCCGAGAGGTATCTGGGTAGAACCACCATAATGGACCCCATCACGATACAACGAATAGCTAAAGTAGATTATGAGGGAAGCCAGAACGGAACGCTCATACAGATAAAGATTCCCCTAGTCGAGACGCAACAATACACCCTCAATCGTATATACACTACTCCGATTGACACAGGACACAATACATACTATGTCTATGACATAGAATATACATACTTCTTCAATACTAGCCGTTCACAACAAAATTTCGGTTTAACTGAGCTGCACTACCAAATCGGGTGCACCACCGTAAACGAAACCTACAGTATATGCGAGCATAATGCCCCAGTACTGACGAAACCCACACATACGGAGTGTATATCAGCACTATTCAAGTCAACGGAGGAGATCCCAAGCAACTGCAAAATCCGAATGTTAACCACAGTACATCCAATAGTAACACCGATGCACCGCGAGAACGCTTGGCTGTATTGGGTACAACAACCAACCCAATTAATAAGCCAGTGCGACGTCCATGAGGAAACCACGCAGCTGTTGGGACTAGGCATCTTGGAACTGAAAAATAAGTGTATCCACCATCTGGCAGAATACACTCTACCCTATCAAATAGCAGATGGGCATACTATAATGGTACATCAACCCGAAAAATGGTCTCCACCAAATATCGATTTCGGACTATATAAAATACCTCCCAAAGTACAAAAGAAGGAAATGAAGATCATACATCCAGTGGCACTAAATGATCACTATAAAGACCTCAGCGAAACTATTGAAGAGTTAGACGCAGAGATAAAAGAAAACGAGAAGCGCCGCCACGAAAGGATCCAAATCCACACCACGACCGGAGTAACGGGATTTATACTAACTATTATCATCGCGATAGTAATAATACGCAACTATAGAAACTGCATAAACCACGCTCCCCCACAACCATCACGACCAAGTCCCCGACGGGTTGAAATCGTGTCAATGCCCGTGACGATTCCCAGAAGGGACCAGATAATAGCAGCGAACGAGAACGCCACGCGAAACCCAGGGCCCCCATCGACCGTACCGACCCCCAACGAACAATAAAACGCGGTACAACAAGAAAGAAAAAAAAAAAAAAAAAAAAAAAAGAAGAGAGAGAATAACGCAGAGAGAATGACATTTACAGCACTATCCTATAGAAGCAACGCTAAATAATAATAGACAGAGTATAATAATAGAAATAACATAATAATAGAAATAATATAACAATAGAAATAAGCAAAGAAAAAAAAAAAAAAAAAAAAAAAAAAAAAAAATTCCTGCACCAGATATTCTAAACTTTCCTTATAACTAATTACCAGACTCCTACGCGATGGCCGGGAAGAGTGTGCAACAAATCATAATCACCATTAACAGCGATCCGGACGAGGTGGACATTCGCATCCAATTCAACCCTAAAAATAACAAAAAAGTTCATCCTAATCTAAAACCAACAAGTAACAAAAGCAACTTAAGTGCTCCAAGGCCAAAAGACCAAGGAAACACAAATGAGACCGTCGATGACCTAGGATTGACCCAAGCTAGTTGGGAAGCAGCATTAGAAGAAGCCGACCAGCTGTGGCAGCTGATTGAAGAACGCGAGAAACTAAAGCCCGAGATTGCTAAAATGAGGGAAAAATTAGAAAAGACAACTTTGACGGGAGAACCACTCACCGTACCGGACCGCAGAAAAACTAACCTATTTGGTAGACGCACCTACGAGTACCCACCTGGAAACTCGAAGAGGATGACCTCCGTGGATTGGGCACCAAAGACCAACCTCAGTACCAGGGATGACAACAATGACCACCAATCACCACCAATCACCGAGAAACATGGGATCCTGAACACTAAGAGACACCGACCGGTCGATCTAAGTAAATACTTAAAAAACTACAAATTTTGATAGCAAAACGATAATAAACCAAAAACGCAAAGTAATAAACATAATAAAAGTAAATAATGAAGTATAGAATAAGTAATAAAATTTTGTAAGCTGTTAGTAGGAAAACAGAAAAGTTTGTAAGAAGGTCATTAAGAATAAAACCGCGAAATCATTGTAACAAACCATTTAAGTCATTGTAACATTACCGATACCGCTAAGTTTACTGAACACTTTGGAATAACATGTCGAACAAAAATAGTTTGTAAACCAAGTTTGTAAGTCTGTAAGAAGAATGTACACTAGGATAGCAAACCAATTATTAATAGATAGATATAAGCACCACCACCAATCCTTTTCCGGGGAAAAGGCTCCGAAAGAGGGAGGAATGTGATGACCCTCCCATAGCAGAACCCCTAAAACAGGAAAGCAAACAATAAAACATAACTAAATAAAAATACTTACGAAGAGACGGCCTCCATTGTTGTCGCCATATTGTCACCACCTGTCAAAAAACAACGTGGTGACAACATTCTGATAATGATAACGCAGAGCCAATTATGGCACCGATAATGCAGTGCCATAAATGATCGCGTCAGCGCGAGTTACTCGCAGCCACCAGCAACCACTAGATGGCGCCACCATAGAGCGGAAACGCAAACCGGCAACGATGTAAACAAAACGATCAATGACCACCGATTGGACATTGATCGGAAAATTCTGTAAAATCGACAGAAAATTTCCCGATAAATATCGAGGAAATATCCACAGAAAGGCAGTCGAAGGCATCAATTACCATAGGTGTGACCTGGGTAATACACACGGACTGAACGGGCTGAAAGGAAGACTTCGCCACCAAGCTGAAAGTAGAAGACCTGACAAGAAGACTTCGCCACCAAGCTGAAAGTAGAAGACCTGACAAGAAGACTTCGCCACCAAGCTGAAAGTAGAAGACCTGACAAGAAGACTTCGCCACCAAGCTGAAAGTAGAAGACCTGACGAGAAGACTTCGCCACCAAGCTGAAAGTAGAAGACCTGACGAGAAGACTTCAGAGACAAGCTGACGAGAAGACTTCAACAGCCGAATTAAGGTGAGGTTAACTAATAAATCAAAAGAGAGCGGATGAATCCTACATTCACCGTCGAGGTCCCAACTACGGTTCGTAAGAACCTCATGGGCATTAAAACCTTTTAAATAGTATGCAAGCAATGGGAGACGACCCCCTACGTCAAGCAATTCAAAGGGATCCACGAGCGGGACCGAGGCCGTTAACGATAGAGGAATACCGAGCCAGGCAGAAGGGGCACCTGGAACAGGCGAAAGCGGTGCCACTAGAGAAGACTGAGGTGTCAGTAAAGAGAAAGACTCCGGGGTTAGAAGCGAAGTTCAGGCGACTGATTGCAGAGGCCAGGAGAGAACTATTGTTGGCGGTGGGAAGTCAACAAAGAGCGAAGTTGAGCCAGGAATTACAGAGACTCCACAACGAGCGACTGCGGTACCGAAAAGAGAAGCGTCTAGCCAGGGGATACAAGAAGCCATCAGATGGAAGTAGTACGCCGCCTCCTCCGAACACCTAAAATAATTATGTAAGATAGGAGAGTCATGTATTAGTAAGAAATAAAAGGAAATTTGTTAGTATTTAGAGAATATTAGGTCTTGTACAATAAACTTGTAATTGTTGAATAAATTGCATTTCGCCCAAAGCTATGTGTTAACCTAAAAGTGTACCTGCCGAACATATGCAAGGTTTTTCTCTGCAAAGGTGTAAAAAATTGTGGGGAACAACAGCAAGTGAAAAACCAAGCATAACACCAGGAGACGGAATGCATTATTATAAGTTAGGCACGGTAACATATGGTACAAGGGCAGCTCCATATTTGGCAACCAGATGTCTCCAGCAGCTAGCAGAGGACGAAGAACCCAGATACCACTAGGATCCAAGGCCATAAACCATTTTTACATGGACGACATAATCACGGGAGCCAATACTCTTAAAGAGGGAATCCAGAAGCGAAACCAGATAATCGATATGCTGGCAGCAGGAAAATTCGACTTACACAAATGGGCGGCCTGTGATGACAGATTGTTGGAAGGAATACCACTGAACCAACGAGAAAAGGAGAAAATATTTGATTCAGAGGAGTCAGGATACATTAAAACTCTGGGATTGGCTTGGCAAAGGAAGCAAGACAATTTCACATTCACAACAACATGGCCCGAGAAACCAATCAAAATCACCAAACGAGAAATTGCTTCAGAAATAGCTCGTCTATTCGTTCCTCTAGGGCTCGTGAACCCGGTCATTGTCATAGCGAAAATATTCATACAGAAATTATGGAAGCATAAATTAGACTGGGATCAGGAACTAGAAGAGAATTTACAACGAGAATGGTTAACATTCCGACAGGAACTATCCACTATGCACCAGTTGAAAATCGGGAGAATGGTTGTGGACACTAACATGGCAAGTAGGAAAGAGATACACACCTTTGCGCATGCAAGTGAAGCAGCGTACGGAGCCGTGGTCTATATAAGAGCATTCGATACCATCGGCAAGAAGAGCTGCAGGATATTATGCTCTTAATCAAGAGTAGCCCCTGTAAAAACAATCACGCTGCCAAGATTAGAGTTGTGTGCAGCCCAACTGGTCGTCGAGCTAACGGACATGGTACAGAAGGCAATAAATATAACGATTCACGAAAAATACTATTGGAGTGACTCACAAATTGTACTGTCCTGGCTAAAAGGAGAACGTTCATCCTTCAAAACATACATAGCTCATCGAATTGCAACCATACAAGGAAAGAGCCACGCCAAGTCAACTAAGCACTTCCAAATTGTGGTTCCAAGGTCCAAATTTCTCAGGTTGCCCGAGGAGCAATGGCCAAATCGAGAAATAGCTCATAGAACGAAAGGCAACGTCACTAACAAGCAACCAGGAAACAAGCGGGACGAGTCAGCATCCGATATTCGTCATAAACCACCGCAACTCATATAACTCCCTCCAAAGAATCATGGCATACATGATTAGAGCAAAGAACAGGTGGAAGGGTAAAGCGTTAAGCAATAAGTGGCTCAGCACTCTAGAGCTAAAAGAAGCACAGGATTATATAGTGAGGGCCATACAAAAAATATATTTTAAGGTAGAGTTGGAACAACTAAAAAACCAAAAGGAAATCTGAAGAAATAGCCGAATAAGCACACTTGCCCCATTTTTAGATAAGGAATGAATCATTCGAGTAGAGGGCAGGCTCCAGAATGCAGAAATAAGCTACGAGGCCAAACCCCCAATCTTAATGTCCAGACTACTAGTGCAGCATTTACATAAGCAGAATCTACACGCAAGACCGCTGGCTTTGCTAGCAGTCACATCTGCTTGCACAATAAATGGGAAACCAACCTAAAGCTAGGGTACTGCCAACAAGACCATTCTAATCAACAGGCGTAGACTTCTGCGGGCCTATATGGACACATTGCCATCTAAGAGGCAAAAGGCCAACTAAAAGTTACATAGCTGTATTCTGCTGCTTCACCACCAAGGCAGTACACTTAGAAGTTGTGTCACATTTAAACACAGAAGCTTTTATTGGAGCCTTACGACGATTCATGGCCAGGCGTGGATATTGCAAGGAATTACATTGCGACAACGCGACAAATTTCGTAGGAGCTAAAAACAAGCTCGAGGAACTAGCTGCACAGTTAGAGATAGAGGCAAATAAAGAAATAATACACAATAGCTGCGTCAAACATGGTGTACAGTTCCACTTCGCACCACCACGAGCTCCGCACTTTGGAGGGCTATGGGAAGCGGCCGTCAAATCTGCAAAAGGGTTACTAAAACATACATTAACATCGGCATCATTAACATACGAAGAATTATGTACAATAACCACAGAGGCAGAAGCAGTGTTAAACTCAAGACCGCTAACACCAATGTCAGCAGATCCAAACGACATGACGGCACTTACCCCTGGTTCCTTTCTAATAGGAGAGCCACTTACAACAATACCGGAACCCAAGAAAACATGGCGGGATTAACTAGATGGAAATTAGTGTCGGCCATCAGAAAGGAACTGTGGAGAAGGTGGACCAAGGAATACCTAAGTGAGTTGCAGCAAAGACACAAATGGAGGAAGGAGTCGCCCAACATACAACCTGGCATGATGGTGATGATAAAGGAAGAGAACACACCTTGTTGATCCTCTATATCTTGGGCCCTACAAACCTCCACTAAAATGGCCCTTAGGTAGAATATTGGAAGTAATCAAAGGCAACGATGGACTAGCTCAAGTAGCCATGGTAAAAACAGCAGGAGGTACCTACAAAAAGGCGATACACCGTTTGGCACCACCACCACCACTGGAAGAAACTGAAACCAAATCAACCGAGGTTAATATGGAAATAACATCAGGGAAAAACCAGCTAGAGTAAACTATCAATATTGCCTCGAAGCGAAAAGATGACCAAAGAAAGGATCAAGAAAAGAGAAACCCAAAAAGGGCAAAACATTCCTTCAACACGATGTTCGTTGTCCTAGCAATTCTAATGTTCCCCTTGTTGGCATTTGGAGCCCCACAATCAACGGAAATAAACAAGAATATGGGTATATATTTCAAGCACTTAGGAAAGGGACAATTAGCATCAACAAAGTGGAATATAGTTATATACCATAATTTGTCAACGTATTGGCAAACGTTCAAAATCGCACAAGGCGCCACCCAGAAGCTGAAATTACTAGCAGAGTCTATGAATGAGCATGATTACCTAAAAATGCTTTACGACCAATATGAAGAAAAGCTCGAGGAGATAAAAGAGGGAAATAGATTGCTGTTTACGCACACAGAAAGAAGAAAACGCGGATTGATAAATTTTATTGGAAATATATCCAACAAACTGTTTGGGGTGCTAGACGACAAGTACGCTACCCAAATAGAAGGAACAATCAAGGATATGCAGGACAAGACTATCTACTAGAGCTAATGGAAAACAAAACATCTATCATGGAAGCCACCACCGATTTGTTGAAGAAATCCGAAGAAGACAAGATAAAACAGCTAAGCACAATACAGAAGGAACTAGAGAGGATAGTAGCCCTCACTAACAACTTGCCAGCAGAAATTGCGAAGGAAAAGTTATTTAGAAACATTAATACTGGCACAATACGTTGGGGAAATCCTAAATAAAATACAAAAGAGACAAGCACCATTCATACACATCCTCACTAATGCACATCACGGAAAAGTGAATCCAGGAATAGCAGCATTGGAGCAACTACATGATCATTTAGCAGAAATTCAAAAAGTACTACCAACTAACGTGCAGCCCCTGAAACAAAAGGTGTATATCAACTTACGGAAATCAAAGGCAAACTAACGCCCAGCCTAGCAATATTCGTACTCCAGATACCCCTACTATTAAGCACACAATTTGAGCTGCTGCACCTCATTCCATTTCCGGTGAAAATGCAACATAGCTTCCTAAGGATAATGCCAAGCACAGAATACCTTAAGTCAACTCACATCTGGACTGGATATATAAACTAAAGACAAATGAGCTCGAGAAATGTCTTCGCACTCCAGAAAATCTATATATATGTTGTTGATTCGCGATTGGTTTACTGCGAATATTGTAGATGTTCGATGAAAAATAATAGAGAGGATTCGATTTATAAATTTATTTTAACTACATAAATTGATCAAGATACTTTGGAATTAAAACGTGAGCAACGTCGACGACAGCGAGTAAGAAGCGAATGAGAATTAGACAGAAATACAGAAATACAGAAATACAGAAATCTTTATTGCCAACAAATTTTACAGTGTACAAGTCATTATTTTTAGAATTAACTTAACAGGCCATGGCCTTTACCAAAGTTATAACATTGTTGAGTCTAAATTTAAACTAGATTGACATATATTTTCAAACAATATAAAAGATTTGCTGTCCCAAACAAGGCTTGGGAAGCATTACAGTGAGAATTAGACTAAGAATGTAATCTTTAATATATAAAAATTAGTGTTGTTTTAGTTCGTTTCAACCCCTAAAATTTACATATTTCGAAAATCTGGGTTGAAACGAACCGTATTCAACAGCAATTTGTTTCCAAATCCCAAAAAAAGGAATGTGTGCAATCCTTTGACACACGCCGAGTCGACGAAATATTTTGTCCGTTTATGATGCATCCGAGATGCCGGTTTTATGATGGCACTGGCACCTCAAATACATCAATCACGCCGACGCATGAAACTGTCTCGGCGTGGGTCATACCTATGGCGACAAATAGTAACATTCCAGATGCGACGGAACATGCCGCCCGCCTTGAACCTGCCAAGTTCAAAAAGGACATAGCCCCATTGCATCTTTACATAGAGTTCCTAAGTGACTAAACTACATTTCCTTATAAAGAATAAATTTAACTGACTTTCATAAATAAGAAATTAAGCGACAAGATGATGAATGAAAACCTAAAATTATCTATTTGAGACCTTAATTTACATTATTATTTAAATTTTGTTTTAGAAATAATTAATTATTAAATTCAAATATTTACAAACTGATTTTTTAAAGGAAATAAAAATTAAAATTAAGTTGAACAAGGTTCAGTTGCTGAGTTGTTTGGTTCATCCATCGGGAGGGGGCACAATTTCGTCACTGGACGTTTAAATTCTCCCATTTTTGTTTTTACGGAGACTACTCGTACAACTCCATCTTTACCGGGATGAATGGCAGTTATTCTGCCTAGAGACCATCGAAGTGGCGCAAGATTTTCATCTTTAATTAATACTAATGTGCCAATTTTCATGGATTTGGTAGATTGCGAATGCCACTTGCTGCGAGAAATGAGTTCGTTTAAGTATTCTTTGTGCCACCTGACCCAAAAGTGCTGTTTCAACTGTTGAGCGTGCTGCCATGCTGATAATCGATTTGGTGAAGTATCCGTGAAGTCGATCTGTGGAAAACTGGTTACCGGTCCACCAATAAGGAAGTGACCAGGAGTGAGAGGACGGAGATCGTTAGGATCTGAGGATAGTGGGGAGATAGGTCGGGAATTAAGAATAGCCTCAATTTCTATAACATAAGTTTCTAATTGTTCATAAGTTAGTAAACTATTTCCAACTGTGCGGACGAGATGATTCTTAAAGGATTTTACCGCAGCTTCCCAGAGACCTCCGAAATTGGGTGACCTGGGTGGTATAAAATGCCACGTAATTTTTTCTCCAGCTAAGAAGTTTTCTATTTTGGTAGCTTTATCACTGTCGACAAGAAGGTCGTAAAGAGACTTCAATTCGCGACTGGCGCCCACAAAATTCGTAGCGTTGTCTGAATAAATGGTCGAAGCCTTTCCACGCCTGGAAAATAAACGCTTCAAACTAGCAATGAATCCCTCAGTCGTAAGATCGCTTACTAATTCGAGATGGACTGCTTTGGTGCACATGCAGACGAATACTGCGACATATACCTTTATGCTATTTCGATTTCTGAACCTTTTTTCTTTGATGTGCATGGGACCACAATAATCTACCCCAACATTGAGAAAAGGTCTAGCAAAGTTTACTCTATCTTTGGGTAAGTTTCCCATCAGATATTCTGCTGTTCGAGGTTTGGCGCGGAAACAGGGTATGCATGCACGAATGACCTTTCGCGCAGTATTTCGTCCACCTAGCGGCCAATAAGACTCCCTGACTGAATAAAAAGGGTAGCTTGGGCCCCAGCGTGTTTTAATTTCACATGTGAGTCATTTATAACAAGCCAAGTGATGTGATGGTTTGAGGGTAATAATGCAGGATATTTTTGAGCGTAGAGTAAATCAGCATGCCTGAGACGTCCACCTACGCGAAGAATTCCTTCATTATCTAAAAATGGGCTTAAGGATGATAATTTACTGTTTGAGAGAATAGGTGTTCCACTTTGTAACATTTTAATATCTTTATCGAATGCAGAGAGCTGTGTCAATTTTAATTTTAATTTCATGGCATTTTCTAGTTCAAACGCTTGAACTACACCCAAACGTTTTTTGCCCTTTCTTTGTACATTGTACGAAAATCTCAATATAAGAGAAAGTACACGTTTTAGCTTAGATAAGCTGCTATAACGTCTGAGAAGTTCGTTACGAAACTCTTCATTGGTGACACATAAGCTTGTGGTTGCCTTTTTACGTATTTCTGGGACTTCTTCTGCGAGCGAGACGATATTGGGCCACGTATTTTCCCCGTTATAGAGCCAAGTTGGGCCCGTTTGCCATATAGATGAACTGTTGAAATCGCGAGGAGTTTGACCACGAGATATTAGATCAGCAGGGTTATCCTCTGAAGGTATATGACGCCACTGGCAGTTTTGGGTGAGTTTCTGAATTTCAGCAACCCGATTCGAAACGAACTTTTTAAGTAAATGTGGAGGTGTGTTTATCCACTGCAATGCAATTGTGGAGTCGGACCATAAGTAGGTTTTGTCAAAATCTCTAAGAAGGGAGCCCTTTACTGCCGTAAATAAACGAGATAGAACTAACACCGCACATAATTCTAACCGAGGAAGTGTTACAGGTATTACTGGAGCGACTCGTGATTTGGAGCAGATGATGTTAACAGTGATGTTGCCATATTGATCAATAGATCTTAAATAAAGGCACGCACCATATGCCCTTTCACTAGCATCGCAGAAACCGTGTAGCTCAATGGTGCTACTATTTGGTGCGATGATTAGACGTTTGAAACTAACGTTTTCAAGCAAAGGAAGCTGTTCTCTATATTCTTGCCACAATGTGTGTATGCTAAATGGAATAGATTCGTCCCACGAAACGCCAGCCTTCCACAGTAACTGCATGATAATTTTGGCATAGGTAATTACAGGACCCAGCAATCCGAGAGGATCGAACAGCTTAGCAATCTGGGACAATATGACGCGTTTTGTACACTTTGAAGGTGAATTAATCGAACTAACTGAATAGTGAATGGTGTCCTGTCGAGCATTCCAATGGATTCCCAACGTTTTGGTGGTGCAGTCCAAATCAAGAGCAAAGTGAGTGTTAGTGGAAGTATTTGAGGACTCACCAGTAAGCGAAATGTCATTGGATACCCATTTCCTCAAATTAAATCCACCTCTTTTAAGAAGTTTAATCAATTCATCGCGAAGTGTTACGGCGGTGCTTCGGTCATCTGCTCCGGTTAGCACATCATCAACATAGAAATCCCTTGCTAGAACTTCGGCTGCGATTGGGTGGTGGTGACCTTCATCTTTTGCTAATTGCTGCAGGGTTCGAATGGCGAGAAATGAAGCACAAGACGTACCGTAGGTGACCGTGTTAAGAATATGTTCAGATATAATATCTTTTTGGTCTTCTCGAAATAATATTTTTTGATAATGACAATCATCAGGATGCACAAGAACTTGGCGGTACATTTTCTCTATGTCCGCCGTTAAAGCAATTGGATGGGTTCGAAAACGTATTATAATAGAGAAAAGATCATCTTGTAGTTTTGGTCCTACCATAAGCGTATCGTTCAAAGATATGCCTGAAGATGTTTTGGCTGAACCGTCAAAAACAACACGAATCTTAGAGGTAGAACTGTCTTGTTTTATGACGGCATGATGGGGAAGGTAGAAACAAGGTTTGATGGTGTTTGGCGATTCGGGTGGTGACATATGATTTAGCGCTTGATATTCTCTGAGGAAATTTCCATATTCATTCTTAAATGAGGTATTCTTATTTAATTTTCGTTCGAGAGATAAGAAACGGTTCAAGGATATGTTGTAGGAATCACCAAGCGAATTCTTGTTGCCATTGAAGGGTAATCTGACCATGTATCGACCTTCGGAGGTACGGGTGGTATGTTTATTGTAGTGCTCTTCACAGGCAATTTCTTCTGGAGAATGTGCAGTTGGAGTTGATATTTCCTCCATCTCCCAAAATATGGTAAGATTAACATCTGCTGGAGTGTGGTTGACCGTGAGATGGCATCGAATTTTATGTTGAGGAAGATTGTTTTCTAATTCCCCAGCTAATACCCAACCGAGCTGAGTTTTTTGAAGAACTGCATTTGGGTGACCCTTTAGCGAAATTTGACCAACGCACAACATTTTATAAAATAATTTGACACCAATTAATGCATCAATGTCGGCTGGCTTGTGGAAGTCAGGATCCGCTAAGGTAATATTCTTAGGTATGTCAAGATTGGATACGTTGATAGGAGTGGACGGAATGTAGTGAGTGATACGAGGTAAGACTAAGAATTCAGCTCTTTTCCGAAATTGACTAAAACGAGATTTGACCGTTGCGCAGACAGAGTATTTTATATTGGTTGAAATACCTTCTATTCCTGAGACCGACAAATTACTCGATTTTTTAGGAAGCTCCAGGAATTGAGCGATATTTTCAGTCATGAAGTGAGCCTGCGACCCAGCGTCTAAGAACACCCTACATGTTTTCGATTTTCCGTGGTCGTTGATGATATCAACCAAGGCCGTAGCGAGTACAGATTCAGTAGAAACGCACGCACTTAAATTAATGGTGTTGGGAGCGGAAACCTGGTGACCTTCGAGAGAATTATTATTGGGTTTGGCTTGAGAAATATCTTTTTCGAAGTGAAGCAAAGTGTGGTGCCTTGAACCGCACTGACGACACTTACTAGAAGGACATTCGGTCACCTTGTGGTTTTTTCGCAAGCAATTGATGCAAAGGGAGTTCCTTTTTGCTGATTCAAAGCGTTCTTTAGGTACCAAATTCAAGAATTGTTTGCAAGAAGTAATGTAATGAGATTCCTGGCACAATGTACATTTGGGTTTGTTGACTGCTACAAATGTGTGTTGAGGCATTGGAGAGCTACGAATATGTGGCGATTTGCGTGTGACTGACTTGATGGGGTTCGCAGATACATTAGAAGATTTGGTGTCCTCTGATTCAGCTCGACGCTGAAGAAAAGATATAACTTGTGTCATGGTTGGTATTGTTTTTCCCTCTGTGAATTCGTCGAATTTATCCATCAGAGCGTGATTGAATTTTTCGCAAATGGTATAAACCAGGAGTGCGCTCCAAGTTTCGACTGGTTCTCCTAAGGACTTTAGCGAACGAAGATGTTTTTGAATGGTATCAAGGAATGATTGTATCGAAGACTCTTTAGTAAGTGGGGGAAGGCGTATGATAGCCTGAGTGTGTTTTCGGACAATCACCTTGGTGTTATCATAACGTTCCTTTAAGAGACTCCAAGCTACCCCATGGTTTTCGGCTGATGACTCGATAGATGCAATCAAGTCAGCAGCCTCCCCAGTCAAGCATCCCTTCAAATAATATAGTTTATAAAGTTCGGTAATGGATTCGTTTTGATTCACCAATGAATTAAAAAGATCGTGAAATCCTGGCCATGACTCATACGAGCCAGAGAATGTCGGAAGATTTATCTTCGGCAAGCTTAGACTACCAATTGATGGAGACGGACTGATTGTTTGATTTGCAATGGATGGTAATTGCAGAGGCGATGAGGAAGAAGTATCTGTTGGAATGGAATTCGATTGTGTAAGATTTTTGGAAATCAATGCCGTGGCCAAATTATACGTCCAATAATATTTAGCTTCAAATTCGGACCAATTCTTTTCGGAATCTTGCTCGTCCATCATTAAGATATCCAATTCCGATTGAATTTCTTCGAAACCTTTTCTCACTTTTTCTATTTCAATGTATCGTTTTTGCAAACTAGGATACTCATGCGAGGGATCATAGCTCTTCAAAAATGTCTCGTAACTAGTGAGATAACGTTTCTTGTTTGCACGTTGCGTTTTAAGTGCCTTAATTTTGTTTTCAACGGTTTCCATTATTGCAGTAAATCAAAATGAGGTAAAAGAATTTGAGGCGACAAGTGGATAACAAGGATAAAAAGGAAAATTGTCAATTGGTAAACGTTGAACAGACGAACCTTGAAGATGTGCTGATCCTGGAAATGCTGGAACAAGATGCGGATCCCGCGTTGGTGCCCCGATTATGATGATAATACTGGAAATTTTCTCGTTTCTGATGATGAGACTGTAAAATGTCTAGTTTCTGATGATGATCGGCTTCTGATGATGAGACTGGAAAACGTCTAGTTTCTGATGATGCTTGGATTCTGATGATGAGACTGGAGAATGACTCGTTGCTGTTTATATGCACTTGATCAATCTTATAGTTTTTAAGAATAAAATCTTTTCGACACGATTTTTGCGAGTTTTTCGACACTATGTTAGCGACAGGATATTTAAAGTTTTACGACCAAATATTTAAAGGTTTCACGACAGGAACTTTAAAGCCTTTCGATACGATATTTAACGGATTTGACGTTTGTAACGATATGCACTTTTCGATTTAATAGTTTGTGAAATTAACAAGACACCCGATTCATTAGAGTTCGGCGAGAGATTTAGTAGATTTGAGTCTTTCGAGACCTCAAACGTCAAAATAACTAATGATGTCAAATAAACAATAAATTTAAGTTGTCACCTTTGGACACACTACACAGTTTCTAGATTGTATTTTCACATATAACTTTATGGTTTTTCCGATTTCGAGACGAAAGTTAGCGAGAGTTCGACAAACAGCTAGTCATAAGTTTTTAATGGCTCCACCATTGCACAAAATGTAATGAGGGGTCTTAAGGGAAAGGTGCGGGCTTTCAGCGAAGGAAAGGAAATTGAATAAAGTAATTATGCTGAAACATAACCCATATGTATTAGTTCATTCCCTGAAAGTTTCAAGAAAATCCGACTTAAAATAAATTTTTGGCGAACACTTTTGTCTGGTGCATTTTTTTCGAGTACAGGCCTTACAAATTGCTATGATCGAATTGATCATAAATTATGATGAGCACAATTTTCGGCGATTATTAAATCACACTTTTTCAAAACGTTTATAATTACACCTTTCAAAATGTATATGTAATCACACTTTTCAAATATACTAATTATATCCGGCTCGAAGGACCATTTGTTGATTCGCGATTGGTTTACCGCGAATATTGTAGATGTTCGATGAAAAATAAAAGAGAGGATTCGATTTATAAATTTATTTTAACTACATAAATTGATCAAGATACTTTGGAATTAAAACGTGAGCAACGTCGACGACAGCGAGTAAGAAGCGAATGAGAATTAGACTAAGAATGTAATCTTTAATATATAAAAATGAGTGTTGTTTTAGTTCGTTTCAACCCCTAAAATTTACATATTTCGAAAATCTGGGTTGAAACGAACCGTATTCAACAGCAATTTGTTTCCAAATCTCAAAAAAAGGAATGTGTGCAATCCTTTGACACACGCCGAGTCGACGAAATATTATGTCCGTTTATGATGCATCCGAGATGCCGGTTTTATGATGGCACTGGCACCTCAAATACATCAATCACGCCGACGCATGAAACTGTCTCGGCGTGGGTCATACCTATGGCGACAAATAGTAACATTCCAGATGCGACGGAACATATGTCAACAGCATAAACCTATATACACTGACAAAGCGCCCAGTCTCCAATGTGAAATACAAATGCTAACACAACGGAAATCAACACAATCAGTGTCAGGTAAAAGTAACTAAACCGGCAAAAACATGGATCCAGTTAAAGGAAGAAAACCTGTGGCTGTATTCAATGGACCAAGAAACCATTTACAACATGACGTGCGACGAGAAGCCAATCCAGCTCAAACTTAGTGGCAATGGAATTCTAATGCCGGATCCGCGCGCTTGGCGTTTGTCACAAACACCAAACCTGGGCAAACGTTTGTTTTGATTGTGTGGAACAAACTTTGCCATCCACCCGCTTGCGAGTGATTTAGTCTCTCGTGAGAAGCCAAACATGTCGGACGTTGAGCTTGTGTCAGCAATTGCATTTGGTTTAACTTATTTTTATAATAAAAGTAAGAAAATAAGTGTTAAAAAACGAAAAATACGGCAAAGAAGATGGTGGATGTTGAAAATTCATCATAACCGTACCAGGTAACTATGAAATTACTTTATTATTCGTCCCTATTTTGTGTAACATAAGGTTATGTAGTTTTACGTGTGCATTTAATTCAATATAATATTCTTTCAATAGTGCTATGTGTATATAAATTATATTCTATGACTTTGCAGAGAATATATGGAAGAAAAATTTCATGAACTTGTTTATGAACAATCTGGACAATTTGCCAACTTCTGCCGGATGAGCTATAGTGATTTTGAATTTTTGCTAAGTGCAATATCACCTATGATTCAAAAGAAGATTCAGATTTCAGAGAAGCTTTACTAGCTAAATATCGTCTGGCTATAACATTGAGATATTTAGCAAGTTGTAACAGTTACAAAAGTCTGCACTACTTGTTTAAAGTATCCACTCAGATTATATCAGAAATTATACCTGAAGTCTGTAAAGCTATTAATAAAGCTCTAAAAGATGAAGTAAAGGTAAAGTAAAAAATATTTGAAATTCATTAAAATATGCTTTATTTTACTATATCCTAGGAATATATCAGTGTTCAAAACAAACTAATGCGCACAAACGTGTGGATGCATCACAAACGCTTGCGGCAGATCCCTTTGATTTGTGTCGAAAAAACCGACAATCAACGGGAACAGCTGCAAGCGCTTGCAAACATGCACAAAACTTCACAAGCCATACCAATCCACACGTTTGGATTTGTGATGGTTTGTGTAGGTTTGGCAAGCGTGCGGATCCGGCATAACAATCGACCAAAATTGCATATTGAAGGACGACGAAATAACCATGCATACATGCATACCATACTGGATCAACGGAACTAACTATCAATAAACAACCGATAATAGAACTGCCAACTGAGTTGAACACCTCGTTAGCCAACAGACAGATCATCGAAGAACTCAATCTAAATAACGAGCCATTTGAAGCAGAGCTGAGAGAGCTACAGCAAAAGCTAAGGGCCCTACACAACATAGAGAAGAAATTCCCAGCAATAGTGACACACGATCAACACCAGTACTTCGTAAGTTAAGGAGCATTAATAATTACAATCGCTCTAGTAATAACAGGAGCAGCTAGATGCCTTAACAAGCGGGGAAAAACTACCAAGGACGCTACGATAAAAACTGAAGACTTCCGGCTTGAGGTTGCTGATCGCATGGTGGGGGAAGAGGACTGATAAGGCGAATTGGTCATGACTGATAAAGATAAGTTCAGGCCGTCATGAATGATAATGGTCCATGCTAAGATAAGTCATGTACAAACAATCCATATGTAAAATTCTTAGGTCATAGGGTAAGTCAAAGGTAAATTTATGATAAAGCAATGTGCATTCGATAAGAAAATATAATTTATACTCAGATTAGTATATTCATATCTTGTAATGATAGTATGTATATATTGCAAATAAAGGAAGAAGTAAAGTAGGGATAGGAAAACTATAGATAAGCTAGAATAATTCAGAAAATAAATCAGTTTAGTTTCAACAAGCAAAGTGTTTTAATTAAATTCAAACTATAAATTGACTAGACGATTTTCCTAGGCCAATTATACATAAAATAACCCTTGAACAATTGAAGTAGCATTGGCTTAGAGATTTTACCTAAGCCACCCTGCGATCACAAGACACTCAAGGTTCTTCGTGTGCTTGGAATCAACCGTTGAAAACCGAAGGTGAACCAACATATAAAACATCTTAGGTCATAACACGCACGCTAAAGCCTTTGCAGCCCAAAACCAAAAACCCTTCAACAAATTTGTCCAAAGGGGATCAATTTCGTTGGTCTTGCTTGCTCTGCCAAATCGCTAGTGCTAACTCACGGAAGACAGCAGCAGCTTCACATATTGAGTTGCACCCTTGGGAACACAAATCCCTATATCAGTCCGTAGGCCAGCACTTTTGGTGCCAATTCCTAGGACCAAGTGAACTGCAGATCAACCCAACCATAAGAAATTCATTTAAATACAAAAAATCTAAACACCCTACAGCAAATTTTCGGATGAGGGGAGAAGGAAGTCCCTTACAACTTTATTGTAACGTTATTCTAATTGACATATTGGCGTCAAGCGTTCGATGTATAATATACTGCGACTTGCTCACGGAAACAATACTCTCCTCAATAATTCTCTCTATGCGTTAGAATATATGTAATAATGGTCCGTTCACTAATTAGTAGATTAGATTTTTCAACCAAAGCTACATTTTTTTTTCACTAGTAAGGTCACCATGACGATACAAATGTTCTAGCCCAAATTGGCCAGCTTCGTGAATCACATAAGAAAATTTGTGAATCGGTATTGACCTTGAAGCGTAACTGTGCCCGCAGGAGGATGGAATGTTGTGTCTGCATTGGCAGTACTGGATAGCGTAATGTAGTAGTTGATTTGGAGTCGTCTCTCAGGGATATCTGTTAGATTGTTAGGACGGTGCATGTGCTAAAACAAAATACAGGGATTTCAAACTACAACAAATGTTCTAGGCAATTGAGTTTCCTAATTTGTACACTGTAAAGGCGCGTTTCCGACGCCAGCTTGCAGTGGAGTGTATTGACGCTGACTCTGGCACTCGTTTCCAATGCCAGAGTGGGTTGATTTCACGTCCATCTGCCGAGCATAATTTCAATGGTTTTAATTATCAAATTTTTAATACTCGTTCATCATAAAAATAACCAATTTGAATTATTATAACTTTTTTCAATTTTCTCCTAATTTCTGCATAAAAAATACAAAAATTCGTCGCACACTTCGAACGATGTCGCCGCGGCCACCTGTTGGAATCGGTCCGAAATGCCACTATAGATCCTATTTTTGATCCACGCTGGGCCCAGATTGCACGAAAGGCGGAGTGAGTGCGTGTGAAACGAGCAGAACATGTAAGCCAATCCAATCCACTCCAAGCTGGCATTGGAAGCGTGCCTTAAACCTTGAAGACTTTTGATGATTAAGACATACATGATTTTTTTGGGATACCATACTTCCAAACACAACAAGGGGGCATGCAAAAGAATGTACATTGTTAACATTTGCATGCCATTTAGATCCGTATGGTTTGGTTTAGGACATTACACGGCCTTTACACCGACCTAAATCTAGGAGATTTAGGTGAAGATTTAATAAATATCCTCGCCCGTCTACATCGGCTGTCAGGAAATTTAGTTTGTCATTTTGTTTGTGAAATTGTTTTATTTGAAACGAATTATCATAGTTTTATTAATAACTGTGCAAGATAAATTTCTTCCATATTTCTGATATACAGCAGCCTCTCGTTTATCCGCGGTGTTGGGTGGGACGGCGGTAGCGGATAAGCCGATTTTATTTATTTAATTATTTTCAACTTAATACAAGTACATATATGTAGTTGCAAAGATGAGAAGAAAAGAGAACAAAGTTAAACCAAAGGGAAAAATGAGAAAAAGTAAAACAGAGGACAAAAACAATAATTGAAAATTAATTACAAACATAGAATTATTTAATCGACCAACTATATTATATTGTCGGATCGGGGATGCTTTTATTATGAGGATAAAGCATCAGCGCATGTTCGGAAGACCGAACGAGCATTGCAGTTGCCGTTCGTGACTCGCAGAAGAGGAACGGCTCGATTATATAACCTTAACATGCGGGTGACAGGCTCCACCCTACCAAAGTCCTGGAAGAACGATCCATCGGATCTGGGGCTTCTGTCACTGGAGCGCAAAACAAGTTGATCACGGATATAGTAAGCGACAATATGTGAATGATAAATCAGCCATAACACGGCGCCCAGAGAGATATTGCAGGTTAATAAGTTGAAACGGTTCGGATATGGGGGAAGGTGGATGTGATTGGACCAGGGGACATTAAATGCAAAACGCAGGAAACACTTTTGAACAGCCTCGACACGCCCGATATTGACTTTATGATAAGGGGACCAGACCTGAGGGCATATTTCAAATGGGTCAAACGAGGGAGGAGGTGAACAGAGTTTTATATGAGTTAGGATCAGCGAGTTTCCTAGACCAACATGATATGAAGCCCAACATGACATCGGCTTTCCTTATCACAAAATTTATGTGTTCATGATATGAGAGCCTCGAATCAAGGTAGACACCCCAATCACAGTCCAATGATCCAACCATGGAGCCATTGATTGAGAAAGTGTGAGGTACATAGTTTTGCTTTCGGTGGAAACAGACGCACAGTTGGCACTTTGTAATATTGAGCCTAAGCTTGCTTTTGGAAGAGTATAATCAGAAGCGATTAATGTTGTTCTGTAACTCGAGATAGTCAGTTTGATGTGCAATGTTTTAGAAGATTTTGGTGTCTTCCGCCAACGAGAGAATATCAGAGACGTCATTCGTAGCAGCTATAAAGAGTAGTAGACCAAGGTGGCTACCCTGCGGAACATCAGTTGCTGCAGTAATGCTATCGGAGAGGGCGGGTCTAAAAAGAACGCGATATGTCCGGTTAAAAAGGTAGGAATAAATCAATCTGAAAAAGTAGTCAGGACAACCAGCCAACTTGAGTTTTAATACAATCAAACTATGAGAAATGCTGTCGAATGGTTTACTCATGTCAGTAAAGATGGCTTCAACAACTTCCCCACGCTCTAGAGCATTGATGATGTATGAGATAAATTACACGAGGTTGGTGACGGTAGATCTACCTTATAGGAAGCCATGCTCGTGTGGTAAGATAAAGGATGAGCGGAGAGGGTAAACCTTTCCGACGAGGTTGTTTTCAAAGATTTTGGGAATAGTGGATAGTTTAGCAATCGATGCCTGGGACTTGGGGCCCTCTTTATAAACTGGAATTAAGAAACCATTGAAATTTTGCGGATAACCCACAAAGCACTCAAAACAGGTAGAAAACACCACAAGAATGACTTGACTATGAAGAAATGAACAAAAACCATCACAAAAACTATGGTCAACTTCCGCGAAGACGATAAGGGTTTTCTATAAGGGACGAATTTTTATCATCAAATTTTAAACTGAACAAGAATGCATTTTTTTCCTTGGTCTGGATAACCCGCAAACCATATAATCAGCTCGCAGATAAACGAGATTCTACTGTATTTGAAAGTTAATTTTTAAATAACAATATTATTTCGGAACATACATACATATATGGTTATTTTTGCGACCGCTTCGCAGAGCATTTATAATTTCCTGCCACATATCAATCACAACATTTTCCTGGAATAGTTCATGCTTTTCTTTGGCTCTTTTGATTTTTTTTCATTTTGGAACAAAAACAAATTTTCGAAAACAAAAATCGTGCCAAATAATTAAATTAGAAAAATGTTCAACTGTAGCTGGTGCCACCGAAGCAAGCGATTTAGAGAGGGCTTAGAATTAATCTACTCGCGAGAAGATTCTCCAAATGTATGGTAAATCTTGTAGATTTAAGCATTATTTAGCGTTAAATCTTTCCGTGTCAATTAATCTAATAGATTCGGTTCAGAATTCAGAAGGTGAATTCATCTAACAGAACAGGTTCAGAATCTAACAGAAGGTTCAGAAGGTGAAATGAGTTTTGGCCTAGGATTGTAGCTTTAAGTGGATATGTTAAAAATTTTAGATTATTTATTATAGCGAGATGGATCAGGAGCCAGGGATTGAATAGTCCTACAATTGTACCTATTATATTTTATTATGCATAACGACAAAAATTTCCCGAAAACGTTAGAAATCACATGAGATAAAAATTCATACATTGTGATAATGTTATCCATTCTAAGGAAGTCATAAGCCTTATTCCATTGGTAATCACTATAGAGGGAAAATCCAAAGTATCAACAGAACAGTAGGGATTTGCACTGGATAGATTATAAACTTTTACGAACTTCAGTCCACATTTAAGGTGTACCGGTATGAAGTGATCAAATGTATTGATAGGGAACGTCTGTTGTGAACGAGCCTTTAGTTTTATTTCTTTGGGTGGTATGACATCTGTCAAACGTATTTAGTATGTATCAAGTTTTTGAACAAACAACATCTTATATTTTTATCGTGTTAAAAATGTCGTATTTTGTACCAGAAAGTGATGATTTGCGGAAAGCATAATTTTTTGCTTTCATTTTAACAAAAGCGCTGCTGAGTTGCATCGAATGGTTGTCGAGGCATATGGTGATCATGCTCTATCAGAAGATGGTTTCAACGGTTCAGGTTTAATGGTTTTGATGTGAGAAATGAAGAACGTGGAAGACCACCAAAAAAGTTTGGAGACGCTGAGTTGCAAACAATATTGGATGAAGATGATACTTTGAGTCAAAAGCAGATGGTAGCAATGTTAAATGTGGCACAACAAACAATTTCTGACCGTTTAAAAGCTATGGGAAAATCCAAAAGTGTGGAACGTGGGTGCCACATGATTTGACTGAAAGACAGATGGAAAACCGAAAAACCATTCGTGAAATTTTGCTTCAAAGACACGAAGGAAAATTATTCTTGCATCGGATTGTTACTGGAGACGAAAAATGGGTTTATTTTAAGAATCTTAAACGGAAAAAATCATGGGTTGATCCGGGACAACCATCAACATCGACTGCAAAACCAGATCGATTCGGCAAGAAGACAATGCTCTGTGTTTGGTAGGACCAGAAAGGTGTGGTGTATCATGAACTTTTGAAACCTGGTGAAACTGTCAACACAAATCGCTATAGACAACAAATGATAAATTTGAACAATGCATTGATCGAAAAAAGACCAGAATGTGCCAGAAGACACGGCAAAGTAATTTTATTACACGACGATGCACCTGCACACAAGGCAACACCGGTCCAGGATACAATCAAAGCACTTGGCTGGGAGCTGCTACCCCACCCGCCTTATTCACCAGACTGGGCTTTTTCCGACTACTATTTGTTTTCATCGATGGGACACGCATTTGCCGAGCAGCACTTCGATTCCTACGAAGAAGTCGAAAATAGGGTGTCTGATAGGTTTGCTTCAAAAGGCGAATCTTTCTATTGGCGTGGTATCCATAAATTGCCAGAAAGGTGGTCAAAATGTGTAGAAAGCAATGGCCAATACTTTGAATAAAGTTTTCTTACTTTCCCATTAAAAATTAGTGTTTCATTTTCACAAAAAAACGCTCATTTCATACCGGTACACCTATGAATTTCCTTCGAATTGTCTGTATACCCTATTGTTGGACCCTTGATTGCACAAATTCCTCATATTTTATTTGACTTCAAATTTTCAGATGACATTAACCGAAAGTTTTGAAGAAATGTAATTTCGTGGAATTTAAAGAAAAATTTAAACTCGCGATAAAGAAAATGAACCATGTCGCTGTTGAGTTTCATAACAAAGGAACGAGGAGTGCTTGTGGGCAAGATCACTCGTCCCCGAATAAAGACATTGGAAAGGCACGTGTTCAATAAGCACAAATCGGTTGGTTCAATTGCATTCTACATGGTTTGATATGTTTCACATGGTTTTCAAATTTAAATACAAGAAACTTCGTCATGTAGATTAATAATTTACTTCTAAGTACAGTTCCTTAACAGTACAATAAGTACAGTTCACTTACATTTGAGTTCGGAATATTCTCGCATGCTTCTTAATTGGATTTTAGATTTAAATCCAAATTCAAGTAAATGCTCACTTATAAATAGGTAACTTTCTGATAATCTTTCAGACGATTATTAATTTAAATTTAGTTTGGGATTCAATTCAAGCTCAACATACATTCTACCTTTTCATACATTTTTCACTTATAATCAATTGACATTCTATTGTTCTCTTAAATTTTTCACTTATAGTTAATTAACATTTGATAGTTAATTTATTCGACCGTTTCGGCAGCACGACGTCTTCCTCCCAAAGTCCCAACTGACCAAGTAGCATCTCGCGGACCGTATTTATTTCCAAATTCTATAGGAAAGAGCTCACAAAAGATTTAATCGGAATTCTTTATTCCAATTGATCTATTGAGAGCTCTTTGGGGGCGGATATCCCTGGGAATGAGCAATAGTCTGCTGTAGTCTAATCAATAGAGTTGGCAGAACGGGACCTCCAGTCATAAAAATTCTTGATAAGGAAATTTGGAAGATCCCGTACTGCCAAGCGGAGACGACACAGGGTGATTATATGAAAATTTTCCTTTCAAAATTTTTTCTTTTCAGAATTTTTGGGTTATGGAAATTTTATTTTCCACAAACTCCAGGTACCTTTTCCTGTCTTCAATGGGAGTTAGGACTTCACTCAATCTCACTCACACCACCAAAGAGAACACACGAATTAACATTTCGCCTAAATCCATGGCCCAAATCTCTGATCGCGCAAATTTGTGGGCAAACTGACTTAATGTACAAAACTACAAAAATTTCCCAATCAACTCTTTGGTCCGCTAATGACGATCAAATTAAAAGCGCCAGAGGCAGTCGGCTTCAGGCCTGTAATACCGAATGAGCCCGATCACAGCTAACTGGATCAGGGTGTGTTTTATTATGCACGAGATCCAGAGCCGGATAGCATTTGAGCTAGAGCCCAATAGGTTTTTGTATGTATTCCAATAACAATGCGTGATTCCGATAGCTATTGATCGATCCACGTTTAAGATCCAGTGCATAATAAAACACGGCTCATACAACTTTTGACCTCCTTTTCTTCTTGGAAAATTAAAAAAAAGCTAGCTTTAGTAATAATCGTGTTCTTTTGGGAATCGCTATCGAGTGCAAATTTGGAGTTGCAAAAAAGACAACTTTGGTTTGCACTCGATAGCTGACAAATTTGACTAACTTCATGTTACATTGATGTAAACTTTCATCGATTTCGTTATGTTTCTTTCGGTTCGTAAATACCCAATTTAATTTTGTTTCACTTTATTTAAACTTTTTAAGTATAAACCAGGCAAGAGTTTTATTTAAGTTTTAATTTTTGCCGAATTTACCAAAAATTTCAAACTCGCGGGAAGGGAAATTTAGCGTGGCGCCGTCTACATAACACTAGATGGACTTCTATCCAGTGGTGTAATTTTTAACCCAAGTTTTATCAAGTGTTGAATTTGCACTCGATAAATGTATGGGATTTGACAGTTCTTCAACACTCGATGTCCCAAAAGACGCGACTAATATTGGAAAAAAATATAATGATGTTTCGCAGACATAAAACTTAAAAATATTGTAAACACCACTTTTGAAAATCTTATTATATAAAGTCCCAATGGTCCTGAAGTAGAAAATGAGCTTTATTCACCGGAGAATGGGATTCAGTCTCTGAAAGCGCGGAAAATTCATTTTAGGAAGATCAAACACAGAATGAATTTTTCTCCGCTTCCTGGTAATAAATTTCATTCTATGGAGAATAGGATTCACTCAAACGGGGAAAATTCATGTTCTACATGACGTCATAAATATCTATCAATTTTTATTTTTTGCCAGTATTACCGGCTTTTTTTCTAGTTTTCATAATAATATAGGAGATGATGTAAAGTTTTTGGCATAGTTTCTGCGTGGGTCCTAAAGGCAAATAAAATATAAAAAATACTATACATTACGAAATGTAAACAGCTATCGTTATTTCATATATACATTAATTTATTTGATTTCAGAAAAACAACATATATCATGTCATACCATTTCTTCACTTATTTTAAATTTACAAAATTATACGTATATATATGTGTATATAAATCTTTAAATTCTGGATATTTAACTTCTTAAGGCAAAATTTTATACTTTCAAAAGCCAAACTTCAAAAGAGTTTTAAAAGAGTTGCTTCATTCAACAGATTGGTGTAATTAAACGATTTGAAACAAAATCGAAAAACTGAATGTTTGAAAATCATGCCTGGGAAATATTTTAGGTTTTCTGCAAAAAGAAGTGATAAAGAAAGTTCATTCTTAGGCATTAATAATAACATGAATTTTAACATACAACGTATCGTCACGATTAATTAATGTTTTTGTATGAAAAACCTACTATATGTATATAAGATTTTTTCTTCTTTTGATGCTTCTGATGTTATAAATTATTTACGTATACTTCAATTTAACATAGTGCACATCAATTTGCTTCAATACACTTTTGCAAATTTGATGAAAATGGTCGGTGAAACCAAGATAGCTAGGTTATTCACATGCAACGCAGAGAGTCTGTTGAAAATTAGAAACTATTAAAATAATTTCAATTTTATCTACTAATGACAAAATTTTACCATAAAACTTTCGTTTAAGTCTTTATTCATTCTGAATATCTTATTGAATTCTAATATTTGCAAAACACTTGTATGTAAGAATTTTCAAAAATTGTTTTGTATTATATTAATGTATATAAATGTACGCTGACTAGCATGTAATAATGTTACCAATTTTATTGAATTTTTGGGTTTTGAATTGATTTTTAATGCATATATTTTGTATTTTTTTTAATAGTCCTTACGTTTCATCTTTGAATATATGAAATATTTTCTTAAAACTATTTGTATATGTATATATATAAAGAATTTTTCTATGCTTTATTCAATCAATTTTATGTGTATGTATATAGATATATATTTCATCTTCGTTTTTAAACAGTATAAATTTTGTTTTGAACTTAAATGGAGGTATTTCTAATTTCCAAGAGAGTGTATTACTATATATGCCACCTCTCATACATGCGCGATACTAACAATTTTACAGGTGTGCAAATTTATTCAACATTTGCTTATTTAATTTCATTCTTTATGGTTAATCTATAAGTGATAACGGCACTATAACCAGCTGGATAAACTTTAACACAAATAAATCTAGATTTTTTCATATAAAAAAAAACAGTAAATGAAATGAATGAACAAAACAAATCCGATGATAATTCTTCACTTCCTTAGAAAACACCAGAAACTGAATCGTGCTGTTAATGTTATAGATATTTCAAATGCTTGGTATTGGTTCTTACAACATTCGTCCATGTTTGTTTTTTCTTTGGTGCTTGTTGAAGTATTCAGTAAGAACGATGTAATAAAGGGAAGAGAGGAATTATTTTCCACCAATCTTTAGTTACGTCGTACAATAAACATAAACTTATAAAATTGAAATCTAACAGTTATAGCTTGCAGGATAGTAAATGGGTTTCTCAACTAAGCGCAATTAATTGATATATATGAAAATCAACATATTATTGTATGCTAACATTGTATTTAGTGTATGCAAAAGTTTAATTAAACAAAGATTAATACATTATATATGTTGGGAGTTACTCTTTGGTCATATAAGTAAAAGTAACTTAAAATAGCGGCAAGGAGTAGAGTTATATTATGAAAAATGAGTTGCAGATATTGACTTCTTAAAATTTTGTAACCCCAAATCACATGAAACTATAAATCTAAAATAATTCATATCTGTCTGCAAATCTGAAAATACCAGCCACCAATAATTATCTAGAGCCATTTCTCAATTATTTATGCAATTTTAAATTTTACACATTGTCTAGACCAAATGTAACTAGTAAAATAAAAACAATGAATCAAATAGAATTCCTAAGAAAATCTTTGCTTCAGCAACCCATAAAGTTTTACAAGACTTATGTATATCTAACCATTACCATTTGCAAGCGATTTGAAATGCTTACGCATTTGTTACAAAAATAAAAAACTGTTGGTTATTGTAAATAAAAATAAATTCAACTCATATGTTTCAACTCATTTATATTCTTTATTGTTTATTTCATCTAAAAAATCTTATAGTTTTCAAAATAACATTAAAAGAGACAAGCCAACGTTTTTAGTAATTTTAACTGAACTTATGTTAAATTCTTAAATCTGTAATAAAAAAACAGCATTCACTATAACAAAAGTTTTTCTTTTTAAAATTTAAACAAACTAAAACAAAATAATTTTTATTTTTAATAATGCAACAAAGTTTTGGAAATAGCTGTAGAAGCTATAGCTTAAAACGGGAAAGCATATCGATATAAATATCCTTTCTATACGATGTTAACATTTACAATCGTGTCTCTCGGTTGAATGTTTTCAATAGCTTTAAAATATTGTATTACTTATTTTTGAAATTAGTGTAAAGTAAACACTGTTCACTATCCCGGATTGAAATAATTTCGTTTAGATTTTGTAGTAATAATTATTAATATGCATTTATAATATAATATTTTCCAAACTATTAACATTATATTAATTATTATATTATACATATACCAGTATGATTAACACTTCCGTTCAATATACATTTTAGTCACTGATGTATGTTCCATCATACACAGTTTTGATGATAATTATTTACAACTGATAAAAATAAAAGATGTATACATATATATATATGTATTAATTATATATATCATTTTATTATCATAGTTGTTATCAAGTTATAATTTTTAATATTATTGTAGCTATTATGAACAGTAATTAAAAAATAAAACAACATTTTCATCTTTATTTTAAATACAGGTATATATATATATATCTATATAGATTTATATATATATATATATAACATCACATACTTTTTTTTTTAATTTTGTATTTAATAAATTTCTTAAATTTACATTTGTATTATTTCGTATAAATTTATTTTATTTTCATACTTTTATGTTTGTGATAATAACAGTAAATATTAACTTAACCATTCAAATGGTCAAGCTCATTACTTATTCGTTAACACTTTTTACATTTTACTTACACCATAAGTTTTATAAAATATTTGTTTGTTTCTTCCTGCTACTTATCTGGTTCCAATCGGTTTTATCTTTCATTTAAACACTAAGTTTTTGTAATGTTATATTAGCTCTTAAGAATTATTTTCAACTTGAAATATAAGATATAAAGTTAGAGCGAAGTCTATTATAGTAAAAAAAAGCAAAAGATAGTTATATGCAAATGATGTCTTAGCGACTTTCCCCATATTCCATATCTAACATGGAATTTATGTTCAACTTTGTTTTATTAAAATATTCTAAATTCTTTTACCCATTTCTAAAGACTATTCTTCTTTTCTTACTTACATAATTATAATGATTTTCCTTCAATGGATTTAATTGTTTGTATACTTTAACGGGTTGTAAATTTATTGGTGAAAATATAACAAATTCGTTCGTGTTAAATTTTTCATTTTTATGTTCATAAATTGTAAGTTTTTTTTTTTAATTTTATTTTATACATATATCACACGGTATATTTTATTTTTGTTTTTGTTTTTATTTTTACTTTTCAATTGTTCTGGAGATTTTTTATACATATATCACACTGTATATTTACTTTTTATTTTGGATTTTTCTTTCGATAGTTCTGGAAATATTTTCATTTATCGATTTTCAGATGGAAACACACTTAACATTTCCCTAAATGACACAAACCACGTATTTGCAACTGGATCAAATAACAGTACATTGTTTGTTTGCTTTTGGTTTTATTTGAAATTGGTTTAATTTTCAACTTTAGTTTATATAATTTCATTCCGTTTTTTTTTTTAAATTGTTTCAATTTTGTTTTTCAGGACGCAGCACAGTATATCATTAGTCGACAGCAGAAATGATTAAAATCAACAGCATTGATATTGACAATTTTCTTCACAACGATATGTTGCATCGTTGCTCAAAATATTCCTGACCGCTATTCTGATAGAAGCTTCTCCAATAACACGGACGACTTAATTTTATTAGGGTCACCGGGCACTTCCTCCAAAGTAATCGGCTGAAAATATTACGAACACATGTTAATTAATAATTTTGACAATTGAAAATATATATACATGTACATATGCAATTTTTGTTATTGTAAAATTCGTTAAGTGTGATTAAAAGCTATGTTTGAAATTATAAAAATTATTAAGTTATTATTTTACTGATCTTCTGTTATTATGTTCTACACATAATATGTAAGTCAAGTACATAAAAATTAAATTCAAAATTCAAAAAACCACGAAGGTAACAGATTTTAGGTCACATATACGTTTGAAAGTAAAGTGAATACCCACTCCCTACCGCAGCTAACAAAATAGCTGATAACCTTGAAACGGCTGAACCGATTTCGATAAAACAAGTCTAAGAACCACGGCTAGAAAACATGCCTTCCAATAAAAAGACCGCATCCAAATCGATTTACCCGTTTAACAGCTACGGTGTCACAGAGAGACACACATAGCGTTCAAACTTATAACATCCCTCTTTTTGCGTCAAAGGTTAAAAAAGAGTTAAGACAAACATTCTTTGGATATTTCAATCTAACTTAGAGAAAGTGATTAATAAAATGACATTTGTTAAATGCTGTTAAAATCCAAATTTTCCTAATACAAGCATGATATAAATAGACTGAAAAGCGCACAAGTTTAGACCAGATAACAAGTTAATAAATATCTTATTACCAGGTTGAGGTAAGTCAAAATTGAAGTTCAATGTAGGATCGGGCCCTGTATTAAGCAGTGGTGTACCAGGCATTTGCTGTTGGTTCGATGCTTGTTGCTGCTGCTGCTGTTGTTGTTGCTGTTGTTGAGGGGATTGCCCCGTCATTGCCAATTGATTTGTACTATTACCACCCACTATCTGCCCTTGACCTATACCTAGAGGGCTTTGGGGTGTTCTGAGAACTCCGGTTCCACCGCCCACAGCACCGTTACCATTACCACCTCCTGCGCTACCTGACACACCACCCCCTCCACCAGATTGTTGAGTTCGATTACTAACAACCTGTCGTAGTTCTTGTCGTACATACTCTGAAGAATTCAAGTTATTTCCACCTGAAAATCATACATGAAAACGTGAAACAACAATTACTGTGATACCAATAAATTTAAAATATAATGATTTCCACAATAAGTAATTATATACAATAATTAACATTAAAAATATGTATATGTTGTTAGCCACATTTTTGCAAAGGACGTGATAATATATTTGAATAAACTCCCATTTCACACGAAATGATTTCTAATTAAAAATAAAACGTAATATTATTAAAGTCAAAACAATAACTTTACATAATTATACATATAAAGATAAAATGAAACACATAAAAAAGTGATGCAGAAATTATTAGTTGTCTCGATATGTGAAAATATGTATGTACAAAAATAAACTACAGGAAAAATAGTAAGAAATAATATGTTATGTTTTATTTTTATGATGAATGACCGTTGCTTTTCCTTCGTATGTAACTGTATCCTTTTAGCGACAAGTCGATTCCAGACATAAAAAATCTCAAATTTTCGAAATTGTTTTTAAAGAACGTTGTAACATCTCATATGTTTACATATAACCAGATATAATCCTTTAGAAAGTATAAAGAGATGAAGATGAAAATTTTTGTGGTATGTTGGACATAGAATCAAGCAAATGTTGTGAAGAAAAACGCATGTTTATAGTTGTACGTTTATGTCACATGTTTTGTTTTGAGTACACTCTACCCATGTAGAATATTGTGTTATGTTTATTGTATCACTTGAATTGAAATTTATGCATTTATTTATTTCATTTTAAAGATGATTAAAGGAATTGCAACTGTTTCAAGTTCCAGAAATATATAATTATATTTTTCTTTTCTTAGTCTACATACATATATATTTAACATCAACACAATCATGGGTATTAGTACCAAAGTGATTCAAAAATTCCTGTATTGTGCTAGCGAAATCGAACTTATGATATTGATTGATCAAACAGATTGATGTTTGACCAATTTAACCATTTCATTTACTATATGGGAGGCTCCACGAGTACATAATGAAAATGAAATAATTATATATCGTGCTATGAACATGTGATATGATGAAAAAATGGAATTCTATATATACGAGTTAAAATGCCCTTGTGCAAATTAATCAGCATAAAATGATTAGTAACAGATTCCCGTTTCCCATAGTAATTTTTATAATTTTGACAAACAAAAGTATATTATTACAAGCAGTCGATCCCGTACATTTTGAAACAGTGACCACTTCTAAACTTTTTGTGTTCTAGGACAAAAATTTCATTTCATTTTTAAAACATAAAACAGAAATCTTTATGCCAAACTATCATATACCGCGTGTTAAGTAATTTAAGTACAATTCAAACATAAATAGAAAATTACCAGTTCACAAATCAAACCTGAATCGGAATAATCTACATAAATGCCTTTTTTTCACTTGGAATGTCGGTTTGAAATGTGAAAAGGTTCGTCAACAATGATTCAATGAACTTGTTAAAATATTTGCAATTATGGTGGTTTGCTCATTAAAGAAATACATACAATAAAAATGTGAGAATAAAATATTCTTTTCCATGACGTGAGAGGAACCAATCGATTACAATTTTTGTTTTGAAAATGAATACACAAACATACAAACAGTATTAGACATTGGTTTGATACATATTTCATTTAATTCTCAAGACCAGAGCCTTACCGGTCTGGGCACGACCATAAAAATCATTTGGCGTTGGGCCTTGCGAAGCATGTTGCATGCTGTTGTACATCATGCCATAGCCGCCAGTACTATCGGGTCCACCGAAAGAACGTGGTGAGCCTGTTTTTAAAAATTTTTTCCGTTTAATATTGCTTACAGTTTTTCTTTTCTCTTGTATTATTATCACTTTATCCTTTTTAAGCTGCACTTTAAGTTATTGTTGAAATTTTTTAATGTAATTAAAAGTTAAGGCGTTTTGAACATCAATACATTAAAGGAATCTTTCTCATTTCTTAATTGCACCTTTATAGAGCTAAAGTTCGAATAAAAAATGGTGCGGTTTTCATTATATCCTATTTTAATCCTATCATTGCATAAAACTAATAGTTCACGATGCTTTAAATTGCACTGATGCATGTTTTATTGTTAGTTTTAAAGATTTTTGTGTACACATAGTGATACAATTATAAAATTGATTTCGAAACGGTTTATTATATTAAAAATTTTGTATTATTTTAAATCTTAAGTAAGCAACAGAACATGTATATAACTTTTAGATTTTTGTAACTTTTGTGATAAGATTTACATATTTTAAAATTTTCTGAAGGAATAGAAACAGTGCTTATATTTTAAACTTATCTGATCTGCATCAGAAATCAAGAGCATGTGCTCAATAATCGTTCCGTGTACGTAAATGTTAAATACAACTGCCTCTTATTTGAAATTCGATCGTACAGTTGAATCAGCATCTCACATTATTTCTCTATGTTTTTTGACTTACATTCAGAATATCTTTACATGGGATCGCAAGAAATTAATAGAAATAATTGCAAAAAAATGTATTAAGAAAAATTTACAAGCACTATATAAGTAGGAGAAGAATTTTGACTTAAATGAAGTCAAAGATAAATACTACCTCCAAAATATCAGTTAACGTAATGTAGAAAAATCGATGAAATATAGAAAAATCCTATTTTTATGTTATTATATGCAATTGATTCACATTTAATATTTTTATTAGTAATATTTGCTTAGACCTAGTTTTTTTTATCGGCATTTTTCATCGTATTTTGCTTGTTTCATCATTTTCAACTGGTTAAAGGTAACACGGAAAACCAATTCACATACCTGGAAGATGTTGTGTTGCTTGTGGAACACTACTTTGTCGCTGCAATCTTTGTAACTGTTGATTGTTAAATATGTTAGGAGCTCCGTACTGTGATTGAGTACTAGGTGATGGAGGTCCTGGAAATCCACTATCTTGTGTAGGAAATGAATTTTGGCGGGAAACCGTCGCACCAGGTGAATTTAAGGCGCGTCGTTGCGATTGAAACTGTCTAGCAGTACCATATCCACCCTAAACAATAGAATATAAACTTAGAGATGCAGAATAATATCGCACTATATTGGTTGAGAATGACACATTTACCTGTAACTGGGCACTCAACATCGGATTGTGTTGTTGCAAAGATAAGCGTGAGTTGGCATTGCCAGGTACTGGATTCCATGATTGGTTTGGTTGCTGACCTTGTCCTTGTACAACACCACTACCAACAGTTTGAGGATTAACATTGAATGTTGGCTGCCTTGGCGACAGTTGGGCACTATTGCTTGAATTTGTACCAGTTTGAAAGGCAATTTGTTGTTGTTGCTGCTGCTGCTGCTGCTGTTGTTGTTGTTGTTGTTGTTGTTGTTGTTGTACCTGAGACAACTGTTGTTGTGGTGATAGTCTTTGTCCACTATTTGGAAATTGTGGTTGGTAACCTTGAAAGAGACAAACCAGAAGAGTTATAATCAAGTCGAAAATATGAAATTTTCCATTACCTTGAGTCTGTTGAGGGCTAAATGGTGCCCCTCTTTGGCCAGGACTTAATTGTTGCTGGATAATACCAGCTGCAAAACCAGGACTTATTTGCGAATCAGGTAAACTGCTACGTGTCAGAGAAACGTTTGGCGCTACTGTGTTATTCAGTAGTGTTCCAATGTTTGACATACCTGGATTTAAGCCTATATTTAAATAACAAGTATGTTTTGTTAAGCACTCAAAAAATACTACAACTTGAGTCGACAGCGTTGTTTTCCGATAAAAATAGCTGGTGAAATAGCCATACAATTTTCTAAATATTTTCATTAAATACCACTGGTATTGCAACTTTTATCTACAGTACTGCCTACTCAAAAGTTTTTTTTAATAAAGAAACGAAAATAAAAATAATTAAAATGCAAAAAAGGAAAAAATTAAATTAAATAATTTCAATAAAGTTCAAATAAATATAAATAGTAATTAAAGAAAGTATCAAATGTAGTTTTTGATGAAAAACCAAACTTACACAATTGATCAGCTCGTGCTGTAGCATTTTCAGGAACAACCATATGTTGCTTTTGTTGTTGCTGGAGCAAACGCTCTTTTTGTTGTTGCTGTAACAAACGATCACGATGCAAATACTGAAATCGCATTGTGTTGGTAACATTTGCAGCCATTTGAGGCATTCTTACTGCACGCTGCGGATAAACTGGTGGTGGATGGAATCCCTGAATAGATACATCAATGAGGTTATTAATTTCCATAAATTAAATTGAATAATTGATTTCTAATTTACCTGATTATTGGGCTGAGACTGCTGTTGTTGCGCTGATAGTCCCGTGTGCATTGAATATGCAGGTGGGTTATTATTGAATGCAGTACTTTCAAATTGCATCAATGATTTCTGAATAGCATTAATTGCCATTTTTTCGTTGATGCTTTGTTGTGGAAGAACTGGTGTTGAGCTTCCAACAGGTTGATCGGTTGGATAAAAGTCAGGCACAAAATCGATCACGTCGTTTAGTATTTTCGACAACTCTGGATCAATCTCACCTTGTTGCGACATAGTACCGATTGTGCCGCTAGACGAGGTGGCCAGTTGTGTCGATGTTGATGTTGGTGTTACGCTTAGGCATGGAGATGATGAGGTAGCTGATGATGAAGAAAATGATGATTCAATTTGAAAACTTGTTGATTGTGGTCTTTGAACAGACGAAGTTGAAGGTGATGATTGGGTCTGTCCCATCATCAAATGATTTTTGGTTTGTTCCTGTTGTTGTGTTTGCATTTGTTGATTGAGGTAGACTTCGGAAGGCTTGCGGTTACTTTTAGACAGACTCCCATGAGGATTGGTCGTTTGTTGAGTTTGATTAGCATTTTTCTGCTGTATGTTACTACTTCCAGCATTTATTCCACCTATCGGCTGGTGCTGTTGTTGTTGATGTTGTTGTTGTTGTTGCTGCTGCTGTTGTTGTTGTTGTTGCTGTTGTTGCGATGTTGAAACGGGTGATGCTCCAACAATTCCTGATGAACTTGACACACGTGCATTCATACTTGATGGTGTAATGTCAGGTATGATTTTCACGACTGGCGTTGGCAGTGTAGTCGTTGGTGCCTTTGAGGGATTGGATAGTAAAGAGGCTAACATTTTATTTTTTTCTCGTAATTTTGATGGTTTATCATCGGGCCGTTTTGCAGATGTTCCATCATCAGGCTCGTTTATTGAACGTTTTCGTGGTCCTTGATATCGTAATAAATGCATGAGCTCTTCGGTTGCTATTTGATTTGAGTTATTACTTGTACTCTGTTCCTTTGGCGTATCTTCTTTCTGTAATTGTCTTAATAACTCACTATGCACTCGATTTGAACGTGAATCAAGATCATCATCATCACTTTTATCATTTAGCAGCTAGAAAAACGAGATGTTTATTCATATAGTAAAGTTAAAACGATCCAATTCAGTAAACTGGTTATATTTTAAAGTATCAGTCAACCAATCGATAGATTAATTTTATAAAAGAGTACTTACTTGCAACAGCATGTGATTATTACTATTTTTACTATCAGTGGGACGAGATCTTGATGTGTTCATACGAGCTGATAAACCACTGTTGCCTTTATTATAAACGCCACATTCTTTTTCCTCTTCTGATTTCAATAAACCCTTTAAAACATTGTATTGTAGTAAAAGTATTTTAAATAGGAAAAAAGATTGCCAAATTACCTTCAATATTCGATGCGTTTGGTCATCAATAGAATTTCCAGAAGAAGATGCATTTGATTGTGCCCTCTTCACTGTTAATAAATTTCTAAGACGTTCAGAATCACCATTATTTTGACCACTATTACTGTTACTATTATTTGTATTGTTATTTAAAGTCGTATTGTTATTATTATTTATATTGTTGTTATTGTTGTTCAAGTGATCCTTTTGGTCTTTTTCGTCAAAATTTGGAAAGGAAAAACCATGATATCCACTATTATTATTAATGCTACTGTTGTTATTATTATTATTTTGTGGACTTGGCTGACCAGCGCTGTGAGATGTATGGTATGATGTCAGTGGTGATGGACACACGTTTTGCGCTGCTGGACTGAACGCCTGAACGGAAGGTGGGCGAGGTGTACCAACAGGTGTTGTAACGCTTGTTCGTGAATCTGGCCTTGACTCCCAACTAACCGGATCCATGTCAAATGAGGAATGTTGAAATTCAAAATCAAAAGATTCAGATGGAAAAAAGTTCGAATTTTCTGATACAGATGGTGGACTTGAAAAGGACGTTACAACGTTATTTGCCCGTGGTGATGCTTGGACTTGTGGAACTGAACCATTTATGACGGAAGTCATGAGTGGTCCACCAACGTTTGTAGTTGGTGTATGATGATGACTTGTGCTTGGTAACGATGATAATTGATTTGTCATAACATTATTGCCAACCATATTTCCACCAATCACACCAGCAATACTAACACCTCCATTGTTTCCAACAGCGGTATTAGAACCACTTATATTAACCAAATTACTTGAAGTGGCCTTGGAGTCAATTACTAAAGAATCACTATCTTGTACAATTGTTTGCACCGACATAATATAATCACTCTCTCCTGGTGTTGAATTTGGGAACAGTCTTGAATTGGCTTTAACATGCACATAAATATCAGGCGCTCCTAGTCGCAATCTAAATGGTGCTGATGAAAATTGTTGTATGTTTGAACCTGCGAAGACTGAATGTTGTTGTATTTCTTTTAAATGCGCCTGCAATTTATGAAGGTCTTGTATGTGAACGAGATCCTGAATCAAACGTCCCCGTTCTTTTATTAATTGTGTCGCAAATTGCCCCCGTAGCGCGGATGTGTCTATTTGCAGGATTTTTCCCGATACATCCAGTTTCATAGTTAATTGTTCAAGGGACCGTTGTGGCGTATGTTGTTGCATATTAGTTTCTAAAGGTGACTCTTCTTCCGGTTTTGTTAGTAAACATAAAACAGTTGAGCTATCGTCGCCATCATCTGAGAAAATTTAAATGAAAATATTTAAAAACATGATCCGTTCGAAATAAAATAAATATAATACAATGATATTTTATCTTTTTACCTTTCACAGGTGCTGCTATTAAAATTACTTCTTCGTATTTATCTTGTCTTTGTTGTTTTTGTTCCATAGTTTCACTAGCTCCTTCTGGATGTTTAACTAGCATTCGAACTTTGGCTGTAATATTTCTCCGACTTTTTTGATGCTGCTGTTCATCTTGGTCCCATCCGAGTGCAGCGAAGGACATATTATTTAATATTGGACTTAATTTGGCGTGGTCACCAGGATGTAGATATGAATAGATTGGTTGCTTCTGTAATTCTAATCTTTCATAGCCTATTAATTCCTTAATATTTTGTGTACAGGATTCAATTATTCCTTCAGCATTTATTTGAATCAAAATCCATCCAACTGATGATACATAATGTTCCAATGTTTCAAAATATGCAGATATTTCTGGTTGTTGACCATTTAAAGCTGGTTCAGGTAACGGAGGTTCGGTAGATGAAACTTCACCCTGTTGCACTGGATGAATAGTACACGTATCAGCACAGTTCGTTGTACAGCGTGAGCAGCGAGATGTTGATATATCCCGATTAGTACCCTTATCGCATAAGTCACGATACTGTTGAAAAAATAATTTTTTTTTGTTTTTTAGCTATAAAATTCACTCACAAATTTGTTCAATGAATACATTTTATACAGAATCAATTTCAATTGTACGAGTATATCAAATAAATAACTAATCCTACCCGTTCCTTTTATTGGGTAAACACCAATTCATCTAACTCACATCTCTTAAAAAATTAAAAACATTGAGATGACAATTAAAACGTCAAACTTAGTTACTTATACATATCCGGAATAGAATTTAATACATAAGATAAGGGATAATATTAATTAGACGGTGATTTGTTCTACTAATAATTTTCAACATAACTAATAAAAATTACACAGTTTGTTGGAAAAGATAATCATTTCCCAGACCTATCTTTTCCACGCTTGAACACAGATTTTTCTTTAAAATGTCAATGTGTATACACCATATAGTTCGTTTTGCCTTCGATGAGATGCAGATTTCCTACTCATTTTGCGCTTATACACCCCCACACCATTACGGATCCACCTCCGTGTTTCAAGGTAGAAATTCGGTTTTTAAGCTGCAACTCAGTGTTCGGCTGTCGCATATTGGCGGCTCCCATCTGAGCCGTAGATATTGTACTTGCTTTCAACTGTCCAAATAGTTTAGTTAAAGACTTTGCTCCTTGGCAAAGCAAAGTCATTTTATACGATTCACTTTCCTCAATAATTTAGATTATTACAGGCTGAAATATTGGTTACAAATCAGACAGTGAGACTATCCCAACCGTGGGATAAAACGATGGATGAAAGGAATATTGTCAGAAAATGATGTACGTCGCCTTTTCAACAGTAAATTTGAATATGAAAACTCTGTGCTCACGATGGGACCAAAACAACGCTGCGAGGATGTTTCCAAACGGTCGCTGTACGCAATCTGCTGCTTCAGAACAGCAGCTGCGAGAAATCTGTACAGTCCAAGAGGCGTTACAAGAACCGATGTACAGCCTTTACTAGGACGCAGTAATATCCTGTAATACCATTAACGTGTTTGAATGTTTAAGCTGAGACGCCGATAAACAAAGTCCTTAAACATGAGCTTTACAAGTAATTCAGAAATCGTGTAAATACTTTTGATCGAAATGGTCCTTCAGGCCACTTAGACATACACGTGGCAAGGAATAATTGGTCATAAAATCTCAATAACAGTGATGATTTTGTCAGGAAGCATGAGAATCCCAAGAAATTTTCTTGCTGTTTGTAATTTTCTTTATTACGTACTTTTGTTACGCGGGTAAAATCCTGAATTCATGATGAAAATGTAAATTATAGTTTCGTGCTCGATGTCTGGAGTACATGTAAGAACTCTTCGCTCAATAAACTAGAGGTTATGGTAACCTGGCGTGGAAAGTTTAAGGACTAAAGAAAGGTACCCACATCACTCTATTTGAGTGATATATTTTGAGCTATATCTTTATAACGGAACGAGAAGAGGAGTTCAAACATCTCGAAAACAAGAAGTTGTATTCTTAATTGTAGCATTTGTGTGTCGTATTACATTTGCGTTACATATTGATGTATATATTCAGCTAATTTTGATTGCAGTTATGCGATGTAATGCTAAGTTACAATTTAAAATAAATAAACTGAAGAACTGGTTTTACTTTTTACAAGATTGGTAAAAACCCCAGAACGCCAATAGACATCGTTTTCTTAAAGACGGTAAGGTCCAGTGCTGTCATATGGTGCCATAACGTCAATTTATCAATCATTCCTTATATAAACAGAATTTTTTCCTTCGGAAGCTAATTAACGAAAAAATATCTTAGCCCTCTAGCGGTCGCGGGCGGAATCCGACTCAGTAATACAATAACCTTCAGTAATACAATAAAAATTGATAGATATTTATGACGTCATGTAGAAAATGAATTTTCCCCCGCTTGAGTGAATCCCATTCTCCAGTGAATGAAATTCATTTTCTGCTTCACGACCATTAGGATTTTATCTATTAAGATAGAGAGTTCTTTCAATTTTTTGCTCTGGGATCTTTCATCCTTTGGTCTCTTTGAGCGTTTTAAGTTGTATAGTATCGCAAAATTTTACACAAATCACATAAAAGATAGCCAAATCCAAATATCAACAAATTTTTATGTTTTTTGGCGGAATGATTAAATAAAGGAGACAATAGAAATAGAAAAATTATCTGAGGTAAGTTCAGTTCTGAGCTTAGTTCAGTCATTTATTTGTGAGATTAAACACATTCATTAAGTGTAATGATTATGAATAGTCATATAAAGACCAACGCTTCTAGTTCACATATGGTTCGTTATTCCGCACTGCTAATTGCTGATATCCCACACTGTTTGACATTTAAATCAATTATTATTGTATATATTCTAATTATGATACTTTGAAATGACAACACGTTGCCAAGGAGATTTCAAAATGGTTCATTAAAAATCTATGACAGATCCACGCACCGAGAATTCAGTGGAATTTAGAAACAGAACCTCCATCCACTGATATTTATATCATGTTCTTTCAATAAATTATAGTTATTGACTTAATATATTGAAGGATGTGCTGTGACGTTTCTAAAACAATAATATACCATTAACAAACAATGTGTTATGCATTGTGCTCAAGTCTGATTCATAATACTGACCTATCTTAATGATTATGTATTGTACTTTTGTTGAGTTACATTGTACTGAAACGTTTCTTTTGTTCTATCGATATGCCAAACTCTTCTTATGATGTAGGTACTTTGAAAAGTAATTATTAACTCAAGAGCTGGAAGTCACTTGAAGTGTCAAAGCGGTTTGAATACCAACAACAGACAAATTCATACTTTTTGGCAAATGACGTCATTAGTCTTTCTTCCAAGTGTTTATTCATAGTAGACCCTCTTGAATAGACGAAAAACTTGATACGCACAAATGACAATCACGACAGTCGACATTATCAAATGCATTCTATTTTTTGGCAAACATTAACACGATATGAACATTTGACTGTTGCTATTTATGGCTGCTGACGTTCACAACCATTCGTTTTTTCATTCTTAAAAACGAGACATCGGTGAAGTGACACAGAAGGAGATATGCATAAATATTCTGTAAGTGATAATTGTACAATATTGATAATAATAGAGATATGCGCTTCGACGCTTACTGAACAAACGTTAGTTAAAATATTATAAATTAAAATAAAATATTGATGTCAAATCAAAAGCAGGTAATCAGCTGGTAATAAGTTTCCTAATCAGAAGTAGCAATATTCCAAAATAGTTTACTGAGTGGCAAGTCGCTGAGTAAATTGAAATAAAGTATGAAAATGAATATGAAAACTGTCTACGTTTTTTGGACTTACGTACAATGACACATTTGAGTATAAAAATTATTAAAGCTAATTGTGAAAGTAAAATTTCCAAATAAAAATTACCTTTTTACTTTCCACCAATAATACTAGTTGCAGTTTAATTTTTCAGTATAACTATGTGTATACTTAATTTTGATTTCAATCTTAGTGTGTATTATGGTGCAAATATTAATTAATTCAGTAAACAACTTGCCAACATATGATTATTTTCCAAAAGGCTACAAAATCCAATAGAAGCAAAATACTCCTTACGACAATAAAGGCTAATAGAGTTTGAAATGAAAGTTCCACCGGTTAATTTATTGTTAAATAATGTGGTTTTCGACTGGGCACAAAAATCAATTTTTAAATCAATTTTTTTGATCTAGATCAAAAAATAATGTTCGACTGGGCAGAAAAATTGATTTATTTTTTGATCTAGATCAATTTTTTGAGATCTGGATTTATTTTCAGATTTACAAATACATGCACAAAACTGTTATTTGACATTTGTCAAAATTGTGTTGTCAAAAACAGTTTTGCGCTTGAGAATTTATTAGAATTTTTTTTATAGAAAATATTAATTATAATATCAAGTAGGAAATTTTAATTAAATTAAATTAAGTGAATAACAAATAATTTTCAACAAATAAATATAAATAATTTTCGAATAAAAGTGACGCTTCACTCACACAAAGAAGTTCTTACATTTTGACGTTAGCATGTTCAAAACTGGTTAAAAAGATCAATTTTTAAATCAATTTTTAAATCAATCTGTAATTACCAGTCGAAAACCACATAAGTAAGAAGTTTTATTGTCGTTATAGTGTTTATGTGTAGGATTGTTTTACGCGTGTTGGGATAAAACTAACTAAACGCGAGTTGCATCGATTTTCGTGTTTTTTGAACCCTTTCCACCGCTGCAGTGCGTTTGGTTACAAATGGACCCCCTATTGACGGAACGTTGCAAAATATCTTTGACAACCCCCCGCATAATAATTATTCAACAGTTGGAAGTCTTTTTATTGTTATATATGATTCATTTCAATACAGTCAAAGTCTTCTAACTTGAAATCGCTGTTGCCACTGAAAATATTTCGAGTTAAAGAAAGAGCCAAGTTAAGTTGTGAAATTCAATTTATATTATTCAGTTACACTTTATTCAGTTCATATTATTGATATAAATCGCCATGATGTCTTCCTTAAACCGGAATCTCTGTTCCACCAATTTTTTCTTCTTTGTTCCATTCTTTATTTCATTAATTATTATTTGAACTTTTGCTTTGAAATTTAAACATTTCGCCCTACCATTTCAAGTTTTGACCTAATAAAACTGAACAAGACACGCACTAATTGAACTAATATTTTCAACTGATTCTATTTGCTGCAAACAAAGATCCTTCACACGAAGAACTTTCATATCAAAATATCCACCATCCTAAAACCACTGCCACTACCATCTTTATCGCTCTACGTATTAATTGCAAAAACGTTATTTCTTCGTGTTAGAGGATGGCAATGGCTTGGTTTTCAACTTCAAGAACCAAAGATTTTACTACAACTTAGAGGGAGTTTCAATTTTGAGAATTTCAAGTTCAAGAATGGTGTTTGTATGAAAATTTGAAGGCAGCGCCAGTTTTTTGAGAAAAATTTTAAGCTACAGGAAATTCAAATTAGAGAAGTTCGACTGTATATCTATTTAATTATTACATACATATACATATAAGTTCTATTATCATATAGAAGAACCTTCAATCAAAGGAGTAGGTATAACCAGTCATGTAAATTTCAAAGAAAATAACTGCTCAACGTTACAGTTAGAAAATACCACCCCCTCCTTGTTGCATTTTCAACACCACTCCCTCACTCAAACCACGTAACGTCCTTTATGGATCTTCCCTAAAACAGAAAATAGGTCCGTTTGTTTTTGTCAATTCACCTCGAAATAATCTTCGTCGATCCTAGAAGTTGAACATACATTTCTGGTGTTTGTCCTTGCACAAACCCCTAAGCTGGATTCGGGATTCACTGGTCTGTTCGGCGCGTGTGGAACTGTTTTTTTTATATTGAGTTTTGACAACTCTCATGCTGGATTCATTTTGCGGCGAATTCAGTTCTCTCTCTACCAAAGTTGAACCAACTTCAACTTTCGTGCGGAAGATTTTCGTTTTCACGTCAACATTAAATTAGAAACAAAGCAAACTATTTCCACAACTTTAAGGTAGTTTGAAAGCCTTTAATTTTTATGCTTACTTTTATAGTACCCACAATTTAATTTTATGCTCAAATGTTAAAATTAATGAGTTCAAAAACATTTTGCAGATTTTAAAATATCAGTAGATGATCCATTATTAAACTGCGTTAATAAAACAAGCGTTCTATCTTCGCACAATTATAGCAGTTAAATAATGGAGTTAATAATGGAGTAACGTTACTATTGACGTATTGATCAATTAATTGAAATAAATCATTTCCAGGTTAAATTGAGAATTGAAATTTAAACAGTCGGATTTGCACATCATCAAAAAATTAGTGCTACATGTTATTACATTTCTCAAAAACCGATTATTTGAAAACAATGAAAATATATAAGATTTTTAATTCTCCCTTTAGAAATCACCTAAAACCTTGTTTTAAAAACTGAAATGCCATTTCTTCAAATTTCGTTTTTCATTGAGTGAAAGAAGAAAATTACTTTTATATCTACACATCTTGAATTATAACAACAAGTATCTTAACAAAAGCAACATGAAAAGCTTATATATATTTTCTCAACTGATTTCTTCGATTTTACGTCTTCTATAACAGCAATCAATTTGCAGAAATTAATTTGAAGCATGTCAATATCTGTCTGTCGGAACTGTATAGCTGAAATCGAAATGTGGTTTTCTTATAGATGTTCTACGTTGTGTGATATGTTTAGACGGGATTTATGCCACCGACATCTTTATTGATTTCCAATATTATTGAGAAGTGCAGTAGATTTAAGAAATAGTATAGTGTAAAAGTTATCAATGAACTCCGTGGATTGTTTAAAATTAATTTAGTTTAAAAACAAGAAACTTTTGCACTTTTGCTTATCATTCCTTTGAAGAGTATATGCTAAAATTTCAGGCAATTTTACTTGAACATTTAGGTGAGTACTTGTATGAATATGAAGAAAATCGGACGTCGTATGGTAATTAGATACTTGTTTTTGAAATGCAATACGCGTTCCAATATCAAAGAAGAGCTGAACGCTGTCTAGGTTGAATCTGCTCCATCATTTACCACCGTGAAATTTTGGGCAGCTGAATCCAAACGTTGCCGTACCAGTTAATTTGATTATGATTAAAATGTGAAGACAATAATTAGATTATTATATTTAAAAAACATGTCAGTTGAAGTATACACTCATGTGAGATTTCTTAATATTTCTCTTATTCCCCAGTGGTTAGTATACTAAACGTTAATTGTTATTCTATAATTTTCTGGTTTTTCAAAGTTTTTTCGTCGATTTCAGGAAGTTACGATAGTAGGTTACGGCTCGAATCAATATCTTCTTATTAGGTTTTCAAACAATGATAAAGGTGTTGACTATCAGACTATCCGGAGTCCATCACTTGTGGGATTTCTAGTGCGATTACATATGAAACCGGTTTTCTAAACTCAAATTGTCGACTATTAATTTTACTGACTGGTACCAATGGGTAACCACTGACAATTGGTGATTAACGTAAAATGCCATGTTTCCGACTACCGAATTCCGTCCAGACAAAGGGATTATTCAATAAAATCAATTTTCAAAAACTGATTCTGAAACAAAAATGTTACTAAAATTAAAAATTAAATTAGTAAATTTCTTAAATTTAGAAACGGCTGGAATTATACGTACATTCGAGCAAATACTGGTAGGTTGGAATAAGGTATAATTCAAAAGTTATGTCTCTATAATTCCGTCCTAGCAACGTAAGTCGCAATGTACTTTGCCGGTAAAAAGTTTGAGATCATCATCATAAGGTTTTTTCTATCGGTTTTGCATCTTTTAGGAATTATTGCTGTGTTCTATGATTATATAAATAAATGTATTTATGTTTTCGTGGTGTTATCTTTATTGGTGCACATGGCAAGTTTAAAAAAAAAACTTTTCCTTATAAGACAATAGAAATAGACATATGTACTTCTAAAATATTATAAAATGTTCTGTGGCTAATTAAAGGTGAATATTTCGAAATGGTGTGTTAGTTGCAAGCAGTATTCATAAACTCAGCGTGACCTTCAGAAATAAAAAGTTTACTCATCCTAAAGTAAAATAATAACGAAAAGTTATATTAGAACGAAAAATCCCAAACATGTAGTTTTTTCTTTTATATAATAAACTTAAACTCATTTTTAATCTCAACATTTATATTACGTAATTACAACTTCCACCTGCTGTTTCTTTAATAACATTTATTTTACTGTCTTAACAAACCCCTTAGAAGTTTGTGATTTTGAATCAGCGTTCTTTGTTTTAATTGAAATAGATTTTATAGTGAATAGTTTTGAAGTCAATTTTCTCTTTTGTTTACAGAACCCAAATATTCGAGTCTTGTAACCTTTTTTATTTTTAATTATCTCTGAGTTCTTGAGCAATTTCATGCAGTCGCTCAAGCGTGCGAGTCGAATTGGCGTGAGTCTCAGATAACCTACAGGTTAGGTTTTTTCAAGTACAGAATTGTTCCAATATTTTTTCGTTTAATTTAAAAACTATTCTTATACGTTCACTTTGTTAAAAGGCGGCCCATGCTTTCTCAAGTGCAGTGAAAGTATCCACCATCTCAGATTCTTAACGTATTATATTTACTCGGTGTAATCCACTATCTTATACCTACTTATAATATATTTTATTAAATTTTTTATCATAAAATTACTAAAAGTAACTCTGAACAGTGGACCGCAGTGGAATTGCTTTTCATGAGTAAAGGTTTGGCGATTTTTTTATCGTCTTGATATGCACAAGACTTTTTAAACAAATTTGTTTTCATGCTGTTGCACATTTCGCACGCATATTGACACATTATTATCATACAAATCCGAATTTATTGAATTACCATAACTGGATTCAAATGATGTGTTTATCGTCACAACCTAAAGAGTATTAATACTTTCCAATATTCAAATTCATTTTTCGTTAAGTCTAATAGTCTTCCGAAATTCTTACCAACCTCTCAAAAAGCACATTCAATAGGAAGCCGAACTCACCTGCAAGAAAAAAAAATATTAAATATATTTATTTTGATACAAAACATTTTATAAATTCATTTTTATGTTTTTATATAAATATTTGATGACAAAAAAGTCTCCGGTTCAGCATTTTGGAAGCATTTCTTCGAAATGTGTATATAAAATTATACGACTTCAAACGTAGAATCTAATTTTTAGATGATTGTATTAATATTGTAGATGACAAAAAATTTTGTACAGAAAAGTACCTTGAAACTGAAAAGGGTAGTTACTTTTGGCAAGAAGTACACGAAAGAATTCAAGTTAACCAACTAATTAATTATTAATATTATTAATTATTCAATTAATTCAACTTTTTTTTTTTTATGGGTTTTTCCTCGTCTCATGAAAAACTACCTTTCAGTTAAAACTAAAATTGCTCAAAACTTACACACACGATTTATAAAAAGCTTCTACAAGTTTTGTCTTAAATGAAGCGAGATCGATGAATAGCCACACCTGGAATGTCGAAATATATGTATACTGGAAACCAATTAAAACCTGCGAGCATGTTATGTGTTGTAATAATTGGAAGAAACGTAAACAATTGCAATTAAATATTTGGAAGAAATAATCATGTTTCTCCATAGAAAATCATGACAAAACACCGACATAGCTTCGATTTAAAGCTCCATAGAAACTTGTTCTTTTGGGAAGAATATCAAATACGTGTATAATTTTTTTGGCTTTTCATACGGAACCGGTTCTTTTATTCCTTTTCGGTAGAAACATCTCCTGGCGTGAACTGATGATTAGCTCACTCTTTTTTAATATACCTGAGCTATGAGATCTTTAAAAATGTCCAATTGAAGCTTTCGTGGTGGTAAATTGTTACCACTTTTTTCTTGATTTTCGGGTTTTTCATATGAAAACATTTTTTTTAAATTATGTACACATAGACACGAACTCAATCAACTAACTGAAGTGATAGTTTCTCATGATTACTTTTTACTTTGACTTTATGTTGTGATAATTCGTGTTTAATTCAGTTTTTTCGGTAATTTTATGGTTATTTATAATGGCTTATGTTTCGACAAAAATAAATTTCTCTCTGTATTATCTTCTGGAACATCTCAAGAGCGGTGATATATATTAACAATGATACAAGTCATTATGTTTATGAAACACGCAATAATTTTACTTCGGGAAAGTACAATATTCATTATGCCCAGAGATTTGTTAAATTTTTTGACTGCGATTGAGAAAATACTGGAACATGGCATAGTTAAAAAATATTTAAATTAATTGAAATTATAAAAAACTATGAAATTTTATATGGATATGACGACATTCACCATGAAACTATTATACACAAAAGAATATGTTTCAAAATGTAGACTGGTATGGGTTTGGGAGTTAAACTCATACTTACAGTCCCTTGTATGGGTTACAATGCAAGTAATCATGGGAAATTCATTCATATTAGAAGGATTTTCGAATCTTCTTTGAAGTCTTATGTAAATTATATGTGTTGGCTTTAAACACGTTTGAAGTTCCTAGTAGCTTAAGTTTCTGTACATGATATGCGATTTATTACAAATATGCAGATGAAAATAAATTACCTAGAATCGATGTACTTGGTATTTGTAACGAGTGTTTATTGGTATCAAGTAACCAATTGCTTATTGAAGGAACAAGTTGCCTACGAATAATTTTCATCAAAAAGTTTATTGTTATTTTTACCTCATTTGATTTCAGCTTCTGCACATATTTAATATTACGAATTTTATTGTATGTAATCTAAGCAAGGAGATCGTTTAGTTACTGTATATAATTTTGGTTTTGATTGGATAACCTTAAACATAGAGAATTGCCAAGAATGATGAATTTTCAATGGTTTCTTCAAAATTTCAACCTGTAACCCTAACAACAACATACATATTATGCCTGTATACTTTCGGCGCACTGTCCAGCGTTTTACAATCGAAAACATAGTTAAACTTGTAAAATTCATAACACGCTTTGAGCAAGGTTTCTATTGGAGCTTTTTATCATATAACCTTGAAACACAACGAAACAAACAATTTCAAAAGATGTATTGTGGAATTGATTCAACGAAATTTTGGACACGAAAGCACAAGCCTAGATTTTCATCGTGACTCAAAGCAAAGTCCATAATTAGGTTCATAGGGTTTTCAAAATGAATCAGAAAACAAATTCAATTCCATTTTATTACATTCTGGTGACTTGAAGTTAAAAGAATTGACGCAGGCTTCATTTTCTAAGACAAATCGTCTTTACTTTTTGTAATTTCAAACTTCTTCTATCTTAGATGTTATTTTCCAGAGGCTAACGCCGATTTTTATTCAACATTTTCTACAATTCTCTGTTTTGTGTCGAAATTACCACGCTATGATTAATTAAGGCTTCAGTAGTTGAGATATTTTATATGTATATCTAGACACTATATACTTCAGCAGTTTCTTTGTTGTCCGTATGATTCCGCAATGACGGAAAGATGAAACAGAAAATGTAAAATAGAATAATTGCGTAACAAGTGCGCGTAATAATGCGGTATTGAAATGATTTGTGTTGTTTCTTTCTAGTATAAATTATTAAAAACAGAAATTGTATGTTCCATAATCATCATTCGGTGCTAAAGGTTGCAAGACAAACATTTTTTGGGGTCTTCACAACACATTTGCTACTTTTAAAAGGCAGTAGCTAATATTTTACGGAAATAGTCTTGTGCTAGAGATTAGTGTGATTTTCAACGGTGACATATACATACATTAGAATTCGTCGGCTAGTCGCTATTATTCGATTTTCGATACTATTCTTCATTTTTTATTATTCATCGAATAGCGAATACTCGTTATTTGGAATACTTTAATTAAATTTGATTAAATAGAAACTAAAATTCAAGAAGGTAAAAATTAATTTTACTGAACGATTAGGATAAGGCAAAGTTAATTTAGTGGTCCAGTATCAGTTAGAAAACTTGCTCAATATGGAGTACTGATTTGCATTCAATGCCCGCCAGCTGTATGCATTCGCGTTTCTTTCAGCCTTTGAAAAGTTAATTTAGTAGTCAACTTTATGAGCTGTTCATCTTCATGATCTCAGGATGTCCTTATACCGCATTTACACCGACCGAAATCGAGTAGATTCAGTGAGAAGATTTAATAAATCTCCTCGCCCGTTTACACCGCCAGTGAGGAGATTTAGTTTGACACTTCGACATTTTTCTTGTGAAATTGTAGTGTTTTGTTTCAAATCTATTACAAAACGTTCTTGGACAATAGTCCATGCCTTCCCTTGCCTCTTTTGATTTTTTTTTTTATCAAAACTAAAATAAATTTTCAAAATCAAAAATCGCGCCACAATGAAATTAAACGCGCACAACAACGAATCGAACTCACTTCGGAAACGTCGAAAGAGTACTAAATTGTACTAAAAGGCGTAAACTGGCACAAACGATCACCACGAGATGGTCACTTAGGCGATTTAGATCGGATTTGGAATAAATCTACTTGCGAGAAGATTTGAGAAATGTATGGAAAATTCTGTAGGTTTAAGCAAGATTTAGGACTAAATCTTCTCAAGTCTCTTAATCTAGTAGATTAAGTTCGGTGTAAACGCCGTATTACAGCTCATTTCTTCCTCAAAATTCATTTTTCTAACACAAGTTTTCCAGCCCGAAATAAGCTACAATATTGGCCAAAAGTATTTGCCACCCCATATATCGAACCGTTTAGGAGTTACAGGGTGTTCAATATTTTTGGTCGTCGTGTTCAATTTTCTCCGTAATTACTTGTCACAGGCTAATAAAATCAGACCTGTGCTTTAGATAAATGACTATCCGTATGATTGGTGTACTAAGCAGCTATCACACTTGAATAAATGGAAACCAAAAATTCAAAAAACTCAACTTTTTATGACTCTTGGAAGAAAAATATTTGACAGTGAAATTTTCAATTTGGATGCGTGCGAGTGCTTTAAATATGCCTAGATCGTCATTACACCGTATTATGCATAAAGACCTAAAGCCGAACTGCTATAAAATCTACAATGTACAAAATTTAGAGCCGCAGGATGTCGGTCAAAGTCTTGACTTCGGTCAAGTCTTGAAAACCAGCCAATTGAGTAAATGAGTGCTGTGACCGCGAGGATTTGCATTTGGACGATATCCTTTTTTAAGGACAAATTCCAAAATTTTGTACTTTTATAAATAATAAACACATTTTCGGTAGATGGCTTACATTTTTTTAAATTGGTCCACTTTTCCTTTGGGACACCTTGAATATTCTGTTAAGAATATTGGACGGAATTCAGTCGGAAATCAGAAGGAAAAATTTGTAATATGTATATGTATTTTCCAGTTTCCGACAGATTTTGGAAATTTTGTTATAAATATACGTATTAGATATTGCATCAATATATTAATATATCAAATAATATAATGAATATTAATTAATTATCATAAGAAATTTCTGAACAACTTGAAAATGTCGTGCACATGTTCAGACCTGAGGGTTTGAGGTTTTAAAAATCATACTAAGTAACTTGTTAAAATATTTGAAAAAGTAACGTCGCCCCAACTTATCTATTTATTCTAACTTATTTGAATCCCAGAGTCATCTCAAAAAAGTTATGAATTCCAGTTAAGGAACAGGAAATAGGTAATTATTATCGGAAATAATTATCCCGAACATATTCTCAGTTTGCTAGAGTAAAGTGGGCGTAAAATCAATGATTAATCAATGATTATATATATGATAATTTTAAATAAACACCTTCAAGCCAAATACCTTCTGTTATGCTGTAAACACAACACGGGCTATCGGCTAGAAAATAGCAGCTAGAAAAAAAGCCCGCCGTAGTTTTCAATGGAGGTGCACAAAACTGCGGCGTGAGCTATCGGCTATAAAATATTTCATAGCTGGCTTAGAGCTATTTACTATTTTTCTAGCCGTAGCCGCGGTGCAGCCAACTTAATACTCATAAATATTATAAATATGTTGGCTGCACTGAACGAAATTGACGTTTGATTGTTTCATGTGTTTTGAATGAAACATATTTTTATCCCGGTGAAAATAATTTTAATCAAAATTATTAACTTATATTTTGGTGGAAAATTCAAAGTTCAAATTTCAAATTCATTTTCATGTGTTTTGACAACTGTAAGTGAGACGTCAAGCTACATGTTGCCGCCGCATGCTGACCATTGCACCTTTCAGGTGCAATGCTCTAAAAATCGCCGCGTCCGGTCGGCGACGAAATTTTTATGGTTTTGATGAGCATTGCACCTCTAAGGTACAATGCTCGAATCAATTTGGTTTATAAGCAATTTACAAGCAATCAATTGACTTCATAAGCAATTTATTCGGCAACTTAGAATTTATTTTGTCAGCATTATTTTTTATATATAAATCGTACCTGCAATAAATTAAAGTTAGTTCTTGTTTGGCTACCAGCAGGACTGTTTCATTTCAATTCCCTAATCCTTACCCCAAAGACTGCCTTTAATATTGTGAGGAACTAGCGTTACCTAGTCTCTTCACATATTAAGAACAGTCTGATAACCCAATACAAACCCTCTTAGACTGAGCTAGTGTTCCCTAGCCTCCGACTAAGAATTTTGTATTGTCTCCCTAACATTTTTTGGTGACCCCGACGTGATCACGTTAAGTGGTCACACGAGCATCGCGACACCAGGACGAGAAGAAGTCAGAACGAGAAGCAGTCAGGACGAGTCATTAATTCCCGAGGACAGCAAAGAAGTTCTGATACATCATGGCAACTTTCGAGGCGTTGTCAGCACGTCAAGCGCAGCTTGGCAAGGAGATCGAGAAACTAGCGGTGGCGTATAAATCCGAGGCTCCAGAGAGGAAGACGCTCAGCTATTTACAAGACAGGCATAGCAAGCTCCAGAAGGCGTGGTCCGAATTCGAGTCTAATAACCAGCTTCTGCGAGAGCAACAGTCTGCTCAATCCCAGCATCAGTATTTCCAATCGAACTATTATAACAATGTGAAGACAGTTCACGACGCTATGTTAGCCGAGGTTTTATCGCTTATCAATGCCGTGCAAGCTCATCAATCAAGTTCATCAGAGAGGAATCAATCCACTTCCTCAGACAAGGTACCGGAATCCAGTCCTGAGATAGTGAAAATCATTCGCAACCAGGAGCGATTGATCACAACATTGGATCAATTGCTAACAACGATACTGGCCAATGGCAGCATCCAGTTACCCCAATACTATGCCGTAAAATCTGAGACTGCGAAGAAGTACTGGATGGAAATCGAGGACGCTAACAAGGCTATCTGGGAAGCTACAGGCGACAAAGTGGCTAGTGGTTACGACATGCAGCGCTTCTTCGCCATTCAAGATAAGTACCAGGCCGTTCTAATCAAGTTTGCGGATGAGCAAGAGCGATACAATGGACAAGCTGCTACAAGTCACATACCAGATGCATCACCGATGATGAGATTACCCAAAATAGAAATACCAAAGTTTGATGGCAGTTATTTAAAATGGCAGCAATTTTATGACCTATTCAACCAGATGGTCCATAGTACCCCCATGAGCAATGTGCAGAAGATGTTTTACCTCAAGTCAAATTTGGAAGGTGAAGCAGAACGTTTAATAAGGCACATTCCTGTGTCAGAGAACAATTATTCTTCCGCTTGGGAAGTTCTCACAAACAGGTACGCTAACAAACGCCTGTTGGTCAATGCATTACTAGAGAAGTTAGTAGCCCAGCCAGTTGTCAATCAAGAGAAAGCAGCCACCCTCAAGCATTTGCATGACGTCACTCGTGAATGCGTTTTGGGATTGGAGAACTTAGGGCTCTGCGTATACGAGCAATGGGATCCAATTCTTTTGCACATTTTACTTAAGAAATTGGACAAAAATACGCACACATATTATGAGCAGTCACTTACCCAACCTAGAGAGTTGCAGTCGCTGAGAAAGTTTCTGGATTTCATCGAGCTTAGATTTCAAGCACTTGAAGCATTGGGTACGAAAAGAGTGACCGAACAAACAAGGCCAAGATCGGCAGCTCTTCATTCTGCAGCTAAATCAAATAAGTCACTTGGCTGTTACTACTGCAGCAAGAATCATTTGATATATTATTGCGATCGATTCATTAAGTTATCACCACAAGAGAAACAGGCCGCTGTTAAAAAACTGAATCTATGTTTTAACTGCCTTAGACAAGATCATGCAGCAAGTCAGTGCAAGTCGTCAGGATGTCGTAAATGTAACGAGAAACACAATACAACGTTACATGTAGATAGACCGAAGGAGAATGTTCCAGTTTCGTCTAACCTAGGGTCAAACCCAACCAAGGAGGGTTCGTATGTGTTACTAGGCACAGCAACAGCATGTCTCTTGAATGGACAAGGTGAACCAGTTAAATGCCGTGCGCTCTTAGATTCAGGATCCCAAGTTAACCTGATTTCGGAGAGATTAAGCCGGAAATTAAAATTGCCAACTACGCGAGACCAACTGCATATAAGTGGCATCGGCAATGTCAAGTCAAGCACAAGTGACCGAGTGCGCCTAACCCTTCAGTCATCAACCAACCACAAGTTCTCATCGAACCTAGAAGCCCATGTGATCAAGGATATTACCTCGCTCCAACCGCAACAATTCATCAACACAGAGGATTGGAAAATCCCGACCACTCTCTCATTAGCAGATACAGATTTCAATAAACCAAATAAGATTGATCTCTTGATTGGAGCGGAACTATATGGGGAAATTATGTTGGACGGGCAAGTCAAACTAGGTGAAGGATTACCTATCCTCCAGAACACGACACTGGGTTGGATAGTGTTGGGCAAAGTTTCAAACCCAACACCATTCTGCGGCATAACCAATGCAGAACTGAACGAGAACTTGAAGCAGTTTTGGGAACTAGAAGAATGCTCAGAAGAAAAACTACCTAGTCAGATTGACAAGAGAGTTGAGGAATTCTTCATGTCGACCACCACCAGGAATGCGGAGGGCAGATATACAGTGAATCTTCCAATATTCACCGAGCCATCACTATTAGGAAATTCACAAGCCATGGCGCAGAAACGTTTAGTAAACCTGGAGAAAAGGCTCATGAAGCAGCCTGATTTATATCACCAATACAAGGAGTTTCTTAAGGAATACCTGCGCCTAGGTCACATGAAGGAAATTACTTATGAGGAGATTCCGAAAATTCATTATTTTCTTCCTCATCACTATGTGTTAAAGCCATCAAGTACCACCACAAAGCTACGAGTGGTGTTCGACGCATCAGCTAAGACGTCCTCAAATCTGGCACTCAATGATTTAATGGTCGCTGGGCCTCGCATTCAGGATGAGCTATTCGAAATCCTCTTGCGATTCAGGAGCCATAAATACGTGTTCACAGCGGATATAGCTCAAATGTATCGTCAGATAATGCTGAATGAAGACGATAGGAATCTGCAGCTTATTCTGTGGAGAGATAATCCCAACGATTCGATAAAGGTGTTCCAGCTACTGACCGTTACCTACGGCACAAAGGCGGCTCAATTCTTGGCCACAAGATGCTTACAACAGTTAGCCATTGATGAAGGCATTAGATATCCTAACGCAGCCAAAGTAATAAGGGATTTCTATGTAGACGATATTATAACAAGTCACGATAGCCTCAACCAAATAAAGAAAATTCAAGAAGAGTTGAACAAGATGATGAAGGCGGGAGGACTTAAACTAAGAAAATGGTGTGCTAATCATCCGACTATTTTGGAAGGCATTCCACGAGAGGACTTAGAAGCGCAAATCGACTTTTCAAGTCTTCACAACGAACACATAAAAACTCTAGGCCTATCATGGGAGCCAAGGCGCGACTGTTTCAAATATACTATTAATTGGCCAGATCGGGCCATAGTTTCCAAAAGGACAATATTATCAGATATTGCGCAACTCTACGATCCACTGGGCCTAGTCAATCCGGTCGTTGTGCTAGGCAAAATCTTCATGCAGCAACTATGGTCCATGGAGCTAGATTGGGACGACCAGCTGCCTGACGAATTGCAGACCAAATGGCTCGATTTTCGCGCCAATTTACGGTTCCTGAATGACCTGAAGGTTGGCAGATATACAGTCATAGAACCATTTGCTCCACTAGTGGAACTTCATGCCTTCGCGGATGCTAGTGAACGAGCGTATGGAACAGCACTCTACGTTAGATCGAAGGGCCATGATGGCAATATCATGGTGAAATTGTTATGTGCCAAGTCACGAGTCGCGCCCAGAAAATTCGTCACATTGCCCAGGTTAGAACTATGTGCCGCCAAGTTAGCCACACAATTAGTTCAGAAGGTGCTTCATACCATGACCATGAAGTTTTCCAGCGTCACCTACTGGTCTGATTCGACCATCGTATTGTCCTGGATCCACGGCGATCCCGCTACTCTGAAGACGTTCAACGCCAATCGCGTCCAAAGAATCCAGGAAGTTTCGTCATCAGACCAGTGGAAGTATATAAACACAAAGCAAAATCCTGCGGACATGGTTTCCAGAGGCTGCACCCCACAGCTATTAAGAGACTCCGAACTCTGGTTTTGTGGTCCTGCGTTCCTTAAGGCACCAGAGTCGGAGTGGCCGGATACCAACTTCGTGGTCTCAAGGATACCTGCAGAAGAAAGGGCCACAAGAGTTGTCCTAACAAGTGGCACTACAGATATGCCATTAGAGTTCGTATCCAGAATCAACCACGGGAATTCATTCATGAAATTGCAGCGTGTAGTAGCGTATGTGTTAAGAAGCATCAAAATATTTAAAAAAGAGCTGCAGAAGGAAAATATCAGCGACTTTCTGCAAGTCAAGGAATTGGACGAGGCACTATATGCTATCGTGAGAGCTATACAAGCTTCTAGCTTTCAATCGGATATGGAAGATTTAAGAAAAGGAGGAGCGGTTAAAGGTTCTAGTCGGCTCGCAACTCTAACACCATTCCTTGATGGGAAGGGTATGTTAAGAGTAGGAGGAAGATTAGAGGCAGCCGAAATTACATATGATGCGAAACATCCCATCCTACTACCTGGAGACCATACATGGTCTAAACTTCTGCTAAATCACCTGCACCTACAAAACTTACACGCTGGACCTCAAGCGCTGATGGCGATATCTCGTCAACGTTTTTGGATCTTACAAGCCAGAGCCTTAGTTAGGTCAGTGGTGAATAACTGTGTGCAATGTGCTCGAGCAAAACCCAGACTGATGCAGCAACTTATGGGGAATCTTCCAGCAACAAGAGTTTTACCTGGACGTCCATTCTTAACAACAGGAGTCGATTTCTGTGGTCCTATATGGACGCATTATAAATTACGAGGCAAGAGACCACACAAGTCCTATGTAGCAGTATTTTGTTGTTTCGCTACTAAGGCGGTTCACTTAGAAGTGGTTTCGGATTTGACAACAGAAGCCTTCATAGGAGCACTCAAGCGATTTACGGCCAGACGAGGAATCTGCCGGGATATTTATTGCGACAACGCTACGAATTTTGTAGGCGCAAGGAATAAATTTGAGGAAATCACAAGGATGTTGCAAGAGAAGGAAGCAAGGGAAAAAATTGCGTTGGAGTGTGCAAATCGTCACATACAATTTCACTTCAGTCCCCCGAGAGCGCCCCATTTCGGGGGGCTCTGGGAAGCAGCTGTTAAATCATTCAAGCAATTGCTGTACAAAACCGTCGCGCCGGCCTCCCTAACGTTTGAAGAATTAACAACAGTGGTCACAGAAATCGAAGCGATTTTGAACTCCCGTCCCCTAACACCAATGTCCTCCGACCCATCTGATTTGGCTGCACTTACACCCGGACACTTTCTTATCGGCGAGCCATTGACTGCAATCCCAGATTCTGAAACAGCAGCAAAAATGTCATCCCTCTCGCGGTGGAAGCTTGTAAGCAGCCTCACTCAAGAATTCTGGAAGCGTTGGACCACTGAATATCTAGTCGAGCTGCAAAAAAGAGTCAAATGGACTAAGGAAAGTCCCAATATCAAGGTTGGGACCATGGTAATCATAAAGGATGACATCCTGCCTCCCTTAAGATGGCCATTGGGACGAGTTATAAGCGTCCAGTATGGAAAGGATGGCAAAATCAGAGTAGTAGAAGTTCGAACCGCATCTGGCACGTTCACACGTGCAATTCACAATCTGTGCCCACTTCCTATAGAAACTAGTGAGGATCAAAATTGCGAGGGTTCGGCAACCAAGCGGGAAATTCGAGACGACAACGATGACGGCCCAAGACAGAAGAAACGATCCATTTCGGGGGCAATTGGCGCATTATTACTAACATGCCTTTTGTTACCATGCTCAACAGCAGCGGCGGACGATAGCCAATACATACAAATAGTCCCGTTCACGAATCAAGCAGGGATCTATTACGAGAACTTGGGGCATGCCCGCCTAACATCGCATGAATGGAAATGGATAATTTACTACAATATGACATCCTACTGGAACATGTTCACCACTATAGAGAAGGGTGTCAAGAAGCTGGAGATTCTCGAAGCTATGTTACAGAAGCAGTCGTATCTTGATGCCATTGTGAAGCAGCACCAACACATTCTACGCGAAATTCATCAAATCAACGAATTGCTGCTGTCACATCATGGTCGTCGACAGTTAGCTAGAGCAAGACGTGGACTAATTAACGGCGTTGGTACAGTTGCAAGGAAGCTATTCGGAATTTTAGATGAAGACTACGCTACAGAAGTTAGGGACACCATCCATCAGGTGCATCAAAACGAAAACCACATGATGGAACTTCTCAAGAATCAAACGTCGCTAATGGAAGCAACAACGTCTATCATAAAGCGCTCAGAAGAGGAGAGAATAAAGCAAGCTAGAGCCGTCCAGAACCTCTTCGAAGACCATATTCAGAAATTTCGGAATCTGAATGCTGAAATGAAGGAAGGGAGTATTACACGAACCTTCCTACTGCTGAGCGAATTCCTGTCCCTCATTACATCCGAGTATATGCAGATCCAGTCAACATTATTCGAAACAATTACGGATGTGCATCACGGTAAAATGAACCCGCGCATCATGTCAGGCGAAAAACTTCGCACCGAAATCACATCCATAAACCAACATCTGCCACCATCATTGAGTATCCCTACAAAGGAAGTCTCAGACCTGTACCGCCTCATGACTGTCAAATGTGACATCAGTAAGGATTACACCATCTTCGTGGTAAAATTGCCGCTAGCAACAGTCATGGAATTCGAGATTTTCAGGCTTATTCCACTTCCAACATTAGTCAAAGGTTCGTTCGTATCAGTTAAGCCATCTACCGAATTGCTCATGGTCAACTTAGAAAGGGACGCGTTCTATCCCTTATCACAAATCGACTTCGCACATTGCATTGAATTGAGCCCAGAAAACTTACTTTGTCCACAAGCCCATCCCATCTACGACAGGAACGCAGACACTCTACGCTGTGAGGCAGAAATGATGAACCTCCAACGAATCTCGGATAAATGTTCCATATCAATCCAACCACCAGCGAGAATATGGATCCAGCTGAGCCACACCAATCAATGGATCTTCTCATTAGATCAAAATTACATCTACAACATTGTGTGCGACCGACAAGCCTTCCAAAAAACACTTCAATCCACCGGACTTCTCAGACTACAAAAGGGATGTGTATTGAAGGACGACCAGATCATGATTACCTCACACTCACAACTGGAATCAAGCTTCAATGCCGCTTTCCACCCTGGTATCAATTTAACTCAAGAGATCTCGCTGCCAAGCAATTTTAGCGCAGCATCGCAGGCTAAGGTGGATATTCTCTACGGCAATCACACTGAAGAATTGACGAAGCTACAAAACCAAATTCAACATGTCCGTGATATGTCTTCGTTCCCGAGCAATTTTCAACCTCATGATGTCCACCAATTCGCAATTGGTTACGGTGCACTGGCAACCGCGGTTTTCATTGGCATTGGCTTATGCTACCTATGCGCTCGTTTAAGGACAGTGACGTGGCGACCGGCAGAACCATCCAGACCAGCACCGCCGCCGCCTACCAGCTCTCTTTTCACCATTGAACTTAATAAGTTCAAGGGGGGCGAAGATGTTGCCGCCGCATGCTGACCATTGCACCTTTCAGGTGCAATGCTCTAAAAATCGCCGCGTCCGGTCGGCGACGAAATTTTTATGGTTTTGATGAGCATTGCACCTCTAAGGTACAATGCTCGAATCAATTTGGTTTATAAGCAATTTACAAGCAATCAATTGACTTCATAAGCAATTTATTCGGCAACTTAGAATTTATTTTGTCAGCATTATTTTTTATATATAAATCGTACCTGCAATAAATTAAAGTTAGTTCTTGTTTGGCTACCAGCAGGACTGTTTCATTTCAATTCCCTAATCCTTACCCCAAAGACTGCCTTTAATATTGTGAGGAACTAGCGTTACCTAGTCTCTTCACATATTAAGAACAGTCTGATAACCCAATACAAACCCTCTTAGACTGAGCTAGTGTTCCCTAGCCTCCGACTAAGAATTTTGTATTGTCTCCCTAACACTACATTTATACCTGCAATTTGTTTCTAATTTTTAGCTCACTATAGCTGGCTACCAGCTATGAAATATATTCGATATTTATAGCCCGTGTTGTGTTTACAGCATTAGTTATAGGAAAATAGCTCGTAGTTTTTACTACATTTAAACCTGCACGATCGGCGATGTTATATAGAAGGAACTACGATATACGGATAAATCCACTCATTGAGCTTTCTTTATCTTATAACTAACTGGTTGCATATGCCATCCTTCCCTTACTTAATAATTGCAGGTACATGCTATGAGGATATTTCACTTTAACACATTTTTAAATTTTATGGCATTTCATTAAGATAAGTGGTGCGAAACATACGTGTTTACCTAGATTTCCAATATTACTTCGTGCTTTTAATTGCTGTTTTCCGAAAAATATTCTCGAAAATGAGTGAGAACTATCATACTATTTGATTTAACAATATACTTCTTTCAACAAATGTAACAAATGTCTAGATTTTCCATGTAACACGTCAATCAAAAATTATTTCTTAATTGTTCTAGAGTTTAAGATACTGTGGTGCAACTAAAAGAAAATGAAATTGAAATGGAATTTTTACTTGCTACAGCAGTAGGAGGAAGACTGCTGTTCCTTGGATGAAATTCCTTTTAACAGTAATGTGAAAACCACGCAAAAGCCGGAAGAATAAATTAAAAACCAAGACTTTTCTTTTAAAATGCTAAAAAATGCTAAAGAATTTAAAGAAACCGTAGACTGGCATTTGGATAATGAACTGGGTATGGATAATGAACTGAAATGAAATTATTTGCTGCCCAGTGGATTCATTGTAAATCAATTGAACCCTGCAAAATCCTCTGCTTACAAGGTAACTGTTAGCACAAACGAAGTACTTGTTCTCAGAAAACATGATTTTGTATAATATATATACAATACTGGTAAACTTTTAGTATAAGTCGATAATTCACGTTGGTATAATTCGATATTGCACATTATTCGGCATATTTTTATAATTCGTCGAATAGCGATTAATTATCTAGCAAAAATTTTACGAAAACAAAACTGCTGATATCAATTGATATTGAAAATCTAGAAAGGGCAGATTGTGATGGGTCCACAATCTGGGACGATTAGTGTCGAGTCTATTGCATTTGTTTTCATAAATAGAAAATAGAACAGCTTTTTGAACAGAGCTTGTTTGCGTAGACAGGTAAGTACTGATTTGCATTAAAGCACATCAAGTGTATGGATTTAAACTTCCGCCAGCTAATGCTCCGTTGATGTAGTGATCAATTTCTTTAACTGCACCATTATTTGATCGCTGCTCAGGAGGCTTCAGAGCAGTTCATGGACCCAGAATAATTATGAGCTTTTATACAAACTTCGTTACTCTATTTTCCATTAGCTCAATGTTTGTTCGATGCCACTTTTGAATCCAAATCCTCGTCATCTTCGTTACGAGGACAGTTTCACTGATATATCAATATATCCCAAACCTACTATTATATTAATTCTTACTAATAACTGTTCGACTGTTTGCTTATCGAATATTCGTCTCATTCAAACTTGATTAAATTTAACGTGAACAAGTCTCACAAAAAAGAATGTGACATGAAACTAGTGTTAAATCATGGAGAATACAAGGCGTCCAAATGAAATAAATTACTACAAAGCAAATTTACTAATTGATCACTTTCGTTATATCAAGCCGATAATTTTTGAAACATGTTCAAATTGACAATGTTTGAAACGACAGCTTTAAAATAAACACAGGCTAATCTTCAAACAAGTACAGTCAAGAAGATACTAGCAGCTATATATTGTATGTTATAAGACAAGATTTAATAAAAACTGATGACCAAACAATTCTAAGGGGGTAATATTGGAACCAATTCAATTTGCCCTGGTGAAAGGATAACTAAACGAAGAACTGTGGGAATGTCGGAAGTCTTGTATGGTTGTACCAGACAGTTTGTATGACGAACGACACATCCTAGAATGATGAAAACCAAATTTGAAAATAAAAACAGTAATGAAAAATAATAGTTGCTATTGGTACGGGATGAGTAGAAACGTAACGTTCTCAGCGTCCTGGGAAATCATCGAAATTAGGTGAATTTAATTAAGCTTATATTGTTATATATACCAAAGAGGAAGCAATATTATTTGGTATCCTATATGGACCTGTCCAATTCCTGCTGTGGTACGAAATCGAGATCCAGGAGTATTAGCCGCACACAAGTAAGTAAGCTATCGTTAGTACGGGTACTCTAAGGTGAGGTTCAAACTATACTTCCATATTTTGTAAGTTATTAAATATATAACATGAAAGCTTATGTTGTACTATTGGATTTTTTGTGAAGATACCGTCTCAAACATTTCTCCTATGCCTTTATTTCTCACATTCTCTGTCAATACTCATTTTTAAATTATCTCCCAAAAGAAAAATATTATTAGCTATCATGACTTAGTCAATAATTCAGGAATTAATTTTTCTCATTGCGGTCAATTCATATATAATTTTGAGTGCTCACCGTTTTAACAACTTGATTTAATATTGCCGCTTTATCCGGTTTCGTTGAGGTCATATCCGCACGGTTTTGCAGCTGAAGAATTTCCGCCAATTGTTCGATAAAATTATTTTCCAATTCTCGTCGCCGTTTCTCATTGTTGCATTTATTAATTTGCGATTGGGGCTGGAAAAAGTACAAAAATTAGGTTAATCAATTGCCACCATTTTGCATCCCCAAAATTTGTTCAATACATATTCAATAATATTCATCATGACTAGACAAGTGTACATTAGTTTACCTTATTATCAGTTTTTCTACGCAATTTCTTATTAGCAGCAGAAGCTGGACACGAAACGGCCGGAGCCACAGCATTCATAATTTTTGTCTGGGTTGAGTTTTGTAAAATTCCTGGTGATTGCTGTGAGTTTTGATTTTGTTGCTGATGTAATAATGTATTTCCCGCCGTTGTATTCGCTTGATAGTTGCTACCACCACCAATGGCTGCAGCAGTTACGGCTGATGAAACAGCAACGGCAGCCGTTGCTGCTGCTGGTGATGATAATGGCAGTGAACAAACACCTGGATGTTGTGCTGTTGTATGCGTGACCCACGGATCCGGTATGGGTAGATCACATGGGCCAAGCCTGAAAAAAGCGAAGAAAGATGTTAAAATATTTTATTCACAATGACAGTGCGGTAGCACATTGCACTTGTTTAAATATTGTATTGTACAAATGTTTCACTCATTACGTAAATTTACCAAAATTCAATAAGGTTTGTTCTAAATGCTTGTTTTTCATTTGTTTAATCAAAACAAACTGTTATCGAAAATTATTTGTCAAGACTTTCTTAAGTGGAATAAAAAAACGCAAGATCATATACACGACTAACAAACTTGAAACTCTCTTCGTAGCGAGATTAGATAAGCTTCTGCAATTAATGGTGATTTATTGAGTGTTATCTGAGAATACAATTAAATACATGTTCGATATTAAATGATATTTCAACAAGATTAATTTCTATTGACCACCTTTGGAGGTGCATACATACATATTTCAAAAATTTGTGCATGAACTGTGTTTGAAAACACTTCAAAATTCAATTTTCACTGATACTGTTAAACTTAAATAAACAGCGGCTAATAATGAAATTTGGACTGGAAACAGAAACATTCAGCTACGCGAAGAAATCTTCGTATCACTCGAGTATGTTTTGTGAAACTTTTAATACAGATTGAAACTGTATACAGCACCATGTTGTATTGCTCTAAAAATAACAACTGAATTAATTCAAAATTATAAATGACAACTAACTACAAGTGTATTTTTTACAGCAGGTGAATGACGTAAGATGCCGTAATTCCGTACACTTTTTATTTTTGCTAATAACTGTTTTTTCACGCTTGTAATCCAGAAACGGTTTATGACAACAGACACTTAACTAATTGAAGGGTTTTAAGTCTAAAGGGTCTAAATGCCATACACACAAAAGTCAATATTTTAAGACTATACAATCTCAGTGGCAACCCTAATAATATCCAAATTGATCCAATTGCCTGTTGCTTTTAAAATATGTTTACAAGACTATTTCTTTTGCTGCGTTTTCTTTGAATGTTCTTACCGGTCCATGACATAGCTTCCATTTTGTACTGACCAGACACAGACCCTTTTGCGCGAAAATTCGTCGGCACAGCTCTATTTGTGTGTTGATAAATTTTTAAAAGAAGCAGGCAATTGAATCAATTTGGATATTATTGGGCCTGGCACTTAAATTGTATGTTCTTACATAACGTAAGATGTCGTAAAATACTTTTTCGCATACATCTTCCCCCGACATTACCTAGAACCAATTCGCTGGCAATTTTTGCTTCGAAAGCTGTGTTGTAATTCCTCAGCCCAAGCGAGCAGTCATCCACCCGCTTGGGTCCAGCAAGTTCAAAACCAGTGCCCAGGTCATTCTTGGACCCCTCTATATACCAAATGTCTTCATGCCCCAGGCCTTGACTGCTTGTCCAATTCTCCCGGTTCGGTATGAGTGTTTCGTATCGCGACCACAAGGGTCCTGTTTATACTCAAAAACCGTTCCCTTCAACATGTCACCTTGGATGGACCCATGCCCAATTCTGTATGCTGTTCTGGCTCTCGCCAGCTTGCCGTCTTGGTCAAGGTTGACGTCCAGTAACATCCTGATTGCAGCATGGGTGTGCTTCTTTTCAGCCCGAAGATTCTCGTCGAGGTTACTGCCTGTATGTGATCCAGATTGAGCCTCAAGGCCTTCTCGGTTGTTTTCCACCATACCTGTGCAGCATTAGTAAACTGAGGATTCAGTATTGCTTCATATATCAATAAAGCTTTCCTAGGTTCAAGCCAAAAACATCCGCATAGGCGATAGTGATGATTTTCTCCTTGTTCAAAGTGACTAGTAGTCCGTTTGTAACAAGGTTCCGAAGTAGAGGTTGTTCAAAGTGACTAGTAGTCCGTTTGCAACAAGGTTTCACAGTAGAGGTTAGAGAACACACCCTGTGGACAACCTTCACTGACTGTTCACCTTACGGTCTTACCGTTCCGTTTACTGTAGATGTCCCTGTCTCTCAGTACACTCGTAATCCATCTTCTGATGGTTATCGGTACTCCCTGACTTGACAGGGCATCTTCGATGGTCTTCCTTGTGGTGCAATTGGAAGCACCTTCTATCTCGAAAAAAGCTGCCAAGACGGTTTCCTTTGTATCCAGAGTTTTTTCAATATAACTCACTACCTGGTGCAGAGCTGTTTCTGTGGATTTTCCCACAGTGTACGCGCGCTGCCCACGGTGTAGTGGATTTATTGTCATGCCTGATATAATGATCCACTACTCTCACCAAGGTTTTTAGAAAGAAGGATGTCAGACTTAAGTCTGGGAAAATAGCTTTCAAAGGAAGCTTTTACGTTTCTTCCTCTGTTTCCTAGTATGTTCTAGACCTGTCCTTTAGACATTGCAGTCTGGAGCTGTTTTCTCTGGTCAGGATCCTGGCTAACCTAGCCATGTCTATCATGCTTTCAGCGCTTGAGCAGAACTCCTGCCTCCTCCTACACTTAAATTTAAAGTTTTGTTTTTAAAAATTTTGTGAACGATTTTTAAGGTTATCGATAATTTCTTCTGACTTTTTTGAATCTATGAATCTTCAGGATTGAGAAAATGAAGCAATATTTAATAATATGATCATGTTGAAACTATAACTTAAGTCATAAAGTCATTCGTGGTAACTAGGGTTATTCCCAAGGGTGAATGAGCGAGAGGTAGTTTGTTTGGATAGAACAGAAGGGTCCACGTGACCAACTAGTCTAGATACATAATATATATGTGCGGTGATCAGTTTCCATACTTCTCGTAAGGAACTATATTTGGTTTATTGGGATAAGCGCCCTATTTCGGACCACTTTTCATTTTACAAATTTTTTTTTTTTTTTGGAGCATGTAATCGAGTTGAGGTCTGTTCTCACATATAGTTACTAAATTGGTTCAAGTATATATATTGAAAATTACAGACACGTAACTTGACCAACTTTATATTTTCCAGTAAAAATCTTTAAATTTGAAGTTTCGGTTTTAAGCATTTTTCAATTCCTCCGTAGTAGCCGTTTTCGGGGCACCTGGACGTGGCTCATCAAAAACCGAAGTACGACCACGTTGAAACTCATTAAGCCAATTTTTGACGGTCGCCATCGGAGGAGAAGAGTCACCGTACACAGCATCCAAGCGCTCCTTGATTTCGCTGTGCGATTTCCCTTCCAAAAACAGGAATCGAATCACCGACCGATATTGTTCTTTTTCCATTTTTATAAAATTCGTTAACACATTCGCTTACACACGGTGTCAAAACAAAACTACGAGTCCGATTCTAGACGAGACGTCTACGAAAATGTACTATAGGATAGAAGATTTCTCTTGCGATAGTGGCGCCATCGGGCTGTGAGGCTAAGTACTTATCGGACCACCCTCGTATGTATTAGAGAAGAAACATTCTATCTTGGTTGCTGTCTTTATTTTGACTGTACCAAGCAGTGCGCTTAACATACGCCATATGCATATATTTACCATGTACGTTTGCCCCCAATTACCTGGGACGTGGGTCAAGTGAGCGGACCACGATCTTATATAATTATATGGTTATAGGAAAAAATCTACGTCGGTTTCCGGTTTAGTTTTTATTTACATTTAGAAGCTAACTAATATATGATTTTATATTATCAACCCTTATGTTTAATGGTTAGACCCTCAAAAAAATGTGGACTAGAGTGACTATAGAACCGAACTACAATATAATAAACGTTCAAATTTGATTGAAACTTGTTTACACAGGAGTAACTTGCTATAACACAAGAGTGAGGAAATGTATTATTCACGGAAATTCTGGATAGAATAACAACAAACTCTGAAACTCGTACACTTGTAAGATAAGTAATTTATACACTAGTACCTATATATGCTTAGAGAAATTATCAGAATCTGCAATATACATAACTAAAAAAAATTACATTTTCCTGTGTTTATTTAGGATGACAGAAGCTGCATCGAGGGTAGAGCAACCAATAATGAGTAACAACTGAGAACAAAACGATATGGGAATAGAAACGGAGACATAACCGTAATGTACTTATGAGGGAGATCAAGTTAAAAAATGTACCGGCAACGCTATTTGGAATATTTCAATTTTTCTCTCCAAGAACGACGACAAGACGACACGTTGTTAGCTATGGTTTTGTTTATCACTTTTGTGTGGGGGTACAACACCCTGTTACTTCCATAAATCAATGCAATACACGACATGTCGGGACGCTTAACAGACGAAATAAATTCTCATTAGGAACATATTTTCGCGATTTCTTAGTAATTTCCTCTTTTTGCTGATTTTGTCTATTTGTGTCGGAAATGCTTGAATTTATTTGGATTTTAGAGAATGAAATGTAGAAAATCAATGGTAGTATGTAACTTACGGGGTTTACCTAGTCTTTGATTTCGAATATTTGTAACGAAATAACTATCTTAAGATAATTCGTAAATAAGACACACTATTGAGAAGAGGTGCAAGAATCGTTTTAATTTAATATGAAGCTACGACTAGCTAAAGTTATGTAATTTTAATTAACATAAAAGAAACATGGTTTACTCTGCATTTTCAACTTATTAAATTCATAAAATAAACAAAACAATTGCGAAAACAAAATCAAACTGATTGAATTAATTTGCAAAAGGTAAAAGTGGGATATTGTTTGTGTTTTGTGAGAAAACATTAAAAATTAATTAAAATTTCTGAGTAATAAAAAGCAATTTCAATTTCAGTTATTTAAAAACAAATAAATAAATAAATCTAATATTCAAAAGCAATAATATAGAGTATTTATACAAAATTTGGTATGAAATGTTGTTATACATTCTTTAGTAACTTCGGTTTTTTCAAAAGATCTTTTTTCATATTTAAAAAAGCGTGGGACATCAATTTGCTTAAATACTTTAGAGAAAATATGCGAAATTATAAGTATAACAAAGTTAATGGATTCTAGAATACCTACAGTCAATGTAATATCAGACACCAAACATTTTTGTCTAAAGATTGGATTGTCCGAAAAGTCATGATGTATTGTCAATTTTTTGTATGTACTGCAAAGCTCATTTAGTCACAAAAAAACATAGATCAACAGAATCAATGATGTATTGTCAATTTTGTTTGATAGCCTTTCACCATCCTTCAATTATAGTTTCATAAATCCTTGTCCGTAGAATGATCTTTCCTTGCTTGTCAAAAACTTAATAAGGTGCTTGACAGCCTCATAAGAAGGGAATGTAACCCCACGAAGAAGACCAGTGTATTTTGTAGGCGAAACTTCAGACGATTGGAGTATTTCCGAAATTAGGATGCGGTAATGAAAAATTGGATACTTAATTTATAAGATTGACGTAGACTGAGATACATCGAACTCATCACGCGGCGCGGTCATCTGTTGGAAGTTTATTCGTACACTGCAGAGTAGAAACAGGAATAGAATAGAAAAACCTACTTGAACCTGTTGACATTTAGTTTTAAAATTTGCAATAGTTACTTGATCCTGGGAATCCATTCCTTTTCCAGGCCGATTATTCATTATTTGTTTAGTAACGAATTCTTTATTCTAACACTGAAACCTTGAAAGTAGACAATCGCAGTGCGGTCAACTCAAAAAGGATCTTGAATAAATTCGGGCATAATATGTCGAAATCATAAATTAAATAATGTGGACTGAGGTTACTGTAAGTGTAGTGGTTAAATTAAATTTGGTTAAATGAGTCTAATTCGATAACAAGAGAAGTGGTGATTCAATTAACTATGATAACTTATCAATAATTCTCCTTTCTAACAAAATAATCAAAGGAACAACTGGATTTACTAAGGAAATGTCATTGTCAGTAGTGAGTCGCACCGTTTGTTTTGATTATTGTAAAAGCAAATTCTAGGTCATGTTGACATGGCTCTCCCCCACGTGCACTGTAAATAAGGGTGCTAGAACATATAACGCTCCTCCTTGTGGTTTACAGATCCTGCTCATCTCCACCCAGTGCTAGCACCCACTTGCTAACGTGGGCAGGAGTTTTGTCAGAGTTTTGAGACGTATCTAGGAGTCGATTTAAGGTAAAAATAATTAGAAAACAAGGAAAGAACGTTTTTTTACAACAATTGATTCCCGGAAGTAATTGAAAACAGACCCGAAAACAAATTGGTAACAAAGTTGGGAAATTTCATATTTTTCAGAAGGAACTAAACAAGAGATATACAACCATTGGAAGTTACTTTCTGAAAATTGAAAACAACTTTTTGAGGAAACTGAAAGCAAAACAAACATCTCATCCTTAAAAGAATCCTACCCCGCTAAAAATTCGTATTAAATTTTCATGGATTCAGATAACAACCATTATGCCAATTCTCAAACATTATTCTGAATCCTCAGAGAATTTCCTCACTGAGTCAACATTTAAGAGTTAATTTTTTTTGTTTTATGAAACATTCACCACTATGGAGCACACATTCAGTTTTATCTATTCAGAATAAAGCATTAAGAACAATGGTTAACAACATTTTACTGTACACAAAAATATGTTAAATCGGTAGAATGTTTTGAAGGATTCATTAGTTCATGGCATTGCTCACAGCATTCAATGCTTAATGTTTTCCATAATATTTTTTGACAATTATGTTTGCAAATAACTCTCCCAAAAGATCTTTTGTTATATCTTTCATCCTCACTGTCTATCATTAACAACTATCATTTCAATTATGAATTTCTTCAGAAGTTGCGTGTTTTACTTGCAATCGTAGGTGCATAGACAACAATGACGTTTTTATACAACGAGTTGAGTCTGCAGCTTTCTGGCGGAGTCGTTCGATTTAGGGGTGATCCATTGTATATAAAATAGACGCTCTTGGTTCGACTTGGTTATAATGTACAATCGCCTCATTTTCACAATGCTGTTCATGTTGGGTAGCCGACATTAACGTTAATTTTTCCACGGAAGTCCTGACTCGTTTCGATGAAACAATGTTTGGGATCAGAGTGCATTGGAGGCGCAACCGGCGCATGACTTTAGTTTGATTGCATTCACTTTAGCTCAATGGTAAGAATACCTCCCCGGAAAACAGAAGACCCGAATTCGAATCCCAACCAAAAGCCTTGCACCAACCAGCTCTCTCAGTCAATAAAGGAAGTCCCTAGACTGTCTCTTACTGATTAGGAAAGCCGGCCAGAACCGCACTCAATGAGTTTTTAATGATAAAATTATCCAGAACCCTTCAAAAACTCATTGAGTAGTTTTGATCTCGTAGGGCGTCCACACCAAATATTATTTGCGACGAAAATTTTTCGTTCGCGACGCAAATTTCTTTGATCTTTGACAAAAATTTGCGTTTAACACCACAACGCAAAAATTTTTTAGTGTGATCAAATTGTATTTCTCCACGTCTCCCCATAACAATTGGAACTACAGCTTATGGCTATTGTATTTTTGGACTAAATTTCACCAACAAGAAAACAAATAGGTACAGTCGAAGTCCTTTAACTTGAAATTTCCTCTAACTGGAACGCCCTTCAAATTTCCATACATACATTAACTAATTCGAAATATTTTCAGTGGCAACAGCGATTTCAAGTTAGAGGACTTTGACTGTAGTTAGTTACTCCCCGTGCTTTCGTACTAATAAGGGATTAAAGGAAAAAACGCATTTCGAGTAAAAAGTTTTTGTCTGCTTGTTTGAAATCTTCGCAACAACACAAATTATGAAGACGAGTTGTTGAATCAATTGTTTGTGTTTGTACTTCTTCAAGTAGATGAAAAATTTCATGTCTAAAACAGAATACAACTATCCAAAAATTGTCCGTATAAGTTTACATTTCATCTATATACCTTCAACATTTCCTTATATGTTACTATTTAAAGACATAGTTAGTTACGTCTTAAATTATATTTTGTTCGTGGTCAAATCTAATGGGATGAGTTTTCTGCCCGAGGGTTTCCACCATGGCCCCATTTTGCTCTGTATTTCTTCACGCTCTGGTAAAAACTCTGTCTAACAATTACTTGAACAATGCATGATGAACGTTTCATCTGCATTGGAAAGTTTTTTTTTTTAGATAAGCGTGTTTGAAAGATATGATTTTTCGAAATTGTAATTATAGCTTAAATTGCGGTAGGCAATCCGAATTTAAAAAGTAAAAACAAGTAAACAGTAAAACATTAAAATAGTAAAAATGTAAAAGTTAATTCTAAACGATAATTTAATACGTTTCATGTGATGAGCTATCAATGAAAATTGGAAAATGTATATGAACAACTGTTCAAGATGAAGGATTTAAGGGGTGAGATCTAGGCGAAGTTAGATGCGTGAAAAAGAAGCATTTTCAATAATCCTTTTTTCATAATAATTAAGTTTATTTCCTAAAACTGAATACATAGGGTTTATATATCATGTTTTAACTTGACTTTTGCAAAATTTAAAAAAAAATATGAATTTCACCATCTTTCTTGGACCCCTTCCGCAAGTAACTACAGCTTCGTGGTGACCTTCAGAACATCTAACTGAATCATCAAAAATCGATAAAACAAGAAAAAAGCATTAGTTTAATAATAAATCTAGAGTTTGATCGAAGCTTTTTTTTAAATTAACAAAATGGCGACTTTTTCCGGATTTTTGACCAAACAATATTAGTTTGTTGTTAAAAAAAAATCAAAATTTTCAACAATAATGAAAATCCTTCGATCAAAGACTAGTTTGTAACGCTATTAATTTTTATTGAATGCTACTAAATTTATTCGTTAATATGTGATAGTAACTAAATCTAATAAACTAAAGTTAAACTGGAAATATGAGCTCGTGTAAGATGTTCAAAATCATGATAATTGATTTTTAACCTTGAAAATGCAAGAATGACTAGGATGCGGTTACTCTATGTTATTTAATATACTACAAGCTATCCACAAAAGAGACTCTTTTTGGAGGCAAACGCGTGTCTCACGGAATACAATTTTGTATATCCTCATATCCCAATGATTAAACAATGTTTTTATCACATAAATTTGGTCGGAATGCATCGGATGTAGGTTTACATAGTAATGGAGAGAGCCATAATTACCTTATGAAAATGCCAGAAATCGTAGCCCCACACAAAGCTTAAAAGCTACAAAAATCCTAAGCAATACAATTGTCCATAATAATTTGGCGACCCACTGTATATCTCAGAAACTATTCATCGGACTGACTAGAAAATTTGGAATTTAGCATAAAATAGAAAATGTTCCGCACATTGTGCATCAGCCCTATGTGTCAATTTGACTTTCTTCTTCTTAAAACATTAAGGTAGAAAGTAAACAGTTCGGCCAATGTAACTTAAATCTATCTGCAGAACAAAACATTTGAACCCTGAACGGCAGGTGAATATTTGCAAATCAATTTAAGAATATTGAAAGACAAAATTTGTCACAAAGATAAATATGTACTTGCTGTAACTATTATGAAACAAATTGATGAGATTTCTATTTGACTCATGCCAATGAAATAACCATTACGGAGACGGCGTCAGACTAACGGAAAATAATGTACGATCGTTATTGCATACCAAGTGGTTGCACAATGTTTACGCCATTGAACTACGCGATTGCACTTCAAGTGAAGTTCAATCGTGATTGCGATTACAATATTACATATTTTGTTCTTCTGCTTACAAGTCCAGTTTGGTTCGCTAGGTTGCTGACTGATTGACTAACCTACCACTATACATTGCCTTGCGGATCCAACAAAACCGATTCATATGATGATCGTTTGGTATGTGCATACAAAGCGTAAGTCAAAAACCAAGAGTAGAATCTTGCCTCTCCGAGGGTTCTAATCTGCCAGATCGTTTCGCGTCATTTTGTTGCTACAACTTTAAATAATAACTGAAAAAACTTTAAATAGCAGCAAGCACCCATATGAAAGAAAGAAATTCAGAAATCGGGTCGCAAACAATATTTGAGTCTCTTTAAACTTAAACTTGTTATGAATTCAAATCGGTAAAACTTTTACAAAACAAAATTTCAAATTCTTAGTTGATTTTTCTGTTGTGTGTAACTACACGTTATCCCAATTACTTACGTCGTTTCATAACATGAATTTTCGTGTTCTCTAACAAAAATTTGGAGTGGAGTAGGAGTGAACTATACTTTACACTCTGAGCTCACTGAAGATACTCACTTCGAGCTGATGTCCAAGTTGTCAAAGATTAAACCATAGATGGAGGCAACAGGTTTAAGTTATTTTGGTTTTTAAGTTATATATTTTTAATGATTTAATTAAAAATGAAATGAATTGAAGTGAAATAACAAAAATCATATGTGTATAGTTAATGTTATACAAAAATGTTTGTTTATTGTTATCGATTAGAATTCGGGCCTTCGTCGAAGCAGATGATACACACCAGCACTGCCAAACGACAAATCCTAACAGGATACCGTCTGCTTTGTTTATTTTAAAAGCATTTGTCCCGAAATCTGTCAAGCCAGCTACTGAGGTCACTTGTATCTCTACACGAACTCAATGAAAATACAGATTATTGATACATGATTTCTGCTACATTAAATTACAATCGAATATTGATGTCTGCAAAACACACTCTTAACATTTCCAAACTCAATCAAGTTTGTGTTTAGAATTTTTAAAATACTGCATTCAACCCAATTAGTAGAAAATTGTCTTAGAAAATAATTTAAAGCCGGATAAGTTTAATCGTTTATCCATTGAAATCTAAAAAAATGCTTGCGAACAAAAAGACAATTTGACAAACGACAACTGATCATTTGTATGATGTTGAATCGAAATCACCTGACCAAAAATAGTAACCTAACATTTCGGTATTCACATTTGTTAAGACGAAGATATTTATCTTCGGTCTTCCTATTAAAATGAACAATATGTACTAATAAATATATGAAGACTGGAAGAAATGTACGCTTTACCTATGTATTGAAAAATAAATTTCATTTTTACGTTTTATTAAATTCTGACAATTAATCAGAAAATGTATACTTTTTATCGAAAATCGTGATAATAGGTCTGTTCGCGTACTTTTGAATTTTACTAGACTTTACTAGACTTTACTCGACGAAAAATGAGAGGTTTGAACGATTTCGCTCTGTTACTCGAAAAGTAAGATAACGCTTTCGAGTAACATCAAGCATGTTTACTTGAAAATCTGACAACTTTGACAGCTGTCAAAGAATTTTTCAAGCACCTCGACCTTACTCGACCAAATTTGTCGAATAACATTTTTCAAGCTCGAGCTCGTTTCCCCTCCATGACGTCACGCGAAACTCTCTCAAAAATCATGCTTAAGAAAGTACGTGAACGCCAATCTCGAGATTGAAACATATTGCAATATGTTCCGAGCACGTACGCGAACAGACCTCATATTTTCTCGTTGTTAAGACCATGGAAGCATGAATTTTAGAAAGTTATTTGTCAAGAATATCACAATAATAGAGATTACAATAAAACAAGATTACAGTGGGTGGAAATATTATTAGAGCCAGTCGCACTCTTTTCAACACGGAAGATATGTCTTGTGAAATATACGCGTGCCTCATAAAAACAGGTTTTATTTTCGAATGCTCCTTTATTTATTCCTTATTATGTAATAGTAACTATATCTACTAAGCTCAAGTTAAACTAGAAATGTTAGCTTGTTGTCAGATATTAAGAATCATATTGATTTTTAAACTTAAAACAGAAAAGTAGCTACGATGCGGTTACACTATTATATTTAACTCTTAGTTAATATACTAAGAGCTATTATGGAGAACGTCTTTATGTTTCCACATATCAAGATGATTGAACATTATATTTATCACTTAAAATTGTTCGGAATATATCGGATAAAAGTTTGCATAGTAGTAGACAGAGCCATAATTATCTTATGAACCAGAGGTAGAAATCTACAAAAATCCTAAGAAATAAAAGTGGCTCTGATAATTTGGTCACACAACGTATATAAAATAAACTAACTAAAAACTTGAGAATACATGGAAGGGAAAACGATACAAAACATATTTTGTGGAAAATCCCTTTTTAATACAGCCGGGTTTCAGCATTGGTTCACAGGAATCTCATGGCCCACAAGAGTTCGATTTGATTTAATTCAGAACGTTACATAAATACCCCAAAGGGGTTTTTGGTCAAAAAAGTTTCCACTAGTTTGGAAGCGAGCTTAGGATCATTGTCTTGCTGGAATTAACAAATTATCGGTATATTTTTCGCCACCTTTGGAATCATTGCGTTTTCCAATATGTCAACGTATTGTTTTTTATCTTCGATAAAGTGGCACCAGTGCGGTCCATAATTTCCTGCTGATTGCCAGCAGCACTCTTTTTGGAGTCCGTTTTTGACAACCTGACAAATTTGACAAATTTTCTTGTCGAACCTCTCCGTCGTTTTGCTGGGTGTTTTTTGGCATAGGACTTCTATGGCCTTACAGTTACGGAAATCAGCAATTGCATCAAATATCATTTATTTGCTTGCAATGTGCTGATTCTGAGAGTCAGTTTTCTGCAGCGCAAAAAACGATTTCCGCGTCATCGGCACACAACAGAAAATTTTAGAAAATACCGCACTAATAACTAACTAATAACTTCCATCTGATGGATGCTTTTCGATTAAGAGCGAGAAACACCAGGAGACAGGACCGTAGCGCCTCATCGAGTAAATCTAGTTTTATTGAACAGTTAGGATCTCCTGGTGTTATGCCTTTAACGTAAAATGCCCTAATTCCGTCCACCTTCCTAATTCCGTCCACTTTTGATTTTTGCTAATAATTTTTTTTTTGGGCATGTTATGGAGATAAAACTCATGACATCATATACTTAACTATTTAGTGCTAATATACTGAAAATTTCAGGGATCTAACGCGCATAGTTTATTTTTAATTAAATAATAAAGGTGAAAATTATATTTTTTGAGAAAAATCATGTCCAAATCATTAGATTTGATGTTTTGGTTTTAGCCATTTTTTGAAAGATTTTTAAGGGTTATGATAAATTCTTCGGAATTTTCGGTATCTATGAATCTTCACGGTTAAGAAAATGTAGTAATATTTAACAATATATAGATAAAACGCAAAATAAACAATAAAATAAAGTGGACGGAATTAGGGCATCGAAATTACTGACTAGTCCTAATTCCGTCCAGTGGACGGAATTAGGGTCATTCCTGCATTTTGCCTATCGCCCTAATTCCGTCCACTTTTTCCGTCGCATTATGTACACTGCTGGCGAAAAGTTCCAGACCATCGTTATACATGGTGCTAAATAAAATTTAAAATGTAAGTCATGTGACGAAAAAAAATTAAATACCTTTATTTATTTATTTATTTATAATTATAGAACACAACAATAATTCTTAAAAATTACAAATCCGATGCAGAAAACCTTATTATGATAGTCTCAAACTTTTGACCGGCAAGGTACATTGCGACTTACGTCATAGGCAAAATGCCGAATTTTACCTAATTCCGTCCTACCAATATTTGCTCGAATGAATGCAATTCCGACCGTTTTTAAAATTAAGAAATTGTGTAGTTTTTATCATATATTCCATATTTTGTATATTACATTATCCTCTATTGCATTATTATTAACCATTTTCAGTCTTTAAACAGTTCCTAGTCCATGAAAAACCGAATTTTTAAGTTGATTTTAGGTGGACGGAATTAGGGTCACTAGTGGACGGAATTAGGAACATGCAAGTTAGGTGGACGGAATTAGGGCTCTTCGACCATTTCGAACTTTTTTAATTAAAATAATTTTTTTAAAATATTTCCAATACAGTAATAATAATAAAAAGTAGATTTTTAGATTCTGATAACAATTTTGTTTTAGAATCAGTTTTTAAATATTGATTTTATCCAATAACCTTTTTGTGGTGAAGGAATTAAACGAAACAGATTTTCGGTGGACGGAATTAGGGCACTTTACGTTACTTATTGCCACTGCACCTAATTGATTGTTAAAGCTGTCTCGCAATACTATTTGCCCATAAAACGCCATAAATAATTTTCCATGTGTATTTGACTCAGGGTATGCCTAACAAGTGTGATGGCGGCCCTTATTTCAAGCAAAATATCATAGCCGTGGTCAACACTTGCAATCAAATTTTCAGTTGGTTTTCCTATATTGCATACTCTGAGCTAAATTGCGCTTTTACATTCTCCGTTAATCAACGCCACACGATCACTTTCTTTCCGGTACAAAAAATTAGGGTCCATGTCGAATCAAGTTGCTCTTAATAAAAAGCAAAGTGACTTTTAGTGCACAATGTATCATATATGAACCATACCTAAATTCGCCTAAATGACAATAGGACATGTAAAAACATTGCACTTTTTGATAGTACTGGGCTTCAAAGAACTAAGGTTGAACTGAAAATACTATTTGTTCAATTAAAAATAGCTTTTAAAAGGAATGAGAGTCTGTATAAAAATGAAAAATGCGTCAAAGGCAATCCTTTCCGAAACCTCTTTACTACAAAAATCCTATCCAAACAAATCGAATGAAATAATTCTGTTATCTATCAACACATAGCAAGTAATTTTAGATTTTCAAAGATGTTTTTTTCACTTGGACAATTGTATCATGTATGATACATTCTGCGATAAGGGATTAAAACAAAAATCATGTTTGGAAACCTGAAAATGAATATTTTCCATACATTGTGATCAGCTGATTTGTTTCAAATTTCATTTCCACTTGCGTGTGCAATTGATTATCTTTAAGCGATTTAACAATTTTCTTTTACCAAATAATGCACAGTGGTCTGCCATATTATTAAACCCACTGTCCTTAAATCAATTTTGAGAGAAAGTTTTCTACTGTTCTATGTCTACATTTTTAATGTTTTACTGCTTTTGTTGTGTTTCATGGACTCTTACCTTGGAAATGTGTGCAGCTGTTTCTGGAAAAACATTTTATTTTCAACTGAGTCCCCAAAAACACTAGTTTGTTTGCCGTGATCGAATTTTTCTTTTCAAAAGAGTTTCAAAAAGGGTTTTTTCACATACAAAGTTGTATAAGCAGTATACTAGGACTAATCAAGGCTCTTGCTGTTGCTAAAAGTTGGGCATACCAAATATTGAGTTTTTTTCCAAAATTTGAAATTATCAACAAATGTTATAAGAGAAAGAAATTTTGTTCCGTTTCATTGCCAGAGAGTAAGTTTATTAATTAAATGCACTTATAAGCGAAAATACAGCAACTGGGAAGCTTAGAATGGAAAAAATGCGATTTTTTCAAATGGGTTTAATAATATGGCACACCACTGTAGATGGATATATTTGAGGCCTATTAGTCGCACCTCTCCCGAAAACGCTTAATAATTTATATTGAAAAAAATTTTATAAGGTAATTTGTCCAAAATGTTGTTTACACAGTAACAGAAAATTAAAATGATTACTCACTTATTGTCATTTCATTAAAGTAATTAGTGTAGTTTTTTATTAATACATACAATGTTACCAATCTTTCCTTAGATTGGTTTTGTACCTAGGTTATTTATGTAAACTATAGAAAAAAAACGGAATGAAATCGATCATAAATGAGTGCTATTTAGAGACATGAACGCATATAACTTCCATCACAGTTGTTATTTCGAATCATATTAAGGAGAACGAACCTATGTAGGTATATCCACAGAAACTTCTCAGAGAAAATCCATGTAGGTACCTATAACCAAAAGTAATGTTCATTCGTGGACCAAATTTGATTAAAATATCGGCTGACACGGCAAAGAGATTGCGAAATAACTCACGGACCGTCCAGTGAATAAAAGCTGCAGAAATGTTAACTGAAACTTCACCATTATAATGTGTCAACACAACCGGATCAACATAGTATAGTATTATATGGCATCTTGGTACAATGTAATAATCACAATGTTGTTCTTCCACAACAAAAGTAAACAAAAATTCAAATTGTTTTGCTTAAGGGACAAACTATGACCATCCTGAAATGATCGAAGCATACTCCACATGGATTCATAGTCATACACATCGTACCAATTAGAAATTTCAATATGTTGTATACACTAGTCACTAGTGGAATTAATTCTGAACACTTTTGTGAAACGTCATGTTTGTTAAAGTTAAGATGAGACTATATTGTAATTTGTACTATATTAACACTTTGACTACTCTTTTTTTAAATCTATGATTGTTTTTGTCATTATTTCAACATAAATTTCTGTTAATTTATTTTCAGTTTTTCCTTTAAAAAAATTTAAAACAGTGCGTGTCTCAAGGAACCGTATTTCGTTCGAAATTTGTGAGAAACGGCAAAACTAAAAAGTCCCGTTATCCCAACGAGAGATCTGTGAATGCCTTCTTGTTTTTATTCACTGTTTTCCTGCATTTTGTGTGTTTGAATTTTGAACTGATTAATTGAATTAAGTTGGGTTAAAATAATACTGTTCAAATCATATGATATAAATACATCATAATGGATATACAGCAGGACCTCCATAATCCGAACCCCCGATAATCCGAACCCCTCTGTAATCCGAACGCCTACTCTTCCCGCGTTTATTAAAAACAAAATTCCGTGCAATGCAAATTTCGCCAGTTTTTAACGAATATATATTTTTATACATATGACGCGTCTTAGTTTTGAAAAATCAATTTCTTGTGTAGCCCTTATATTCTTATCGGGAATATTGCTTGTAATATTTAAATATTTATAAATATTTGTTTTTTATTACAAAAGTACCATACAAATCCTGTGTACTGTAATCCGAACGCTCCACTAGACCGAACAGGGGGTAAATTTTCGGTGTTCGGATTAAAGAGGTCCTGCTGTATGTATAATAAATAAATGAAGAATTTATAATTTTTATTAAAGTGTCCAGAATTAAAGTGTGTTTCATTTTGAACGATATGTCCACTCAACCAATATCATAAACAAGAAGAATAAGAATTATGTTTCGATGGAATAGATAGTTTGAATGTTGTGTTCCAGCTGATATGACAAATCGCCATGTATTTCACAAAAATTTTGATTACTCCAATGTACAAGTTAAAAAATAATCACTTTAGTTACATGAAACAAAATATAATGAAATAAACGGGAAAAACTGCATGTAATCCAACAAGTACGAGATTTTCGTTTGTTTACAATCACAAAGTTGTGTGGCTGTGTTGCGTTTCCAGTACACTAAGGGTTTCAAATCAAACATATTGTGCGCACTTTACTCTCTTGCAAATGTAATAATTTAATTTTGCTTTGTTACTATTTTCTTTTCATTTTCAATTTACCTTGACGAAACATGCAGCTTTAGCAGCAATTAAAATCACGTTCAAGAGTAAAATTATCCAACGAAATCCAAGTAAGTTTGTTTTAATTTTTGGTATATACTCTATATTCTCTATCACATAGACACACGATATTTATATTCTCTTTCACTCGTTTTCCTCAACTAGGTAGGTATGCTGCAACACCGAAAAGCTTAACATAAAAGTGAATGTAAATCGCAATTACATATTACGATTTTTTGTTTCGAATTTTCCTTCATTATTTCTTCGTTCCACGCAGAAACAATTCGAATTTAACAGTTTAATGTTTATGATGTTGTCTCACCTAATGGAAAATGTAAAATTCAAAATAAAAACAATATCATATAATAATTGATAATTAGCTTTTCAACAGAATTATCGTTTTTCTTTCATCACACGAATTTTCACAAAACTTCAAGCCCAATATAAGAGGAAAACAAATCGAATTGAACATAAAACACTAACAGAGGATGCAACTTTCATTCTTTCAAACTTTTCTTAACATTTCACAGTTTTTAAAAATTTCTCAAGCATTTCATGTGAAACAACTTCTGTTTACAACACTGTAATAAAAGAGTTTACTGAAGAAATAAGTAAAAACCGTTTAGTTACACTACACAATAACTTTATTGACGAAACATCTCCGCGAAATACGAGCAACAACTGGATGAACAACAACATAATGATCGTATGTTAAAAATCACTGCTTCTGTTAACTAAATCATGAAGTTTTGAAGAAAATTTTCATTTTCTGTAAATAATCAATCACAATTATTTTCATTGTATGAAACACATGATTGAAAACGAAGTCATATCACATATATTAACTTCACAGCAAACAACAATTTTAATTTTTAATAACATTCGAAATTCTGTAAATAATGTTAAAAACAACGAAACGACATTTTCGTTTTGATTACGCAAAAATAAATTATAAAATAGAAGAACACCAAACACTAGGAAAAAAGACGTACCGTCTAGTTATGTTAGGCAAAATAAAAACGAAACACATTGAAAACGGATTCGCTCTCACGTTTCACATACATTTATAATCCGGAATTGAGTGAAAAGAAACACTTGAATTTTCATAAACACAGAATAATAACACTTTATTAATTATATTTTCCCGAGAAAATAGATTATATTTTAAACAAATTGTAGATGAAAACACCAAATAAAACTTGTTTCTTTCAAAATTCTAACACAGAATTCTGCATTAAATTTTGTGGAAACGAAACACTATCCGATGTTTTTATTCGCACATGCAATAACTTTATCCCTCTCTAACTAATTGAAGATTATTCCCGAGTTGGAACACTCAAAATACGAAATTAGTTTCAACATTTTCCAATCACATATAAATGACACCATAATACACTGATTTATTGAACAGTAACAAAACAAACGATAAAATATACAAAACAAAGATTTATCATTGATTAAAAATATCAAATTGACAACAAAATTTACGAACTTGATCTGAAGGCTTGTTGGTTGGAGTTGGTTTACAAGTATTTGTAGTTTTTCAATAGAATACGTTGAAATGGAATATGGACCTTCACTCATAAATTATGTGTTGTTAATATTGATTTAAAACTCTTATTGACACTTTCTATATGAAATAGATATATTTTACTGCACATAGAATATATGAAATTATTTTCTATTACACTGAGGTATTTTTCGTTAACAATGAGGCACAAATGATAAAAACCAACTGACGGACGTAAGGAACGGGCTCCATTTAATACAAACACAAATAAACGAGCGAACGGGCAACTCAAAACGAAACGAAACGGAACAAAAACCACAAACGGTGCCAGTGGGTCAGAGTCAGAGTCAGAGTCGTCAAAATTCGTTCCTATATTCTTCTGAAGTAAGGTTTACATTTATAATGCAATTTGTCGTTAATTTCTGTGATTTGCTAACATGAAGCAATTGCTTCCAATTACATGTTATGTTATGTTAATACAACATTTCAATCAGATGTTATAGTTGAAATTGTTTCTCTTCTCTCTTGTGGCGCGCAAGATAGACGACAGAACTGACATGTATTCTTGACAACAGTTGTCAAAAAGAAACGCATCCACAGTACTGTCTTGCACAGCAACATCTAGATGAGAAACATTTTTGCATGAAATAGTGCAAATTTTCGAAAATCCAAAATTCAGAGAGAATAGAGGCGACGATGCAACATTTTGTATACGCAATGTCGTCAAAACTCTAACTATGTATTCGTTTTGTGTCGGTGAATATCAGACCGAATCTGGGGTAAGGCTAAGCACCACCACCGTATTTGAGAGACGAAAAATATATCGAGTGTTCCGTTTCGTATTTGTTTCATTGCTCCATGTTAACCTTCCACTGGTGAGATGGCACTATGTACTAAACTATATAGCTTTCGCATTTGCACTACCAACTGGGAATGATTATTCGATTCCCAAATTTCTTTACATATTCACAACTACAGATAATTCATTTTCATAGATTATATTCGCTTATGAACAAAATTTTCTTGCCTTTCTCAACAAAGCAGCAGTTAAAATTTTGAAGCACATTATCATGTGGCAATAGTATTATAATTTTTTGCAAATACCGGACGCTGATCACACGAAACTCGAATCTTCTGCGGTTTTTAAACTTTCGCTCAACACGAACGAACACGGTCTACGACGAAAAGCGAAAATATTCACATCACAAGTTATTGAAAATGCTTAAATTCACTTAAATTATATTCAACAAAAGTACTTTGGCTTAAGTATATATGTTACACTGTATTTTCTAATGTATTTTAATGCTTCTTATGATTTTCTTTAACAAGAGATATTTTCCCATAACAACATCAACTTTACACATAAACGAACTGACGACACAACCGCACGGCGTGAAAAAATTCTCGTCTGTTTTTAAAGCTGTTCCATTTCATTTTCTCGTTCCACCAGTCCACCAGTCAACCAACATTCGGCATTTTCCATTTTCGTTTGCACTCGTATCATGTGTTTCATTTTTGCTGCGGTTTCGTTGCTAGGAGCAATCGTCGAGGAACAAAATCGAATATTTACATGTTCGATTTGGTTATCTCGTTCTTTCGTATTGTGAAACGACACAGCCAGATATACTTATCCCACAAATCGATCATCTCTTTTTGACATCCGCCATGACACGATCAAAATATGTATGACATTCGCACAACTACAGTTGAGTTGACGTATTGGATTTATACTCGAATACAGATGGAGTTATAAATACCACATTCTATGCAGTAGGAACGCCGTAGGGATGGAATGAAGGAACGATTCAAATGAAACATCTCAAGCATTGCGATACACACACCTGTGAATGTACAGTCGTAGTGTTAATTAGATAACCCAGCATTTCAAATCGAATTCGACATGTCTTCAATTTTGTTGAGCACTTCAAGTGTATAGTGGATATTAATGGTTGGAATTTGCATCAATTTAATTGCAGAACGTGTACGATGCAAGTTCAAGTGTTTTTTTGAGTGCTTTTCGATCTAAAGTTCCAAGTCGCATGAATTACCTTCGGTGACATATGTATTTACCAAATGTTTATGTCAAAAGTTGGTTAGCTCTGGACTGGAATTGCCAAACACGCCTTAGACAGACGGGACAGATTGAACTGGTTCCTGACGTCACGTAGAACCAGTTCAACGCTTGCGACAGACGACTCATTTTAATGTCATTACTGACTTGACAAGTAAAATGGTACCTTCGCGAGAATTGAAATTAATGTTTTTATTAGCAAAAAATTTGCAAAAGCAAAGCCAAATTATTAGGAAAAAAGTAATTTTGAAGAAAATGGAAGCAGAACGCTGTAGCAAATGTCATTTTCATTCAAATTTCTAGTACGATTCTGGTACAATTTGTGATTTTCGTACTTCTCAGTTTTCTGAAAGATGGCGCCAACATGATGCAAAACTCACTTTGAACTGGTTCAATTTTGGGATCTTTGATCCATCTTGATCTGGTTCTCCCATACAAATTTGAACTAGTTACGTAAATAATGACGTCAGGAACCAGTTCAAACTGTCCCGTATGTCCAAAACATTAGGAAAGAAAATAGACGAACTAGTTCTAGGATCCAAAATATGTTAAAAATTTCCAAACTACAGTTGATTTATAATTCCTGGTGTGACATTTCGTTCGAGAACGTCATTTTCAATGAATTCGACGAAAGGAATGACTGACCTTCGGGTGATTACTAAGGTTACGAATAGTGTTCTCGCAAGTGACTACCCAGTGGGTACCCTCTGGGGTACAGAAGCGTTCACATCCCAACGTCAAAGTGACAAGTGAAAGCATTGTCACAAGGACAACGTGAGAGTGATTTTTTATCCCTTCCTCGCACATAGAGTCAAACATCAATCCTTCTCTTTTCGCCGAAAAATCCATTTGCTGGATGGATGGCATGAGATGATGGCGAAGAGTGTCATAGAATGTCACATTGAAACTACACAGGCAGTCAATATAATTTAACTATGTAGGTTAGGTTAGGTTTTCAGGGTGGAGTGTTCACACTGATTGTACGACCCACTCCCACTCGGAGGCCAGATGGCCCATTGTGATGCCCTTTAGTTTTGAAAAACCCCTTCCTCTCCTATCGCTTTTTCCTTTTGTCTTCTGCTATGAGGCATTTCCACGTTTGAGCAAAGTTCCTTACTTGTTGGACATCCATGACTCCTACATCCCCCATCCACCTGAAGGACTCTCTTTCCAGTATGAGCCGCCGACTTTTGGCTAATGCTGGGCAGGGGCACTAAATGTGTTCCACTGTCTCCTCTTCCTCGTCGCACTCCTTACAGAGACTGTCGACTGCGACTCCCCACCTTTGGAGGTTTTTCCCGACCGGACAGTGTCCTGTAATGACCATTGTGATGGTCCGCACCGAGGTCTTTGTTGCTCTTAACAAGCCCGCCGTTGTTGTCTCATCAATTCTGGGCCACAGTTGCCTTGAGTTGACGCAGTCATCTCTGTTGCTCATCAACATCATCTGTGGCTTTGTGGAGTTAGCTTCTTCAGCGCTGGGAATTTCGGTTCCGATCCTTGCCAGTTTGTCCGCCTGTAGATTCCCTTCCACATGACTGTGTGCGGGTACCCAACAGAGGCTGACTTTGTCTCGGATCCAGGACAGTACTTCCCGGCAACTCATGACTGCCTTTGACTTGATTGTCTTAGATTCCAGTGATCTAAGAGCCGCTTGACTGTCGCAGTAGATTGTGACCTTCTGAATTTCTTCGTCGGTCAGCTGTTTTAGTCTTGCTGCTCTCTCTATCGCGTTAATTTCCGCCTGCAATATACTACAGCCTTTGTTGAGTCTGTGTGACTCCTTGAGATTTTGTATCTCCGAGAATAATCCGACTCCAGTCCCCGTTTCAGTTACTGAGCCGTCTGTAAAGACGCTTATCTCGCCTTTTTCAAAAATGGAACCATTTTCCCATTCCTCTCTGGTTGGGATTTTGATCTCTAACTCCTCACCAAACCATTGCCTTGCCACCATATAGTCCGTGTGCTGTCTTAGCACTCCGGCTTTCATGGTGACTCCCATTTTCAACATCTCATCCAATATACTAGCATGATCCTGGTCTGTGTGCCTCCTATGTATAACTATGTATATTGTGTAAAATATTTTAAAACTTAAAAATATCAATGGACAATTTTTCATAGAAAAACATTCTACCAAGACAATACAACCTAAAATTACTTGATATTCAGGTATCAAATAAATCAAATTTAGTAAGATGATATTCAAATGGTACATCAGGTACTCTGACCACCTCCAGTACCTAATATGAATAATTAGGACTTGCCTGTGTTCACATTATCGCGAACGTAGGTATTTTCATTTACACTTTCATTTGCTAGGAAAGTTTAGTAGTTAATGATTGTTTAGTGTAAATAATGTCGTGTTGTAATGATATATTCGGGGATAAATCTGGAATTTTTTGAAATGATTAGGGTTTATTGCATTTTCAATGATATGAGTGGGCATCCATGTCGAAAGACATAAACAAAAATAAACTAAAAGCTCCACAAAAGTTCAAATAAATTATTTATTTTAAATAAGTTCATTAAAAATAACATAAGCACCTTTAATATTTATATGAGTTACAAATGCTGAAAGCAAATTATTTTGACATATTGGTTCAGGTACGAACACTACAGTACGACTAACTAAACTTCATTTGTCTTCATTATTCCACATTAATTGTAATAGAACATTTCGCCATGCGCGTGTTACATTAATTTAGAATGTGACGAACCAAAACTGCAGATTAGACATTACAAACAAAATTTCGGATTTACGTATGCAAACAGTTGGTTTTGACAGATAATACCACGAAACAAAGCGGACAGTGGAAGATAGCCAATGAAAACAATTGATTTTGACAGCTTGTATCACCGGTACCTAGGAAGCATTTGGGTTCGTATAGGTGAAATCTTCGGAGTAATAATTGACTTTTGCAGTTCGGTTAGCTAAGAGCCATTGTTGTGATGACAGTGACTCATTACAAGCTTTGTTCTTAAAATTTTGAGCTTTTCACTGTTCTTCTTATGCTATAGCTTTGGATAGATGAAGGAACACTAAACCATACAGCGTGTTACGACGATGGAGCAGGACACTGAGATTGTTCATATATTCCTCAGTAACAATAATCTTCTCTTCGTACCAAAGATGGCAATAATAAGAAAAATAGTGAAAAAAGCTCAAGGCAAATTCTTTGAATAGTATCAATATCCGAGATATAGACGATGATTCTTCACCGAAATTCAAGTTATTGAACTGAACCAAATCTCTTAGATATTATTAACCAATAAGACGCTGAACATTTTCTTCGATGATATTTTCGATAATTTTGTGTCTTAGCGAAACTGTAAGTGAATTCAGCACTTGCGTAGAACAAGGGTTGTGTGCATGCATTTATGTTTGCGTGTATTTTGCACACCCTGTGTAGTTTGTGTTGCGACAAAATTCATAAGCACAACATGAACATACTCAATATGAGCATGTGTCGTATGCATGCTTCAAACTCGAATTCAAACCTTTGTTAATAGAATATTCCAACGCAATGAAACTGAGCGCCGCCGCGTTTCAAACGACAATGAACACACAACTACATGAACGGCAGCAAGCGTGCTTTAATGTAGTTCCGTATGTCCTCACATTCAATAACATTATATAACATGAGCTTTTGTGACGAGCTTGTTCTGTTTTTAAACTCTCCGACTGGCTTCTCTATTATAGAAAATTAATTTTCAAACTATCACTTTCTGATGATTCATTCATGAAAATATTAAGGCAGAGCTTTGAAAACTTTTGGAAATAGCGTCACCCTAAATAAATACCGAACAATATAAGTTTCAAAAAGTTTTTCATCCAAACTATTCCCACCCAATTGCATTAGATTGATATTATTTTATATTCATACTACCGACAACGTCGGTATAATATCACGTTTCCTCAGCCAGTTTTGTGATGGAAACGGGTAACTTTCCAAATAACTCCTTGGCCTGTTTGAAATTCATTTTATTCCCAATTGCGTCACAGATATCTATGTTGAAGGGTTATGTTGATGATTTCTTGACAGTTTTTCCGTCTGGACGAGAAATTAAGAAATAACGGTTGACATGCTTTTTATTTGTTTGAAGTTTTCTTTTAGTTTCTGTTTGAACACTTCAAACGTGGATTTCTATTTTATTCAATCAAATTTATTCTATTGTCTTACACCGCACCGCGAAAGTACGTTTCTTGAATACGTAAAAAGTGCAAGCTTTCAACGAAGTTATCCAAGTTTGAGTTCGACATATAACAGTTAAAGCATAGTGACTCGTATTGGATAACCTTTCATAACACAAATTACCAAAGTTTCTATTCTTGATAGCTGAATGCATTTCAATCTTAGGTTACCGGAAAATGTATAGATTTTAAGAAAGTCATATGAGTTAACGTTTGGAATACGCTTTAGGATCATACTCCAGCCAAGTTCATCCTCGATATACATGGTATGTTGTAATAAATTTGTTTTTCACTTATATTAAAAGCTACTATCATCAATGCGTTACCTTTCGGAAATCACGGTCAAATTTTTGTTACTTCAAGCTTTAACTCATGGAAAGTAATTTCTATTCAAATATTTTTGATAAAAATTACCATCCACATAAGCGTACCGGGACTTGCTGAGGCATGACCACCAGAGGAGAACTACTACTTAACTACTATTTAGACTATTTCTCAACATACGAAAACTTGCTACCACTTGCTATCAATTTCAACGTATTTGTACAGCAACGAAAGCTTCAATGATGTGAACACCAACAACATCACATCACGTTTACTACGTTTGCATTCAAATCGATTTTCAAATTGAATTGAAGAAATCGAAGACTTTTTTATAGTATAGTTAACTATGGCACGTGGCATCACGTTATAATGAAGGTTTATTTAAAAATAAAAATCGTGAGAAAATAAAAATTTGTCAAGAAAATTGATAGAACGGTTTGAATACCATAAAAGTGATATTAACTATTCAAGTTGGATAATGTTAAAATTATACTATCTGGTAAAGCAATCCCTGACACACATATTTCCATGAAAATTATTTGTGGGTAGGAAACACAAATACTGGGAATAACAGATACACAAGATGGGCTGTAGAAACTGTAATTCTCTTATTAACCTTAACCCGAAATTGGCAAAAATCGACACAATTTAAGTATATCACTTTGAAGTACTGTAACTAGTTGTATATTGAAACGTGCTGATGTTAGTGATACAGAGTAATGTTTAATTTTAACAACATGCTAAGCACCCAGATTGATAATTTCATATGAGGTTTATAGTAGATACCCTCGAACGCATTCTCCATCGTAAAGAAACAACTTATTTTTTTCACTTTCGTTTGACTTTATCAAGCGTTAAATAATTACAAGTACATTTTCACGACACGCTTTTCCAAGATTTCCAATAAATTTCACTTTCTTCTCTGTTTTAACAGCGAAATTTCAAAATAACCGTGTCAATTTCATGAACAATCGAAATAATTGCGTGTGTATTAAATATTTTGCATTTACAAAAAGAGAAGCTACCTACATACAATAGCAGAGAAATGTTTTTCATAAATTAAATAATATTTACTGACAAATTTCAAAGTGTTTTATGTTTATTAGTTTTCACTATTCAGTTCAGCTCTACGTTTGTATTGACCTCTAATATCATATGATAGAAGTGCGTGAGCTATTTGATTCAAATACCTTTCAGTATCCAAATCACTCCTCTCCCCTTTCCCACCCTTTCACTGTTTCTGGTTAATTATTTTATTTTGCTGACTATACTATATAATGTTGTTTGACTCTTGGTGCGTTTTTCTCAAATTGTTAAGTTTTTTCAATTGTGTTGTGGTCTTTAAGTGAATTAGTTGAAAAATGTTATTTGTGTGAATACAGTGCAGGTAAACATACACCGGTACATTTTAGGTAAACATATTTTTGGACCTTGTTTTTTTTGCTGGTGCTGCTGTTGGTGTTTTGCAAAAAAAAACGGGGTCAATGATGAAAGCGAAATGTGGGTCATGTCACACAATTCGAGCATACACAGTACAACAAGTAGGTATAGTGTAGATCGGGAAAACGGAGCCCGGAGTCACAACACATATTTGCGGCAATTTTAGTTAAAAGCAACAAAGCTGGGCGAGTCCACATACGATTCCGATAGTTGCATTACCATGGAACTGAAACAAACCGATGTTGTGTGTGTTGCATACATGACGTTAAATGACTTCACCAGCTTTCACGTTTATAGCTCGTCTCGTTGGAATTCGTGTTGCATATTGATAATAAACGACCAAAGTTTTGAAGGCCCTAATTACTTCCAATACAGGCAGTCATAAAAGTTTGCAACACAAAAGAGGCTACGCAGTTTTGCGCATGTTTTGGATCTGCGGATTTTTATGACTCATAAACGAGAAGTAATCCAACGTTAAATACATCATCTGTCTATTTCGCGATCTTTAGAAGCAATCACGTGGGTTGCATAACTTCACGCTTTTAGACAATACGCTAGCACGAATTCAATGTGATAGAGGAGCGTAAAGTAAATACATGTTCTCGTTATGACTAATTGCAGCTTCTTTGTCTCTTTGAATTGCTAACATGTGTATTGTACATTTGTTCTTTTAAAAACGTAAGTGATATCGAGTTAATCTTACCTTGCATTTATCGTACATTAGAAAGCGATTGTTTAAGTCTTACTTGAAGCTAGACTGTATGCGAGCCAAGCAATATCATCCATAATCAAATTGTCAAACCAAATGTTTTCATTGGTGAGTTCGGAACTACCCCTCCTCGGTATATATGTAAATAGGTAACAAAGCTGAGACTGACATTTAAGTTTTTTTCTCTGCTTTCGGGCTGTTTTTCTTTTAGCTCGTTGACCAGAGTATTAAATCTTGCGATTACGCGTTCCTTGAAAATTAACGAAACTCAAACACGCTGCTACTTTAGCGAGTCCACATCATCAAATTTGTGTGTTGTGTGTTGAATGTAACTATGCGCCGCAAATTTGTGCCGTGAAAATTTTTGTATTTGCGGCGCATTTCCGTGCGCCCTGTTCCAGACATTTTCGTCTCATTCAGAACTAGGGATGTCGAAAATTAAAAAAATATCGATATATATCGTATCGATATTTTTTGGAAATATCGAAATCGATATTTATCGTTTGCAAAAAAAATATCGATATATCGATATATCGGTTCAATTTATAAAAGAATGATCGCGTTCCAAAAAATAGTATATATGTATATCCTAACATACGTTAATCACATATTTTTTGAAAAGTTAAATTTTATATTTCTCAAAATATTAATAAATATTAATTTTTCCTTATTCAGGTAAAAGTAATATATTTGTCGGTATGAAAAATATATCGTTTTTTCATACCTTTTCGATAGTAAGAATTTTATATCGATATATCGATATATCGGAAAATTAAATATCGCTTAAAAATATCGATATATCGAACAAATAATATCGATATTTCGATATATCGATATTTTTTCGACATCCCTATTCAGAACAGTTTAAATCGTGACTTTCATATGAAAAAATTAGTCAACACTTAAAATCAGCTTAAAACGTTGTTGCTCCCGTCAAAGACCATGACAAAATGTTGAAGTGCGACAAAGCATGCCCACACCGATTTTCGTTCGCAACGCAAATCTCTTTGATCTTTGATTCAAAATTGACTATCGGCGAATACCGTGCGTGGTGTTTGGCATAAATATTTGCGTACGTTCCAGCGTCCGCACTGTGGTAAATTTTAACGTACAGCGTTGAACAACACGCACAATGCACGAATGAAGTGATGTGGACGCGGTTTTACACGTTTAGAATAATTCAAACTTTTAGCATAATGGTCCTTCACTTGAAAAATATCTTAACAATTCCAGAAATTAAATTTAAATTTATGTTTAAAATTGCATTAGTGGAACAACATTTTTAATTTTATTCAAATTACAACAGAAAAGAAATTGAAGATTATACTACCAAACTCTGTTATGCTTTTCATACAGTGGAAAAACCCGAAGAAGAAAATATAAAGAGGACTTTTAGTTTGTAGAGCAACAAAATGTGAAGTCATTTTCTCCGAGTTCTGTTGTTGCCCATAAAGAAAAATGTTTTGTACACAAAAGAGCAAAATGACAGGAACACAATCAGAAAAAATTCATTAAGTATGATATTTTCCTGTTATTTTCCCAGCAGTTGCTGTAAGCTTCTTTTTTAATAGGTTTGTATTTTCAATTTTTCATAGTTTTTCTCTTACTTTTTGATTCTACAGAATGCATAGTAATCAGTTCCATTAGACTAAAAAAGGATTGAAAAGGAAGCTTCACCATGATTTCATATTATTTAAGTCTAATGCACTGACGTCAGTGACTGTTCAGTCACAAGACTGATTAGGTCCAGTCATCCCAAGATATGGGCTGACGATGAGTCAGTCATGACTGATAGGATAAGAGTTATCTTAGGTCATAGTGTTATCTTAGGTCATAGTGTTATCTTAGGTCATTAGATGAGTAATTCCTAACTTTCATTATTTAATCTTTATACATTTGTAAATAGAAAAGATAATTTTAGAATATATAAGTTAGAATAATTTGTAGAATAAATAAGTTTAGTTCTAACCATCAAAGTGTTTTAATTAAATTCACCAAATTGACTAGAAGAATTTCCTAGGGCAATTTACGACGAAACTTTGTTATAATAGTGTTGCATTGGATTAGAGAATTACCTAAGCCACCCTGCAACATTCATATTCAAAGTATAATTGTGCCTGGAAACCACATTTCAAAGGCGATTGTGATCCAGCATAAACATTTTTGGTGACCCCGACGTGATCCACACGTCAAACGGAGATCAACATATTGAAGACATCGTGTAAGCAGATCAACCATGGATCAATTAGCGAAGGCGCAATCAGATTTGGCTAAGAAGGTGAATGCTGATTACTTGGCATACCGTCAACTTGCAGAAGAGCGGAAGACGGTTAAATTCGCGGAAGACAAATTGAAGACTCTTGAGGAAGCCTGGACAACTTTCGAAGAAACCGATGATGAGATTCGGAAAAAACACGCATCGCGACTCGACCATCCATATTTTACCGAGGAGTTACATCGACAGCTGCAAGATGTATATCGAGCCTTCAAGGGTGATTTGGAGGCCAAACTAAAAGCACTATCTGCCGCGAGGGGCAATAGTGAAAAATCAAGGAACCAAGGCTCAACAAATGCAGAACTGGATCCAGAGATACAAAAATTAGCAAAAAGGTGCCTGATGAGGCTGGCATCAATACAAAGACAACTGGAGCGCTTGGAAATGCAGAACCAAGATGCAGAATATTATGAATCAAAGATAGAGCGACTCAAGGCGGATTGGGCCAACATACAAAAGGACAATGAAGATATTCATTCCACAACAGAGGATCCAATGCGGTATGGAATCAACATTGACGAAATAGACGAGTTGGACATAAGGGTCCAAGACATAGTTATCGCTCTTAAACGAAAATTAAACACAGCAAAACAGGAAGCTATATCGCCCAATATACCGGAAAGGAGGAGGACAAATGTGCAGTTACCCACCATGTCCATCCCAAAGTTTGACGGGAATTATTTGAGTTGGACCGAATTTCAGGACATGTTTTTACAGCTTATAGACAAGCAACCTATTGAAGACGTGGAAAAAATGGGCTATTTGAAGAATAATGTGACAGGAGAAGCAGGACGGCTAATCCAGCACTTGAATATCACGTCACAAAACTACAGTATTGCATGGGAAACTTTGAGTAACAGATACAACAACAAAAGGTTGTTGGTATCTTCAATTTTGGATAGATTGATCAATCAACCCACGGTTATAATCGATTGCGCAAGATCCCTCAAAAAGTTGTACGACATTACGCGCGAATGTTTACTTTCTCTGGAAAACAGCGGAGTAATGGTTAAGGATACGTGGGATCCTATATTGCTGCACATTCTCCTAAAAAAGTTGGACCGTAACTCGCATTCCGGCTACGAACAGTCCTTAAAGGCGCCAAGAGAACTTCAAACAATGGATGGATTCATGAGTTTCATCGAGACAAGATTCCAGTCATTAGAGACGTTAGGATCAAAAGTAGGAAATATTAACAACATGGGCCAAAGGAATTCGAAGGCATCTTCATTGACAGTTAACAATACCCTTGCAAAGTGCGTAATATGTGGTAAAATTCACCAGGTGGCTCAATGCGAGAAATTTATAAATTCAACGATACCACAGCGGGAAGCTATGATAACAAAACACAACCTCTGCTTTAATTGTCTTAAGGGAGGACACGCACGAAATAAGTGCTACTCGCGGAGTTGCACAAAATGTGGTCAAAAGCATCACACCTTAATCCATCGAGTCCAAAACACAAAGGAGGGACAACCGACCTCAGTCAACATTGCTGCTCCAGTACAAGAAAAAGTAACAGAATATGTATTTTTGGCAACAGCAATAGTCACGGTTATGAATAAGGATAAGCAACCGGTTGAATGCAGAGCCTTGTTAGATTCAGGCTCTCAAATAAATTTTGTTTCCGAGAGACTACAGAAACGATTACAGCTAGACAGGCAGGACAGGAAGCTTACCATATACGGCATAGGAAATGCCTCGTCAGAATCCAAGGATAGAGTAACTCTGGAAATCCTGTCAAAGACCAACAACTACAATACGACTATCGAAGCTCAGGTTATAAAAACCATTACTAATCTACAGCCGCACAAGTACATAGACACTTCGCAGTGGAAACTGCCTAAAAATATAACTTTAGCAGATCCCAACTTCAACAAGCCACAAAAGGTGGACATGCTCCTGGGCGCAGAAATGTATGGAGAGCTAATGCGTGCGGGACAAATAAAACTGGGGCCAAACTTGCCAATGCTTCATAACAGCGTGTTTGGATGGTTGATACTAGGGAAAGTATCACAACTACAAGAGTCAAAGGTATTCACAGGACTATCAAACGGCCAGCTTGAGGATCAGCTGCTTAAGTTCTGGGAGCTTGAAGAGATCACAGCAGAAAAGCCGCAAAGCGCTGATGAAAAAAGGTGTGAGGAATTCTTCAAAAACACGACAATCAGGGACCAGGATGGAAGGTTTACAGTGAACCTCCCAATATTAGGGTCAACAGCAGCATTAGGAGACTCGAAAAGTATAGCCTGGAGAAGATATCTAAACCTAGAGAGAAAACTTCAAAAGGACCCGGAACTCAACAATCAGTACAAACAATTCCTAGAGGAATATCAGAAGTTGGGACACATGCACGAAATCCAAGAAAACGAAATTCCCGACGTACACTATTTTATGCCACATCATGGAGTTTTGAGGCCGGATAAAAGTACTACTAAATTAAGAGTGGTATTCGATGCGTCCTGCAAAACGACATCAAATTTGTCATTAAATGACACTATGATGAAAGGAACAAAGCTTCAGGATGACCTTATGGATATTTTGATCAGATTTAGGACATACAAATACGCAATAATGGGGGACATCAGACAAATGTTCAGGCAAATAAAAATAGCTCCGGAAGATCAAGCCTTGCAGCTAATAATGTGGCGGTCAGCACCAGAAGACAAAATGCATTATTATAAGTTAGGCACGGTAACATATGGTACCAAGGCAGCACCATATTTGGCAACCAGATGTCTCCAGCAGCTAGCAGAGGACGAGGAATTCAGATATCCACTAGGATCCAAGGCCATCAAGGATTTTTACATGGACGACATAATCACGGGTTCCAATAGCCTTAAAGAGGGAATCCAGAAGCGAAACCAGATAATCGGTATGCTGGCAGCAGGAAAATTTGAGTTACACAAATGGGCGGCTAGTGATGACAGATTGCTGGAAGGAATACCACTGGACCAACAAGAAAAGGAGAAAATATTTGATTCGGACGAGTCAGGATACATCAAGACTCTGGGATTAGCTTGGCAAAGGAAGCAAGATAATTTCATATTCACAACAACATGGCCCGAGAAACCAAACAAAATCACCAAACGAGAAATCGTTTCGGAAATAGCTCGCCTATTCGATCCTCTAGGGCTCGTGAACCCGGTTATTGTAATCGCAAAAATATTCATACAAAAATTATGGAAACACAAGTTAGACTGGGATCAGGAGCTAGAAGAGAATTTACGACGAGAATGGTTAACATTCCGACAGGAACTATCCAATATGCACCAGTTAAAGATCGGGAGAATGGTTGTAGACATTAGCATGGCAAAAAGGATAGAGATACACACCTTTGCGGATGCAAGCGAAGCAGCGTACGGAGCCGTGGTCTATATAAGAGCAATCGATACCAACGGCAAGATGAGCTGCAGGATATTATGCTCTAAATCAAGGGTAGCCCCTGTAAAAACAATCACGCTGCCTCGATTAGAGTTGTGTGCAGCTCAACTGGCCGTCGAGCTAACGCACATGGTACAGAAAGCAATAAATATAACGATTCACGAAAAATACTATTGGAGTGACTCACAAATTGTACTGTCCTGGCTAAAAGGAGAACCTTCGTCCTTCAAAACATATGTAGCTCATCGAATTGCAACCATACAAGGAAAGAGCAAGACTAGGGAGTGGAACTACGTAAACACGAAGTCAAATCCGGCTGATCTAGTATCCAGAGGTACCTTGCCAAGCCAACTAAGCATTTCCAAATTGTGGTTCCAAGGTCCAGAATTTCTCAGCTTGCCCGAGGAGCAATGGCCAAATCGAGATATAGCGTATATTAAGTTAGCCGAAGAAGAACGAAAGGCTACATCACTAACAAGCAACCAAGAAACAAGCGGGGCGAGTCAGCATCCGATATTCGCTATAAACCATCGCAACTCATATAGCTCCCTCCAGAGAATCGTTGCATACGTGATTAGAGCCAAGAACAGGTGGAAGGGTGAAGCGTCAAGCAATAAGTGGCTCAGCACTCGAGAGCTAAAAGAAGCACAGGAATATATAGTAAGGGCCATACAGCAAGTGTATTTTAAGGACGAATTAGAAAAATTAAAAAACCACAAGGAAATAGGAAGAAACAGCCGAATAAGCACACTTTCCCCATTTTTAGACAAGGAAGGAATCATTCGAGTAGGGGGCAGGCTCCAGAATGCAGAAATAAGTTACGAAGCCAAACACCCAATCTTATTACCGGGTAACGATTTCGTGTCCAGACTACTAATACAGCATATACATAGGCAGAATCTACACGCAGGGCCCCTGGCTTTGCTAGCAATCTTAAGACAGCGATTTTGGATCCTCCAAGGCAGGACACTCACGAGGGCAACCATCGCCAAATGCACGCAATGCGTCAGAAAGCAGCCACATCTGCTTACGCAAAAAATGGGAAACCTGCCTAAAGCTAGGGTACTGCCAACAAGACCATTTTGGTCAACAGGCGTTGACTTCTGTGGGCCTATATGGACACACTATCATCTAAGAGGCAAAAGGCCAACTAAAAGCTACATAGCTGTATTCTGCTGCTTCGCCACCAAGGCAGTACATTTAGAAGTGGTGTCAGATTTAACCACAGCGGCCTTTATTGGTGCCCTACGACGATTCATGGCCAGACGTGGATATTGCAAGGAATTACACTGCGACAACGCGACAAATTTCGTAGGAGCTAAAAACAAGCTCGAGGAACTAGCTGCACAATTGGAGATAGAGGCAAATAAAGAACAAATACACAATCACTGCGTCAAAAATGGTGTTCAGTTCCACTTCGCACCACCACGATCCCCGCACTTTGGGGGGCTATGGGAAGCGGCCGTTAAATCTGCGAAAGGGTTACTAAAACACACGTTAACATCGGCATCATTGACATACGAAGAATTATGTACAGTAACCACGGAGGCAGAAGCAGTGTTAAACTCAAGACCACTAACACCAATGTCAGCAGACCCGAACGACATGACGGCACTCACCCCTGGTCACTTTCTAATAGGAGAGCCACTTACAACAATACCGGAACCCAGTAGGTGCCAAGAAAACATGGCGGGATTAACTAGATGGAAGTTAGTGTCGGCCATCAGAAAGGAGCTGTGGAGAAGGTGGACCAAGGAATACCTAAGTGAGTTGCAGCAAAGGCACAAATGGAAAAAGGAGTCGCCCAACATACAACCTGGCATGATGGTAATAATAAAGGAAGAGAACACACCTCCACTAAAATGGCCCTTAGGGAGAATATTGGAAGTAATTAAGGGCAATGATGGATTAACTCGAGTAGCCATCGTAAAAACAGCAGGAGGTACCTACAAAAGGGCGATACACCGTTTGGCTCCACTACCAATGGAAGGAACCAAATCAACCGAAGATAATATGGAAATAACATCAGGGAAAAACCAGCTAGGACAAACTACCAAGACCGTTTCAAAACGAAAAGAAGAGCCTAACAAGGAACCGGAAAAAAGAAGCCCAAAAAGAGCCAAAAACTCCTTCAATACGATGTTTGTTGTCCTCGCAATCCTAATGTTCCCCTTATTAGCATTTGGAGCCCCTCAATCAAAAGAAACAAACAAAAATACGGGCATATATTTCGAACACTTAGGAACAGCACAACTGGCAACAACAAAATGGAACATAATCATTTACCATAATTTATCGACATACTGGCAAACGTTTAGAATCGCCCAAAATTCCACCGTTAAATTAAAATTGCTCACAGAATCAACAAAGGACACCGGCTACCTAAAAATGCTCTGTGATCAATACCAAGACAAGTTAAGTGAGTTAGAAGAAGGCAATAGGCTGTTGTTTGGACACACAAGGAAAAGAAAACGCGGTTTAGTGAACATCATCGGAAATGTAGCCAACAAATTGTTTGGAGTGCTGGATGATAATTACGCCAGACAAATGGAAGGAACAATCAAGGATGTCCAGGGTCGACAAGACTATTTATTAGAACTCATGAAAAATCAAACATCTGTCATGGAAGCCACCACCGATTTACTGAAGAAGTCAGAAGAAGACAAAATTAGGCAACTAAGCACGTTACAGGGAGAACTTGAGAAGGTAGCTGCTATGACGAACAGTTTACCGGCGGAAATCACAAAGGAAAGGTTACTCAGAAATGCCTTAACAGTAGCACAATACATTGAAACGATTTTAAATAAGTTGCAAAGGACACAAGCAACATTTATAGACATCCTCACAGACGCTCATCATGGAAAGGTTAACCCAGGAATAGCGGCATTAGAGCAACTAAATGAGCACTTAGGGGAAATTCAGAAAGGATTACCACCTGGCGTGCAGACTCCTCAATTTAAGGATGTATACCAGCTCACACAGGTCAAAGGCAAACTTACAGTCAACCTGGCAATATTTGTGCTCCAAATACCACTTGTGCTAAGCACACAGTTTGAGCTATTGCACCTTGTCCCATTTCCAGTAAAAATCAAGCACAGCTTCTTAAGGATAATGCCGAGTGCAGAATATCTAATGATCAACTCACATCGGGACTTAATATACGAGCTAAAGAAAAGTGACCTCGATAAATGCTCCAGTGTCCAAGGTGATCTTCACATATGCAAGCAGAACGGACCTATATACACAAACAAGGCATCTAGACTACAATGCGAAATCCAAATGCTAACTCAAAGAACATTAGCAGACCAATGCCAAGTGAAAATTACCAAACCAACAAAAACATGGATCCAGTTACAAAAGGAAAATCAGTGGCTCTACTCCATGGACCAAGAAACGATTTACAACATGGTGTGTGATGGAGAGCCAATTCAGCTCAAACTCAGTGGCAATGGTGTACTAACAATGGACCAAAATTGCATATTAAAGGATGACCAAATAACCATCCACGCATACCAGACTGGAACAACAGAGTTAGTCATCAGCGAGCAACCCACAGTAGAACTACCAAATGAACTCAACAGCTCCTTATCAAGCAAAGAGTTAATCGAGGAACTCAATCTTAATGAAGAACCATTTGAGGCTGATCTAAGAAAACTGAAACAAAGGCTAAGGACACTACGCAGTAAACAGGCAAACTTCCCAGTAACATTGACACATGATCAACATCAGTACGTCGTAAGCTACGGAGCATTCATGATCGCTTTAATTCTAGCCATAATAGGGGCAGCTACGTATTGTTGTAAACGAGACAAAACAGCGAAGCAACAAGCGGCTACGACCACCATTGAGGATTTCCGGCTTAAGGTTGCTAATCGCAAGGTGGGGGAGGATGTTCAGTCACAAGACTGATTAGGTCCAGTCATCCCAAGATATGGGCTGACGATGAGTCAGTCATGACTGATAGGATAAGAGTTATCTTAGGTCATAGTGTTATCTTAGGTCATAGTGTTATCTTAGGTCATTAGATGAGTAATTCCTAACTTTCATTATTTAATCTTTATACATTTGTAAATAGAAAAGATAATTTTAGAATATAAGTTAACGACAAATTTACGGTTCCCATGCAAAAACACATTCCCAGACATAATATGACACCGAAAAATACCGTTCCCAGGAACGGTGGAAAAACAACATTCCGATAAGCAGAAGTTTCCCACAGGTAAGTGCTGATTACACAAAAATTATTATCTTAAATAGGGAAATTAGAATTAAGTTTAGTCTAGTCTAAATTTGTATTTTGGAGAGTCAACACCGAAAAATAAAAGTTTGATTTTAAATAAAAATTTCGTTTTTTTTTAAATAAATTAAAGTATGAAAATTTAACTGGCGCCCGAGCAGGGACCATCGCAAGTTCGCTGGTGAAAAGTAAAATCGAAGTGCTCTTAGTTTGTGAAAGTTATTGAGTTTGTGAAATAAAAAGTTATTAATAAAATTATTACAAAATTTAAAAAAAAAAAAACAACAACTTAAAATTAATAATTTAAAATAAACAAATTTAATAAAACAAAAAAAGTATTATTAATAAATTAATTAACGAAAATTAAAAGTTATAAGAATTATTACAACGAAAACTGAAATAAAAAAATTATTAATGAAAATTAAAATAAAGAAAATAAGAGATTTTTAACCACAAGTCTAAATTTGTATTTTGGAGAGTCAACACCGAAAAATAAAAGTTTGATTTTAAATAAAAATTTCGTTTTTTTTTAAATAAATTAAAGTATGAAAATTTAACTTATATAAGTTAGAATAATTTGTAGAATAAATCAGTTTAGTTCTAACCATCAAAGTGTTTTAATTAAATTCACCAAATTGACTAGAAGAATTTCCTAGGGCAATTTACGACGAAACTTTGTTATAATAGTGTTGCATTGGATTAGAGAATTACCTAAGCCACCCTGCAACATTCATATTCAAAGCATAATTGTGCCTGGAAACCACATTTCAAAGGCGATTGTGATCCAGCATAAACAGTGACAGTTAGGGATTCAAAACGTCCATTACCAGTCGATTTATTTAAAGTTTTTCTTAAACTAATATCGTCTTTAAGAAAAAACGTATTTTAAAAGAAATTCGGACAGGAATATTATATCAAGGTAAACAAAGTCGACAATGTACCTATCTCAAACTGACACTTTGCAGAAAATAAGAATATTTTCCGTTGAAATTTCATTACAGTTTATTCATTACCTACTGCTGAGTGATGTGTAGACAATTATTGTATTATATTATAGCTTAACCCCCATTACAGTGAAACACGTCACCAAAGCCATGTATAAAGTTCTCTTATACACTTTGAACCGCCACCCCTATTCCGAATTATTCGTGCTTGAAATATAAACACACATTTAATGACTTCGTTTTCTATTTAATAGATATGAAAGCAATCAAAATTCAGTTAAACATGACTGGTTGAAGTTTTATTTTCAAAGAAAATAAGGTGAAAGCTACACATATTACCTCTTTTTTTATCTTGATCCGTGAGACGGTATGGGTATCTTGTTCCCTTAAAGGTAGCTCATGTGAAATACGTTACAGTAGCAATTTTATTTTTTGAGAGCATTTTTATAAATAATTGTTTAAATTTGTTATCAAAACCACGGCCACATCGACTAAAGGCTATCTTTGCGCTAATGTATATGACAACGACGAACCAATTTCACTGCACTTTTCATTTACCTCCAAAATTCTTGCACTTATCGTGTGATGATGACACATTTTCTCTCCCGGCAAAAAAAATGCTTCGTAAAGAAATAAAAGATTGTGTCATGAGAATACATTTCTGTGTTTCACGTCCAACACAAGATGATGATCACAAATGATACTTCTTTCTGGTTGGGCGACAGATCTAACACTGCAGAAGGAACTGTAATTGATTATATTATTATCTAATATAGTTCGCCCCTTGCAATCTACAAGGCTTACTCACGGGAGTCCATCATAAAAAAGGAAATGACCCTTTATGAATCTGGAGGTTCGGTGGGAATATATCATATAATCCTTTAAAATTGTTCGAACTAGGAAAATAAATGCAAAATGAAATAAGGAAACAAACGTATTTCAATATTGTCGCTTGACGATTCGTCATCGTTTGTATAGGTGGTAATGAAATTAGAAAAAGGATTTCGTGTTCATAATACTTTGTTGGTTTAAACAGATTGGGACAATTTGTTCAGCTGGCAAAACCTTGTCCTGATCTAAAGCTGGATTCACTGGTTCGGCGTGTGCGGAACTGTTCTTTTTATATTGAGTTTTGACAACTCTCATGGCGTACTCATTTTGCGGCGAATTCAGTTCTCTCTCTGCCAAAGTTGAACCAACTTCATCTTTCGTGCGGAAGATTTTTGTTTTCACCGTGAATGTGTTCCGCGACGCGTGGTTTAATTTGTGAATTGTTCTAAAAAGTGCGGCAGATTCATGACGAACGAATGAATCATAGCACAAGACACTCTTCGCGACGAATTAGTTCCGCACGCGCCGAACGGACCAGTGAATCCAGCTTAAGAAAGCATTGTTGGAACTATTTTATCACTGCCATACGTTGGAACATAAGATCGTTGTTCTGGAATTTTCTTTGTTTTCGTTTCCGAATATGCGCGCGCGAAACATCAAGAACCCAGTCTTTTGGACAACCGAGGAGGGGCGCTGTGACTCATGTTCATTGCTGACCTTATTGAGCCTCTATGTTCATTGCTAACCATATTAATCATTTATCCTTTGTAGAGCTCAGCACCTTTGGAGTCCTAACGAAAGGGGATGTTACCTTCAAGTGGTACCATTACATGACATTACTTGTTTTGAGTTTTTGCCCCTTATAAATATGTTATCTAGATTTTCGAAAGTAGCCACATGTAAATTTGATCTAATAAATTTTGAAATTAAAATGCAAGTGCATTTATTATCATTTCAATGTGTTATTCCAAGCAGCTTAAATCAGGATCTGTAAAACTTTCTTCTATCTTCGACGGAAAAAGCTCACTTTGATGTAACATGTGACAAGGTTTGAAGGTAAGTGACATAAAAGTTACGTTCCAGTGTGTGCTTTTCATTAATCATAATACACCGAAGAATATATGATTTAGCATGTAAGAACTACTTGTTACGACACACCATGTTCTCTTTTCCTTGGTTTATGCTTAAATGCATCACTGCCGTCATTGTGCACGCGGATTAATTTTCTGATAACTAGTTATCTAAGAACAATCAAAATGGCAAAGAAATGCACGGCAGGTGACAAAATCAATGTAATTTTGAAATCGACCTACAAAGATGTCGAATGTTTCCAGACTACCTTCACGCACATTCGCGAACATAATACCTTATTCTATGATACGAGCTTCAGACACAAAGTAGCAAATTCAATAGCAAAACAGCAGAAACCAGAACTTTATTTTCATGCAAGAAAAGAAAAAGCTTCAAGAAGTTGTTCGGAGGCATCAGCCTTATAAGGAAATAGCCACAAATAGCTAGAGAGTTTTTATTACGCCACGCAGATCATAAGGACCCGTTGGCGGTAATGACCCTTAGCTGGACCAAAAGAATAGCGTCGGTCATTAAAGGAAAGGAGAGCTTAACTGAATAATAAATTTTCTGGAAATTTTAATAAATCATTCTTCAGATTAAGAAACACTTCAAAAACCTTAAGAATTGATGCTCTTGAAAAAAATTGAATGAGCTATTGTAACGTTACTACCGTCGATATCGGTTAATTTATCTATCGATATAATTGGAGAAAGTTTCACGTTTATATGAACTTGCGCAACAATCCAAAGTTTCCCTCATTTGCTGAACAGCATTGAATTAATTGAATCAGTCAAGCTTTCAACGCTAGTCCTGGATTGTATAATGACCGGCCAATGTCAATATCCCAGATCCAGAGACACTACTATCCACGTTGTTGCGACAAAATCTGATGACGCAGATCTATGAAAATGTATCTAAAAATAATAAAAAATCTTGACCTCAAAGCAGCTGGTTTTGATTTTTATGTCGTTTGCGCAAATGTATCAACTGGCCCTCTATGCGCATGCGCATACTTATGCAAATGACCGATTGTGAGGTTATGTTACAGGTATTTATTTTAAAAATATTATATAATGCAAACAAATTTGAATAATTTCAACACTGGTTTTATTGTTAAATGTATCTTAAACATTTCCATACATCTGCATCATGAGATCTTGGCGCACCAACCTGGATAGTAGTGTATACAGAATGACAGTAAGACCAACGGCTCTAGAGTTTAAACCACTTAAACTATATCGCCCTGGAGTCTAAGATGATATCCACCTAAAACAAGAATAGGATCTCTCACTCAGCAGAAGAAATAAACGTGTGTTTCCGACATTTTCTTTGGAGGGTGGAACTATTTGAGGTTGATATGTGACAATTCCTGAAGGATATGAACAGTTTAATCGACATATAATGCCTTATTTTTGAATTATGTTTATATTTGAAGTACGAAAAAGTCAATCTTAATATATAAAATCCTAATGGTAGTGAAGCAGAAAATAAATTTCATTCACCGGAGAATGGGATTCACTCTCTGAAAGCGGGGAAAATTCATTTTATGTAGATCAAACACAGAATGAATTTCTCTCCGCTTGCTGGAAATGAATTTCACTCGCCGGAGAATGGGATTCACTCAAGCGGGGAAAATTCATTTTTTACATGATGTCATAAATATCTATCAATTTTTATATTTTGCCCTTTTAGTAATATATAAACACTAAATATGTGTGATTCCATCCGATCCTCATGATTCACAGAGTATTTTCTACCGTTGCATATCAATAAGTTATGTTCGTTCTACTGTATTCAACATTATGTGTGTAGCTCAATACAAGAGTTCGGAATTATTGAAATTCTAGCTCAAACTAGCAATCAGTTCAAATCAGCAACTAGTGATCAGCGTAAGGGTAAGTGCAAGAGTAGTTTGTTTCAATATTCGATTATCTATTAAACCATTCTTTTAAATTTTACATAACGTTTTATTGCACGTTTATCAGCTCGTTACGTATTCATTAGCTTCAATAACACAACGATAGTAAAGTAGCTATTGGATAATGGGGTGACAACAACGAATATCAAACGCAGAACTTTTACAATCGCTAAATTTTGGCTTTGAAAAACTAGGTTAGATAAAATGGCTCAATATAGTTCTAGCACTTTAGTATAATTTTTATCTAATTGTCACGACTTTTACTTGTTTGCTTAAACATTTGAGTTCTATTATTTAATTTGCATGTTGTTAAAACAAAAACATTCCCAAGCACGAAATGGCTTAAATCGTGAATATCGTAAATTCCACTGTTTTCTTCAAAGCTCCAAATATTAATTCGAGGCACGTTCGTTAGATAATGTGAAAAGTTTTCGCATCATTGCCTTTTCATAATGCACAGTGGCCCAAAAAATAATTGATTTTCAAGTCCGCTTTAATGTCTAGACGAATAGAGGGCGGGACGTAAATGCAATAGTATACTTAACTAGACTTGTAGTTTTAGTTACTATACTCGAAAAATTCATCATAAGTATCCACTCATGGTGTTAAATCATGTGTCATCAAAAAGGATCCAGGATCAATATAGAAAAACTCGATTAGAAAACGTTCCGTGGATTCAAAATCATTTATGAAGTTAGCCAAAAATGACGACTGGGTGTGAGTAGTTCTAGGTGTGTTCATAAAGACATTGCATTTTAAGATTCTATAAGAAACTGCGGTTCTGTTAAGTTTAGTTGATAAACGTCCAGGATATCTCCCGTATTCTTCATAAATTTGTATTACATTACATCATGCCTCCAATGGGACGCATTATCACGCAATTGGATTGGATAGCAAATGAAATTGTCTAAATTAGGCGACAGAAAATCCTTACTTGAAACACCAAAAACCACTTAGCTCACCCAAAGTTACTGTTTTGGGCTTTAATAACAAGATAGAAAATCGGTGCAGCGCAATCAGTTTCTGATTTGAAGTGCTCGAACTCATCTACACCCTGAGTAATTCCAAAAAAGCATAGAAAGGAGCATAAAATTGTTTTTCAACTAATTCTCTGTTATTTGACATAAGGGTAATCGAGCATCCATTAGCAAGTATATATATGAAAACATTTAAAAAGGTTTTCGTTGCCATAAGGAATCAAGCACTATTTGCTGCTCATAAGCAGCATATACGTGTAAGAGGACCTTCCTTGTAGAATAAAGGGAAAGTCTAAGCATTTTCAGGTGAAACATAGGAACTTCAAATGTCGACGACATTTCGAAAAGCATTCATATTCCGCCCAATGTTCTTGACTATCATAAATTTGGGTAGACCAAGGAGATATCCAATACATAGGATTTAGATACGAAAAACCTTTAGATGATTTAAGAGTGGCCAGGTCTCTATCTTCAGCAGATGAACATTTATTAAGCAACTTGCTTTCGACGAATGACACTTGTTTTTATCTTCATGTTACATTCAAAACATTTTACCGAAAAGTATTTTGTGTCTGATTATCCACAGACTGGTGCTGAAACAAGGATGACTGCTTAAGGAGACATGGGAGACGAATATGGTTTTCCGACATCGTCATCGTAGTAATGCATGTTCCATTATTGACGCTATTTTAACATTTAAGTGAAACATGAGCTCAAGAAGCCGAAAGTGAATTCCTTTTTCGTCGCTCGGAAAACACCAGAAAACATATGGAAAAAGGAAATTTTCCAATTTTTTTCTTTTTTGGTGGATGTGCCCATTCCTGTTCTCACTTTTTCTTTCCTAAGGCTTCTAGGATATTTTTGAAGCATGTTTGTTAACATTGCAGGATATGAATTGCTAAAGAGAGGGAAACGTCATATAATTTAGCCATGAGATGAATGGTACGATATTGTAGGTTTTATTTAAGTCATATAGTTTGAATGTCAATTTTTGTACGACTTTCAGTATTAAATCCGTTTCCAAAAATTCAAACAAGGAGACTCTACTACTTTTTGTCGGTCTCATATACAAATGTGTCAGGCAGATAGAACGTTAGAAGTTATTGTTGCACCTTTGGCAATTGTGACCTTTCTGACGCTTGCCGTTATTTCTACTGAATAGCCAAAATAACTATTTTCGATGGAAAGTAGAGAAATATTTAATGTTCGATCGAAATAAGTCTTCACTGATTTACCTACTAATTTCTGAATTTTCATTGCTGTTGTTAATGGACTTACTAAGATTAAACAAGAGCGGGAAAGTCAAGTTATAGTAAAGTAGTCACTAGTTAACTAGTTGTTAGATGAAAGTCAGATGCATCAGAATTGAAATATCATTTAGACTAATTTTGTAGTGATAAAATTAGTTCACAACATTGCTTGCGTAATCATCCACGACACGTAACTACCGGAAGTACCGGTTTTTTCCATTGGGTAATGTGAGTGTTTCTTCTCAACGGGTGAGTGAGTGAAAATAGTATATTCGCGGGAGATAAAATAGAGAACATTTTTCCATCCGTGTTTGCCTGGCAAGACACCGGGATGAAATGTTCTAATTTTCTCCCTTGGTGAATAATACACTCTTCTTAATGATAGTGAACAGAAAAACAAGGAGAACCCCCTTTCTCACGCGATCAATGTCGTATGTGAATGTATTTTCTTCGCCATCACCTATCGTTGTTGAGAGCATTTGAGTCTAAACATGCACGCGAACCAAGTGAATCTTCACGGGTAGCGTCTGGCTTTCTGGTTCTATAATAATGTATGTATATCATTCTTTAATTGCCATCGAAAATATCTTTCATTATTGTATAAAATGCATAGTTTATCCGAGATCAACATAGAGGTATGAAGGAAAACAATTAAGTTCCCTAGCAATTGATATAGCGCATCTGTTCAATTTGCCATGGTTATCCGGTGCCTCGAAGAGATCTAAGCCACATGCCTGACAAGTATTGTTGATGCTATCGACGCTTTGGCAACGTACTTACTACACTCTGCTCATAATTATTCACACCGGCTAGATTCATTCATTTGATACATTTGTGATAGCTATTCTTGAGGAAGGATTATCCAGAAACGATTGTACCTTAATTAATTATTTAGTTTTATTACACTTAATATTCCTAATAGCTTCAATGCAAATTCTATGATTTTCATTATCTATTTACTGTTTATTATTGAAAATATTTTCACACTTAAATGCAGAGGAACAATTCACAAGATAAATAACTAAGACTTGATGTAATCATTCTTAAGTTGAGTTAAGTTAAAAACCCTGAGCAGAATTTTCGTGAGATTCATATAACGCTCACAAACTAACACTTACTTCAAGAAGGGTTTCCAGCTCAGACATAAATTAAATTCTTGAAATGCAATAGACACATTCTTCGGTAGCGGCATTTAATGCCACAGAATAAAACCTTTCCGGTTTTTGAAACGAGGATCGCACTTAGTCTTTTTAGTCATTCATTTGGTTCAATTCAAGGTTGAGACGAGTTTGCTTTTTGAAAACAATTCATTCACATTGAACGAGGTTTAGTGGAAGCGCATTTGGAAATTCCCAGAATAAACTGATCCTGTATTTTACACATTGCAAAAGAAGACACCTAAACATATATATGCAAAATAAAACGAAATTCTTGTACTAATTCCAGTCCGATTATCATCACAATTTTCTAACGGAGTAACGATCTGGAGACGTAGTAAGCCTTTGATTTCCACTCAATTCCAAATGCCTCTACATACTGTCATAATGATCCGAGGAAACTTTTGGAGTTCAGTGTAAACCCTGCACCTTACCAAGGCAGTTAAGTTTTCAATAACCAGTTCAGATCATCGTTATCAGCACGTCAACATGATCATGTCCACACAATATATTCTCTTAAATATCTTTGGTAAAGCTCGACGTGATGTAACTTTTTGTTAGAATGATGGAAGTTAGAAACAAAATCACAGAAATTTCGAAAATTTAAACGATGCAAGTTAAAATTCCAAAATGGACGACAATTTTAACGTCGCAAAAAATTCCCCTTTTTCTATATGATCCAATGCTTTATTGTTCGTCAAACCAGTTCGGTAGTGAAATTTGATTTCGTTCTAATTCAGATTCATGATTTTTTAAGAAATTCGAGGACACACCACATAAACTGCCTTTTTTCTTAACAGAGTTCGACTTCAGGCGTAACTCCAGTTTTTCAGCACAAAAACTTTTCGAAATTCCAAGAAAGAAACAGGAAACTGGCAAATTCAGTTTAGTTACCTCCCCTTTATGCTCTCTTGCCTAATTTATTCAACTGGAATATAATTAATTAAGATTTTCAATGTTTTTGGAAGCGTCTAGAATAATTTTTTTAATTTTCTGTGAAAATATATTCTTTCACAATATGGTCATTTGCAAGCACCTTATATAAGCGAGAATTTGATAACAAGTAAACCTTGATTTAGTTCATAAATATGACATCATGTTAGTGTCTTAAAAATGTTTTTTCTCTATTTGAATGGACAATGACTTGCAACCGCGCGAAAATTCGTAACTTTTCCTTCATTATAAGGAAGGTTAAATTGAGCCACAGAAGCATAAGTTCTCATTATCCACTGGTTTTTCCGAACTTTATCTTAGTTCCTAGGGCAAGTCCTCAAGTGTATTTTAGTGGAAAGAAGTGTCCAGTGTTCGGAAATGAAAAATATAGCAAACAAATTTCTGCATATATTACATAAGTGCAGGACTACATTTACTTTAGTCGTATTCTTTTGGTCATCGCTATCGAGAGCATATCCAAAGTAGCAAGAGAACAGCCCGGACTTGCACTCGAAAGAATAAATATTACAAACTTCAACCAACTTCCGTCCACATTTGTATGAATTTTTTCGATTCATTTATATTTTGTTACGCCTTCGATTAAACAAATTCCTTATATACATATTAGTTGAATTTAAATCTTCAAAGTTTCGAAGAAATTGTAATTTTGTGGAATTTAAGGAAAAATTAGATTCGTGGGAAGGAAAATTCACCATGTCGCCAACTGGATATTTCTAGCTCAATTATTTATGCAGAGAAGTAAATTTAACCCACTTATTTTTCTGAGTTATTTTTGTTCGGGTAGATGTATGGGATTTGACAGTTCTGCTCTATTGGAGTAAGCAAAAGAATCCACCTTTTGTTGTTAGTTGATACTGTTTTTTTTTTAAGTAAATACATTTGATTATGACCAATAAAGTTCGCATATTTCTTTAAGAACAAATAATAATAAGAACAATACGTAATATCTGGATCGCCTTGCTATTAAGTCACTAATATGTACTAAATGTTACAAATATGCTTTATTAGTAAACTAGAAAAAAAGCCTTTAATATGGGCAAAACATAAAAATTGATAGATAGTTTTGACGTCAGGTAGAAAATGCATTTTCCCCGCTTGAGTGAATCCCATGTGTTTGATCTACATAAAATGAATTTTCCCCGCTTCTAGAGAGTGAATCTCATTCTCCGGTGAATGAAATTCATTTTCTGCTTCACGACCATTAGGATTTTGTATATTAAAAGATAACAAGCAGGAACCATTTGAGTATTTGAATTTTTCATTTATGTTCTGAAATCATTTTTGGTAACTATGCAAATACGGTAACATTAATTTAGAAATCATGACTGATGTCTGCTTTGTGATCCGATTTTGATTTTGATTCCAAACGAAATGTATAAAGCATGAAATATCAACTTTCGGAGACGATAACAAAAAACTAAGCACGTGGTGATTTATCTTCCGAGAAGCTTATGCTTTGTAGCTTAAGCTTATGCAACTTCACAGTTCCTTATAAGTACCCTAAATTTTTCTATACTTTCATATGGTAAGGACAGAGTTACAAGCTCAATGAAAAATGACGTTTGCTGGAGCTATGACCCAATTACGTATTATCGTTGCCACTTTTTAATTAGTTAACATTTTGTAACATCAAAAACCACATTCGAAAATCTACTACAGACTGTTTTTTGCAATCATAATGAAATGATTTTAATTCTTTAGGTTAAAGTCGAATAACCATAGTATCATTCAATTAAGAAAAGAATGGTATTTACGAAAACAATGTTAGCAACCATATTATCGTTCTTATAAAGAATATCAGTTTTTTGGCACAATTCTTTGGTACATGTTCGAATTTCTCTCTTATTCCTCAATTTTCTGTTGTACACATTTCATATCCGTAGTGGCAAAAGAATAATGTCTGCATGAGAGAAATACATAAGTACAAACAAGCGAGAAGACAGCATTGTTATTAAAACTTCCCAAAGGACTTCATTTTCAGCTCAAAAATCATTCAAGAAAGTTTTAATATGTTTCCGCCCGAAAGCGATAACCAGTTCCTCGCAATTTCTTTGGGAAACATACACGTTCTAATATCTCTTTGTATTTGAGTAATTCCGATTATTCAACAATAGTTTTGATATGTTTCAAGGAAAACAAAAGCGAGTAGAAGTGAAAAACTCAACAAAATACACATGAAACTAAAAATTTATAAGACAAGAGGAGCACACTGAAATAATTGAGGATGGTAATGGATGTTTGCGTATTACAATCGATTTTCCTTGCATTTTCCCATACTTTCATATCACTGAATGTACAATAATAACTTGCGTCGACAAATGTGCACGTTACATATTATGTATACACTACATATGTACACCCAGTTGCAACTGCACCAGCTGTTGCAATCCTATCTCAATATAATTCCAGTTCATTCTTTCTCAGTTGCCAATGGCATCCTCTTCAAAACCTCCTTCACACCTCCTCCACACTCTGTTTGACGTTATTCGACCAGCTGGCGTGCTGGTAGTGAGCATCCCTAAAAAACAGGGAAATTGTTGGAAAATATGGAATGATAAAAGGACTAGGACAAAAAGAATGACAAGACAGTTCGTAGAGTTTGGGCCAGTAGGCAAACACAGTTTTTCAGAAGAAAATTGGCGTAAGGCAGCAAAACCCTTTACGATAAACCCACCAACCGTTGAAAAGCTGGATCCCCATGTCATTTTTCTGCTTTTTTGTTATAATCTTAACCACCCTCAACGCCTCCATCAATGCACAAACATAAGAAAAACTGTGTGCAGTAGCGGTAAAAAATTTAAGAGATACTCCCCTTAACCCAGTCGGCCCATTTCCATCCCCAGATTTATTCATTCTAAATTCCATTTCGCAGTGACTACTTGCCTTCCTTGTTGATATTCTGCTTTAATGGAAGGAAAGGAATTAGGGATCTCGGTTGAATCAATTCTTCCTCGTAAATGCAAAAGCGTGGTTCTTTTTTGTACAAGTATGCAGGGAATACAAGAGAGCCGAGCATATATATGCAAATATGTTTTAATGATGAGGTCTTGCGGCACCCTTTAAACTGCAGTTCTTCATAATATGTATTTTGTTGTATGCTTCAAGAAAAATATGCAAGAGTGAATATTATAGCACGACTCTCTCAAAAATGTTGGTGGCAATGACCTACCCGAAGATATTTTTATGTGACTTTGAGAAAAGTTTTGTTGGAAAATAGTCCGTTTTTCCAGTCAGATACAGAATTGAGTTTGCCCAAGATTTCCCAATCGTTTTTCATATCTTTTCAACATAATTATTATTTCGCCCTCTTGCTCTCTGATTATTTTACAGAATTTCACAAAAATATAGTTGAGGAAAGAAATAACTTTGAATTAAAGGAAATTCTATAATCAATATTTTTTTAATACAAATTTTTATTTTATGAAAACTCACTATTATAATTAGTTATATAACAAAAACTAGTAGATATTCAGTATTTCAACCAACTTAAGAAAGCAGTTAGTGGCCGTCCGTAAATTACGTCCAAAATTGTCACATCAAATTTTTTGACCCCCCTTAAAACACAAAAAAGTTTTTATTACCTTTTGGGTTTGAGAAAATTTTCGAAAACTTTCAAGAGGCTAGTTTTTTTTTGGGTAATAAAGGCGATTAAACAAGTACCTACTCGGACAAAAGGAATAAATTTTGGGACGTCGTTTTTTTATATTCTCTCTCTTGATTTGCCTTTGAGATCTTTCTTGGAAAATGAGAACAAACAAAACGCATGCGACTGAGTTTTGGAAGTGAGGATTGCGTGTAACGTCACGACGATGCATACACGCCCCTCCCCCCTGTCACAGTTTGTCTCAATTCTTTTACCTTAATGAGAGTAGGTTTCTTAATGTGTTTGTTTGATATTATTGCAATAATAGCTTGACTCATCCTTACCATTCAGTGCGCTTCCCTTGTTTTTCTAGTTATAGCTTCAATTGGATCTATTAAGATATGTATTTTGTCTTTATTTGAGTTAACGTGGCTGCCAGAAATAAGCTTCTCTGAAGATAATTGTTTGAATTTCCACAGAAACAGATATATTTCAGGAAATATCCCGCGAAATAAATAAAAAATTTCTTCCAAAACTACTAGTTCAATACACTTTCCCAGCTGTGCAAATTTTTCAAAAATTTCGAACAGTTTTGCATACCTGAAAAGAAGATGAAAAACAACATTATTGAGGATGTTTGAAAAAATCGAATATCGTCAAGAAATCAATAACATAAATATTACATAACTATTATTTGGTTGAAATATTCTGGTGCTTTGTTTTGCATATCTCTGAAATTCTTTCGTCAACTAGTCTTACATTTTTAACAAACGAACCTACGTCCTCATTGATATTTCCATTTACAGCAACTGTAGAATGAAGGTAACAAAATGAAGTTATGAATTTTTAATAAAACTCCAATTAAAACACAACATCAGTACGTGTCGCTGTCACTTCAAATTCCTCTTCAAAGCATTTGGCATTCCAACATTGATGTTAGAAATGCATACTCGTAATGTGAAGGAATTTACAATTTCATAAATGTTCTCAACTACCAAGCACTGGTATCAATATTGAATGCAGTAACAAATGGTTACGACAGATGGTAAAGTTTTGCTCCATGTTCTACCAAAACGGATTCAAATAAAATATCTATAAATTGTCACCCGCTTTGAAACCATAAAAATTACGTAACTCCAGTAGGTACATGTGTAGTATTATATATGCGCGTTTTGAACACAGTTTTCTTTGAGTAGCAAGAAAATGTTCTGAGTTTACCTACATATGTACAAAACGTCTTTTCTAGTTATAATGGAAATAAAACCAACAGCAAAAGCGTCATTTGCTTCAGGTTTCTTTCCTTACATGATCCTTACGCCCTTCGTGAAATGTAATTCCTATGCTTAGATATGTGCATTTTTCGATTCTTTTTCGTGTTCTAAGATTATGAACTAAAATATATCACACTCGTTTCGCGTTATCTATTTCAAAGTTTGGTTTATTCGATCTGGTATAAAATTATACCACAATAAAAACTATAGAATAATGTAAATCGCACGTGGAAGAACGTTATGCACGTTATGCAAGAGCTCGCAGTTTTATGTTTGGGGGAAACTCATTGCAGAATCTTTCATTTGATGGTAATTTTTGAATTCCGAAGCATTTGGAATGGATGAAGCGTGAAGATCATTTAATTTGACTATATTGTTACGATTACTTTTGAACGTTGGACCAATGAAAGGACGATAACAACATATCTTCAAGGGAACAACACTGGGAGAAGGTAAAAATTCTAAATTTCAAAGTAATAGCCAACTTATTCACTTGAAAACTAAGGCATTAAAAACTCTACTTAAATGATGGAATAAAAATTCTAATAGAAGTACTGCATTGTAAGTCTAAGATCGAAAGCTTGTCATGGGTGCTGTCTGAGAAAGTTATGCCTTACATAACGCAACACGACGGAACAAAATTAGTAAAATACCTGAGCAGGCTGGACACTAGTAGGACGTAATGTTGTCAAAAGTTTCAGATTTAAAACATATAAGCCAGACAACGTTTTGCAAGAAATAACGACGAAAACCAACCAAGTCTACGCAGCACGTTTCTTTTTATGGACTATGTATAATGATTAGCTCTATCGCACGGATGAAACTTGAAGAATATTCTGATTCGAACGAGGTGAGCTTGGCATCAACCGTGGCCTGCATTACAAACTGAACTGTTAAATGTAAACAAGTCACATGGCGTCGGTAGATGCATTCGGTGTCGTAATTGAATCGAGTATTGCCAATCCACAACTACAATTGGCATCAACACACTTACACACAATCTACTTAACCATGGTTAAGCCATAAAATGTTCGAGCTTTTTCGGTAAAGTTAATTTCTACTCGCATTTCAGACAATACCCAAGTAAAGTGCTGTTGGCACAATGTAACACTGCGAGTGCTCGTTAAGAGCAAACTTCTCTTGGAAAACTGAAACCTGCACTCTCACTACTTGAATTTACTTGTTTCGAGCAAATGAAATCTAGCCAAGAGCGAATTAGAGTTAAGTTTTGTTTGCATAACACACCATTTTATGTGCCACGGTGTGCAACGCATTGAATTGAAATATGAAATTCCATCTGAAAGTAGTTTCGAAACGGATTCGAAGCAAAAGTTATTCCAGAAAAACTCATTCAATCTGACGTTGTTACTGTTGTCATTCGGAACTATAAAGCTTATTTAAGAAATTATTTTTAATTATTTAGCATCAATGCGTCCAAGTGGTCCGCACATTCTCTTGATTTGTTGCGCTTGACACGAGCTGAACAATTAATTTTGTACAAACTCGCAGTGCATATATTTTATAATTTTTGTAAATAGGTATTTGTATTTGAGTCCTTATATGTAAAGTCCAAATGAAAAACTACAACTTTAAGGATTTTCCACGGATGTTGCATGGGAAACACTTTCTTCTCCACATTCCCACTAACCCATTTTATCATCATCCTGAATGATCATTTTCCAAATTTTCATGAATCACTTGGAGCTGGTAGTGATTTGTTTCTCACACATCAGTTGCAACCTGGTCTCTGACTTTACGACAGCAAGTATAACAACCATAATAACTTTAATAGAAAGCTTACTTCATTTTCTTTTTCTCAGTAGACTTTGAATCCGCTATGAATTAATCAGTCGCAGGACAGTTTCACGATATAATCACACAGGGATACTTATAATAAGTAATAAATAAACATCAAAATTCTCAGCAAAATCCATATTGACTTTCATTATATCTACATTAGAGTCCCGCTTATCCGAAAATCCGCCTAATCCGAACAGGACTAGGGAAATAATTTTTGAAAATTTCTGAACTAAGAAAAGTAAGGAAAACAAGTTTTTCAAGTTATGTCGTCCGTTTAATGTAAATTTAAGAAACGTTTAAGGCAGACGTCCCAAGGCATAAGAAGGCAATAAAATATGAAGCACCCGACTAACATCTAACACAGTCACACTACAGAGCACTTTAAATTGCAGTATACCAGAAGGCGTAACTTCTTACCTTTAATTCTTGACACATCAGACGCTCAATACGCCTTAGTATGTCAATATGTGGCCTTATATGACAAAACTCCGCCTAAGCCGAACAGGGTTCGGTCCCAATCAGTTCGGATTAGCGGGACTCTACTGTACATACATTTTATCATTTTCAAGTAAAATATCGGCGTCATATCCAAGGACGCGAATTACAGGATTAAAGCCCGATTTTTGGTCTTCAAACTTAATCCAATCCTCCAATTGGGGAGCAGCTTTGACTTTCTATTAAGTCAAGCTGAGCATCGGATCGTTACCTGTTCGATTGAGAGGCAGCTTTGGTCATCGACACCTAGCCGAGTTAAGCTGAGCATCTAATTGCATGCAAGTCAACTGAGATGCAGCTTTCATCACTGACTCCAGACGAGTCTAGCTGAATCGTCATATGAGTCAAGTTGAGCCTGTAATTTCGCTAATGCCTCTGATCCTCATGTTAACCGTTTAAACACTTTAATCTGTCCAGTGACCAGCATGCATGGATTCCTAACAGACACTAAAACGAGAAACAATCAATTTCTACTTGCGTGAAATAAAATTTGCTGGAGTATGGTCAATGTACTCTAATGTTCGCATAAAACCATTGTATCTTCATTAATTCCATATGAAAGTATAACGGCTAAATAATGGTACAATACAAGTTTTGTGTTCTTTGCTAATCCGGATTTGCTTAAATTAACAATTTCCAGCGCTAATGAAGGAAACCGATGCAAAACTACGATGGAAATAAGTCCTATTAATAATAATTATCCTTATTAGGATATATTTTTTCCTTATGCTCCATGCCAGTGCCAATGTGAAATGTTTTAGTAGGAGAGTTGTTGTAACTATGTATGTTTCTCGCTAACTGAGAATGTTAGAAATCGATATTGCCAGAAAAATTCATGAAATCAATGATCCAACTTTCGGTAAGGAAAAATGAAGACAGGATATGAAGTTGATTTTTCATATTCTGTCGGGATGACTTGAGGCAATCGTAACAAATCGCGTAACACAAATGCATGATAATGGAATTTAGTTGAAAGCTAACTTTTTATCTTGTATCATTATGAACCCGTGTGGAAATTGTAACATTGATAAAGGTGTATACTTACTTATACATATGTGTAATCAATTCTAGGTAAGACGACGCGTGAACAATTATAGCCATTGATTATGGCCTGAACCTACTTTGTTATATTTAGGCAGGATCTATGTAAGTATGAACCTACCAGAACGGAGCTAAACACGCGAGACTGTGACTGTGGCTAGTTTAAAAAACTAGGGTCCGCATTTTTCGATGCAGAGGTCCTTTGCACGAAGCCCAATTAAAGTCGCAATTTAGAAGACAATCGCGTCAAATTGAACACGTTCATCAACCCCGTTCGACAAGCGCGAGCCTGCGTGGCCACTTATGAAGTGATGACTGTGGAGAAAGTTCTAAAAATAAAAACTGTACTGAGCCATTCGATGTACTATCAGTTTGTTTTGGTGCATAAATAAACGTGCTTCAAAAATAGACTCATGTTTACTTACTTTCTTGAAAAACGTAAGTTCTGTTGAGAAAGGCATGGATAAGTCGATCATGTTTACGCTACGAAAAAATCTTGTGATCTGTGAAAATAAAAAAAGCTTCAAACTGGACACCTAATCTCAGCTGATTACAAACCCATAAACTTGACGTTGTATTACGTTTTTAAAAAGTTATTCACAAAGTATTTATTTTGCAGTTCTTTGCGCACTTTGGAAGCTATTCTCAAACTACATTTACGTATACTTCATACATCCAGCATACTTAGAGAGGTGTTTAGACAGAGCTTCACATCGTTAACATACGTACATATACCTAAGGGATTTATTTTGGCAGGTTATCCGGTTATTTCAAATAATTCCTTCAAAGATTGAAAGATTTTAATTTGTATGAGGAACGTTGCAATCACGGAATGATGGTGATTTGGACTAATTTACACTTAATGTAGAATTATTTTTTACAATTTAACACAATATTTAAATAAGATGAATAACCTTCAGCCACTACGCAAACCACAGTAGTGCGCGTCTATAGGCAGTCACTCAAAAATATTTAATGAGTATTTAAATTTGGCGCCTTCTCTTCTCTCTCCTGAAATAAATATATTCTGTTGGCTGTGTGCGAGTGTGTTTTATATGAATTTTTATCAAAATTTCCTTAAAACTATAAGAAAACTCAATAAAAACTAACGGTATTCACTGACGTTTTCTTCGAACCTAAACTATATTTTTAGTAGATGTGATTAAAATTTTCTACTTTCATTTAACGTCCAAGAAAGTGACAAGTGATTCCGAAATGACGGATGGATCTGGTTTCCAAAATTTTGTGAATGATTTTGGATATTGACACGCGTTTAGATTAGGAAAGACCTTTCCTTATGTTTTTTTTTGAGGTAAAAAAATTGCAGCCCTCATCCCAGAACTGACAACATTTCGAAAGGTTTCAAACAGATCTGCTTACGAGAATGTTCATACATAAAGCGGGGTTCACATCGCAACGTGAACGTGCAAGTGGTTTTTGTGCCTTTCGTATGTATGGGATATGCATCACTACTGCTCGACGATTTCGAGGGAAAATTAGATAGATTCAACTTTATTCGTTCTCACATGCGAAAACAACCTTGTGTTCGAACCGGAGAAGAACTTTTTGAAAAATCCAATAGATGGATTTTTCGACTAAAAAAGAAGGATTGATGCATCAATCCACATGTGAAGAAGGGATAAAATATCCCTCTCACGTTGGATTAGTGAAAACGCTCTCTGAAGAGCGAAGAGCGAAGAGCTTTCACTTGCACGTTCACGTTGCGATGTGAACCCCGCTTAATGATTAAATAAAAGAGAGTTTATTCTTGAATTATATAATATGAATTACCTATTCAATGAACAAATTACAATAATTGAATTGCTTTCCAACTGCCACTATTCCAACTTGCACGATTGAAAGCAGTAGTCTGAACTGCTCCTATCATTTAAGTAGCAAAAAACACGACTGCAATTCTCATGTCATCGAGTTCGGCTATGACCATATGATGTGGACGGAGCTTGACAGCCTACAATATTTTCCGTGGAAAGTTTTCAACATATACAGATTGAAACATTGTACTACATAAAATAAGTACCTAATCATCAAATGATTTCATTATACGATCTCATATGTTCCTTATATAACTTTCATTCCAAGCTCTTCAGTGAGACATACAGTATGTTGTCCATCAGTGATGAAAACGAAATAACTTTCGATTATTATTACTACTCCTTTATTGATTTACTGATTTATGAATAAAAATAAGCAATAAAATAAGAAAATTCAGACAGAGTAATACTGTCTGCCAAACCAGTTAACTGTATATCAATCAAATTTTGGAATTAAATTAGTGGGACATGAAGACCAAAATTCTTCGCGTGATTTTTGTGGGATTTCCATTTTAAATATTTGACACTAGTAATGGATTTACAAAACTAATGCACATCCATAACGTCAGTGGAAACATTCAATTTCATTAATGGTTTATTAAGCCCGTATCAAGATATTTTGACTAAAGTGGAACCTCTTTTATCCGTCAACTCTGTTAACAGTCACCAAAATTGTTGTAGATGTCGGCACAATATTCAAAAATTTATATATGGGTATGAACGGCCAGATAAAGCCAACAACATGGACGCACGAATTTTGAGAAGATTGCACAGTTTTCCGATGAAAGAAAGTGAACGCAGTTTAAGCAGTCAAAATCAACCGACTTTTAGTCACCGCATTGAATATTGCTTTTGATTTTTTCGTTATGTAGATATGTATAAAATTATTAATTCTTAACTAAACCTTTCCTCAAAATCTAGGTTCAAGTCTTTCTTTTCAGAACTTTGCCTGACGGATAAAAGAGGTTCTACTGTATATCCATATGTAAACTTGACCAAGTTGAAGCAGGGGCAATTCATGGTGCAGGTAGGTAAGGACGGAGCACACTGTAAGCTTTCAAGTCGACATACAAATCAGTCGAAATCACCCGGATTTCGATACTCTCCTCAACTTAGAGGGTTGTTAAAGCGCCAAACGATGTTCGTGAAATGATTGTAGCTGTGTCGAGATTACAATCTTTCAAGTCAATTCATAAAAACTTCTATGTTTTTGTGTTCTCCACTGAGAACTGCATAAATAAATCACTAAACAAGAAAATTTTATTACTGAGGACACATTCGTCACTCCCTCCCAAAATCCCCCGGAGTTCTAGAGCCCTAAGATGAATTTTCGTTGTATTGTACTGGTATTGTATTATATATGTCGCCAAACTCATTCCCAAGGTTCATCCAAGCAATGTTATTACACACTTCGTCCAAACAATCTATACGCATTGGAACCTCACTATTTAATGTGGCGGAAAGTGTTCACAGGGTGCTATGGCCCACGTTAATGCTTATGCTTCTAATAACGCCTACTGGAAACGTGGTCGAGGGGTAGATGGAAAATGTAATACAACATTCAATTTTTATGTTAGCCAATAATAACGACCTACAGTACAGATGGTTCATCGAACTGCGTTTGAACACATCGATAAGCGTCCTTTCGTCGAGTGTATGATTGCAGAAAATTCCTCTATTATTGCGTTTTCATTCGACGGCTGTATTATGTTTACCTACCCTCTGTTAGGGATTCATTCCAGAGCTCTATCTTTTTGCCCACCCTAGTACAGCGAGTCCAATTTGAAAATCAAGTGAACGACCGAAGATTTTGGAGGAAAATCAGTATCAAAACATGCTAAAAGGAAAATTATGAACTTATTTCCATATAATTTCTTGTGCTTCATAGCCAAAAAGAGTAGGTGGGAACTGGAGATAAATACACAAGGGAAAATGTAAAAAGTAGCGATGGATGCAGATATTTCGTAGTAGGAAATTTGAAAGCTTGTAGCTTAGTTATTGTGTGCAAACAATTTTATCTAACTTTCTGTTAACAATTTATTGCTCCAAGGGACAAGCACTTTCACTCTTTAAAAGAGCCTGTGTCATACGCAATCAATGTTACATCAAGTGTTTGATTTCGTGACAAGGTAGCCAGAGTGGTAATAGAAGCTTGAAACGAAAGAAACCATAGTCATCCTTCAGGCATAATTGGTTAAACAGTTGATATCGAATGCATTCCTTACCACATGAACAAATTGGTTTTAAATCAAGTAACATGAAGTAGTTTCTTTAGGAGGTAAGATTTGGTGAATGAATCAAAATCTTGGGTTCGAAGGTCAGTGGGTTTAAGGGAGAAGAAATTATATGTACTGAGGTTCTTTTTGTGCAAGATTGAATCAATGTCGTCTACAAAAGTTTTAGAACATATGTTATAGGAGATCCAGATCTATACTGTTTGGGTGTAAGAGACATCAACATTAGAAATTCTGCAGTTGCTAGGAAATCGGAGGTAAGCTTAAAAACACATTATTATATCGTGTCCTCAGCCTAATTGAATTAAGATTAATTCTTTGTTTTCCGACTTTGATAAGCCGTTCTTGAATCGAATCTGAAGCCATGAATGCAACAAACACATAAAGTATGGGTTCCCTAGCTTTTAGACCTTTCAATACTAAATATCCTCCTGTATTCCTGAATTCGAATAAGATTCAAATTCGAATAAGAATAAAAGGATGCTCTAACCACTGAGCTATCCCGAGCACATTTTCTGTTCCTTTCATGTTTCTTCACATTGAGTCGCTGCAGTAGTTCAATTGTTCACAATCACATACTGACAGGTAAACTGACCTAGTACTACCTTTAAGGTATTTGATGAAATAATTTTTACAAATGATTCGTCCGTAACTGCAATAATTGCAAAATTATGGAGCAGTTGGAAATATTTCCTGGATTTCGTCATGCATTTTTCCATATTACTCATTTATCGTTTCGAAATATTAATTTCGCAAGATATAAAGAAACTAATAATTATTACAAGCATTTGTATGTTCCGTTGTACCACAGAGGTACCAGAGTATTGGATTCATTTTTTCGGTAATTTCGAAGGTAAATGACATTCGATCCTAGAAAATGTTGTCGAATCAGGTTGATTAACGAGAATTGACCAACGACAATGAATAAAATTATTTTTAACTTTGTAACTTCTCCAGAACCTGTAAACTGACTAAAATTCGACTTGTTTAGAATCAACGTCCAGAAGCATAACAAGTTTCTTGTATACTTCTACAGTTTGAACGCTATTATAAATTTTAGCCTCGGAATCAATGTACACTCTGAAATTGCCTGATTCGAATTATTTGAGCTGTTCACATATTCGAGCACGTCTTCGGTTCCGTCACTTGCTCGACAAATAACCTGAAATTCTGATAAATAGCGTAGGTAATGTGTTCCGTTCACATGTAAATGACTCATACATGACAATTGGTGTTATTACATTTTTTCGGGGAGCACCGAACGCTAGACACCACACCAGTTCACGAGTTTGAAAATATATTCCCTTGCGACTTCAAAACAGAAAGTTTAAAGCTATAGTTCAAGCAGTTCATTGCACCTCCCCCACACGGGTGTTCCTAGTGAACACGGATTTTCGATGTCAAGTACGCGGACCGTGCTGGGTAATAACGGCCGAACAGAACTCTCTAGTTGGCAGGTAAAATCAAATTCTTTCATTCTCCTTTTCACTAAGTTCTTTTCTTTTTTGAAGAAAGGAACAGATAAACGTATAAGAGGCGCAATATCTGTCTATGATGTAATAGCGTTTCATTTACCTCCAGTCAGTTGATCATTGAATGGATATTTTCCTTGAGGTAATGACCAATCAGAAACAATAGTTTGACAATTCGGTGTCAACAAAGCTCAGACCGGGAGTGAGTTTGATTCATTAGACTGACGGATTTCAAACCGTTTGAAGAAATGGCTTGATTTTATTTCCTCTTTCATAGTGATACATCATAGTTTCATGTGAACATTTAAGATTGTTGTGGATATAAATTTGAATTTGAAAAGTATACGTTGCAACGAAAAGCGGAACTGCTAGAATACCGAATGCTTGAAATCAAAGCTAACCCGCACACAAGGTTGCTTGCTTTACTTCACGCTTGTCACTGCATGATGTGATAGACTCAGACCCTAACTCAACCGAGCCGAGATTTCCCATTAAATAATATCTGAACCTCAATGAAGGGACTGAGTCTACATAAGTCAAAAATCTTGTCCGAAAATTTTCTTTCTCACTTCGTATGGGGAAAGCAAAGATTTTTGCTTCAGAACTGAGGGGAGCCTAACGACACCACTCGGTTCGGTTAATGTTTCTTCTGTATTACAGCACTAGTGTATTAAGATGATGTTTGCTGGTGATAGCGACAGACGGTTATGAAATTTCTGGAATATCTTTAACATGACTGTTGCTCTTGAATGTATGAAAATCAAGTCATTTTGTGGCATTTTCTGCATTTAATTACAGACTTTATTTCAGTTCTGTAGCGATAATTTCAAATTACTGCTGTCTGATGGGAATGAATGGGAATGGTAGTTCTAGAACCATGAAAATTTTGATCTGGAAATGTATCTTACTTGCTTCTTGGATTCTGGAAGTTCGTGTTAAAATTATTTCCTTCATGCACATGGGAGCAAAGCTCTCACCACCCGCTAGAACTGATCAGTTTTCATTGACTTATAACGATGATGTAGATTTAGGGAATACTATCGTTCAAATTTTGCAATGCCTAGAATATTTGAAGTCCCTGGAATTTCAGAGCACTGAAATACAACATAATATTTGATCTTTCAGCATAGTAAAGTTAGCGAATTAGTGATCCGCCAATCCCCGGATGCTGTTATTTGGGGAATTAATAGCCCACAGTCCAAATTTTCCTTACGAAACAATAAATATTACACCAAAATCACGTTGGAAACAAGAACGCGACCGTGCGTCATTTAGATATGAGTTGTCACTTTCCTAGGTTTCTACGAGGGTCAGTCGAAGTAACAATGGTGTAAGGCCAGGGTAACTATGCACGCGAATTGGTACGAAAATTTATTCTGACGAGTACGTCAAAATAGGGATATCGAAAATGAAAAAAATATCGATATTTTCTGGAAATATCGATATCGTTTTTTTTTTTAAATATCGATATATCGATATATCGGTTCAATTTAAAAAAGAATGAATGGGCTACAAAAAATTATATATTTTTCCTTATCACATATTTTTTGAAAAGTTAAATTTTATCATATTTTTCTCACAATATTTATAAATACTAATTTTCCACTACGTACGATAAAAGTAATATGTTTGTCGGTCTGAAAAAAATATCGTTTTCTTATACCTTTTCGATAAAAAGAATTTTATATCGATATATCGGAAAATTGTATATCGCTTAAAAATATCGATATATCGAACGAATAATATCGATATATCGATCAATCACACCGAGTTGAAAGTCCAATTTGTTCTGACGAGTAATTGCATGCTCTGACGTTTTCTTCGCTGTCAGTATAACCACTCGCATTGCAAAGCAAGCGTTTGTTTCTTCGCACGAGTTGATCAGAACTCGTAAGAACAAAATTTTCGTACCAATTCGCGTGCATAGTAACTAGCCTTAGTCTCCCTTATGGTAAAAATACACTCCAAAAATTAACAGAAACATGATGATATAAAATCGATCTATGGTGCGACTTAATTGTGTAGCTCAGTGATCAGAGCATCTGCCCGGAAAGCGGAAGGTCGCGAAGCATTCAACATTTTACTCCTTTCATGTTCCACATTTGGTGATCCCGACTTTATTGAACCTTTCATTTTCTTTCCTTTCATGTTCCTACATATTTGAGTCGCCACAGGACGGATTGAAAAAACATCAACTCCAGATCAAATTTAAATATGCTAAGTGGCATACATGTATAAACAAATTGAATGTGATTATAATGACAAAATAAAAATAACGAATAATTTACAAAAAGTTTTTAGAGAGATTATCTCATAAAGGCGCTACATTCGGATGATACAGTTATGTGAAAGAGTGGAAGAGATGAATGAATATCATATCCATGATGAAACTGACATTACTTTATAGGAGTATGGTGAGCCGATAATCGCGATAATCCCTTCTCGTTATTTTTCTAACCTATACTATGATTACGTGGTTTACAAGTTTTTGCGCTTTTCAGAATATCTGCGGATATCAGACAGGGATGTACAGACAGGGATGTTTGTCCCTCGACCACAGTCATTTGTCTGCCTTAGGATATGATCCCCTTAGTTGAAAACATTGAAATCATTGAATCCCAAAAAAAATGTGATAGTGCACTTGGCCAAAAAACCTTTTAAGGGTTTTTTATATCCCACTGACGTCAGCAAGTATCCAAATGTATTTTTGGTATTACCTAACCTTCTTCTCCTATACCTACATACATGAATGTCGAATCTCAGAAGTACCTGCTCGCATGATACCTACACTGCATTTTTGCGAAGGAAGCGGGTAGTGGGTGACCACTCATTTATTTTGTAACAAACATTTTTCACCAAAAGCATGATTGAAAAACGTCAGTAAACTAATGTTGAAAGCAGACCTACGAAAATGTAAAAAGTGTCCACTTTTTCTTGCCTTTACTGTATGAATATCGATATTGTTTGAAGTGACGAAGAGTCTTTGAGTTGTGTTGAGGTTGGACGGAAGGAGTTTCTCCTGACTACGTATGATTGAGAGGTTCCGTTTCGGGGATGGTACGGAACATGTTGTGAATGTGTCCGTTGAGTGAGCACAGAGTGTGGTATGAGAGAGAAACGAACAGAGCTTTTGAGCAAATTCAAGTAAGAAGCTTTTTTTAATTTCTACGACGCAATTTATTTCAAAGCGAATTTATCTGCATATTTCGCAGAAAGAATATGGAAAATATCAAGAAACTGACAACACGACACAAGAAGCACTTCTTTTAACTCAATGGAATTCAAAACTGCCTGTAAGCAGTCATTTCCGAATTTTCGTATAAATCAAATTAATTGGCTTGTGACAAGACCATGAGCAGTCGTGAAAATTGCAATGCAGTTAGCTGGAAAAATCAAAAATTAATTTATCCAGGATTTTGAATTTTCATTTTTCCAAAACACGAAATTCGCTGATTTGCTTCGTAGGAATGAAATGAAATCGGAATAGATTCAAAACGACGACGCTCGGAAACAAGCGCACAAGAATTTTCGAGATTGAAGTGATGCCGATGGCATGCCGGTGGTAGCTGAATATAGCGAACGACTGATGGACGAGTGTTGGCCGAGTGGACGAACCGGAAAAGGTGAATGAATTCCAAGAACTTTTTGGATCCCAATAACTTACGTCATTTTGTCATTATTGCATGGATAGCCGCCTCCAGTCTTACACTCGATAGAGGCTTCAAACAAAGCTTGAAGTCGGTTTTGAATGGATATCACGAATGAAATGTCCTAAACTGAATAACTTCTGGTCTTTCTTCATGTATTTTGAGACTTTTCAGAAATATCATTTTATCTGGTTTGCGAACGCTAAATCCATTTATTAGAAACTAGTACTAGTTTCTCATCAGATTTTAGCATCAACGCGAGGGAAGATTTTAGCATCACTCAATCCTGCAACTCTTTCCGAAGACCAAGGATCATCCGCCAGACCATGTACTACAGATCTAGATTCTAGACAAACTGATTAGCAGAACAAGATATAAATAAATTCGTTTTAAATGAAATATTTTCCTAAGGTTTGGTTTTATAGCAATCTTATAAAAAAGTATTATGTAACGTCAAAGTTTTGAGATAATTTGAAAATTATTATTTATCAGGAAACATTGTGGGAGCTATTGGCAGTATAATTCACTCCACAAGCTTATTCTTTCTTGGTTTTTTATATAACATATCTTTTATTCATCTTTTCACAAACAAAACAATAAAATTTTTAATCAACTCACACACAACTCTTGTGAATTGGTCATATTTCATACAAGTTTTGAAACAAACTTAAACAACTTTAAATTCTTAGCATTTTAGAGATTTTTGTGAAGGCTGGCTGGCGTCACAAGCTTTCAACAATCCCAAGTTTCGAAATGCGTGCCTTTTCGGGAGTAACATTTTCCATGAAGTTAATCATGTTATCATGTTGGAATAACGACGATGAATTTGGTTTAATTCAAGATACCCAGTGAATCAGTACAAGCTCAGTTCAATCAGCATTTCAGTTCAGTTCAGCTCGATCACTTTCTCGAAATTGTATTATGACGACATTTTATAATGACCGTGAATAAACTAGACGATTTGTCATTCACATGCACGCAACAGTATTCATAGAGTCCGGTGAATGCATAAGTCTAATGCAATGTCTTCTCTTCACAGCGTCAATATTGTCCTTTCGTTCAGATTTTTCTTTACTGCTTGACAGGAACGAAGGAAAATTTCGCACAGTAGGTCGAGAGAAACTCTGAGAGAATCTGAGAGCCCGTTGGAGGCTAATTTTAGACTATAAGTGAAAAAACCTCGTGGCACCTCTTCAAACATTAATTATAATTATAGTGGGAAATTTGGAAATTTGTTAACAGTTGGTCAAACTTTTGAAAGTCTGTAAAAAGTATATTTTGATATTCTGCTGTGAATCACTGAATTTTTAAATACAGTACAGTAAATCATGAGTAGATAATTTATTTGAAAAAAAAGTTGCTTATTTTAGTTACTAATATTATTTTGGTGAAGTGTTCAGGAACTGAAACATATTTTTAACTAAGTTCTAGTACTCGGACAGTGGTGTCCGGAAGCTGAATATCGTGAGCTTGTGTGAATTTTAGTTTTCCGGACACTTGAAAAAGTTGGCTTTTTTTATTTTCATAAATAATAATAATAATAAAAATAATAACAAATCATAATAAATGTTACTAAAAATTTAAATAGAGATTTTTAATTGAAGTTGTCGGGAAATTCATCCTGCAAAATCGGGTGTCCGGAAACTAAAACAACGCATCCTGAAACTGAATTTTGTGTCCGCGTATCACTTTTTTATAAAATGGTAACTACCCCAAAAGTGACAATTTGGAATGGAAAACTGACTCAGCTAAATGAAAGAGGATGAGACAATGCTTATATACAAGTAAAACATTTTGTCCCAGAGAAACGTTAATTGTCCGAGTACTAGTGGATCTACCCTACAAACGCCATTTAAAATAAATTTGTTTTCAATATAGGAGCTAGCCATAAAGCCAACTTGTTCCAGTAATACAGTAATGTAGTATAAAAAATTATGTGTTTTGCTACTTTTGACCGGTTGTGTAGATGAATACCTTATGTGTAAGCCCGTCCCTATGCAAAGAGTGAAATCAGTCAACATTCATTTTGACGTGTGGACTTGCAGAACTAATAAACCCTTACCGACAAAGTCAGATACGGTTTTGCAGCATTCATAGGGAACGTGAATCTATGTTTACAAGCTGCGTAACAATGACCTTATAATTCAAATATGAGAATCGAAAAACCCGACGAGAGAATAATATCCACTCAATTATATTAAACTTACTTTTCGAACAAGTTTTGATGAATTCACTAGAATAAAGCTCGAAACGACTAAACTTTTTTATTGGCCAGTTGAAAATTTTGCAACATGAACAAAATTAAAGAGAAAAAAATAAATAATAATTTTCGAAAACATTGAGACAAGCGAGTTGGACTGGAGATGTTAGTTTAAAAAGTTTCGCTTTTATTGTTGCGCATTCATTGCAAGTTGAAATTTTTTTACGACTGCAACATTTGCGGTGCTTTTGTCGTAAAAAATTCATTCGTTTTTGTGCTTTCATTGCCAAGAAAATGCTCACGATTTCAAGTTGAAGTTTTATTTTTTGTTTCATGTTTACGAGTTTTCCGTCGAAGTCACATTATATTCTCCCAAGTTTGCAGTTTCACAAACACAAACAAGCTTTACTCTGTGTGTCAAAAATTGCGCGCTTTGCGGAAATAAACGACAAACAGCGAAAAGCTTAAACGAAACTTCATTGTGCAGCTCCGCAGTCCGATTACGCAATGTTGCCAAGTTTGCAGTTCGTCGAGTTTTTCGTTTTGGATGTTGTTCTCATGATTATAACATAGGTAACAAATGTTTCGTATAGAAACAATTGATTGTTGTCTGTTCCAGTCTTTATAATTTTTAGCAATCTCTCGGAAATACGGAACTCAGGTAGTCTGAAACTGGAATTTCTGTGGAACCGTAAGTCGGAGCTTTTTTCTTATTTCTTTAACAAATTCATACTGAAATGGTTCTACAAGTTTGAAGGGCGCTATCAGTAAATGGTTGTGTGCAATGCAAATTTTCCAGTCCTGCACGCTCAAATAGACAAATGGGGTTTATGCAGTTCACAAAAGGAATTATTTTGCAGTTGCTCTATTTTAAAGCTCGTTTGTAAAGCACATGTAACTGAAGAACAGTAGGTAAATGATTTGAAGAAATGGTTGCGTGGGATAAAAACAAAAACAAGTTTTTCTTGTGGAAATGCATAATAGCTATACAGTAGACGCATTGCGTTTAGATTGTATTGTTTACTACATTACTAGGAATTGTATTGCTGGAAATCCAAATTACATTTCGAATGGCCCAATAACTGATCGACGTGCGGGGAAAAATACATTCGAAATGACTGTAAATGGACTGAAGACACAACGCGAAAAATAACTGCAACACAAACTACCAGCGTCACATCCGTCTGTCCGTATATCACAGCCACTTTATTCGGAGACTATTGGACTATTTGGATGAAATTTAGAGGTAAGGTTAAGGTCTTCGAGAATGAAAAAGAAATTGTTATTAACTATTTTCATTTACGCTAACAGTTCGTGAGATATTCGCTTCTTAAGTCGTCAAAAGTGTGTGCCTCCCCCTCTGACTTTTGAATGAACGGGCGGAAAAATCTGAAAAAATTTAAGGTTGTAGAACTATATAAAACCTCAAACGATTCTTGGTTTGAACAATAAGTGTCTTACCGTTCATTAGATATTCGAAGTTTTAAGTGACCAAAAAAAACTTATAACTTTATCTCACTCCTATGAGCGTAGGAAAATTTTTCTTTTTTTTAATCAGATCTTGAAATCTTTTTTCAACGACTTTCTGGTTCGAAAAGAATTAAGATGAAGATAAAAATTTAGATGCGTAAAGTGGATTTTGTGTTACGTTATTAAATGAGTTGTCAACAACGTTGTACCTCTTTTCTAGAAAATTCCTAAAAAAATAGTCTTACATATTTCTTACATTGGTATCCTGGTAATACTTATGTTGCCCTACTGCGATTTTCAGCAATGTAATACTGAATACACAATGACTCTTTATCAACTACAAACCATAAGAGCAATAGTACTGGTACTTGAAGGCAAGAATTCAAGCATTGAATGTTGCCCGCTGATACCCAAAGGGGAGAAATTATTTATTTACTTCCCGCAAAATGAGAAAATGACTGCGAGTTTTTCTAGGTTTCATCGTCGATATAATGATATTGGTTTTTATAAAAGTATAGCCACAAAATAGTGTGCCAGATTCAAATTCCCTATATTACGATTATCTGGTTATCAGTGCTAGAAGAAGGAGCTTGCAAATAGTTGTTCCTCGTTAGTTTGTAAAAATCACAAGTGTTTTCGACTGCTCGCTAATTACGACTTCCGTGGGTTGAAAGATTCGTCTGGAAAACTCTAAAATATAATAAAGTGAAAGAAAAATGAAAACAAAACGTTGATAAAACAAACATGGAAACAACACGATCTGGAGCGTCATAATGCGGCGACGACAGCCCATAGAAGTATAAAACAACGAGGAACAGCGTTATTCCATTTTCGGTTGGGGTAGGTCCGGAACCCGACATTTTTTCTTCAGTTAGATCGATTTTTTCCGCAACTTTTCTGATTTTTCTGTCCCTTTTCACCTACTTCTCCGGTTTCGGTCTGTTGTGATTCAGTGAAATAATTTTTGTGATATTCCAGAAGGCACGTTACACGGATTGTATTTTCTGGTGTTTCTGGTGTTTCTGTGGCAGATGCCAGATGCTGAGTATGTTTACATGGTATGGTTCATAGTATTTCCGGGCAACGAATGACTTGAGTAAGACTAATCCGTACAGTATGTGACTACAGAGAAAACTATCCATAACTACCCCCAACAACCAGGTCTTTGCAACGACCACCTTGATACATATTGATGCTCCTTCCATCTTGCTTCACCCCTCAGCATTCCCATTACTTACTCTTGGAATGGAATAACTCAACTTAAGAAAACATATTGCATATTGTGAAATCTTGTATACACAATTGTCAGCCACATAAATTTTACGAGAGTCGTGTTTGTTTTCGTCAATGTGGAAATAATTGCTTTATAAAATTCCATATTAATTTAATTAATTAAAATGTACATATATAAAATATTATTGGATAATTAGAATATATGAATTAAAACAATTAACTCTTAATAGATTCACCGGTTAACCTATTACATTTTATAATTACCACAGAATCTTATCGCAACAAAAGCTTTCTGCTATGTAAATCATCGGCTATGAGATGTATACTAATTTTAAATTGACAAGAAAACTACACTGAGATGAATGATGCAAAAGCCAGTTATGAAATAGATAACGTTTTCACAGTTTTAAGAAGAAGAAATCTACAGTACGCTTCGCCAACATCTGACTTTAGTAATAAATTACAAGAACCATTATATTGGTTTTGTGCGTAGTAACTACGACTTGAAATTTGCTCTTAAATCAACAGTAGAAGGTAAGGAATAAGGATGTATTTGATTACTGCAACTGAACGTTGATGCTATGCTACAGTGAAGTCCTTTCATATTTTATAGTAGCTGGTACCTACGTAAGCCAATATGTATATGTTTAATGTACACATTCCAGAATAGTGAAGAATTGAATCTCTATGTACGACAAAAAATTATGCCCAGATGTTCTTAGTAGGGTCACATATGGGGAAGAAGACGTTGTTCAAACGCTGGAAGATATGCTGCATTGTATCTGCAAACGTAAGATTGTAGCAAGTCCTTGTCTTACAAGTTGCGAGGGATATGTTTCTAGTCAGTGAAACAACAACAGTAAAATATCTCAATGGGATGCAATTCATTTTATATTTCAACCTTTTCAGCTATAGCATGAGAACTTAATCCTTATAATTATTATAGCATTTGTATGATTAGGCTGATATCTACGCTTACAGTACTGTTTCCCAAATTATTACTAACGTCAACATTTTACTAAATATCATTTTACTGATATATTTTAAATTTTTAATTTATCACTATATCCCGCGTGAAAAAATCAGACGGAATTCGATCGGAAATGAGACGGAAAACTGAATTCAGCCGGAATCCGATTGAAAATCTATCCGTAAAATTGAAGGTAAGCGGAATTCAGTCGGAAAGTTTTCGTTCGTGCTCGGTATTTTGTTGGTTTTTTAGTCACATCAAAGTGCCCGAATGTTGAATTTGTGTGTAATACACGGATATGTGTATACCTCTGTGCTCGGCAAATTAGGACCTTATGCACATTTGTGGAGCCGGCTTTAAGAAAACAAATTTTTTCGTCTGATTTGCGACTGAATTCCGTCTGATTTTATGAACAATATATATTCTGGGCGAAAAAATATCATGAAAATTTTGACCATGGTCTGCAGACTTAAAACTTAGATCTGAGTGAAATCAGTTAGAAGATATATTTTCTTGACTTCAGTCTGGTAAAATTTTACGACTGATGTTTCATTGGTGCTTAGTAAAACATCAGTCGGAATCTAGACGGAAAAAGAACCGAATTGTGGATGAATTTCGAAGATATGCTCGACTTCTATAGAACTCCAGTCGGAAAACGCACTGAAAATAAAAGGCCTGCAATGTTAAATAATTGTAAAACTATTATCTTCCACTTACATAAAATAACAAGTGAAATTTATGAAGTTTACAACACCAAAGAGGTTAGTTCCAGCTTGTTTACCGATTTCAATCCATAAAGACGCGAACATAAAGTGTAAGTGCTTCATGTTTTACGCCCGTCGTTAAACAATTTTCGAAACACAATTACGTACAATTTTTATACAGGCATTATACACCGATTGTGTAGCCATAAAGTGATTCCACAAGAAGTTTGTGGCCATAATAGAATGTGAAAAATCTCGCCACAATCTGAGAAGAAAACTAAATTTGTCAAGGAAAAATGCAGGAAATTCGGTGTCAAGTTTCTAGTTTGCCAACACAGCATTGCATGAAAGTAAGCCATTAAGAAGTTCTCAACATTCAGATGTACCTGTAAGATGCCAGAAGTTGCTTTAGTTTTGTTCTAAATGTCTGGTTTTCTGACACGGTCATAGCTTACACTATATTTTATAATTTCGTTTTGGACAATCTCAGTAAAGAGTCAACTACAAATTACCTGATTCGTCAACCCTGGACTTACCAAACGTTGCGCATGAGATCCGGCACTTTCACAAAGACCATGAATATTTGCGAACTGATCTCAGACAATGCAATTAACGTTGAGTTGGATGGCCTGGGCCAGTCGGCCAGCGACATGAATTTACAGAAAAAACTCAAAAGCATGCTTGCTATATGTATTCGGAGGTAAAATGTTTGCGTTTCTTGTATCAGGAAAATTAATAAAATTAAAAGAAATTTGAAAATGTTTCTCCCCCTTTCTTAACTTAACAAACTTCCACTTGAAGTGCAACAAACAAATCAATGAGCGGTTCCTGTTTGATGGTCAATCTAGTTGTGGTTGACTTGACAATGCCTGGTCAGTTCAGCAGCTGTCGTTGATGGTACATATTTGCTTTCATATAAAAATTTATGACTTTTAAAGTCTTTAATTAATTGAATTGACACGAGAACATACAGCAAGTTACCCTGACTTGGCCTGCAATGAGGCAAAGCAAACTGATGGATTTTTATGCAATTTCCTTGCAATTTTGGCATTAAACGTGTAAGAAGGAGGGGTGGCACTTGTGTCAAGTATAACTGCTTGAACATTATCAAATCGTTAACAGAGCAAAGTATCAATAAAGAGACCTTGGACGTACATTTGGAAGGCAGTGATCCGATACTTTATAGTTTATACCAACAGCCCACATCATTTGCTGGTGGCCAGTTGGCCATTGTTGCACTGAACAAAAGAAATCAGAGTCTTTAGGTTTGGGGCAATAAAGGGTAAAATCACAACAACAGAATGACACTTCAAAATTGCATTTGCTTGTGACATCTTTCCGGGCCAGTTGACACTGACATTCAACATGTTTCTACGAAAACGACAATTCTATTACGTACGGGAGAGACAGTGACCGATTCGAGAAGGCTTACTTGCAAGGTGACTAAGAACTGCAAATGAGCCTTGCGTTCGATTGTGTTGCCGCATCTTTTGAGGATAGTTTCTTGAGTGAGTCACAATCTGTAGAACACGTTTTCAGTCTCTGTTGCATTATTGCAAGGAGTAGATTCCGAGATCAACATGAGATCAAACCAAAAGTGTGACGAATCCATTGAGGATTTTGGGAAAACTTGTAGCTCAATTATGTTTCTGGTTTTTGGAATTTTGAAGGATTCTTTTCATTGTGACATGTGGTTCGTCGTTCTAGCATAGTCTCATGATTATGAACTGGTATTATCGACCAGTTTAGGATATTTTCAGTCTGCGCTACTAAAAACACTAAAGAAGTGAATCCTGGCTTAGTACAAGAATGTGTTACACACTGAAAATCATGAATGACCTTACGTCAGCTCACTAATTATCAAAAATTTCATGTCCAATATGTATTTCGGTTAATTGATATTTCTTGAAATTGTTTTCAGATGTGTACACACTGTTAGTTTCTATTTGGTATGGCAACTTGCCCATTCTTATAGCTCCAGGTGTCATGTTTGTCAATACTATTAACATATTTATTTGTTATTGAAACATATTACGCCAACTGAGGTTTCCAATGCTTGTGATGTCTTATGCCTAATTTGCATTTTGTTTACTAACTATGTAGAATACCTGGCGAAAGAGATGAGAATTTTGGATTTCCAAAGTTGAAAAATATTTTCTGATTGCCCAATTGAGTGTAATGGGCTGCTAACCCATCTAATGCTCTAAAAATTTTAAGTTTTATAGTTTCTCTGGAACGCCAAGTTAACACTACAGCACGCTTTCGATGCGTTTCGTTTGATTGATATTATACTCGGAATATGGGACGGTAGTCAAATTCCTTGGAATAGATTAATCAACTGTGTAAAGCATATTACCACCCTGAATACGAGTAATTACTTCCCTAACTAATAAGTTCGAATAACGTTGTAATTTTAGTACAATTGATTTAAGAGACACCTAGTGGTTATTTGACAACTTGTAAAGTCAACTTATGTAACATAATCCTTTTTTATGTGTAATACAGTTATGAAAATTTTACCAAACATGTAATAGGATTTCTAGATGGCAATAGTGCAAAAATCAAATTTTCGAGAAATTTTGACTTAGTTATACTTCTTTAACCGCCCATGATGATGTGTAAACAGATTCCTACCCCTAATTATGGTACAAAAATACCAAACAGAGTTAAGTGAAGTAAGCCATATGAGCAAGTCTTCTCATGCGTCGCAAAATCTTAACATTTCTCTTCTGGACCCTGACAGGGTTTTCCAACAATTTAGGAATGTCCGCTATCGACATCAAAAATTAGTGAAACACAAACACTGCGGACATTGGTGAAATTTCTACTGCGATTACATGTTAAACTGGTTTTCTAAGCTTACACTTGGTTCTATTGGTTCTATTCACTGGTGGAAATAGATGTCCACCATAAGTGATTTTCGTGATATCATCTATTGATACCCATGACAAATTTCATGAAAATATAAATTCATGTCGGGAAACATATTAATTATCAAAACTTTTCAATTAACAGTTATTAACTTAATGTAACTGTACATAAACGAACCAAAAGCTTCAATATTCAAATAGTCTTATATATTTGAAAATGTAGAACAACTGTGAGGTAGGTATCCAAGATGTTTAAACCGTTGAAATTTCAATGGAATTCATAGGAAAAAATATAAGAAAACGCGTTTTGTGGAAATGTCATAGTAACATTATTTTTTTACTTAATTTTTATTTGAAAGATGGAACAAGCTGGAAGAATGTAGTTATGACAAAAATTTTATTTTTAATAAAATTTCCATAATATTGATTCAAAACACAAACAAACGACAACGAAATAACCAAATAAACAGAAACGAACGAACGAAAACACCGTGAAAAATTTCGAGTAAAAGTGAAAGTTGACCCGAGCCTAGTGATCCAATTTTCCGAGGTTCGGTGGATTTCGATGTCGGAATCTGTTGATGCTGGTTTCCTTCGTTGGTTAATTTCAGTTTTTTAAGGTTTTCGCTTTCCCAATGGACTAAAAACAAGATCCCCCATAAAAAATCGTGGTATTTATGTTTAATTTATTTTTGATAATTTAAAAAGGTTTTCCAAAAAAAACGGGTAATTTTAATCCACTTGATCACATCACCTCAACCGTGAACAGAAAAGTTTCTGGCAGCGAAATATTACACATTTTTATTTAGAAATTAAAATTTTTTGAACCTGCGACCTAATTTTTTGGTTTTTTACGTTTTTGTTGAGTACTCGTTGTGAGCACTCTATTTGATGAGGTTTACGAGATGTGATTATTTTCTCACTTCAGAAAACAAGAGTTACAAAAGGAATAGTTAACAATAAATTCACTTGTTATATGGATAGTTATCTCCACATTTGTAATTACTGGAAGTTGAATCTGGAGTCTAATAACTGTCAGTTGTACTTGCACCGGTAAAATGTGATGATAGCTATCAAATATGGAACATAGCTACAATTCAAGGCCTATTCTTTTTTCAATACGAGCTATCTGAATAGAATTCCTTTCGTAACATGATTTAGTTAATTCATCGAGCTCCCTTACTTTTGATCAAGTTGAATACCCTAGAGCGAATTTCCGGTCGTGTTCTTGCTGAAGTTTTAAATCTAATCGTCCGTAAATAAGATTCTGAACCTAATCGTTCAAAAATTCGTCATAAAAGGATACTAACATTTGTTATTCTAAACATCTAATTCGAAAATGTGGTTTGACAAAAGGACCTTTGAGGCAGATATCGCAAGAACATGATATTTCCTTAATTCTGAGGATTCAAAAGTATTCCAGTTCACACTCGCTCTGAGGAATAGACAAAGACTGTGAATGTATTACATATATGCATATTTCTTGGTTAGTGGATAATCTTTTTGAAAAATCAATAGCTAAATGGATTATACTAGTAGTTTCCTTTTAAGTTTTTCAACTTACTGATATTAAATCTCTGACAGAGTCTTCAATCGCACTTGGCTTTCATCACCACACTTTTCATCTGCAGATTTTTCTATCCAATGAAAATTTGCTGACGTTCGGAAAATTCCACAATTACGTTTCAATTTATCTACATAAAACGTACTGCACTTGGTTATCAAAAAGCAAAATTAAGAAAAAAATCAATCAAAGTCCTTTGCATGTTTTTCGAACATACCAATATCAAAGCATGTGCCTACGGAAGCGTTTTAGTCAAGTACAAGAAGTGGAAAATTCGATTAAGCCATTACGTCTAACTTCCTTGGAGATCAAAGAAGGAAATTTCAATAATTAGCTGGATTTTCACGAAAGTGTGGGATGTTATTTTCATCGAATTCTGATTTTTCTAATGGTAGGTACTGTTTGAAGGTTTTATACGTGCATGTTTCAAATTACCATAATAATTATTTTTACTAACACTATGATCAGATGTATGCGAAAGGTATCGGCAAAGGTCATTCTGTAAAAACATGAGAATTTGTTTTGTTCATGACCATTGAAATAATAACTAAGGAAGGAAAAATAAATAGAAAAGCCGAAGCAAAATATACAAATCTGCTTAGAGATATTAGTGAGCTTTCATTTGTAGTAGTATGAAATTTGTCACTAACAAAATACTTGATTCCTTAAAAATCCCATTCACCAACCAATAATGGTTACTTTATTTAACAATTTCACATAGCTTTTTGCAATAAAACACTCACAATCAACCGAAATTTTTCAGTAAAATTTTAGAAACGTAAAAAAACTTTTGCGAATCAAAACAAACTGTTTTGACATATTAAGGAACATACTAATACAATCTAACACAAAAATACAATTTGCAATCCATCGAAAGGAGGACAGTATTTTTATTGAAAAATATTCAACTCGTTCGTGTAACAAACACTTATATACTGACCAATGAGAAACACATTCCAATCATATAATGACCACTACAGAGACAAATCACTAACCATATGTCAAAACCCCCTGGATGTGGTAGTAATGTGGTGATATTTTTTATATACAAAAATGAATACAATTATATAGAAAAAAGTATTAAAATATATTTATATACAGAAAAGTGGAATAAAATTAAATTATATAGGAAAAAAAAATTCACATATATAAAAATTGAATGAGAAAATTGCGTTATTTACAAATTAACAAAACAACAACCAAATATACGATATATAAAACAATAACAAGGGAAATCAACAAAAAATAAAAAAAAAAATTAAAATTATAAAATATATATATGAAATCTTAACAATTTCTGTACCTGAAAAATTAAATAAAACACCACTTGTTATTCTATTTCAAGTTTTCTTTATTATAAAAATTGAAATTTACATAAATCATTTTTAACATGTTACATTTATAAACGTTTTATTTAAATTGTTACATATTTTCACAATTTCAGCATATACAAATAATTTTTTTTAGCAATTTACATATTGCTATAATTTACTTTATGTTCAAAACATCACAATAAATTGTTATTTTATTATTTTTTATTATGTCATTATTAATAAATATATTATTTCACTATTTTAGAATCACAAACATTAAGTTTAATAAATATTTGCGTTTGTTTACCGACAAAACAACAAACGTCAAAATTCATATCGCCGAAAAAATCTGATTTTGTGCGCGTTTGGCGGATTTTTCGATTTGGAATTTGTTTTATATTAATTAAAAATACTTTAATAATAGCACTCATCATAAATTTTATATAAAATAACCATTTTAAACACTTAAATTACATGAAATTCGCGGACGAAATAACAAACGCGATGAATTTCTCGTACTTCACTACGCGGAATATCGAGAGACGACGGCCCTTACACACACATAGGCAAAATCTGCTTCATGGCTTGTCAAGACCACTACATCCAGGGGGTTTTGCATATGTGGAAATTGACTAATAGAGATAGTCATTTTGACCTATTTAGAAACACTATACATAGAAAATCGAAATTTTTTCTCACAACTACTGTGAAGCATCAAAATCCAACCTATAATAAATTAGTCCTTAGTTATTAATTCAATGTTCATGACCAAAACAATTCCTCGTTTTTCTATATTACCAAAGTACGAGTACCATATTCGACGATTTGCGTTTCTTTAATACTTACATCCTCTAAATCCTTATATACAGATTGACAGATTGGTACTATACATGAACTTATGATATAACTATAAAACCGAACAACAGTCGGAAAAATGAAGTGAAGAGAACTAGAAAATTAGTCAGAAAACTAACTGAAAACAGTCGAAAATGCAATTGTTTTCCATCTGAATTCCGATTGATGTTCCATACTTTAGATCGATTTTCGTCCATTTTTTGACTGCGTTTATAAGCAAATTTTCAAGATATTTTTTCACTGAATCCCAAAATTTCGACCATAGTCTGCAGACTTAAAACAGTCGGAATTCGCACTTAAAACTTAGATCCGACTCAAATCACTCGGAGAATATACATATTCTGTTGATAGTACCAGATGGAATTCAGTCGGTTATCAACAGAATATGTATATCCTCCGACTGATTTCAGTCTGCTAAAACTTTTCCGATTGAATTCCGCTTGCCTTCTATGTCTCGGATAGATTTTCGATCAAATTCCGCCAGATTTTTTCACCTGGGACATTTTTGAAAATTAAAGGATTTTTGCACACGTACGCACAACACACTTCAAACGGGGACAGACTAAGGAAGTTAAACCGGTTTATCTCTGTTATCTGATTTAAGTTCATAATCTGTACGGAACTAGAAAAACTACATCCGGCTTATCAGCGTAACAACCGCATTTTTGACAAATAAACCGATTTTAGTCTGTCAAGTCATTTTGGTTAAACTGATTAAACTTAGCTGGTTTTACTCAACAAGCTCAAGGCTAGTTATTGCGCTAGAAGTCTTCCAAGAAACACTGATTTCAGTAATTATTATTTCCTTATTAACGTCATATGTAAGAACGCATGCTCAATTCATTTAAAAATACATAGATGTGGTTGAAGTCTCTGTCTTTGACAGATTATTCAAAATCGCTAAGGATATTCGAAAACAATATTTTGAAACATTAATGATCTGCAACTTACTTCTATAAGTAACTTTATTCAGATCTAATTTGTTCGCACATTACTTTTCAGACTCCTTCAAAACCAAACCCAAAGTCAGTGAAGCAAACCAAGTAAACATTTTATTCTGATGAGTAACTAGGTACAACTTTTGTGATAACTCTATTAAATTACCTTTTTTGTATTTAACGCCTTTCAGTCATAATGGTTAGTGTCACTATCATATTAAGTATTATAGTTAATATATTAGGATATGACTTTAAATTCCATAGACGCACTGCAAAAACAATTACTCGGGAAAATATATTAGCCAATTTAAAGTTGTCAACATACATAACTATATGTAGTATCGGAACTTAAGTAGTTTATAAGGAACGTTTGTTAGTTTTAAGAGATTTATGGTACAATAACATCATAATAGTTAAGTTAGATTAGGAATAGGTCTGTTCGCGTACGTGCTCGGAACATATTGCAATATGTTTCAATCTCGAGATTGGCGTTCGCGTACTTTCTCAAGCATGATTTTTGAGAGTTTCGCGTGACGGCATGGAGGGGAAACGAGCTCGAGCTTGAAAAATGTTACTAGACAAATTCGGTCGAGTAAAGTCGAGGTGCTTGACAAATTCTTTGACAGCTGTCAAAGTTGTCAGATTTTCAAGTAAATATGCTTGATGTTACTCGAAAGCGTTTTCTTACTTTTCGAGTAACAGCGAAATCGTTCAAACCTCTCATTTTTCCTCGAGTAAAGTCTAGTAAAGTCTAGTACAATTCAAAAGTACGCGAACAGACCTAATATTTGAACGGTACCAAATTCATACACTTTGTTGGTATTGAGAGTTTGAGGCTGTGATGGGGGAAAATACATGAAGAGAAGGCCTTTACGCACTAACAAGTTGTCTTCGCGAGGGGTGATACGTGGAAAAACGGAGTCCTCAAAAAAGCGTTCAGCAGCAAGGCTATTAAAAATTGGGTAGGCGAACATAATGATTACTTTGTAAAGTGCAATTGTAAAATTAAATATCTTATTTTACTTAATAAATTGAACTTTATGATAAAAATTTTAAAATCAATTTGATTTGGTGGCATACTCGTATATATGAATGCGATCTAACATGATAATTCCGATAAACGTTACTGCAAGGTGCCTCAGAGTAATTTTCTCGAGTACTTGGAAATAAAATGCAGTAACAAGACGACGTTGTCTGAGCTTTTAATATTAATCGAACGCCGTTTGGAAAACCCTCTTTGATAAGATAAGTTCATAAATTCTCTGAAATTCACTTACCAATTTGTATCATGTCAAGTAAAAAGTTTGGTTTCATTGAAATCTAGGTACAAAACTTTCACTACAATTTCTTAAAATTACAAAACTGAATTTTTTAGCAACAAACACCGAATGGAAACATTCGAGTTATTTCCATTTACTATATGTCAATTTGAATTAAATACAGTCGAAGTCCTCTAATTTTAAATTCCTTTAACTTGAAATTTCCTCTAGCTTAAAATTTTTCTTAAAAAACTGGCGCTGCCTTCAAATCTTCATACATACATTAGCTCGTTCTGTAACTCGAAATATTTTCAGTGGCAACAACGATTTCCAGTTAGAGGACTTTGACTGTATTGACCTCCCAATTGGTATTGCCTAGTATCATGGATTAAGTAAAGACCATAAAATATCAAACAACCACAATCAAACAACTACAGCAAATAAACTACGCATTGTCTGATAAGGGAATACGAAGGTCATTTGTGCATGACACAACGCATCTAAAATGTGTGAGCTAACAAATAGTCTGTGTACTTTAGACGCGAGGATACATGTATACAAATTTGGGGGTTGAACCAAAATTTAAGATAACTGTTGACCGCGAAAACTTTCACTTGTGCAAATTATTTAATACATTAAATCCTATCACTTAAATCAGATAACTATATCAAATTACGCGAATATTAGTCCATGAATAGAGTCAACAATATAATATCTAATCAACTGCACAATATCATTTTCTACATAAGTCACAGCACTCAGGGTATCCTTCAATATTTCAAGAAAGCTCAACATAAGTATCTTGGCAGACCTAAATACTTGCCCAGACAACATCATCTTGTTAAAATCTCACCTTAAAATTGTTTATTAGGTATGGCAACTTACCCTGCATTTTCGGCTGCAGCAATGGACATGTGGGGCTCATCTGTTAGATGCAGCGATGATGGGCCCTGTGGAGGCGCTTGAGGAGCTGGAGGACGCTCCGTGGTCGCTGCAACGCCAGCCACCTAAATGAAAGGAATTTATATTAATTTGCTTAGTTTAGTTGATTAATTTTATTGTTCTTCTGCTTAAGCTTATTTTATACTAACAGACACCAAGATTTATAATAACTCCTTATATGTACACCTGCAAGAAACACAGGCAACCACTTGCCGCAAAATTTGCCTTCCGGAAGCAGAGCTGAAAGCTTTGACTGATGCCAGAAAAATGGGGAAACAATAAAACGCTTCTAACTATATTACTCGTCCGAGGTTATTTTCATTACAATTAATGTAACTAATTTTTTATTTTTCAGGATCAAAATATTCTCAGGCAAATTTTCAGCATGCTCTATTGAAGTACCTACTTGGTAACGTTTTGATCATTTGAAAAATCTAATGATTATGCAAGCTAGACAGAGAACTTTTTCTTTTATTTAAATCACAACAACCAGCGCAAGAAACATCTACATGCGTATTCCTGAATCGCTATCGAGCGCGAATTCTAATTCACAAACGAAAAATTTTAATTCCCATTCGATAAATGGTGAACAGTGGCTTCAATCCAACACTTTCAATGAACGTATTTATCGAGTGGTGCAACTTCAACGCAGTTATTATCGAGTCCAAAAATGCATATTTCCTAAACTGTAACCAGCAGGACTTGAGCAAAATTGTTCAAAATCGGTACTTTCCACAAATACAAATAAAAAATTTAGTCTAATTTGTAGTCTATTCTTTGAACAAACTTAATACTGTAAAAACTATACTATTATTTACTATTTCCTACCCAAAATTCATATAACTATGTACAGAGAAAAATGGGTAAGTGTGTTCCGCCACTGATTTAACCAATAAAAACTGAAATTGGGGCCATCCTGTACACCCATACAATTTATCAATCTTTTTTTTATTTTTATACCGAGGAGACCTAGCATTTATTAGGTTTACAAATAGAAAATTGCGATATTTTTTTTTACAAAATTCAAAGCTTTATCATGTGAAAATTTTTGATTGCTCACTGGCTACGATATTTTCCCATAGTTCTGGGTGCATACGGATGCCTCGAAGCGATCCACGAATCAATCCAATTCGGTGTCTCCCCAATATTAGCGCAGGACTGCTCAGACAAGTCGTGTGCTATTGACCGGAGAAGATGAAAATCTATAGGAGGCATGTCCGGAAAATAAGGCGGGTGTAGTATCACGTCTCATATCAAAGATTCCAGAAGTTTCTTAACGACCTGACCAGTATGTGGCGGATCGTTGTCATGGAGCAAAACAAACTCATTAAGCCTTTCCTCGTATTAAGGCCGTTTTTTCTTTAAAGCCTTGCTTAAATTCATCAGTTGAGCTTGGTAACGAACTCCTGTTACAATTTCCCCATTCTGAAGGGTTCATGATAATTTTTCGTTAAAAACACATTGAGTGCGTTTCTGGCCGGCTTTCCTAATCAATAAGAAGGCAGTCTAGCAACTTCCCTTTTTGAATCGAAGAGCTGGCCAGGACCATAAGCATCGTTAAAAACACATCTGGAGCAGGACGCACGCAAATGCGTGGCAAATATTTGTGCCGCAAATAAAGAAATAGTTACATTCAACGCACAACGCACAAATTAATTGATGTGGACGCGGCTTAGGTATTATAAATTTTTACATCCTTCACAACAAATCGCAAGGATTTGAAAAATGTATTTAGATGAGCAATAAATTGTCCATATTTTTCTGTATGAGTGATCTAGAACACTAAAAGAAATGTAAAACGGTGGTGTGAGAAGTCGGCCTACCCTTCGGCACTTTAGAACTTAGAAGCTTGTCAAAATTGGAAATTGAAATTATGATTTAACTTGTCTGTTTTATGTTTTTCTTGAAAAACTTTAACATTGCAGTCAACTCAGAATCCATCTTTATAACATACACAAAAATGAGGAAAAAAATTTAATAAAACGAACATAAGTTTCAATCTAATACACCTACTCTCTGCCATTTCGCATCGATCTTCTAAAATTCAAAATGGAAAAACGTCTTAGTTAGACAAAGACTTCTTTTACGAAAGCTTTCAGTGCTTTTTGCGTTGCCCAAAAATGGGGATTGCTTGAATGCCAAGGATTTTACGTTGTCAGAGCTGCTTAACAAAGAAATGGAAAGCAATAGAATATATGAGCTCTCCAGATTTTTATGTGCATAGGTATCGTTATTGGAACGTATTTCTAATCTAATTTCAATTATTATACCGAAGCTGGATATCAAAATACCATGGAAAACGTACAAATTTACAGTTTAAAATTGTAAGATGGTATTCGCTTGAATGTCAATATAACCTCGCACTTATCTAACTAATAAAGAGGTATTTGTAACTTGAAATTTACTATGTAGTTAATCAAGGAAGTGTAGGTAGCAGAGGAGGAACTATGATTCCTTCCGTTATATGACGCCAGTTCCTGAGAACTTCGATTGATACCTTCTGAAAGGCGTGAAGAAGACGCTTTAGGAATTGCTGAAATTGTTTCATAAACTTGAAAATTACCAAAAACCAGTCCAACCAGAACATAAACTTATGAAAAAAGCGTAACGCTTTCGTTACAGAAAACAACTCTCCGCCTGAATACACCCTAGAACAAAATTTAAAAGCTCAGTTACCACCACTACCAACAGCCAATCACAAAACTCCTCCGACTATCTCACCGTTGTCCCATTCCGTCGAACCGTCACCATCACCAACACTGAACACAAAAACTACACCAGCAAAGGTACCCCTAACACAGGGTCCTCTAGGATTCCACATAAGCCGAAGAAGACTGGTTGAGGCCACAACTGTCAATTACAAAACCCAAGTCAAACTTCAAGCGAGAGTAAGAAGAAGCATAAACTTCATAAGCACCCTATGTACATCGAATCTCCGTGATGCGAACAAAATCTCGACAAAACACCAACAACCCTTACTTGAGGAAACGTAGCGTGTTGCTAGGAAGACTTTCAATTAACAATCATCGTATCCCATGGCAACTCACATCCAAACACCAAGGAATAACTTAAGACAACAGGCTGAACTGGCAACAACGCATAAAGGAAAAACGAGTATACTGCTCCAAAATCCTACACTCCCGAGGCTCGATTCTTAAAACGAAAAAGTTTTCTGAAAAATCAAATCATAGCACTCCTTCGTCAACACTACTAACGTACCTAGCTTTTAGAAAAATTTCGTCAATAAGGCTTCCATGAGGATCTGACTATTGAAACCATCACGCCATATATTAGGTACATACTTGACAAGGTAGATAACTCGACAAACGAAGCTCTAAACGATCTACAACAAACGAATAGTTATAATACGTTGCAGGCTACTAGAATATATAGAGTCCCGCTAATTCGAGCTGCTTGGAATCGAACGCTCTTCGGATTAACGAAAATTCGAATCAGGCGGAGTTTTGTCATGTAAAGCCATATGTGTATTGACTTTATGAGGCATATTGAGGGTCTGATGTGTCAAGAATTATAAGTAAGAAATTACGTATTCTGGTACCTAGGTTACTGCAATTTAAAGTGCACTGTATTGTGACTGTGTTGGGCTTTAGACGGGGCCTCAAATTTTATTGCCTCCTTATGCCTTTGGACGTCTGCCTTAAAAGTTTCATAAATGTACATTAAATGGACGACATAACTTGAAAAACCTCGGTTTCTTTACTTTTCCCAGTTCAGAAATTTTAAAAAATTTGTTCCCTGGTCCTGTTCGGATTAGGCGGATTTTCGGACTAGCGGGGTTTGGATCAGCGGGACTCTACTGTACTAAGATAATTTACTAACCTTACTCAACTTGGATGTTAGGTGTTAATAACACCTATCGCGAAGTGGAAGTCAGGGGGCCCATCGGAACTAGCTTCAAGATAAGGCCGAGCGATCAAAGAGAGACAGGTAGAGAAGAACGAATTTCGATGCTCGGAAATAAAGATAATAAGATAGTGAAAGATTTGTTACATGAAATAGTAGGTACCTAGGTACCTAGGTACCTAAATAAATTTTATCAAAGACGAGCGGCTGTGCTGGAAACCTCCCCATTCCGAATTTCAAATCGAAATTTAATCAAATGCACCCCATATACGAGCTACTCACATCCCGAAGTCAAGCCACAGCAAATACCACGGCAAATACAACCTCGTCTTACCTTTTGCAAATTTGAGTTCTTCGCCGCAGACAATATATTCAGTTTTCAAGACATTTGTTGTCTTTGTTAGTTGACGAAATTCGAGTCTTCAGAGCGCGAGCCTCAACCATTTCAATCGAAAATTGTTAGAACGAAAAAAGAAAACTTTCTTCGGAATTTGCTCGCTATCATACAATAGCACTTTTCTCCAGGTGTGTGTACCTTTCGGGTCCATTGACACCTTGCGAGTGTCGGTGAACAGAAGAAAAGCTTTAAAGTGAATAAGCGATCCAACTACGCCAAACATTAAGCTCCGTAAAAGTGGTTTTTTCCTTGTGTTGGGTATTTGTTTTTCAAGGTTACAAGGCTAGTGGCATTGAATCTGCGTATGGATACAACCCGAAATCAAACAATAACATAAACACACACATACCATCCCACACCAAAAACTACGAAATTCCGTCGTCACTTTTCCTGATTACAAACCGGAAGTTTCACTGATAAAATAAGAATACTCACGTAGAGCGAAAACAGAAAATCGAACAAATGTATCGTGGGGGAATGAGACATTGGGTAGAGTTATCATCTTATTTAATTTAGTCTGTTTAATGGAAAAATAATTATATTCACATGTCGACATTATGAACGAAGAAGAAAAGTTTTCTATTTCTTATTTCCCACCACACAATTCAATTTCACTTTTGAAATTGAGGATGTTTTCAAATTGCTTAGTAGTTGTGTTGGTGTGGCAGTGAATGAAAATGAAAATGTAGATCCACGGAATTTGCGAGAGAATTTTATAGTATAACTACCTACTTCTTGAGTCTCACAATTAGTGAGCTTTTTTCCAAACTTGAGTGTTTTGCTTGTCGTTTCTATTTCTATGCTTCTCGTCAGTGGACATCGTGGTGCAATTGAAAAGCTTCTTTAAATTTGTTTTGTTCTTGCATGTAGAACTTAGAAAGAAACAATGCACGATTTTCCAATTTTCAAAAATTGATTCTAAGACAAAAAAAAAACGAACACGTGTCCGCTCCCCACGCAGTAGAAATGAAACCTTCAGAAAACTAAACTGCACGAGAATGAGACGAATGTAGTATGTATTAGGAGAATTATAAATTATATAGTTTATTTATTATAAAATTGGTACGAGGTTCAAAAGTTATTTACTTTATTCATTTAACTTCTTTTTATATATTTTTTGTTTTTTATTTATTTATTTATTTTAACTTTCGTTTTTAATTTTTTTGTTTGTTTTTTATATTTTCTTAATTTATTTTTTATTTATTTTTGAATTTTATATTTCTTTTTTTTTCTTCTTTTTTTATGTAATTTTTTTATATTTTTTTATTTCTTCTTGTGTATAAGTTTTTTTTTATTTTTTTACGAAGATAAAAGGAAACACTGCACGGATGTATTCCATCGCATTTTCTCGTAGGCTATATCCTCAAGATGTATACGATTGTCTTCTTTTAGTGTCACTTTTTCGTTTCAATGAGTTTCAAATCACAACGGTGTTAAAGAAGTTTTCACTTCAATTATTCTAGAAAACAACACTTGCTGCCATTATTTCTATAGTTATTGGAAATATATACATAGCTACTATCAAACTTTTGAAATATCTGGGTTCAAAGGAACGATGAAAATTATTTTGTGCGTACATCATTTGATCCAAACCGAGGCGACGAAATAGTACGGCGGTTGATGGTGTACTTGAAGTGCCGCTTTTATGATGGCACACCAATCAGGCGCTGAATGCGAATGTCTCGGCGTGGGTCGTGAATCTGGGTTTTGCAACATCGACCATCCATAAATATAAGGAGTCTAGCATATAGAGAATTTCCCTTCGTGCGTTTCCAGTTATAGGGTCTGAGTTCGACTAAACGAATTTTATGTTACTTACAATTGGGCAAAAAAGTTTCGAGTTATCCAGTTCTGAGAGTATTTAAAAACCGATCGTTTAGTCCTAACACTTACCACTCCTGACCTTTATTCCAACCGGTTGAAGTAGAGTGAAAAATTTGAGAGGTTTGTGGAAAAGTTAAACTATAAACTATAAATGGCTATGAAACATATCTGGAAGAATTAACAAACAAACATAATTTCAAGTTTATATATAATCTGTTTATTAAAAAATATGTGGAATTTGCATAGAAACTTATTGTAATTCATTTTCAACATAGTCCACTATAATTTATTGATTCTTCTGAAATTCAGAAAATCATTAAATTATGTAAAGTAAAAATTTTAGGAACAGCTATAAATGGCCTTTATTGGATATTTATTTATTATAAAATTTATTCTAATTCAGGTTTAGACATTCTTTTAAAAATAGTACTAACTATATACTGTTTTATATTTTCAAGAAACTAGTTAACTAGTTTAACTAGTTAGTTATAAATAAAATTATTTATGTTTACCTCTTCTTCCAGGTTTGTATTAGTTATAATCATTTTTTGGATTCCGTACCCAAAGGGTGATAACGTATCCCGTATCTGTCTGTATCCCTTGAACCATAATAGGTAAACAGTTCAAATTTTTAAAAGTGTGTGCTATTATGGCCGCTTTTTGTACGGCGGCACGGAACCTTTCATGTGCGGGTCCAACTCGCAATTACCCACTTTTTTAACGTTGAAAGTTTTCAATTTAATAGAAATTTCACGTCGTCGGAACTACGTTCAGGAGTGGACGGAATCAGGAATTTAGGATTTAGGTTGTCGGAGTTAGGTAACAACTCTACTATTCTACTCTCTGTGGGACTCTACTATTCTATGAGAATATAAAATTCAAAATGAATGAATGAAATTAATGTAAAAATGATAAAATAAAATGTTACGCTCAGAGTTCGCTTTATTTCTTTGGACGTTTGTATAACTACATCTAAAACTTTCATAAAATGCTGTAGAGATATGATTAATTGCTTATTTATTTTATTCCAAAGCCCATGTGACAATAAAATATAATGAGTAGCATATGCCAAGATATAGTATTTTCGAAAGAGTAATCTCCTCTCAAAATAATTTTCTTCTAATAAAATGGTTATGATTAATAATCAAAATTGTAATTAACAGCTATTGTTCTGCTTCTTGTTAGCTACGTAACTGTGTTCCAGCTGAAAATGTTATATTTTGCATCAAATGGCATAATATTCTAGAACTTTTCTACAGTAGTTTAATAAGACTTAAAAGTAACTTAAGATATTTGCAGTAGATGACGAAGGATCCTTATCGAAAATGACAATTAACCCTTAATGAATGTGTAAATCGACTTGAGAATATTTAACGATATATAGTTAGAACAAAAAAAAATATGAAATTTCCACAGTGCTTTGAGTTGGGCGAACGATTTGGATCGTCGCCAGTTGCTTTTTTGATCAATCTGCTGGAATTTTCGTGTTAATTTGGACTTTATTCGATTTGACCAGTCTTACACAATTAGTGATCTTTTATCAATAACGCGAATCATCAGTGAAATCATCTCGTTTCTGTTTTGTTGTTTGCTTTTTTCGGTTTAATTACTGGGTGCACGGACTTTTCATTACACTTATTAAGATCAAGAACTGTACATAACGCAAAATGGCTTGACAATTGATTATAGCTTACCATTTAAAATTTATACAAAATGTTTAAAAGTCTTATTTACTTCGTCATTAGACACTATAGAACTAATTCCGTCCACCGAAAATCTGGTTCCCTTAATTCCTTCACCAGAAAAAGGTTATTGGATAAAATCAATTTTTAAAAACTGATTCTGGAGCAAAATTCTTGCTAGAATTTAAAAATCCACTTTTCGTTATTATTCCTATATTGGAAATATTTAGAAGAAATTATTTTAATTAAAGAAGTTCGAAATGGTCGAAGAGCCCTAATTCCGCCCTACCAATATTTGCTCGAATGAATGCAATTCTGACCGTTTTTAAAATTAAGAAATTGAGTAGTTTTTATTATATATTCCATATTTTGTGTATTACATTATCCTCTATTGCATTATTATTAACCATTTTCAGTCTTTAAACAGTTCCTAGTCCATGAAAAACCGAATTTTTAAGTTGATTTTAGGTGGACGGAATTAGGGTCACTAGTGGACGGAATTAGGAACATGCAAGTTAGGTGGACGGAATTAGGGCTCTTCGACCATTTCGAACTTTTTTAATTAAAATAATTTTTTAAAAATATTAGCAATAGAGGAATAATAACAAAAAGTGGATTTTTGAATTCTGGTAACAATTTTGTTTCAGAATCAGTTTTTAAAAATTGATTTTATCCAATAACCATTTTGTGTGGAAGGAATTAAACGAAACAGATTTTCGGTGGACGGAATTAGGGCACTTTACGTTAATTCCGTCCACCTAACTTGCATGTTCCTAATTTCTTCTAGCCGCAATGAAATGTATTGCCCAGAGCAACAAAACAGGAACTAAGAATGTGAAGTATTATGAACATGGTGTCGGTTTCAGCGTAGGTATCTGGAATAGTAGTAGTAGAACTAGAGGAGGCACAATTGTCCTTAATGAAAATGTCCTCAATAATTAATGAGAATCTACCTATTTGGAATTATCAAATTTGTGAAACAGTAGAAATAGTTACATGTTCCCATCATGCCGACAAGTCTCGAGGCTTATGATTTCTTACATATCAAAACCTTATAGAATGAAGTAAACTAAACTAAACTAAAAAAGTTAGCTACATAAATTTTAAGATTCCAGAAATGTTTAACAGCTAATGTCTAGATATTGACTTGGACACCATTTCGAACGTTTCCATAATCAGCTATCCACATATAAATTGAATTTTTCAGTCGATTTCATTCGGTCGGAATTAGAGTCAAAGGTGATCGATAATAGGATCCTCGGATTTTCACAATCGAAATCAGAGCTATGCAACCAACGCCGATTTTGATTGAAAACAATTTGTTCGAAATGTTGTCCATCTACAGTACACATACACCTAATGTCTACAAGTCTTTTTGAATTCAACTGAACATTATTAACTCGCCCCAGGACCCAATTAAAAATTAAAGTGATCAAAATTTTACATCGGAAAATTACTGCCCTTCTCAACTTAATTATTTAGGGCTCTGGCTCTGAGGGGAAATAGTTGAACTTATTCTTGTATGCAGCCCTGGGCTTTAATGCCATCTTCAAGTAGTTTAAAGTTGCTTTCAGTTGCGATTTCCACATAACACTGAACACACACTATCTTGACGCTTACAGTAAGCGGCTTACTATGACTCTGTGATACACTAGCCAGAACCATGGTTGCAACTCCAATTGGCAACAACATTGTTCGAAGGGCTTTCAAAACCAGGGTTTTGTCGGTTCTTCACAACTATAGTTAATATGTAGGTTTAACTGTAAAGGCTGTTAAAACCGTAATCGTACATAGTGAGCATGTGTGATGACTCGCTCAGTTTAGGATGCAAACTATCGAGTGCATTTCCCGGCTACAATTTAGTTCTGCGTGGGCGATATCCAGTGTTTACCGCTCTCGGACTATCCGTACCCATCAGACTAATGCAACGCGCGATTCTATATTTCTGCCTATTCCATTCCTGTTTGATGCGTTCGCTTGCGTAATAAAATTAACAAGACAACATTTTCAATGTAGAAGACGTCTTCATGACTTCCTATAAAAAAGTCTTCGAAACGCTTCTCATATTGAATTCAACATTCATGAATAGAGGTTTTATCGTTACCGTTGGCTTCTTCAGGTTTTATTTTGCTATGAACAACTTGTTACTTGTTAAATTATCCACACGTTGTAGAGCCAACGACGGTTTATTTTTAAGTCATTCGCGTTTGTGGTCGCGGCCAGTTGCGCAATTGATACGTGTGTGCCAAATTATGAAACAATAGATCGTTGTCAAACATTCTGGAATATAAATAATTAGCATTGCAATCTTTCTGTGTTTTATGCCTGTCAAGTAATTTGAATCTACCACATGATGTCATCATACCGGATCGTTATCCGGTTTTTTTTTCAAACGTTTAAGCTATAAATTCAGAAATTTTCTAGCTTTCTAGCAAATAAGCAGGTTTCCTTTAGCTTTTGTATGACGATTTAACTAAAAATACAAAATATGTTTATCGTTCCATAAGCCTACATGTTGTTGTATGAAATAAGGATGAGACTTTCGATATAAATTTTAGTATTTCCATAGAAAACGAAACAATAATCAATAGAAATGTTTATCGATTCAAACATATTGTATGTATTTTTGGGAGAATTCCTTATTTGCAAGACATTCATGTGTGTACTACATACATAGTTCTGTTGAACTTTTGCAAGAACATGGAAAACCGAAAGAATGATTGATTGGAACTGTGTGGAGGCATAAAATATTTGCATTTACTGTTGTTTAACATAGTCTGGCTGGTTGTCTGAATTTCTTTCCTCGTCTTATAATAAATCAATTTTTGTTTGTCATTTTTATTGGATATTTTCGTATTTTTCTATTAGAAAGTTGTCTTCCAATACCCGAGAAGCGGTATGTTTTTTGTAAAAATATGTCGAATGATCCATTGACTTGTTTTTTAACGAAATTAATGATGGTACCTTCTTATGACCAATTTAATAAAGATCACACTAGTACGCTACAGCCAAAATAACTGACTAGTTTCTCGCTGTGAATCCTTTAATTTGCTGAAAGTATCAAATTATATACAAAAAATTGTTCCTTAACGAAAAAACGAAATTTGCTGTAATAGTTAGTGAGTCAATAGTAATGTAAAATGCCCAAATTCCACCCTCCTAATTCCGTCCACTTTTGATTTTCGCTAATAATTATTTTTTGGGGCATGTTCTGGAGATAAAATTCATGACATCATATACCTCACTAATTAGTGTTAATATAATGGAAATTTCAGGGATCTATCGCACATAGTTTATTTTTAATTAAATAATAAAGATGAAAATTATATTTTTTAAGAAAAATCATTTCAAAATCATCAGATTTGATGTTTTGGTTTTAAGAATTTTTTGAATGATTTGTAAGGATTATGATAAATTCTTCTGACTTTTCTGTATCTATGAACAGTATCCTCTATTGCATTATTATTAACCATTTTCAGTCTTTAAACAGTTCCTAGTCCACAAAAATCGATTTTTTAAGTTGATTTTAGGTGGACGGGATTAGGGTCACTGGTGGACGGAATTAGGAACATGCAAGTTAGGTGGACGGAATTAGGGCTCTTCGACCATTTCGAACTTTTATAATTAAAATAATTTTTTTTAAATATTTCCAATATAGTAATACTAACAAAAAGTGGATTTTTAAATTCTAGGAACAATTTTGTTTCAGAATCAGTTTTTAAAAACTGATTTCATCCAATAACCTTTTTGTGGTTTTAGAATTAAAAGAAACAGATTTTCGGTGGACGGAATTAGGTTAGTTACGAAATGATTTCTGAAAAGCGACAACGGCACCGAAAATATTATAGTTTTCTCATAAGACTCAGAACATACAATACTCTACCATAGTAAAATTTTATGCTAAAAACCCTTTTGAGTTCTCACGAGCTGCAATTTCTTCTGGGGATCTCCATTTGGCCTGCACAGGAGTCGTTAATGGATATAAGAGTGACCAGTGTCCGGTGCTATCTTCCGAACTCCTTCAAGGTCAGCAATCAGCCGTATAATCTGGACAGTATCCAAGATACGAGCAAACCAAGGGCACTATGTGGTATCTCCGGATTGATAATGGGTTCCAAACCAGAATTCGATAGTAATGTGATGTTAACATCTGAGTTGATATGTGGAACACTTTCAACATTACTTTGGAGATTCTAAGACAAGACACTTGACGGTTCGAGATGTAATAACTAGTTATATCACATATTTGTAATCGAGTTAATGGTTTAGTTTGTCTTATAATTTAATTATGGTAAACAGTTTGAAAACAAATACAGACGGAAGGACACTTCCTATTATTAATTCTGCCTCCAAAGTGTGATTGGCTTGAAGAAATAATTGTGGGATGGTCATCAGTTCCAATGCGGACTCTTCAGAATTTTCGACTTTTCCTCCCGCACATTTACATCCATTGAGTGAAAATTAAGCTCGTGATCCGGATTAGCGGAAAATTACAGAGCATTTGCAGAATAGAATCGAAAGTAATCCGCTTAGTTCGTAAAATCGTTTATGATTACATACTCTCATTACAAATCCGAGATGAGTATGCATTGATAGATGAAAATTAAGAGATTTTGTTGATTTTTTGTACAATATTTTATTTGAAATTTATTCAGTTTGTGACATTCTTGAGAATCCAAAAAAATTAGACAGATATGTCCATGGTTGTGAGAATTATACGTCTTGAAACGAATTGCAAAGCACATTTACAACTCAGAGAAATTCAATACTCCGCTAATTTATAACCATGAATACCGTGTTACTCGTGAATCTAGTGATGAAATTCCCAAGAACGGATTTGGTTATATAGTTAGTCAATACATAGTTACATAATTTGATGCATTTCAAAGCAAAAACCGGATATGGTTTGTATCATGACGCGATTCAGAGCTCAAGTGATCAATTGTGTATTATCAAGTTGTCGCCATGGGTACATGGGCAATCCTAGAGAAAGCATAGGTTTAAGCTATAAGGATGTGTGGCCTCAGGGTACCTACTGGAAAATAAGGCTAAGGTCACTCAACAAACAATCTCGGCCTCGAAAAAGATTCGACTCCGTGACAAAATTGTTGATTCAATAAAGAGACGTACATATTAAGATCATTCAAATCGCGTTCGAATTCAACTGTAATATTTGTTTTACAGAACAAATATTTGGTTCAACTTTAGCAGAGAGAGAACTGAATTCGCCGCAAAATGAGTACGGCATGAGAGTTGTCAAAACACAATTTAAAAGTGTCCGTTTGGTGAATTTCTACTGATTCCAGTATATGTTGTCACGCAAAATGTTGCGCAAAATTTTTAAAACTTGCAGGTTGCATTTTGCCCAGTTTTTGATATAGATGCATTCATGTGGCCGGAAGATACACGAGCTTTGCTCTGAAATATTCCGCTAAATTTATTTTTATTTCTCTCTAGTAGAACTAATATTTTTTACTTGAAAATCACTCAAATTTCAATCAAAACACTTATTAATATAACGTAAAAAAGTTTTTAATTTGGAACCAACATCAACATCTCACATCGGGATACACACATATTCAGCAATTAGTTAACCGAACTGCGTTTGAATGTGCTGGATGTATGGTGTATGTATTTGTCTATTTTTATCATAACTATTCTGAAAAATTACGCAAACAAAGTTTATTTTTATGTTGCCAATTGTTTGTTGTTAACATAATATGCCTCGAATTTAAATAGTGTTCCCAGAAAAGCTTTTCAACAAATTTCCATTCTCTTCTGCTTCAAGAGGGCCCTTCGGCAATAGATTTAATGTAATTTGGCCGTGATTGTAAATGAAAGTTTCTTATTTAAATTGTAGATAACGGAAGACAAGTCGAAAATAGATCAGTTGCTTTGACGAAAACTGAATATATTTATGCGTACTTTTATAAAATTTAAACAGATGGTGCCTATATCTTTGTCGACCTCTGAGTCGTACATGGGTCACCGTCCGTCGACTCCAATTATTCGAAATACAAATACTATTGTGTTCACGTTTACAATAGTTAATAACAAATATCTCCTTTAATACAAACTTGCCAATAATCATAATAGAAATCTTACAATTAACTATAGTTACTTCCAACATTATGTTATGTTATTATGCGGAAATTAGAAATAATCCAAACTTGAAATGGAATTAGTTTTAAGGACTCACTGATTGTGAAATTGGTTTCAGTAATTTCATCTACGCTGCGTTCTCATTGTACTATATACTGATATAAAAAGAGTTATAAGATAAACTTTAAGTAAAAGAAACAAAGGACAATGCGATGATAGTCCAAATTAACATGCCTAGGACGTTAACTATATGTCGTATTTGACAATTAGGTAGATTGAAATTGATTGCAGAGGCATCGCTGTGCAGGTATGAAAGAATTGTTAAGTAGCCACTCCTCTACCATGCATTTAATTATAAACGTTCACTTCAATTTTATAACTATTGATTGCATCAAAAATACAAACTCCTCAGGCAAAAGTTGCAATAACTGGCAAACGAAACCAAATTCATAATTACTTGGAAAAATCTGTTACATTTCAGAGGTTTTTTTTTTACAGTAATGTAATTTCATAGCTACTCTTGATTTGAAGGAACTGGGGAATTTCGCCTTCCACATTAAATATCAACCCTTTAGAATATAATAAGGCTATTAAGGGCATTAGTAGTTACATTCGTAACTGTCAGTACAAAGCAGGCACTTTCGAAATATGTCAATCGAAGAGAGGTAGACACCACCATTACTCAGATATTAAATATAACCCTTACTTAAACTTACTGTAGAGTAACTACTTCATTTATCTAAGCAATCCATGTTAGATTTATATTTGGAAAACAAGTCTCGGAAAAAGCAGGGAAACGATAAAAATTACCTAGGTATCCGAAGATGTGGTCATCTTTATCATCTTAAAACGTAAAATGCTAATGGTCGTGAAGCAGAAAATGAATTTCATTCACAGGAGAATGAGATTCACTCTCTGAAAGCGGGGAAAATTCATTCTATGTTGATCAAACACAGAATGAATTTCTCTCCGCTGTCTGGAATTGAAGTTCATTCATCGGAGAATAGAATTCAGTCAAGCGAGAAAAATTCATTTTCTACATGACGTCATGAATATCTATCATTTTTTATTTTTCGCCCATTATTATAAGTCTCATAGTCAAACTGAGTGGAGTTGTTCCTTTGTGAATACATTCAACAACAATGAATAAAGTAATAAAGTTACATACTTTTAAGCTTAAAATGTAACTTTCAGAAAAGTAAGAAAATTTCTCGTATGGAGCTGTTATGACACAATGCTAGTTAGTTACATATATCATTAGCTTAGACGTCATAATAACCAGTACAAAAACCAATTCTGATTGGATTTCCCTTGGTAATTTTTGTAGCCATCGAAGATGCAATCGGGAATCAAATCCTGTACAGGGTTTACTAGAAAGTCGGTATCCTGCGGTCGGCGCACAAACAACCGAAGACTAAGTACACTGTACAATCACGATGCAGGATTGCTGTAGCATTCTTTAGAAACAGACAGACGAATCTTTGCTTTCATGTTAGTCGCAGAGAGAAATTTAGTTTTTATTTAAATTTCAAGAGAAGTTTAGCTGGAAAATTCACAAAAGGAATTAAAATTATGAATGCATATATTTCATCGGGAAAAGAGATTTATGCCGAAAACTTCTGTTACCTTCGGAATCGGTATTCTGGTAGCAAAAGCCAGCATGTTTTCTGTTAAAAATCTGTTACCGTAACAGGCCCGAAACTCGCGACTTAAACTTAACAGGTTTTCTGTTATGAAAGTTGACAGATTTGGCTTCAAACAGGAGTCAAAATTAAAATTTGTCTTGACGCAACAGATTCGAAAACAAATTGTACCTAGAATATCAACATAAGGAATTCTGTCAAAAATCACATCTGTTAACTAAAAAAAGTGGCCAGAATCGCGCCGATGTTTTCAAGAAACATTTCAGGTTTAAAAATTTAGACCAAAATGATGGCAAATTGACGCTGCCACTGTTATGCGGCATGGTAGTTTCGACAAAGTTGTTAAACTGGGGTATCACTATGCATAACCCTTGCAAATGTATCGAATAGTTATACATTAATTTTATTTTACGAACAAGAAAATCGTTCATGGACGCATCAAAATTGATACATGGAGATTTTTCATATTTAAATTAAAACATTCAAAATGTTTCGTGGGATGCTTCTCACAAGCACTAGTTATAAAACTTCTTAAATTCATTGTATCTTACATTAGACATGTTTGTTATGACATCTTACAACTGAGGCGCATAATTTCAAAACTTGCCATGTCCACATTAACCGACTTTGAGAAATTGGCAAATTATATTTTTGCTTTTACATTCATGATTTTTTTAAAATGTTTTGTTCTCAATATATCGCTTATATTATTTAAAATTTCTTTTTTTTTTGTAAAACTATAATAAAATTAGCTTATAATTTGTTAAAAGTCTTAATACGCTTATAATTTGCGGCTTCTGAGTCTCACGTGAAGGTGAATATAACGGCTTTTGAAACTCACTTCAGATTTTAAAGTAAATTTACAAGAGACTGAAAAGAGTTTTCGGGCTGTGCTCCCATATTTGATTCAAGGCTGACAACAGAACGCAAATTTTAATCAAAACTTAAATTTTTCGAAAACTGGACATAGACAGTTTTGATTCTAACTATGCGACTCAATTCCTACAATTCAATTCAAAATGAATTCTATTCTATCACAATGAAAAACATACCAATTCTGAAAAGTAATCCCAAATTTTGAGGCACTATTTCAACCAAACTCAAACAAAAATTTCACTATTCACTTTTATGTGATTATTTATTTTAATATAAAGCACAAATTAAAACTGAAACATAAAAACTATTTGTCGATTTTTCATTCACTTAAACCGATTTGGAAAACATTAAATTTTCGTAAATTTTATATTACCAATTTATTTCAAACACCTCTTTCGACTTGCTAAGCGCTCATATTTCGTAAAAATTTTTGAACAACCTATGAAACACAGCGAACATTTTTTAGAATTGATTATAAAAAGCTTATTAATCATTAGATATAGGTAACACTTATTTTCATTGAAACAGCTTTTTTAACTAGTTTTACAAAACATTACGAAATTATAATACAATTTCCTTGGTTTCTAGCACATCTAATAAAGAAACTAAATTCAAAACATATCCACATTTGAGGTTAAGATAAAAGGAATTTAATTTTTATTTTCTCCCGCAGAAAATTAAATTAAATTGCATTTTTTAAGAACTCACAAACTGTAAATAAAACGACATTTTTCCCATAAAACAACATATTTCATTTTCACTGACATGTAATAGTTCTGCAAACAATCAAATTGTGATGTCACTTGCTTAAGCCCGTAAACAGATAAATTTCAAAATCAAAACAGAGAACTGGGAAATGTGTTGCAACAGGTGGAGATGTTTTGCTGATGTTGCTGTACACATCTGAATGCTTTGATTGAATGTTACCCAACGAATATTTTTCAAAATTTACAAATTAATTTAACTTAATTAATTACTATTAATTTCCAGAAGAGAAAAATATATTTAGCTCCATCGTTGTGTATCGTAAACAAATCAGATGTGTCCAGCATGAAGAGAAAACAAGAAAGAATTCGAGCAACTTTATTTTTGCCACATATTTCAAAAATTCACATTATCACTCGTAAACATGAAGTGACGTAAAAGTACCAGAGATTTCGGAGGCATTCAAGGATTCATTGGAACCTGCTAAACCATTTTGCAGGTTTTAATTTAACGCACACCTTGTATCCACCAGTGACACTTTGAAATTTCAACAAGAAGCCATAAAAATTCCGATTTCGTAAATTCTACATTTGTTGGCGTAGCATTCACTCATACACGCAAGATGTCACTGAGCAACTTGACAGGCCATGTGCATTCCCATTTGATTTGTGTTACATAAAAATATAGAATTCATATTGATTAGCAGGATTCATGCACTTTTCATGTATTATATCCTGTCTCCTACAATAGTTTGTTTCCATTAGACTAAACTTTCTGCTTTTTATTGGTTATGTTAGCTTTTCTCAACTACAAATGTTTTTCACTAGAAACCAGCAGCAATGAAACGTCACCCGACGCACGACGCACCTGTCTGCGAGTTAACGAGTTGACGTCTCCGGTTGCTGCAGGACGGAACAATATAACGCACGCACAAACATCTTCCTTCCAATCCATTCTTAACGAACGTATACGTACACAACAACACTCATTGCATGATGACGAAACTTCGACGCGTGAGAATGTGTCTACAGCGTTTTTGTTGCTGTCAATCGTATGACATTGTTGTTGTGAATACTGACTGACAGAATACCTCGTTGAACTGAAATCATTCTAATTTAATTGCATCACTACAAATTCTTACTTTCACTCATATGTGTATCTTCAACTTATTCAGATTCAGCGCTTTTCCGAAATCATTGGAGATATTCTTATTTGATTCTTGCTTTAATCGAAACAAAATAAACAAAACGATATAAAAAGTCGCGAATATCGCGCAACACGTAAAATCACTTTCCATCCAACCGATACAAAATACGAATTTCAACTAAAGAGTACGAGAGTCGTGTCACATTGTACGTCTCAGTCTGAGAGTTTATTCACCGGAATTCAGTTGGAATTTGAGAAAAGCTTCATAATTGAGAGAGCAGCTTTGATATATTCTCAAGAAATCCATCAAGTCAAAGTCTGCCTTCTCTTGAGCGGTTTGTTGTTGTTTTCTCAAATGAGAACTAAAGCTCTATCTATACCATGTCAAAGTCAAATTTTAAGCCAAATGTCCCTTATGTAGTCGTGAATATCCATGTAAAATTAATTTATTACGAAAAACTACAGGAGGTTTTCAAATATTTCACAAACAAAAATCTGAGAATTTTGTGCTCTCGATTTTCGCTTGGACGGGTTATGGTTTGCGTTGATTTGCATAATTTTCCGCGACAAAAGCAAAAATATAAATAGTTTCGAAACGAATGGAATGGCTGGTAAAGGGAACGGAAAATGTATTCTCGAAAAGCTCTATTATGAGTCAGGGAGATAATTACCCGGTCTGAAGTTATTTATTTTTAAATATTAGGTACTAGGTTTTGTAAACCGTGAAAAGGGAAAATGCTGGAAATTCTTGTGTGATCTCGTCGCTGATCGCCGAAGCAAAGAGAAAGATCACGCTACTCACTTACACACAAGGGAACATTCTTTGTGTTAAGAGATATAATCAAACCCATATTTAACAAGAGTTTTTACAATTGCATCACTTCAAAACCACAAGGTTATAGAAGATGTGAGGTCTGTCTTCAGATACCTCCTAAGCTTGAATGGTATATTGGTATGCCTCCAAAATATGGCAGAGTGAAAGCGTCATACGTAACAGAATCCATAGACCAAGTCCTCATTTGTATTTTCTACAACAGTTGTCATGAATACTTACATGGTCGTACGTTTTGTTTTCTCGTCACCTTGATTGGTATGGATATGATAATGGATAAGTGCATATTTTGCTCAGATAAGGGAGAAGTGACTGATCTAATTGGAAGCTATTTAGAATCGTATACTTCACGAATTTCGTTTGGCAAGCAGCGTTGCCAGAGCTACAGAGCTTTAACAAGAGGTCTCTCGCTTTTCCAAAATGTCTCCGATTCTGCTGTACTTTTCCTACAAGTGTCGCTTTTTCAATTTTCAATTATTCATCCTCGACTATTTTAATTTGTAATGCATGTTGTATCTGTCAGTTGATAACATTTTTCATTATTCGTCGAATAATCATCATTTACTCGTAAAATGGCGAATAGTTAACAGAAATTTCGAGAGAATGAAACTCCCAAGATTGAGAAACATTAAAATATAATAAATATTTATTAACTACAGTCAACAAGATTGAATACGGAGTGATAAGTGATATAAGAAGTAACATTTGAGCGGCTTCTCCAATGCCAGTTTGGAGTGGAACTTAGATCATAGAGAACAGGATATTAAATCTTATCTAAAATCCCTATACATATAGGGGCACACCAGGGACATCAGCGTGCTTACGTGAAAATGGTGAACCAATCTCTCATTTTTAGACGCAAACCATAAGCTCAAATTGTAATTTATAGGGGTCTTCACAAGATTTTTATTTACGATAGGTGTAATTAATTCTGAAATAGTCTCCTGCATATATATTTGGAATTTCCTTCGATTTGATTTGAGAAAATCGGAAATAAATGAGCTTGTCAAAGTGAAAAAACCCAGCTTTTTCATCTTGGATCACACCCATTTTTCATTTTTCATTAATCTCTCTTTTTTATCAATTTAAAATCTCTGTCAGTGTTGGTGTTTGTAAACAAACTAAATAGTAGGTGTCAAAACATAATCATTGAATTTTACAATGTGTTCTTCAGCAAAAAAATAATTTCTTCAAAGTAAAGTAAAATAAAGTTCAGTCAATTAATAGTGACAATATTGGACATTGACATTATCATAAACATGAGATGCTTTCTCAAAAAATGCTACACCTCTTGTATCAAAATTTAATTTTTATTTAGATAAAGTTTGTTTAGAATAAGATTTTAGGTTTATAGAAAAACTTTGTTCCGTGTTGCAAGTTGAAGCATTTTCTTGATAAGGTATATTTAATGATTTAATATTGTAAGAATCAATTAGTTCCTAGTTTTTATATTTTGTTTATTTTATACTCAATCACAAATTAGTTAATTATATTTATCCTCATATGACAATTTTAGGTTAATTGCTTATATGTTCCATTCACGGTATGGTCTAATTCAAAGTCGTTTCTTACTGTGTTTAATAAAGTAAGTATTAAAGAATAAAAGTTTTTAAAGCTCAAATTCTATGTTAGTTTTTCAATCAATTCCTCATCCCAAAATGATCGAAAATATCGAACCTTTGAATATCGAAATCAGATTTCTATAATTTAATAAAGAAATAAAAATTTTGTGTGAATAAAAGAAAATTATTTGAGTTCGTGAATTTAAAAAATAGCAAATAATGACGATAATTGGAAAGTTTAATAAATTTAATAAAACCGCGTTAGAATAATAGAAAGCTTAAGCCCATGAAAAACGATTTGTGAAGTGCTATCATTTTGGTAGAAAAGGACATATGAAAAAAGCCTATATCTCATTTGAAAGAGAGCAAAAACGCTATGCGAATAAAACTTTGCAAACAGTCCAAAGAATTAAAGAGCCAACAAGCTCAAATAAGAATGCATTTGACTTTGTAGCTAGCAGTATAATCAAACAAAATAGTGTTGAACTCTGGTGCTTCTGATCATATTATAAACATTGAGGAGGTGACAAATAACTTTAAGTTGCTGAAACTGATCCAGTGCAAATTTTAGTGGCCGAAAATGGCACATTTATATATGCAACCAAGAAGGGAGCTTTAAATGTGATCAGTGATGTTGGAGTTAGAGGTAAACTGGTATTCGCCGGATGTCCTACACCTTGCTATTTGTTACAAAAATTCAGGAGGCTGGAATGGTAACCATCCTTAATGGGAAAGGTGTTAAAGGATTGAAAGATTGTAACAACTTTGCTACTTTCATTGACGAATACACTCATCATTGTGTCACATACGAGTATTTGGTTACTTTAAAGTCAGATGTGTTTCCAGTATTTGAAGATTTTGTTGCCAAAAGTGTGGCACATTGTAATTTGAAGATGGTAAACCTTTACTGTGATAATGGTAGATACTTATCAAAGGAAATGAAGAACTATTTAGCTGTTGAAGGTATTAGTTGTCATCTGACTGTACCACTTATAGCCCACAATTAAACGGTGTAGCACAACGTATGAACAGAACGACAATCGAAAAAGTTCGTTCTATGATTATTGGGTCTTGTTTTAGATAAGATATTTTGGGGCAATAATTGAACACCAACTAGAGCAGTAAAAGAAAGTAAAACACCGTACGAGCTATAGTAAGTAGTCATTAATAAGGTCTTTCAAAGTGTTTATTTCAACAGTTTATATACACTAGGAATGTCCAAGGCAGTCGGAAATCGACTGCATGCTCTCGAATTAAAAGGAAACAGACATGGACCGATATGCAAGAGTCTGACACGATTCCAATCAAACTTATTATAATAATTTGAATCTAATATAGAAGAGCAACAAAATGAAAATAAAATACTATAAAACAAATATTACATAGTACTTTAAATAGTGCAATGAAACAACTTTGTGAAAAAAGCCAATAAGATTCTTTATGTTCGCCTTCGATTAACTGTTAGCAATCGATTTTTCGTGCATTAGGTTGAATTTAAATCTGGTTACACTGAAAAGAATTACACACCACAAACGCGTATCCACTTATGGCTCAACCTCACGCATATGAATTGCTCACCCACTGATAAAAGCAGTAGCAGAGCAAAAGAATCAGTGTGACCAGATTTATCGAAATTCTGTGATTTTAGAAGAATTTAACTACCAATTTAGGACTTAGTAGATTATGTCACAGAATAGAAAAATTTGGCAAATTTTAGCATAATCAAATCAAACTTCAGCACAAAATTGGTAGGGTTCGGCTTGTACTAAATTGATTTTATTTTGAAAATCGCGATTACCTATTAGTAAAATATTTGAGCAAAACCAATTTCTTGATCCCTAAAATGTTATTTACGAAGAATTCGGATTTTTTAGTTTCAAAATTTCCCAATTTGGTACATGAGCCTGACATACAAAAAGTTGACACCGAATACAGGGAGATAAATTGGACAGAACAGTGAATGATCTGGAACCGGGAGGAAGTTCTGGCAGCAGGACAATCGACACTGAAACCTTTTGAAGCCACATGTCCAATATGGCTTATGATCCTCTCAAATGAATAACCTGAAAGCCGACCTACGGAACAAATTTAGGAATGCGCACGTTTCGGCAGTCCTCCATGTCAAACAGGCAGTAAGAGTCCAGGATGGGTGCGTAAATTTTCAACATGGCCCAAAACTCCACACTTCTGTATCAAAATACCGACACACCAGAGAAAGATCATAATTAAAAATAAGAATTAAGTTTGAAAACTATTATCATAAAGTATGAAAACTACTATCAAAAAGTTTAGCAGAATTTAGCAGATTTTACATAAGGTTGAGTCTTAATCTGGTCACACTGAAAATAATTACACACCACAAACGCTCTGATAAGACCATGAGCAAAAGAAATTGTCGATTTCTCTCTTCGACAATACTCTTTTCAACATGATCTTACAATGTGTGGTTAATGCAACAACAAATGCACTGATATTATTTTTATTAATTACGGGTAAACTTCTTGACCAATTTCTAGTAAAAGTATATTTTGCACATCTTCGACAATATCTTTTACCTTTTAAATTGTGCATTTGCATTTTGATCAAAACCGGACATGTAGTTTGCCCGTAGGAGTGGTCACAAAATTTATATTGGCGTGTTAATTATAGTATAGATAGAAAATAAAACAAGGAAATCTAAAGTTAATGAAAAATCGTCAAACGGTGTACTAGTTGGATATGAACCAAACGGTTATAGGGACGTGGAAAAACAAAATTACGTAGTTGTACATGATGTAATAGTTGATGAGTCCAATTTCTTAAGAATTTCTAAAATTTCTCTACACCCCAAAGAATTGGAATGTTGAAAAGCTTCAGTACGAGTTTGATGTTACTGACCATGGGTTAAAATTAAAATTAAAAACAAAAAGTGTTTGAAAAATCTGATAGTAGTCAATCAGATGAACTAAATTTGGGTAATTCAGAGAGCAAAGAACTTTATGTTACTGACAAAGTGTCAAAATGAATAAATGAATCTGGTGAAGAGAAATCAGATGAATTGAACAAAGAATTAGTGATACAATTAGTAAACGCACACGAATTTATTATAATGAAGATGATATACCAGAAGATTATACATTATTGCACAATTATTATTTGCGAAATTCCCACAACTAACAACATATCAAGAAAATAGGCTTGATAAACGGGAAAAAGCAATAGAAGACAAAATAAATTCAATGTTTAGAAATAAAACTTGGACTTTGGTACCAAGACCGGAAAATAAAAATATAAGGTTTGGTACCAAGACCGGAAATAAAAGATTCTGTTGGATGTAAAGCAAATTTTGTTTGTAAACTTAATAAGGCCTTGTATGGTTTAAGAACGGCAGCACGGTGCTGGTTTGAAGAATTTGATACAACACTTAGAGAAAGAGGATTCAAAAGTTCGCCCGTAGATAAATGTTTTTATATTTTAGATAGAGGAAATATTTTGGAAAATATATCTGTCTTGTTGTATGTAAACGAGTTAATAATTGCTACAGCTGAAACCAAATCAATGATTGTTTTGAAGAATAATTTAATACATCGTTTTGGCATGGTTGATTTAAGAGAAACAAAGTTTGGGAATATGAACTATTGGTAAGCATTATAGGATAACTCCTGACTAAAATGCATACATAGATGGAATATTAGAAAAATTTAATATGAATATTGATATGGAATATTAGAAAAATTTAATCAAGGTTATTCCACAGAACGCAACTTAACCGCAACGCGTTTCCTTGCCCGTCCGCAACGCATTTTTTAGGTATTCTCGTGAACGTATGGAAAACTGCAATACCGATCCGTATTTCTTATACTTAAAAGAGTTAGCCCCGTTACGGTCCCCATGGTAACTGATTTCCGTGTACACGGTCAGAAACGCAGTTCCGTGAGTGCGGTAGCGGTAGCGTTCTCGATAATCAAGGTTATTCCACAGAACGCAACTTAACCGCAACGCGTTTCCTTGCCCGTCCGCAACGCATTTTTTAGGTATTCTCGTGAACGTATGGAAAACTGCAATACCGATCCGTATTTCTTATACTTAAAAGAGTTAGCCCCGTTACGGTCCCCATGGTAACTGATTTCCGTGTACACGGTCAGAAACGCAGTTCCGTGAGTGCGGTAGCGGTAGCGTTCTCGATAATATGAAGTTCCCCAAACGTACTTTCGTTTCCCGGTTACGTTCTGTGGAATAACCCTGAATATGAAGTTCCCCAAACGTACTTTCGTTTCCCGGTTACGTTCTGTGGAATAACCCTGAATATGTATGATAGTAAGCCGGTAAATACACCGCTAGAATGTAAATTAGATTATGAAGCTTTAAATTTAGATGAACAGTATAATGCACCTTGTCGAAGTGTCATTTGTTGTTTTATGTAATTTAAAGAATGTAATAGACCAGATTTGAGTACTGTTGTTAATATATTCGGTAGATATACGAATAAAAACAATTTAAAATTATGGAAAAAGAGTATTAGGATATTTAAAAAGACATAAAAATAACATACATGAAAGGAAATTACACTGACATTTTGACAGGTTATGTAGATTCTAATTGGCGAGAAAATTATGTTTTAGATCGAATTATTTGAAAATTCTATTAAATGCTGGAATACGAAGAAACAAGCTTCAGTAGCAGGTTCTTCAACAGAAGCTGAGTATATGGGGCTTTTTGAAGCAGTCAGGGAAGCGTTGTCATTGAAATCATTAGCTAATAGTATAAATTTATATATATCGAAACCAGAAATAATTTATGAAGACAGTAATGGATGCACAAGTATTGCAAATAATCCAACTAACTATAAAAGATCAAAACATTTAGAGATAAAATATCATTTCTCTCGTGATCGTCATTCTCTCTCGTGAGAAAAACATAATTAAATTGAAATATATTCCCAGAGATAAACAAATAGCAGATATTTCAACAAAACCACTACCAAGGCCATGGTTTATTGGACTGAGAACAGAATTGGGACTAAAATGAGGAGCATGAGTGATATCACATAAATCAACATAAATAGATATTGTTTTGTTGAAAGTTAAAATTAAAGTTAGAATATAACTGATGCTTTTTCAAGTAGTTTTCCGAACTGTAGTGAACTATGTGAGCATAACAAATAATTAAAACAATTTATAAATGACTTTATTAAAAACAATTCTAACACAAATATTTTAACACAATATTTAATAATAATTTAGCAAGAGTTCGCTTGCTTGACAATAATTTTATAAGTATTAGGCAAGAGTTCGCTTGCTTGGTACCACAACATTAGTTACGCAAGAGTTCGCTTGCTTCTTCACCAAGTACCGTCACGCAGGAATGTCGCGTATGAACAGCCCTGATTATCCTTAAAACTAACCTTAAGTAAGATTTAACAAAGGGCGGGGCTGTTGAGACATAAACCTTTTAATTTTCATTATTTGTGGAAATTTCGCTGATTGTGTCACACATGGCCGTATCGGCTTCTTTGATGCCATGTGTGCAGCCGATGTCCACTAAATTTTCCATCTATTTGGGTTTATTTTTGCGACATACTGACAAACACCAAACACAAAAAATGCCTTCCTGGAACCATAAACCAAAAGGGCTAATCTTCCAAGAAAGTGAGAAGAACCAAATTTATCCCTTTTACAATTCTTTCCAGCGTATTCTCAACAACGAACGTGAAATAAAAAGATTGATTCATATGTAAAGTTATAACAGCGAAATAAAGTTTTACCTTAACACTTTTCCAACAGATTCCAGTATTTTCCAAACATTTACAAGGTCAAATAGATATTTGAGTATCAAGAGTGTAAACGGACGTATTGTTGCATTCGTGGATTGCGTACAAAGACGAGTGGAGAAATTGTGGCGCGAAATGAAGTCGAGCGCTATAATTACACGAGACTTTGTACGAATGCGTCATGACCGAGCGCAAATGCAGCAAGAACTGCAAGAAAGAGTTATTTTACACCTACAGTGCATAGCAAAATAATTTATGCAACCAATTCGTAGAAAGTTAAATTCGAGATCAACATTGAACCAACGAAATTAATTTTTAAAATTTCGTTGTTAAACATTTAAAAAGTCAAATCAAATATATATATTGTTCAAAATTGTCAATGTTTTTAATATTTTAAACGTGCTTAAAAATACAGAAGATCAAAACAAAAACAAAACCTTGAACCAGAAAGGAAAATACATGTGTAATAGTACTTACATGTTTACCGATATTTTACATTCTTGTTCACACGAATCTGTTACGTAAAGTTGTACTTTTCGCCCTAGTACGACAAAATAGGATAAGAGTTTAGGGTGTTTGGGAATCGAACACTTTACGCACTAAAAAAGCACATCGAAAATTTAACTTTCGAAGCAAGCATTGCATAAAAACTTGGCTTTGAAAATTGTAACCGATAAAATATTCATCTTTCCATACATTATAGTGTTTGAAATTTCCTTCGTATCAGCATGAGAACGAAAACAACATAAAAAATTGTACCCGAACTTAGACATACCTATCTGCCGTTCTGGACATTTCTCTCAGTCCTTGCAATTACTGGTTATGAAGTTTTAATTCCTTTTAATTACCTTACCCTTCTCTTTTGAGGCCATGATTTTGCGGAGTATTTTTTCAGTGATAACCACGAAATTAAGAAAATATTAAAGATTCTGATTGACACCATACAATGGCTATGACAGGCAATTATAGAACCTTGTTCGAAGTCTAATTACCAAAACTTAAATTTTTATTTTGGATTTGATGACAAATAATTGACAAAGGATAATATCTGGTATGAAGGGTAGACTAGAAGAAACGGTTGATTGGCTTGTTTGTTGTGTAAACTTCATGCGAGAGTAATGAAGAAATGAGAGTTTGCGAAAACTGCATGCGCGAGTAAAAATGACATTTGAAAGTAAACATATGATTAAATGTAAAGAACAAGCCGCTTCTAGGTTATAAAGTTTTGAAAATAATAAATAATTTTCGTAGAATAAATGTTCTTTTATTTTTTTATAATTTAGGTATTTCAATCATTAAACGTTCAATCTCTCGCTATTTATTTAAATGAAACGAATCTCAAAAATCCTGTTCTGTTAGTACTGTTTGTACAGATGGGTCCCTGTTGCCTGAAGTCTGTTGTATGAAGCTTTAATTTAAGTGTGAATAAAAGTTAGTGATTTTGAGCTACTGATGAAGACAACATATAGTTGTCGAAACAAATTTGTATGTTTCGAATAAATAAATGAAACGTATAAGGGAACTATTTTATTTCAAACCCAATATAGTTAGTGATTATAGTTTAAGGATTGGGCAAACCAAAAACATAAGGAGGAATAAAGTGGACATAAGGAGTTTAACTCATTGAATGGAGTGAAAGGATGTCGTCAAAATTACAGTGGTGTAGTAGAGGAATGATCTAGTTAAACTGTGATTAATTGAACCGTGGTTTCCCCTTACATCTTCGGGCAGAGTGTGGTTTCCCTTCTGGCTCTGGGCGAAAAAGAAGCTTTACAGGTAATCATCTGTTTCAATAATATTAAAAATAAATATGTATATTTTCAAATGTAACCAATAAATAATATGATAAAAACTTATTTTTTACTAAGTGTTGATAATAAATACTATCGTAACTGGTACTATCACTCATTTACCCATAACACTGTAACTCGCGGCTCACTTAAGTCGCGATTGGATGAAGTTGGACCCCGACAACCACATCATAACGAGACCCGACTATACTAGGTAAAGCGATGCAGATTGTAGTCTCCCATATTCTCGGGTCTAAGAAGAAGCGAAGCTTTCAAGCATTATTCAATTGAAAGGATCAATTTTATGTAAATATGAACAAATAATGCCAAAATGGTACAAAATACTTAAAATGCCAGCTTGGAGTGAAGTGTGTTTATGCCGACCCGGGCACTTGTTTCCAATGCCAGAGTGGATTGGTCTCACACCCATCTGTCGAGCATATTTTCAGTCATCTTTAATTATCAAAACTATAATATTCTTTCATCATAAAATAACCACTTTTGAATTATCATACCTATAATACATTAGAACTCAAATTTTCTTTCCATTTTTCCATAATTTTCCTAAAAAAATACAAAACTGCGTCGCATATTTCGAATGACCTCGTCGGGGCCAGCTTTTGGAATCGCGGAATGTTGGAAGTGGAAAAAAAAAATGCATCCTGTTGCGCACGCTGTGCACACATTGCTCGAGAGGCACATATGGCGGAGTACGTGGGACCGAAACGAGCGTTACATGTAGGTAAGCCAATCCACTCCACTCCAAGCTGGCATTGGAAACGTGCCTTTATTGTAGGTAACTAAAATATTATCTATTTGTAATTTATTTTTTTCTGAGTTATTTACAAATCGTTCACAGATTATTATTGTGTTGTTATTCAGATGTACTTATAGTTATTGTTGGAGACAGATAATGCAACACGCACAATGAACTAGAAGGGACAGATGACACCACTGTCGATAAATTCTAGTACATCAAAAAGTCTCCTTCTTGTTCTCGTACAAAAAATTTCTACGAGTCGATTTATTACAAAACGTGTGTGTGACAAGTCAACCAAAAAGGAGGATCAATAAAGATTATAACCAATTTAATCCTATTGTTTTGAATCATTACTCTGTATCTCCTACGACCTGAATTTTCAGTTAATATATTGTGTTTTGAATTATTTATCGTAGGTACTCGATGGAAGTAGTGGTTAATTGTGATAAATGAAATATGACGCAAATTTCGTTCTTATTTTTCAATAAATCTGGCGAATACGGCATCTGTATCATATTAAGTTGTCGGAAGATTAGAATTTCTAAAGTTCGCTTTCAATGGCAGCTTGGAGTGGAGTGTGCTTTTACTAAATCCGGCACTCGTTTCCAATAACAGAATGGAGTGTTTTTGAATTACGAACACAAATGCCATTTTACTTTATTAGGAACTAATAGCAACTTGTTCTTAATTCCTATCCACCAGGTGTGTAAGTATGAAACCCGAATTTGTCGACAGACCGTCTTACCGCGCATATGTTTACTCCGGACATTACTTACATGTGTCAATCCCTTTCATATCTGTAAGAACTCCAAAGGTGCTAAACACTGAAAACGATAAATTAGGATAAATTGGTTAATGTGGTTAAGCGGTCAACATAAGGATCATAGGAATTCGGGATTTAAGTCAATGATCTAAGCTGTCTTTCAACTACCTCGCTAGTTAGAGCCTCAGCCCGACTCGTTAGGAGTCAATGATAAAACAGCTGCCACTCAATTGACTTCCATGCAATCAGAAGATCAGCTTGACCCGACTAGGAGTCAATGACCAAAGCTGCCCCTCAATCGATCAGGCATCGATCAGAGGTCAGCTTAACTTGATACAAAAGTGCTTGGTCAAAGCTGCTTCTCAATTGAATAGAATGGATGGAAATGTTGTTCCACAGGACTACAGGAATTGAAAATTTGCGAACAAGACGGCAAACGATTAGCAACAACGAGGGAGATTATGTAATTAGTGAAAAATAAAAATTTGTGGAAAATATTTGTCTTTGAATTTGACATAAAAATATGTTGTTTGTGAACTAGACGGTTTTTCCAGTTCGATAGGTCCCTGAGACACACTCGGATCATTAAACCAACAATCATGATTAAGAGTTAGTAAGATATCGGTACCAATTTTCTCTGTTGATAGCGTCATTCTATTTGCTCGTCTTCATTTTATTTCTACATAACCCCAGAAGTGCAGGCAACAAAGGCGTATTCCCTCAACAGACTATGGACAAGAAGAGCCCCGACTACCACTTTTCCCATTTAACTTAATAGAATGAGATAATTTTAATTAAACACCTTCTGTGGTATGTATGCTCTTTACGCTGAGATAATTCTACTTGAACTATTTCTTTCTTATTTTTATGTCTTCAAAACATCTTGTGCCGTTGGGTGACCTTACGTTGCATTTGAAGCCTCTTCTCTGTTGGCTTGTTATCCTTGTTGTTGTAGAGTTTGTATATCGTACTATCGCAGCTAAGCGTGGTTCAACTTTATTAATGCAGAGAAATAGAGTAACAAAAAGCGACGGGAAGTGGAAAAATTCCATTTTCAGGTGCTACTATTACATCAGTGCAACACGTCGAATTCACGTTGGAAAATAACTTTTTTATTATTAAATGAAATTTAATTAGAAACAACAGATATAAAACAAAAAGATATAAGGGAAAAAGGAAGGAAGTTTCTTAAGTGGCTCTTCATAGAAAAACGTCAAGTATCTATGAACAGCAACGTTAAATAGAGCATTTTACAGCACATCGCGAAACGGTCGAAACTAATTAAGACATCTAACAGAGAAACAGTGTTCTTGGAAGTGTAAAGAGTGCAAAATTTATTATTATAACTTCGTTCATAATTAGTATTTCAATTGTTTTGCAATTTTACCGACTCTATTACACGTTATTCTCTGCAGCTTCGTAAGAGTAGCAATTGGAGGATTTAATTAGTTCGACGAATATTTTACTTGGAAAAATTGCATTAAACTTTTTATCATAGCTATAATGTTATAAGCAGCGGACTTTAAAATAAATTAATAATAAAGGCCGTGCTTTTTGCTACTGATCCAAGTCGTAGTCCTTTTTGTAAAGGATTTACGCTAAGATGAAGACATTAAAAAACTTGAACGCTGCTTCATCTGTGCGTGAAAAACGAAACAATTTTTCATGATCTGTATAAACGTTCGAACTTTGGATTTAGATCGTCTTTGCTCGTGTGATTATATATTGAACACATGATTTGATCCGGATCAAATGCAATAAGAAACACTTCCAATTTCAGATTTCAAATGGATTAGCGCATAGTTTAGTTCTAAGATGGGGAGTTGTAGTTTCCTGGGGATATTGATATATATGATATTTAAATTAAATGTTTTCAGGAAAAAATTGTCAAGCAGATGACTTACTGCTCACATCAATTTCAAACACACGACAACAAGTAGGAGGAGAAGCTGTTGATTTGCAGCATCAACGCCACAGCGAAGGATTTTGTGATGTAAATTTGAACTCTGCTCCTGTACAATATGCTAAAAGCCAGAGTTCTGTACTTAACCTAATGAACGCGAATAACAATTGCATGACTAGCTAAGCACGAAATATAACAAACAGAAGCAGGAATCATAAAAAACTACTATGTACTAAATATTAGCTAGGATCGATTCACAAGTGATGAAATAGTACCCTTACCTTACCTCTTTTTATTATCTTGAACTAGACTTGTGTATGTAAGGGAATACATAACTGCCATCTTTCAAGCCATAAGAAACATCTCGACTATGAACATTTATTTTTCATCTCGTTTGGTTTACAAATCTTCCAATAAATCGCTGTCATATTCATGTTAAACTAATAGGCGTTGAAGGGTCAATGAGCATAAACCATAAGAGAAAAAGAAGCAACATCAAATATCCTCTTCTTGCAACATACATAAAGAAAACGATTCCCCTGAAAATTATGCAACGAGCATCAGGTTGCCAGGGCTCAAAATGTCTTGAGCTGTTATCCTCTTGTACATGTATTGCCCGTATTCAACAAAAACTGTAGTCCAAGATGAAAATTATTAAAAACTCGTATTGAATTTTGTTTCGCGCTAAACCAATCCCAATTTTTTTAGATTTAAAATGCAAAGAAACAAAATTTTCTTTACTTTTGTTTAATCCTTTCGGAGACAGTTTCGGAAATAAAGATAAAAATAATGCAACTGATAGTTGGGGTATAATCACGAAGAAGTTTGTGTGTCCATGAAGACTTGAAACGGTTGCTGATACCATTCATTCAAATAGATATATTGAATATTTTGTGAAACATTCTTTTTTTTTTATATAGAATTGCAATGTTATAAAATGTTGACAGTTCCGGAGCATTTTGCCATGCCTTTATTGTTTTCTCACTCAATTCTCTTCTTACTGTCACTCAATACATTTTCGACGTGGTTGAGGTCCGGTGAGTTTTCAGGCGAGTTCAACACTGGAATTGGTTGGTCCTCTAGCAACCTTGACCTTCAGCTTTTAAGCGAGTAGCTTAATTCAAAGGAAAATATTCTCGCTGCTATACTTTTTACAGCAAAGAGATGACCACGTAAATAATGAAAAATCTTCCTTGAGTATAATAATATGATCCTACTGTAACAACTGATAGTTGTGGTATTATAAACTAGTGAGGTGAAAATAGCCCTAGACATATCACAATCAAGGTATGTTCAATCGTAAAACTTAAAACATTGATATAGCCTCGGCATGCATTGAAGAAATAGAAGAGATATAGCCGAAGGTTTACTTATGTCGCATCTGACATTTTCGCATCAGCAACAATGCTGCAAGATGACAAAATGCCATCACCAACAAAAAAGGTGCAAGAATATTCAATGTCATGGTGAACACAAGACGTCAATATGCTACCCCCTTATATTATAGAGACACGATGACAGATGAGCGTTCAATTTTAACGCAACCTAACAAAATTTACTAATACACTTGAACGAAAAACATTGACGTCGGAAAATTTCTGAACACGACCATGAAGAAAGTAGACTTTGGCATAAACAATTGAAAAATACAAATTTATTTTTTCAGAAACATTTATTAGTAATTTTTACTTATGTATGTTACACGTTTTGAATTATAAAGTAAACTACCGAAAAATTTCGGTGTACAACTCCATACACATTTCATATTACTTCTCCACTGCACGTATTTGACACGAATCTCACAACCGACGCGTCATTTACGAAGTTCCTTATTTTCAATCTCGAAATTTAATTACTAACACAAAGTTTTTCACTTCGAAAACCATAAAAATAATTAAAGAAAATATTGAATTTCACTTTCTTAAGACAATAAGAAGCCTTCGTCCTGTTGAAAGTAATAATTAAAGCATTTCTTGACACAACACTTCATGTTTTCATTTAATTATCAATATTTTTCAAGAACATGACAATATCACTCTTCAATATTGCTACTATTACTGCTCTTCACTTCACTTTACTTAATTGTGAACTTATTATCCTCTTTCTCAAGAAAAACACTATAAAATTCAATAAATTTCGTTTAGTTTCGACACTACATGTTTCCTTTGTATACAAAAATAATTCTGGCTGAGAATTTTGTTTGATAAAAATAATTATAAATTCAATTTTCCACCACCAGTTGGCTCCAACGCTAGCTGAAAATAACAAATGGATGTGACCCAGGATGAAAAAGTGGGTGCCTTCGGTTTGACAAGCAAATTTATTTCCGATTTCCTCAACTAAAATCAAAAAATTTTCAAAAAGAAATATGTAGAAGACTCTTTTAGAATTTATTACATCTATCGTAAAAATCTAGTTAAAAAACTTGTAAATTATAATTTAAATTGCATGACGTCATAAGAAAATATTTGGGCCTGAGCTAGGGGTTCGTACCTGAAAATAATTTTTATTTCATCTTTCACTCGTAAGCACGCTCATGTCGCTGCTATGCCCCTATATGTATACGAGTTTTAGATAAGATGTCATATCCTGTTCTCTATGATCTAAGGTTACCCCCAACAGTCACAGGAGACGATAAAATGTTATCGCCAAGAAAGCAATATTATCGGGGATTTGTTATGCGGGCCGAAAGGAAATTGTGCTCTCTACCACCTGAAAGTTCCTATAAGGATGGTGAACATGTTCCGCCTATAAATACTCTACCCAAATTTGGGCACTTTTTTACTTAATTTTCAAAGTGCCATTGTACCACGACTCCGAAATAAGAAAACTGCAAAATAAACAGATGTCCAAGGAAGTCAACAATAAATAAAATCGTATGTATGCTTCATATGCATATAACATTTGCGTTTGATATTATTTCTAAAAATCGGAAGCCCCCAAATACGACAAACGTCCCAAACATGGAAACGCAGACGTAGTTATAGGTTTTTTCATGCTGCCATTGGACCTTTTCTTTGGAAATGTCCTTAAAATCTTTGAACAAGCGATTTTTATAAGCATTTTTTCCACAAGCTTATTGAATTAATCAGCTGAAAGTATTCTGAGCGAATCTATTATAGTACATAGTTTCATTCTATAGGACATAAGTAATCTTAATAATTCTGATTGTTAAGGGACGAAACTCAATGTGATTGTGGGTACTTAATATAAGAGTGATTTGGTGAATAAAGATTTTGTTAAAAACATCATGTTTCATTAAATAGTATTATAGTCATTTTTGGTTTCCTTTTTACTCGTTTTCCGCACATGGGTCCCTCAGCATCATTGTCAGCCTGCCTTCTAGAAAAGGTTAAGACAACAGGTGAGCTGACAAAATCTGGGATTTTGTTGGCGCAAGTTTGGGTTGTCCTTATATAACGTATTTGAATAACAACAGCCTTCTATTACGAAATGCTTTGTAACCGAGAGCTGTATTAGTAGATCCAAAAGGAGAATGGAGCAAAGAAGTGACCAGGGATTAAAAATTGTTTGGTAGACTTAAAACGGGCTAGAACGTCGAAGTCCAGTTTTAAAGAGCTGAATTAGAATCACGTGTTTAGAAACACACCATCAGTGCAATTAAGACTATTGTTCCACGAGGTGCGTTTGGCATTAAAATCGCCACCCATGAATGGCTCCTGATAAGACTATGAGAAACCTCATTTTCTTCCTATTGTATATAATGTTTCTTCTAAGATAGATAATGTGTGTACGATATGTAAATTCGAGCGCATATCAGTAATGCGCAGGAGCGCAGTAGTGATTTTATCATCGAGTAACGAGTATTTTTAACCTACGGCTCGTGATTCAATTAACACTAGATGGAAATGCTCTCTTTTATCTCTCGCAAGTGAATATATTATTTAAAAATACTCACCCGTTGAAAATACTCTCTTTTGTCACATCAAAATGGGTGAGTCTGGTCGGGATACATTTTGCTATATAGGAAAACGTATGACTCATCGATGAGTGTGGGTTGAATGCGTCTTAGCCACCAAGCAAAGGCATTGTTTCTAATTACTATTTTGGTAGGATTTGTTTGTAATATTTTCTTAGGACCATTTAGGATTGTATTTGGAAATTTCGATCGTCGTTACCGAGTACCCAATGAGTACTCGCAAATACTATTCGTTACCGACTACTCTCTCTCTTACATGAAAGAGAGATGAGTGGCGGTACGTAGTCGAGTGAACGATTCGCTATCAGTGCGACTTGACAGCAAATCGCTCTATCAAACACGTCTATGAATGACTGGAATTGAATAGAGATGAATGAATGAGAGTGTGTAACGTTTCGTGTACGAAATAATAGGTCTGTTCCCATACTTGCTCGGAACATATTGCAATATGTTTCGAGCACTAAATTGGCGTGTTTGTACTCTCTCAAAAAATTGTATTGAGAGAGTTTGACAAAAACTGACGGAGGGAAAATATGCTTGGAAAGGCTAGATGTTGCTCGAGTTAGTTCAAGCTACTTGGAAATTGCGGTTCACTTGACAATTTCAAATGTCAAATTCTTGAATGCCGCTTATGAAGTTGCTAGATGTTACTCAAAAGCGTTTTTTTACTATTTGTGTAACAGAGCGAAATTGTTTCAAACCTCTCATTTTTCCTCGAGTAAAGTCTAGTAAACTCTAGTAAACTCAAGGTGTACGCGAACAGACCTAATGTGTTTAGGTATGAGTGGATTTTGATTGTTGTATGAGAGAGAGTGACGTTACGTGTGCGAGAGAATCATTCGCTTTCAGGAATGAGTAGAAACGAAAGAGTACTTTTGAATACTTTTGTATTGAGATTTTCATGCAAAGATTCGACTGCTCAGGTAACGAGTAATAATGCGGATACTCATTGGTTAGTATTCGTTTCATTTTTTCGAGTTCTTTTGTATGGGGATCTTCATGTAAAGATTCGACTGCTCAGGTAACGAATAATGATCGGGATACTCATTAGGCACTATTTGCATGGAAGTTATATAAAACCAAGCGGGAATTTTGAGATGAAGGATTTGGTAACGAAATCGTGACAATGATCTTATACTGAAAATACAAAATTTGTTTCATTGTATACAGATAAGTTTAATATTTATTTGTTAATTAGTAGTTTGAATAGAAATGAAGTGGTTTCCAATTCTAATGGTTCTAAATGAAAATAAGGTTTTTTTGCTCGCTTTGGAATCTTGGATTCTTGGTCAAGGAATTAGTAACGATGCGTGGGGATACAACGAATACTCGGTCATCCAGTAACTACATATATTCGATTACCCATTTTTGAGTAGTTTTTACACCTCTACTGGTCACTGTAAGACTGAAGAATGATGCAAAATAGACGCCTAAATATTGCAACCCACAAAACGCATGATAAATCTTTTCAATGAAATTTATTCTACTCACCGAAAAATTTAGTTAAAATATGTTCGTTTCCAACGAATGTAAACTCAAGCTTTTCTGTCAGCAGCAATGTAGGTAATTTGGAAACTGGACAATCCTATCAATTTATAATAAACCATTCAAAATTTCATAAAACCTTTTTATGTCCGTATTCAAATCAGCATTGAATTACATACTTTCATACGATTATCTCTGTGAGATCTCCTCTTTAAAGCACACAACAGAAGTATCTCATGCCCTCGTGCTTACGATATCTATCCAATTAACCCTCTAATTACCATTTTATATGTAATTCAAATTGGTATAGTTTCGAGAAGTTGTTAGTTTAGAGCGATTTAATATGCTTCTTAAGTTCATATTACATACAAAGTTGAAGTAGTGATGTTCCATTGTACAAGTCCGTTCTCAGCTCATGTTGGATTTCCTCTTTCACTTACCATGTTGGTGAAGGAGAAAAGCGAACTCACACAACCTACTCAGCATGTCTAATTGAGTTTTGAAAACGTTATCCTCAAATTTATAATCTTATCTAATCTTGTTTAAAGTTCATAACGAATAGAGAAGATTACTTTGTAGAAATCCTGACTTATATAAACAAAATTTCAGTTGAAGGACGAAACATATCATACACATGTACTCGTAATACAATATGAAAGATTGACGAATTTTCATGGGTATAATGTGAATCATGTTCAACGATGTATGAAACTATTTCAAGGGCAAATTCTGTTGGAATAGCTTTCCATTTGTTCTACAGATAGACTGGATTATACGAACCATTCTTGCTTTCTCAATAGAAATGTAAAAACTATTCGATTCGATTTCTTCAACTTATCACTCTTAAAACTTCTGAAACGTTCCTACGTTCTGTTAAGCAAGCCGATACCGATGTTTTCAGATTTTACCAATGCATGTGAGAAATAAGGTATGTGATTTCAAACCTTCGAATAACAAGGAACATAATCGAAAACTACAAATAAATAATTGTTTGTATTTCATGTACTCGCTAAGATTATATTAATTTAAAATTGTAATTTTAAATAGGAGCAAATAATCGCGCAAGAAATTTCATATTTGCACTAGTTCGAAGATTATATGAATCTGTACAAGGGTACCTTGTAGATTAGAAGGGGAATCTGTACCTACAGAATTCATCTCTGGCTTAGTAAGCTTAATCTTGCGTCCATGGTCTTCATGTTATAAAGAAGTATCCTTCTGTGCGAGTATCCCCTTCATTATTAAATTCATTCCGTATTCTGCATATCAAGATACAAGGTGAACCACATCTTCTTTGAGTATATATAAAAACTTTGTTTAACTTATTTAGTCTCATAAAACTTCCAAGAATTTCATCTTTAGTTAATTTAAAACTCATTCCCGGGGAACATGCTGATCTTTGATGTTCACTAGCGAGTAAAAACATCGCCAACGGTAAAGCGAAAATCTGGAAAGTCTTGTGAAGATTCCTTTGAAATGTTTATGAGATGCACTGGAACAAATTGTATAAGGATGCTAAGGTACACAGAGTACATGAGAATTACATCAAAATTCTTTACTAATTAAAATTGCAAGGATATCGTTTCATCCCTTGAGGGAGTAACATTGTGTCCATATTGACAACTTTAAAGTAGAAGGATTTCTGCAAGGTTGCACCAACACAGGAAAACTTAAAGTTTATCGTGAACGAAAAGAAGAACGCTCCATACTAGAAAGTAACGATGATACCAGATAAAGACAATTCACGATTTAGTATGAGAGCAGTGCAAAACTTTATTCTAAGGAGGAGCACTTATATGTATCATACATAGCTCAACAAGTGAAGATGAGCTTCTGTAACGTTCATTCTGTGCATTCTGTAAACGTTACCTTACCAGGCGGTGTATTTCAGAATTTAACTGATGTTATTTTAAACAAATTCTCATTTATAAGGTCCTTTCCTTCCTTTCCAAAATTCAGTTTCCTTATACATAGTATACATGTACATGAGGGGTTTCAGGATTCCAGGAACTGGGCGTACACTGAGCGAAATATAATCTATGCAGGAACCTGCTAGCACTGTAGAGTTAGTAAAAACCACCTCCCAGCGATGAACTTCTCCAAAGCTTATAGGCATGGTGTTATGACTACACTGAATTGTAACTGTGGTTCATTCATGTTGAAATTTCTAAGAATCCGAACTATCAAATGTTTCTGGCGCAATTGAGTTTAGCGCTAATGAGTCGTTCAGTAAATTTTTGGGCTCATGTTCAAAACTCCAAAAGACAGAAAAACGCAACCAGGTGTAATGTTCACTCAAATGGCTACAAATATTTTCGGAATGGCTTGACAAGATTTGGTTGTCATCCAATGGAAACTATATATGATACAACTGAAATTTTACCGAAGGCTTAGATTGCAATCAAATCAAAACTAACTACAATACATGAAGGTACAGATGCCTAGATTTTTCGTTCCATCAATTAATGAAGATGTCAAATAAATCCACATGTTTTTGTATATTTGTCTAGATTCAATAAGGTGAATCAAGTAGTTACAGTAAGTTTGACAAGACTTGAATTTGAAATTGATTTGTTTAATCTGTTCATGTTGAATTGAAAAACAAAATCAGTTGTCAAGACGTGGTTTCGTATAACCTCAGTTAACTCATTTTGGAACGTCATAAAATAGAAGTAGAAAAATATGTAATTGCGAAAATTAAAAGTCTCACCTTAACTATAGGCGAATTATATAAACCAAATGCCAGTAAAATGCTTTGAAATTATATTTCAAAAAAGAGTTTTCGAGAATAATACCACCTGCTTTAATTTGGGATTTCTAAGGCCGTTCCGGTGCCGTTGTGGCGGTGTTTAGTAGTGGTTGTATTTTGAATGAAATATGGAAAAAATGAGAATCTAAAGACCATCAAAAGGCAAAAATTTTTGTGTGAACAAAGGAGCGGAAAAGGGTTTGGTTTGAAGAACATCGCTTTCCGCTTCATATTTAAAAATAATACAGAAATTTCAAAAAAGCGAAAAAAGATGAAGACAACACACGAAGGTTTTTACCTAGTTCTGATGATAAACTTATGATCCCAATGAGCGTTCAACTCAAAACTTATTTTTTCTTTTCCCAGAGAAAGATTATATTTCTTTTCAAAGGCCGGTTTCCGTTGCCTTTTCCTTTCCATCATATACTAATGTAAATCGGACTACTTGAACGAGCCCACAACTCTTTTGATTCATCAAGGATTCGTCATATGGTCCCAAAATCTGCGGTGATTAACTTAAAGTTGAGGGGTAATGTACGAAAATTCCGAAAACATGCCTATCTACGTTGCGATCGCGTTGTGCTCGGATTAGATTTTAGTTGGATGTTTATATCCAGTTCTATAGCTCCGTTTAGGTATTGAATTGCATTTTATTCTGGGAAGTTGTGACCGCCGATTAAGCATAATGGCGTGATGAATAAAATTATTTTGCATTTTGGATATTTTCATGTTTCACGTCCCTCAGATCATTCATAGTATTGTGCGCTATCCGTAAAAGGACGCGTATCATTTCATTGAAACTCAATTTATATGTTTTTGACGAGTAAATTTTTGTAATTCTTATTTTTGGAGCAAGGTGTGCTTTACCAGCAACGGCACTGAAACGTTGAAAACATTTTAAATCACTAGCTTTAATTTGCTTTCTGTACTCTACATTGTAAAAGCGAAATTTAAATATCCGACAACCGTATTGGAGGCCGATAGCTTTATTTTCAAAACCTGCGGGTTTCTGAGAAATTTTTGTTGATTAAAGAGGGCAACGTGGTTATGTAACAAATTTAAAAATTCACAACATCCATAGATTATTTTATTCTTAAGAAATCAACCAGACTTGTTGGTAATGGTTCACAAGCTTCGTAATTCGTGTTTTCATATTGTTACGCCGGTGGGCTACACGTGCGCAGCACCACGAAGATGAGGCGTAGTGGGTTGAGGAGCAGCGCCGCACAAAAACTTGGTGTCATGTGTGGGGTTCCACTGGGAGATTTCGGCGACACCACGTATACATCGAGAAATTTATTTTCTCCCCATATAATTCGTAGCCGGATCCATTTTCCGTCCGATTAAGTTCCTACGAACTACATGGGTCCGGGCACCGTTGAGGGTTGGTTGAGGTCTTGCCCGAAATCCTCTTTTGCTTGCCGATGTCCGCGTCAGGTTTCCGGTTTTTGTCAAGCTGGTGAGGTGTAAAAACTACTCAAAACTGAGTAATCGAATGTATTCGTTACTTGATGACCGAGTATTCGTTGTATCCGCATCATCGTAACTGATTCCTACAAAGCGAGCAAAAAAAAAAAACACAAATTTTCCACTATGAATTTGTCCAATATGAAACCATCATTTCATTTGTACATAAATTTCAATTTAAACAAATTTTGTATCTTACGAAAAAGGGGAAGCTCATTGTCATAATTTCATTACAAAATTCCTTATTTCCAAATTCCCGCTTGATTTTTATATAACTTCTATGCAAAAATCCGAAAATACCCAAAGAAACGAATACTACCCAATGAGTACCCGGATCACTATTCGTTACTTGAGCAGTCGAATCTTTATATGGAAATTCCCATATAAAAGTATCCGCGAGTATCCGCGAGTACTCCTTTCATTTCGACCCGTTCCTGTCCCTCTCACATTCTCACATTCGCATTCTCCCATTCCCATTCACACAGTCTCTCGCACACGAAACCCTCGTTCATGAATGTTCATTCATTCCCAATCGTTCCTAGACGTGTTTGGGAGAGCGATTTGCTATCAACGCACACTGATAGCGAATCGCTCACTCGAATACGTACCGTCACTCATCTCTCTTTCTTGTAAGAGAGAGTAGTCGGTAACGAGTAGTATTCGCGAGTACACATTGGATACTCGGAATCATAGTGAGTATTCGGTACTCGGCAACGAATACTACTCGTTTCCTATCAGTCTTTGTTTGTGTGACGCTGCTTCTTTACCCGTTTTGTAAGTCCGCGTGACCGGAAGGTCGTCGGCGTAACATAATCATCCACTTAATACCTGTTTGTGTTAATATCACAGCTATAACATTGTACAGTCGATGCAATAAACACTAGACAAGATGCACAAGAAGCGCAAACGGACATCGAAAAGCTGAAGAACTGCACCTCGGGATAGAAATAGATGTAGATAGTGGGAAGGTGCTGGGAAACAGGAAGGTAGGTAAATGGGTACTCATAAGAATGAGACGGAACATCAAACTTAGCACAAGGCCATCGAGTAGACAACGGCAAATGCTAATAACCTAACCAAACAGAATACCACCCTATGTACAAAAAATTAAGGACAATTTTCTGTCACTTATTTATCTATTTATGACAAATTAATATTCTCAATAAAAATGGTTATCCATGTCGCAATATTAGGATAAAAATGTTTTTTTTTTTTATTATTTTTACTAATATTGAAACAAAAAATCAACTGGTTTTAGAAACAACATATCCAAATCTGGTGAACTTCTGAAGAACTTTAGATTTTAAAAAATGCGACAATTTGAATGAAAATTCAATTGAAATCGAAAAGCTTTCTATCCATCAGAAAAGTGTCACGTTCGTCTATATATTGGCCACATTATTAGAGCCAGTCGCACTCTTTACAATACGGAAGAGATTTTTTGTGAAATATACGCGTCCCTCGTAAAAACAGACTTTATTTTCGAATGCTCCTTTATTTATTCGTTATTATGTAATACTCAGCATCTTCTTCTTTATCTTTTCGCTTAAAGTAAAGTCGCTTTTCGTGTCTGTATGCTTATCCGCTTTAGCTCCTCCTAAGCCACGTAACAGATTTTGATGCGGTTTTCACCATCTGTTCAATCACAGGCATAATCACCCTGTGATTGAATGAACAGAGATCACCCTAATCACCCGGTGGTTGATCAGACCACCAAATTTCACCGCTACAATTGCGGTACCTTCCAGCGAGCATCCACCAGAGTCATCATTTTTCACGTTTTTGAGTTTAGTTCGTTTCCTTCTTGAATAATGAATAATGTTAAGTGTATAAAGAGATTGAATAATGTTAAGTGTATAAAGCATCTTAAATATAAAAATCATTGAAAATTGAACAGAGATTGAATACTGTTAAGTGTATAAAGCATCTTAAATATAAAAATCATTACAAAACTGAACATTTGGTCCTTCGAGCCGGATCTTGAGTGCGTTTTAAGCAAAATCATCAAACATAAACAATTTATTTAACATTTTCATGAGATTAAAATACTAGTGGGACATTTAGTGTGGAGAGCTAATTTTCTGTCAATCGTGAAATTCCGCGTAATTAACTATTTTGAGTTAAAATACTAGTGGGACATTTAGTGGGGAGAGCTAATTTTCTGTCAATCGTGAAATTCCGCGTAATTAACTATTTTGAGAAATGGCTTCTAAATTAGAACACAAAATACAACTACAAATGCAAAGACTAAGTTATTTTGAGAAACTGAAGAGTGATTTAACCACCGAAAAACTATTTACCATGAGTTTACCATCTGTAACGAGTCGATTAGAGCTTGTCGAAAAAAAATGGGATCACGTGGAAGAACTTAACAACTCTCTCTATGATGGCAAGTGTGACATCCTTGAAACGGAATATCATCAACAAGAGGTATATAACATAATACAAGCTTTATATGGAGATATCAGAACACTACTGTTCGAGAGAAAAGAAGCGTTAATGGAAGCCAAGACCCCGAGTGGCCATGAACTACTAAATAGCTCATTCCTTGGACCAACCGTCGCTTCATCAAGTCACAAGCTACCCGAGATAAATTTACCAAAATTCTCAGGAGATCCATTTGAGTGGGTGACATTCAGAGACCTATTTCTTGCAGTGGTCGGTAACGAACCGAGTCTTGATCCTGCTACAAAAATGTATTATCTGAAGACTCAACTAACTGGTGAGGCAAAAGATCTTCTTTCGAGTTTGCCACCCACGAGTAAAACCTTCCAACCAGCGTGGGATCTGCTTGTACGACGTTATGACAACCCGAGAATCTTAGTGAAGAAATACGCCGAGCAAGTTCTATTTGGACAAAGAGTCACAAGAGGTTCTGCAGCCCAACTAAAGGAGTTAATCGCCACCAACACCCGAGCAATTGATGCCTTAAAGGCATTGGGATCTCCAGTACAGTACTCAGATGTGTTGTTAATAACTGCAACGCTCAATAAATTGGATGCGGATACTGTTGCCAAGTGGGAGACTAAACTTGGATTGAGTAAAGAATTCCCATCATACGCGAAGCTATTGGAATTTCTCGAGATCACCGCATTAGTGTGGGATGGCACTGAGAGATTTGAATCGAGCCCACCATCACCCAGCAAACCATCAACGAGCAAATCATCATCAAGCCAAAACATCTTCCACAAGGTGCCGAAAAAACCTGCAGTGAGTTATGCTACAACAGCTTTCAAAGAAGCTCCAGCTGAGAAGGCTGATGTACTCAACGAGTGTGCCATGTGCTCGCAGAAGCACTATATTCTTTGGTGTCCGAAATTCAGAGCTCTTACTGTGAACGAGAAGGTAACTAAAGTAAAGGAGTTAAGACTTTGCTTCAACTGTCTTGGACGTCACAAGGTCCAAGATTGCATAAGTTCCAAGAGGTGTCAAAAGTGTGGCGCTGCTCACCACACGGAGATACATTTTGAAGACCGATCCAAAGCCATCGAGCAGAGAAGACCTTCACCAACTGAGAAGCCATCGGAGCCGAGATCGTCATCGTTATCGAGCTGACTTCATAAATCTGAGATACCAATTAGAGCTGAGACAACATCTTCACAAAATGAGAAAGTACTATCTAAGGTGCATCAAAATGGTCAAGCAGCTGATCGAGACAGCCAACTACCATCTAGACATCAAGACTCGAGAATTGAGAGCGAGAAGCCTGCTGTGCTGCTAGCAACAGGCAAAGTATTAGTAATTCATCATCAGAGAAAACCTGTGGAGGCACGAGCACTATTCGACCCTGGATCTGAGCTAACTTTCATTTCAGAGAAGTTCTTTAAAACATTGAGAATTCCTAAACAAGCTTCTACCATCCCTCTAAAGGGTATTGGAAATGCCTTTGGTGGAGTGACTAAAGGAGTATGTTCGCTGAAATTAAAATCAAGATACTCTGAGCTATCTATTGTCACTCAAGCCTTTATCGTGAGTGAGCTTACCTCGCATCTTCCTTCTGAGAACTGTGAAGCAGCCAGCTGGCCTCATCTAAACGGGTTGGATCTCGCTGATCCAGTTTATTATACCTCACAACCTGTTGATATATTGTTGGGTACTATTCCTGTGAGTGAAAGTATGCTATCTGGAGTTATTCGAGGTAAAAAAGGAACACCTATCGCTCAGTCAACAATCTTCGGCTGGATTATCTATGGTTCTGCGCAACGTCATCATGCTATACACGAGTCTTACTGTCATCATACTACGACTGATGAAGAACATCACTATTTAATCAGTAAATTCTGGATGTGAAGAAAACCCTCGAGATACCAGAAGCACCAACCTATCTATGGACTGGATTCATCAGTCACCTTAACTTGGATCAAAAGTCCTCCTTCGAGGTGGAAGGACTATGTTAAAAACAGAGTCCATCGAATACAAGAGCTTCAGCCCAATGCTATCTGGCATTATGTCGCTGGAAAACAAAACCCAGCTGACTGTGCATCGAGAGAACTATCACCTGAGAAATTGAGAGATCATTCCCTATGGTGGTATGGACCATCATGGTTGTTGAAAACATCTGAGGAGTGGCCAACGTTCAAGTTACCATCTATTCGGAGTGTGAATCTTGAGGAGAGACCAGGTCAATGCTTGACTGTTAGAAAATCTGAGGAGAATCCATTCTGCGAGCTGCTAGAGAAGAGATCGAGATTACTGCCAATATTAAAAATCACTGCCATATGCCTTAGAGCAATTCGATGCTTCAAGGGAAAATCACATTCATCATTAACCACCCCATTATCTACGAGTGACCTGGACGCGGCTAAAAGAGTACTTATCAAGACAACTCAAGGGTTATTCTTTCCTGAGGAGCTGAGGTTGCTGAGAAGAGAAGTTTCTCTACCAACCTCCAATTCTCTGCGTAACTGGAACATGCTGAGATATCGACTGAAGAGAAGCATCAAGCTATCCTGCCACGCAACTCACCATTGACAACGTTAGTAATTGCTGATGCTCACGAGAAAACTCTACATGGAGGTACGCAGCTTACGCTAAGCTATCTGAGAAGAGCCTACTGGATTGTTGGTGGTCGTATTCCAGTTCGCTCATACATTCTACGCTGTATCACGTGTACGAGAAACCGAGGAGTACGAGCTCAACAACTAATGGGTCAGTTACCATCTGCTCGTGTCAACCCATCTCGAGCCTTTCGCAACTGTGGTCTTGACTATGCTGGACCGTTTACAGTGAAAACTTGGAAGGGTAGAGGAGCTAAAACTCACAAGAGTTGGATAGCAGTGTTTGTCTGTTTATTTTCATCAGCAGTGCATCTCGAGGTTGTAACAGACTATTCTACTGAGACATTTATAGCAGCGTATAGACGATTTGTCAGTCGTCGAGGAATCTGCAACAATCTTTACAGTGACTGTGGAACAAATTTCTTGGGTGCAGATAAACTTCTGAGAAACCTTTTCCAAGCTGGAACGTCAGAGAATCAACGTTTGAGAGAGACATTATTAAAGGATGGGACGACTTGGCATTTCAACCCTCCTAGCGCTCCTCACTTTGGTGGCAAGTGGGAAGCAGCTGTTAAGTCACTGAAGTTTCATCTGAGGAGAGTTATAGGTGACACACTGTTAACCTATGAGGAGTTAACTACACTGCTAACACAGATTGAGTCGGTTTTAAACTCGAGACCACTAAGTCCACTATCTGAGGATCCATCGGACTTAAGGGCCCTGACACCAGGACATTTTCTCATTGGGGAGCCACTAAACGCACTACCTGAGCCTTCACTTCTTGAGTGTTCTGAGTCGAGACTTTCTACATGGCAGCTAATTCAACACAAACTACAATCCTTCTGGAAGAGATGGTCAGCAGAGTGTATGCAGAGATATCAAGCAGTTTCTAAGTGGCACCACCCATCTAACGAGATCAAGGCTGGGTCCATGGTGCTACTAACCGATGAGAGATTTCCTCCAAGCAAATGGCCACTCGCTAGAGTTGAAAAACTACATCCAGGGGCTGATGGCCATACCAGAGTTGTCACCATCAGGACATCAGCTACCACTCTTACGAGACCCATATCCAAACTTTGTGTTCTACCAATTTCTAACGAGAGGGAGGAGAAAAAGGATATTGCCAACAAGGTTGGCAACGGGGGGGAGTATGTTCAATCACAGGCATAATCACCCTGTGATTGAATGAACAGAGATCACCCTAATCACCCGGTGGTTGATCAGACCACCAAATTTCACCGCTACAATTGCGGTACCTTCCAGCGAGCATCCACCAGAGTCATCATTTTTCACGTTTTTGAGTTTAGTTCGTTTCCTTCTATGAAACACAGAGATTGAATAATGTTAAGTGTATAAAGCATCTTAAATATAAAAATCATTGAAAATTGAACAGAGATTGAATACTGTTAAGTGTATAAAGCATCTTAAATAATCATCTTAAGCATCTTAGGTAATTTTTCACGGTTTATATCAATAAAAAACCAAAAAAAATATAAAATACCACAAATTGCGACCCTTATGACACTGGTCTCAACTTTTTTCGCTGCAGCGACGCATGACACATTCAGCGTATATGTTTCTGTAGACTTAAACGCTTTTGCAATTCGGAACAAGAGCTCTCTCCCTCAAGAAAGCTCTCTCATTTGGCACTCTGCATTTCCGTAGAGCCGGTTTTAATTGTTTTCTACAAATTTTGCTCGGGTTGAAATACTATTTTGTTCAGTCAACCCGTAGCAGGTGGATTTTTGCAAAATAGTGAAAAATGGTACGTATTCTTATGAATTTCAGAACTCAGGACATCATAGTTTCCGGGAATCCGAAATTAACCAATTTGGTTCAAGTTTTAAGGGCACATTTCTGAAAAATTTTGAATTTTCAACGGTTTTTTGCCCGTAGCGGCTAAACGCGGCGTCCTACGGGGTTCATATGTATGACCGACTCCCATTATTTTGACAGTTCCTACTGAGTTTTATACATAATTTTTCTATAAATTCAGTTTTTATAGGTGTGCATACAAAAGAATGGAAAATTGATAAAATTCAAATTTTGAATTTTTAACGGCTGTTTGCCCGAATCGTGTTACGGGGTTAATATTTTTGAGTGACCTCCATTGTTTTGACATTTGCTAACTTTTTTCTTTCGTTACATTTCTCTAAATTGTGCTTTTAATCGTATGTCCATGCAAAAGTTAATATGATAAAATTCTGATTTTCGCACGTTTTCCGGAAATATTCGTAAAATTTGTGATTTTTTATTTTTCAAATTAAATTTGTTTTTCGTCAAATTAACAAGATTTCAATTGCGGCATTAGACAGAACAATGCTCGATTTGCGAGGTACGCACTCGACTATGGGTCGATGCACGATATTGTTCTCTGGTGACTTTCGTCAAAACTTACCAGTCGGAACAAGAGGAACACGTGCTCATGAAATTAATGCTTCATTGGAAAAATCTTTCCTCTGGCCGTGTGTGAATAAATTGAACGCAAAAGTAATATGAGGGTGGTGTTGTCAGCACCCGAAAACGGGAATTTTGCAGAGTTGTTGCACAAAATAGGAAGTTAACAGATATCACAAAACAATGAGAGAGTTAATCTATATAATCAAAATCTCTACCTTTTAGTAAATGATCTTCAAGAATTAGTCAACAACGTTCATCCAGAAATTAATAATATAAGTTCTAAGAACATAACTTGGTTCAAGGAGATTTTGTCACCTACTAACGATCATGTAGGTAAAGTGAACCGCCCTATTATCTCTAAAATTAATATACAGGCGTAAAAATACTGTAGACACCGTGCTGAACCAGGAAGATGCTGTAAGTTTCTCAACAGAATTTCTCAATTGCTTTCAGCCTTGTCGATTGCCCCCACATAAATTGGTTTAAAAGAAGAGTTTTTTTCTTATTTTATTGCGGAACCTTAGCCCGCCCAAATTGTGCAACGGTACACATTTCCAGGTTAAACGTCTAAAAACTTTTACTATGGAGTGCACAATTCTGACTGGATGTGGAACTGGAGAGGCCGTGTTAATTACCCGGGCTCCATTCCAATTCAAAAGATTACAGTTTCCAATAAAATTTACATTTTTAATGACTATTAACAAATCACAAGGTCAGAAATTCAACGTTGCTGGCTTAGACCTAAGCGTTGAGTGCTTTATCCATGGGCCGCTTTACGTAGCCCTTCCGCACCTCACTTTAAAACAAAATTTGTCTAACGAAAAGACAGCTGCAAACATTTTTTATAAAGAAATTCTATAATAAAAGGCAGTTACTTTATAATTTTCAGCCCCTTTTTTCTAAATCACAAACGTGCGAAGCCCGTCGGGTCTTTAGTATCTAAAGAACTAAAGCTAAACTTTAAATAGCTTGTTGCCACATACTCAGAATTATGATAGTTAATTTTTAATCTTAAAACAGAAAAATAGCTATGATGCGGTTACACGCTTATATTTAATATACTAAAAGTTCTTTCTCTTTTTCTGGAGGCAAAACCGTGTCTCACGGAAAACAACTTTATATTTTCACATATCACAATGATTGAATTTTATGTTTATCACTTAAAATTGTTCGGAATATATCGGATAAACGTTTGCATAGAAATAGAGAGAGCCATAATTACCTTATGAACCAGAGCTAGAAGTCTACAAAAATCGTTAGAAACAAAAGTAGCTCTAATAATTTGGCCACCCACTATATATAATTACAAGACTACAGTTGTATTTGAAATTGGTTAAGTGAACACATGGAACTGCTAGCTGCTCGCCAATCATGATAAACTTATTTATAGTACAGTGTTTCAAAGAAGCTAGATTGACTTAATTCGGAATAACAGCTTTTGGAAGAACTTAAAACAATTTTCTGACATCAGTGGTATTGACTATCATTTTTAACAGTTTAAGACGTTTAGCCAATAAAATAAACGGCCAAAAAAGAACCAACCATCGATTTTCATTCAATTTATTAATGAAAGAGTTATACACCATTGGTATATAAGTTAAGAATGCACACATGCCACAGTCAGCTGATAACAGAAGGACAGGGTGCATCACTAAAAACTTAAAGGAAATAAAAGTTAAAATCACTCAAAAAGTATAGTCGTTTAAAACAAATTTAGTGATGGAAATGACGTAATTTGTTCAATTGTGACGCATGTAGGTAACTTAGAAACAAAAAGGCGTTTTACAGAACACAAACAATTTTATTTGACAAACACTTGTAAACACACCTGACTATAAGTGATACAAGATTAAACCGCATTGATTTTTACCAAATTATTCATAAAGATCGAGAATCGATGATCGCAATTGGTGCTAGTTAAAACGGAAGGATAAAGTGTTCATTGGAACAGATTGGCATGCGTTTCTAATTGAGTCCTTAATATTTTGGTTAGGTTAAAAATTTTCTAGCTCCATTATGTTCCCAGGCATGAGACTTTTAAAACTGTCAATGCTTTGGGCTTATCAAACAACCGTAGTATACTAGTTGTTATTATCAATATTGTTTTGAAAGGATGTTAATTATTTTGGGTAATTTTGCTAAGTAAGATTTGAACATCCCTCCCACCATTCCCTCTTCACTTGTTTATTTAATACTTCGACGCTCCTGTAATACGACTTCACATCAATATAAAATGAAATAATTTTATCGTGTAGTCTAATGAATTTTTACTAATATACCAAAAGTTAACTAACTACCAAAAAGCTACACGCAAGTGGGAAACCCTTATACTATGAATAAAATCCTTCGAAAATCATTCAGTTAAGTTACTTACCAATAATAACCTGGCAGGATGAAATTATGTTAGCAGCGATATCAGTATCATATGATAATGCAAAAATAAAATGGGATCAAAATTACTATTGGCTCGTTTTTGCTAAATGCGCACACAAGATTTTGTCGTGAACATCAGCAACCATGTCAAACCATGTAAATTATCCTGCAAAATGGACACGATTCTTCATTTCAGGAGGTTTCATATCTTTCCTTTTATTCATCCTGGACTCTATTCTTGTTGCATGTCCTTGAAACAAAATGTAGTTGCTCGTGCAATGTTCAAATGTGGAGGATACTCATTTCATATCTTGATGCAGATGAAAATCCATCCCATCCCAACCGTGAGTCGTTCCAACCCAATTTTATTTGAATATACGAGTTGTAGAAGCTTCAAATCCTTTTTCAGAAGCACTGACTCCCGAGAGTAAAAGACTATACTTTATACTTCCAGCTGAGCCTTATTAAAATCCAGAATTCGTGTTTACTGTTTGCATTCAAACGTTTTGTTTGGAGGTGGTTACGCAAAAATTCGAAGCTGTATTCTTTGGTGTAGATGAAGATGATATAAGTACATATGTATGTACCTTGATGCAACTTTAAAGCTCGAATGGCAAAATTGTTGGAAATGCTTTAAATGCACATTCAAAAGAACGTTATTATTAACTCCTTAGTGCACTACTTCTCCTCAAAGTGTCCAAGTTGTTCCAATGTGTAACCAGTTCACAAGGACTCGCTTTGGACATTGTTTCTACTTGAATTCGACAACCAGCGGGGTGACCAGGATTGTAATTGGAGACCTTCAACCAATAATTTACCATTCTGCACAAGCTTGTAAATAAAATTAAGTAAATTCACTTGTTATCGCTGTAGGTGACTTTAAGCAAGGTTCCAAACATATCAGGACAATACGGCAAGGACAGCCATCTTGACCTTATGATAACCCCAACGTGGAATTGCCAATGCTCCTTCCGTGCATGTGGAAAAAAGCATTTGATGTTGGCTTGATGTTTACAAATACATGTGTATAATAATTTTATCAAGAACTTATTCTGATACAAGTGGACACCAACTTTACATATCGTGGCTTTTCTCGAATCCAAAAAGTTTTGTTACTGAATTTCATAAATAACATATTCGTATGTATTTGAAGAAAAATGACGGGCATAAATATCAAATGATAAAGCCAACCCAATCGCCAGCATTCAGATTTCAGTGCACATTCTCCGCTTACCAAAAAAAAGTTGCACTTTTTGCTATACGGATTTTGTAAATAGTTACAAGTTTAAGAATATACTAGTTTTTATTGAAGTGAAACTCCTTAGGCGACGGTTCCACATTGAATGCGAAAACTAGAAGTGGGAGTGAAATTGTATGAACGTTCTGCCACATTTCGTTACATGATGAAGAAGAAAAACGTAATGTAGAGAGGAGGAAAGGAACAGCGATATATGTCGAATGCACAATTTAGTCTATCCGCGATGTTCTGAAGCCATCCCCCATCCACGTACTAATCGCGATAGACGCTGCTGGACATTGGTGATCGAACGAGAACCGGCCAGCTAGCGTTTTCATTTTACTTCTACTTGGAAATTGGACCTGTCGCAAAGGAGAGAGAAGATTTTATATCTAGTGCAGAATTTTGTTCATTAATGAGACTGGCCAATCAGAAGCAAAGAGTACTTCATTGACACGCAATACATCATCTATTGTCTTCGGAAGTAGTATTCCAAATATTTGTGAGTGGTACAGCTGCACGCGGCAAAACTTTCGTGATTAAACTAATTCTGGACATTTATAATTGTTTCACAAAAAATAATGAATGTCTCTACAGGAAAAGCAGCTGTAGCTCTTGATGGTACCACTGGTGAAATTGAAATCTTATTGACCGCGAATACAAATTCCACTGCGTGGAAATTTTTTCCCAAATGTTTCATTTCGAGTACTAAGCGTTCCGTGAAAAATGTGGTGGATTTTTCGCATGCGGTGGAGGATAACAAAATTAATTAATTTGCACCACACTATTTCACCGAAGTTTTAATTGTACAGGGCATTCAAAACGTAATGAAAACACTGACAGTGTTGTAAATTGTGAAATTTCATGTCTACAACTAAATCATTTTATTCAGAACGTTAAAATATAAACATTTATAGACGGCATCTCCATGAATTCCTTCTTTTTTACCCTTAAAATTATATTCAAAAATTCTTTTCCAAAACAGCTGATGACTTTACCCACTGTCAGTATTCCAAGGCAAATTTATTTCCAGAAATGACCGATTTCCTATCACAAAGGCTTAATACTAGGCTTTAATTATTACATGCATCGAAATGTGACATTTAGCCTACTGCTCGCCACTTTTACTGTGAACGCTATTTTATACTACAAAAGCACGGGAACAGGCCTTATATTTACTAGAAAAGTTTTTACTATTTTTCGTTCCCGTACAGAGAAACCTAGTAAAACTAATAAGAAATTACTATCAAAAGCATTTCCCCTCCGTTCAAGTTTTAAAGGTGCGTTTCCAAAGCGAGCTTTAAGAGAAGTGTGCTTTTAATGCCTCCAGCACTGGGTCCCAATGGCAGAGTGAACATTTTTCGACGACGTTGATAGGCTTAAGATTCTGCAATAAATGTGCTTTTAAAATAAGTGATGATTGCAGAAATGCTATTTTACTTTATTAGGAACTAAATAACAAAAAGTCATTGTTAACTAGGTGGCGTTCGCGGAGTCGCACACAAAATAGAGCTGAGCGGTCGACATATAGACACTCTGCTTCATAGACACCTGTGGCTATGTAATAATTGGTAGCAATTGGTTCAAATCGATACCATGTGTGTTGACTTTGTTTTAATGTAAAAAATATGTGTATTACAATTCTAGCCCTAAACACTGACTTATTGGCGATTTTTGGTTTGTTTTTTTATCTCTTCTTCGCCTTCTGTGAGGGTAATTCAAGAGATATTTTCTTCCTTAGTTCTATTCCCATTGTGAGCCCTATTTAATTATAGTTTATATTATTATTATTTCCTCTACACTATTTAAATACTCATCTTTTCTAATTTGTGTTACATAATTTAGAAAAGACATAATTTATGTAATTCACTGTTCTGAAAAATGCTAAACTTTGAAATTGCTTGATTCCCATTACTCTATCACTCTATGATCTCCATGAATTTTTGTTATCATGGGATTCCTAGTATTATGTTTTTTATATTATTTATGAATCTATGTGTTTATTTATGATGATTACGAGTATATATATTGAAGTTATGAAACAATTTTTAGTAATTCATTCAATCATCTTTACCATCACATTTCATCAATAATTAATTCATCTTTACTATCAGATTTCATTGATTTATAAAATTATGAGCTAGAATCGAAATTTGGTCATATTTTCTAAATTGAATATGGACACATTTTGAAAAACTCAGGATAGAGGAAAATAAGGCATGGAAAGCAGGTAGGAAGTGACAACAAAATGGGGATCGGTCATTCATATGAACATCTTAGGACGTTTCGTTTAGCCACTACAGGCAAAAAACCTTTGAAAATTCAAATTTTTACCGGGAAAGTACCCTGAAAACTGGATGAAAATTGTTTAATTTCTGATTCCCGGAATATTTGGTGTCCTATGATTTAGAATTCATAAACAAACGTGCTTTTTTCATTAACCTGTAAAAATCCACTTGCTGCGGATTAAATGAACCAAAATAGAGTTTCTCTTCAATGTATAAAATTCCCAAAGGCGAATTGGCGAAAGCTCCTGAAAACAGGTTTCAATATCAGGTGCCTGTGCTAGGATCCTTACCACAGACAACTATTCAGATGTCCTACTGCCATACATCGTGTTGGCACAAAATTTGTCTACTAGCGGACAGCTACTAGCGGACATAAAGCTTTTGATGAGCGCATGTTTTATGCGCTCTGAGAGCGAAACAAATTTTCCTACCCCTTAAAATGAACATTAATTCAGTCTAATATATCTAAATAAAAAAAAAATTTAATAAAAAATCAGTAATGCAAAACTAGTTTAAGTGTACCCTACCCCTAAAATGAATTAAATTTCACAAATATTTACATATAATAATATACAATAATTTAAAGATATCTATATTTATATAATTTTTTCCGAAATTTTATTTTATTTATTTTCCGAAAATTACTGAAAATTTACTACAATAATTGAATGTTAAATAGATTTAGCTTATGTTGCTTTAATAAGGAGTTTATCCAAAATTATATCAGGAAGGACTTCTCTTCATCAAATTTATGGAAAAGTTGTCCGTATTCTATAAGTTAAGAAAAAAACTATAACTATAACATTTTTCAGGACTAAAAAAAATAATATTTTAATAATATTTTCACCTTAAAATAAACGTCATCATTAAATCTTAAAAACAAGAAATATATACGAATATGATTTGCGTTAAATTAGGTATATCTTAACGGAAAATTTTTGATTCAATCTGAACAAATATAGAATATGAAATGAATGACCAACAAATTACAAACTAAACTTCCTTTGAATAAATTAACAAAATTATTTTAATGATCTTTCAAATTTTATTTGGTATTTAAATTAAATTTTAAACTAAACAATTAAATTACAACTATAAACTAGGTACCTATAAACTATATAAACTATGCAATTCTCAATACGGTCGGAGACAATCATATGATGCAATTCAATTAGGTTTTGAGTTTTTCAAAGATTGATCATACATATGAGCCCTCTATGAGCCCTCTAGGTTAGAGTAGAAAACTGTTAAAAATTCAAAATTAGAATTTTGTATGGACACACCCTTAAAAACTCACGGTAGGGAAAAATATTGTATAAAAGAAAGATAGAAAATATCATAATAGTGGGGGTCAGTAATATATATGAGCCCCCTAAAATACTTAGTTTCGCCGCTACGAGCAACATTTGAATTTTATCATATTTCCTAACTTTTGTCTGTACACCTTTAAAAACTCAATTTATAGTACAAAAGTGCAGAAAGAAAATGTAAAAAATAGAAAAATAATGGGAGTCGTTCATAAATATGAACCCTCTAGGACTCTTAGTTAAGCCGCTACAAGCAAAAAGTTGTTAAAAATTCAAAATCTGAATTTTTTAATATTTCCTAACTTTTCTATATATTTTCAAAAACCCAATCTAGAGAAAAATGATATATGTCAAAAAGATAGGAAATGAAAAAATAATTGGGGTCGGTCATACATATGAACCTCCTAAGATACTTAGCTTAGCAGTTATGGGGGAAAAAACTGTTACAAATTCAAAATCTGAATTCTATCATATTTCCCAACATTTATCTGTACATTTTTAAAAACTCAATTTAGAGCAAAATGATGTTTGGAAAAAAGTTAGCAAATAGAAAAATAATGGGAGTCGGTCATACATATGAATCCTCTAAGACGCTTTGTTTAGCCGCTACGGGCAAAAAACCGTTGAAAACTCAAATTTTTACCGGAAAAGACCCCTAAAAACCGGAACAAAATTTATAAATTTATGGTTCCCAGAAACTATAATGTTCTGTAATCTGTAATTCATAACTAAACTTACCATTTTACATAATCCTTAAAAATTCACCTGCTACGGGTTGAATGAACAAAAAGTCATTCAACCCGAGCAAAGGGATTGTTGTTGTTGTTGGGAAACAAAATTCGACTCGAATATTTGAAAAATTCGCTTCCGAATTTATGTACCAACACACTGCCAACAATCCCTTTGGTAGTGTGTGTAGCTACGTACATATATAACCGGTTTTGAATTTATTTCATAGAACATTGCGATCTATGAAATAGATTCAAAACCGGTTTTCACCCTAGGGACAAATGAAACTTTGAAGAGAGCAAGCTCTTCAAAGTTCCACCACGTTTCACATTCCCAACAACGAGTTGGCAAAAGCTCCTGAAAAGAGCTTTCAAAATCGGGTGCCAACTCGTTGTATGGGAATGCGACATCTGATTACTTGTTTGTGTCCTTACGCTAATACTAATTCTGGTTCAAACACGTGAAAACTAATTACCTAAGATCTATACCATAACTTCACTTATACAAGTAAACCAACGTTTATTGTTAAAAAGACAGCGATTTTTTGTAAAAATTGTATTTCGTTTGCCGTATATTTTAGGATTCTTGGAAGAAAACGCAGTGATCGTTCTAAATACATAAAATCTAAATTTTGATTTCCATAACACAAACCTTCGTACTAATTTTGGTTCTTTCATCAGAAAAATTGTTAACAAAGATGCCTACCACTACTGATTTTTTTCGCGAATTTAGTAACAAAAAATAAAATACTATTAGTATGTAAAATTTGAGATCGATTAATCAAACGGTCTAGGAGGAGTTTGGTTACAAAGGTTTCATATTTTGTCGACGCATAAGAACTTCGCTTATCGAAAAGCTTTCTGCCACTCCAGAAAGGAAATAGGAATAGGTCCTATTTTCATGTCACGGTGAACAATCTGAACCACAGATCCCCACGCTACTCCAGGCTATTATGGGAAATGCGCCTTGTTTCATTCATTAGTTCAATTTAAATCACGCAGCGGCAGAGGTGTATGTGTGTGTGTGGAAACCACGGGAGAGTGGTCACGCTAATGGAAGGGAAAGGTAGCTGCTATAGTGACATTGAAAATAGTTTTTTGGACTGACTCCCGGAAGCCGAACGCCGAATTGAACTGTGTTTTCAAATCTTCGCTTCAAATATCTCTGAAACATGACATATGTATGTAGTAAATACAGTCCTGGGTTTATCCAGGTGAACCATCCACGTCAACAGCAAAACGAAAAGTTCAAGGAACTATGATGATGTTGAGAGGACTGGTGTACTATGAGTTCCTAAGACCGAACGAAACTGTTACTGCTGAACGTTACCAAAAACATCTGATAGACTTGAACCATGCATTGAACGAAAAACGTCCGATTCCAGCCAACAAACAACATCAAGAGATTTTGTCGCAAAATAAGTAAAAAAATGTTGCAAGCACTGAAATTGGAAACTCTACCCCATGCCCCCTACTCACCAGAATGTGCTCCATCAGATTACAGCTTATTCCGATCACTGCAAAGCGCTCTTCAAGACCAGCAATTCAGGAGCCACGAAGCATACATGAAATGGCTCGAAGAATGGTTCGCCTCAAAAGACTAAACATTTTGTTTATCCATTAAATCCATAACTTGCCAGAAATATGGTCGAAAATCATAGCTTACGATGGGAGATATTTTGACACATGGATTCTGAATATGTTGCGGCTCTTATAGAGCCTATGCTCAAAGAAATTGTTCGTTATACTAATTTTTGTCATTCTCTCAGTCACCTCTAATATGGTGTAAAACACTATTTACTCAATAGAACTTTGTGGAAGAAGTTGAACTAGAATATTCATCCCTTAAAGAGTACTTGGCTCTCTTGCGTTGGGTTTTTGATAAAATTATTTCAATAATATATGTAGCAGTAGGGGCATGCTAATCGTTTAGTAAATAGAGTGTGAACTGATTGGCTTACTTTTATTAGAAATCGATCGTAGTATATTTTTGTCCCACAATATTCCAAGTAATTACACGCAAACATCCGAAGTGAAGTGACCTTTATGTGCTGCTCCAAACAATAAAAAAATTAATATAATATTATAATTACTGCGATGATTACAGTTCCTAAATTAATCGGCAAGTTGTGAAAAATACATAGTTAAACAAAAAACATAAAAATACATCTTAACTACGTTTTAAACTGCATAATTTCAATATAAGTTATCATTTTCTTTGAGGTAAAGTCGGGATTGAAAGATTCTCTGAAGGTTTTTAAGATCCTCGTATTTGGGCGCCAGGCAGGAAAGTGAGTTCTTAAGAGCAATTCTAGATTCTCTTTGTCGTCCGCGGATCGCGGTTTGCTGTCCATCTTCTTTTTGCAGAGATCCTCTGGATTCTGGAACCGCTCGCTATGGCTTCAGTCTCTTCACACATACTTTCCCATGAGTTCCTTTTGGATTCTGGTAGTGTGAAAATTCTCCCGCGGAACACAAAGCTGCTCGGGGGAAAAGCCTCACATCGGAAATTCACTGTTTACCAAAACATCAAGTTCGTGCCGTTATTGCAGTTACAATTTCTATTAGATAAGCCTAAAATTCCTTAATGCATAACTAATGACAACATAGACCCTAAAACTACCGCCCTGTACCGCTGATGGCCTCGTAACTGGAACTGTACCTAGCCACCTTCTCCTGACGGTATCTCTTACGTTGGTTGTAAGTCTGTTGGAGAACTTGTTGGATCTTTGCCTGCTCCTCACGCGCCATAGCCAGAAGAAGTTATCTCCGCGTTTCCGCAATCGTAGTGTCCTATATGTCCTTTTTCTTCGAGTCCTATATTCCTCAATGGTCTTGGACCCGTCTTGGGGTCCTTCAATTTTTCCTATACATGTTGTCCGGTTCCCACTGAGACGAAATTTGCTCAGTGAATTATATTGTTATTAAGCTCGATAGGTTCGCTAGAGCCGTGGTCGGGACTTCTGCAGAGAGGCTTTGGCACTCATTCGCTGAAGAGTTTTTTTGTATTCTCTTCCTCTCCTATTTAATCCTTCCTTTGTCCTCTGCCCTGAGGCATTTCCATTTTCGGCCAAAGTTTCTAAATTGCCTAGTGTCCATGGTCTCACATTCCCCCAGCCCACTAATGAATTTCCTTCCTGGTACTAGCCTCCGAAATTTGGGCAGTACCGGGCAGGAGCGCAATAGGTGTTCCACAATGTCCTCTTCCTCGTCGCACTCTTGATATCGATTTTCGTTTATAAATTAGAGGTTTCTCCCAACCGGACAATGTCTTGTAATGACCATAGTGATGGTCGGGAAAGAGCATTTTTTGTTTTTATCAAGCTTTCTGTTCTTTATTCCTCGATTCTGGGCCACAATTCCCTTGAGCTGAAGCAGTCATCACTGTTGCTCCATCTTTTGCTATGCTGCTCCACAATTATCCTGTCGATGGTTTCTTTCAGCAACCTAACGCTTTTTGGAGTTAGATTCTTCAGTACTAGGAATTTCGATTCCGATCCTTGCCAGTTTATCGGTCTGTAGATTCCCTTGCACATAGCTGTGTGCTTGTACCCAACAGAGGCTGACTTTGTCTCGGATCCATTACAGTGCTTTGACTTGATTGTCTTAGATTCCAGTGTTCTTAGAGTCACTTGCCTGTCACATCCTTTATTGCATTGGTCTCCATGGAGCTGAAAAAATTTACCATGGAGTCCCATTTAGCCTTCTCACCTTTTCTTTATAGTCATTAAAACTCCGCTTCTAATTCACCCAGGCCTCCTCCTCTCTGCTGCTCCTTGCCTTATTGTGAATCCTTCTAATCGCAACCGTCTCTTGCTTGAGCTCTTTGTTACACAATTTCTTGGTTTCCTTTCGGCCTCAGCTTATGAGGCATGTTTTCTGGAAGGCTTTTAGCAAGATCTCGCTCAGTTGATTTACCGACCTTTCCAGGTCCACCACCGTGTGGAGGTCGCTACCGGAACATTGTGTGTTTCTGGTGTTCATTGCCTTCTTTACTTCGGTACAGAACCTTTCCCAGTCTGTTTTTCTTACTCCGTAATCAGAGTCTTCGAAAATTTACTTCGGAGAAATTCTAACAGAAGACATCGATGCGTGATAACTTCGACAATTCTAAAGGCGCGTTTTCAAGCTTGGAGTGGAATGTGTTTGTGCCGACTTTGGCACTCGTTTCCAATGCCAAAATGGATTGATTTTGAATGTCGAAATGGATTGGCATACGATTATTTAATAAATGTGCTCTTAAAATGATTAGTGATTGTTGCAATGTTATTTCAGTTTATTAGGAACTAATAGTAAGAAAAAGTCATTGTTAATAATTCGTATGACTAAATAAAAAGTTATTTTCACATCTCAACGTCAAAGTGGAAAGTGAAACCAGTTCGCTAGTAAATTAATGACAAGGACAACGTGAAAGTGATTTTTTGTCTCTTCCTCACATGATAGTGATAGCATCAATCGTTCTCTTTTCACCGTTCATACGTTCTCTGTTTCAGAGCGTCAATAGACACAAAGAATAACAGAAAGCAGAGGGACAAAGAATTTTTGCTGAAAATGAGGAATACATATTTTTTAAAATTTATTCTTCTATATTTACGATAAGGCACTTATCGTTATATAAAAACAAAAAAATTGGTTCTATCTGGGACAATCGGATGAAGTGAGACTTCGGGTGGGTTAACTTTGTTTTCTGTTTTTTCTCCAGCCGCTCCCGCCACCACCTTCTCCCGTACACGCATGGGTTCCGTGCGCTCACGCACTCTCCCGCCACTCTGACCGCCTTTCCATTCACTATACTGGCTCTGTACGCACAGTACTGCTGCATGGCCAGGACCCGGAGCATTCATCATACGGACAGCGTCCCGCTCGAAATACCTCACTGTAGGGAAGTTTCATTTCAAAACAATTGGAAAATCAGGAACTTCGAGAATTTTTGATGTACGTATACAGGAAATTAATGATTGATTTCTTCGCATTAATCCTTTACACAAATCTTTTTCAGAGCAGTTATTTGAAGTCCAATACCATGGAACGTTTTTGGAATTGTTTTTTGCATACTCACATGGTAGTTTCATCGCTTCCTATCTGGTAAAGCCATAATATATTTTGCTACAAGCTAGAATGTAGTTAACAAGAGCTTTTTGTTCCTCTATTGTAAGTATTTGAAGTGTCTGAAACTGGCTCCCTTAGATGTAATTTGTTTCTATCCCTTGGATAGTTCGATAATGTGTATCGATCAATTCCATATTCCAAAGCAGGACCAAAACAGTGTATCTAAATTACTCCTGTTTCTTGTTGAACTTTCTTATGATATTTGAAGGGCATTTTGGCCAGTCTGTGGTTTTTGTTGAAAATTGAAAAAACGTTATCGCTTCGCACTTCTAAACCTAATTGCTGAATATGATTGCATCGTGTATCGGGGGATGGTAAGGGCGTGAAGCATTCAAAAAGTCTGGCAATGTCGCAATACACAGTGCCACAAAGATTCTATAAGCAGTGGCTATTGTCTCCCTCCTGGTAAACTCTCTCGCACTCATTCATCACGTTGGTGTCTTCTCAGCATTTTGGAAATCGATTTCTTCATTTTTTTGTAAGACGAACAGTATATAATACTTAAGTTTCTTGATGCCAAGATCCTTCATGGAAAGTAATTCTTCATTTATTTTTATTTACTTTAATAGCATTTATTGGAGGCATGAAAATATGAGCCTACAATGTATAATATACATATGTAGATACGTGTGTCGATCCTGTTGCATTATATTTTATTCCACATATTATTTATTCCTGTAAGCTTTTCTGAAACGTTCAGGCGCGTTTCCATTTCCAGCTTGGAATGGAGTGTGTTTGTGCCGACTCTGGCACAGGTTTCCAATGCCAGAGTGGATTTATTTCACATTCATCTATCGAGCATTCTTTCAGTCGTTCTAAATTATCAAAATTATAATATTCTTTCCATAAAATAACCATGTTTGAATTATTATGCCTTTAATACATTAAAATTGAATATATTTTTCCATTTTTTGTTTAATTTTACTAACAAAAATACAAAAACACGTCGCATATTTCGAATAATCTCTTCGCGTCCACCTGTTATAATCGGTCTGAAATAATAAAAGGCGGTACCGAAACACTGTGTCTCACGCCCAGCAGTCTCTTTTCGACCTCGGAGTCAATTGTCCATGTACTGTTGATGGACATGCCGTCGTCAGTTTGGGAGCTCAGTTTTGTTGCTTT